>CM062820.1:773673687-775001187 GCA_031772625.1 Pinus tabuliformis | reverse complement strand
TGACTATTTTCCCTTTATGAGAAAAATGAAGCACATGAAATAGGGTAGAAACCACACAAAATATTGCATGGGTCTAGCTACAACCAAGTAGAAGATTGTAATTCAAATTGGAATTGACAACTTCTGCTTCCAAGTTAATAGTTTTTCCTTCCAATTGAATTGGAAATTCATTGAGAATACCATATGGACGGGAACCTCTACCATCAAAAGCTTCCAAGGTATTATGGCATTGGTTGAGAGGTGGAGAGCCACTAGCTTTCCAACATGAAAGGGACATGATTCAAGTAGAAGCACCCTCATCAATAACAGTCTGATGAATAGTCTTCCCTTTGATAAAAACTTGCATAAGAAAGGTAATTTGATGTGGGAGATGAGGAACGTGGTTTTCAAGATCAAAAGTAATCAGGTTTGAATCTTTAGAATCAACCACTCCTATGGCAGATACTAATGCTTTCCTTTGCGATGGACAAGTTTGAAGGACTTCTAAAGCTGACATTGATGAAGGCACTTGAGCTAAATCTTCCACAATGCTATAATGTTGAGTAGCTCGAGCATTCAGATTATGTGATGACTTATGAAGAACACCTTTGGGAGGTGGTCAAACAGTTGAATCATTACTAGGTCGTTCAATATGAAGAGGACCAAAATTGGGTGGAGTGGAAGTAGAAGGCGTATTAGTGACATCATTTTCCACAACCAATTTGGTAGGAGTCTGATAATCTTTTGATCGAGTAGCAACAGAGATAGGTGTCATGCCACTCATAAAAACTTGAGAGCCTCCAGATGTAGAGGATTGAGGTTGATCTACCAATTGAGTCTGTTGTGATGGAAACCGTTCTTTCAACACAGCCAATGTCCCTGAGTGCCTTTTAGAAGACAATTAACCTCGACACGACAGGGACAATCCTTGGTATAATGATATTCGTCACATATAAGACAAGGATATTTTGACTTGCATTTGGATGTATCATGAGTAGACAATTTAGGAGAATCCTATTTAGGGGTATCATATTTAGCCTTACCTTTACCCTTCTTTTTCCCTTTCAAGGCTCTGTTTGTTGTGGTAGATTTGAAAGCATTCACCTCAGAATTTTTACCAGGATTTTTGGAAGTATTCGAAGGAGGAGAAGGTGCAGTAGCAGGAACATATTTATGCTTCATAGAAGTAGAAGAAGCATTACTATAAGTTTGAGCTACTGACCCAATAATACCATCAATGGGTGGTGTCTCCGCAGGTTGAGAAGATGTCGGATCGGTTAAACGTCGTGGGGCATTGGATAAGAGATCATAGAGCATGCCAGATCGCGAATATACCAAATCCAAATACTGAGCAAAGGCGATGGCTTGTTCTTCAGTCACACAGCCACCCATAGCTATATCTTTGGTGATTTGATTAACAAATGACTTAGTAAACCATTCGGTTAAAATCTCATCAGGGATATCAAACTTAATAAGATGACATTGATGTCTCCATTCATGGATGTGATCAGAGATGTGAGTAGCAGTTCTCTATTTCAAAGACATTAGGATATGGGTCCCAGTTTGATATCGAGCTAGCAATTGAAAGTGAGTGAGAAAATCCATATCCAAGGTATTGAAATCTTCAAAGGCACCTCGAGGTAACTCAATGTACCATTTGGCGGCAACACCCATTAGAGGGCACTGGAAAAGACGTAGTGAAATGGAATCGTCGACCCAAGAGTTGGTCAAACACCATAAATGATAGGTCATGACATGAGCTTGGGGGTCTTCTCCAGAATTCCCTTCAAATTTTGAACAATCACCAGGAATTTTGGTAGAAACCGAAGGCCAATATGGTGAATGGAGTATTGGGTCGTTTGTAAGCCTCGACACATCCGGTAACTCCAATGTAGCTAAAAATGGAAATTGAGGATTAAAAGGCATGAAAGGCATATGATAAGGTCTAGATTGAGGATTCCAGCCTTGTTGGTACTGATTTTTCTCCCATAGTGGCAAATTTTGATCATAGGGATTTTGATACTGCCCCCATTAGGAGGAATTTTGACCATACAAAGGTTGATTTTGTCTCCACTAAGGTGGGTTCTAACCAGGATAGGTTTGATATTGACCTGACCTAGGGCATTGAGAACCACAAGGAGGATAGGAAACCTATGAGGAGTATTGAGCATAGAGTTGTTGATGCAATGGTTGACCTTGTTGATGTAATAGTTGACCTTACTGCTGCAACAACTATTGATAAAACCCTTGTTGCACGTAAGGTCCTTGTTGTTGATAGGTTCCTTGTGGATATTGATAGGTTCCTTGTTGTTGATATGAGCCTTGTTGCAAAGGATTACCATAACCTAAAGGATAAGTTCCAGAAGAATACTGAAATTGACCAAATGACACAAATGAGGGATTACGACCAGACTGCATTTCAGATCCTTCCTATTGATTGAGAGGTGGGTTTTGAGGTTGTCATGAACCATAAGGAGGGTACAATTGTTGGTAAGGTATTTGAGCTGAAAGAGGCTACTGATAAGGGATTTGACCAGATCTAGATGGAATGGAGGTTCCACTAGGATAAGGAATACTACTAATAGATTGACTTGCTCTTATAATGTGAGTTTGGGATCCGGCACTCACATAAGTTCCACTAGAGACAGGAGGTACATATGGAGGAGGTGGTTGCCCCCTTGGTGGTGGGATAGATTTACCACTCAATGGAGGAGGTGTAATCATTGTAGTGATTGGAATAGGATCCGAAGAACCTATAGGGACATTAACTACCCCAATCATGACTGTAAGTTGGGAAGGAACCGAATGTTGAATAGGAATTTGGGAAGCCATGTTCGAAAAAAATGGGCTAATGGTACACGTAATGCCAAATGACCATATCAGATGGTGATAAAGTGAAGATTCATTTGGAGTACGCAAAACCAAATGACCTAGAGAGGTATAATTTAGAGGAACTAAGGATTCACTCCTTTTAGGGGGTGGAGTCGTCCCACTCCCCATATAAGGAGATGACACATATGGAAAGCCTTCAAGTGGAAAGGGATATTCAGAACCATCACCAATACCAGGAGTATGGGTGGGTGAGGCTTCTGAAGGAGGATCTCGAGGAGATGTTGTCATAGATGGAATCTCACCTTTTAGTGCCATGGGTGGAAACAATGGATGAGGAGGAACTCATGACGTACTAGAATAAGGTTCCAAAGGTACATTAGGATTATTGAACAGACTATATGGGCGTTGAGGAGATATCACCAAAGGATCTGATTCGTAAAGCGGATTCGGGGGAAACAACAAGAACTGTTGAGGAACCTCAGAACTTTCTAGTTTAGATTCCTGAGATGATGAAAATGACTCTCAAGGTGGAGGACGAGAAGTAAGGGGTTGAATTCTCAAGAGAAGTCCAAGTCCAAAACCTTAATCTTCATGTGACTCTAGAATCTTAAGATGGACTCCTTGCAATAACCCTTCAATATCAGATGGTGAAGGGGGTATATGAGGTGAACTTGGCAGTTTTGCCATGATGACCTTTTCTCAAAATCAAAAGGAGATGAGCTGATTTATTTGAGAATTAATTAAAATTTACCATTCATAAGACATAATGAGGTCAAGGAGAATTGCATGGGTAGGACATGTTATCGTGGGTAGTAAATTTTAGAACTTTAAAACAAAAAATAAATCAAAAAGGGTAATCTAGGCAAAAATGGTTTACCAAGTATCCGTGAACCGCAATGTACACCTTGGCGGACACAAGGAATTTATGTATGGCAGCCAATATCCCTAAATGTTTTGTTCAATGTATCATGTCTAGAAGGCAGCTAACTCAGTTACTTGTGGCTAAAGGATAGCAACCTAGTGGGGTCTCCGAATATATACGTGACAGTATGGGGAGAACAAGTCTGTGTTAGCGTTGTCTAATGTGTAACCATTTGATGAGAGTGCTTCCATATACTTGCCATACGTGGATTGCCTCTGATATACCTGAAAGTACTAGAGAACGATCTTATATACTTCCGTACGTGGAATGGGATATCACCCCCGAGATACAACGATGGCAGATAATGACAATTGCTAGGTTTATAGACTTCAGAACACATCTCTAGCCTAGACCTATAAATGTTTTCATTAAATTCAAAATGATCCTTAGGTTAATTGAGTAAATTTTAATGCTTATCTTGAATTATGTTTCAGCTTTGGGCTCAAAACGATGTCACCTGAATGCCTAAGATGCAACTATATGAGAAAAGAGAAACTTTCCATCTCAATGAAATCTATACTATTCAAGGGAAGAAGTTTCAATCAATAATGCATCAAATAAAATTCCTTCTACTAACTTTCACTTTCACTTTCCAAATGTAATGCCAAAAAGTAAAAATGATTTTCACTTCTCACTATCCTAAATGCAACTTTTCAAGAGTAAAATGATTTTTTCTTTTGCTAAGATGCACTTATATGAATGATGTTTTTCTTTTGATTTTAAATTATCTAATTCATCAACCAAATAAAAATGAAAGTCAATTCAAATGTACTTACATGAAAATATTTTTCACTTTTCTTTTTGAATCAAATGATAATGCAATTCTTTCAGTTTGAGAATCAAAGAATCTAATCTATGTTTGATTAGAAACAAAAATGATTTCCAAATTAAAATTTACCTAATGCAGTTGAAAATAAAATTTTGAAATACGAGCTAAAACAAATGCCAAATAATGTTTCTCAGTGATTTCCATAGAAAAACAACACTCAATCAATAAACAAAACTAGTATCCAAATGACACAAAAAAGCAACAAGCGAAGACTAATTGACCTAAAACCCTAAGACTCAATCAAGCCTCTCTTGAAAGCCAATGAGACAAATTTTGAAAATTGATCAAGACAATCAGTCAAAACCATGACAAATCCAACCATATAGGATAGGGAAAGACCTCAGAGGTCAAGACATACTAGACACTATGTCAAAAACCCTAAATTTCTCAAATCTTTGGGATTAGAGAGACTGTTACAATCAAACTCGTGCTAACAGGGTTCATTAGGGCATTTTTGAGTTCTAAAATAGGCCTCCTAAGTAAATTATAAACTAATAGTGGAAATAATAAAATAAGATAAGATTAAATCATCAAATTTTAGAGGGAAAAAAGAAAAAACTACTTTTTCAACTCGTATTTTCAACTTATCTCAATATGGGTTTACTCAAATTTCGAGCAGAAACACTTGTTGGATGCATAATTCGATTCCTCATCCAAGGAGTACCCATGTTGCATACTTTTGATGGATCCTACTACAAGAAAAATGAGAAATACACGAAACAACATTATTGTAATCATGCTTTGTCATGTATTTCTCATTTTTTGTGTAGTAGGGCTCATCGAAAGTATGCAACATGGGTACTCCTTGGATGGGGAATTAAATTTCTCATCCAACGAGTACTCCTTCTCGAAATTTGAGTCAAAACCTTAGGGAGATAAGTTGAAAATATGAGTTGAAAACGTAGTTTTATTATTTTATTATATTTTAATCTTTTTACGTTTTTACTCCAAAAATGGTGAATCATCCCCCATGGTTAACATCATCATCTTGAATCCTATTGGTTCTTATAAAGTTTATTCTGGTTGTACATTTTTCTTAGGAGGCCCATTTTAGACCTCAAAAATCCCCTAATGTTTAGAGCGACTGTTATCAAGTAAACCATGTTGGTTGCGTGAGTGTTCCAGGAAAAAATGCGTTAGACGAGAAAGATTGGAAAATATAAAAAGAATTTCAACAAGCAGTCCAGACTGAACACTCTAAAGTAGTAATCACTCAAAGTGCAGGCCTATACAAAATCCAAATGACTAATAATTCAATAGTTGGCCAAACCAATCAAAAGACAAAACACAAGAAAGAGGTTGAAAAGGTTATAAGCTCCCCAGTCGAGTCACCATTTTGTTGTGAAGATAAATCCCTTCTATGGACATAAGTGTAGAGCTATAAAAAGGGTCTCTTTCACCTCTAATTACCTCACATTAATATGTCAATCCGGGAGCATTTGGTTATTTGAAAGAGTGACTCAATCTGAGGCTATTTGTCAGAGTAATGCTAGTAGTACAGTGTTCTACAAAAATACAAGAGTAAACTGATGCTGTCTATGACTAAGTTACTTCAAATGACTAAAGCACACACTCTTAAAGCTAGGCAACTTTATCAGTCAAGGGTTCGATAGCAATAGCCCATCCCTTTAGAAACTGATGGAAAGGAAATTAGAGCATGGACCACGGGTCTGGGAGCGAGGCAGTAAATTCCGAGGCTCACTACAGCCACAGATCGTCTCTCACACCAAATGTGAGTAAATGAAACAGCAGATAAAAATGGAACGGCAAATAGGAAATTGAACAGCAAATCTAGAATGGAACAGCAATGCTTAAAATAGAACAGCAATTCTGAAATGGAACAACAATCAAATAACTAAACCTCGCGAGTAGTAATCAATCTTTATCCTATCAACTCAAATGCACTCATTGTAATCAAAACTCCAATCTTTCATTCTCCAAGCAAATCACGCAACACGCACTAATGGAACAGCACTAACTGCTAATTATGGAACAACATGTGGAAATCATACACACACACAACACTCTGGAAAAGTAATATGATTTAACACCAATCATCAATAGGAATTACAACTGCGTTTCAAAATGGAACAACATGAATCCTAAATCATAAAGAGCACATCTTTCAGATAATTTCATTAACACAAATACACAGCATAAAAGCTCCGTAACAAATTGATAAAAACGTTCAATTAAGTCTAGTAATATTCAATGAACTCTGAAAGTATTGGTGATATAATGCAGAGCCAATATAAAGAACCTTAATGAACGAATCTTAACAGAGCATATGATGTAACTTATAAAGCATATCAAATTACCAACTAATGACGATAAGCAAACCACGCAGAAATCAAATTGTAGTGATACAGAAGCAAGTGTCCTCCGGGGCCGGGCCCTTAGCCTCAAGGGTACACCGCTTTAAGTTAATCCAGACGCGGAGATAAGATAATCACCAAATCTATATTAATGCATGAAACAGAAAGTACAATGAGCCAAGTTCAACGAGACTCAATGATCAAAGTTCAATCTTTAAAAAAAAGTTACATAAAAGCATCTTCTCTAAAGCTAACAGTGTCGTCCCTTTATATAAGGGTAATGGTGGAGATGTCTAAGCAATAAGATAAATAAAGCAGCGATCCCTCAGGGATTCGCCAAACTGTTAATCCTTAATCACTTCTTCTTTTCCTCCGCCGAGACGGTGCCTTCTCCTCCTTTTCCAGACCAGTTTGCTTCAACCTGCTTAGCCTCGTGTGCACTCGGTCCTTCGTCAAAGGGACAACAATTACCCTGCTCTTGTCTTTTTCTTTGGAACAGCAGCTCCTCATTTTTACCCTTTCCTGCACAGGAGAATGAAAACTATCAGCGGTTAAGTCTTGCATACTAATTCCACATATTTTATCATAATTCTCTATTGTTTTCCACATTCATGATGTAAAAGATTCACAAGTCCCACTGAAAAGCCATTGAAATGATCATTAAAAACATACCTTTTTAGTACTCCACACACCCCCCTGCTTACCCTGTTTCATGCCCTCATGAAAACGTTATAGTTGACATGAAAAGCAGTGAGAGAATAGGTTGGAGAAGGAATCTCATGCGGAGGCCTACAGCCATGGTGAGTGAATAGGTAGTCAAAGAACTGGCCTGTTTGACCCTCAGGCATCTCATATAGGGTTTGATATCCGGGTGCAGGGTGCTAGATAATTGGACTGCGGAATCTATATCCTAACCAGGATGGCCCTGCCCTAAAAATGCTTTCACCATAGAGGTTCAAACAGTTGGCAGCTAATTGAAAATTCTCATACTTAAATGGCTCCCTAAACTGGATGTTTGGATTAGAGATTCGGTACCAGAATTTGGCTGCATCAATAGCGAGGTCTTTGATAGAAAGAAAATATTCTAAACTTTGTCAAATGAGTGCCTCGTGCATGGGTCCTAACGTTTCAATGACACCCGGAGTTCTCATAAGGTTTCTATGTGCTTTCCATAACCGTACTGGGTCCCTAGGCTCAGCCCTTACCCACAAGTCTAGGCCATTTTCCTGCCTCTGGAAAGTGTTATAGGCTTTGAGCCATTTGATCTGATTAACCCTGAATGAGATGAATGCTTGCAATTGAATGTCCCCAACAAAAGGGCCAGGGTCCAACTCAGTCTCGTGATCTAGCATGAGGTTATGCAAATAAAATTCACATAGCAATCTCTGGACCTTCACCCCATAATGTTTACAACAATCTATAAATTCATTGACAGTGTTAATTTGTATTGGGGTGCCTGCTTTAACAACTTTTATTTTTAATTGTAAGTACCGTTCCAATAAAAACAGAGCATAGTTTTTGGCAGGGGGTGTTATAGACATTTTTGTGCTTTACAGCATTAAGCATGAAATGTCCATAATCTAAGGGATCCAAAGTCCCTAAACATGTTGTTCCTACCCCTAGAGGAACAAGGCTAACAAACCACAGCAATTCATAGAAGTTCTCCACCAGAAACTGCTCAAAAACAGGTCAATTCAGGATCATTTCAGTGGCTACACTAGCTGTTTGCGCTGAATGTCAAAGCCAACACTGGCTACCTGCGTTGAATGTCAACTGGAACACTGGCTACCTACGTTGAACGATAATGGACAAGTGGCAGGCTCATTTCTCAAGGTGTCAAAACCCAGGAAGCTTCCAAAATGACACTTGCCTCAGGGAATTCGACTGGTGATGAGTAAGAGGTTCCAAATCTCCAAGTGGAAGCAAGAACCTCCAAGTGGACTCAAGAACTGACAGAGGGAGAGGACACTAGTCAGATCTCAAGCTGACTCATCCTCTCTCCAAACATCTATATATGGATCTCTCCTCCATGAGATCTAGAGGCTGGAATTTTGTTATTGCAAAGAATTGCTGTTGGTTTGAGATTGGAATCATTGGGTGCTTAATGCTTTGAAAGGGGTGAAGATAGGAATTCCATTTGCTGGGAAGGAGATGCTGGATTGGAGCCCTCTGGGTTGTATCTCTTCCTGAACCTTGTTATTCATCAATAAAGCTATCTTGGTTTCTCCTATATGCTGATGTATTTTTGATGTATGAATGCATTAGTATGTTTAGTCTATTTCTAATCCTAAACTAGTTATGAATGTGAATATCTGTCTTTGTGTAGTGTTCTTCTCTTGTCGCAAGTAGTTGTTCTCTTGTCGCAAGTAGTTGTTCTCTTGTGATCTTGCAGGAACCCATTGAAGCTGGAGAAGCAAGAAGGCAAGTAGCTGTGAACACCCAAAGAGAAGAGAGACCGGATCGAGGGACAAACGGAAGACACCGGTAAGTCTCTTGATCTCTCTTCTTTCACATTTCATAAAGGAAGAAACCAGAATAGCTGTACTTGTTTGTTGCTAAGGCACTGTCACACCTTAGGTGGATAGGATCGTCCTGTGTAGGCATTTTTCCCCACAACAAATTAGCGACTCCACTGGGGAGATTTGTTTAGTCATTTTATTTGTGTTTCTATCATTGTTTGTTTCATAGACTTTACAGCAATAATCGAACTGCATCTTTCCCGGATGAAAAGTAGACAGTTGCTGCTTTGATCCAATTGCTGGACTAGTTTATGATCTGAACAATGGATTCACAAATGATTTGATGATCCTTGTGATAGATCTTAGTAGCCCTTCAAAGCATCCCTTTGATTACACCTTGCTTGTTGCTTTTATTTGGCCTGAAACAGTGAATTAAATAGCAATCTGTGACCCAGAACCTGAGGGAAACGAGAGTTTCTCCTTCAGCGCAGACCCAGTGAAGGGATTCTGCATTTCAACGCAGGTCCCGTGAAGGTTACCTGCGCTGAATGTCAAAACCCCTCTGTTGAGGTTGCGCTGAACCAGTTTGCCCTTGTGCAGTTGGGGTTCTCTGCTCTGTTTTGCCTTGTTTTGATCTCTGATTTTTGCAACCTGTAACCAGCATAGGTACCAGTCTGATAACTCCTTTTCTCTACTTAGATTCCGCCTCCTTTTGTACAAAAATACTGTGAGTGTTTTTATGTGTTTGTGGCGTCATTTACAGTTTTCCTTTGCATGAGTGAAATAGTCATCCTGTAGCCCTTGATTCAGATCTGTCGATTGTGATCTTAGAAGAGAGTTCATTGGCTGTTTGCAGATTGATTATACATTTGCTTTTGCTTATTGGTTTGAGTTTGTCTCTTTTAAGTGTCAAAACAAGTCTTCATTTCGAAAATCGTTAAGTGTTGTAATCTCTTCTATCTTCTCTGATTTCGAAAAAGTAAACTTGTTTGTATTGATCATTTAAAAGCAAATTCAAAGTTGTACAAAAAGCTTTCTTTGTAGGCATCAATACTAAGAAAGCAGAAAACAAACACCTGCATTGTGCATTTTCATTTTGATAGTTTGCATGTTGGATTTAGGAAAAGTGCATTAGAGTGTGCTGATTGCTCTTTGAGAAAAGATGGTGTCTTTATTTTCCCTTAGTAGCTAGGATTTTCAAAGTTGAAAAGATATAAAGCTTGCTTATCATCTTTAGACTACATTTAGGAATTGTATCATACATCTCGTGGTGAACCTTGAAAGGCAAACTTCTAAAAAGATCAACCTAAAATAAATTGAATGAACTTAACAACGCTTTGCAACATAACGCACAACATAGAGGTCTAGGCTAGAGACGTGTTCCGGCGTCGTTAAGCCTGGTGACTGTCGATCTCGTGGATGGTGGGTGATTCCTCCTGAGGGACGATAGCACCAGTACGGATTGTGCTCCCACGTACCGTCGCGTATATATTGGGAGACCCCTATAGGCATAAAACCTTTATCCTTAGGAAGCCGTGTCGGCCGCCCTACTGATCGCAATGCACTGAACACAGCATTCAGGAAGATCGACCGCCCGTACCCTAAAAAGTATTCTGCGGTTTTGCAAAAAGTTTGGCACACCCTCTGCCTAGAACTCCAGAGCAGTTCCTTTTGGCCTTTTTCAGACTCTATAACGGAAAAAGTCCATCCGAGCATTTTTCACTTCAGGCTCGTTAAAACATCGAAGGAGACTAGAGTCATCTTTAGCTTTTTCTCGACTCTTTAAAATTGAAAAAGCAAGTTGTGTCTAAGCGTCGTTAAAATTTATTTTAAACGGAACAATCACCCTTTAATTCCTGCGTTGATCTTTAGGTTGAAAAAATGGAGCACACCAACCAAGGAATTCCCCTTGGTGGAAATCCTAGTCCCTTCTCCTCTTGGGGAGATGTTGGTGCGCCCCACATGGCCACATTGTCGCTTCCAGGACTGACAATTGGCCTGCCAGTCTGGCTCTTTTCAACCAATGTCGTTCAGAACACCACCATTCCTGAACAGTCGAGTCAACAGTTAGACCAGACCAGAGTTGCCAACCAGCCTTCTACTTCATCTAACTCTTCCTCTCCTCCTTCCTCTTCGCTTGACGGAACTGGTAAAACAAAAAACCAGGTTCCTAAGGAGAAGAAGGAAAAGAAGAAGAAAGAGAAGAAGAAGAAGGAGCCAAAGGCGACTGGGGGCAAACAAGTGTCGTCTGACAAAAATCCACACACAGCACTGACCAGGCCTAAATCACCATGTGTCATATGAAAGGGAGACCACTTCCACAGAGATTGTCCCTGCATCCCTCGGATACTAAGGGACTGGTCTCCCCGTTTGCACAATTCGGTAGCATCAACCTCTGATAGCCATGTTGACTGCTCACTGTCGACTAGTGAAAGTGAAGTCCCAGGACAGAGAGGGAAATCTACATTTCCCTGCAAACTATGTGAAGGCGATCATGCCATCCACCATTGTCCCTTCTTAGACGAGGCTAAAAGAGTTCTGGAAGATCGCCCGATTTTACGAGCGCAACTTCCTCCTGGATATCAAAAACTCCTGCCAAGTCCTTCACTAGTTGAAAACCTGGCTGACCTGCCCAGGTGGTCAGCCGAAGCACCTATCATTGAAGATGAACCGTCTGGATCCATGCCTGACGAAAGTCAAAAGGTTGAGGCGGCAGTTGACCTGGTTTTGCCTTCAGAGGCTCTATCTTCGAACGATACCATCACAGAGGAGAATAAAGACGACATCATCCAAATTCTCTTCATCAACACTGACTCTGATGAACAAGGGGGCAATGCCCCCATTCCTTTATCGCAGGAAGGAAGTTCGTCAGAGCGATATCCGGCCGTTTATTCGGTCCCACCACCAAGCAACCTGGTTGTGTCCTTTGACTGGAACCAACTAGGCAGACCCCGGTTGCCAGCAAGCATACCATTCAGAATTATGGTTCAAATATACAGAATGGTAATGGCTGGCACTATCATTAATGAGGGGGCATCTGTGAGTATCCTTTCCTCTATTGCTTGGAAAGCGCTTGGTTCGCCAGCGCTTTTGCCTGAAATGAGAAATCTATCAGGCTTTGATAAAGGAACCAGTCGACCTTTAGGGATCCTCCCCAATGTGCCCATAACATTGAAAGGGAAGACAGTTCAAATGAACGTGATGGTCGTTCAAGGACCCTTGGATTATAACCTACTCCTTGGACGAGACTATATATATTGCATGGGAGCCATCGTCTCCTCACTCTTTAGAGTAATGTGTTTTTCGCATGAAGGAAGAGTGGTCAAGCTCGTGGACCAACTTTCATTTCCCGGATCATGCATCGCAAATAGTCATATACCATCCCTAAATGGTCTCTTCACGCAAGAAGTGTCTCAACCCACGGTCCGTCCTCCTAATGAGCGCGAGTAATCCGAGAGGATATGACTGGAACCCAGGGGGCATGCGTCCTGGACTGCTTCGGAAGGAAAACTTTGGGTATAGAGTAGGTTTCCGTGGGAGAATATGACTAGTCTGTACCCCGTCTGTCTAGGAAGAGGGTTATTCTAGAATAAGATTCTTTTGTCAAAGTTATGTGAGTTGGCAGGCTACGTCGCTCACCTTTGTCCACTTCGGTAGACATTGCCGATGAAGTGTTTTGTTTGAAAGATTAACGAGACAATCTTTGGGTAACCTGAAAGAGGTAGGCCTCTCTCGGTGAAACGAATGTTTTGACGGAAATGAAGTAGGGGTAACCTTGAAATCGTACTTTATACCTGGGGGCATGCAAACCTTTTGGAGTGCAAGCAAAGAGCGGTTATTTATCTATTTTTTGGGTTAGTCGTTTCCTAACTTGCATGAAGAAAGGATGCGGGGCAAAGCTTCGTGAGATGAAGCTCCATAAAAAATAGAATCTCAATGAGACACTCTTATCATATGACTGGGTAATCGAGCAGTTTTAGCATAAAGTTCATGCTCGTTAAAAAATGAACGCAAGATCCGAGCAGTTTTAACGCGGACTTCATGCTCGTTAAAAAATAAACATAAGCAATGAGCAAGTGTTTCCACCAGCTTTTAAGCTCATTTTAAAATAAAAAATGAACCTACCCGGTAAATAACCACTGTGAATGTAACTTTATCAGCCATTAAAGCCTTGGTCATGTTTGCACCGTCACCTCCACTTTTCCATTGGCCGATCGTTCACCTCCATATGATTGTTTACCCATTTTGAGGAACAGCTGCGAAGAGTGATTTCACCTAGCCATCCTTGTGACACTGCCATGATTGGAAAATTCCAACCTGTACTTGGAATCAGCTGCTAACCCTGTTTATCACTCGTTCCTCAAAACACAAGTCTTCTTTAAGCTCTTTTCAACTGACTCGTAAAATATGAAAAGATTGTCGAGTCCTTGGCCTTCCAGCTCGTTAAAGGGACAGGAAGAGCTATCCCTCCTCTAGATTTTAATCTTTTTGGACCTGAGGGATTATTTCACAAAAAGATCGAGCGCTTGTTTTATTCGGCTCGTCCCTTTTGTATTGTTTTATACTTTTTCAGACTTAAGGGATTAGATGACAAAAAAGGACTTTTGGAGTTAACTTTATGTACCTTTTCAGACTCTCTAAAAATGAAAAGGACCGAGTTATCCTTGTCGTTAGACTCATTAAAATCATTAAATAGCGACAAACTTGTCTTTAGACGAGAACGAGTTTCACTATCGCTAGGCTCGTTAAAACATAGCGATGGGCTTGCCCGAAGGGTAGGTTATAGAACAAGCATATGTTATCCTCCTCAAGCCTGACAAAAATAAAGAGGTACTGGTCAGCAATGACTGGGGAAAAAGTGGGAGAAAATAAAGAAAACTTTGATGGTAGCAAGTCGCTCTTGAACATGACACTTTTCCTCTGTACCACCATCGGGTTGGGTTGTTTCATTCATCGGTCACATCCATGGTCTCGTCATACCATCCATATTTTGGGTAATGCTATCGATCCATCGTATCAGTGTCGCCATATGTTCAAGAGAAGTTGTTCAGAAAGTCAACCGTGTCCCATCCACTGCCATACATTATCCTTCATCCTTTCATGACCACCACCCTGAATCATATGTCACAGATCGTTTTCAACTCCATTAAAATCATTAGCTCCGTTCCGTGTCACTGATGTGGGATTCATCAAGGCCCTCCTTTGACGGATCGCTTCTTGTTGACATCAGCGCATTATCCAAGAAGTTGATCTAGGAACAACCCCTTCAGTACTTTGAAGCTTGCATGCCACAATGGCAAGTTTCTCACTTCCGGCGACAGGTACACATTAATGACCTTCGACCGAAAGATTTTGCGTGGTGTTCGACGCCAAGTCCTTTATTCACACCACGTGAATTGTACTATAGTACCTTGAGGGTCATTATCATTATCGGTGATTCCTCTCGCACTTGTTAACGGTTTACATCATTGACCGGTAATCAAGCGATGTCTTTCCATGTTCGACTTCAGAACATTTCTCACATGGATCGACTTGTACTTAGAGTGAAGATCGAACGAGTTTGAAGACCCCGAATCTAGTTTCATCCATCCGGGCTGCGATATATATTCAAGAAAAATAAAGACATTGACATGTACATCATTGCAGCAGATAATCATCCTACTCAAAGGATGATAATTTCATCAAAATTATCAGTCTATCATTAGACGATTGTCTGTTCTATGTACATAAAAATGAATTTATAAAACTGAGCATGGGAATGCCCGCCTCAGCTAGATCATGAAAGCAGTATGAAAAATAATGTATTGTATTGTATCTTATTACAGGTCTCCTCTCAGCATTGGATGAACATCGGATCCCCCTGATAAAGCATTTCACCCGATAAACAGCCTCATACTTTAGGGGGAAACTGTTATAGACATTTTTGTGCCTTACAGCATTGAGCATGAAATGTCCATAATCTAAGGGATCCAAAGTCCCTAAACATGTTGTTCCTACCCCTAGAGGAACAAGGCTAACAAACCACAGCAATTCACAGAAGTTCTCCACCAGAAACTGCTCAAAAACAGGTCATTTCAGGATCGTTTCAGTGGCTACACTAGCTATTTGCGCTGAATGTCAAATCCAACACTGGCTACCTG
The DNA here is from genome assembly GCA_031772625.1 of Pinus tabuliformis. Classification (NCBI taxonomy): domain Eukaryota; kingdom Viridiplantae; phylum Streptophyta; class Pinopsida; order Pinales; family Pinaceae; genus Pinus; species Pinus tabuliformis. The sequence continues at coordinate 774,985,711 of CM062820.1, read as the reverse complement.
CGTTGAATGTCAACTGGAACACTAGCTACCTGTGCTGAACGAGAATGGACAAGTGGCAGGCTCATTTCTCAAGGTGTCAAAACCCAGGAAGCTTCCAAAATGAGACTTTCCTCAGGGAATTCGACTGGTGATGAGTAAGAGGTTCCAAATCTCCAAGTGGAAGCAAGAACCTCCAAGTGGACTCAAGAACTGATAGAGGGAGAGGACACTAGTCAGATCTCAAGCTGACTCATCCTCTCTCCAAACATCTATATATGGATCTCTCCTCCATGAGATCTAGAGGCTGGAATTTTGTTATTGCAAAGAATTGTTGTTGGTTTGAGATTGGAATCATTGGGTGCTTAATGCTTTGAAAGGGGTGAAGATAGGAATTCCATTTGCTGGGAAGGAGATGCTGGATTGGAGCCCTCTGGGTTGTATCTCTTCCTGAACCTTGTTATTCATCAATAAAGCTATCTTGGTTTCTCCTATATGCTGATGTATTTTTGATGTATGAATGCATTAGTATGTTTAGTTTATTTCTAATCCTAAACTAGTTATGAATGTGAATATCTGTCTTTGTGTAGTGTTCTTCTCTTGTCGCAAGTAGTTGTTCTCTTGTGATCTTGCAGGAACCCGTTGAAGCTGGAGAAGCAAGAAGGCAAGTAGCTGTGAACACCCAAAGAGAAGAGAGACCGGATCGAGGGATAAACGGAAGACACCGGTAAGTCTCTTGATCTCTCTTCTTACACATTTCATAAAGGAAGAAACCAGAATAGCTATACTCGTTTGTTGCTAAGGCACTGTCACACCTTAGGTGGATAGGATCGTCCTGCATAGGCATTTTTCCCTACAACAGGGGCCCCACATGCTAAAACGTCATTCTATAAAGAACACAAGGTATCCATCTGTTTGATAACAGTATCTAGCCTACGAGTTACCTTTTCAACTTTCTCTTGTTCCTTTTGCCACCCTTCAAAGCCCTGGCTTTCGGATTGGTTGACGTTCCTTAGTTGTTGTTGTAGTTCTTCATACTTCTCGCGAGGGACTGTTTGCTCTCTAAGCCTTTCCATTTCTTGCTGAGCCTGTTTCAATCCCTTGTGCAAGGTCCTCATCTTTGGATCTCTTTTCCATGCATCAGTGGAGGTCGGGAGTTTTACCTGAACTTTCTTATTGCATTGTTTCGATTTCAGAACCCTTATCACCCCTGAGGGTGGTGCCTCTGTTTGAATTTCCTTGTTGTCCATTTATTTTTTAACACGAATACTGGCTTGCAGCTATTCCTTTTCAAACGGAACAATAGTCTGTCCCTCAGCGTCATTTGGAATAGTAGCTGGACCTTCAGCCTCATTTGGAACAGCAGATGGATCTGGTTTTGATCAGCAGGGCGATTTTTGGTCCTCCGCCTTTTTATCCTGTGGATTTTTATTGCAGTGGTCATCTTTTTCTTCCCGACAGTCTTCCTTACCCTCTGCCTCGATTTCAGTATCCTGATCTGCTGGTGGAGCTGGGCTATTATGCTCAATAACCTCCGTTGTTCCTTTCGCAGTTCTCTAATTTCCAATGTTTTATTAGAAGGAACAGCAGTCTTTCTGCTGCGTTCTGGGCTGTGACTAGTCCCTAGATCTTTCTCCTGGGGTGCTTCTTCACTATTTTGTGCTAGCTGTTCTGGGGTAGGAACCCTAACTGGTTCTGTGGCTTCGTTTTCTATCCCTACTTCCTCCGGAATTTCCTCTGGTGCCGTGGGAATAAATTGTTCTCGTTCAGTGTCTCCTATCTCCTTTTCATCATGAACCGGCAGATTTCCTTCTTCTGCCTCTTCTACATGTGGATTTTCGGGTGTATCTCCTTCCTGGGGTTTGTCGCGGAGGTATGATGGAGTGGAAGGTTAGCCATACTCACCCATATTGGCCAAGATTGCGGCCAATTCCTCTTCTCCCACTGGGTCCTGTGGTGGGCTACCTACCTGTTGTCCCATTTCCTCCTCCTGCCTGGATTGTCCAGCTTCTGCTTCAGCTTCCATTTCAGGATGCTCAGCTTCTGTTTCAGGAGGCTCAACTTCTGTCTCAGGAGGCTCAGCTTCTGTTTCCGAATGCTCAACTTCTTCTTCATTTTCCTCTTCAGATTGCTTAGCCTCCTCGGCCTCTCCTTCCTTTTCTCCTTCGACTTGTTCTTCTTCTACTTCTGAGCATGAGGGTTGCTTGTCCTCAACTACCACTGGCTGGCTGGTGCTTTCCTGGAGTTTTTCCAGCCTTCCTCTTATCTGGGCTAACCGGACTGATTTTCTGTGTTTCTCTGGCTGTTCCGGTGTATCAGTGTCATGCTTACGCTTTGCTGATTCCTGGCGTGTTTCTGGTCGTTTGGATGTGCTCGCAGTATGTTTTTGTTTTCCTAATTCTCTGCGTTTTTCCAGACGTTCTGGTGTGCTTGTATTATGTTTACGTTTTGGGGAGGGTGTTGTTGTTCTCCCCTCAATTATTGCAATTAATTCTTCCCAGCTGCTTTGCTGCTGGGTGAGGCTATGACTAACTATTAGTCGGATTAATCTATGGTGGCTGACAACTGACTCTACATGTTGTGCCTTTTTCAAGCTTCGTGCGATGTCATGAAGTAAAGAATTCAAAAGTGCAGGAAGATTTACAGAGCATTTTTGCTTTAGAACAGCTAAGAGTTTAAGATGTCGTGGCCTTACCACGTCGTTTCTCCCCTCGCAGGTGATATAGCTTTGCACTGTTATTGCTAATTCTGCCTAGGGTTCTCCTAGCGTTGCCGGCAGAACTCCCTTCCCTTTAATCGTTAAGCTTTGGCCTTCGTCCTGGAAAATTTCCATGATCTTCTGGAGTCTTTCCTTCTTCAATGTCCATACAGGTCCGGTGGCTGGTAGTCCCGAGACTTCTGTGATTATATCGTCGGTGACCGCTATCCGCTTCCCCCTCACTGTGGAGTGATCCTCCTGCAGGTTCTGTAGAAATTCCATTGCCATTGTTTCATTGGACTCCTGCAGGCGACTGAGATAAGTCAGCCATCCTGCTCTTTCCAAGATCTCCCGAGCAGCAGCGGAGACTGTCAACTCCTGTGGTTTGCTTCGAATTGCCCTGCCTCCCATGGTTTCATTGTGGATTCTCAATGGAACAACAACTGCTTGTGCTGTTTGAAACACAGAGAGGGTAGTAATCGTCGGATTTAGAAAAAACACAGAGTATGCAACAGAAATGACTTATGAACAGCAACTTGCGTAGAAAAAAAATAGAAATATCATGCCGTTAAATCGTGCCATTTCCTGGTACACTATCTTTCCCAAATAGTGAGCTGACACATAACCCAGGGAATAATGAGGTTAACCTCCCCCCCCACAATGCGATAGGCTGCCCCAGCCGTCAAAGAAAGGAGAGGCACCCGATCTGTAACCAAGTCATAAAGGAACAGCGTATGAAAATATGCCATGTTTAGAAAAACAACGGATTGCTGAAATCGAGGCGTAAAGTTGGATCGTGTATTACATAAGAGGCTGCTGTGATATGATGCGACGCCAGGGGATAGGACGTCTGTCGTACTTGCCAAATCTCAAATGGCCATTGTCACCTCCTTTTCCATGATTGGTGTAATAAATGTTCATGCGATATATAAGTCAGGAAATAATGTATGATTAGTGCCTAGGATATAAGAAACAAAAGAGTATTAGTATCCTACCTATTGGTGTAATTAATGTGACTTCGATACCATTAATAGTGCTCTGCTGCCGACAGGTGTCCATAATCTTGGCAGAGTTGTTTATTTCACCCCTAGAACCATGATCCTTTATGTGCATATTAAGGAATGTAATGTCAAAGTGTAGGCCATTATGCTGGCTTGGTAACCAGTTAGCCATAATGCCATTCACGAGGAGGGGGCGAAGAGTGGGCAAGCTGGCTCGTGATGAGACCTCCTGTTCCAAGGTTTGTTTACTTGATATACCTTTTGGACCATATCCCTGGTGTGGTGGCCATAGTGGGAATGCCACTTCACTTCCATCCTCATGATCATGGTAGGCTGGCTCTTGATGAGACCCCCTATCCTGCATTTGACAATTTATAATTCATTTGGTTTTTTACTTTCTTTTTTCATAAATCACTTTTCCTTATATATACACAAAGGGTGGTTCAACACTCCTTAAGAGTAGGAATGGTGGAAGAAGTCTTATCATCTCAATAGGAGGATATAAACCCTTTGCTCTTATTCCTAAACAAAAATGAAAGGGAATTAAAAAGAATGACATGATAAAGATAACCAATCAGGGTAAAATTAGTAAGACAATGACAACAAAAGATAAGTATGTCCTTCCTTTTGTCCTCTTACCAATACATAGCCTTATAAGGATAGCGATTTATAATTTCATGATTTCAGTATGTTGTGATTTTGTATTCATTGCATAAGTGCATAGCTATCTCTAAAAGACTTTGAAAGAAAAAGGGCGAGAAGCATCCTCAAACTTGGATCAGCAAAAGGAATACGCTGTTTCACGAAGTGTTCCTTTTTGAGAGAAGAATAATAAAGGAGCATAGGTCTCAAAAGTGCAAATGTCGTTCCTTTTGAAAAAGGAACAGCGGAACACACTAATGTCATTCCTTTTGAAAAAGGAACAGCAAAACACATCAATGTCATTCCTTTTGAAAAAGAAACAGCAAAACACATCAATTCCGCTCCTTTTGAAAAAGGAACAGCAGAACACATCAATGCCGCTCCTTTTGAAAAAGGAACAGCAGAAAATAAAAAAAAATTGCTTATGTCTTGAAAAACAGTACAACAACACACTCAAAATGACGTTCCTTTTGAAAAAGGAACAACAAAAATCAAAATGTTGTTCCTTTTAGAAAAGGAACAGAAGAAAAATCAAAAGTGTTGTTCCTTTTGAAAAGGAACAACAGAAAAATAAAAAGTGTTGTTCCTTTTGAGAAGGAACAACAAAGAAATCAAAAGTGTTGTTCCTTTTGAAAAGGAACAGCAGAGAAATCAAAAGTGATGTTCCTTTTGAAAAGGAACAGCAGAGAAATCAAAAGTGTTGTTCCTTTTGAAAAGGAACAGCATAGAAATCAAAAGTGTTGTTCCTTTTGAAAAGGAACAACAGAGAAATCAAAAGTGTTGTTCCTTTTGAAAAGGAACAGCAGAAAAATCGAGAAATAAAAAATGTTGTTCCTTTTGAAAAGGAACAGCAGAAACACGCAAATTCCATTCATTTCAGGAACAGAAAAAATTGAAATCTTTGAGCAAAAGAACACATTTAGTTCAAACATATGCACACAAACGAGTTTGAAGAAAAGAAATTATGTACAAATTGTGAAAAGAAATGAATTCCTTAATGAATTACAGGTGAGGAAGACTTCTCCTCCTCTCCTAAAATCTCCATATCAGTGTCTCTGCGTAGTTGTTGGCAGAAGGATTCCCGAGTGAGTGGTTTACGATAGAGATGAACTCGGTGGCCATTCACTTTAAAGGTATATCCAGAACCATCAATGGTGATTAAAGTGATGGTCCCATTGTCATGTACCTTCCGGATTTCGTATATGGTCCCAACCAACGAGTCCGAAGTTTCCCAGGGAAGTCCTGAAACCGAGAGTCATATAAGAGAGCCCAGTCTCCTTCGTGGAAGACTTTGTTTTTTATGAGGGCATCATGCCATTTAGCTCACTGTTGTTGAATCAATGCTATATTTTGTAATGCAGAGAGCCTAATTTCGTCCAATTCATTGATCTACTGTAGTCGATTAATCTGTGCCTCGGTTAGATCTAAGCCAACTTCCTGTGTTGTTCGTAATGTTTGGATTTCAAATTCTATAGGAAAAATGGGTTGTTTTCCAAACACTAATTGATAAGGTGAGTAACCAGTGGTGCTTCTCCATGTTGTTCTATAGGCCCAGAGTGCTTCAGGTAATCGGGCAGCCCAATCATGCCTATGTGACGCAATGGTTTTCGTTAAGATTGATTCTATTACCTTATTGTTGCTTTCTACTTGTCCATTCGCCTGTGGGTGATATGGAGTAGTGATTTTGTGTTGGACATGATAATTATTAAGTGTTGCAGCTAATCTATTGCCAGCAAATTGTGGTCCTCCGTCTATAATTATTTCCCTTGGAAGGCCATAATGTACAAATAGATGGAACAGGAACTGTATGACAGAGTCCTCTGTGGCTCTTGGCAATGCTTCTGCTTCAACCCACTTGGTGACATATTCTGTTGCCACCAAGATATATGTTCTCTGATTTGATGAGGGGTTGATGGGTCCAACGATATCAAGAGCCCATCGCTCGAATGGTTCGACGACTAACTGTGGTTTGAGAGGCATCTCGTCAGCTTGACCAGGACGTCCTGCTCACTGGCAGCTGTCACAGGCTTGGACAAATTTCTTTGCATCTCTGAAAATCGTGGGCCAATAATATCCTGTCTGTAATACTTTGTGTCCAGTTCTACTCTCAGCGAAGTGTCCACCACATGGTCCGTCGTGACAGGCTTTTAGGATGTCAAAGATTTCATCTTCTTGAACACATCTCCTGATATGCATGTCTGCCCCTGTGTGAAACAAATAGCCCCCAATCCAGGAGAATCGAGTAATCTTCTGAACAATCTATTTTCGCTCATTAGGGGTTAAGTGTTTTGGTAGTTTACCTACTGTGAGGTAATTGGCAACATCGGCATACCAGGGTGTTCGAACGGCAACAGCAAACAGATGTTCGTCCTGAAATTGATCTTCAACTACTGCTGCTTCAATTGGCTTTGGAATTCTCGAGAGAAAATAGGCTACAGGATTCTCTTTGCCAGGCCGGTCCTTGATTGTGATATCGAATTCCTGCAATAAGATCCACCATCTAGTTATTATAGCATTTGTGACAGGCTTATTTGCTAAATATTTTATGGCGGAATGATCCATATACAAAATAACAAGATAGCCTGTAATATAATGTCTAAATTTATTGACAGCATGTATTACAGCTAGGATTTGTTTTCAGTAACAGTGTAATTTAATTCACCAGGGGATAAATTTTTGCTGATGTAATAGATAGCGTATGGTTTTTTATCCTCTTCTTGCCCAAGGACTGCGCCAATGGCTGTATCTGAGGCATCAGCTGATATCTGAAATGGCAGATCCCAGTTTGGTCGTCGAAGGACTGGGGCTGTGGATACAAGCTTCTTTAAATCCTTGAAAGCACATTCACATTTTTATGTCCAAAGAAAATCAACGTTACCAGTTAGTGCATATAAAGGTGCAGCAATGTGTGAATAATGTTCTATAAATCATCTATAATATCCAGAAAATCCAAGAAAGCTGCATACCTCTGTTTGAGTAGTAGGAGTGGGAATAAGCAAAAGTATTTGGATTTTCGCCGGGTCTACCTGAATGTCGGCTGTTGAAACATAGTGTCCTAGAATAAGTCCTTCAGTCATCATCATGTAACATTTTTCGTGACTTAAGCAAATCCTGGTAGCTATGCAATGTTGTAGGACTTTTTCTAGGGTATTTAGTGCTGGATCAAAATCATCTCCATAGGGTGTAAATTCATCCATATATACTTCAATTCCATCATTTATTAAATCTGAAAAAATGCTAAGGATAGCCCTTTGGAATGTGGCGGGAGCATTACATAGGCCAAAAGGTAGAACTCGGTAGGCAAATGTTCCCCAAGGACAAGTGAAAGTTGTTTTGTCCTGGTCTTCAGGGGCAATCTGAATCTGATTGTATCCACTGAAGCCATCCAGGAAGGAAAAGAATTTTTTTCCTACCAACGTATCTAGCACTTGGTCTATGAGTGGGAGAGGAAAGTGGTCTTTTTGTGTTGCTTTACTGAGTTCCCTGTAATCCACAAAAATTCTCCATTTCCCATTCTTTTTTGGTACCACCACAAGCGGAGAGACCCATTTACTTTTAGAAATAGGATAAATAAAATTGACATCTAAAAGTTTCTGAAGTTCCACTTTTACCACATCCTTTAGATGAGGATTAAGTCTTCTTTGCGGTTGACAGACAGGTCTAGCATCTTTTTCTATATAAATGTGGTGTGTACACAACTGTGGGTCGATTCCTTTCATATCAGGGTAATCCCATGCAAATGCCTGTTGATATTTTCTTAAGAGATGGATGAGCTTAGTTTCTTGTTCAGATGTGAGGTTGGCATTGATATTTAAAGTTTTTCCCGGTTCAATTTCCACAATTTTACTATTTGCGACAGAAGTAACAGGTATTGTTTGATCATATGTGTCTTTCAGAGGATCTTCTTCTAATTCATTATCAAATGCTGCTTCTATCATGTGACATTGTGTGTAGGATCCGGCTTCAGTTTGACTAATGAAATTGTTAATGGCGTCATCTTCTATTTGATCTTTAAAATCAAGTGCCTCTTGTATAGTCAATGGAGATCTAATGTTATCAGTAAGGTATGATACAGGATACTTGTTAGTTTTAATTATTGTGAGACTTGGCTGCGCTGGAGGGTATAGAACCAAATTCTTGATATCAGGTCCTTTGGTTATGGTCATATTTCCTTGCTGGCAACCAATGTAAGCATCGGCGGTGGCAAGCCAAGGCCTACCTAGGATTAGCGGGTGTCCACCAAGTCAATTTTTTGGATTAATTATCAGGAAATCGGTTGGATATTCCCAGGAATCTACAGAGACCATGACATCGTGTAGAGTACCTTCTGGTCTAACCACAGATCGGTCGGCCAATTCTAACAAAGTAGAGATAGGTTCTATAGATGTAATGTCGAGCTTTTGACAGGTAGTGGTTGTTAAAATATTGATTGCAGCTCCTAGATCAACTAAGGCATTAGACAGGGCCTGACCATAGATTTGAACAGTTACAATTGGATTTCCTGGGTCTTCATATTTAATGGGTGTTTCTTTCCCAGATAATAGATCAGATAAAGTACCGACTACTTGGACTCTTGGATTAGTTGTTATATTCCTCCTTGGTTTCTTTATGCACAATTCTTTAATAGTTTTTGCGTATATAGGAATATCTTGAATGGCTTGGAGGAACGGGATTTTTATATACAAATTTTGTAATTCCCCCAGAATGTCAAAGTCAGGATACTGTAAAGGTCGAGGTATGACTAATCGTTCTGGGAACGGAGGAGAGGATGTGGTTGCTTGATTATGAGTCTGCTGCTTATTTACATCCTCTTGTTGCAACTGATGTTCTCTTACTAACTGATCTTCAATATGAACTGTTTTATCTCCCTCATTTTCAATGATACGTCCAGATCGTAATTGAAGATCGTTACACTCCCGCAGGTCGGGTCCTATTTCTGGTGATTCTATGATTTGAAGAGATTGGACCAGTTTGTTATTTGGATTGGGGTTGGGTTGGGCTGGGAGTTGCGGTCTCAGATTAGACTGGGGATTTTGTTGTAAAGCTGGTAGAGTAGGTTGAGGGAGCGGAATAGTTCCTACTGGCTGTTGCATCGGTCTTTGCCAATTTGTCTACCAGGGTAAACTTTGTGAAGTAGGGGGAGTCCATTGTGAAGGATATGGGCTATTTTTCCAATATGGTGGAGTATAAGGGAAATTCAGCCAACCAGATTGGTTTGGTTGATTCAGCCACGGGTTTGAAGAAGGAAACGATGGTGGTGACCAGTTTGAAAATGGGGGTGGGGGCTGATTTTGCCACATATTATATTGTTGAGCATTATATTGTGGAGGCTGAAAAGAAGAGGTTGGGTCTGAAAACATACCAAATTGTCTTGGCTACCACTGGCGGCGCTGGTTGATCAAGTACACCGATTCTAGTTCTTCCTCTGCTTCCTTGTATACTACTTTTAATCCAGGAAGTGAGGGGCAACTTTCCGTAAGATGATCGTTTGTACAGATGGCACATGTTTGGACTGTATCCAGTGGACACTCCTTGTGACTATGTTTTTTTCTGCATCGGGGATAGAATATTGCCAAATTCTGTTCTGCCTCCATCTGCTTCTGCTTGGCCTGCATAATATCAAGTTGTGTAGTTAGTGTCCCTATAATATCAGTTTTAAAATTTTCTAATAAATTTCCAATCTCCACATGCGTTACTCCTTCTGTTGATATTTTATTGTCTCTTGCAAACCGATCATATTTTGCCGGTTTTATTTTTGTGCTGCCTCTCAAAATCCTGATGCATAAATCAATAATGTCAGCAAAATTCTCTTGATAAATATCCCCTTTTCCCATGATGTTTAATGTTTCAATCCACTGTTCCTTCATGCCCCTTATCAATGCAGTTTTTAACACATTATCAGGTAAAGGTAGTGATGCATAAGGAGATCTTTGTAAATTGTATTGAAAACGTTCCACATATTCTTCCAATGTTTCGTTCGGTTTGGCTGTCATTTGGAATATTTCGTCTTTCAATTCTCTAGACCTACAATAATCCTGATATTTTTTTAAGAAGGATTCTTTCATTTGATCCCAATTGTTGATGACCCCACCACCTAGTCCCATAAACCATCTTAAAGCAGCCCCCTTTAATGTAGAGGGGAATAATTTCAATTTCTGGGGATCGGTGGTGTAATCATATCCCCTGCACAACAGATCAAATTCGAATAAAAATGCATCTAGATCTTCTGATGTGAGACCGTGAAATGTAGGGATATGTTGAAGAGGGATAGCTTTCATGGGCACATTTGTTGCAGAATCCACTATAGGATATTGTAATGTAGAGGTTTGAGTATTTGGCTGGTTCTGAGCCATAGGGTCGAATATATTCCAATAACCTTCTGGGATATCTAGGAGGGTATTCCTAGGTTGAGAGGGAACGATTTTAGCAGGGATAGCTTTTATGGCACTTCCTTTATCTGGGATAAGAGGAATACCTGATGTCTGAGGAGATTGGATTCCTTCAACAATGATTTTCGCAGTGCTCCCCTTATCTGGGTTGTTTAATGGCTGATCTGTTCCAATGGGAGATTTTGGTTCCTCGGTTTCCCCTGTTTCTCCTTCTCCTTCACAAAAGTTGCTGAAATTTCCTTCCTGTAATAGTTCTGGAGTAGAATTTTCAATTTCCTGAAAGTCCTGCTCTTCAGTTTGACTATGCACCTCAGCAAAGGCTACAGATGGTGATCCTGTGGCCTGAAAGGAACTAGTAGGTTGTTTAGAAATTATTTTCCTGGGACCTACTGATGGCTGAGATTCTGTTTTCTTATAGATTTCGTCTATGAAAGTTGTTCGGCCAAGGGTCACCGACCCCTTAGCTTTTTCGGGTTTGGATGGAAACTTAATATTCCTTTCTGGTTTTTTCTGCTTAGTCATGCACTCAAATGAACTACTAAATTCTATTCAAACATAGCAACAACAAATCTGTTAGGAAAGCGGACAGTGGAGGAGGGCTTTTACATGCTCTGCACACAGGTTCTTACCTTTCGTTTTTAAGATCCAACTCTTCCCTAGCAGGTTCGTACACTACTCTGAAAAAACAAATGGCTACACTCTTTCCCCGGCAACGGTGCCAAAATGTAGAGCTATAAAAAGGGTCTCTTTCACCTCTAATTACCTCACATTAATATGTCAATCCGGGAGTGTTTTGTTATTTCAAAGAGTGACTCAATCTGAGGCTATTTGTCAGAGTAATGCTAGTAGTAAAATGTTCTACAAAAATACAAGAGTAAACTGATGTTGTCTATGACTAAGTTACTTCAAATGACTAAAGCACACACTCTTAAAGCTAGGAAACTTTATCAGTCAAGGGTTCGACAGCAATAGCCCATCCCTTTAGAAACTGATGGAAAGGAAATTAGAGCATGGACCACAGGTCTGGGAGCGAGGCAGTAAATGCCGAGGCTCACTACAGCCACAGATCGTCTCTCACACCAAATGCGAGTAAATGAAACAGCAGATAAAAATGGAACGGAAAATAGGAAATTGAACAGCAAATCTAGAATGGAACAGCAATGCTTAAAATGGAACAGCAATTCTGAAATGGAACAGCAATCGAATAACTAAACCTCGCGAGCAGTAATCAATCTTTATCCTATCAACTCAAATGCACTCATTGTAATCAAAACTCCAATCTTTCATTCTCCAAGCAAATCACGCAACACGCACTAATGGAACAACACTAACTACTAATTATGGAACAGCATGTGGAAATCATACACACACACAACACTCTGGAAAAGTAATCTGATTTAACACCAATCATCAACAGGAATTACAACTGTGTTTCAAAATGGAACAGCATGAATCCTGAATCATAAAGAGCACATCTTTCAGATAATTTCATTAACACAAATACACAACATAAAAGCTCCGTAACAAATTGATAATAACGTTCAATTAAGTCTAGTAATATTCAATCAACTCTGAAAGTATTGGTGATATAATGCAGATCCAATATAAAGAACCTTAATGAACGAACCTTAACAGAGGATATGATGTAACTTATAAAGCATATCAGATTACCAACTAATGACGATAAGCAAACCACGCAGAAATCAAATCGTAGTGATACAGAAGCAAGTGTCCTTCGGGGCCGGGCCCTTAGCCTCAAGGGTACACCACTTTAAGTTAATCCAAACGCAGAGATAAGATAATCACCAAGTTTATATTAATGCATGAAACAGAAAGTACAATGAGCCAAGTTCAACGAGACTCGATGATCAAAGTTCAATCTTTAACAAAAAGTTACATAAAAGCATCATCTCTAAAGCTAACAGTGCCATCCCTTTATATAAGGGTAACGGCGGAGATGTCTAAGCAATAAGATAAATAAATCAGCCATCCCTCAAGATCGAAGATCCTGAGAGATTCGCCAAACTGTTAATCCTTAATCACTTCTTTTTTTCCTCCGCCGAGCTGGTGCCTTCTCCTCCTTTTCTGGACCGGTTTGCTTCAACCTGCTTAGCCTTGTTTGCACTCGGTCCTTCGTCAAAGGGATAGCAGTTACCCTGCTCTTGTCTTTTTCTTTGGAACAACAACTCCTCGTTTTTACCCTTTCCTGCACAGGAGAATGACAACTATCAGCGGTTAAGTCTTGCATACTAATTCCACATATTTTATCATAATTCTCTATTGTTTTCCACATTCATGATGTAAAAGATTCACAAGTCCCACTGAAAAGCCATTGAAATGATCATTAAAAACATACCTTTTTAGTACTCCATAATAAGTGATCTCTCTATTCCTATGAGAGGATCTAGCAACAAATCATACAAACTAGTGCAAAACACTCCTAGTTTATGTTGAAAAATGCAAAGTGGAAGAGAGAAACCTACCTCACTCTAATTCTAAGCACTCAACTTTTGATGATGATCTCAATCCCTTAGCTTCCAGGCTCGCTCCTCACTATTCCTTGTGTCTAAATACCTGCAAGATAAATCAAAAGACAACAAGATATACAAGAGCATACATAGTATAATTCAAACATAAACTACATGACAGATCAAGGAGCATCATGCTAAATGAATAAAGATTTATACACTTATGGAAAGTAAACACCATATGTATTTATTAATGAATCAAAAAGGGAAGATTACAACCATTTCCTTGATGTTGTAGACCTCCTTTGTAGTGGATTTCCAATTCCAAGCCAAGACCATTCAAGCACTCCTTCTCCTTAGTTATATGGGAAACATTTGGGCATAGTTTCAACATAGGAATGCATGCAAGCAATGACCAACCATTTGGGGATGGAAGGGACTTGATTTATAGAAAGGGAGAGGGAGTTAGGGATCCAGAAAAGAGGAAGGAAGGTCCAAATATCAAGGGAAGATCCCTAAAGGTAGGATCAAGGACTCAAAATGGGAGAGCTTGACCATATATCTATCTAACAACATCCAGCTCACTGTTCTAGAAGATCCTAGCAGGCGAAGCTTCTCCTCCACTTTAGGAAAGACTTCCAGAAGAGGTTCAATGCAGGTTTTAATATCAAAAGTCATGATGGAAGCGCTAGTTCAACATGTTACAATAGGCCATCAACACGGGCCAATAGTAGTGCAAAGTGCGCTAATCCTGAAAACTAGGCTTTCAGGAAAATTTCTCCAGAATTCTCTCAAGGCAACTCTTCTTCCATTCTTTAGGGATATTTCTGTATGTGTTTCATGATGGGTACACTTTGATAGTTTTCATCATTTTGACACTTTAGGATATGGGAGGGGAAGTGTGACAAATTACTATGTAAGAATAGCCAAATCTCCAAAAATAATAATTTTTCTTATAAAACCAAATCTTAAGAAAAAAATTAAATCTTCTGAATATATATGTGTGTGTGTGTGTGTAAATATATGTATATGTATATGTATATGTATATGTATATCTAGATATATATATATATATATATATATATATATATAGATATTACCCTTTTTCCAAACCTTCAATCATTTCTTTTTAATCTTATTTTGCAAATTTTATTTTATTTTCAATCAATTTTTTTCAAAACAATGATTAAGCAAATCATTTAAAAAAATCTCTTCAACTAAAATTATGTGATAAAATATGTCTATTTTAGTGTCTCGCCTTGGTATAAAAAATGTTTACTGTCCCTAGAGATAGGTTATGGCTCAGAATGGAGCTTTATGAGTGAGTTAGAGCCAAAATCAGAATTAAGGAAGGCATGTCTAAATGATTTGGCAATGACATTGGAGTCAAACAGGGATGTTCTCTTTCCCTCTCATTGTTTGGTTTATATATCAATAAGCTTGAAAAGTGGATAAACAATACCAAAAGAGAAGGAATTTAATTGGAAAAATACATAGTGAAACTACTTTTATATGCAGATGACATTATTCTTATTGCTAAATATACCATAGATTTAAAGGAACACTTGAAAGCTCTGGAATTTTTTGTCAATAGGTTGGAATGCAAGCAAACATCTGCAAGAACAATGTCATGATTTTTTGCTTGGAAAGAAAAAAACTGTCGTTTACCTTTTCATTGAGGATAGCCCCTTGGAGTTATAGATGATTACAAGTACCTACGAATTGATTTCCACTATAGGCTCAGCGAGGAGATATGTATATCAAAGAGAATTGAAGGAGAGTGGAAAGCTTCATATCTTCCCCAGAATAGGTGCAGGCAAGCAAAACTATGAGATTGGAGGACTAAGAAAATCCTCTTTGGTTTATTAGTGGTGTCAATTATCCTCTATTGTTGTAAGATATGGGGGAGAAACATTTCAAGCCACAAATGGCAACAAATAAAATAATTCAGAAGCGTCTAATCATAAGTAGTCTCAAATTCAAATCAACAATCTCATATGATGTCCTTTTAATTATGGCCGGTATGTTTCCAATTGAGGCTTTAGTGATCATTCATTTGTTAAGTTACCTAAAAAAGGTTGAAAATGTGGATAAGCATTGTTGGCCCAAAGTGGTTGTTGAAGAAGAGCTAAATCATCATAAAAATACATGAATGAAACAAAATAGAAAGTGGTTGGGAAAATAGAACAAAAAATCTGCTTGATTTCCCTCACGCTAAGGAGGAGATAAAAAAGTGGGTGTTAGAAAACTTTAAGACCACCATGTGGAGAAAATAGGTATGTAAAAGAATGCATATTATGTCAAATAATTAAACCCCAAGTGGAAGCATGATGATAAAGAGTATTTGAGATCTTCAATCAAGGGAAAAGTTAAAATTTTAATTGCACAACTGAGGAATAGTTCCCATCATGTAAGATGTGAAATTAGCAAATGGATGGCCCGTAAGGAAGATTGGGAAGAAAGAATTTGTATTTTTTGCAGCAGAGGGGTGGTATAAACAATAATGAAATTTTATCAAATAATTTGCAACATATGAAGATATTTGTCATCAATTTGATAATAATCTAAAGGTGAGTAGTCTTAGCAAAATTTTTGAGGAGGAAAGACTTTACAAAACAACGAGTTTCTTACTCAAGATTCATAATAGGAGATACCACATGGCAAAGAATCTGAATAGGGATTAAGTTGTTATTGGGTGGTTCCCTAGACCACAAGGAATCATGGATGCCATTAGAAAACCATTCATTCATTCAAAGAACCTTTTCGTTGACTATTTTTATGAACACATTTGTTTTAAAAAAACACACATCGCCCCGATTGTTGTAGCATAAAAAGATTCTCGACTTTCAGTGGTGAATTATCGCTCATAGCGACAAGTTCAAACACACTTGCTCACACAGTGTGGCTCCCTGGACTAATTACAATCTGATCCACTTACAACAGTTATGGTGGGGCTACAAACCTTCTCCTCTCGATACAATAATGGCCAACAACTATTCCCACCAATGGCTCTGCTCCTTGATTTGATTGATTTCATATGGGATCGACCTAGAGCTATGATACCATGATAGAGCGAACACACACACACACACACATCACTGAAGGCAATGCAAAAGACCATGGGGCATAACTTGCCCTTCTATCATTAAATAGATTTTACAATGCATAGAGAAATATCTATGTTATTGCCCACGGGGCTTTGGATTGATGGTGAATGGGTGCACCGTTAATGCGCTCCTTGGGATAGGTCACTGGTTCAAATCTCCCGTGGGTACTTACCTACCAAAAGAAAAGAAATATCTAAATTATCTAGCACTATGAGATTTTAGAGAAAACCAGAATTAACTAATTCTAAAAATACTAATTATCCAAAATTAATTGAGATTAACAACTAAATTTCCTACTAGTGTCAACGTGCAATAAAGGAGATTACTCTACTTTAACAAGATCTTGAGAAAGAATGAATATTAATTTACTTGAATCTATGTTGATGTTCACATCTAATGCACCCTATGATAAGTAAGTCCTCATTCCATATGATAAGTAAGTCTTTCAAATTCCAATTCAAGCTGCATGCAAGCAGGTCGAAGATATGCCTATGTGGATTGGTTTCTCTTTAGTAAATTCATGCTCTTTTTCTATTAATCCATAGGGTTTCCTCTCTGTAATTCCCTTTTTTTTCATTTTTAAAATAGTGAAGGCATAATCCTTCAATGCAGTCTTTATAGTGGATGTATTTATTAAAATAATGGGATTTGCTGACATTTGGTCCTCAGCGTTTGTTGCATTTTTGTTGCTATATTAGCACTAGTCCGTGGGAAATTTTAGCACTGTATTTAATAGAAACCTGGCACTGTAAACTCCTGGGAATATATTATTGTGATTCCACTTTTGTTATCATTTCCACAAACTTGTGCCATTACCAGCTATCTATGCCACAACGTATTTTGCATCTTCACTAACTATGATCTTTGATTTGGTTGTCAATTCTCATGTAATATGATTACTCTCCAACTATAAAACTATACCATCATCCTATGACACCTTTCATCCATGATCTCATGGCTCCTCATTTCTAGTCAATTGAGGAAACAATACTTAACTATGATTTGGTGAAACTACTCCATAAATTACTTGAAATTATCTACAGTTGTGACACTTGCTCTCCATTGTTAATGTAATTTTCATTTCCAAGAAACTACTTAATAGCACGTCAAAACTCTACATGGCATAAGAAATTAAACTATTAGAAATACATTTCATATTTTTCAAATATACTATATCAATTTGTAAGTAAAGGAAAATGTCATCCAACCATGATAGGAAAAATCTATTTTAACAAACTTATGTTTCATAGCTATTTTAAATGTTCTCACAAGTAAAATTTTACTTTTGCCTACTCTTATCTGATATTAAGATAACATGAAAGCAATATTTCAAGGAAAATAAGCAAGCTACAAACAATTTTCTAAAATAAGATCAAAGCAAGGAACAATAATCAAGGTGGGTACACAACTCAAATGGAGAGGAAGTGATATATTTAAGGATTGATGGCCATTGTCCTTAAATATATCAAAAGGAAGTGATACAAGGGTGATCATTCAACCATCTTAAAGATAAAGAGCACATGAAAAATCAAATTATCATGCATCCAAAGGTCATGGATAAGTCAACCATAAGAAAATAAATCAAAATTATCCATCATCAAGCAATATAAACTAAAGGGATTAAAAAGAAAAATACTACTAATGTTAGAAAATAGTAAACTATACAACCAAGGGAAACCAATCTAAGAACTGAAAAAACAAAACTAGTGAAACGAGAGCAATCTCAAAGTTCAATGGGAAGGCCCTTTTATTTTTTAATAAAATATTAAGGGGAGTTGTTGAGAGCTTAACAAAACAGAAGGCTAAGTTTAATGGATATCCATTGATTTTACAAAGACCCCAGTTAGCTATAGTGGATGATTATACCACTTGTAGGGTTGGAAATATGACCATCACTAATGGCAAGTCCTAGAAGAAACTTGTATTGTATCCTTCTACTCAACCTCTAGTTTATGAAGATTTTTTTCTTTGGGTGGATGATGAAGAAGAAGAATATTCCATCCTCTCCTTATCATATCCTTTCAATACCATTGAAAAGCCATCACTAGCAAGCAAGTTGATGAAGATGGTCTAATTTATAATTTTATAAAAAATTAGTAGTCTCTTGGTATGCAAATCAATGACCTAAACTATTATCAACCTACCCATAGGAAAACCTAGTAGTTTAGAGGCCCATGAGTGGATAGAATTATTTATCTTTGGATCTTGCAAAGAGAACACTAAAATAGTCAAAAATTGCCCCTCCAAATTGTTAAAAAGCAACACTTCCCTTATTTTTTTCAAGAATAAGAGTTGGTCACTATTTTTGGAAGGCACACGGATGCTTTTTCTTGAGATTATAAGAGGACGAAGAGGATCCATCCATCCATTTGCACCGATCACATTTACAATAAATACGATCACGATCCCATTTTCCAACCCTAAAGAAGGATGAACCCTACACTAAAGGACAATGTCAAAGAAGAACTATAGAAACTCTTGGGTGTTGGGTTCACATATCCTAATTATGATAGTGAGTGGGTATCTCCTTTGGTTATTGTTTCCAAGAATAATGGCAAGTGCAAAATGTGTGGACTACCTCAATTTAAATAAAGCCACTATAAATTGATCACTTTCCCTTACCTTTCATTAATCAAGTTTTGGATGTTTTGGATGTTTTGGAAAGGAAGAAATTCTTCTCATTAGATGGGTTTAATGACTATGACCAAATTCAAATCAATCCAAAAGATTAAGATAAGACAACTTTCACTTGCCCCTAGGGAACATTTTCTTATAAAGTTCTTCCCTTTGGATTATGTAATACCCCAACTACATTCCAAAGAGTAGTACTTAGTATATTTTTTGATCTCACTCATGATATAGTATAAATATATATGGATTACTTTATGCCCTCTAAAAACACTTTCAATAAGCTCTATCAACCCTTAAAGGTTCCTTTATAAG
This sequence comes from Pinus tabuliformis, assembly GCA_031772625.1. NCBI lineage: Eukaryota > Viridiplantae > Streptophyta > Pinopsida > Pinales > Pinaceae > Pinus > Pinus tabuliformis. Next base: position 774,966,487 of record CM062820.1, on the reverse strand, counting down.
TGTGAACAAATGAATCTCTTATCAAGTCTCATGAGCCTCATAAATGGGTAATTATATAGGCTCATTTTACCTCCTAACCTAGTCAAATCAACCATTCTCTTAGCTTATTGTATGATTTTCTTATAATATTTATGCTTATAGGGTGAGTTGAGTTAGTTATTATGCCATGTGATCTAACATATACTTAATGCAGATTATTGATGGATTTCGAGGTCAAAGTCAAGGATCTAGTGGTCAAACTACAGCAATAACTCGAAGTGGATAGAGGAGATGAATTATAGGAGGGAATCTCCCTCATTTATTTCTCCTCACTTCGAATTCCCCTTCATTCAGCTCGGAGCACAAGCAGCCAAATCAGGCACTAGAAGGCAGTCGAGCAAGTGGAAGATGATTGAGAGTTATCTCGAGTTTTGGGAGCCAAGCCTCCCTGATTTTAAGGAAGTTTTTGGTAGCCTCATATGTATAAGTAGAGAGGCCTATGGCCTCACTAGGGTCGACTTTTTTCTTATGTAAACTCTGCTCAAATTTCAAGCTCACTATTTTATGACAGTTTTATGTAATCTTGCTATTTTCTGATAATAAAAATGGAATCGTTTTTGAGCTAGCAATGAGTTACCTCAGAGGGCTGAAGCTCTTGGATTAGGGCCCAATTCAAGCAGCCAAGCTCCTCTTTACTTGTATTTGTATGCTTTTGTTACCGGGAATAGTGTCTATGCAGAGCTGCTAATCCCACTAAGGCTGGTAGCTACCTTAGAAACAAACAAACTAAAACTACTTTTGTTTTCTTTTATGAGAGATAGATGAGAGAAGAATAAAGGACAGGGAAACTTTTAAGAACCCCCCCTAAATTTATAAATATAATAAATGGGCGAATCTCCATGGTATATAGGAAAAATGGAAGGCGATTTTATCAATAATATAATATGTATATATAATTTTTTGGCGAATCTCTCACCAGGAATGGCGAATATTTTACTCAATTATAAAATCTTGTAAGATCTTGGCGAGTCTTTCACTAAATAATAAAACTTTGTAAAGTCCTAGTGAATCTTAGCATAGGCTACATGCTGGTTTAATTCCCCCATTTAAATAGGCTACATTCTAGGTGAATATCATGGGTCAATACCATGTGCCATTTTGGTGAATACCATGGGTCAATACCATGTGCCATTTTTATTTTTATTAATTCTAATATTAGAGTTAATAATGGTTTTTTGCATGGTATTAATAACAATCTAGTCCATGGTATTTGTCTCATAGTATTTTGGCCATAGGTTTCACCTAAACATAACCCATTTTTTGAGTGTTCGTAAATATAAGGTGACTTATGGAGTAAATATAAAAAAATGTTTTATTTGTTTACCATACCTCTCGTTTATTTATATTTTTATTAATTTACCATACCTCTTTTACAAATATGGTATTTGGCCCATAGGATTCACTTAAATAAAACCTCTTTCTTGAGCCTTCATAAATAGAACGAGGGTTATGGACTAAATATAAAAAGATGTTTTATTTATTTACAATACTTCTAGTTTATTTATATTTTTATTTATTTACCATACCTTTTGAGTAAGTATAAAAAGATGTTTTATTTATTTACCATACCTCCACTTTACTTATATTTTTATTTGTTTACACCCTTACATGTATATAAGGTGACTTATGGAGTAAATATAAAAAATGTTTTTTTTTTTACCATACCTCTCATTTATTTATATTTTTATTAATTTACCATACCTCTTTTATAAATATGGTATTTGGCCCATAGGATTCACTTAAATAAAACCTATTCTTGAAAATGGGCGAATGGATTCACTTAAATAAAACCTATTCTTGAAAATGGGCGAATGGAAGGTTGTAAGCCCTAATTTCAAGGGATAAATTTACCTTTTTTACCCTCTCCCTTAAAATAAGGTGGGCTATTTGAGGTGATTTGTAAAAATGTACTATGATACAATATATTCGCCCACTAAAAATTTAAAACCCCTTAATTTCGCCAAAGGGCAAACATTCGCCCCTAAAATTATCCTTGATAAAGGAGAGCAAACTCTGTCTTGCACTTGGTTCCTTTTTCGATTCCTCTCCCTTCTGATAGATCTTTTGCTACTCGCTTCCTTGTCCACCCAGCTTCACAGGGTACCTGTAGAATCAAAGCAGCATAATACTATCAAAGAACATAGATCTATTATCATAAACAATATAGGATCAGATGTACATTGACCACACAAATGCATAAAACATTAATCAAGAAACGACAGTGAAATTACGCTACTTCTTTGTAAAGGAGAACTGAAAATGACTCAAAAAATACATAAAAACATTTACAGTTCTTTGCACAATGGAGGTGGAATAACAACAAGGAAAGGGGTTTCAAATAGAGGTGTACTGACTACAGGCAGCAAAACTCTTGAATAGATCTGAAAAGAGTGAACACAGAAACCATAATTTAGGAACAAGGCCTTGTCTGATCAGCGCACCTGTAACATAGTGAAACTGAAATGCAACGCACCTACTACACTCGGTAAGTGCGCTGCATTTGAAGTTCACAGAACAGACAGTGCGCTGGACCAGGGACGAGACTTTGATTGGGTTCTGGGTCACAGTTTGCAGTTCAATTCAGGGATTTAGGCCGAGCAAGTGGCAATCAGTAAATCAATCACAGGGGTAGATCTAAAGAGGTTACTAGAGCCACCACGAGGGCAATTATAGAGCTTGTAAATCAGTTGTTTAATTCATAAACAAAACCTTGAGATTGACTGAAGCAGTGTTGATCTACTTTGCACTTGCATAGAAAATGCAATTCGAAGGCTAGTTGGCTTGACTTCAGGCTCTGTCTGTAAGTTTATAAAGTAAACAAATGTAGATGAACAAACAATCTACTCGCTCCCCAGTGGAGTCGCCATTTTGTTACCGGGAATAGTGTCTATGCAGAGCTGCTAATCCCACTAAGGCTGGTAGCTACCTTAGAAACAAACAAACTAAAAGTACTTTCGTTTTCCTTTATGAGAGATAGATGAGAGAAGAATAAAGGAGACCAACCTCTGTCTTGCACTTGGTTCCTTGTTCGATTCCTCTCCCTTTTGATAGATCTTTTGCTACTCGCTTCCTTGTCCACCCAGCTTCACAGGGTACCTGTAGAATCAAAGCAGCAGAATACTATCAAAGAACATAGATCTATTATCATAAACAATATAGGATTAGATGTACATTGACCACACAAATGCATAAAACATTAATCATACAAACACGTGGAGGAAAACTTGAATAGCTTTATTGATCATCAAGAAAGAACCAAGAGAATTACAACCATTTGTTCTGACCCAGCATCATCCTCTCGGCAAGAATCCCTTCTTCACCTCATGAAAAGCTTAGATCACCCAACACTATGATATTGCACCAAGAAACCAGCAACACTTCCTTACAAGATACAAAATTCCAGCCTCTGGATCTTTGGGATGAGGGATCCATATATAGATGTTTGCAAGGAGGGTGAGTCAGCTTTTGAGATTTGATTAGTGTCTTCTCTCTGATAGTTCTTGATTCCACTTGGAGATTGATGATCTCTTACTCATCCCTGGTCGAATTCAGAGATGCAGGTGTCACAGGAGAAGTTTTTGGAAGATTCCATGCTCCTCCACCTTGTGGATTGACCCTGCCATTTGTCCCTTCTCGCCCATCACACCCCATAGAAGGGATTTTTGACATGCATCGCACCAACTGTGTATATTCAGGTGGGATGCAACGCACTTTGCCTATGGAGCAGGTGAAATGGTCCAGTTTTGACCAGTTCTGAGTAGTTTTTCATGGAGAACTTCTGGGAGAAGATGTAATCAGTTGACCTTGTTCTTTTAGGGGTCGGAACAACACTTTTATGGACTTAAGAACCCTTGGTTTATTGACATTTATGATTGGGGTTGTAGTGCCCAAAAATGTCTATAACAGTTGCCCCCTAAAGCATGAGGTCGTTAATTTGTCGATGTCGGGTGAAATGCTTTATCATGAGGATCTGAATTTCTTTCAAGCTGGAAGGAGACTTGTAATAAGATACAATACAATACATTATCTTCATAATATTTTCATGATCTAGCTGAGTCGGGCGTTCCCATGCTCAGCTTTATAAATTCATTTTCATGTACATGAGACAGACAATCGTCTGAGTGTAGACTGATGATTCTGGTAGAGCCATCATCCCTTAGATTGGATGATTATCTGTGCAGCAATGATGTACATTTGATGTCTTTATTTTCCTGAATATATATCGCAGCCCAGATGGATGAAACTAGATCTGGGGTATTCAATCTCGTTCGATCTTCACTCAAAGTTCAAGTCGATCCATGTGAGAGATGTTCTGGAGTCGAACATGGAAAGACATCGCCTGATTACCAGCCAATGATGTAAGTCGTTAACAGGCGCGAGAGGAATCATCGATAATGATGATGACCCTCAAGGTACTACAATACAATTTACGTGGTGTGAATAAAGTACTTTTCGTCGAACACCACGCAGAATCTTTCGGTCGAAGGCCATTGATGTAAACTTATCGCCGAAAGTGAGAAACTTTCCATTGAGGCATGCAAGCTTCAAAGTACTGAAAGGGTTGTTCCTAGATCGACTTCTTGGATAATGAGCTGATGTCGACAAGAAGCGATCCGTCATAGGAGGGCCTTAGTGAATCCCACATCAACGACACGAAACGGAGCAAATGATTTTAATGGAGGTGAAAACGATCTGGTGATATAAGGTTTAGGGTGGCGGTCATGAAAGAATGGAGCGTAAATGTATTGCAGTGGGTGAGACACAGGTGAATTCTCTGAGCGACTTCTCTTGAACATATCGGTGACACTGACATGATGGATCGGTAGCATTAAACCCAAATGTGGATGGTGTGATGGAACCAGGGTGATGTGACCAGTGAATGGAACAACCCAACCCGACTTGGATGCGGAGTGAAAGTGTCATGTTCAAGAGCGACTTGCTACCAACAAAGTTTCTTCAAGTTTTCTTCCCAATTTTTCCCCAATCATTGCTGACCAGTACCTCTTTATTTTTCTCAAGCTTGAGGAGGATAACATATTCTTGTTCTATAATTTTCCGTTCGGGCAAACCCATCGCTATGTTTTAACGAGCCTAGCGATAGTGAAACTCATTCTTGTCTGTTATGGACAAGTTTGTCGCTATTAGGTTTTAACGAGTTTAACGACAAAGATAACTCGGTCCTTTTCAATTTTAGAGAGTCTGAAAAGGGACGTAAAGGAAACTCCAAAAATCCTTTTTCGTCATCTAATCCCTTAAGTCCGAAAAAGTATAAAATAATACAGAAGGGATGAATTTTCAGTACTTTTAACGAGCCGAACAAAACAAGCGCTCGATCTTTTTGTGTAATAATCCCTCAGGTCCAAAAAGATTAAAATCTAAAGGAGGGATAGCACTTCCGGTCACTTTAACGAGCTGGAGAGGCCAATGGCTCGACAATCCTTTCATATTTTACGAGTCAGTTGAAAAGAGCTTAAAGGAGACTTGTCTTTGAGGAATGAGTGATAAATTCGGGTAGCAGCTGATTCCAGGTAAGGTTTGGAATTTTCCAATCACGGCAGTGTTACAATGATGGCTAACAGGATCACTCTTCGCAGCTGTTCCTCAAAAGGGGTGAAAAATCAAGTGGAGGTGAATGATCGGCCAATACAGAGAGGAAGTGATGATGAGAACACGACCAAGGCTTTAAAGGCTGAAGTACTACATTCACGACGGTTATTTACCGGAAATTGGTTCATTTTTTATTTTAAAATGAGCTTAAACGCTGGGGGAAACACTTGCTCATTGCTTATGTTTATTTTTTAACGAGCTTGAAGTCCGCGTTAAAACTGCTCGATCCAATCGTATAATAAGAATGTCTCATCTAAAAAAAGGGCATTTTTTTAAAGCTTTTCCCCGCATCCTTTCTTTATGAAAGTTAGGAAACGAAGAATCCTACGAGTTTAAAGGGTTAGAGGACCTAAAAATTTAAAAAATAAATGATCGCTCTTTACTTGCATGCCAAAAGGTTTGCATGCCCCCAGGTATAGTGAAATAGAGTTTCAAGGTTACCCTCAATTTGTAGACAAAACATTTGTTTTATCAGGAAAGGCCTACCTCTTTCCGGTTACCAAAGATTGTTCTATTTGTGTTACAAACAAAACACTTCTTCGGCGATGTCTACCGAAATAGACAAAGGTGAGTGGCGCAGACGCCTCCACTCACATAACTTTGATGAGGGAATCTTATTCTAGCCTAATCCCCATTTTCCTAAATGGACGGGTGTGTCAGACTAGTCATATATCCCTCGCGGAAACCTACCCTATACCTGAAGTTTTCCTGCTGAAGCAGACCAGGGTGCATGCCCCCTGGGTTTCAGTCATGTCCCCCGAATCACTCGCGCTCATCAGGTGGACGGACTGGGGATTGACAAGACATTCCTTGCGTGAAAAGACCATTCAGGGATGGTATATGACTATTTTCTATGCGTGAACCGGGGAATGAAAGTTGGTCTACGAGCTTGACCACTCTTCCTTCGTGCGGAAAACACATTACTCTAAAGAGTGATGAGACAATGGCTCCCATACAATAAATATAGTCTCGTCCAAGGAGTAGATTATAATCCAGGTGTCCTTGGACTACCATTATGTTCATGTGAATGGTTTTCCCTCTCAATGTTATGGGCACATTGGGAAGGATCCCTAACAGTCGACTGGTTCCTTTGTCAAAGCCTGTTAGATTTCTCATCTCAGGAAAAATCGATGGCGAACCAAGCGCTTTCCAAGCAGTTGAGGAAAGGATACTCACAGAAGCCCCTTCATCTATGATGGTACCGGCCATGACCATTCTATATATTTGAGCAATGATTCGAAATGGTACACTAGCCGGTAAACGGGGTCTGCCTAGTAGATTCCAGTCAAAGGAAACAACCAGGTTGCTTGGAGGTGGGAATGAATAGACGGTCGGGTATGACTCTGACGAAATTCCTTCCTGCGGTAAAGGAATGGGTAGATTTCCCCCATGTTCATCGGAGTCTGTGCTTACGAAAAGAATTTGGACAGTGTCATCCTTGTTCTCTTCGATGACCGTATCATCTGAAGATGGAACCTCTAAAGGCAAGACCGTGTCAACTGCCTCCTCGACCTTTTGAATTTCGTCTGGTATGGATTCAGATGGTTTTTCTTCAATGATAGATGCTTCGGCCGACCACAAGGGCGTGTCAGCGAGATTTTCAACTAGTGACGGACTCGGCAAGAGTTTCTTATATCCAGGAGGAAGCCGTAACGGTGAAACCGGACAGTCGTCCAAAACTCTTTTAGCCTCATCTAAGAAGGGACAATGGTGGATGGCGTGATCGCCTTCACATAGTTTAAAAGGAAATTTACATTTTCCTTTTTGTCCAGGGGCTTCACTTTCACTAGTTGATGATGTACTTTCAACGTGATCACCAGAGGTTGTCGACACCATATTGTGCAAACGAGGAGACCAGTCCCTTAAGATCCGAGGGATGCAAGGACAATCTCGATGATAGTGGTCTCCTTTGCAAATGACACATGGCGATTTAGGCCTGGTCGGTGCAGTGTGTGGATTTTCGCTAGACGATGATTGGTTTCCCCTTTTTGCCTTTGGCTCCTTCTTCTTCTTCTCTTTCTTCTTATTTTCCTTCTTCTTCTCAAGTACTTGATTTTTGGCTTTACCAGCTTCATCAAGCAAAGAGGAAGGAGGAGAGGAAGAATTGGATGAATTAGAGGGTTGGGGGGTAACTCTGGTATCGTTTAGTTGCTGACTCGATTGTTCAGGAATCGCGGTGTTCTAAACGACGGAGGTTGAGAAGAGCCATACGGGCAAGCCAATTGTCAATCCTGGAAGCGACAATGTGGCCATATGGGGTGCACCAACATCTCCCCAAGAGGAGAAGGGACTAGGATTTCCTCCAAGGGAACTCCTTGGTTGGTGGACTCCATTTTCCTCAACCTAAGACTAACGTAGGAAAGGTGATAATTATTCCATTTAAAATAAATTTTAGACGCTTTGACACAACTTGTTTTTTCAATTTTTAAGAGTCGAGAAAAAACAAAAGATGACTCTAGTCACCTTCGATTTTTAATGAGCTTGAAGTGACAAGTGCTCAGATGGACCTTCTCCGTTAAGGAGTCTAAAAAGGAACAAAAGGGACTGCTCTGGATATCTAGACAGATGGATTACCAAACCAATCGCAAAACTGCAGAATACTTTTTATAGTACGGCAGTCAATCTTCCTGAATGTTGTGTTCAGTGCATTGCGATCGATAGGGCGGCAGACATGGCTTCCTATGGATAAAGGATTAAGCCTATTGTGGTCTCCCAAAATATACTCGACGGTACGTGGGAGCACAATTCCGTACTGTCACTTATCGTCTCAAAGTGGAGGAATCACCCAACCAATAGTGAAAAAAACAGTTATTAGGCTTTACGACGCCGGAATACGTCTCTAGTTAGACTTCTAGATGTTGTGCGTTAGGTTCCAAAGAGTTTTTAGATTCATTAAATTTATTTTATAGTTGATCTTGCTTAAGAAATTTTCCCTTCAGGTTCACCGCGTGATGTAGATGTACAATTCCTAAAATGCAATCTAAGATGATAAACAGTCGTTTAGTCTTCTTTTTGCAAATGAAAATCCTAGCTACTAAGGAAAGAGAGATGGCGTTCTTTCAACAAAGAGAAAAGAGCACACACTATATACACTGTCCTAAATCAAACTGACAAACAGTCTAAATGCAAATGCACATGCATGTATTTGTTTTTAGCCTTCTTAATGTGTAAATGATAAAAAGAAAGCTAAGCGCAAATCTGAATTATTTTTCAAAGCGACAATTACTAACAAGTTTCTTTTCAAAACAAAATGAGGACAATGACAACACTTTGCGATTTGGAATTGAAAACTTGCTTTCAACACTAGAAAAAACTACTAATTCAGATCAAATACAAGAGTAACAGTGTAATCGACTATCAAGAACAATCAGATTCTCTTCTATGACTGAAAGCGACACTTGCGACACTTTCAAATCAAGAAACGACAGTGAAATTACGCTACTTCTTTGTAAAGGAGAACTGAAAATGACTCAAAAAATACATAAAAACATTTACAGTTCTTTGCACAATGGAGGTGGAATAACAACAAGGAAAGGGGTTTCAAATAGAGGTGTACTGACTACAGGCAGCAAAACTCCTGAATAGATTTGAAAAGAGTGAACACAGAAACCATAATTTAGGAACAAGGCCTTGTTTGATCAGCGCACCTGTAACATAGTGAAACTGAAATGCAACGCACCTACTACACTCGGTAAGTGCGCTGCATTTGAAGTTCACAGAACAGATAGTGCGCTGGACCAGGGACGAGACTTTGATTGGGTTCTAGGTCACAGTTTGCAGTTCAATTCAGGGATTTAGGCCGAGCAAGTGGCAATCAGTAAATCAATCACAGGGGTAGATCTAAAGAGGTTACTAGAGCCACCACGAGGGCAATTAAAGAGCTTGTAAATCAATTGTTTAATTCATAAACAAAACCTGGAGATTGACTGAAGCAGCGTTGATCTACTTTGCACTTGCATAGAAAATGCAATTCGAAGGCTAGCTAGCTTGACTTCAGGCTCTGTCTGTAAGTTTATAAAGTAAACAAATGTAGATGAACAAACAATCTACTCGCTCCCCAGTGGAGTCGCCATTTTGTTACCGGGAATAGTGTCTATGCAGAGCTGCTAATCCCACTAAGGCTGGTAGCTACCTTAGAAACAAACAAACTAAAAGTACTTTCATTTTCCTTTATGAGAGATAGATGAGAGAAGAATAAAGGAGGCCAACCTCTGTCTTGCGCTTGGTTCCTTGTTCGATTCCTCTCCCTTCTGATAGATCTTTTGCTACTCGCTTCCTTGTCCACCCAACTTCACAGGGTACCTGTAGAATCAAAGCAGCATAATACTATCAAAGAACATAGATCTATTATCATAAACAATATAGGATCAGATGTACATTGACCACACAAATGCATAAAACATTAATCATACAAACATGTGGAGGAAAACTTGAATAGCTTTATTGATAATCAAGAAAGAGCCAAGAGAATTACAACCATTTGTTCTGACCCAACATCATCCTCTCAGCAAGAAGCCCTTCTTCACCTCATGAAAAGCTTAGATCACCCAAAACTATGATATTGCACCAAGAAACCAGTAGCACTTCCTTACAAGATACAAAATTCCAGCCTCTGGATCTCTAGGATGAGGGATCCATATATAGATGTTTGCAAGGAGGGTGAGTTAGCTTTTGAGATTTGATTAGTGTCTTCTCTCTGATATTTCTTGATTCCACTTGGAGATTGATGGTCTCTTACTCATCCCTGGTCGAATTCAGAGAGGCAGGTGTCACAGGAGAAGTCTCTGGAAGATTCCATGCTCCTCCACCTTGCGGATTAACCCTGCCATTTGGCCCTTCTCACCCATCGCACCCCATAGAAGGGCTTTTTGACATGCATCACACCTACTGTGTGTATTCAGGTGGGATGCAAAGCACTTTGCCTATGGAGCAGGTGAAATGGTCCAGTTTTGACCAGTTCTGAGTAGTTTTTCATGGAGAACTTCTGGGAGAAGATGTAATCAGTTGACCTTGTTCTTTTAGGGGTCAAAACAACACTTTTATGGACTTAAGAACCCTTGGTTTATTGAAATTTATGATCGGGGTTGTAGTGCCCAAAAATATCTATAACATCTTTGCTTCAGTTGTAGATTAGTTTGTTGTTAGATGTATTTCTTTTATGGTTTAGAATAGGTGTTGTTTTGATGATTTCGTAGTTTGCTTCCATTTGTGCTTTTTGTAGTAGGTTAAGCAGTGATCAGAAAAGATTCAAAAGGATAGAAATATGGCCTTGGACTCTCTTCCTCCCTTTGGGACCATGATTTGAGGCAAAGACTCTCTTGCTTCCCCAAAAACACAGATTTCTCTTATTGGTAGATGTATTTTTTTTGTGGTTAAGAATAGGTTGTTTTTGATGATTTAGTTGTTTGCTTCCATTTGTGCTTTTTGGTAGGTTAAGCAATGATAAGAAAATATTCAAAAGGCTAGAAATAGGGCCTTGGACTCTCTTCCTCCATTTGGGACCATGATTTGAGGCAAATACTCTCTTGCTGCCCCAAAAACACAGATTTCCCTCATTCCTAGGACTTCTAGTGTTTACAGCTCTCTAGTAGGTTGATAGTCCAGTTTTGTTTTGCTTTCGATCTTCTTCATCAAGTTCACTTTCTGATTTACAATATTCCTTTTTCATGCTTTCCTTTCTTACAGCATTTCCCAACATTTCCTTCTATGCATCATAGTTTAGGCCATTTTAATGTAAAACTATGTTTTTCCTAGAATGCACTCCTTTCAATAGTTGCTTGATTTTCTTGGTTTCTATGTAGCAGATCTCTTCCAGTAGTAGGCTAGCTTACCAGAAATCACACCCTCCATCTGATTCATGCCCTATAGGTCTCCCAAACCTCACCTTAATTTTTCCCTAGTTTCCTTCATTTTTCTTAGAACTTCTTCCTCTCTTCTTGAGAAAACCCAATCATCTTTCTCTCTCATGGTGATTCATGGTAGACCTTAGGTGCCCTAACACCTCATTCCAACCTTCATCCACCTTTTCCACCCACTCTCACACCCTCAAAAAAGCGGAAATTGCTCTCAACCTCCTCCTGTAGGCCTCCTGTAGTTACCCTGTTTTCCTCCTGTAGTTTTCTTGTGTCCTCCTATAGTTTTTCTTGTAGGCTTTCTTCTGAAGGCTGGGTGTTGGAAAAGCCTACAGAAGGCCACCTAAGACCTCCTAGGACCCATCCACACCATCCTACATCATTCCAATCTCCAAAACCGCCCTCTAATGCCACCTGTTCACCACACACAATAAATTAGATGTATGTTAAATTCACATAAAAACACATAAAAATCCAAAAATATGTTTTTTATGCTTATTTACTTCCAGAAATAGCATGGTTATATGTTGTTTACTTCCTTGAGTAGGTAATGGAATTTCTTTCATGGTTTTCATAGTGTTTTTGGCAAAAGTAGAATTAGCTTGTTAATTAGTGTTTACTAGGCTTTGCTTTACATTCCAGTCTTTCTCCTTTCTGCAATTAGAATAGCACCTGTAGAGTAATATTTCTTTTATTTCATCATACATAGAGCTTCTTCTGAAATCTATAGAATTTGGCTTGAGCTCCTAGTGATCTTGCGCCAGCTAACAAGGTGATAACCTGTAGTGAAAACTAGTACTTGTGCATACAGCACCAACACTTCCAAGTTTGTTACAAACTTCCCGGTTGATAAAAGTAAAGTTGGCAGCCCACGAGTTGCAGCATCATTGTTGCAATACTGGCGCTCACCACTTTTTGGCATCGTTTTTGGGGAAGCATAAAAGTATTATGTGATTACTTCTTTCTTCTATTTTCTCCATCATTTTTGGTATCTCTTTCACCCCACTGTACCTCTTTTTCCAAAACTGTGTTTTCTACAGGAGGCTCCTGTAGGAATTACAGAGAGCCAAAAATGTCTACAGAAGGTAGTTTTAGGGACAAGAAAAGCTTCATGAGGAACCTATAATCCCTCTCACCACCTTCAAACATCCTTACCATCATTTCCAAGCCTACATGGCACTCCAAACATCATTATTTTTTTTCCCTTTCCAAGAAAGAAACAAAAAAAAAAAAAGTTTTTCGGTTTTGAAAAAAATAAATAAATAAATAAAAGGAGGAAAAAGTACCATCAACTTCACCTGAAACTTACCTACTATCCCTCCATCACGCATCTCCACCTCTGGCATCATTCTCAAGCTCCAAGCACAGGGAAATAGCTGAAGTTTCAAGGGGAGAAGCAGCTACAGGAGCTCCGGTAGGAATTCCTGTAGTAGCTGATCCCATAGAAGTCCAACACCAACAGCAAAAGAGTGCACTTCTACAAGTTTAAAAGGCACATGTAGCTCAGCTCCAACAAAAGAAGAACCTACAAAATTACACAACCACACATTAGCTAGCAGAGACAACATGCATGAAGGAAAATGAAGGCATGCAGCAGAAAGAGCCACAACACCTCACAACCAATACACTCGGATCATAGGTAAGTAACTAAATCACTCCTCTATATGCATTTATGTAATTAGGAGTCATACGAAGGCAATGAGATGGTTGAGATCAAACGAGGGAAAGGTGTCCAGTTAACTTGGCCACCTTCATCTAGTTGACTCCACTTATCCAAGATGTCACCCAGACGTGTGCACAGTCAACTCAAGCACAAGATGCCAAGGACAGGTGTTACAGGGAAAAGTATCTATATAAAACTGCTCTATCCCACTAAGGTTTGACAGCTGCCTTAGAAACAAACAGAGAAAAGCTACTTATGTTTTTCCTTTATGAATTATAGATAGAGAGGAAAAGAAAGACCAACCTCTGTCTTGCGCTAATCCCTTGATTCGATCCCTCTCTTCTTTGATAGTCCTCAGCTACCTGCTCCCTTGCACACCCAGCTTCACAAAGTACCTGTAAGATCACAGAAGCATATCACTATACAAAGACATGGATCTATAATCATAAACAATCTAGGATCAGATGTAAATTGACCATACAAATGTAACAAGCATCAATGATACAAAAGCATGGAGGAAAACCCAAATAGCTTTTATTGATAAACAAGAAAAGAGCCAGGAGGAGTTACAACCAGTTGTTCTGACCCAGCATCAACCTCCCAGCAAAGAAGCCCCTCTTCACCTCAAACAAAGCTTAGATCACCCAACAATATGATGTTTGTCTCTAGAAACCAACAGCAATTCCTTACAATATGCAAAATTCCAGCCTCCGGATCTCTGGGATGAGGGATCCATATATAGATATCTGTAAGGGGGATGAGTCAGCTTGTGATTTGATTAGTGTCTTCTCTCTGACAGTTCTTGCTTCCATTTGGAGACTGAGGGCCTCTTACTCATCCTTGGTCGAATTCAGTGAGGCAAGTGTCACAGGAGAAGATTCTGGAAGCTTCCATTGCCTCTCCACCTCGTGGAATGACACTGCCATTTGTCATTTCTCGCCCATCGCACCCCACAGAAGGGACTTTTGAAATGCAACACACCCTCACAGTGTATTTAGGTGAGATGCAACGCACTTAGCCAGTGGAGCAGCTGCAATGATCCTATTTTGACCAATTCTGAGTAGTTTCTCATGGAGAACTTCTGGGAGAAGCTGTAATCTGTTGACCTTGTTCCTTTAGGGGTTAGAACAACACTTTTAGGGACTTAGGAGCCCTTGGTTTATGGACATTTCATGCTTGGGGTTGTAGGGCACAAAAATGTCTATAACAGTTTCCCCCTAAAGTATGAGGCCGTTAACCTTTTGGTGTCGGGTGAAATGCTTTATTATGAGGATCCGAAGTTCTTTCAATGCTGGGAGGAGACCTGTAATAAGATACAATACAATACATTATCTTCATATTATTTTCATGACCTAGCTGAGGCGGGCATTCCCATGCTCAGCTTTATAAATTCATTTTCATGTACATAGGACAGACAATCGTCTGAGTGTAGATTGATGATCTTGATAGAGCCATCACCCTTTTGAGTGGATGATTATCTGTGCGGCAATGATGTACATTTAATGTCTTTATTTCCCTGAATATATATCGCAGCCCGGATGGATGAAACTAGATCCGGGGTCTTCAATCTCGTCCGATCTTCACTCGAAGTACAAGTCGATCCATGTGAGAAATGTTCTGAAGTCGAACATGGAAAGACATTGCTTGATTACCAGTCAATGATGTAAACTGTTAACAAGCGCGAGAGGAATCACCGATAATGATAATGACCCTCAAGGTACTGCAGTACAATTCACGTGGTGTGAATAAAGGACTTGGTGTTGAACACCACGCAAAATCTTTCGGTCGAAGGCCATTGATGTAAACCTATCGCTGGAAGTGAGAAACCTGCCATTGAGGCATGCAAGCTTCAAAGTACTGAATGGGGTGTTCCTAGATCAACTTCTTAGATAATGAGCTGATGTCGACAAGAAGTGATCCATCACAGGAGGGCCTTAATGAATCCTACATCAATGACACAGAACGAAGCATATGATTTTAATGGAGGTGAAAACGATCTAGTGATATAAGGTTTAGGGTGGCGGTCATGAAAGAATGGAGTATAATGTATGGTAGTGTGTGAGACACAGGTGAATTCTCTGAATGACTTCTCTTGAACATATCGGCGACACTGATGTGATGGATTGGTAGCATTAACCCCAAATGTGGATGGTATGGCGTGACCATGGTGATGTGGCCGGTGAATGAAACAACCCAACCCGACTCAAACACGGAGCGGAAGTGTCATGTTCAAGAGCGACTTGCTACCAACAAAGTTTCTTTGAGTTTTCTTCCCAATTTTCCCCCAGTCATTGCTGACCAGTACCTCTTTATTTTTTTCAAGCTCGAGGAGGATAACATATGCTTGTTCTATAATTTTCCCTTCGGGAAAACCCATAGCTATGTTTTAACGAGCCTAGCGATAGTGAAACTCGTTCTCGTCTATAGACAAGTTTGTCGCTATTAATATTTTTAACGAGTTTAACGACAAAGATAACTTGGTCCTTTTCAATTTTAGAGAGTCTGAAAAGGAACATAAAGGTAACTCCAAAATTCCTTTTTCGTCATCTAATCCCTTAAGTCCGAAAAATTATAAAACAATACAAAAGGGATGAATTTTCGATACTTTTAATGAGCCGAACAAAACAAGCACTCGATCTTTTTGTGTAATAATCCCTCAGGTCCAAAAAGATTAAAATCTAGAGGAGGGATAGCACTTCCTGTCCCTTTAACGAGCTGGAGAGGCCAATGGCTCGGCAATCTTTTCATATTTTACGAGTCAGTTGAAAAGAGCTTAAAGGAGACTCATCTTTTGAGGAACGAGTGATAAAACGGGTAGCAGCTGATTCCAGGTGAGGTTTGGAATTTTCTAATCACGGCAGTGTCACAAGGATGGCTAGTGAAATCACTCTTCGCAGCTGTTCCTCAAAATGGGTAAACAATCAAATGGAGGTGAACGATCGGCCAATGAAAAAGTGGAGGTGATGGTGCAAACACGACCAAGGCTTTAATGGCTGAAGTACTACATTCACGATGGTTATTTACCGAGGAATAGTTCATTTTTTAACGAGCTTAAACGTGGGGGGAAACATTTTCTCATGTCTTATTTTTATTTTTTAACGAGCTTGAACTATGTGCTAAAACTGCTCGATTAATCCAGTCGTGTGATAAGAATGTCTCATATGAAACGACAACTTTTAGAGTTTTTCCCCACATCCTTTCTTTATGCAAGTTAGGAGATGACCAATCCTATGAGTTTAAATGGTTAGAGGTCCTAAAAATTTAAAAAAATAAATAGTCGCTCTTCGCTTGCACTCCAAAAGGTTTGCATGCCCCCAGGTATAAAACAGAGTTTCAAGGTTAACCCTTCTTTAGTCCATTAAAACATTTGTTTTACCACGAGAGGCCTACTTCTTACAGGTTACCCAAAGATTGTTCTATTCACAGTGCAAAGAAAACACTTCTCCAGCGATGTCTACCGAGATAAACAAAGGTGAGCGGCGATGCCCGCCAACTCACATAACTTTGACAAGAGAATCTTGTTCCAGTCCTGTTATAGACATTTTTTTGCCCTACAATCCCAAACATGAAATGTCCATAAACCAAGGGCTCCTAAGTCCCTAAAAGTTTTGTTCTAACCCCTAAAGGAAAAAGGTCAACAGATTACAGCTTCTCCCAGAAGTTCTCCATGAAAAACTACTCAGAATTGGTCAAAACAGGGTCATTGCAGCTGCTCCACTGGTTAAGTGCGTTGCATCTCACCTAAATACACTGTGAAGGTGCGTTGCATTTCAAAAGTCTCTTCTGTGGGGTGTGATGGGCGAGAAATGACAAATGGCAGTGTCATTCCGCGAGGTGGAGAGGCAATGGAAGCTTCCAGAATATTCTCCTGTGACACTTGCCTCACTGAATTCGACCAAGGATGAGTACGAGGCCCTCAGTCTCCAAGTGGAAGCAAGAACTATCAGTGAGAAGGCACTAATCAAACCACAAGTTGACTCATCCCCCTTACAGATATCTATATATGGATCCCTCATCCCAGAGATCCGGAGGCTGGAATTTTTCATATTGTAAGGAATTGTTGTTGGTTTCTAGAGACAAACATCAGATTGTTGGGTGATCTAAGCTTTGTTTGAGGTGAAGAGGGGCTTCTTTGCTGGGAGGTTGATCCTGGGTCAGAACAACTGGTTGTAACTCCTCCTGGATCTTTTCTTGTTTATCAATAAAAGCTATTTGAGTTTTCCTCCATGCTTTTGTATCATTGATGCTTGTTACATTTGTATCGTCAATTTACATCTGATCCTAGATTGTTTATGATTATAGATCCATGTCTTTGTATAGTGCTATGCTTCTGTGATATTACAGGTACTTTGTGAAGCTGGGCATGCAAGGGAGCAGGTAGTTGAGGACTATCAAAGAAGAGAGGGATCGAATCAAGGGATTAGCGCAAGACAGAGGTTGGTCTTTCTGTTCCTCTCTATCTTTAATTTATAAAGTAAAAACATAAGTAGCTTTTCTCTGTTTGTTTCTAAGGCAGCTGTCACACCTTAGTGGGATAGAGCAGTTCTATATAGACACTTTTCCCTGTAACAAAATGGCGACTCCGCTGGGGAGCTAATTAGTTTGTTTGTTTATCATTCTTTGTTGTCTATTTCATAAACTTACAAGTAGCATTCGAACTGCATTTGCCATAACAAATGCAAAGTAGATAGCTGCTACTTCAATCCATCTACTGGATCTGTTTATGATTTAAACAACTGATTTACAAACCATCTGATTGCCCTTGTGATAGCTCTTAGATCCTCCTTAGATCTACCCCTGATTGTTGCATTACTGATTGCTTTTTACTCCGCCAAAAACCAAGAACTGAACTGCAAACTCTGACCCGGAGACCAAACAGAGTCTCGTTTCTGGCCCAGCGCAGGTACTGTTCAAAGATTTTGGATTTTAGCGCACTTCCAGAGTGGGCAACCTGCGTTGCATTTCAGATTCTCTGTGTTACAGGTGCGCTGATCAGACCAGCTCTGTGCAGTTGTGGTTTCTATGGATCATTCTTTCCAGTTCTATTCCTGAATTTTGCTGCCTGTGATCAGTATATGTCTGTTTGAAACCCCTTTTCCTTGCTGTTATTCCACCTCCTCTGTACAAAAGAACTGTAGATGTTTTTTTGTGTTTGTTGAGTCGTTTATAGTTCTCCTTTGCAAAAGTAGCATAATCGTACTGTCACCCTTTGATTTGAAACTGTCGCAAGTGTCGATTCCAATCGTAGAAAGAGTTTGATTGCTGTTGATGGTCGATTATCCTGTTACTGTTGCTTTTGGTCTGAATTTGTAATTTTCTAGTGTCAAGAACGAGTATTCATTTCAAAATCGTAAGGTGTTGTGATCGTCTCCATTTTTTATTTCGAAAAGAAACTTGTTTATATTTGTCGCTTGAAAAGAAATTCAGATTTGTGCATAAACTTTCTTTTTAGCATCCATATACTAAGAAAGTCAAAAAACAAATACATGAATGTGCATTTGCATATAGACATTCTGATTGGCTCGATTTAGGAAAAATGCATTTAGAGTGTGCTCTTTGCTCTTTGTGAAAAGATTATGTCTTTCTTTTCCCTAGTAGCTAGGATTTTCATTGCATAAAAGAGATAAAAAGTTTGTTTATCATCTTAGACTGCATTTTAGGAATTACATCTACATCTCGTGGTGAACCCAAAAGGCAAACTTCATAAACAAGATCAACTTAAAATAAATTCAATGAATCTAACAACGCTTTGGAACTTAACTTACAACATTTAGAAGTCTAGGCTAGAGACGTATTTCGGCGTCGTAAAACCTGGTAACTGTTGTTCTCACTGATGGTTGGGTGATTCCTCCACTTTGAGACGATAAGTGCCAGTACGGACTTGTGCTCCCACGTACCGTCGAGTATATTTTGGGAGACCCCTATAGGCTTAAATCCTTTATCCATAGGAAGCCGTGTCTGCCGCCCTATCGATCGCAATGCACTAAACACAGCATTCGGGAAGATTGACTACCGTACCATAAAAAGTATTATGCAGTTTTGCGATTGGTTTCGTACTCCCTCTACCTAGATTTCTGGAGCAGTCCCTTTCGTTCCTTTTCAAACTCCTTAACAAAAAAGGTCCATCTGAGCACTTGTCACTTCAGGCTCATTAAAAATCGAAGGCAACTAGAGTCATAATTTTTTTTTCTCGACTCTTAAAAACTGAAAAAACAAGTTGTGTCAAAGTGTCTAAAATTTATTTTAAACGGAATATTCATTACCCCTTTCCTACGTTGATCTTGGGTTGAGAAAATGGAATCCACCAACCAAGGAATTCCCCTTGGAGGAAATCCTAGTCCCTTCTCCTCTTGGGGAGATGTTGGTGCACCCCATATGGCCACATTGTCGCTTCCAGGACTGACAATTGGTTTGCCTGTATGGCTCTTCTCAACCTCTGTCGTTCAGAACACCACAATTCCTGAACAGTCAAATCAGCAATTAGATGAATCCAGAGTTACCCACCAACCTTCTACTTCCTCTAATTCTTCTTCTCCTCCTTCCTCTTCACTTGATGGGGCTGGTAAAGCCATAAGTCAAGTACTTAAGCAGAAGAAGGAAAAGAAGAAGAAAGAGAAGAAGAAGGAGCCAAAAGCGAATGGGGGCAAACGAGTGTCGTCTAGCGAAAATCCACACACTGCACCGACCAGGCCTAAATCACCATGTGTCATTTGCAAAGGAGACCACTATCACAAAGATTGTCCTTGCATCCCTCAGACCTTAAGGGACTGGTCTCCTTGTTTGCACAACCTGGTGTCGTCAACCTCTGATGATCATGTTGAAAACACACCGTCAACTAGTGAAAGTGAAGCCCCAGGACAAAAAGGAAAATATAGATTTCCTTGTAAACTGTGCGAAGGCGATCATGCCATCCACCGTTGTCCCTTCTTAGACGAAGCTAAAAGAGTTTTGGACGATCGTCCAGTTTCACCGTTACGACTTCCTCCTGGATATAAAAAACTCTTGCCGAGTCTGTCATTAGTTGAAAATCCGACTGGCCCACTCAGGTGGTCGGCCGAAGCATCTATCATTGAAGATAAACCATCTGAATCCATACCAGACGAAATTCAAAAGGTCGAGGCGGCAGCTGACCTGGTCTTGCCTTCAGAGGTTCCATCTTCAGATGATACAATCACTGAAGAGAACAAGGATGACACCGTCCAAATTCTTTTCATAAGCACAGACTCCAACGAACATGGGGGCAATTTACCCATTCCTTTACTGCAGGAAGGAAGTTCGTCAGAGTCGTACCCGGCTGTCTATTCGGTCCCACCTCCAAGCAACCTAGTTGTCTCCTTCGACTGGAATCAACTAGGCAGACCCCGTTTACCAGCTAGTATACCATTCCGGATTATTGTTCAAATATATAGAATGGTTATGGTTGGTACCATCATAGATGAGGGGGCTTCTGTAAGTATCCTTTCCTCAACTGCTTGGAAAGCGCTTGGTTCGCCATCGCTTTTGCCTGAGATGAGAAATCTGACAGGTTTTGATAAAGGAACCAGTCGACCGTTAGGGATCCTTCCCAATGTGCCCATAACATTGAGAGGGAAAACTGTTCACATGAACGTTATGGTAGTTCAAGGACCCCTGGATTACAATCTACTCCTTGGACGAGACTATATTTATTGCATGAGAGCCATTGTCTCATCCCTCTTTAGAGTGATGTGTTTTCCGCATGAAGGAAGAGTGGTCAAGCTCGTAGACCAACTTTCATTTCCCAGATCACGCATAGCAAATAGTCATATACCATCCCTGAATGGTCTTTTCATGCAAGAAATGTCTCAATCCCCAGTCGGTCCACCCGATGAGCGCGAGTGATTCGGTGGGACATGACTGAAACCTAGGGGGCATGCACCCTGGCCTGCTTCGGCAGGAAAACTTCGTGTATAGGGTAGGTTTCCGCGAGATAATATGACCTTCGTACTCCCATCCGTGATTGGAAGAGGGAGTTGGACTGGAATAAGATCCTCTTGTCAAATTTATGTGGGTTGGCGGGCATTGCCGCTCACCTTTGTTTATTTCGGTAGACATCGTCAGAGAAGTGTTTTGTTTACGAGCTAAATAGAACAATCTTTGGGTAGCCTGAAAGAGGTATACCTTTCCTGATAAAACAAATGTTTTGTCAGCTCGAATAGAAGGTGACCTTGAAACTCTGTTTTATACCTAGGGGCATGCAAGCCTTTTGGCATGCAAGCGAAGAGCGACTATTTATTTTTTAAATTTCTAGGACCTCTAACCCTTTAAACTCGTAGGATTGGTCGTTTCCTAACTTGCATAAAGAAAGGATGTGGGGCAAATCTCTAAAAGTTTTCATTTTATATGAGACATTCTTATCACACGACTGGATTGATCGAGCAGTTTTAGCACATAGTTCAAGCTCGTTAAAAAATAAACATAAGGCATGAGCAAATGTTTCCACCCGCGTTTAAGCTCGTTAAAAAATGAACTATTCCCCGGTAAATAACCATCGTGAATGTAGTACTTCAGCCATTAAAGCCTTGGTCGTGTTTGCACCGTCACCTCCACTTTTTCATTCGCTGATCATTCACCTCCATTTGATTGTTTACCCTTTTGAGGAACAGTTGCGAAGTGATTTCACAAGCCATCCTTGTGACACTGCCATGATTGGAAAATTCCAAACCTTACCTGGAATCAGCTGATACCCGTTTTATCACTCGTTCCTCAAAAGACGAGTCTCCTTTAAGCTCTTTTCGACTAACTCATAAAATATGAAAAGATTATCGAGCCATTGGCCTATCCAGCTCATTAAAGGGATAGGAAGTTCTATCCCTCCTCTAGATGTTAATCTTTTTGGACCTAAGGGATTATTACACAAAAAGATCAAGTGCTTGTTTTGTTTGGCTCGTTAAAAGTATCGAAAATCCATCCCTTCTGTATTGTTTTATACTTTTTTGGACTTAAGGGATTAGATGACGAAAAAGGAATTTTGGAGTTAAATTTACGTTCCTTTTTAGACTCTCTAAAATTGAAAAGGACCGAGTTATCTTTGTAATTAAACTCGTTAAAAAGATTAATAGCGACAAACTTGTCTATAGACGAGAACGAGTTTCACTATCGCTAGGCTCGTTAAAACATAGCGATGGGTTTGCCCAAAGGGAAAATTATAGAACAAGGATATGTTATCCTCCTCAAGCTTGACAAAAATAAAGAGGTACTGGTCAGCAATCACTGGGGAAAAATTGGGAAGAAAACTCAAAGAAACTTTGTTGGTAGCAAGTCGCTCTTGAACATGACACTTCCGCTCCGTGTCCGAGTCGGGTTGGGTTGTTTCATTCACTGGTCACATCACCATGGTCACACCATACCATCCACATTTGGGGTTAATGCTACCAATCCATCACATCAGTGTCGCCGATATGTTCAAGAGAAGTCATTCAGAGAATTCACCTGTGTCTCACCCACTACCATACATTATACTCCATTCTTTCATGACCGCCACCCTAAGCCTTATATCACCAGATCGTTTTCACCTCCAATAAAATCATTTGCTCCGTTCCATGTCATTGATGTGGGATTCATTAAGGCCCTCCTGTGACGGATCACTTCTTGTCGACATCAGCTCATTATTCAAGAAGTTGATCTAGGAACACCCCATTCAGTACTTTGAAGCTTGCATGCCTCAATGGCACGTTTCTCACTTCCGGCGATAGGTTTACATCAATGGCCTTCGACCGAAATATTTTGCATGGTGTTCGATGCCAAGTCCTTTATTCACACCACGTGAATTATACTGCAGTACCTTGAGGGTCATTATCATTATCGGTGATTCCTTTCGCGCTTGTTAACAGTTTACATCATTGACTGGTAATCAAGCAATGTCTTTCCATGTTCGACTTCAGAACATTTCTCACATGGATCGACTTGTACTTCGAGTGAAGATCGAACGAGATTGAAGACCCCGGATCTAGTTTCATCCATCTGGGCTGCGATATATATTCAGGGAAATAAAGACATTAAATGTACATAATTGCCGCACAGATGATCATCCACTCAAAAGGATGATGGCTCTATCAGAATCATCAGTCTACACTCAGACGATTGTCTGTCCTATGTACATGAAAATGAATTTATAAAGCTGAGCATGGGAATGCCCGCTTCAGCTAGATCATGAAAATATTATGAAGATAATGTATTGTATCGTATCTTATTACAGGTCTCCTCCGAACATTGAAAGAACTTCGGATCCTCATAATAAAGCATTTCACCTGACACCAAAAGGTTAACAGCCTCATACTTTAGGGGGCAACTATTATAGACATTTTTGTGCCCTACAATCCCAAGCATGAAATGTCCATAAACCAAGGGCTCCTAAGTCCCTAAAAGTGTTGTTCTAACCCCTAAAGGAACAAGGTCAACAGATTACAGCTTCTCCCAGAAGTTCTCCATGAAAAACTACTCAGAATTGGTCAAAACAGGATCATTGCAGCTACTCCACTGGCTAAGTGTGTTGCATCTCACCTAAATACACTGTGAGGGTGCGTTGCATTTCAAAAGTCTCTTCTCTGGGGTGCGATGGGCAAGAAATGACAAATGGCAGTGTCATTCCGCGAGATGGAGAGGCAATGGAAGCTTCCATAATCTTCTCCTGTGACACTTGCCTCACTGAATTCGACCAAGGATGAGTAAGAGGCCCTCTGTCTCCAAGTGGAAGCAAGAACTATCAGTGAGAAGACACTAATCAAACCACAAGCTGACTCATCCCCCTTATAGATATCTATATATGGATCCCTCATCCCAGAGATTTGGAGGCTAGAATTTTGCATATTGTAAGGAATTTTTGTTGGTTTCTAGAGACAAACATCAAATTGTTGGGTGATCTAAGATTTGTTTGAGGTGAAGAGGGGCTTCTTTGCTGGGAGGTTGATGCTGGGTCAGAACAACTGGTTGTAACTCCTCCTGGAACTTTTCTTGTTTATCAATAAAAGCTATTTGAGTTTTCCTCCATGCTTTTTTATCATTGATGCTTGTTACATTTGTATGGTCAATTTACATCTGATCCTAGATTGTTTATGATTATAGATCCATGTCTTTGTATAGTGCTATGCTTCTGTGATCTTACAGGTACTTTGTGAAGCTGGGCGTGCAAGGGAGCAGGTAGTTGAGTACTATCAAAGAAGAGAGGGATCGAATCAAGGGATTAGCGAAAGACAGAGGTTGGTCTTTCTGTTCCTCTCTATCTATAATTTATAAAGGAAAAGCATAAGTAGCTTTTCTCTGTTTGTTTCTAAGGTAGCTGTCACACCTTAGTGGGATAGAGCAGTTCTATATAGACACTTTTCCCTGTAACAAGTCCAACTCCCCCTTCCAATCACGAACGGGAGTACGGAGGTCATATTCTCTCGCGAAAACCTACCCTATACCCGAAGTTTTCCTGCCGAAGCAGACCAGGGTGCATGCCCCCTGGGTTTCAGTCATGTCCCTCGAATCACTCGCGCTCATCGGGTGGACGGACTAGGGGTTGAGGCGTTTCTTGTGTGAAAAGACCATTCAGGGATGGTATATGACTATTTGCTATGTGTGATCCGGGAAATGAAAGCTGGTATATGAGCTTGACCACTCTTCCTTCGTGTGTAAAACACATCACTCTAAAGAGTGATGAGACGATGGCTCTCATGCAATAAATATAGTCTTGTCCAAGGAGTAGATTGTAATCCAGGGGTCCTTGAACTACCATTACGTTCATGTGAAAGGTTTTCCCTCTCAATGTATGGGCACATTGGGAAGGATCCCTAACGGTTGACTGGTTCCTTTATCAAAACCTGTTAGATTTCTCATCTCAGGCAAAATCGATGGCGAACCAAGCGCTTTCCAAGTAGTTGAGGAAAGGATACTCACAGAAGCCCCCTCATCTATGATGGTACTAGCCATAACCATTCTATATATTTGAACAATAATCCGGAATGGTATACTAGCTAGTAAACGAGGTCTACCTAGTTGATTCCAATCGAAGGAGACAACTAGGTTGCTTGGAGGTGGGACCGAATAAACGGTCGAGTACAAATCTGACGAATTTCCTTCCTACGGTAAAGAAACGGGTAAATTTCACCCATGTTCATTGGAATCTGTGCTTATGAAAAGAATTTGGACGGTGTCATCCTTGTTCTCTTCAGTGACTGTATCATCTGAAGATGGAACCTCTGAAGGCAAGACCGGGTCAGCTGCCGCCTTGACCTTTTGACTTTCGTCTGGTATGGGTTCAGATGGTTTATCTTCAATGATAGATGCTTCGGCTGACCACCTGAGCGGGCCAGCCGGATTTTCAACTAGTGACGGACTTGGCAAGAGTTTTTTATATCCAGGAGGAAGTCATAACGGTGAAACCGGACGATCGTCCAAAACTCTTTTAGCTTCATCTAAGAAGGGACAACGGTGGACGGCATGATCGCCTTCGTACAGTTTACAAGGAAATCTATATTTTCCTTTTTGTCCTGGGGCTTCACTATCACTAGTTATCGGTGTGTTTTCAACATGATCATTAGAGGTTGACGACACCGGTTGTGCATACGAGGAGACCAGTCCCTTAAGATCTGAGGGATGCAAGGACAATCTCTGTGATAATGGTCTCCTTTGCAAATGACACATGGCGATTTGGGCCTGGTCGGTGCAGTGTGTGGATTTTCGCTAGACGACACTCATTTTCCCCCATTCGCTTTTGGCTCCTTCTTCTTCTTCTCTTTCTTCTTCTTTTCCTTCTTCTCCTTAGGTACTTGACTTTTGGCTTTACCAACCCCATCAAGCGAAGAGGAAGGAGGAGAGGAAGAATTAGAGGAAGTAGAAGGTTGGTGGGTAACTCTGGACTCGTCTAATTGCTGATTCGATTGTTCAAGAATTGTGGTGTTCTGAACGACAGAGGTTGAGAAGAGCCATACAGGCAAACCAATTGTCAGTCTTGGAAGCGACAATGGCCATATGGGGTGCACCAACATCTCCCCAAGAGGAGAAGGGACTAGGATTTCCTCCAAGGGGAATTCCTTGGTTGGTGGATTCCATTTTCTCAACCCAAGATCAACGTAGGAAAGGGGTAATGAATATTCCGTTTAAAATAAATTTTAGACGCTTTGACACAACTTGTTTTTTAAGTTTTTAAGAGTCAAGAAAAAACAAAAGATGATTCTAGTCGCCTTCGATTTTTAATGAGCCTAAAGTGACAAGTGCTCAGATGGACCTTTTCTGTTAAGGAGTCTGAAAAGGAATGAAAGGGACTGCTCCGGAAATCTAGGTAGAGGGAGTACCAAACCAATCGCAAAACTGCAGAATACTTTTTATGGTACGGCAGTCAATCTTCCCGAATGCTGTGTTCAGCGCATTGTGATTGATAGGGCGGAAGACACGGCTTCCTATGGATAAAGGATTTAAGCCTATTGGGGTCTCCCAAAATATACTCGACGGTACCTGGGAGCACAAGTCTGTACTGGCACTTATCGCCTCAAAGTGGAGGAATCACCCAACCATCAGTGAGAACAATAGTTACCAGGCTTTACGACGCCGGAATACGTCTCTAGCCTAGACTTCTAAATGTTGTGCGTTAATTTCCAAAGCGTTGTTAGATTCATTGAATTTATTTTATGTTGATCTTGTTTATGAAGTTTTCCTTTCGGGTTCACCACGAGATGTAGATGTAATTCCTAAAATGCAATCTAAGATGATAAACAAACTTTTTATCTTCTTTATGCAGTGAAAATCCTAGCTACTAGGGAAAAGAAAGACAGAATCTTTTCACAAAGAGCAAAGAGCACACTCTAAATGCAGTTTCCTAAATCAAGCCAATCAGACTGTCTATATGCAAATGCACATGCATGTATTTGTTTTTCGACTTTCTTAGTATATGGATGCTAAAAGAAAGTTGATGCACAAATCTGAATTTCTTTTCAAGCGATAAATATAAACAAGCTTCTTTTCGGAATCAAAAATGGATATGATTACAACACCTTAAAATTTTGAACTAAATACTTGTTCTTGACACTAGAAAATTACAAATTCAGACCAAAAGCAATAGTAACAGGATAATCGACCATCAACAGCAATCAAACTCTTTCCTAGGACTGAAATCGACACTTGCGACAGTTTCAAATCAAAGGGCGACAGTACGATTATGCTACTTTTGCAAAGGAGAACTGTAAACGACTCAACAAACACACAAAAACATCTACAGTTCTTTTGTACAAAGGAGGCGGAATAACAGTAAGGAAAAGGGGTTTCAAATAGACATATACTGATCACAGGCAGCAAAATTCAGGAATAGAACTGGAAAGAATGATCCACAGAAACCACAACTACACAGAGCTAGTCTGATCAGCGCACCTGTAACATAGAGAATCTGAAATGCAATGCAGGTTGTCCACTCGGGAAGTGCATTGAAATTCAGAATCTCTGAACATTACCTGCGTTGGGCCAAAAACGAGACTCTGTTCGATCTCCGGGTCACAGTT
Source organism: Pinus tabuliformis (assembly GCA_031772625.1). Classification (NCBI taxonomy): domain Eukaryota; kingdom Viridiplantae; phylum Streptophyta; class Pinopsida; order Pinales; family Pinaceae; genus Pinus; species Pinus tabuliformis. The sequence goes on along the minus strand of CM062820.1, from coordinate 774,938,834 downwards.
TGCAGTTCAGTTCTTGGTTTTTGGCCGAGTAAAAAGCAATCAGTAATGCAACAATCAGGGGTAGATCTAAGGAGGATCTAAGATCTATCACAACGACAATCAGATAGTTTGTGAATGAGTTGTTTAAATCATAAAGAGATCCAGTAGATCGATTGAAGTAGCAGTTGTCTACTTTGCATTTGTTATGGCAAATGCAGTGCGAATGCTACTTGTAAGTTTATGAAATAGACAACAAAGAATGATAAACAAACAAACTAATTATCTCCCCAATGGAGTCGCCATTTTGTTACAGGGAAAAGTGTCTATATAGAACTGCTCTATCCCACTAAGGTGTGACAGCTGCCTTAGAAACAAACATAGAAAAGCTACTTATGTTTTTCCTTTATGAATTATAGATAGAGAGGAACAGAAAAACCAACCTCTGTCTTGCGCTAATCCCTTGATTCGATCCCTCTCTTCTTTGATAGTCCTCAGCTACCTGCTCCCTTGCACACCCATCTTCACAAAGTACCTGTAAGATCACAGAAGCATAGCACTATACAAATACATGGATCTATAATCATAAACAATCTAGGATCAGATGTAAATTGACCATACAAATGTAACAAGCATCAATGATACAAAAGCATGGAGGAAAACTCAAATAGATTTTATTGATAAACAAGAAAAGAGCCAGGAGGAGTTACAACCAATTGTTCCGACCCAGCATCAACCTCCCATCAAAGAAGCCCCTCTTCACCTCAAACAAAGCTTAGAATACCCAACAATCTGATGTTTGTCTCTAGAAACCAACAGCAATTCCTTACAATATGCAAAATTCCAGCCTCCGGATCTCTGGGATGAGGGATCCATATATAGATATCTGTAAGGGGGATTAGTCAGCTTGTGATTTTATTAGTGTCTTCTCTCTGACAGTTCTTGCTTCCACTTGGAGACTGAGGGCCTCTTACTCATCCTTGGTCGAATTCAGTGAGGCAAGTGTCACAGGAGAAGATTCTGGAAGCATCCATTGCCTCTCCACCTCGCGAAATGACACTGCCATTTGTCATTTCTCACCCATCGCACCCCACAGAAGGGACTTTTGAAATGCAACGCACCCTCACAGTGTATTTAGGTGAGATGCAACGCACTTAGCCAGTGGAGCAGCTGCAATGATCTTGTTTTGACCAATTCTGAGTAGTTTCTCATGGAGAACTTCTGGGAGAAGCTGTAATCTGTTGACCTTGTTCCTTTAGGGGTTAGAAAAACACTTTTAGGGACTTAGGAGCCCTTGGTTTATGGACATTTCATGCTTGGGGTTGTAGGGCACAAAAATGTCTATAACAACAAGTAGTGGGAGAGTTAACTCTGATGTAATGATGAGGGATGATTAGGAGGAGGGGCCATGATGACCAAGCAAGTGGGGACCAATGATCTGAATATGGGAAATGCACACCTTGCTAGCTCAGCACTCGTAACCGAAAATATCCATAAAGGGTAATGAGAACTCCTCCCCGAGCATTCTCACCACCTTTTCTTTAGCTTCTCCTCGTAACTCAGCCACATAACATTCTTCTTGTGTCCCCACAACCTCATAATCACCATCCTCCATTGATTTCCTCCATATTTTCGCTCTCGGAATCTTCTACAGGAGACCTACAGGTTTTGTAAAGGAGCACATACAGGAAATCTACAAGAGGGACAGTGGGCTTCTACAGGAGGGGCAGTGAGTCATTTTGAAGGGATAAAACACGATTTTTGGCACGAATTTCAATCTGCAGATATAGGCTTCATGAATTCCCTCTAATTAAATATCAATATATGAAAGAATTGGTCTCAATTTGAGGATGAAATAAGTCTTTAGGAGGGTAGAAATACATAAAAAGAATTTATGTTTAAAAAAAAAACAACAGTCTCCTCTATTTTTCTATTTCATTCGAAATTCTTTGTCTCCACCTCCATATTTGGTTTTCAAAAGAAGTACAGGCAGTATGACAGGGGGTTTATGAGAAAGGAGCCCACTAACTCCACTAGGCTCCATGCACATCCTCAAGTGGTGGACATATTCACAAGGGAAAACTAGATGAATTTCTTTGAGAAATTTAGAGAGTTCGATGATGAAATTGCCCAAGAATTTTCTCTCTCTGGTCCCTCACACAAGAACTCATGCTACTGTAACCATTAGAGGCCTCTCCATTGAAATTACCCCTAAATTCATCAGTAGGGTCACTACCCTTCCTCTTGGGCTGCCTTGGAGTAAACATGAGAAGGAAATTGGCCAGGTTGCCAAGAAGAAATTTTTCCAAGATAATGAAACCCCTGTTGAAGACAAAAATGGAATCAGGAGGGTTAGTATACCATATCCCTAGGATGAGGTTAGCTACCAAATATCCAAATACATTTCTTGTGAGGGGAGGTACAACATTGTTTATGGATACCATTTCAGAATCATCCAAGACTTGAGATATGGCATGAATACCCCAGCACATCAAAAGCTCAGTATCCCTTACTTTCTCCTTCATTCCCTCATTGACTCCAGCACCAAGGTGCAAGAAGGAAATTCACAGCAGTTAGCTCGCCATGGCTTAATCAAAATCCTAGTAGAGGAAGCCCTCCATACCTTTACACTCCCTATAACATGGGACGTTTTCTGAAATATGACAGTTGAGCATGACATAAAGGCATAACCTATGATGTTAGTCCTACTGTCAGTGAGGAGGAAGAACTGCAAGGAGGAGAAGATGAACCCAGTGATGACATAGCAAAGCAAGAAAAGGAGGAAAGAAAAGAAACAGAGGAGGAAAAAGTTGAAGAGATAGAAAAAGAGGAAGAAGAGGGAGAAAAGGAGGTGTAGAAGGAAAAGCAAGGAGAAGAGTCCCCTAAGACTTTGGAGAGAGAAGCAGCAGCTACCCCCACTGCCCTCAGTACACCAGTCAATCCAAAGAATAAGAGGAAAAGAAAAACCTCCATGTATTTTAGGGCAAGGAAGAGTGCCCGAATCAATAAAGGTAAACCTCAGCCCTCATCAACAACTCCCATTACCATTGAAGATTCACCTTCTGCCAAGGTGGAAGAATCTCCTTCCAAGACACCCATAACTTATGAAAGGGGGACTCCAATATCTTCTAAATGGAAAGGAAATTCAATTCTACAGGACCCCAAACCAGACCTACAGGAGGCTAAAACAGTCCTACATGAGACATTTTCCAAACTACAGGAGACTCAAAACCTGGAGGAAAGGATAGGAGGATAGACAGAGGTGAAAGAAGAAGCACGGGAGCTACAAGAACCTAACCCCCAGCCTAATCTTGACTCCTATTACAAAATACTTGAGGGAAGCAAGATAATCCCACAGAAATTTGCAATTCCACTGTTTTTCGAATTAGAAGAAGAAAGAGTGAGAACACATAGGTGGATGCAGATAGCCAAATCCAAAGGAGTTGAGGATATTGGCCACATGGAAAACAAACTCAGGGCAATGGGTAGGGAATTGAGTGCTCTCAAAGAGAGAGAATCCATCACAAAAAGCCACCTTGAGAAGGAGAATGAAATACTAAGGAGGAAACTACAGGAGAAAGAGACTCATTTGGAATACATGGCTAGCTTATCCATGGAGGCATTATAATGCAAAACACCGGCCAAATCTTATGGCCTCTATCTGAAGGATCTATGGCTTCAATTCCAAATAAAAACTTTGGCACAAAGAGGCACAATGATTTTCCAAGACTACAGGTAGTTCATGGATCTATGTGACCAAAGCACCTCAGAGGATAAAGCAAAGATGGCAGAGTTTTATCTACAGAACATGGCCCTCACAGACATGAATCTATGGGACCCTAATGCCAAGCTAAGGGATCTTCAATTAATGGCAATGGCCTCATGGATGAACCATGAAGAATTGAGGGCAACAAAAATGAAAAGATTGATGATAAAAGAGCAGAATGAGCCATTAATGATAAGAGCTGAGCCATCAAATCCTATGGCACTCATCAGCACACACAACCTGCTTGCCAATGACCCTCAGATTGCCCCTAAATATCTAGCCAATCAGGCACATTCCATTGCACACTTTGAAGATATGCAAAGGCTACTTGGGGATGACTGGGTGCATGCATGTATGAGAAGATGGAACACCCTACACACAGCTTGCAGATCAGTGTTACAGGAAAGTTTGGGCACATCAACCCCAACTTCCAAATCTATATTATTAGGGTCTATCAACCCATAATTCAGTTGTTTTCATTCCCTAATGAAGTTAACCTACATCATACTTGCTTCACAAGAGTTTCATGACACCATTCATCCAAAAAATGTCCCTAAGTAGACCATCGCAGGTGGCCTTCTATCTAGCTATAATGAATGGTAGGCACTACACTGTCAGGGTGCTATGCATAGCACCTGGCCTTTATATCACCTGTGATGGGTGAGATGCATCGAATTTTTCAAATAAATCCATTAGATTCCTCATCTAATGGATGCTTCTAGAGGTTTCTAGAAGGATTGGGCTCACTTTTGGATGAGGGAGGAGATGAATGAACCTTAATCCATTATCCCTTCCTCCACGGAACCACTTCCGAAATATGGTAAAGTATTCAAGAGGGCCATTAATGGCAAAACCTCTTCTTTTTAGCTATAAAAGGACCGATCTCTCAAGGTTTGTCTAAGGTTGAGACTTCTTAAGCTAAGGAAATGCTTCTTGGATGAGATTAGTAGAGAAAGTAATGTTATCATGTCAAATTATTGTTTCCATTAGGAGAGAAGGGTTTGAAGCTGGGAGGATGACGCTGAATCAGACATGCATCTATATGGGTTTTAATATTCCTTTCTATGAATAAAGAGTTCTATGCTTTTTTCCATTCATGTGTTATGTGATGTATATTGTACTTTCGATTTTATAATATGTTTATTTAACATATCGATATGTATGCTTTGATGGTTTCTTGTCTCGGTTTGTGTGCAGGTACCTTTCAAGCGAGTTAAGAATGGAAGGGAGTGGCGAAAGCGGTCAAAGGGAAGAGGGATCAAGCGAGAGATACAGGTTGGTACTTTTGCTCCTCTTTCTTTTATCTGTTAGCTATAGGAAAAGCAATGGAATTACTTTAACTGTTGTTCTAGACTTGCTACAAGGTCTAGGGTTAGTCGTTCGAAAAGACACTAAATTTTCCCATAACAAAATGGCAACTCCACTAGGGAGCGATCCTATCCTTTATAGTAGCTAATCAATCTCTTAGAACATTTTGACATACTTTACCCTCTGTTTTTCATCGAATTCAAGTCCAATTCGCTGAAATTTGAGTCAATTTTGAGCATAAAATTCTCATTCTGTAATCATCACAGCTCTGTAACTGATAGGGTGCTATGCATTGCACCCTCTGCATAGAAACAATGCTATGCATCACACTGTCCCTCACTCTGGCCTGCACTGATTCCTTTTTGATTAGTTTTCCCATCTAGGAGCTGAAGCCTTAAGTCAATTTTCAGTTGTTTGAGTTGTCCGTTGGATTTAGATGAGTTCTTGTCTCTGAAAGCAGTCTTTGTTTCCTTGTTTCAACACATTTTAGACTGGATTGTTCAATGTTTGTTTATGTTTTTTTTATCATTTGCAGTCCTTAGTCTAAATTAGTTTCAGTTGATGGTTTTGAAGTGTCGTAAATTCTTCCTTCATTGAATAATCGATTTGTTGGGTGTGGAGCCTGATTATCTTCTGTATTCAAAGGTTTCAGCCATATGTATACCCCAGGAAGACTGTACACCCCTCCACGCGGGGGGCTGCGGGGAGGACTTGTCCCCCCCGCGGGGGTCCGGGGGCCAGCGGTCCCCTAGTGGGGGTCCGGGGGTTATCGATCCCCCGGTGGGGGTTCGAGGGCAGCGCCCCCGAAGCTAAAAATAGATGTAAAATTGTCTTGTAAAAGTCTAGGAATTTCTAGTCAATCTGGGCCATTCATTAGGCGGATGATCTTACGGTAGAAGTTATGTTTAATTTAGGTTTTTTTGCCCTAGAAGGCAACCCCTCACTATATATGAGGGAATTGTATTGCATCTATGTATATCTGTATTCTGAGTGAGGAAGAGAGAGGAGATTGAGAGCGAAGAGGGTGTTACAGCGGATCTGTTTTAGGTTGTATCTCTTTAGTTTGTTGGATAATATAATAAAAGGACCGGCTATTTCTCCATGGATGTAGCCCAAACTGGGTGAACCACGTATATCTGTGTCTCTCTTGTTTTATGTGTTTTCTGTATTTATATTTCTGCAATATTTTATGTGTTCCATTCCTCCGTAATATATAATTTTCTAACAACTGGTATCAGAGCCAAAGGTCTATTTGGCTGATAAAGTCGCAGGAGAGAAGGGTTCCTGGTTCCAGTGGGAGCAATGGCGGAAGATGGTAGGTTTAGGGTCGAAAAAATCAACGGCCAAAACTACCAGTTGTGGAAGATGCAGATGGAAGATTATCTGTATCAGAGAGATTTGTACCTACCATTGAGTGGAAAGACAAAGAAGCTGACAAGTATGATAGACATAGAATGGGATATTCTCGACAGAAAGGCACTTGGAACAATACGGTTGTGCCTAGCGGTGTCGGTAGTGTTTAATATTTCAAAGGAAATGAAAACATAGGGTTTAATGTTGGCATTGGCCAAACTATATGAAAAACCCTCAGCCTAAAATAAGGTATTTCTTATGAAGCATTTATTTAATATGAATATGTCAGAAGGTGGATCCATTGCAGATCATTTAAATGATTTTAATATAGGTGCAAGTCAGTTAAGTTTTGTAGGGGTAAATTTTGATGATGAAGTTAGGGCTCTGTTATTTCTGTGCTCATTGCTAGAAAGTTGGAATGGTTTAGTTATGGCCATTAGTAATTCTGTCTCTAGATCTAGTACTTTAAAGTTTGATGATGTTGTCAGTGCAATCCTTAGCGAGGAAATGCGATGGAAAAGCTCCGGTGAGACATCAGGCAATGCTTTGACTGCAGAGACTAGGGGAAGAAAAATGGAAAGAGGAAAGATCCTAGGATATCGCAGTAAGTCAAGAAAAGGTAGATCCAAGTCTAGAACAGGGATAGTGTGTTGGAAATGTGGAAAGAAAGGACACCTAAAGAAAGACTGTAGATCTCAGAAGGGAAAAGAAGGAGATGCACAGCAAGAAAACAATCATGAAGCAAATGTGATAGGTGAGGTGTTACAAGATGCTTTGATTCTTTCTTTCGAAAATATTATTGATTCCTGGGCGATAGATTCAGGGGCCTCATTCCATGCCACACCTGATAAAAAATATTTTCATGACTCTGTTCAAGGAGATTTTGGACAAGTACGTTTGGGTGATGATAAACCCTGTAAAATTGTTGGAATGGGTAAGGTTCTTGTAAAACAGCAGAATCGAAACCAATGGCTACTAAAGGAGGTAAGGCATGTTCCAGATCTAAAGAAAAATCTGATTTCAACAGGGCAGTTAGGCGGTGAAGGTTTTGTGACAACTTTCACAGATAAAGCTTGGAAGGTCACCAAAGGAGCCCTGGTAATAGCAAAAGGTGAAAAGGTTGGTACATTGTATTTATGCAATGGTATTTCTAACTCTGTTAATGCTTTAACTTCCAAAGGAGCAGATGCAGCATTATGGCATCCTAGGCTTGAACACATGAGTGAGAAGGGGATGAAGATTCGTCACTCAAGGAATTTGTGGTTGGGTTTGAAGAATGTTGATTTGGACTTCTTTGAGAATTATGTTTATGGAAAACAGAAGAGAGTCAGATTCCTTAGAGTTGGGAAAGAAAAGAAGATCAAAAAATTAAAGCTTGTGCATACAGATGTATGGGGACCTGCTCAGGTATCATCTCTTGGTGGCTCTCATTATTATGTTAATTTTATTGATGATGCAACCAGAAAAACCTGGATTTATTGTATTCGAAATAAATATGATGTATTTGACACTTTCAAGAAATGGAAAGCTTTGGTTGAAAATGAGATAGGGAAAAAGTTGAAGTGTCTCAGATCAGATACTGGAGGTGAATATTGTAGCAAAGAGTTTGATAGGTACTATTTAGAGAATGGAATTCATAGAGAGAAGATAGTTCCAGGAACACCATAATAAAATGGTGTGTTAGAAAGGATGAACAAGACAATCATGGAGCGTGCAAGGTGCATGAGATTACATGCAGGATTTCCCTTACAATTTTGGGCAAATGCTGTAGATACTGTTGTTTATCTAATAAATAGAGGGCCTTCAAGTTCCTTGGATGGTGGTATTCTAGAGGAGGCATGGACAGGTAAAAAGGTAAACTACTCATTTTTAAAAACTTTTGGTTGTGAAGCCTTTGTCCACATTAATAAAGAAAATAGAACAAAGCTTGAGGCAAAATCAAAGAAATGTACCTTTATTGGATATGGTGTTAATGATTTTGGTTATCTCTTATATGATTATGAAAATCACAAAATCATTAGGAGCAGAGATGTAATATTCAATGAAAAGGTCTTGTATAAGAATAAGTTGCAAGAAAAGAAATAGAAAAAAGAAAAAAGAGAATACACAGTGCTTGATGATATCACAGGAAAAGTGATGGTGCCTAAAAATCATAATGATCAACAGCTAGAACAACAACCACAATAGCAACAAGCACCTCAAAGTGGTGTTAGAAGATCTACCAGGATAAGTAGACCCCCTGAATGATACTCTCCTTCATTATATTATGTATTGTTGATTGATTCTAGTGAATTGGAATGTTATGAAGAAGCAGTGCAAGTAGAAACTAGGAAGAAGTGGGAGCAAGCCATGAAAGAAGAGATGGACTCCTTAGCACAAAACCAGACTTGGGACTTAGTCAGGTTGCCTGCAAGTAAAACATTTTACAGGCTGAAGGAAGAAGATGGAGGAAAACAGAGGTACAAAGCTAGACTTGTGGTGAAGGGGTTTACACAGAAGAAAGGTATTGATTTTGATGGAATATTTTCTCCTATTGTTAAAATGACTTCAATCAGAACTTTTTTAAGTCTAGTAGCAATTGAAGATTTGCATCTTGAGCAGTTAGATGTAAAGATGGCCTTTCTCCATGTGGGATTTGGAGGAAGAGATATATATGCAACAGCCACAAGGATATGAGGTAAAATGGAAGGAGAAACTAGTGTGCAGGTTGAAGAATAGCTTGTATGGCTTAAATCAGGCTCCAAGGCAGTGGTATCTAAAATTTGACAGGTTTATGTCTGAACAAGGTTATACTAGATGTCACTTTGCTCATTGTGTTTATCTCAAAAGGAAAAATGATGGTAGCTATATTATATTGTTATTGTATGTAGATGACATGCTTGTTGTAGGTTCTAACATGCAGGAAATAAATGTGCTCAAAAGGAAATTGGCAAACTCATTTGTAATGAAGGATTTGGGTGCTGCAAAACAAATCATTGGTATGAGAATAACTAGAGACATGAAGAATCACAAATTAACATTATCTCAAAGTGAGTACATAGAAAAGGTGTTGAAAAGGTTTAATATGCATAATGTAAAACCAGTTGGTATACCTTTGGCTAGCCATTTCAAATTATGTAAGGAGGTGTGTCCCAAGACTCAGGAAGAAATGGCTCATATGTCTAAAGTTCCATATGCATCGACAGTTGGAAGCTTAATATATGCAATGGTCTGCACAAGGCCTGATATTGCACATGCAATGGGAGTTGTAAGTAAGTACATGAACAATCCAGGAAAAGAACATTGGATGGCAGTGAAGTGGATTCTCAGGTATTTGAGAGGTACTACAAATCAAGCATTATGCTTTGGTGGTTCAAACATTGCTCTACAGGGATATGTTGATGAATATATGGCAGATGACAGAGATAACAGGAGGAGCACTACAAGATATGTATTTACTGTAGGTGGAACAACTGTCAGTTGGGTTTCAAAAATCCAAAGTGTTGTTGCACTTTCAACAACAGAAGCAGAGTATGTTGTTGCTACAGAGGCTAGTAAAGAAATGATTTGGTTACAAAGGTTTCTGGATGAATTGGGTAAGAAGCAGGAGTTGGGCAGGATATACAGTGACAGCCAGAGTGCCATACATCTTGCAAAGAACTCTGCATTTCATTCAAAGACTAAACATATACAGCTTAAGTACCATTTCATACGGTCAGCATTGGAAGATGGACAGTTGAAGCTGGAAAAGATACACGCTAGCCAGAATCCTACAGATATGCTAACAAAAGTTATAACCAGGGAGAAACTAAGAACCTGCTCAGTTTCAGTTGTTCTTCAAATATGATGAAGAATATGAGAAATAGCCAGGTCCAAAGTGGAGTCATTGTCTAGCAAATGAAGCAGCGGTGGAGTTGCTATAATCAGTCTCCAAGTGGGAGATTGTTGGGTGTGGATCCTAATTATCTTCTGTATTCAAAGGTTTCAGCTGGATGTATACCCCAGGAATATTGTACACCCGTCCAAGCTGGGGGGTGCGGGGGGGACTTGTCCCCCCCGCGGGGGTCCAAATAGATGTAAAATTGCATTGTAAAAGTCTAGTAATTTCTAGTCAATCTAGGCCGTTCATTAGGCAGATGATCTGACGATAGAAGTTATGTTTAATTTAGGGTATTTTGCCCTAGAAGGAAACCCCTCACTATATATGAGGGAATTGTATTGTGTATATGCATATCTATATTCTGAGTGAGGAAGAGAGAGGAGATTGAGCGCGAAGAGGGTGCTACAGCGAATCTGTTGTAGGTTGTATCTCTTCAGTTTGTTGGATAATATAATAAAAGAAGGACTGGTTGTTTCTTCGTGGATGTAGCCCAAACTGGGTGAACCACGTATATCTGTGTCTCTCTTGTTTTATGCATTTTCTGTGTTTATATTTCTGCAATATTTTATGTGTTCCATTGCTCCGTAATATATCATTTTCTAACACAATTGGTCTATTTTGTGCATCTGACTCATATTACCGTTTAAGTGTTGAAAATATTCATTTCCTTAAAGTTGAAAGTATCGTTTAGTCTTCCTTTATATTTAAGTGAAATTTTCATAAATCGACATTTTTGTGAAAATAGCTTTTGAATCATTGTGCATTTGTTTTTCTTAGTGCATAATTCACATTAAGGAGAACTGAAAAGAAAAAGAAATACATGTAATTTCATTTTAGGAGATTGAACGTGTGTACTTCAAAGGAATGGTTAGGGAAATGCATTAGTGAATGCTCTTTGTTGTTTGAACCAAAAAGTACTTGTTTGCTCTTTCCCTTGTAGCTAGGATTTTCATTGTCAAAATGGAAAGAGTGCTTCTCATTTTAATTGCATTCTTAGGAATTTTGGAAAACATCACGTGGTGAAACCCAAAGGCAAATTTTAAGCAAGATCAACCTAAAATTAACCTCAATTAACGTAATAACTCATTGGAATTTAACGCAAACATCTAGAGGTGTCTAGGCTAGAGACATGTTCCGGTGTCTTAAAACCTAGTGGTTGTCGTTTCAGTGAGGTTGGGTGATTCCTCCTCTCTGAACTAGTAAGTACTAGTACAGACTTGTGCTCCCTATACCATCGTGTATATAATGGGAGACCCCAATAGGTTTAAATCCTTTATCCCTAAGAAGCCGAGTCTACCGCCTTACTGATCACAATGCACCGAGCACAACATTCAGGAAGACTGACTGCCATATTGTAAATCCTTTGTAATTTCTCTTTAATTTACCACCAAGGTGTATATTGCAGTTTTGTGATTAGTTTGGTAAACTCTCTTGCTTAGTATCTCTAGAGCAATCACTTTTGTTCCTTTTCGACTCCTTAAAAGAAAAGGTTCATCTGAGCGCTTGTCCTTTCAATCTCATTAAACAACAAAAGAAATTAGAGTCATCTTTTGCTTTTTATTGACTCTTGAAAAATGAAAAAGAAAAGTTAAGTTCTAGTGTCGTAAAAGTTAATTGACCACGGATAACATCCTCCACGTTCTCCTCTTAATTGATCTTAGGTTGAAACATATGGAGACAAATCTGGAGTCCACCAATCAAGGAATTCCTTTTGATGGGAATCCTAGTCCTTTTCCTCCATTTGGAAATATTGGTGCTCCATATATGGCTACATTGTCCCTTCTGGGATTTACCATTGGCTTTCTAGTATGGTTGTTTTCAACCTCCTTGGTTCAAAATGTCGTGATTTCTCTGCAATCGAGTACTCCTCTAACTGGACAAAATCAACCTCTAGTTGACCCTTTGCCTTCTTCCTCTCCTTCTTCCTCTTCGCCTGGTGAAAGTATTGGTACTAGTAACCAGGTGGCTAAGAAGAAGAAGAAAGGGAATAAGAAGAAGAAGAAGAAAATTTAGCAGAGGGGCAACCAAGAAACCTTTGTTTTGAATGAAAAATATGATGAGAAACCATCCATTAAGCCTCACAAAGTTCGATATCCTTGCAAACTTTGTGCGGGAGACCATATTCTTCGAAATTGTTCTGATATTTCTCAGATCTTAGAAGAGTGGTCTTCCCGTTCACATCACCCTATGTCATCAACCTCTAGAGATCATGTTGGTGACACACCATCAACTAGTGATAGTAAAGTTCATGGAAAGAAGGGAAAAGATAAGCTTCCATGTAGGTTATGTGAAGGGAATCACCCCATTCACCTTTGTACCTATCTGGATGAAGCCAAAAGAGTGTTGGATAACTGTCTTGCTTCACCGCAACGACTTCCATCTGGTTATAGGAAACTATCCCTAAATCCTTGACTAGTTGATGAATTGACTGACTCAAATCAACCGTCGGTCAAACCCACTCTATCTAAAAGTGAATCCTTTGAGTCTATACCCGACCCAAATCAACAGGTCGTGGTAACAGTTGACTCGGTTTCACCTTCAGCAAATCGTACCTTTCCCAAAGAGAGTGAACATGATACCACTCAGGTTCTTTTTTTTTCATCATATTCAAATGAGCTTGGGGGCAGTCCTCCTTTTCCATCAAGACAAGAGAAAAATCCTCCAGTTCCCATAACTCAAGGGGTTAATCCTCCCATTTCTACGGTCCCCCCTCCAAGTAGTCTAGTCACTTCTTTTGATTGGAATCAACTGATAGCATTCCGCCTTCCTTCATATGTGCCTTTCCAAATCATAGTACAAGTTCGTAATATGATTGTATCAGGCACTATTATAGATAAAGGAGCATCAGTGAGTATCCTTTCCTCAACTTCTTGGCAAGCACTTGGTTCACCACCGCTTGTGCCTGTTACACAAAATCTGTTGGGTTTTAACAGAGAGACCAGTCAACCATTAGGGATCCTTCCTTAGTTACCTATTACTTTGGGAGGAAAAACCATTTATCTAAACGTGATGGTAGTCCCAGGACCTTTAGATTATAATTTACTTCTTCGGCGCAACTATGTTTATGGCATGGGAGATATTGTTTCAACACTCTTTCGAGTGATTTTTTTCCCGCATGAAGGCAAAATTGTCACCGTTGACCAGCTTTCATTTCCCAATCCAAATATGGCTCCAAGTCAACCATCTTCCCTAAATGGTCCTTTTATACCAATGGTATCATCACCGCCACGGGTTAACTATGTGGCAACCTGTTCCATACCTACATCAACTGACGATCAATTCAGTGATGTTGTACATCATGTACTGGGGGCATTGGAACTAGATCTCTCCTTCATGACCACTTATGAGTTGTGATCAGGAATTCGAGGATAGTTTGTTGTCTTGTGTCAATCTTGTTAAAAATGAACAAGGAATCTAAGGATAGTTCGTGGTCTTATGTCAACCTCATTAAAAAATGAAACAAGGAGGTCGATGATAGTTTGTTGTCTTGTGTCAACCTCGTTAAAAAATGAAACAAGGAATCAGAGGATAGTTCCTTGTCTTGTGTCAATCTCGTTAAAAAATGAAACAACGGTCCGAGGATAGTTCTTTGTCTTGTGTCAACCTCATTAAATAATGAAACAAGGAATATGAGGATAGTTCTTTTATTGTGTCAACCTCCTTAAAAAATGAAACAAATCTCGAGGAGAGTTCCTTGTCTTGTGTCAACCTCGTTAAAAAATGAAACCAAGGATATGAGGATAGTTCTTTATTGTGTCAACCTCATTGAAAATATGAAACATTTCCATGAGGATAGTTCCTGGTATTGTGTCAACCTCGTTAAAAAATGAAACAAGGAGTCTGAGGAGAGTTCTTTGTCTTGTTTCAACCTCGTTAAAAAATGAACCCAAGAGTATGAGGACATTTCTTGATCTTGTGTTAACCTCGTTAAAAAATGAAACAAGGAATTTGAGAAGAGTTCCTTGTCTTGTGTTAGGCTCGTTAAAAAATAAAACAAGGTCCCCTGGAGAAAAGTTCCAAGTCGAGTCTTTGAGTAGATCTCGTAAAATCCCAGTCGAGTCTTTCACTTGATCTCATAAAAGAACCTTCATTCCATCCACCTGATAGCCACGAGTAGTCTACTGAGGTGAATGTAATGAAGCTTGGGGGGCATGCACCTAGTGGTAAAGTTAAGTTTCCATGTAGGTTATGTGAAGGGAATCACCCCATTCACCTTTGTCTATCTGGAAGAAGCTGAAAAGGTGTTGGATAACTGTCTTGCTTCACTACAACAACTTCCATCTAGTTACAGGAGACTCTCCCTTTCATCATGCTAAGGGCATGCAGACCATTTCCAAGCATAGTTTTTCGTTTTGAGCTTGTGTAAAAATGAAACTGAATCCAAGCATAGTTTTTCATTTCAAGCTTGTGTAAACATGAAACTAAATCCAAGCATAGTTCCCTATGGTTCAAGCTTGTATAAAAATGAACCCATTTCCAGTCTAACCCTCGTGATTGCCATTCTATCAGCCTCTTTCGTCAGATGAGCCTTGGTTTTTTTCATTCCATCACCACCATCTCTTTGGCTGATCATATTCTTTCACTTGGTTGTTTTACCTTTTTTGAGGAACAGTTGCAATGAGTGGTCTTATTAGCCAGCCTCTTCACATAAATCAACATGTTTTGAGAAAGTTCCAACATCACCGGAACTAGTTGCTACCTAGACACCGCTCGTTCCTCAAAATCAAGTCCTCTTTAAGCTCTTTTCAGACTCTCTAAACATGAAAATATTGTCGAGCACTTGTCGCTTCTAACTCGCTAATGGAATAGAATCGCTATCTACTCAGTATAGTTTTACCCCTTCTTCAGGCTTAGTTTGATTAACTACGAAAAAGTTACTCGTTGATCAAACATGATCAAGAGGTTCTATCTCATATTATTTTATGCTTTTTCAAAATTGAGAGACAAATATACAAAAAAGAACTTTTGGAGTTTCCTTTTCGTCCCTTTTCAGACTTTCTAAATGTGAAAAGGACTGAGTTATCTTTATCGTTAAACTCGTTAAAAGCATCAAATAGCGAAAAACTTGTCCATCTAGACAAGACCGAGTTTCACCTTCACTAGACTCGTTAAAACATCAAATAGTTATGGATTCACCCAAAGGGTGAAATTATACAACAAGCATATGTTATCCTCCTCAAGCTTGATTAAAAATAAAGAGGTACTAGTCAGAAATGACTGGGGAAAATGGAAAAAGCTAGGAACACTTTATGGTAGCAGGTCGCTCTTGAACATGACACTTTCACCTCATCACTGTGACTATGTGGGTTGGGTCATTCAGCTTGATGGTTATCACACCATTGGTCTATCATACCATCCATCACTTTGTTTTGGGTCAATGCTACCAATTCACTTCAGTGTCATCGATATGTTCAAGAGAAGTCATTCAATTCAAAACCTCATCCTTTGCAATACAATAAACCTTCATTTTCATGCCCGCCATTCCTGAACCTTGTGTCATCAGTCGATGTTTCATCTCAAAAAATCATTTACCTAGTTTCGTGTCGTTAATGTGGGATACATCAAGGCCCAGCTCCTACAATGAGTCACTTCTTATCGACATCAGTACTTCATCCAAGAAGTTTACTTAGAAACACCCCTTCAGTACCTTAAGGCTTGCATACATCAATGGCAGGTTTCTCACTTTCGGCGATAGGTTGACATCAATGGCCTTCAACCGAAAGACTTCGTTTGATGTTCAACATCAAATCATTTATTCACACCTTGCGAAATGTACTGCAGTACCTTGAGGGTCATTATCATTATTGGTGATTCCTCTCGTGTCTATTAACGGCTTAAATCATTGGCTGGTAATCAGACGATGTCTCTCCATGTTTTACTTCGAATCATCCATTCACATGGTTAGACTTGTACTTGAGTGCAAGATTGGATGAGATTGAAAACCCCGAATCTAGGCTCATCCATCCGAGCTGCGATATATTTTTCAGGAGTACTATATCAAATGTACAATGGCCTTACATTGGTCATCCATTCATGGGTCTACATCTATAGATGACTATATTTGTACATGTAATGAAAGTTTATAAAGTTGGGCATGGGTATGCATTCCCTCAGCAAAATTATGAGAAAAAATCAAAGTATCATGATCTATGTATTGTAACCGATGCAGGTCACCTTCTGGTTCAAAACCTTCTCTCCAAGTGGTAAAGCATCTCACTCGACATGGTTATTTTTAACTTCATGCTTTAGGGGGCATCTGTTACAGGAAAACTTGGGCACATCAACCCCAACTTCCAGATCTGTATTATTAGGGTCTATCAACCCCTAATTCAGTTGTTTTCATTCCCTAATGAAGTTAACCTACATCATGCTTGCTTCCCAAGAGTTGCATGACACCATTCGTCCAAAAAATGTCCCTAAGTAGACCACCACAAGTGGCCTTCTATCTGGTTGCAATGAATGGAAGGCACTACACTGTCAGGGTGCTATGCATAGCACCTGGCCTTTGTATCACCTGTGATGGGAAAGATCCATCGAATTTTTCAAATAAATCCATTGGTTTTCTCATCCAATGGATGCTTCTAGAGGTTTCTAGAAGGATTGGGCTCGCTTTTGGATGAGGAAGGAGATGAATGAACCTTAATCCATTATCCCTTCCTCCATGGAACCACTTCCCAAATATGGCAAAGCATTCATGAGGGCCATTAATGGCCAAACCTCCTCTTTTCAGCCATAAAAGGACCAAGCTCTCAAGGCTGGTCTAAGGTTGAGACTTCTTAAGCTAAGGAAATGCTGCTTGGATGAGATTAGTAGAGAGAGTAATGTTATCATGTCAAATTATTGTTTCCATGAGGAGAGAAGGGTTTGAAGCTGGGAGGATGACACTGAATAAGACATGCATCTACATGGCTTGTAATCTTCCTTTCTATGAATAAAGAGTTCTATGCTTTTTCCCACTCATGTGTTATGTGATGTATATTGTACTTTCGATTCTATAATATGTTTAGTTAACAGATCGATATGTATGCTTTGAAGGTTTTCTGTCTTGGCTTGTGTGAAGGTACCTTTCAAGCAAGTTAAGTAAGGAAGGGAGTGGCGAAAGTGGTCAAAGGGAAGAGGGATCGAGCGAGAGATATAGGTGGGTACTTTTGCTCCTCTTTCTTTTATTTGTTAGCTATAAGAAAAGCAATGGAATTACTTTAACTATTGTTCTAGACTTGCTACTAGGTCTAGGGTTTAGTTGTTCAAAAAGACACTAAATTTGCCCATAACAATAAGAGAATACCATTTTCCAATGAGGCTGAGGGAGGCATTGAAAAGAGTGCCAATGTACAAGCACTCCATGCAAAGGCTGAAGGTCAACTGGATTGGCCTCAAACTGAGTCCTCCACTCCTATTAGGCATGCTAGAAAGTAGAAGAGAAGAATAAGAGAAGGAGAAGTGGAAAGACATAGACAGAACAACAGGATTTTATGGAGAACATGAGTAGATCACATCAGAAGCCTGGAATGCTAGGGAGGCCACCAGGGCCATAAAAGATGAAGAGATTGACTAGGTTGCTCAGAGGAAGAGAAACACCTTCAGTAGGGGGGTGATGATGAGCCTCATAAATGGGTAATTATATAGGCTCATTTTACCTCCTAACCTAGTCAAATAAACCATTCTCTTAGCTTATTGTATGATTTTTTGATTATATTTATGCTTATAGGGTGAGTTGAGTTAGTTATTATGCCATGTGGTCGAACATATACTTAATGCAGATTATTGATGGATTTCAAGGTCAAAGTCAAGGATCTAGTAGCCAAACTGCAGCAATAACTCGAAGTGGAGAGAGGAGAGGACTTATAGGAGGGAATCTCCCTCATATATTGCTCCTCACTTCAAATTCCCCTTCATTCAGCTTAGAGCACAAGCAGTGAAATCATGCACTAGAAGGCAGTAGAGCAAGTGGAAGATGATTGAGAGTTATCTCGAGTTTTGGGAGCCAAGCCTCCCTGATTTTAAGGAAGTTGTTGGTAGCTTCAAATGTATAAGTATAGAGGCCTAGGGCCTCACTAGGATCGACTTTTTTCTTATGTAAACTCTTCTCAAATTTCGAGCTCACTATTTTATGACAGTTTTATGTAATCTTGCTATTTTTTGATAATAAAGATGGAATCCTTTTTGATCTTGCACTGAGTTACCTCAGAGGGTTGAATCCCTTAAGTTAGGGCCCAAGCCAAGCAGCCAAGCTCCTCTTTACTTGTATTTGTATGCTTTGCTTCAGTTGTAGATTAATTTTTTGTTAGATGTATTTCTTTTATGGTTAAGAATAGGTTTCTTTTTTATGATTTAGTAGTTTGCTTCCATTTGTGATTTTTGTAGCAGGTTAAGCAGTGATCAGAAAAGATTCAAAAGGCTAGAAATAGGGCCTTGGTTTCTCTTCCTCCCTCTGGGACCATGATTTAAGACAAAGACTCTCTTGCTACCCCAAAAACACAAATTTCCCTCATTCCTAGGAGTTCTAGTGTTTGCAGCTCTCTAGTAGGTTGATAGTCCAGTTCTATTTTGCTTTAGATCTTCTTCATCAAGTTCACTTCCTGATTTACAATAGTCCTTTCGTATCCTTTCCTTTCTTACAGCATTTCCCAACATTTCCTTCTATGAATCATATTTTAGGCCATTTTAATGTAAAACTCTGTTTTTCCTAGAATGCACTCCTTTAAATAGTTGCTTGATTTTCTTGTTTTCTATGCAGCAGATATCTTCCAGTAGTAGGCTAGCGTACCAACAATCACACCCTCCATTTTATTCGTGCCCTATAGGTCTCCCAGACCTCACCTTAATTCTACCCTAGTTTCCTTCATTTTTCATAGAACTTCTTCCTCTCTTCTTGAGCAAACACAATCATCTTTCTCTCTCCTGGTGATTCATGGTAGACCTTAGGTGCCCTAACACCTCATTCCAACCTTCTTCCACCTTTTCCACCCACTCTCACACCCTCAAAATAGAATAAATTGCTGTCAGCCTCCTCCTGTAAGCCTCCTGTAGTTACCCTGTTTTCCTCCTGTAGTTTTCCTGTGTCCTCCTGTAATTTTTCCTGTAGGCTTTCTTCTAAAGGATGAGTGTGGGAAAATCCTCCAGAAGTCCACCTAAGACCTCATAGGACCCATCCACACCATCCTACAGCATCCCAAGCTCCAAAACCGCCCTCTAATGCCACCTATTTGCCACACACAATAAATTAGATGTATGTTAAATTCACATAAAAACACATAAAACTCCAAAAATATGTTTTTTTGCTTATTTACTTCCAAAAATAGCATGGTTAGATGTTTTCTTCTTCCTTGAGTAGGTAATGGCATTTATTTCATGGTTTTCATAGTGTTTTTGGCAAAAGTAGAATTAGCTCGTTAATTAGGGTTTATTAGGTTTTGCTTTACATTCCAGTCTTTCTCCTTTCTGCAATTAGAATAGCATATGTAGAGTAATATATCTTTTCTTTCATCATACATAGACCTTCTTTTGAAATATATAGGGTTGGCTTGAGCTCCTAGTGATCTTGTGCCGGCTGACCAAGTGACAACCTGCAGTGAAAACTAGTACTTGTGCATACAACACCGACACTTCCAAGTTTGTTACAAACTACTGCGTTGATAAAAGTAAAGTTGGCAGTCTAGGAGTTGCATCATCATTTCTGCAATACTGGGGCCCACCAAATTCATGAGAATGCCACTTTCTAATGAGTTGGGGGGGTGTCAATAGACATCATAAAACATCTCCATGTCACTAGATAATAAAATTATGTTATAAGTTTCCTTGGCCATGCAAGGTACTATAAAAGGTTCATCAAGTATTTTAGAAAAATTGCTTCTCCTATTTTCCCTACTAGCCAAGGACTTAGGCTTTTTATAGTAAACCAAATGTCAAAAAGCCTTTGAAAGAATTAAGGAGAGACTTGTATTTGCACCTTTCCTACAAGGACCCAATTTGAATTTACCTTTTCATATTCATAATGATGCCTCAAAAAAGGGTATAGGTGCAGTATTTGGGAAGAAAATAACTAAGAATCATGTGAAATGTTTTTCATTAGAAAAAACTTATCTAATGTTGAATTAAATTCCACTATAATTGAAAAAGAATTTCTTGTTGTTTTTCATGCTCTAAATAAATTTAAACATTATATCACTAGTTACCAAGTTTTCATGCATATTGACCATGCTTCACCCATGCTTCCATTAAGTAGTTAAAGAACAAACCTAATGTTAATGCTAATATTATTAGATGTCTTTTGGTGTTGCAACAATTTAACTTGACAATCATTGATAAATCTGGAAAAGAGAATGTTGTTGCATACTTTTTGTCCAAATTAAATTTTCATATAGATGAAGGTATGGTGGATGATCACTTCTTTGATGAACACCTCTTTTCCATATCAGCATACTCTCCCTGGATTACTAACATAGAAAATGTTTTAACTACAAGGAAACTACCCCCTCATCTATCCTATAGGGAAGGATGCATGATCATCAGGAAAAGTGCCACATGTACATGGATAAAATGATGTTTGTTAAAATTGGGACTTGGCCAGGTCCTAAGAGTAAGGGAAGATGAATTATATGACATTCTACAAGCCTAACATGATGGTTCATGTGGACAGAATTTTACAATTGAAAGAACAACCTATAAAATATTGTAGACTAGATAATTTTGGTCTATCCTTCACAAGGATGCCCATTAATACACTTATCGATTTGATAGAAGTCAAAGGATGGGAAAACCTACTAAAATAAATGAAATGAATCTACAAAAACAAGTGTATTTTGAACCATTTGAGAAAAGGCGGATGAATTTCATAGGACCCATTAATCATCCGCCAAGGCATAAGAGATACATCATTGTATGTACTGAAAATATAACTAGGAAAGCTAAAGTAAGAGTAGATAAGGTAGCCATAGAGTAGAAGGTAGCATAATTTTAAGAGAAAACATTTTCTAGAAGTATGGATTTCCAAGAGAAATATTCACATATCAAGGGACCCAACTCACTTCAAATCTCATCAAAAGGATTGTGAAGCAACATCACATCCATCACAAGAAGTCTACTCCATATCACTTTCAAGCCAATGGAAAAGTTGAGGTGATAAACAAAGAATTGGAAAACATCATGACAAAAGTAATCAACATGAGAAAAAATGACTGGGTTGATAGGCTCACTAAAGCAACATGGGCCTACAACACTACTTGGAATACTTCTACAGGTTTCACCCCCAATTAGTTGGTCTTTGGCAAGGAGGCAATGATGCCACTGAGTTTGAGTCTACCACATTAAGGATAGTTTCATAGCTAGAAATGGATTTGACAGATGCTCAAGAAGGAAGAAGGAAACAGTTGAATGCATTTGAAGAGAATACGATGTAATCTCTCTTTCACATTGATAAGGTCCATATGCAAAGCAAAATATGGCATGAAAAAAACTATAAAAACTAAGGACCTTAAGAAAGGTGATTGGGCCCTTATTTATGAATCCAAATTCAAATATTTCAAGAGAAAATTAATGAAAAAATTGTTAGGATCATACCTAGTGGATAAATTCCATAGCAATAGATCTTTATAGATCATGAATATTAATGAAGAGAAAATCCATGTACTAGAAAATTGTTTCAATCTTAAGGTCTATAAAATACCTTTTCAAAATAGGAACTCATTAACACAATTAGGAAACAAGATTTGAATTTCGTCAAGAGTAGGGATGCTCCAAACCTATCCAATCAATGAAATAAAAAGGGAAAAGAGGGGGGGAGGAGGGGGGTGATGAGGGCACCTCATTCGAGGTGCTTGAGACAAACTCTAGAATTGAAACCCTCTATGAGGTAGTTTGTAAGTCTGAAAAAAAACTAAGTAAAACCCCCCTACTAGGAAAATATTTATAGGCTTGGTAAGGCAAGGCAATGGCACCATTTCCCTGGTCATAAAAAAGGAAAAATGAAAAATAAAAAGGAAAAGATGTTTTTAGATTGATATTTTTGAACTCTCTATATAAATATCTAGGGTCGACTTGTTGCCAAAAGAAGAACGAAATTGGATCATCAAGCTACATGATGGAATCAAGAGAAACTCTTATACACTAGAGACATATACCTATCTTCCCTCTCATCAAGAAAGTTTATGGTAACTTTCATTATTTTCTGATGGAAAATACTTTGTCCAAGACTCACCTTTCACACATTCCCTCATCAAATCCAAATCCAGCTGTAAATACCACTTTCCACTTCCCAAAAATTCAGCCTTCTCAACATGTAGGCTTTTACAAGAGAGAAATAGGAATTCTTGTAAATCTACAAGAAAGTTATAGGAAATCATGTAAGATCTACATGATTTCCCAACATCCATTAACAATTTACATCTTAACAAACATCTACATTTTTTCAAAATCAGGTCTTATGTGATTAGAATTTACTTGAAAATCATCTTCTCAATCCATCACATTTATATTATTTTTGCCAATATTTTAAACCATCAAATGATGTTCATCATCAAAACAAATAAATGAAGAAAAAGATCAAGCATAAGGAATAAATAAGTGGGGAACCCTAAAATCTAATGACTAAGTCAAAAGTCAAAAAGACAACCGTTGCAGGATAATAATAAAATAAGAAGGTTCACGTTAGAATAAACTAGAAAAAAGTCATATATAATAATTAATATTAATAATTAGAAATAATTGAATTCAAATTTGAAAAAGGATACCATAATGATGATAATCAAATAATTATGAATAATAGAATAGAGGTAGTCATTAATTAATATCAATTTCAGAGGAAAATATAATATTAATACTAATAATTAATTAACATTAGGATTAGATAATAAAATAGTGTAGGGATATAATAATAATTATTGATATCTATAGGTAATAATAATAATAATAATAATAATAATAATAATCATCATAAATATTAATGCAACATATTAATGTTAAAAATCCTCATTCCTAGAATCTTAAAAAAAAACCATTAATAACAAATGGCATTTAATAATTACTGACCACATTTAATAAATACTATATAAAGCATATAATACAAATGATTAATAAAACAAATAATGGTAAAATTTTACAAGAAATTTTTTTTGCAATCGGCACGACTATAAATTAAAAGGAATAGTCATACTATATAAGTATCAATGTTAACAGGAGAGGAGAAAATTAGCATGTCAAGCAGATCTAAGGGAAAGAAAGGGAAAAATGAAGTAGAATAAGAAGGGGGGAAGGAGAAGGGGAGAGGAGACCATGGGTGATAAAGGAGGAGTCAATAAGTAACAAATTTAGAAGCAAGAGTAGGAATCCAATTTTTGCTAATTTTTCAACCATCATCCCTGTTTAAATTGATAGCACACTTCTTTATTTCAATGGATTCTCTAAACCTTTTGTGATGAGAATGAGAAATCTTAGAAAGAACACTATCATCCTCAATATAGATGTTTTGTCTAGTTTTCTATGAATGCTCAAGAAGGGTTGAGGAATGAGAATGATTTTTTTCTCCATGCAATATCAACCCATCAGTAGGAAAACAGAGCCAATTTGCAGCTTCTACAAGATACTCTATCAATCTACAAGACCCCTAGCACACAAGAATTCATAGCACCAACTTCAATGCGTATTACATGGCATCAACAATTAGTCAATAGGCATCAATTAATGCTCATGTATGAATCCTTAAGATACAATGCTCATATGGTTTACATGTGGATTATAGTTTGCATAATAACAAGGTTGGAACATCAAACTTATATAAGAATGAAGGATAACCACAAAAAATTGCAAAATGCACCACATGTGTGAAGGAAATGGTAGTACCACCAAGTATAAGTTGTTAGAAAATATCTATCATGTGTACAAATGATCACAAGATAAATCAGATATGAAGGTGGTCACATCTGCATTCAACAGACAGTTGCCTTCCATATTTCAAATTCATTACCATTGTGTGCCAACCTTGCATCCCACTTAGAGTAAATTGATAGGGAGGAATTATAATCTACATACAACAAGAAAAATACAAAATAAATTGCACCACCTCTCATCCACAAGGAATTTGCCTCCATAATACCACTGTAAGGTTTCTATTGGAGTTGCACCTATGTTTCTATAGGACCTGCATCCAAATCCTATAGGAGTGACACTTGAATCCTATAGGAGTGGTGCTCATGGAGTTAATATCTACAACTGGACAAGTTTGGTCACCTTAAGCATCGTTTCACTCTTCCTTTCTATTGAGCACCTATTTTCCTATACATTTTAGTTATAAATATCTATGGGATACATGTTGAATTTCTCAATCATCCTAGCCATCATTCAAACCACTCCTAAATAAACAAACAAACCTCTAAAATATTATACAATTCAGGATGAGTTCAATGATAGGGAACCCATTGATACAACTAGCATTCATCACAATCTTGGGGTGGATAATATCTTCTAAAGGATCGAGTGGTTGGCATTATTTGAGAGATTAAAAGGTATGATGATGAGGTGACATTAGATTTTTCCATGAATTTTTAGAAATTTAAAAGACATAGGGCATGTCACAATAGTGAAGGGTTTGGAAATATATATAAGTGAAGTTGTCCTTAGTAGGGTGATGGGTATTCCTACAAATTAGCCATGGGATAAGGATGAAAGGTAGGAGGCCATCCTTTCCAAGAAAAAAATCCTCTTCCAAGATGAAAAGAAATATTTAAGACAAGAAAGGGATTAAAAGGGAAAGCCTACCACCCCCATTGAGTGGGATTGCTTACCATATTTTGAATCATATATCATGTGAAGGAATAATTAGTGTGGTAAATTCCTACCATTTTAGTCTATTTTACTAGCTTAGATACCATGCATACCTACCACCATATCAATCACTATGAATCTCTTACTTCATGTTGAAATCATTAAGTGAGATGAGTGGGAAACTCATAGTAGGGAAGCAAGAAACCTTGGACCACCATGGGCTCACTAAGTTAATAATCTTCTATGCACTATAAAGGATAGACCATCCTATCTCATGGGATAATTTCATAAACATGGATAGGTAGTCCTTCATAGAAATTCAAATATCCTTGCCAAATCAAGGTCCCCCATAGTGGTAAAAGGAGAAAAGGAAGGCAATTTCTAGCATTGGATCCTTTAAAAAGGAGAAACCCAAATTGAACCCATAGAAAGGTAAATTGCAGCTACTCTGGTGAGATGGGAACCTCTCCAAAATGTAAAACACCTCCCATCATCAGGAGCCCAAGTATCATATACACCTCCAAAATACAAAGCCTTGAGCACTGGAATAAAAGCACCAACACCTAAATCCAAAATATCATCAAAGCATAAAACCAATAATCCACTAGGAGTATCAAAATTTCAAAGTACAAAAAGCAAGGAGTAAGGTACATGTTTAGAAGAAAGAAGCTTCCAGATAATAATTTGTATAGAAGAAACACCTAGCCCAAAGAAAAAATACATGACATCCCTTGTAAAGAAAGAAGAAGAATCTAAGGAAGAATCATTTGAAGAATAATTATAAAAGGATGAGGAAGGAGATACTTTGTAGGGAGAAGTAGAGAAATTACAAGAAACAATGCAGAAAAAAGAGGCACTAAAGGAAACAATGTAGAAACAAAATAGTTATAGGAAACAACACAAAGAATATAAATCTAGGTAGAAATACAAGAAACAACATCACAAACTTTCAAGGTGCCTCATGTCCAATATGAACAAGTGACTCCTCACTCACAACCTCAACCATTTGAAGAAACTAATAACTTCATAGAAGGACAAGGGAAAAAATCTATAGAGAAAGCTAGACCTTCTATTGGAAGGTGGATGTAGCCATAATCCTTGAGACTCCCTCCTAGGGGACAACGACAATCACATCACCTCTTACCCCATGTCATGTTAGATATTGAGAAGGAAAATATAGAGGCACATAGGTGGAAGAAGATAGTAGTATAAAAAGGGGTTACATATGTGGGAAATATGGAGGATGAGGTTCTCCAACTAAGAGAGGAATGGCACTCCTAAAACACCAAGAGGCCTATAGAAGGGAACATAAAGAAAACAGTCAATGGAGAAAACAACTATAAAAAGTTAAATAAAAAAAAGACTGGACCCTCCTAGGGTACAACTACAATCACATCACCTCTTACCCCATGTCATGTTAGATATTGAGAAGGAAAACATAGAGGCACATAGGTGGAAGAATATAGTAGTATAAAAAGGGGTTACATATGTGAGAAATATGGAGGATGAGGTTCACCAACTAAGAGAAGAATGACACTCCTCAAACACCAAGAGGCCTACAGAAGGGAACATAAAGAAAAAAATCAATTGAGACAACAACTATAAAAAAAATTAAATCAATAAAAACAATTGGTAGTGACCAAATAAAAAGAATGGAAACTAATCTAGGGATTTGTTGTAGTCTCTACAACAGCACCCAAAAATTTTGGGCATATCCAAAATTTTGGGTCCCCATCTGGTCACCTCAAGCCATTAAGGTTATGGTCCAATTTTTGATTGGTTAATATCCCCATGACTTGTTCTTATCAGACCCTGTCAATGCACTCGCTTGTGAAATTGTGAGATATATATTGCATTCTTTTGTCATGTTTTATCTCACACATTGACCCTACCATTGCATTAGGGTTTTGGAGGTTTGATTTCTTTCCCATGACTTCAGAGATTATCCCTATGTAATATGCCTTTCAATCAGTGGTGGCACCATGTGTGGGCAAACAAGACTTCAATCTTGCTTTCATTATGTTGACCATACTAGGGTTTGGGAGAAACCCTAAATTGGAAAAAGAGTATACCCTTCCTATTTTAGCCTAATTGACATGCCTCTAGGGGTGTATTCTCATTGGTATCGCACGACATCATGGTGAAATTCATTGCATAAAATGTTCCCCTAGGGTCTTTACTAGCCCTACACCTCATCAAGCGCATTAGGGTTTGCGAGAATTATGTATTCTCCTTGCATCCTTATAACCCTTGCATCTTTACTCTTATCATCGTATCTTGAAACTTGACCATAAATATGTATTAGGGTTTGGCAGAATACCTCTCGTCTATAGCCTCACCTTGCCATGATCTCCATTTCTCTTAGCGACATCTGGGTTGTAAGTCATTTAGTTGTTTAGTGATGTATTAGAAGTGCTATGTGGCCTTTAGCTTTATTTCTTTGCCATGTGAATTATAATGAAACAAGGACATGAATCTCCCACCTCTCTCCAACATCTTCAAAACCTCACACAGTCGAGACTAAAAATCCAATCTTGATTTGAACTAATCCTCACTCTCAGGCACTCACATTATAATTGCCTCATCTCCATGGGTAGCATGTTGAATTGAAGTCTCTTTCAATTAATAAGCCCATTGGCATACCCAAACTTGCCTTGGTTCTCAATTTAAGGCATGTTGTGCTCAACCTGAATAATTAACAATGCTTTAATTAAAACGATTTGTTGTTTATGTTTCTTGAGGGAGTCATTTATGATTTTATTTCATGACCTCACATGAGAAATACCACTAATATAAACTAATTTTCCTTTGATTTTCCTCTTTCAGGAAATACAGTGAAGGCAACATGGGTATGCATCAAAATTTTTAAAAAAGTGGTCTTAGACAGATGATACATGATGGCATTAAACCATGTATTGGGAAGATACCGTCTAGGGAAGAGTTTCATTCAAACATAAGGAATAACACTTTTATTCCATGGAAGAAGGAATTCTCATTAGTCCATGGCATGGATACATGATGGTAAAGGTGACATTGAAACTTCACATTATACGCACGTCATGAAAACCATTCATAAAATATTGGAGGATCATGCAAGGCCTTAATTATAAATATAGTCTGCCAATACAATGCAAAATCATTCAAAGGTGTCAAACAATGATCGTTATGGAAACACAATATGACCAAGAAAATGAAATAATGTGCATCAATTGTATTATCATAGCATCAAATACCCCTTTAAAGGAAATGTGCGGATCACCATATGAACCAATATGTTACACTATGTGTTACAGGGAAAAGTGTCTACTCAGAACCGCTTATCCCACTAAGGTGTGATAGCTGCCTTAGAAACAAACAAAGTAAAGCTACTTTCATTTTTCCTTTATGAATTATAGATGAGAGAAGAACAAAGAAGACCAACCTCTGTCTTGCGCTAATCTCCTAGTTCGATTCCTCTCTCTCTTGATAGTCTTTCGCTACTTGTTCCCTTTCACGCCCAGCTTCACAGAGTACCTATAAGATCACAGCAGCATAGAACTATACAATATCATGGATCTATAATCATAAACAATCTAGGATCAGATGTAAATTGACCATACAAATGCATAAAACATAAATTACACGAGAGTATGGAGGAAAACTTGAATAGCTTTTATTGATAAACAAGAAAGAGCCAAGGGGAGTTACAACCAGTTGTTCTGACCCAGCATCATCCTCTCAGTAAGGAAGCCCCTCTTCACCTCATACAAAGCTTAGATCACCCAACAATCTGATGTTTGTCTCAAGAAACTGTTGATGCCCCGAAAATCGTTGCAACAACATTGGGGAAACCACCCGGTCCAGACCTTAGTGCAGCTCCTTTTCCGTTTGGAATAGTGGTTCCGACTGGGGATAATGGGACTAGTTTCCCAAGAATTATAAGTAAACGGGATGGATGAGTGATTTATGACATAGGATGGTAATAAGCGAACAACTAAACTATAAGCGAAATGTAATAACTATAATCTAATCTCGGGACTTATCACTTAGTAAAGTGTGGCGTTTGATGATCTGTGCTTTAAGGAAGGCATATAGATGACTCTAACACTTAAGCATAGATGTTTAAACCATTTAAAATTGCTCTGCATAATTAGTTATGCAGAGCGATTATAGTGAATTACTACACTTAATCGTTTATATCATTGACACATGCATGGGTGAAAGAGATAACAAATCACCAAAACATTCAATAGTGAAACGAAATGAAGATTCGCTGTTATATCGCATACATGCATTCAATAATAGCAAAGATAATAACACAGCAATTCATATAATAAGAAAGAACACAGATACAGATAATAGTACCATGTAAGCTGCTCGATCAATCTAGTATATTAATCACTATGTCGCAGTCCTTCCTTCAAATCCGAAAGCATTCCCAACAACAGACAGTCGTGCGCAATTGTGTAAAACAACCTTCTAATCAAAATTCAGAACCGTTGGTCAAGTTTCACAAAAGAATATAGACTGAAGCACAATAGTGCAAACTTCAGCCTTTAAGTCTATTACAAAATTTTACGACCCTTTCCAAAACAATGAAAGGGTCTATAAATACTATACTAATCTAAATATCTAAACAACTGAAAAGCTATTAAATTGGCATCAATAAATGTTTTTTCCATCTTTCTTGGTGATCTGGCAGTTGGCGGCAATGCTTCATTCAGTGGGTTCTTTGCCTTTACTCCTTAGCTGACATATCGCCAGCATTGGCTATACTTCTGGTGGAGTGTTGAGACGCGAAGTTAGCTGGGCATCATATGTAGCATCCTGAATGTCGGGGATCAGGCATCCGAGGGCATCTGTTAAACACTTGAGAGCAGACCTTTGAGTATGTGGCTTGACTAGAAAGAGCCAATATGCATCAGAGGTTAAAGTATTTACTCCGGTAATTAACTTCCTCTGTTCCTCCAAGCCAGGATAACTAGTTTGTTCAAGCATATCTGCTGTTGTTATGCTTCCAGGTGTGCACTTGGAGATCATGTTTGCCAAATAAAGTGTATCATTGACTAGGTCGATCATATTGCTGGCAATTATTTTACACCTGGAAGCCGCCCTTTCTGCTTTCATTACCTGAGTGTTCCATTCCATGAAGAGTATGTCCTTGTACGCTTCATGGATTCGGGACAAATTCGCCGCTTTCCCTTCGTCAGTGTCTTGCCACTCAAGATAATCGGATATGGCATCTTTGGCCTGATCTAGCTCATTTCTGGCCTTCTCTATTTGCTCACACACTGTTGTAGATATTTCGCATAATTGCTCAGCCTTAGCAAGTTGTTGAAATAGAAGTCTGATCTGAGACAGTAATGCGCTATTTATTTGAGTTGCCTCTGCTCTGAAAACTTTCACATTCTGTCTGCTCTTGATACCTTCGAGCTGTGCTGATAGTTGAGCTATTCGCTCATCTTTCGATTTCATCATCAGCTCATTTGATTCTTTCAACTGTGACAATGCCTCCGATAATTCTTTTGCCTTCTGCGCTTCACTTTGGTTTATCCTTTGTCTTTCAATTTGTAGTTGCTGGGTTAACAAATTGTTTTCTTGCTGTTGAGCCAGCAACTACTCTTCCACCTGTGCTGCTTTGTTTTTTGCTTCAATTACCTCTGCCTGTAATGCATATATTTCATGGTCCTTAGTATTCAACAGAAGACTTACCTCCGATGCTTTGTCGATAGTTGCTGTAGAATAAGCTCCCGCAAATTGAGACAATTTTGTTAGATCATCGGAGGGATCCAAATCCTCCTTCCAGACCATATTGCCCGTGACTGTTTGCTCAGGCAAGATAGAAGGTTGATCAAGCCTTCGTCTTTTCTTAGAGCGCTTAATAACGGCTCTATGCTTTGGGCTGTAGAAAATATCCAGGGGAGGAATTTCTTCCACCTGGAGAACAATTTGATCGGAAGGGTCTTTATTGATTACCTCGACATCCTGTGAAATGGGTGGGCCGCTGGTTCCTCCTAGAACCTGAGAAGAAGTGGTATCGGGCGCATCGCTTGTTTTAGAGGAGCCTGTGTCTTTGGGGCCTTCCTTGCCACTGATAATGGAATCGAATTGGTTCCATTGTTTAATCAATTCCGGATCGATGGAGGTTTGCTTATGTTGCTCTGTATGGGCTTTGCTCCGTTCCCTTTCTTGTTCTAACTTCTATTGTTCTTCAAGTGCTTTTCCCTGCTGCTCCTCGTGCGTTTTCTGCTGCTGCTCCTTCTGCCTTTCCTCCTGTTGTTTATCCTGTTCTTTAGTTGTAACAGGAGGTGGATGTATTTGTTGCCGACCAGGCTCGCTTGAGGAAGACGCCGGGGTTGTGGATAATAAATCTAGAGGCAGAGTTTGCAACCTCTGCTCCCTAAGTTTATTAAACTCTGTCAACGCCTCATCATTGTATTTCATTCTGGCAAGCTGTTTGGTTTGGCTTATTGTCTCGGCACCTACGAACAGGTCATCAAACATATCCTCTTGATGATCAACTTTTGTTAATTTTGCTTGTTCTAGGGCAGTGTAGGCAGTTTGCTTTGGATCATAGAGTCTGTTCGGGATAGTGGCCAGGGATAAAGTTTGGAGTTTTGTCGCTTCTTTTTCTGCATGCTTGTAATTAAGGAGAGTAAAAACCCCAATTATTAAAGGAAAAGAGGGCCAACCTCTCTTCTTCTCCTCTTTGAGAGTTTGTGTGACACTCTCGGCCATAATCTGGTAGCAGATTTCCCGGGCTAACAGTTTGTCTGGGATATATAAAGGGAGGACATGCGGCCTAGCCTTACTCCCAAAAACTCTGATATAGGTGAAATGCTCTTCCCCAAACCAACTTGCTACGGCTGGTAAGTCAAAAGAAGCTTCATAGGAAATTCTGGGAATGGGCTTGTCATAAATAGAATAGTAAATGGGCACCATGAAACCATTACAAATTTGGTACAAATGGTCCTTGTAAGAGGACTTCCACAATTTCTGATGGTATAAATGAATGGGTGTTGGATCTTGGGTGGTCCATCTCCAACCGAGGACAGGAAACTCAGAATTAAAACACAGGGTATCCATAATGTAAGCAGTATAATAAAATGGCGGGATTTTCCTTTCGGTGACTATAGTTTTGGCTCTAAATTCACGAACAGCTACGACCAACTTATCAGAAAGAATAGTGGCCCAATCCATAATTATACTATTGATAGCCGCTTCCATTAGGGGAACCATGTCAATATTGATATTAACGGAGTCATGTAATCCCCACAATCTACACATCATAATCCCCGCATAGCAATAGGGAGAAGCCAAAGAAACGTTGGAGTACTTACCCGAACTTTCATGCTTGTGTTTGGCTGGGTTCTGCCTCCAATCTCGGAGGGGTTCGGATGGTGATTCATTTTCTTTTGAAAATCTCTCCACGAAGGCTCTGTTATAGACTAGCTCCGGTTCAGGCAAATGATACATTCGCCTCAGGTCATCAGGCTTGAACGACCCGAAAATCCTTCCATCCCTTGTATGAAAAGTTCTATCAGTGATGGGGATTTCTTCAATTGCCCAGCGCACCACATCTGTGTAAGGGAGGACCTGCTCTCTGGCCGCTATTCTGTGTAAAAAGGAGTCGGCCAAGTCTTTGAGCGTTGCATCAGACTTCCTTAGTACATCTACACTAGCCGTTCTCACTGTCACTTGTGGTTGCTCGGCCTCCAACGGATTATATGTGCCCTGCCATGTGGTCCTAGCAAGACCAGTGCACGTAGTGTCCGAGATTAGGCCTTTCTTCAAAATTGTAGCAGCTTGACCTGCAACAGGTGTTGCAGTGGAACCAGAAGTCCTCTTATTTTTCTTCCCCATCATGTTCAGGCTTTTCTCAACAAACGAACTCTACACAAATGCAAGAGAAATCGTAACACGAAAAATAATGAAGACAAAGCATAATGGGAAAGATATATATCATTTGAAGCGTGGCGATATTAATTTTCAAAAAGTGGCTGTGGATCCAATCACTGGTAAGAGATCGCATATGCATTAATGGTGTTTTTTAAGGCCTGCTACCCATTAAATGACCTTTATCCTGTTATTCAGCTGAATGACCCCCTAACGCGTGCAACAGATATGATAATGTTTTAGACGCAAGTATTCGTTAATCGAAGGGGCAAAGTTATTAAATACGCATGCATTACCTTATCCCTGCATTTAACGGCATTTTGAAATCTGCGCTTTATCAACCGGATTTAAATATAATTTTAAGGCTCAAAGCAATCACTTTTTGAAAATGTCGATTACCGATGAACAATATCGCATCGCATCGGGGGTGGGAGATACACTATCGTTTGAAAGAAGTCCTGGCGAATGCCGATTGCGACATCGCATCGGACTAGCGTGTGAACACATTACCAGATGCATATTAAGTGATTTGCCGACTTCCGATAGCGATATCGCATCACATCGGGGAAAGACCTGAGTGCCTTTTGAGAGTGCATGGGATTCCACCGACGACCGATAGCGATATCGCATCGGGTCGGGGTTTATAGCTTAAAGCGTTTTCCCACAAGAGGCAGTGCCGATAGCCGATATAGCGTCGCATCGGGGTGTAAGATATGTGCTATTCTTGTGTATGCATTGAATACCGCCGATCGCCGATAGCGATATCGCATCGGCAAAGACCAAAGTGCCTTTTAAATGCGTCTCTCTTGTTATTGCGATATGCGATCTTGCGATCGCTTTATCGCAATAACAAAAGATTGTTTTATTTTGGGAACATTGTTATTCGAAAAAGGCTTCAATTCACAAACACATTTGATTATCATACCTTTTTCGAACAAATTCATTAATGCCAATTAATTTTTTAAAAGGGACCCATTTCATATGTTGATTGTTTATGAATACAGATGATATGAAATGGGGGGTTGTTGTAGGGCACAACAATTGGCGATTCGTTGGTAGAACCAGTTATCTCTGAAATTAATACAAACACTCAAGCTTTTCAAAAATAGAAACTCAATCAGAAGGAGAAACTTCTAATATAACTAGATATTCATGTGTTCTGACTAAAGTGAACTCCATTTTGTTAACTTCTTCCCATTTAGTTTCAAGAAACCAAATACATAATAAGTTTCAAAAATAAGTCTTTATTGGTTCATAGTGATAAAATAGAAAACTTTCCCACATCAGCTTTTATAATTAACCCCTTTGTCATAGGTAGAGCCTCTGTTGCCAGCAAACATTTATAGTCTCGACAGGGATACCTTTTAACCATAGTATTGTCCACTTTTCCATTCACATAAGAGTGTGATTAACAGAATGAATCCATAAAATGTTTTCATATTTTATTTTTCATCTGTTTTTCTTTGTAATTAATAAGATAAAAAGCCACTGTCCTGGTTTGGTGGCCAGCTTATGACAATGTCATTCATTGGTAATAATTTAACTGATCAAGCTGGCTCGTGATGAGACCCCTTGTCTTGAAATTTCAAGCGATTACCCTGTTTTGGTAGGCAGTATTGGTAATGTCAGTCAACCTATTTCCCTATGAACATGGTAAGCAGGCTTATGATAAGACCTCTTATCTTTAATCTTTTATATTTTAGAATTACACTCTGAGTAATCATAACCTTTAGTGAATGGGGTGAACAATTTTCTCCTTAAGAGCAAATGGATGACAGGTGAAGAGTTGAAGATACTGAAAATGGGTTAGCTTCTATCTTTTAACAGATAACCTTTGGAGACTAGTTTTGAAAACAGAAAATGATTCAGAACTTTTACCTCTTGAGAGGAGTCTTCAAAATTTAGATTATAGTTTCAGAACACAAGGATATCTAGTTTCCTAGAAACTATTTCTTTTGATTGAGGGTTCTATTATCTAAAAACAAATATTTATATTATTTTTGTGAGACAGCTTCCTCAAACACAACAAAAGGTCAATGGAGATACTCTACAGTTTTATTTCCTACCAATCCTACAAACTACACAAATCTACAAAAGGAGAAGGGGTTACCTTCTCAATTAAAGAATTTCTTTAGGATCAGGCCATTGATGGGGAGAGAATCTCTCAACCCTGATAAGTCTTGCAATATAAAAGTTGAATGGCCTATCTTTTCACAGATCTGAAATGGTCCAAGCCACATTTTCTGAAATTTGGTATGCTTACCTTTATCTTCATGGGCCTTGTCCCATTTGAGAACTAAGTCACCAACTTGAAGTTGTTTGGAACCGGATGATGCTGAGTCGAAGGATGCTTTGATGATTTGTTGATGTTTGGCATGAGTGATTCTGGCTTTTTCCCTCTCTTCTTCTAATTTGAGAATTTGGTCATGTCTAAGTTGGATAGAAGAAGAAGGAGTCTCTTCAATGTACTGTACTAGGGCTAAAGATGGAAGAACAAGATTTGTAGGCAACACGGCTTCTTTTCCATATACCAGATTGAAAGGAGAGGTCCCTATAGAAGCCTTTTGTGTTACTCTATCAGCCCATAATGCAAAGACCAAAGATTTATGCCAGTTTCTATGATTCTGTTCAACAGTTCGCTTAATGATTTTGATGAGATTCTTATTAGTAGATTCGGCTAAACCGTTTCCCTGGGGATAATAATTGGAAGAATATTTCAGTTTAAACCCCCTTTTAATAGCAAAATCATACATAGCGTTTCCTGAGAAATAGGAAGCATTATCAAAAACAAGAGCGTTTGGAACACCAAACCTGGTAATGATGAATTGGTCAATGAACTCGATAATTGCCTCTGCATTTGCCGCCTTCAAAGGAATAGCCTCTACCCATTTAGTAAAGTAATCAGTAGCAGTAAGGATATACCTATGTTGTTTGGAAGATGGTGGAGTAATTTCCCCGATGATATCTAATCCCCATTGTTCGAATGGCTGTTCAATGTTGACAGGTTGCAGAGGGAAAGCTGATTTTCGTTGTCTTCCACCAGATGTTTGGCAATTAAGGCATTTTCTTACGTACTCATGGCAATCTCTAAATAGAGTAGGCCAGTAATATCCAGCATGAATAATCTTGTGAGCTGTTGTGTCAGCTCCAAAATGTCCCCCAGCTGGTCCATCATGTAGCTCCTGCAAAACCTTTTGAGCTTCAGGTTTCTCAAGACATCTTAACAGGATAGAATCATAATTTTGTTTAAACAACACATCATTAATGAGAGTGAAATTCTTAGCTTTTAACCTAATGGCCCTTTTATTTTTGTAAGATAAATTTGGAGGAGCATAACCGTTCTTCAAATAAAATATCAAATCAGCATATTGAGATTCAGGATCAGTGACACTTATCTGATTGATGGATTCAATCTGATCCTCATCGCTTGATTCGTGAATGTTTGATGCTCCTGCCAATATCCTGCAAAAACCTTGGCCCCTAACAATCTTTGCTGGCTTTATTTCTAAGTCATACTCTTGAAGCGCTGTAACCCAATTGGCTCTTTTTTCACCCAATTCTTTCTGAATTAATAGTTGTCTTACCGCTGGGAAAGGAACTATAACTTTTGTGTGGGTTTTCAAAAGGAAGGGTCTATAATGTTTGACTGCTTTGAACACAGCAAAGGCTTGTTTCTCCACATCAGAATAATTCAATTCGGCACCTTGAAGATTTGAACTGAAAAATGATATGGGTGCTTCTAAGTTGTTATCATTCAGTTGTGTGAGTACTGCGGCATATGAAGTGTTGGATGCAATAGTATATAGTGTAAAATGATTAGAAAAATTTGGAGTATTCAAGGTTGGGGCATTGATTATTGATTGTTTGATAACATCAAAAGCTTGCTTTTCTTTTGATCCCCATTTGAAGACTGAATTCTTCTTGATCATTGTCTGAAGTGGTAATACAATCTGCGAAAAATCTGGAACAAATCGTTTGACAAAATTAATCTGACCCAAAAATGACTGCATTGATTTTTTGTTATGTGGGAAAGGGATTTCAGAAATTTCATTAATCCGATCAGGATCAATATAAATACCATCTTTGGATACTATAAAGCCTAAGAGTTTTCCTTGGTCAAGAGCAAAGAAGGACTTCTTTGGGTTTAGAGAAATACCATATCTTTTGCATCGCTGAAAGATCTGATTTAAGTCGTGCAAATGATTATCTCTCTTCTTAGAATACACAGTAATATCGTCTAGATAGACGACTACTGATCGATTAATTAACCCTCGGAAGGCCATGTCCATAGCTCTCTGAAATGTCGCTCCGGCATTTATAAGACCAAAAGGCATTTTCTGATATGCATAGGTTCCCCATTTTGTTCTGAATGTAGTTTTAAGCTGGTCATCAGGATGTACCAGAACTTGATTGTACCCTGAAAAACCGTCTAGAAAAGACATCAATTCAAAACCTGCCACCGATTGGAGAATTTGCTCCATAGTAGGCAATGGGAAGTTGTCTTTTAAGCTCGCTTTGTTCAAATTCCTGAAATCAATACAGATTCGAATGTCGCCATTTTTCTTTCTGACTGGCACCATATTAGAGACCCAGTTTGAATGTCAGACTGGAAAGATAATCTTGGCTTTCAAGAGCTTGTTAAGTTCCGACTTTATTTGGCTCTCCAAACTTGGATGTATTTTTCTTAGCTTTTGCTGAATCGGTTTCTGATCAGGAATCATAGGAATGGTATGCTGGATAATAGATGTATCATATGTCTTTAAGTCATCATATTTCCAAGCAAAAACCTGTTTGTTTTTTCTTAACAATTTAATAAATGCTTCCTTTTCCTTCTGAGATAGTCCTGTTCCTAAATTGATGTTTTGAGGAGACTCATTGGTTCCTAGATTTATCAATTCAAACCTAAGGGTAGAACTCTGAAGCTTTGTATTAATTACAGGTTTAAACCTGTCTTTGATATCATAAAGATCTTCTAATTTTACCACTGGTTTAGGGATCGAATTTTCTTTGGGCACTTCTTTCATCTGGGAATCATGATCATCTTCCTCAATAACTTGCTTATCATAAGATTTCTCAGAAGTTAAAAATTGCAAAATATCATCATCATGATTAAATACTCTCCAATTAGTGACATTGTCAGGAATTGAAGGTCTGAAAAGTAATTCTACAGAAAATCTATCAAGGCTGTAGTCTTCAGAAGGTAGAAGCTTTGAAGCTACATTGGCTAGTAAATCTACGGCGGAATTTTGAGATCGAGGTATAGAAGAAATGTTGAATGCCAAAAAGTGTGAGGTAAGCTCTTGAACGAGCGATTGGTAATGTTTAAGGTGAGTCGAAAGGCAATGAATTGCATTTCTAACCTGTTTGACAATGATTTCCGAATCGCCGAATACCTTTAGATATCGCACCTCCAGGCCGATTGCTTTGTATAATCCTTGGATTAAAGCTTCATATTCGGCTGTATTATTAGTGCACTCAAACTCTAACCTACAAGACAACATTGTCTTTTCTCCTTGCGGACTAACCAATATACATCCAGCTCCTGAACCTTCAGTGGACTTAGAGCCATCAAAATACAGAGACCAAAATAAAGGAATATTAACAAAAGTATCTACATTTTTCTCAGCATCATTAAAACATCTGGACCTATCAGTTTGTGAAAAATTTTCTATTTGAGATGTAAAATGATTGACTGAAAAAGGAGATGGTTGGGCAACAAAGTTGCCAAAGAATGATTCTGCCGAATAGTTCCCCAAAATGTTGTTGTTGAATGCCACAGGTTGGTTTTCTTGCTCAAATTCAGTAACTGTGTGGGTCATATGCTTCTCCCGATTGATCCTTATTTGATTTGGCTTTCCCTTGTAGGGAAGCCACATATGTGACCAATCTGTGGAAATATACCCATGTAGTTTTTCGGACCAATCTCTGCTTAAAATCAAACCATAAAATTCAGGTATGTCAGCGATTAAGATGTCAATCCTTTGAACAATTTTGGGGTCGGCTGACAACCTGATGGTTACAGAATTAATTTCTCCCACAACCTGCACTTTAGTTCTATCCAACTGTACAATATGAATGGCAGACTTCTGGGGTTCAATGTTCAGCTTAGAGCAAACTGAAGCTGGCATTATATTAGATGAGGCCCCTGAATCTATTAAACAGTTGTGTAGGTTTCTATTATAAATCTCATAAGTGAGCAGGAAGGGTGGAGTGTGAGAATTTGATTTATCTCCGATTAAGACTGAATCGGTAATTTCAACCATGCCTGCAGGAGGCTGGCCTGAATCGTTGGCAGCTCTTGCACTGGGAAGGGGAATAGAGGGAACAACATTTAATTCTTTGAGAAGTAGCTTTTGCTGATGTTTCAGTTTACTAAGTTCAAACATGGTTATATTTGCCTTGGTTTTCTTCATATCATCAACAATGTTATATTCCATTGAATCGGATACCACTAGAGTCTTGGATGTTGAAGGAGAACTAGAAGTTGAAGGCTGGTTTTGAGGAACTACCACAGGTGACTTCTTTGGGGGAACTCTTTCCTTTGCTGTAGTAGCGCCTGCGCTCCTCTTATTTGAAGTTGCCTGGGCGGGTTCAGGAGTGGTTTTACTTCTTGTAGTAACCGGAAAGGCTTCTTCTTCATTCTCCATTTCAGAGTTTGGGAGTATAAAATCCCACATTCCGTGGCATTCAGCTACTTCTTCTTCATCATCGGTCTGTGAAGGGGTTTCCTCTTCCTCTTCTTCTTGGTCCGAATCAGCGTTAGATATAACATTAGGTGGCTTTGATTCGGTTCTCTTAAAAGTCCTAAATGGTCTTTTGCTTGAAGTTTCGACCACCTGCTTTTTAATCTCAACCATTTCATTAGACAATGTTTTAAGGACCTTTTGTAAACCTTCCATGTCATATGGGTCCTTCGGGGTTTTCTTCTTGGAATCTTCTTTAAACGAGACTTTTTTAGCTTTTCTATCTTCTAGAGCAGCTTTCTTTTCAAGAGCATTGATGCACTTTTCAACGGCAAGTGCTTCTCTCATATTTTCAGCTAAGGTAGGTTTGCCAGCCCTGTCTACAAAGATGGCTATGTTGGCAGGTAGGGCAGTGATGTACCATTCGCTTCGGATTTGCTCACTTGGTTTAGAAGCGGTAGGGATTTTATTCAGTAGTTTATTAAATCTGGCATTAAACTCCTTTATTGGTTCCCTGTGCTCTATTCTCAAATTGGAGAGGTCATTTATTAATGTTGCTAGGGACCTATCATCTCCATATTTGGTGAGAAACTGCTCTTGGCATGTATTCCAACTGGTAATTGAACCAGAAGGTAAGGAAAAATACCAGGATCCTGCTGATCCTTGTAAAGTGTAGGGGAAAAGTCTTACAACAACATCTTGCTCTGTCACTCCTTTTAGGTTAACTGCTAACATGAAGTTGTTGATGTGTTCTTCAGCCTGGATCCCATCATCTGGATTGAATTTAGGCAGCCATTTTTCGGGATCAATGGGTAGATCATGCAATGGTCCAGGCATGTTGACTGCTCCTGGCCTAGTCCATGGATCTGCCATTATAATGGCGACAGTGGTTGGGACTACTGCTGGGATTCCGGATGTGTTGGAAAGGGTTGAAGATGAGGAGTGAATAGATTGGGATATTGAGGCTTCTGTTCCCTGGTGAACGACAATTTGTAATGGAGGAGTGGGTGGTTGACTTTGCAGATGAGGAGATGAAATGGAGGATGTGGAAGAAAAATCCCCACTATCAGATCCTTCAGTATTTTTCTTTGGCTTTTTCCTTTTGGGTAAAGGAAACTCAGTGGGTTCAATACCAAGTTTTTCGCTCTGAAGTCTGGTAAGAGGATGAGTGAGGTTGAACTGCGAAGTCGCACTGCTTTCTGATATCTCAGATTTCTGTGGTGAGATCGAGAAGCTCTGAAGTTTATGGATTAGAGACTGGACTTCAGGAGATTCAAGACTTAGCTGTTCTGGGATATGATGGGATTGAGCGGTGGTGGTAGATTCCTCTTCTTCTTGGTTATGGGCTGGGGAGCCAGCATGTAATTGAGAAGAACGAGGAGATTTGGAGGGAGAATTACTCTTAGAATGACTTGCCGATTTGGGTCTGCTTGCCATTCACAGTTCAGGCCCTCCTTCTAGCGCCAAAAATGTTGATGCCCCGAAAATCGTTGCAACAACATTGGGGAAACCACCCGGTCTGGACCTTAGTGCAGCTCCTTTTCCGTTTGGAATAGTGGTTCCGACTGGGGATAATGGGACCAGTTTCCCAAGAAT
The DNA here is from genome assembly GCA_031772625.1 of Pinus tabuliformis. Lineage (NCBI taxonomy): Eukaryota > Viridiplantae > Streptophyta > Pinopsida > Pinales > Pinaceae > Pinus > Pinus tabuliformis. The sequence goes on along the minus strand of CM062820.1, from coordinate 774,897,661 downwards.
TATAAGTAAACGGGATGGATGAGTGATTTATGACATAGGATGGTAATAAGCGAACAGCTAAACTATAAGCAAAATGTAATAACTATAATCTAATCCCGCGACTTATCACTTAGTAAAGTGTAGCGTTTGATGATCTGTGCTTTAAGGAAGGAATATAGATGACTCTAACACTTAAGCATAGATGTTTAAACCATTTAAAATTGCTCTGCATAATTATTTATGCAGAGCGATTATAGCGAATTACTACACTTAATCGTTTATATCATTGACACATGCATGGGTGAAAGAGATAACAAATCACCAAAACATTCAATAGTGAAACGAAATGAAGATTCGCTGTTATATCGCATACATGCATTCAATAATAGCAAAGATAATAACACAGCAATTCATATAATAAGAAAGAACACAGATACAGATAATAGTACCATGTAAGCTGCTCGATCAATCCAGTATATTAATCACTATGTCGCAGTCCTTCCTTCAAATCAGAAAGCATTCCCAACAACAGACAGTCATGCGCAATTGTGTAAAACAACCTTCTAATCAAAATTCAGAACCGTTGGTCGAGTTTCACAAAAGAATATAGACTGAAGCACAATAGTGCAAACTTCAGCCTTTAAGTCTATTACAAAATTTTACGACCCTTTCCAAAACAATGAAAGGGTCTATAAATACTATACTAATCTAAATATCTAAACAACTGAAAAGCTATTAAATTGGCATCAATAAATGTTTTTTCCATCTTTCTTGGTGATCTGGCAGTTGGCGGCAATGCTTCATTCGGTGGGTTCTTTGCCTTTACTCCTTAGCTGACATATCGCCAGCATTGGCTCTACTTCTGGTGGAGTGTTGAGACGCGAAGTTAGCTGGGCATCATATGTAGCATCCTGAATGTCGGGGATCAGGCATCCGAGGGCATCTTGTTGTGGGGAAAAGTATCCGACTCAAAATGACCCTATCCCGACTCTAAGGGTGATAGTTCCTTAGCAACAACTGAAAGTAAAGCTTTGATAGTTTTCCTTTATGAAAATACAGAGAAGGAAGAAAAGATTGACCAACCGATGTCTTTCGCTTTTGTCGATCCTGTCTTCTCTCTTTGCCTCTTGTTCCCAGCTCCTTGCTCCCTTTGCCGGCCCAGCTACACAAAGATCCTGCAAAAACAAGAGAGGGAAACTACAAGAAACATGTACTCATAACTGATGCATGGATTAGAATGAATCAAATATACAGATAAAAACAATACATCATTGCAATACAAGTATATAGGAGAACATCAAAAGCTTTATTGATAGAAGAAAAAGGTTCTGAGAAGGTTACAACCATAAATGGCTCCAATCCAGCAGCACCTCCCCAGCAGCAAGAAATCTCCTCTTCTCCTCTATAAAAGCAATCACCCAATAGCTCTAACTGTAAACCAACAGCACTTCCTTGCTTTGCACAAAATTCCAGCCTCCCTAGACCTCATAGAAGAGCTCTATATATAGGATATTTGGAGAAAGGATGAGTCAGCTTGAGACTGACCTAAAGCTGCCTTGTGTCCTCTCCCTCTTCAGTTAAACTTCAGTTCTTGAGTCCACTTGGAGATCCTTGCTTCCACATGGAGATCAAGTACCTCTTACTCATCATAGGGCGAATTCCTTGAACCAAGTGTCAGTTTGGAAGCTTCCTGGGCAGTTGACACCTTGCAGAATGACTGTGCCACTTGGCCAATCTCGCCCAGCGCAGGTAGCCTTCATTGGTTTTGACTTTCAGCGCAGGTACAAGGAGGAGCAGTTGACATTCAGTGCAGATGCTCAGTGGAGCAGCTGACATGATCCAAAAATAGCCTATTTTTGAGTGTTTTCAGGTGGAGAACTGATAGGAAGTGCTGTGGTTTGCTGACCTTGTTCCTCTAGGGGTAAGAACAACATGTTTAGGGACTGAGGATCCCTGTAATTATTGACATTTCATGCTCCATGCTGCGAGGCACAAAAATGTCTATAACACATCTGTTAAACACTTGAGAGCAGACCTTTGAGTATGTGGCTTGACTAGAAAGAGCCAATATGCATCAGAGGTTAAAGTATTTACTCCGGTAATTAACTTCCTCTGTTCCTCCAAGCCAGGATAACTAGTTTGTTCAAGCATATCTGCTGTTGTTATGCTTCCAGGTGTGCACTTGGAGATCATGTTTGCCAAATAAAGTGTATCAATGACTAGGTCGATCATATTGCTAGCAATTATTTTACACCTGGAAGCCGCCCTTTCTGCTTTCATTACCTGAGTGTTCCATTCCATGAAGAGTATGTCCTTGTACGCTTCATGGATTCGGGACAAATTCGCCGCTTTCCCTTCGTCAGTGTCTTGCCACTCAAGATAATCGGATATGGCATCTTCGACCTGATCTAGCTCATTTCTGGCCTTCTCTATTTGCTCACACACTGTTGTAGATATTTCGCATAATTGCTCAACCTTAGAAATTTGTTGACATAGAAGTCTGATCTGAGACAGTAATGCGTTATTTATTTGAGTTGCCTCTGCTCTGAAAACTTTCACATTCTGTGTGCTCTTGATACCTTCGAGCTGTGCTGATAGTTGAGCTATTCGCTCATCTTTCGATTTCATCATCAGCTCATTTGATGCTTTCAACTGTGACAATGCCTCCGATAATTCTTTTGCCTTCTGCGCTTCACTTTGGTTTATCCTTTGTCTTTCAATTTGCAGTTGCTGGGTTAACAATTTGTTTTCTTGTTGTTCAACCAGCAACTGCTCTTCCACCTGTGCTGCTTTGTTTTTTGCTTCAATTACCTCTGCCTGTAATGCATATATTTCATGGTCCTTAGTCTTCAACAGAAGACTTACCTCCGATGCTTTGTCGATAGTTGCTGCAGAATAAGCTCCCACAAATTGAGACAGTTTTGTTAGATCATCGGAGGGATCCAAATCCTCCTTCCAGACCATATTGCCCGTGACTGTTTGCTCAGGCAAGATAGAAGGTTGATCAAGCCTTCGCCTTTTCTTAGAGTGCTTAATAACGGCTCTATGCTTTGGGCTGTAGAAAATATCCAGGGGAGGAATTTCTTCCACCTGGAGAACAATTTGATCGGAAGGGTCTTTATTGATTACCTCGACATCCTGTGAAATGGGTGGGCCGCTGGTTCTTCCTAGAACCTGAGAAGAAGTGGTATCGGGCGCATCGCTTGTTTTAGAGGAGCCTGTGTCTTTGGGGCCTTCCTTGCCACTGATAATGGAATCGAATTGGTTCCATTGTTTAATCAATTCCGGATCGATGGAGGTTTGCTTATGTTGCTCTGTATGGGCTTTGCTCCGTTCCCTTTCTTGTTCTAACTTCTGTTGTTCTTCAAGTGCTTTTCGCTGCTGCTCCTCGTGCGTTTTCTGCTGCTGCTCCTTCTGCCTTTCCTCCTGTTGTTTATCCTGTTCTTTAGTTGTAACAGGAGGTGGATGTATTTGTTGTCGACCAGGCTCGCTTGAGGAAGACGCTGGGGTTGTGGATAATAAATCTAGAGGCAGAGTTTGCAACCTCTGCTCCCTAAGTTTATTAAACTCTGTCAACGCCTCATCATTGTATTTCATTCTGGCAAGCTGTTTGGTTTGGCTTATTGTCTCGGCACCTACGAACAGGTCATCAAACATATCCTCTTGATGATCAACTTTTGTTAATTTTGCTTGTTCTAGGGCAGTGTAGGCAGTTTGCTTTGGATCATAGAGTCTGTTCGGGATAGTGGCCAGGGATAAAGTTTGGAGTTTTGTCGCTTCTTTTTCTGCATGCTTGTAATTAAGGAGAGTAAAAACCCCAATTCTTAAAGGAAAAGAGGGCCAACCTCTCTTCTTCTCCTCTTTGAGAGTTTGTGTGACACTCTCGGCTATAATCTGGTAGCAGATTTCCCGGGCTAACAGTTTGTCTGGGATATATAAAGGGAGGACATGCGGCCTAGACTTACTCCCAAAAACTCCGATATAGGTGAAATGCTCTTCCCCGAACCAACTTGCTACGGCTGGTAAGTCAAAAGAAGCTTCATAGGAAATTCTGGGAATGGGCTTGTCATAAATAGAATAGTAAATGGGCACCATGAAACCATTACAAATTTGGTACAAATGGTCCTTGTAAGAGGACTTCCACAATTTCTGATGGTATAAATGAATGGGTGTTGGATCTTGGGTGGTCCATCTCCAACCGAGGACAGGAAACTCAGAATTAAAACACAGGGTATCCATAATGTAAGCAGTATAATAAAATGGCGGGATTTTCCTTTCGGTGACTATAGTTTTGGCTCTAAATTCACGAACAACTACGACCAACTTATCAGAAAGAATAGTGGCCCAATCCATAATTATACTATTGATAGCCGCTTCCATTAGGGGAACCATGTCAATATTGATATTAACGGAGTCATGTAATCCCCACAATCTACACATCATAATCCCCGCATAGCAATAGGGAGAAGCCAAAGAAACGTTGGAGTACTTACCCGAACTTTCATGCTTGTGTTTGGCTGGGTTCTGCCTCCAATCTCGGAGGGGTTCGGATGGTGATTCATTTTCTTTTGCAAATCTCTCCACGAAGGCTCTGTTATAGACTAGCTCCGGTTCAGGCAAATGATACATTCGCCTCAGGTCATCAGGCTTGAACGACCCGAAAATCCTTCCATCCCTTGTATGAAAAGTTCTATCAGTGATGGGGATTTCTTCAATTGCCCAGCGCACCACATCTGTGTAAGGGAGGACTTGCTCTCTGGCCGCTATTCTGTGTAAAAAGGAGTCGGCCAAGTCTTTGAGCGTTGCATCAGACTTCCTTAGTACATCTACACTAGCCGTTCTCACTGTCACTTGTGGTTGCTCGGCCTCCAACAGATTATATGTGCCCTGCCATGTGGTCCTAGCAAGACCAGTGCACGTAGTGTCCGAGATTAGGCCTTTCTTCGAAATTGTAGCAGCTTGACCTGCAACAGGTGTTGCAGTGGAACCAGAAGTCCTCTTATTTTTCTTCCCCATCATGTTCAGGCTTTTCTCAACAAACGAACTCTACACAAATGCAAGAGAAATCGTAACACGAAAAATAATGAAGACAAAGCATAATGGGAAAGATATATATCATTTGAAGCGTGGCGATATTAATTTTCAAAAAGTGGCTGCGGATCCAATCACTGGTAAGAGATCGCATATGCATTAATGGTGCTTTTTAAGGCCTGCTACCCATTAAATGACCTTTATCCTGTTATTCAGCTGAATGACCCCCTAACGCGTGCAACAGATATGATAATGTTTTAGACGCAAGTATTCGTTAATCGAAGGGGCAAAGTTATTAAATACGCATGCATTGCCTTATCCCTGCATTTAACGGCATTTTGAAATCTGCGCTTTATCAACCGGATTTAAATATAATTTTAAGGCTCAAAGCAATCACTTTTTGAAAATGCCGATTACCGATGAACAATATCGCATCGCATCGGGGGTGGGAGATACACTATCGTTTGAAAGAAGTCCTGGCGAATGCCGATTGCGACATCGCATCGGACTAGCGCGTGAACACATTACCAGATGCATATTAAGTGATTTGCCGACTTCCGATAGCGATATCGCATCGCATCGGGGAAAGACCTGAGCGCCTTTTGAGAGTGCATGGGATTCCACCGACGACCGATAGCGATATCGCATCGGGTCGAGGTTTATAGCTTAAAGCGTTTTCCCACAAGAGGCAGTGCCGATAGCCGATATAGCGTCGCATCGGGGTGTAAGATATGTGCTCTTCTTGTGTATGCATTGAATACCGCCGATCTCCGATAGCGATATCACATCGGCAAAGACCAAAGTGCCTTTTAAATGCGTCTCTCTTTTTATTGCAATATGCGATCTTGCGATCGCTTTATCGCAATAACAAAAGATTGTTTTATTTTGGGAACATTGTTATTCGAAAAAGGCTTCAATTCACAAACACATTTGATTATCATACCTTTTTCGAACAAATTCATAAATGCCAATTAATTTTTTAAAAGGGACCCATTTCATATGTTGATTGTTTATGAATACAGATGATATGAAATGGGGGGTTGTTGTAGGGCACAACAGAAACCAACAGCAATTCCTTACAATATGCAAAATTCCAGCCCCTGGATCTCTGGGATGAGGGATCCATATATAGATATCTGTAAGGGAGATGAGTCAGCTTGTGATTTGATTAGTGTCTTCCCTCTGATATTTCTTGCTTCCACTTGGAGATTGATGATCTCTTACTCATCCTTGGTCGAATTCAGAGAGGCAAGTGTCACGGGAGAAGTTTCTGGAAGTTTCCATGCCTCTCCACCTCGCAGAATGACACTGCCATTTGTCACTTCTCGCCCATCGCACCCCACAGAAGGGATTTTTGAAATGCAACGCTGTGTTTAGGTGAGATGCAACGCACTTTGCCTGTGGAGTAGCTGAAATGATCCTGTTTTGACCAATTCTGAGTATTTTTTCATCTAGAACTTCTAGGAGAAGCTGTAATCAGTTAACCTTGTTCCTTTAGGGGTTAGAACAACACTTTTAGGGACTTAGGAGCCCTTGGTTTATGGACATTTCATGCTTGGGGTTGTAATGCCCAAAAATGTGTATAACACTGTGTAAGAAGGAAAAATATGGAAAATTTAAAATGTGTTAAGGGCAATGGGATATCCCAAGGAGACATGGGTTACTGTTGCATATGGACAAGTTTACGATGATCAAAATTAAATGGATCCTTGAATAAATAGGTTCCCAATATTGATGTTCATGGGATGCATTTCAACATATTGGAATAAAATGAAGTGGGCATGGATACCCCCATTCCATGTGATGTCTATATTGGAAATAAAATCAATTTAGCTACATGTTTCTAGTTCCAAGGAGAACTCTTTTTTAAGCTTATACTTCAAGGCCTCTACATGCATCAACGTACATCAGAATTGCACTATTCAAAGGATATCCATGCCATCTGTATGTATGATTGGATGGCCAAGAGGCAGCTATGTGAGTTACAAGCACACCCATACCAAGCCTTCATATCCCTCTGTAGCTTTTGTGGAGATACTCACAAACTTGTCTCACACAAAGTCCTGAAACCTCCAATGGATAAAGTCGTTGGCCTCTCAAGTCAGCTGAATTTCACTAGGTTACTAAAACGATGTAGAAGTAAAGAGGCATGATGTTTTCAGGTCTATGAAGCGAATCATTTTCTCTTACAAGTCACTAAGTCGCACTCTTAGCCCTCAAGGAAGTAGCTAGGAGTGTGAACTCTACTCAAATGTGACTACGCGACTAATCGCATCCCTCATTTGTTGTTTTCTTTCACCAATCGATAATTTGCAATCCAAGCCCTTAGTCAGGCATCCAGGAAGTGCGACCGGGACTATGGTGTGACTATGCAACCTCCATGGGTCGCATTGGCTCATGACTTCCTCCAATATGCGACTGTGCCTCTCCATCCCTCTTCAAGTCACGGAATCACACTCCAGGAATAGTTAGAAAGAGAGACCTCCATTAAATTGCAATTGGATGACCTCTTGTTAAGGATGGGTGTGGCCATGATGCTTATTCATTTTGTCTCAATCACTAGGCATCTGTTTTTCACCCCAGAATTAGTTCAAGCCTTCGAGATGGGCTCTCCTCATGCTATCCTTACACCAAAGTCATGGAAACCTGCATTAATACTAAGGTAATGCATTTATATATGTAAAATTATGTTAAGGGACAACATTTTATAATCCTACATGTATGAGGCCTTGGAATATATTCTATTGACCCATGCTGGATTGTTTGAGATATCCACATTTGTCAACACAAAAAGGGATAAATAACGATGCTGAGTTTTGGGATTTGTGATTAATTTTAAAACAGACAGTTGAAAAGGACATTGATTCTATCCAAGTGTCTTGGGTGATCACACTTTCATAGGGTCACTTAGATAGAGTCACATCACCATCCTTCCCATGATTGTGACTCAAATCATTGCCAACTCACAAGTCATGCCCAGAACCTCATAGATTCAATCGGTGAATGCGACCTCCATCACCATTGACTTTGTGACCTTGCCAAGGTCGCATCTCACACTTGTAAACCACAACCAGGAAAATACAACCTACAGAATGCCACAAATATGCGACCATTTTGCAAGTCGCCACCCCACAAGGTAGCATACCCATGAAGAGTTCACAAGTCAGCCTGTTGGTCTCATCCTCTGCAATCAAGGGAAGATCCTCACCTAAATATTTGCATGATAGTTGGCATGGCAAGAGTTTCTATTACACAACGTTATTGACCAGACGAGTGACCTAAATGATGCATGAATGGTGTTCATGTAGCACCTTTGAGGGGATTTAGGCTCTGGGAATGGGAAGTGATTAAATAGGTGGATGATTCTTATACCAACTTGGGAAACTTAGAAGATAGTGATCAAACCCTTAAGGCTCTTATCGACAATGATTAATAATCAGAATCGGATAAGGAAGCTCGTAAACACAACAAATGAGGTCATCCATTTTTTATGGTACTATGCCCCTTTGGCTCTGTAAAGTTGTGGAACTATATTCAACACTCATTCCATAATAGGCCCATAGACAAAACATTAATTGGAGAAGAGCATGGAGACCCTATAAAAGCCACTCTTTGTGACAACACAGTGTCACAACAATTGGCCACACAAGGGTCTAAATTAATTATTTATTGATGTCATTCTTTCAATTAGTCGATTGTGTTCCCAATATTATTTTGTCTAACCAATGTTATTTGTCTGCAGGTAGAAAGAAGGAAACAAGATGTCGTTCTATGAAGAGGGATCAAGGTTTCTCATGAAGCATGCACAACTAAGGTTTCCTTCAGCAAGCAAGATGGTCCCTTACAAGTTCCAAGAACCTTTCTATAAACTCAGAGGCGCATCACCAGAAAATGGATGAATGCAACTGAGGCATAGTGGCAAGAAAATAGGCATGCCTAAGGATCGAGCATCTGTATTATTGCAACATATAGGCAATAAGCATTCTAGGGTGTCCAAGAACCCTCTACATCATCCTCCTCTCTCTCCTTCATCGTAATGTAAATATTGCCCACCATAATGTCAGTAGCTATGTTAAGACTTATTTGAGCATGTAATAATAATTAGGCCTAAGAAAGAAGTGAGTAATCTCAAGACTTATGAGGGTAGTTGAAAGTTCATGATGGGAGGTCAAGGGTCACAGCAGGTGAACAGTCACCTCATCTCAATAAATGTGCCCTCCTGCCTCGTTGATGAAGGGAGGGGCTTTAGAACTTGAGTTGAGGCTAGGATTAGATAGTTTATTTATTCTTGAGAGCTAGAGGCACTCAACTCTTGGCAGCTAGTAGAGTGGAGTTGCAAAGAGGCTAGGGTTTTGCATTGGGCAATGGTATGAGAATCCCATGTTCCATTATTGGGTTTTTACCAATTTCAAGATATGTACTTGAAGTTGCAGCAACATTAATAAGATGTTCTTCATGTTTGGCATTGATTTCGATGCTTACTCATGGTGGTTGTATTGGTCATATGGTATTTTCATTGTATTTGTATGTGTGCTTTCATATACGCAATATGTTATGGACTAGTCCATAGTTGTTGCATGTATGTTTTTATTTTGAATCTATGTTTACTTATTTCTTACCATGTTAGTGATCTATTGTGGACTATTTTGTAATTAAATTATGGCTTGTTATTGTTTATGTATTTCTGATTGGATTTTGGCTCACTGATCCCTCTCATGGCATACCTCTTCCTATTTCTGTTGAGACTTGTTTGTACCTATTTCTACAGTTTGTCAATATTGGGCTGATTTTATTTCACTTTCTGGGAATTCTATTTTTTCCCCACTCTCACATCTTCTCATTTGATAACCAAGAGTTGAAACATTCATGGGGGCAGTCGTGCCCACATACTGGATGGGGCTCCTATCCCAAACAGTGCCAGGTCTAATGGGGACTTCACTCCAGGGAGACCCCCCTAGTTGTTGGTGGTACATTTCATACTGTCAATAGGATCATGTCTCACTTGTTCTTGGATATATCCAATTGCAAACAACCAGCTAAGACGTAGAATATGTTCTTGAAGGAACAATGGTGCAAATTCTATATTTATTTTTTAACACAACAAGGAGAATTTCAATTACAGAGACCCAAGGTTTTCATTAGGTTATGCCAAGATGACAACATGGAGGAGAAATCTATTCTTTTTTAATTTCACTTACATAATATGGTACTTCCTAACTCACCAACATGGGATCCAAACCCCCATGTGGGGAATCTCCAACTCCTAGCTTCCACTTCCTAGCTAAGGCATGAAGAGATGAGGGCCAACAAGGTGAAGGAAATATTAGAGGAAGAGAAGAGTAGAGGCACCTAACCCCCTTACCATTATTACAACACACAATGTCCTCATGGATGACCAACAAGTGGCCCCAATTTGGAAATAAAGAGAGGAGGAGGTTATCCTCCACTTTGAGAACATAGTTAGATTGGTAAGTGATGAAACCATATAAGAATACTAGAGAATATTGAAATATCTACCATACCTCCTACAGTTGACGGAAGTCCACACTCCGACCATGTTGTATAGGACCCTTGATCCAAGTGGATATTGGTGGGCACCCACCTATTCCACTTGGAACCCCCATCATTATTTCTTTCATTTTTCTTAACTGTAGCACAATTTACTATTTTTGGCTGGTTTTTGTGTCCTAAAACTTCTGGAGTTGTTTTGAGGCCCTAAACGACATTTTTTTGGAAAATGAGCAAACTTGTTGCCTATTGGACAAGTTTGCAATCTAAAGTTTTATTTCTCATATATATCTTTCTAACAAGGTATTGTATGCATTAAATGGAGATCGTATGCCAAAGTTATGACCCCGGGAAGTTGATGTACAAATCTACCCCAACATGGCCCATAGACTTTGTTGCTTCATCTCCTAGGGTTAGGTTTTTGGATGTTTAGGGTTTTCCATTGTTTCTAAATAAGAAATAGGCCTTCAAACCTCATTGTAAGACAATTTAGAAGGCATGTATCCACCACATCTCTTCTCATAGATAAGCTACCATCACTTAAGCTAGTTTATTTCCATTCTACATGTAAACAGTTTTATGTACTTTGTTATTAATGAATTCAAGTTTTGTTTTCATTGCATCTCTGTGTTTTTGTTCATAATTGTATTTCATTTTGTTACTTCATAAATCTAGATCAATAGTTAGTGCTACAATTGGCGGTCAATTCAGGCAATCGACAACATGATTGGCGTTTCTCCTTTTGTATTTAATGTTCAGGTGGAATTGTTACAGATATGTAGACCACTTCTGATGGTGATCATTCTGCAACTTCCCTTGTGTATGTATACACTGAATAGGTCGGTGATCGGAGTGAATTAGCGTCTCCTTCCCCATAATGTAATGTTTCCATTTTTGGAAATCATGCACTATAGAATACATCTCTTTATCATAGGTGGGGTACTTATGAATTGTATCGGAAAGTGTCTCACTATGATAGGCCATTGGATGCCAGTGTTGTGTGAGGACTGCACCAATAGCATAGTCAAAGGTATATGTCCCAATTTCAAATGGTTGTTGCAAGTTTGGAAATATGAGTATAGGTGCATAGTAGAGGAAGTGCTTTAGCTCAACCAATTCCTTATGTTGGGACTCATACCAGGAAAACCTTTATTTCTCTCTACCCTTCGTAATCTAACTCAAAGGCCAAGTGATATGGGAGAATCCCAACACAAACCTCCGATAAAAAAAATATAAGACCCAAAAACCTATGAATATCTTTTATAGTGGTTACGGTTGGTCAATCCCGAATGACTTGGATCTTAGTTGGATCCACATGCATGTCTTTCTCATTGATGATGTAACCCAGATATTGGACCTGGAACATGCCAAATGTGAATTTCTCCAATTTGGCACACAATTTATGCTACTGTAGGGTTTGAAGGACCTGCAAAATGTGTTACAAGTGCTCTTCCCAACTCTTGTTGAAGATGAGGATGTCATCGAGATAAACAACCATGAACGAGTTGGTGAAGGGCCACAAGATGTCATCCATCGGCCTCATAAAAGTAGCAGGGGCATTTGTCAACCTATAGGGCATGACCAACCATTCAAAAAGGCCTTCATTGGATTTGAAGGTAGTATTCCATACATCTATGGGCTCTATTGGAACCTGGTGGTAGTGAGACTTTAGATTGATCTTGTTTAAATATTTGGCCCCCTTGAGCTAGTCGAGAAGATCATCAATCCATGGGATTCGATACCTATTCCTAATAGTGATTTGTTTAGTGCCTGATAATCAATTCAGAGCCTCCAAGTCCCATCCTTATTTTGTACAAGTATAATCAGGCTCCTATAGGGTGAGGAACTTGGTCAGATGTTCCCTTCTTGCAGAAACTCTTAGATCTTCCACTTGATCCCTTCATTTTCTAGAATGGAGCGGCAGTATATCAGCCCATTAGGTAGGGGTGCTCCAGGTTTTAGATCAATTGAATGCTTGACCTGACAGTGCAAGGGTACCCCTATGGGTGAGGAGAAGATGTCCCTGTAATATTCCATGACCTTATCCACTTGTTTTTTCTATGTGGAGGAGCCCTTCCCATGGGCCATGGATGTGGCCATGATCTTCCCCTTACTTTGAGATCGAATCAGAAAGAAAAAAAAAATCCCAATCTAGGAGATGATCTTACTACATTTCTTATCAAAGATCAAAGAGATGGTGGTAAGCGGGGCTACCTCTGGTATCTTATATAACTTACTTCCCATAATAATAATAACAGTGCGAGGCATAGACTTGTACACAACATGATGCTTCCACAAGTATGGTTGGCCTAATAATATATCACAAACTTCAAGAGGAGTAACATCACATAATATCTCATTTATGAAGGGCTTTATGTTCTAGGGAAGGTGGAACTACTGGATGACGCAAAGATCTCGTCCTTGGTGAAGCCACTCGATGGTGTATAGTTGCGGATGTGGTGTGGTCGGTAGGCCTAACCACCTCACGAACTATGTTGAAATGAGGTTCTTTTGGCTCCTGTTGTCGACAATGAACTATAGAGGAGAAGCCTTCACCCACTTCTATGTGTGGAAGAGACAGTCCCCCTCTTCTAGATCTTCGAGCTTCCTCGCCTTTCTTTTCTTCCACCATTGGGGGCCATCAGGGTCAATGAGGCCAATCATGCAAAGGTTCAACTAGTTCAAGCCCTAACTCCTTATACCATGACCTTGTTGTGGACATGCATAGAAAAATAAAGAAAGTGTGTACCACTCTGATATGTTCCTTACACAATCACTAAGTTTGTGGGAGAAAATGATTTTGAGTTTAACGTTCCCCCATTCCTTTCCTTGCATCTATTATTCAATGTGGACCACCTTTGACCATATTTTCCACCATTACTAGACACATCAGACATTGTAGAAAAACTCATAGAAGCAAAGTTAAACCCAGACTACATGGAATAGGACACAACTGATAAAATCATGGACATGAATATTAAGAACACTCACCAGCACAAGATCCAATTGTATCTAGTTATCAAATTTGGCCAACTCCTACACCAAGGCAAGTGGCTCACTGGGGACCAAGTTCAGCAGAAGTTTTCCCATCTCATGGATGCACTCAACACAATGGGGACCATTTCTTCCTAGGGGGGAGGATTTATCCAGGTGGATATTGGTGGCCACCCACCTATTCCACTTGGACCCCCACCATTTTTTCTTCCAGTTTCCTTAATCGTAGCTCAATTTACTATTTTTGGCATTATTTTGGGTCATGAACATCTGGAGCGGTTTTGAGGCCGTAAACAATGTTTATCTAGAGAATGAGAAAATCCATCGCGTATGGCATGGTTTTATAGATAAAATTTCATTCCTCAAATAGATATTTCTAACGAGGTATCGTACGTGTAAAACAGATATAATATGCCAAAGTTACGACCTTAGGAAGTTGATGTACCAATTTACCCCAACGGGGACCCACAGACTTTGGTGTTTCATCTCCTAAGGTTAGGGTTTTGGATGTTTATGGTTTTTCATTGTTTCTCAATAATAAATAGGCCTTTGAGCCTCATTGTAAGATAGTTCAGAAGGCATGTAGCCACCACATCTCTTCTTACAGATAAGCTACCATCGCTTAAGGTAGTTTATTTTCATTCTACATGTAAACAGTTTTCAGTACTTTGGTATTAATGAAGTGAAGTTATTTTTTCATCGTATCTCTATGTGTCTATTCATATTTATATTTCATTTCATTCCTTCATAAATCTGGATCAGTAGTCATTGCTGCAATTGGGGGTTGGCTGAGGCAATTTGCAACATGATTGGTGTTGCTCTTTTTGTATTTAATGTCCAAGTGGAATTTTTGTAGATATGTAGACCACTTTTGATGGCGATCATTCATCAAATTCCCTTATGTATATATAAATTGAAGAGGTCAGTGATCAGTGTGGATAATCACCTCCTTCCCCAGAATGTAATAGTTCCATTGCGAGAAAGCCTAAACAATAGAATACATATTTTTATCATTAGTGGGATACTTTTGAATTGTATCAGAAAGTGTCTCACTATGATAGGCCACTGGATGCCTGTGTTGAGTGAGGATTGCACCAATAGCATAGTCGAAGGCAATTGTCTCAATTTCAAAATGTTGTTGCAAGTCTAGAAAAGTGAGTATACGGGCATAGTAGAGGCAGTGCCTCAACTCAATGAACACCTTTTGTTGGGACTCGGACCAAGAAAAAATTACTTTTGTTCTACCCTTGGTAATTTGACTCAAAGGTCAAGTGATATAGGAGAATCCCAACACAAACCTCTGATAAAAATTTGTGAGGCCCAAAAAGTTGCGAAGCTCTGTTAGAGTGGTCGGAGTTGGGCAATCCTGAATGACTTGGATCTTACCTAGATCCATATGCACACCTTTCTCATCTATGATGTAACCCAAATATTGGAACTGGCTCATGTCAAAGGTGAATTTATCCAAGTTGGCACATAGATTGTGTTATCACGGGGTTTGAAGGACCTATAGAATGTGTTGCAAGTGCTCTTCCCAACTCTTCTAAAGATGAGGATGGCATCTAGGTAAACAACCACGAATGAGTTGGTGAAGGGATACAAGATATCATCCATCAACCTCATAAAAGTAGCAGGGGCATTTTTCAACCCGAAGGGCATGACCAACCATTCAAAAATGCCTTCCTTTCATTTGAATGTAGTCTTCCATACATATGTGGACTCTATTGGAACCTAGAAATAGCCATATGTGAGATCGATCTTGCTGAAATACTTGGCCCCCTTGACCTGGTCCCAAAGGTCATCAATCTATGGGATTGTATACATGTTACTGACAGTTATTTTGTTTAGCGCGTGATAATCAATCCAAAGCCTCCAGGTCCCATCCTTCTTCTATACAAGTACAATTAGGCTCCCATAGGGAGGAACTTGGTTGGATGTGCCCTTTTGGCAACAACTCCTAGATTTTTCGCTTAATCTCTTCATTTTCCATATGGAGCAGTGGCATATTGGCCCATTGGGTAGGGGTGCTCAGGGAGTGAGATCAATCGAATGCTTGACTTGACATTGCATGGGTACCCTTGTGGGTGAGGAGAAGATGTCTGTGTATTCATCCACAACCATATCCACCTACTTCTACTGCGTGGAGGAACCCTTTCCAGGGGCCATGGATGTGGCCATGGTCTTCCCCTTACTTTGAGATCGAATAAAAAAAACAAATTTTCGAGTCTCGGAGATGATCTTACTGCATTTCTTAGTAGATATCAAAGATATGGCGGTAGACGGGGATACCTTTGGTATCTTGTATAATTTATTTTCCAGAGTAATAATAACAATGTGAGGCCTAGACTCATACACAATATGACACCTCCACAAGTATGGTTGGCCTAATAATACATCACAAACTTCAGGAGGAGAAACATCACATAGTACCTCTTCTGTGAAGGGATCGAAGTTGTACAGAAGGAGGAATTGTTGTTTGATGTGGAGATCTTGTCCTTGGTGAAGGCACCCAATGGTGTATGGTTGTGGTTGTGGTGTGGTCAATAGGCCTAATCACTTCACAACCTCTACTGAAATGAAGTTATTTTAGCTCCAACTGTCGACAATGAACTGTAGCGGAGAACCCTTCACCCACATCTGTGAGTGGAAGAGATTCTCCCCCTCCTTTAGATCTTCGGGCTTCCTCGCCTTTCTTTTCTTTTTCCATGGGAGGTTTCCTGTATCGGTGAGGTTGGTATTGAAAGGTTCAACCAGTCCCATCCCTAACTTCTTATACCGCAACCTCATTGGGGACATGCATAGAAAAATAGAGAAAGAGAAGACCACTTTGATATGGGCCTTACACCATCACCAAGGTTGTGGGAGAAAAAAAATTTGATCTCATCATTCCTCCATTCCTTAGCCTGCACCTAGTGTTCAATATGGATTGTCTTCGGCCATACATTCCACCATTATTGGACACATCAGACATTACTAAACAACTCATACCAATAGAGCTAAACCCAGTGTTGGGTGTGGAGCATGATTATCTTCTTTATTCATAGGTATCGTCACATTGGACCCTAGTTCATATTATGGCGGCAATGCCACCCCTTTATGTGCGCCGCCAGGGTGTAAATTGGTGGGTGGAAATCTGACGGTAGAAATTATGTTTAATTTAAGGTTTTTTTTCCCAAGAAGGCAACCCCCCACTTATATGAGGGAATTGTATTGCGGCTACGTAGATCTATATTCTAAGCGAGGAAGGGAGAGGAGATTAAGAGCAAATAGGGAATTACAACGGATCTATTGTAGGCTATATCTCTTCATTTTGCTACATAATATAAAAGGAAGGACTAGTTGTTTCTCCGTGGACATAGCCCAAATTGGGTGAACCGCATATATATGTGTCTCTCTTGTTTTATGCATGTTTTTTTGTGTTTATATTTTTGCAATATTTTATGTGTTCAATTTCTCTATAATATATAATTTTCTAACACCCAGATTGCATGGAATAGGACACAATTGATTGGATCATGGAAATGTAGATCAAGCATACTCGCTAGCAAAAGATCCAACTTTATCAGTTTGTGAAAGTTGGCCAACTCCTGCACCAAAGCAAGTGGCTCACCAGGGACCACGTTCAACAAAATTTTACCCATCTCATGGAGGCACTCAACGTAATGGGGACCATTTCTTCTTAAGGGTGGAGGACTAATCTAGGTGGATATTAGTGGCCACCCACCTATTCCACTTGTATCCCCACCATTATTTCTTTTAGTTTCCTTAATTATAGCATAGTTTACTATTTTTGGTAGTTTTATGGCTCCTGAACTTCCGGAGCAATTTTGAGGCACTAAACGACATTTTTTGGGGAAAACGGGCAAACTTGAGGTCTACAGGTATCATATTCACCAAATGGAGATCATATTCTAAAATTATGATCCCGGGAAGTTGATGTACCAATTTAACCCAACATGGCCTACTGACTTTTGTGCTTCATCTCCTAAGGTTAGGGTCGTTGTTGTATACCCTACATTTTATGTGTGTGGATGTGGAGGGTTGCATTAAGCATATTTGGCTCAAAAATAGATCAATGGATCATGTGGGCAATTTTGGGTCCTAGTGACACATCGGGAACCTTTAGTGTTAGAATTCACAGGGATATACTCCTTCACTAAGAGGGTGCAACAGTTTGATAAGAGAAACTAGAAAAGGAAAGAAGCTAGTGCTAATGGTTGTCTAGGTTTGAGGGTGGATCACTGTTCATCTCCACCCAATTTGCCCCTAGAGACACTTCCAGGGGATAACCTACGCAACAAATAAACCGGCATTACCCCCTAGAGTGGAAAAGTGAGCGGGGTGGCATCTGTCAATCAATGGCCCAGATTGATTCCGAGGGGTCTCCACTTGATCCCGATCCCCAATCATTCACCCAATGGAGAGAGGTGGGCATAACCCACCATGATATGGACCCACTGGTATGATCAGCAAGTGATCATCACAGATAAATGGTAAAGTCCCCCCCCCCCAATCATCCTCTGCCATGTGTCCTCCCTGTGATGTCATCTGATGTTAGATGATCGTTGGCCATCCACCTATAAAGATCCTTCCCGCCGCAACTGTTTGAATTTATATTTTATTTCTACTTACCATTCACTCCCACTGTTTGAGTTGGTCTACGTCGACATTCACACCTGAACAGATCCAAGGCTCCCACCAATATTGTTCTCTAGCTCCCACCCAGTCAATCAGGTAACATATCAGTCTCCCTTCCTACAACTTGTTTGTATCTATGTTGAAAATAAAGAAACCAGCTCCAAATACCCCCAAATCCTAGGAATTCAAACCCTCCTCCAACATCGAGCCACTAATGGACACTGAGGCTCAAATTTTCAAACCCTATTGTCCTCGTCAATTGTCTGACCTCTAGGTCGACCTATATGGACACCATCTCAGGGGGGAATACCCTTTCAGAGTCCTTGACTTGGACCTTTACTATCAAATTACACCTGATGTGTATCATTTCCCTGAGTTTATCTCATGGTTGGCTACATCTTACGTCGAGAAGAAGAATTATTTCATTTATGCTTCTGGAGCCAAAATCCTGGAGGTGACCGCTGAACTTATCCAAAAGGCTTTAGTGTACCCTATGTTGGGTCGTTAATATGCCATTATTATTATCACTTTTGAACACTTATCCCACCCATTTCCACTATTATTCATCATATCATTTGTTATAATTTATCATTTAAATCCATTTTATAAATGATTTATGCTCTTATGAATGAATATTATCTATTCTCCTTTATTTCTAATAAATTCATGATTATGAATTATTTTATCAATGATAGTTTTAATAAGTTGGTTATAACATTATTTACCATTGTTAGCCTCCAAGATAATTTTCAGATTGAAGATTTGATTTTTTAAAAGCGCCAACTCAGAAATGCGCTGGAATAAGGAGTGACAGTTTTGCGGTTGAGATTCTGAGCAAATGGAGAAGAATCTGGAAAATCCGGAACATGGGTTTTGTCCAGAACGGACCCAATTAACTTTTACAAAGAATGGTTTGCCCAAATTCGGCTTGTACTGAGAGAAACGCAGGTTTCTTTAAGCACGATTTTCTCAGATTTGTTGTTGCAGCCGTCCTCCAAATCTCAGCTGCAAAGCCAAATTCGTCTTGCTTTTGTTGAGAGATGAAAGGAAATATATTTTCTTGTTGATCAACTGGCTAGAATCAATCCAATTTTGTAAAATAAATCATGTTGTACTTATCTTTATTGTAACTTCTCTCTGATCTCTCTATTTAAATGAAAACAGAGATCAGAGATAAAAAGGACTTCAGGATGACTTCAGGGTGATTTCAGAGGGATTCGAATGATGGAATTGAAGATGAATTAGAGATTCAGAATTGAGGATGGCAGAGAGAATGGATAATGGCTAAGAGATTGAGAGATTTCTTGTTGTAATCCACTGTAACTCTACTTTGATATTTTAATATAAATCTAGTTGCCATTTCATCTTTGATCCTGAAGTAACACAGCAGCATCCGCTGGCGGCTAAGGGCCCAGCCTCTGGTGGAGTACGCTGCTGTTGTATCATATCTTTACAATTGCTGCTGTGTGATGGTTTGATTTATTTCCTATTCTTTTGAATTGCATTATTTTACAGTTTCATGTTTTTATAGTGTGCTGTTAGAATATTTTATGGAATTGTTTTATTGCACAAGTTGAGATTGAATCGCGTGGCTGTTCTTTTCCATCATAACAGAGATTATTATCCTTTTCAACTTATATTTTTATGTTGTTCATTTCAAATGTAAAGCTTCGCTGTTCATTTTAGATTGTTGGTTATTCGATTCCACTAATCAGAGTTTGCTGTTCAGATTTATTAAATATGATTCGTTGTTTAATTCCTTTAATTATAAGTTTGTTGTCCATTTACTTCGTTGTTCAGTTTGGTTGATTAATTGCAAGAGATTGCTTTTAAAGAGTTTTCCTAGTTTACTTTCAATGACAGCTTTAGTTTAATTTCTATTTCCTTTTAATTGCTTTAAAGCAGGACTGTCAACTGTAGAGAACATTGGTTATTGCTTCCTCGTTCCCAGATTGATTGTCTTGTTCTAGTTTGATTTCAATTGCATCAATATCCAGAGGAATGAGTTATTGCTACTGTATCCTCAATTGATGGTTGTTTAAGTGAATGATTTAGTTTAAGAACATTTCAGTTTCTTGCTATTCCATTTCTTAATTGTTGTTTCATTTCTTATCTACCGTTCCATTTCCTGTTATTCGCATTATCTTTGCTTTGGTGTGAAGAACGATCTGAAACTGTAGTGGGCATTGGCATTTGTTGTCTAGTCCCCAGATTGATGATCTGTTCCTTGATTACTTTTGGATACATCAGTTTCCAAAGGGATGAGTTATTGCTACTGGACCCTTGACTGATACATTGCTTATTTTTCCGAATGCATGATTTAAGTAAGTAGATTTTGTTTCCAGCTTTCATTTACTTTTGGATTTTGAGCACTATACTGCAAAACATTACTCTTGAGTAAATAGCCGCCTCAGACTGAGTACACTCTTGAAATAAAAAGTCATCCCTGGGTTGATAATTAATGTGAAGGTAATTAGGAGTTCAAAAGACACCTTTTTATCACTCCACATTTTGGCGCCGTTGCCGGGGAGAGTGTAGCCATTTCTAAAGAGTAGTGTGAATCTGATAAGTGCCTGCTAGGGAAGAGTTGGATCTTAAAACGGAAGGTAAGAACCTACGTGCGGAGCATGTAAAAGCCCTGCTCCACTGTCCGCTTTCCTAACAGATTTGTTGTTGCTTTGTTGGGTAGAAATAGATGTTTGAATTTTTTGTGTGAATGAATTAAAAGAAAAAAATAGAAATTTTGGAAAACAAATCTCATGATTTCACTCAAGAGGTGATGTAAGCACCACCCATTTCACTAACCAATTGACAGGAACATTTGAAGAAGGAGCCTCGAAGAAACACATGAAAAACATCTTATATTATGGTAAGAAATGGCTCACGTTTCTACTTTTGAATTTCCTATCAAAGATCTAGGAGGAGTGACACAAATGCACATAATTCCCCCATTGTCTCTACCAAATTTTCATGGCTTGACAAATGAAGATCCAGATACATTCTTATTTGAGTTCGAAATACTTTGTAGAGGATATGATTATTGTACTAATGATCAAAGATTGAAATTGTTTTCTCTTACTCTAAAAGGAGCAGCTCTCCGATGGTTCATGAGCCTAGGTGGGAATTGCATCCAAACATGGGAGGACATGAAGAACATATTCTTGAAGAAGTACCAAGACTATTGCAAATCCAATGAAGATATTTTCGGTATGATACAAGGGGAAGATGAAAGTTTGGAGGATTATGTAGATCGATTTCATTATAACCTTCAAAAATCAAAGCACAAGTATTTGGAAAAAGAGATCTTAAAAACACTCCTTCTTAAAGGAATCAAAGATGAATTTTTAGAACCCTTAAACCTGATAGGAAAAGGCGATGTTTTTCAGTTATCATATGATGATGTTTGTGAATTGTGCATAAGGTATTCAAGAGGAATCTCCAAGGCTGGTAAGAATTCTAGAGATATTTGTTCTTTCTTTTCCAAATCTGCTACAAGAATAGGAGACATAAGAGAAGAAATCAATACTTTATTTGAAAATTTTAAAGTTGATTTTATTAGCTCTCTAAGTTCAAAATTGGATGCTTTGCAGGTTCGTAAAAATCAAGAATTTGATGAAGTGTTTTCCACTCATGACCGAAAAGAGCAGTCCATAGATAGTTGTTCTTCCTTATCTAGGATGGAAGTAGCATATCGAAGAGATGAGGAAGATGCAACAAAGTCAAAACCATGGAAATCATGGCCTACAGGTATGGTTCAAAACACTTCCTCTTCATTCTCTTACTTGCATAATCCATTATGGAATACTAATGTGTTAGGGCAGCCATGTCAATTTCAATATAACCACCAATATTGTTTACAAGTTGGGCATGGCTCATCTTATGATGGCATGACTACTCTCCCTCATCTTGTAGCACAAACATATTCTCCATATTTTTCATCAGCTCTTCCACAACATCCTGCTTGCATACCAAATTCATCCACTCAACCCAACCAACCACATCATCACAATGCTCCATTCCTTACACATTTTCCTGCTCAACTAATTCCACACCCTCACCACAATAAACCAGTACAACATGCTTACAATGTTTAACTGCCAAATTTACCCA
Organism: Pinus tabuliformis; assembly: GCA_031772625.1. Lineage (NCBI taxonomy): Eukaryota > Viridiplantae > Streptophyta > Pinopsida > Pinales > Pinaceae > Pinus > Pinus tabuliformis. The sequence goes on along the minus strand of CM062820.1, from coordinate 774,875,401 downwards.
CCCTTCCCACCCATTCTATCTCACATGCGCCATTAGAGAAAACTTATAATGAGATTCAGAATGTTTCAAATTCAAAAATTGTAGAAGCTATGGAAGAAAATGAGGTTTCTTATAGTATGTATCAACAAGTTATTTTAAAAGCTCAAGAACTTCATGATCTGATGGATATGAGAAATCAAGAAAGTAACGAATACATTGAACATTGGTTTCACTCCATTTGTTTGCAACATCACTCTATGCTTCAACAATTTTTGATACCATTTTTTGAAGGGAAGTTGGCTTCTCATACCCTAATATCCATTAACATGTATTTTTCAAATTTGGGTATGTGCATACATGAAGCCCTATTTCGAAAATGGTTCCATTGGAAGTACTCCTATACGTAGTCATATTGATTTTTCAAATCAAAATAGGTTAGTGTAGAAAATAAAATAAATAAGGGAATAAATAAATGCATTTTGTTTTTTTTAATGTAAAACTAGTTGTTTCTTTTGTTGCAGCACACTATCGAAATCACCATCGATGATAAATGTTTCAATTCATTTGTGTATGTAGATGATTTATAATATAAATAACAATTCTACAAACACTTATTTTCATTTTTATCATCAATATGAAAAAATGGTTGAATATCATTTTTTTGGCTTGCGGGCTTGATGAGATTTCTGGAAAAATAGTCGGGACAGTCATGTTTTGAGGGACCAAAAGTGAATATTTTTAAAACCTGTTTCTACCCTAGGTAGCCCTTGATGTCTACTTTCTAACCCAATTTGAACCACTAAATTTGGATTTGAAACGAAAAAGTTAGAGCGAAAACATTGACCGGATGTCTAGTGGGCAGCTCAGGAACAGAGTTGGGACAGTCCATTTTTGGAGGCATAAATGTTTGAATTTTTAAAACCTGTTACTATGGTAGATTCCCCTATGAATCTAGTTTACAATACAATTGGAATCACTCATTTTTGATACCGTATGGGGAAGTTATGATCAAAATATTGACTGTCTATCGTAAATCAGCACCCTTAAAACTATGTCTTTCTGGTTGTTCCTTACAGTATTTGACCTATCAATTCTTCTTTTCTTCAAAACATGTTTCTATTGAAGATAAATAAATGAATCTAATTTCATTTCCAATTTGAATCATTTGAATCCGACATCAAACGAAGAATCCATGCTTGAAATATCAATCGTTGGTCTAGATTGGGTAATCGAAAATGACTCTATTATGCAGGCTGTTCTAGACAAATTTGACATATCATAGCATTGAATTTTTAAAACCTGTTGCTACTGGAGATAAATCTTTGAATTAGCTCTCATTTTGCTTTGGAATCACTCAATTTCGACGAAAAACAAAGAAGTTGTGATTAAAACTCTGCAGGTTAGCATGATTGGCCACTGCTCTCCCGCAAGTGACAGATAAATTTTACTTTGTTATTTTCTCAATGGGTTTGTTATACAGGGTAACTACTTGTTGTTTTTGCATAATTCTTGGATTAGGGGAGCCTGATCACCTCTCTTTCTCCCTGATTTAATGTTTTATTGCAGGTAAACACTCGTTTTTTGCAGGTCCTGGGAAAATAAAGAAGGTCAATTTACGGACGAGTGATTTTTCAAAGAAATTTTATGAAACAAAGGAATTTCATCGAACTCATTACCCAACAGATTCATAATAGAACAAATGAAGAATTGATTTCAATTTGAAGATTCATGTCTTATCACTGCTACCAAAACATTTTTCAAAGAGATCATTTTTTTGACATAACATCATAGCTGTTGTAACTTAATTTATTTATTTACATACTGTTTTTTGTTGTTTCTTTTATAATTTCTCTTATATTTTGTGTTTCAGGCATTGCTTCATTCAAAGTGTAACTCATCCTCAGCATCAATGCCATGAACAACTAATTTGTTTTTTTTGTATGTTTTCATTTTATGATTGTCCATTTTGCTGTTCCTTTCTGAATGGAACAGCACTTCTGCACTTTCACATTTTGTTGTTCCTTTCTGAATGGAACAGCACTTCTGCACTTTCACGTTTTGTTGTTCCTTTCTGAATGGAACAGCACTTCTGCACTTTCACGTTTTGTTGTTCCTTTCTGAATGGAACAGCGCTTTTGCACTTTCACGTTTTGCTGTTCCTTTTCGAATGGAACAACACTTCTGCACTTTCACATTTTGCTGTTCCTTTTCGAATGGAACAGCACTTCTGCACTTTCACGTTTTGCTGTTCCTTTCCGAATGGAACAACACTTCTGCACTTTCACGTTTTGTTGTTCCTTTCCGAATGGAACAACACTTCTGCACTTTCACGTTTTGTTGTTCCTTTCCGAATGGAACAACACTTCTGCACTTTCATGTTTTGCTGTTCCTTTCCGAATGGAACAACACTTCTGCACTTTCACCTTCTGTTGTTCATTTTCTAATGGAACAGCACTTCTGCACTTTTCATTTTTGTTGTTCCTTTTCCAAAGGAACGGCACTTGCATTTCTGTTGTTCCTTTTCCAAAGGAACGTCACTTTTCATTTTTGTTGTTCATTTTCCAAAGGAACGACACTTTTCATTTTTGTTGTTCCTTTTCCAAAGGAACGGCACTTGCGTTTTTGCTGTTCCTTTTCTAAAGGAACGACACTTTTAGTTTTTGCTGTTCATTTTTCCAAAGGAACGGAATTCGCATTCTCACACTTTTTTTGTGTGTATTTTTGCTTTTTGGTGTGCATTTTCTTTGTTGTTCCCTACAAGAAATAACACTTTTTTGAGTGTTTTTGTTGTTCATTCAAAAAAGCAACACTTTGAGAGTATTTTTGAGAGCAACCCTTTTCTTCCTCTTGTGATATTATTCCTAATTCATCTCAACCACATTTTACTGATTCCCTTTTATGGCATGAAGTACACTACTTTTATGAGGACAAGAATTATGGATTCTTTTGAAGCAAAGTTAATATCATTCACGTTATAATCTTTAACATGACAGCTCCTTGATGATAGATTCTTTTCAGAAGGGACACAATTATTTATATATCACTTTACTGCATTGTTTTCTATTGAACATGATATTGATTGATCATCTTAATACCATGCTGGTTCCACCCTTCCTGGTTATAATCTTCTCTGTCTGTAATAAATGAGATTATGGGTATATTTTTTTTCTATTGACATGTTCAACTTCTTCCACCATCCCTGCTCTTAAGGAGTACTGAGCCTCCCTCTTTTTATCATCAAAATGTGTAATAATAACAAAATTTTGTTCGCAGATGGAGGATAGGGGGTCTCATTACGAGCCAACCTACCGTGTTCATAAGGCTGTAACAGAGTGGCATTCCCGTTATGGCCACCACACTAGGGTTATGATCCATTGGATAGCCAAATTATCCTTGGAACAGGAGGTCTCATCACGAGCCGGCCTGATCACTTTTGCTACATCCCAGTGAATGGCAGTGTGATTATCTGGTTACCACGCCAGCACACTGATCTCTTCTGTAGAACAGCATTGTAACTCTCCATTTATAAATTGAGGATCCTGGCTCATATGGGTTAAAAAACAACCCTGCCGAGGCTATGGACACCTGCTAGCAGCAGCGGCTCTGCTTATGGTATTGAAGTTATATCTTATCGTCAATTATTATTATAATACCCTTTTCTTATTTTTTTTTCTTTTTATCAGAGAAGTTATTTCCTTAACTTTTTCCCTGTTTTGAACCTTTATGCATGAGAAATTGTTTTATGATCAATCACATCATTTTCAGCTAGAATACCGTCAGCAAAGCATCTTTTTAGCATATTGTTGTCCTTTTTCGTTTTGCATAAACTATCATCAATCCAAAGCATCCTATCTCTTATTCATAACTATCTTTACACACTTTGCTCTCAATATAACCATAACTTTCACCGTCCTATCATTGATATGTGTACTCTGCTTCATTTACTATTGTATTGTTCACTCCCTTGCCTTGTCATCAACACCACCCCTTTCATATGCTTTATGGTTATGGAACCCATTTTCCAATTGGAGGGGGGAATGTATGCATTATGGGGTTGCATGCGATATGATTACTGCACTTTGCCATACCTTGTTGATTTGACAACATATTAGTATTGCATGTATACATAAGTTTTTCTAATTGAAATTTTGCATGCATTTTATCTGTTGCTATTCAAAGCTAACACTATGGATTCAAGAACATTGTATGCAAAATAGTGCTTTGTTTACAGGAGAACAACAAGTATGGGCAGAATTCTATTCGTAGCATGACCACACTATTGCAACTAACAGAAGCGGCTCGAGCAACTTGCGAACATGAACAACTCTTCAGACATTATGTGCTTACCTGGATTCCACCTTTTGCATCACTTTCAACACCAACTCTGCCTACATCAGCTTCAACAACTGCCAGTCCATACATGTCATTCCACATATTTGGCGGTAAAACTTGAGGTAAAATTGCATAGTTTTCTAATTTATTATAAATTTAGGAGAATCTAATGAAAATCCATTTTGAGCATTATTTTTCATCCTTCATTCCACATCTTTACCACTTCCCCTTTTTTCAGCAGCATGTCATTTTCGAGTGTGGGGGAGTGTTCCTTTCATTCATTTCTTTCTTATGACCATGCCATTCATATTCTTTATCATCCATTGCTATTCTTATTCACTCTCAACACCTCCCTTATTCCATGTTGTTTTACACCAAGCATAGAATTCAACAGCTGGTAGCAACCACCTCTATTTGTTTTCTAGCATCGCATGAGGACATGCTAATTTTTCAGAGAGGGGGAGGAATTGCTATGCATGATGGATGGTTTCTACTTTCTTCCTTATTTAAGGCATACAATTTCTTTTTTACACAATGCAGAAATTGATTTCCACATATTTTTAAAACTATGAACTCAATTCTTGTAATTTTTGGAAAACACATACTTATCATTAATACAAACCCACACAATTTCAAGAAATATTGGTTCATAAAATTTCGGAAATCATGCACTCTCACCTACAGCCATTTTGTTTATATCTCATGATCCATGCATCAAAACGATCTGATTTTTGGATCATAGAAACCTTCATATATTACAAATCTACTTGCAACATTTCAACAAAATCTGGTTTGTAGTTTTTGGGAAAATGGTTAATGAAGTTTGTTGTTATCTATGTCATATTTTGCTGCAACTTCATACATATAGTTGAATGTCAATGTAAAAATTGTTATGGCTTCATCGAGATTGCTAAAATTGAATATTCATTAATTAAGGAAGCATTCATTTGTTCTCAAATTTTTATTGCTTGGTTAACACATGGTTTTTGTCTTTAGGTTGCATGAGGACATGCAATATATTCAGTTTTCGTTGCATGAGGACATGCAACATATTGAGTGTGGTGGTATGTTGGGTCGTTAATATGCCATTATTATTATCACTTTTGAACACTTATCCCACCCATTTCCACTATTATTCATCATATCATTTGTTATAATTTATCATTTAAATCCATTTTATAAATGATTTATGCTCTTATGAATGAATATTATCTATTCTCCTTTATTTCTAATAAATTCATGATTATGAATTATTTTATCAATGATAGTTTTAATAAGTTGGTTATAACATTATTTACCATTGTTAGCCTCCAAGATAATTTTCAGATTGAAGATTTGATTTTTTAAAGGTGCCAACTCAGAAATGCGCTGGAATAAGGAGTGAGAGTTTTGCGGTTGAGATTCTGAGCAAATGGAGAAGAATCTGGAAAATCCGGAACATGGGTTTTGTCCAGAACGGACCCAATTAACTTTTACAAAGAATGGTTTGCCCAAATTCATCTTGTACTGAGAGAAATGCAGGGTTCTTTGAGCACGATTTTCTCAGATTTGCTGTTGCGACCGTCCTCCAAATCTCAGCTGCAAAGCCAAATTCGTCTTGCTTTTGTTGAGAGATGAAAGGAAATATATTTTCTTGTTGATCAACTGGCTAGAATCAATCCAATTTTGTAAAAGAAATCATGTTGTACTTATCTTTATTGTAACTTCTCTCTGATCTCTCTATTTAAATGAAAACAGAGATCAGAGATAAAAAGGACTTCAGGATGACTTCAGGGTGATTTCAGAGGGATTCGAATGATGGAATTGAGGATGAATTAGAGATTCAGAATTGAGGATGGTAGAGAGAATGGATAATGGCTAAGAGATTGAGAGATTTCTTGTTGTAATCCACTGTAACTCTGCTTTGATATTTTAATATAAATCTAGTTGCCATTTCATCTTTGATCCTGAAGTAACCCAGCAGCATCCGCTGGCGGCTAAGGGCCCAGCCTCTGGTGGAGTACGCTGCTGTTGTATCATATCTTTACAATTGCTGCTGTGTGATGGTTTGATTTATTTCCTATTCTTTTGAATTGCATTATTTTACAGTTTCATGTTTTTATAGTGTGCTGTTAGAATATTTTATGGAATTGTTTTATTGCACAAGTTGAGATTGAATCGCGTGGTTGTTCTTTTCCATCATAACAGAGATTATTATCCTTTTCAACTTATATTTTTATGTTGTTCATTTCAAATGTAAAGCTTCGCTGTTCATTTCAGATTGTTGGTTATTCGATTCCACTAATCAGAGTTTGCTGTTCAGATTTATTAAATATGATTCGTTGTTTAATTCCTTTAATTATAAGTTTGTTGTCCATTTACTTCGTTGTTCAGTTTGGTTGATTAATTGCAAGAGTTTGCTTTTAAAGAGTTTTCCTAGTTTACTTTCAATGACAGCTTTAATTTAATTTCTATTTCCTTTTAATTGCTTTAAAGCAGGACTGTCAACTGTAGAGAACATTGGTTATTGCTTCCTCGTTCCCAGATTGATTGTCTTGTTCTAGTTTGATTTCAATTGCATCAATATCCAGAGGAATGAGTTATTGCTACTTTATCCTCAATTGATGGTTGTTTAAGTGAATGATTTAGTTTAAGAACATTTCAGTTTCTTGCTATTCCATTTCTTAATTGTTGTTTCATTTCTTATTTGCCGTTCCATTTCCTGTTATTCGCATTATCTTTGCTTTGGTGTGAAGAACGATCTGAAACTGTAGTGGGCATTGGCATTTGCTGTCTAGTCCCCAGATTGATGATCTGTTCCTTGATTACTTTTGGATACATCAGTTTCCAAAGGGATGAGTTATTGCTACTGGACCCTTGACTGATACATTGCTTATTTTTCCGAATGCATGATTTAAGTAAGTAGATTTTGTTTCCAGCTTTCATTTACTTTTGGATTTTGAGCACTATACTGCAAAACATTACTCTTGAGTAAATAGCCGCCTCAGACTGAGTACAATCTTGAAATAAAAAGTCGTCCCTGGGTTGATAATTATTGTGAAGGTAATTAGGAGTTCAAAAGACACATTTTTATCACTCCACACCCTACTTCTCCTACACCAGAAAAATTTACTGAGACCACTATGTTCTATAGCAATGATGCCCTCTTAGCCGAGGAATAGTAGGCCTTCCTGCAAATGATTCTAGCCCCTATTCATCAAGCCTTTCCTGTCACTAAGACTAACTCATTGTCAATATTCATAGAATAAGTGATGCATATTATTATTGTAATTGCCAATAGGTTTGGAGAAGATTGTTCCAACATTGGCACAAAGGCCATTGTAGGGTTTCTAAAGAAAATCCTGCAACCAGGTCATCCTTTTGACATACATTCTTTATTGGTTGAGTCTATCAAGTTCCATTTGAAACACTTTTACCACTTCATTTTTCAGATATTATTCCTTAATGTTTTACTTGTTCCTATACACTCATGTTAATGAATTTTAGTGCCTAGGTCTCAGTCTGATGGCCCCAAATAAGAAAAGGAAGCCAGTCTTCGACCAGGATGTTGTTGTTAGGCGAAAACCAAAGAATGAGGGCTAATCCCAATTTATATCATCTTAAATGGCCATTTCTTACAAAATTATTCATAATGTCTCACCCCCAAGGATCTTTCCCTAGCAAAAAGAAATGCTCTAGCTCAGCAAAGATACCAGGGTGGGTGACTAGTATTTGTTTGAGGAATACAAAGAGATTAGGGTTTATGGCTGCAAGCTTCCTCCTTATCACATGCCCGTCTTCATGAAAATGATGATATTTTCCTTAGAATTCATTAGAGTGAGCTTGAATGTGGACCTAGCTCATTTTGTCCCCGCCAAAAAGGGGTGTATGTTCAATTTGGGTAAACATGTAGGTACTTTCATTGTCAACACCAGACAGGCCTTTCTAACAGCTAAAGAGATACTAAAAGAAATTAATTTTGATATGGGGGATGTATGGCATTATGACCCTCATGGTGTTATTGCAAAAAGGAGAAAGAACATTAACACTTCAACTTATGATCATGAATCTAAGCCTGAGATTGAATGGAAGGCTAACCTTAATTCATGGCCCATTAACATAGACATGGAGATTGAGAATCCAATAGCAAAAGACAAGGCACAAAAAATGATCATAGATGAAACTGAGGACATGGAGATGGAGGAAATTCACACCAGCAATAAATACAAAATTTAGGAGGTTGAGGAAGAGGAAATTGAAAACTAGGTTGGTGGAGATAAAACCAGACCATCTAGTCTTCCAGGTAACTTAAGAATTTCCACTGCAAGTTGTTGCCTCATCATCTTCAGAGATATCCATTATGAGTTCTACAGGGGGTGAAACTAGGACAAAGCTCATTTGGCCTACAGGGAAAGCAATTAAGGAAAGAAATAGGGATATTATGGAAGAGATGCAACAACAAATGGCATCACATTTGGTCTCATATCAAACCAGACTCCTGGCTACTATGGACTTGTAAAGGAACCAGATGAAATTCTCACTACACCACCCTTTGGCACGGTCACTACCTTCAATTTCACAGTTCAAGGCCTTGGATGTGTCTCTGGACCTAACAAGTGTCCCCCTACTCGACAAGATAAACTTCCATAGGTAGGTGGGGGAATGATATATAGTGAGTTAAATAGGAATGAAAATACCATAAGCAAGGTGGAAAATTTGTTGGAGAAGGCTACAACAAATTTAAAACAAGAGATAACTAATTAGATAACTCTACATATGCAAAATGAGCGTTTCAAAGAACTAATTGTGAAGCTGGGAGTGAACCCAGAAGACAAGGTCGCTTTTGAGACCCTTCTCCAAAGTTCACAAGTTGAGATTCAAGAGTTTAGGTATAAGCTAAAGATGCTTGCAAGTGAACATGTGCAGTCCAAAGAACTGGCACAGGTGGAGGAAGAGAAAGAGATCCTAGTCAAGGAGCTAATAGACAGGGGCAATGATGTGGTGGCTCTCAAGAACCAGGTAGCAGAGATTTAGAAAAAGATAAACTCCCTCATTTGTGCAGTGCTTATGCCATAGAATCCTCAAACCCTATAGAGCAGCTTACCAATACCCTCACCGAGCTACATCTCTCATAGGGGGCAGTTAAGAAGGTACAAATGGATTTGGAAAATGCCTAGCGGAACCTTGTACAAAAGGAGAAACAACTTGAGACTTCCAAGACTAATGCAAAGCTGATTAGCTAGAATTTGCAAGCTGCTAATAAAAAGATCACTGAGCTCAAAGAAAGACTAAAAGGAAATGTTCCCCTCCTCCAAGAAAAATAACTTATTTGGGATGAAATAATAGCAGAGCTGAAGAATCATTGGGATTACATAACTCTAATGGCTGAGAAAAAGATTGTAATCAAGGACTATGATTTCTTCATCTTGTCTGCCAAGGAAGAGGCTGAAAAGAATGCTCAGACTGCTGAGAAAATTATCCAGTATGTTAATGAAAATCCACTCAGTGAGTTGAGGGCCATAGATGTGGTGGATCAGGTACCTGAAATCAAAGATATCTCTAAGGTATTCCAAAAAGAGGAAGTCGGAGATAAAGTTGAAGAATGCTTGGAGGTAGTACTAAAGGATGTAGCTGTGTTCAATTCAGAGTTCGAGCAGAGGGTCTGAGAAGGATTTCCCAAGTGTTGGGACCTTGTAGGAGTTTTAATCCCTTGGGAGAAATATAGTCAGATGTTAGTAGAGGCCAAGAGTAGGGTTGATTCATCTTACGAGAAGACTACCACCTTGAAGGGTAAAATTGTGGTCAACTATTTGAGGATAGGTTTCCAACTTTTGGGGTTGGTGAAGACTTTATTTCTCCCAACCTGGATTACACAGGGCTCACAAATATTAAGATCGACTATTAGGTGTTCTTTCATGCTCCTCTACCAAGTCCAGAATTATGGAAAATATTGATCAATTCATCAACCCTCCACTAATCTAGATCATTGATCTGTGAATGTTCCTCCTCGACCGTTCTACCACGACTGAAGATATTTATTATCATTTCAGTCATGACACTTTATTTTTTATGTTTCTATAAACATTTCATTTCCACTAATGAACTCCAGTAGGTTAGGGTTTAGATAATACAGTAGTGCTACTACATGCATGCATATTTTTGTTATGATGAATCAATGAGAAATCAAGAAGGAATATTTTGTAAGGGGTTCTCATCCTGAGGCCCTATAAAAACAATTTATGATTCATTATTAAGGGTTCTGAATTTTGTTTCAAGAGGGAATCTCTGCAATTGTGAATGGAATGTATGCCGTATTTGAATATTAATGAAAGTTTTTTGTGATTCTGGCTCACATGAGGTTGTAGTATGTATTATCTTTTGTGTTTATCCATTTATCTCCATTCTTCTTTTCATATTACATGTAATAGTAGTTGTTGGATGTGTTTTTATGAAATCATAGATTCATCTATGTCTAATGTTGATTTAAGATGCCTGTGACTGGTAAAATTTAACATCCTTAATATGTGCTCCATGTAATCTAGCATCTCATTTGGTGTTCTTTTCACCTATTTCATGTTGAAGTCTAATACATAAGATTATGAATTTATCCCTATGTGTTTTGTTTAAATTCTCTACAATTCTTCTCTTCCATATGCTACAATGACTAATGAACTACATACTCAAGTAATGTTGGCCACCGAAATTGTAATTTAATTCTTCTATGAGTTTTATTTTGCTTCCAGATTTGCATTTCTCTTCTTAAAGAAGATTTTGAACCAAGCCTTTTCAAAAATATGTTTAATATTGAGTGTAAGTGAATTATTCTAGCAAATCCTGCAAACACTCATTAAGATGTCCTAGGCACTAGTCTCTCCTCAACCCAGGGGTTGTCTCTAGGAGCTACAACATCTTCTAGCATCATTGTCGGGGGTGAATCATAAAATTTTTATTGGGTACGACACTTGTACACCCTTCATTCAGGCGAGTCATAGGGGGTGTGGGTTGAAGATTTCTCACCTTGGAAAATCCATTGCCTAAATCCCTATTTTAGCACCCTAGGTTTCAAGAGACCCCATACTCAGTCTGACACTTCTCAACAGAAATCTCCACTAATTTTTTACCCTTAAAACCTCCAAGAGGTTTTGGAAAGAAATCACTCCTATCACCCAAAATCATGTGATCTCCTTTCCTGAAGTGTTAACCTCTAGCTCTTAGAAGGCTAAAACAAACTACCCTGAGACCTCTGCCAGAACCTTGGAGTATTCATAAGAATGGTTCCAACACTTTAGCTCATTTTCCTTAAGGGTTAAAGCTGAGGAGGCTTCTGCTAGTACTCCTCTCTTCACACTCCATACCATCCCATAAATTGAATAAGCCAAAGATATCCACATAAGCAGCCCAACTCAGAGCATCACTAGTTGTCCACCTCAGCTCCAAGTAGCTCAAATTCATACAACCCCTCAGCAAGGCCCTGTAATAAACCTTCTACCACCTCCCTTGAAAAACATGGTTGTCCCTGGTTTTCTCCTCAATAAATATGTTGCACTCGACTTGCCACATACCTTGAATGGAATGCAACAAGATTATCTCAAACTCCTGCCAAAATTTTCTAGATAGGATGATATCTCTACTCAAAGGCATATAGAAACCTTGTGTGCATTTGCAGAAAACCTAAATGTAGAACATCTGGATGTAGTGTTAATATTTTGTATTTAGTATATGGATGGAGAGTCCAGAAAATGGTTTAAAGCTCTACCAAATTCTTCAATCACTACCTAGGAGGAGATGGAAAACAATTTTATGTAGAAATGCGGAGAGAAAAGGGATCATGGTTACATCCTCACATAATTTAATGCAATGAAGAAAAAACAAAATGAAGACGTTTCTAAATTCGTAAATAGATTCAGTCATTGTATAATAGCTTTCCTATTGAAATGAAACCCCTACATGAAACTACCAAAGTAGTTTTTGCTAGATCTTTTGAAACAGAGTTTGGATTCACACTCAAAGAAATAAAATCTTGTATTCTAGACCAAATTCAAATTGATGCCCTGGAAGTGGAAGAAAATTTCACCTCCAATGGAAAATGGAAAGGGAGGGTGAATATGGTGATAGGAGGAGGGGAAAGGAAGAATCCAGTTCATCAGGTCATGGAAGGAAACCCAACAACAAAAACTAGAGGAGATGAACAAGTTGATAATGAATCTCTTTAATAAACTTGTAAAGCTAGAGTTGGAAATCAAAAGCCCTCCTTGACAGAGTCAACCATCTCCTAATAGAAATTTTAATCCCCAATATAGAAGGTAACTTACCCTTGCAGCTCTTACAAAGGGAGAGAAAAGATCAACATGACCATATTCAACTTCCTTTGTACTTAGAAGATGATCCTGAAGAGACTATTGAAGAAACCATAAAAGTCCAAGAACCATTTATCTTCTCTCTCTAAGGGAGAAAATGAAACAGAGGCACATGAAGGAGAAGGAGATGATATGGGTGCCCCATTGGATGATGATGAGATAGATGGATACTGTAAGTAGTTTTTTGACTTCATGAAAGTCTAGTTACACAGGAAATATGATCTCGGGTCATATAGGAAAAGGTCCAAGGGACAAGATCAAAATGAAGAGATTATTCCCCCAAATTCTCCCAAGCTAGAAGATAAAGAGAAGAAACCACTCAACATCGTCTCACCAACCAAAAGAGAATCCTCCAATACCATACCAACTAAGTTTGGAGCCTCAAAGATCGAGAAATTTCCACCACAAGTAAATTTAGTTTCTAATGAGGACAAAGAATATGTTGAGATTACCAAAACTGATAGGAACCCCTCTCTTTTCAATCTTTAAAAAGAATAGGAAAAGGTAAACATATTTGTTCCTCTGAATGAATTGTTTTTTTTTGTAAGTGTAGGTAGTGCCTTTCTTTTCTATTTATAATAACCAAAGAGACCAGATACATCGTGTTGGTGGCCTCAACCTACCCCGGAGGGAAACCAGGTCTATTGGCCACCTTAGTTTGTTGTATGCATTCCAAAAACAAAATTTAACAAGTCTTTCCATCCTGGCTATGTGCACTATACAACTGAAACTACTAAGTAAGCTACTAACATGCATGAAACAGTGAAAGCAGAAAGATTCATTGAAACACCTAAGAAGCCCGAAAGGATCATTCCTTTCTGATAGCAGTATTCAGGTCCATATCCATGGGAATATCCACTGGTTCGGCCTTCCTTGGAGTTGTATGAGCCATCCGAGAGAGTTGCTGATGCATTTACTCTAGCTTTTTATTCTGCCTGATCATGATAACTTGGAAATTTTTCATTTCCTTTTGCAGGTTTGGCACACCATTTGGAATTTCAACCATTTCCTTTACCACCTGCTCCAGGGCCTTTTCCAGAAGGCGTTTTAACACCCAATAGATATGAAGAGTCTACCTATACAGCATCAACCTCCCTCGGGTATTCCCTAGATCATTGATCTCTTTAGCCCACCCTTCTGTCTCGAAGTCAGACTATTCCTCTATCACACTGGTCTCCATATCTTGAATAATTCGACGGATTTCTTCTCTCGTGCCTTCCCTATAAGCTCTAGCAGCCTCTTGGACTGCTGTCAAAGTAGATCTTCTCCCTCTGCCCTGGTTACTTGGAGAATTTGTTGGCTTTTCCTCTTGATTCCCTTGTCTCGGGCATCCTCTGCTTCCACGCCCTCTGCCACGACCCGGGCATGCCATCCTGCTGTTTACCTTATCCTGTTGACAATTTTCATTCACAGAGATCAGTTTTTGAAGTTTAGCATCACTGTATTCCTCCTCAGTTTTCTCTATGGTTATTCCTCTTCTCCTACTATAGTTTCCACCATTTCTTTGGGTGTTACAATGCTTGTCATTTTTGGGATGAAAGAATTTAAGAAGGCCTTTAGTCATTTGGATCAATTGCTGGGCTAGGGATGAAATTTTCGTATCCCTTTCCTCAGTCTCCCCCTGTACCTTTGCAGTGGGTTTGTTGATACAGCCCCCCATTTTTCTTCCCGAACTATTCTCATGGATACAATTCCCCCATTCATCAAGAAACCTTCCCTGATTCTGACCTAATGGACCCTCACACAGCATTTCTGAGTGAAAAGCGGACTCACACTAGCCCTTTTCTTCCTCAGAGGCTTCAAAAGTAATAAATTTATCCATTTTACCAATTATGATAGAGGAAAGGATTGAAGGGGTGTTGGTATCATCCTAAGACCCTTTTTCCTTCCCAAAAACATATCATTTCTCCATACATTTTCATCATATTTCCTTCAAAATCCTTGAATATTGATTATTAATTGTTCTATAGTTATTAAATTGCATAGAAATTAATTTAGGGGTTTTATGTTCCAGAATTAGAGGTTTTTGATGACATGATTACAGGAAGTACCCACATCTTGTAATGGGCTTACCGTTTGACATGTGGCGCAGCAGATGAGCGAGAACGAAAGGCATGGGCGAAAAGCAGAATGTCCAAGCATGGACAAACACCTCTCACCCAGCCAAATCGAGCCTCCTATGCATGCGGTCAACTTCAGTCAAAGCAGGGTACTCTGGTGCATAAAAGCAGCAACAGCATCGTTCTATTTTCATTTTGATTTTTGTTCTTTTTGAAACATATGGTATGGAAACATTTTGAAAAGGCTATGTAATAAACGTGGCAACAGCACTATGTACATTCAATGTATCGATGACATGGCTGTGTGTACGCATGTGTGTAAATACAGTTAGTTCAATGTTTGAAGGTTAATCAATCGTTGAAACATTTTCTCAGAACAGAGTTTTAGTTAATACACAGAACCGTTTACAGTCACAACGTGTGTATACCCCTTTTGCATTGGTTGATTGCTGAACGGTGGTAGTCAGTATACCCTTAGGCGCGGACGGGCCCTGCGTTCTTCGTTTGGTATACTGCTCTTCGTTTTGTTACATTTCAGTTCATATATATTTGCACAACGTTGTATTAGATTCGATTTATATATTTGCACAGCATTGTATTGGATTCGATTTATGTATCACATGGGTTGCATCATAGTTTCGATTTACATAACTATTGATTTACATAGCATACGGGTTGCAGTCATATAAGCTTTCGATTCCTTTATCCTTTGAATTTCATTACATGTATATGGTGTGCGCATATGAAGGGTTTATGGTTATGTTGAATGGTCAGCACTAGGATCTGGAATGAGAGTCTTGTAAGGGACTCGGTCTCTGTGTGATTTATAGATGCATGCTTATAAACTCTGCTTCATTTCACAGTCTATTTATGTTCTTTTTATATAGTTGATAGTGTAAATATCTTGCATGCTGTGTGTGTTTACCAAGCAAAGGTTTTCTGAGTGATACTTCCGTAAGGAGGTTAGAATCATTGCCACAGTCATACACAGTACTTAGATTCATAGTTTGCCTTGATAGATGCATCTCATAACCAGCATTGCAGTCAAATATATCAATAGGGTAATCTAGGTGTGTGAAGGATAGGCTGCATATAACGGTCTTCCGTAAAGAAGCCTTGCAATCTACCTCATAATCACCTGGGCGGTAATTCTTTATGTCTATATATTTTAGACCACGCCTCTAAGCTTACGCACCTCGGTCGATATTAAATATAGAGTCCATTCTAGTACCCTAGCTGGAACCACTACATTTTGGCGCCGTTGCCGGGGAGGCGTACGTAAAGAATTCAAACAAAAAGAGAAAAAATTTCAATACACAAAAACAACCAAAAACACAGTTAGAATCATGTTCATATATGCCTAGACTTAGAGACACTCAAGGGAGATTTGTGAGAACCCCCCACCATCTCAACACTAACCCATCATCATCAGGAGCGGACTCTCCAAGGAAAACAACACCAACTAAGGAGGATATTCAAACAATAGCTGAGAAATTTTATTCAGGACAGCACATTACTCTTGCTGAGAGGGAAACTCTGTTTGCACATAAATCACAGCAGCCACCCTTTCCTAAATCTTCTACACAAGGGAAAAGTAGCGCCATTACCAAACAATATTCCTTTCTCTCTTTTCCACCAAGAGACACTAAGAGACCAAGTAGAATGGCTGAGGAGGGATCTGGATCAGTTCCCCATCAAGAGGAGGAGGAATCCACTTTTAAATTCCCTATACAAGAACCACAGGAGGATGAGGAGATTAAAATGAAAAATATACCCCCATCCGTGCTACCCAATTTCTATGGAATGGCATCAGAGGATCCGAACTCATTCTTATTCGAGTTCGATATTGTGTGTCGAACTTATGGATATACTGATGATGCTCACAGACTGAGATTGTTTCCAGCCACATTAAAGGCAGCAGCCTTGAAATGGTTTATGGGGCTAGGTGAGCATGCCATAGTGGATTGGGATGGCATGAGGAGAATATTTCTGAGGAAATATCAGCCTTATTGCAGATCCAAAGACTCTAAAGATGACATCTTTAGAATGAGTCAGCAGGAGGATGAAACCTTAGAAGAATATCTAGAACGGTTTGTCTATAACTTGCAAAAATCTAAACACCGAACCATGCCTCCTGATCTAGTCCGCACAATCTTTTTGAAAGGTATCAGGGAAGAATACATGGATGATCTCAACTTAATGGGCAAAGGTGATATCTCTGCCCTACCCTTTGAAGAAATAGCTGAACTGTGTGAAAAATATTCAAGAAGTAAAGCCAAAATGGGAAAGAGGACCTTGTCATCTAGGGTCATAAAAACTGCCTCTGCTAGTGTCACCCGGGCTGAAATTCGTAATCTTTTAGAAGAGTTCAAAACAGATTTGATGAGTACTCTAGGAAACCAAATTGATACCTTAAAAGCCAAAAAGAAACAAGAGGAAGAAGACAATATAATGGCTATTTTCTGCCCCAAGTGTTGCAAGAAGCATGCATTAAAAGACTGTCCTCTAGACAATATACAAGTATGTGCTTTCTGTACTGAGCATCATGATATGTTTAACTGTCCTAAAGTTAAAATTGTGCAGAACTGTAACATGGCAGCCAGCACAGAGATGGAGAACATGTACTACATGGGTGCAAAGCGACCATGGCAACCAAGGCAAGCACCCCAAGGTATGTTTCCTAATCAAAATATGCAATTTCCTATGAATGATCAGATGTATGCACAAAACTCATGGAATATACCTATGCCATGGCAACATGGAAACCAATCACAAAATCAATGGAGACCATCTCAACAGTATTCCCAATCCTACCATCAGTATCCTCAATCATACCCACCTTACTCACAGCCATATCAGCAGTACCAACAGCCATATCCATCACAATCACAGTCATATCAGCAGCACCCTCAGTCGGTTGTTTATCAGCCCCAACCTTCTCAACAGACCTTACCTGCTCCTCCACAAATAAATGTACCACAACTTCAATTTCCAACTAACCCACAACCTCCCATACCCACACAAATACCTGCTCAAACTGTCCCAAATCCGAACAATAGAGCAGAGAGGCCAGTTTATAATGTAGAGGAAGGAACCTCCTACTCCACACTGCCTTTGCAAAACATTAATCTGAGGTCTGGTAGGGTGCTCCAGCAGGATTCTCTAATAACAGATCAGCAAGAAGAAAACTTAGAAAAAGAAAATGAAATGACCACTCAAACAAAACCAAGCAGTGAAACCAAAGACAAACAGATGCAATCACTGCAACCACCTTTTCCAGACCGTTTGGTTCAAGTAAAACCACCATTGCCTCCACCACAATTTGATGTCTTGGATGAACTTAAAAATGTCTACATAAAAATCCCTTTGCTGCAAGCTATAAAGGACATTCCTATTTACACCAAAGCCATCAAAGACATGTGTCTCAAGAAACCTGCTAGAAAGAGGATTGATCCTCAGACTATTCATGTTTTAGGAAATTTAGCAGGCCTTATGACCAATACCATCTCCATGGAGAAGTATGTTGATCCAGGCATTCCAAAAGTAACCACCATCATTAACAACATACGGATCCCAAACACTTTGATAGATCTTGGAGCTGCAATCAATGTCATGACCCTTGAAACTATGAGAACACTCCAGCTTGTGAATTTGCAACATACCACAATTGTTCTTGAACTAGCTGATAGGTCCAAAGTCATTCCTGAGGGGATTTTGGAAGATATCATTGTTTCACTGGACTCTTGGGAGTATCCGGTGGATTTCCTAGTCCTTCAACCCAAATCCAATCTAGGAGGACATCCTATCATTCTAGGCAGACCATGGTTAGCGACTGCTGATGCATTTATTGGATGCCGATCAGGTAACATGATTATCTCTAGAGGGACCGAAAGGAAACAACTCACCCTCTATCCATCGGCGCAATCACCTGCAGTGACACATAACTTGTGGCTTGATGACAAATTTAATGACAAAGAGGAGGTACAATCTGTTTTTAGTATTGACCAGATCTATGATTTCCATGAAGACAACACTGATTTGGTAGAATTATTTCTCTCACAGCCTGATATATCTGAAAATGTGAGGAATGAACAATATAATGCTGCAGATGTACTCCTAGCTCAAAACTTTCAAGAAACGTGCACTATCCACTCCTTGCAATCTACATTTCATGACATCTTTCCAGTTCAATCCATCACCAATACTCAGAGTCAAGTCATAGAGATCAGTCCGGGCAAAACTTTGAACATAGGCAACCACCTTGACTCATCTCAACAAGAAAAATTGATTAGACTCTTGACGAAGTACCAAAAAGCCTTTGCATGGGATTACACTGACATGCATGGGATTCACCCCGACACATGCACTCACCACATTTACACTGACAGCACCATTAAACCGGTGAGGCAACCACAGAGAAGAATGAACCCCATGCTCCAAGACATTGTTAGAGAGGAGTTGCAAAAACTTTTAAGAGTCAACTTTATATATCCTATTTCTGACAGTCAGTGGGTATCCCCATTGGTTATTGTGCCTAAGAAGAATGGCAAGTGGCGTATCTGTGTTGATTACAGACAGCTGAACAAAGCCACACTCAAAGACTACTTCCCACTGCCATTCATTGACCAAGTGTTAGACACCCTAGCCGGCAAATCATCATTTTCCTTTCTTGACGGTTTCAGTGGCTACAACTAGATCCGGATTGCCTCTGAAGACCAGGACAAAACCACCTTTACCTATCCTTGGGGCACCTATGCCTACAATGTTTTGCCATTTAGACTTTGTAACGCTCCAGCTACATTTCAGCGAGCTGTGTTAGCTATCTTTGCTGATTTGATTCATGATTGTGTTGAAGTGTATATGGATGATTTTTCAGTATATGGCAATTCTTTTGAACATGCATTAGAAAATCTAGAGAGAGTTTTGAAAAGGTGTATTGAAGCTAACCTATCCCTCAGTAACGAAAAGTGTTTCATGATTCTAAATGAAGGGATAGTGTTGGGCCATTATATCTCTTTTCAAGGCATCCAGGTTGACCCAGCCAAGATACAGATTATTGCCGATTTGCCTATTCCACAGAACCAGAGAGAGGTAAGAAGTTTTCTTGGGTATGCTAGCTATTACCGCAGATTCATTGAACATTTTAGCAAGATAGCCTTACCTTTGTTTAAACTTCTTGCCAAAGATGTATTTTTCAATTGGACTGAGAACTGCCAGCATGCATTTGAACAACTTAAGAAGAAACTATCTACTGCACCAGTCCTGAGAGGGCCTAATTGGAGTTTACCATTTCATATTTTTACCGATGCATCTGACACTGCCATAGGTGCATGCTTAGGCCAAAAAGAAGAATCTTGTACATATGCAATTTATTTCATTAGTAAAAATCTCACACCTGCCGAGCTAAACTATACAGTTACAGAAAAAGAAACACTTGCCATCATTTATGCTGTGAATAAATTTCGCCATTACATAACTGGTTATGAAGTCTTTGTACATACTGATCACTCTGCCATTCGACATCTCATGAATAAACCAATAACTAGTGGCAGAGTTACCAGAGGTTACTATTGCTGTAGGAATTTAACATCACAGTGTTAGATAGACCAGGCAAAGCAAACCAGGTGGCAGATTTTCTCTCTAGACTGCAAAATCCAGGTGAGATTGTTCCTGTTGAGGACTCTTTTCCGGATGAGCACTTATTCGCAATTTCCATAGTAACTCCTTGGTTTGCTGATTTAGCTAATTACTTGTCTACAGGTAGGACACCTCCAAATTTCACTGCAAAGGAAAGGAAAAGACTGATCAAACAAAGTGTTAGATATTCATGGCTCAATGGCGATCTCTTTTACACTGGTTT
Organism: Pinus tabuliformis; assembly: GCA_031772625.1. NCBI lineage: Eukaryota > Viridiplantae > Streptophyta > Pinopsida > Pinales > Pinaceae > Pinus > Pinus tabuliformis. The sequence continues at coordinate 774,854,834 of CM062820.1, read as the reverse complement.
TGATATGATCATTAGGAGATGTGTACGAAATGATGAGGTAATTGACATTCTAAAATCTTGCCATGATGAACCGTGTGGTGGGCATTTTGCAGCGAAGCAGACAGCCTTCAAAGTTCTAACTCTTGGATACTATTGGCCATCCATTTTCAAGGATGCCAAGAAGTATGTAAAGAGTTGTGACAGCTGCCAAAGGATGGGCAGACCCACAGCTACCAATCAAATGCCCCTTCAGCCCCAAGTTCACTTAGAACCATTTGATAAGTAGGCTCTGGACTTCATAGGACCGATCAACCCAGCCTCTAATGGTAAGAAGTACATCTTAGTGTGTACTGATTATGTCACAAAGTGGGTAGAAGCAAAAGCACTGGTAAGAGCAACCGAACACACAGTAGTCAATTTCCTTTTTGAGGAGATCTTTGTGAGGTATGGGGTGCCAAGAGAAATTGTCACTGATCAAGGTACCCAATTCACCTCCAAGCTCATGAAGGACATCACAGACAAGTACCAGATAAAGCATAGGAAAAGTACCCCCTACCATCCACAGGCCAATGGGCAGGTGGAATCAACCAACAAGACTTTGGAGGGGATCATTACCAAAACTGTTGCAATGAACCGCAAAAACTGGGAGGAAAAGCTCAAAGAGGCACTCTGGGCTTACCGGATTACTTGGAAAGATACCACCGGATTTACACCATACCAGTTGGTGTACGGTAAGGATGTCATGCTTCCTATTGAATTCCAAATTCACACTTTTAAATTAGCTGCAGATTTACTAATTGATTTGGATCAAGCACAAAAAGAGAGAATCCAGCAGTTGAACCAGCTGGATGAGATGAGGCAGCAAGCAAAACAAACCACCACCCTCATGCAAAAGCACCGAAAGCAATGGCATGATTCACACATTAAGAAGAAGAACTTCAAAGAAGGTGACTGGGCTCTGCTTTTTGATTCAAAATTCAAGGATCATAAAGCTAAGTTCACCACCCATTGGATGGGCCCTTATGAAATTGTTCAGGCTTATGAAAATGGTTCAGTAAAACTCCAAACTATTGATGGCAAAGGTCATTCTTTCACAGTCAATGGTCATCGCCTGAAGCTGTACAACAAGCCCATCAGCAAGCAAGATTTTTTCAATACACTATCTCAGCAAGAAGAGGTTGAGGTACTGCAGCCCTCAGCTGCAGTATCACTGCCTTAGTTTCATTTTCTTTCAATTTCAAAATCAAGAAGAAAAATAAAAAAAATAAAAATAAATAAATAAATAAAAATAAAAACTAAATAAAACAAAAAATAATAATAATGGGTTAGATGTGAAAACCAGTATCTGGCACAATCTAACCCCGAATTCCTACCTGAAAACCAATTTATTGGCGGGTATGAATTATATTTCTGTTTTTCATTGTTTTATTTCTCAGTTGCATCATGACTTGAGGACAAGTCAAACTTTCAGTCGGGGAGAGGGAGACATCTGTTCTGTTACTTTTATCTCTCCCTTGAAAATTCTTCAGATTTCTTATCCTATATTTCACTGTAAATTTTCAACAGCAGCTTGTTTCCAGCATTCTAGACTTTAACAAATAAGTTGTTTTGTCATGATTTTCAGAGGGACCTGGTTATAAATAGTTTGCAGGGGGACTTGTTTTGTTCAGACATCTATGCTACTAACACCAGCAGCAATTGACACCTGTTTGAGACATTCCAACCAGCAGTAAGGGACCTGTTTAAAACATTCAGTTGGGACCTGTTAAAAAAAAATTCTTGGCATCAAAGGCTACTTCAACAGACTTCCACCAAGCTTTTACAAAGATTTGGGCACCAACACTCCAGCAAACTGCAAGCTCAGTGAACCTGTAACAATACAAAGAGCTGCATGAACATCTTCAGTTTTTCCAAGGGACCTGTTACAGTTTTCTCAAGGGACCTGTATCTTTAAATTTTCTTAAGGGACCTATTGCATCTTCAGTCTTCAAAAAGGGACCTGTACATTCCAATTTTTCAGAGGGACCTGTTACATCTTCAAAACTTTTCTCAAAGGACCTGTGTATTCAACCTCTCTCAGAGGACCTGTCAAAAAGAACAGTCAAAAGGATTAGCAACTCAGCATGTCAAATGATCAACAAAAGAGTAATGTATTTCTGTTCTTGGGCATTTAATTTCCTAGATTAGTTTTTAATGTAATTTTAGTGACTATAAGCTGTTGTAATTGATTTCAAGGACATCTTCATATATCCACTCATCACCCTTATCCCACCAAATTTCATCATTTCCCTACATCAACCTATCCCTAAAACCCATCACCAACACATTCACCATGTCATATACCCTCCAGGCATACCAACATTCTCTACATGACCGAGTATAATTAAAAAGGGCACGTGGTGAGCTGTGTGTGTTTTTTTGTTTTAAAAAAAAAAAATATAAAGGATGAGATAGAAGCGGCCTATATATATTCTTCACTCCATACAGTCAAATTATAACAAGCGGCCTATATGTTTTACACCGCACACACCCGAATCATGACCTCGCCACCCAGCATTATAGCTCAGCACTATGGGTACGCTCTCAGCGTTCTTATGCTAACATGCATACAAGCGTACAACACTCTGTTTTTTTTGAATGATTGCATTATAAGGCGAGTACAGGGTATTTCACATCCTCGGTTCCCATAACTTACAAAGTGAAAGTTTGAAGCAAGGAACGCGAGGAGATTGTTATCATTCGAGTAGAGTTACAAAGTAAAAGAGTGAAGCAAGGAACGCCGAGGAGATTGTTATCATTCGAGTGGGGTTACAAAGTGAAAATCTGAACAAGGAGCGCCGAGGAGAGTATCACTGTTCGGGGTCGGTTTACACAGTGAAACCGGTGAGCGCCGAAAAGGGAAGCATCACCATTCTGTCTCTAACTCCCACCACAGTCACATCGACCAGCCAAGCACCATAAATTGAAGACTGAAGGAAGCGATATATGCCAGGTAACCAACTTGACACTTCTGTGTTTAAATTTTAAAGAGCATAGACAAAGAAGGGTTCGAGGCATAACCCTCTGCCATCACCATGACTAATAGGGTCGAACCCAGTACATTTGATAGCTCACAATACCATAACGATTGCATTGAGATTCTTCAAGAAGCACAGTGGTTACCTTTTCTGGGAAAATTCCATGGGAGTAATGAAGAAGTCACAAAACAATTTTCCTTTACCTTCAATGGAGAAAAGGCCCTAATAGGCACCTTCTCCTTCAGAATCTCAGAGGATACCATAGCTCAGGCAATTGGACTCAGCCCTGAGGGAGAAAAGTACTTTAAAACTAAACAATTCAAGGAGAAATCATGGACACAGTTCATGTCCAGGTCTAGAGTTTCCTCAGTAAACTGGAAAAAGGGAGTTCCAAGAAGCTGGTTAGTTCATCCTTGGGATGAAATGGTTTACATTATCCAAAAGTTTATAACATGTGAAGGTAGATACAGCATTGTTTATCTCTATCACATCAAGCTACTCCTCCATTTAAAGAAACAATGTGTAATCAGTGTGCCATATTTTCTGCTGCAAAGTTTAACAAAGATGGCCAAAACTATCCAGAAACAAAAAGGGAATGAGGATAAAAGCCTGTACCATTTTGGCCTGATTAAAATCCTCATTGAACATGAGTTGCAGAAGCGAGGGAAGCCATGGAAAGAATTCTTAATTGTCAACCAAATCATAGATGAGGAGGAAAAAGAAGAAGTGCAAGAAGATTCTGGGTTTATGAAGGACATAGTTGAGGAAATTCCAGTGTCCAAGGCCAGCAGAGCACCTCAACCTGTGGGCAGCATAAGGACCAGGAACATGCAAAAAGAGGATGCCAAGAGGGCTGAGAAAGACAAAATTTTTACCACCTACTCCCGAAGAACAAGGAGGACACCAAAAACTCAGCTGCAAGAAGACCAATTCGAATCTCATGCCCCTGTACAAATTGATGTTGAAATTGGTGATCATTCACCACCAGCACCAGAAGTTGACATAGAGGTGGAAAGCCATAACAAACAAGAAAAATGTTCACCACCTCCCACCAAAAGACAGAAGAAGTTAGAAAAACAAATTGAGGAATTGAAAGAAGAGCTCATGGAAGCTAACATGTTGGAAAAGGTTATTAAAAGAGAAAATGAAATGCTCAGGGCACAAAGCAAAGAAACACAGAAGACAAATGAAAAGCTCAAAGAAAGAATCAGTGAGTTGGAGACTGAGCAATCTGAGATTTCCAACTGGGCCACTAAGTGGTACAATCAGAAGAAGGCTCTTAAAGAAAAATATAAAAAGTTAAAGCAGGAACTCAAGGGACAGAAGGATCACCAGGTGAAGAAGAATGTAGATACCTTGCTCAAGGCAGCAGAGATCCATGCAGGCACAGAGTTCAAGGGGAGTACTTCTGGGGTAGCATGAGGACATGCTAAGTCCTTAAGTCGGGGAGAGATGTCGGTATCATCCTAAGACCCTTTTTCCTTCCCAAAAACATATCATTTCTCCATACATTTTCATCATATTTCCCTCAAAATCCTTGAATATTGATTATTAATTGTTATATAGTTATTAAATTGCATAGAAATTAATTTAGGGGTTTTATGTTCCAGAATTAGAGGTTTTTGATGACATGATTACAGGAAGTACCCACATCCTGTAATGGGCTTACCGTTTGACATGTGGCGCAGCAGATGAGCGAGAACGAAAGGCATGGGCGAAAAGCAGAATGTCCAAGCATGGACAAACACCTCTCACCCAGCCAAATCGAGCCTCCTATGCATGCGGTCAACTTCAGTCAAAGCAGGGTACTCTGGCGCATAAAAGCAGCAACAACATCGTTCTATTTTCATTTTGATTTTTGTTCTTTTTGAAACATATGGTATGGAAACATTTTGAAAAGGCTATGTAATAAACGCGGCAACAGCACTATGTACATTCAATGTATCGATGACATGGCTGTGTGTACGCATGTGTGTAAATACAGTTAGTTCAATGTTTGAAGGTTAATCAATCGTTGAAACATTTTCTCAGAACAGAGTTTTAGTTAATACACAGAACCATTTACAGTCACAACGTGTGTATACCCCTTTTGCATTGGTTGATCGCTGAACAGTGGTAGTCAGTATACCCTTAGGCGCGAACGAGCCCTGCGTTCTTCGTTTGGTATACTGCTCTTCGTTTTGTTACATTTCAGTTCATATATATTTGCACAGCATTGTATTAGATTCGATTTATATATTTGCACAGCGTTGTATTGGATTCGATTTATGTATCACATGGGTTGCATCATAGTTTCGATTTACATAACTGTTGATTTACATAGCATACAGGTTGCAGTCATATAAGCTTTCGATTCCTTTATCCTTTGAATTTCATTACATGTATATGGTGTGCGCATATGAAGGGTTTATGGTTATGTTGAATGGTCAGCACTAGGATCTGGAACGAGAGTCTTGTAAGGAACTCGGTCTCTGTGTGATTTATAGATGCATGCTTATAAACTCTGCTTCATTTCACAGTCTATTTATGTTCTTTTTATATAGTTAATAGTGTAAATATCTTGCATGTTGTGTGTGTTTACCAAGCAAAGGTTTTCTGAGTGATACTTCCGTAAGGAGGTTAGAATCATTGCCACAGTCATACACAGTACTTAGATTCATAGTTTGCCTTGATAGATGCATCTCATAACCAGCATTGCAGTCAAATATATCAATAGGGTAATCTAGGTGTGTGAAGGATAGGCTGCATATAACAGTCTTCCGTAAAGAAGCCTTGCAATCTACCTCATAATCACCTGGGCGGTAATTCTTTATGTCTATATATTTTAGACCACGCCTCTAAGCTTACGCACCTCGGTCGATATTAAATATAGAGTCCAGTCTAGTACCCTAGCTGGAACCACTACAAGGGGTCTCAGAGATAACATACCCAGAATCGTTAACCTCCTTGAAAGCTCCTTCCATTTGCACTTCGCCCTGCTCCTCTTCCTCCCAGCTTAGTCTAGCCTTCCTTCTAAACTTCACCACCTTCATAAAATACCACTCATTTGTCCCTCTTCCTCTTCCACTACCGCCACGACTACTACTCATCTCCTTCATTCCACCTCCCCCACTTCAGTTTTTGAAAATTGCATTGACATGCAGCTCATTGTTCTGGCTGGAAGGACGAAATCGTACATATGGGTTAGTCCCGCTGTCCTGCCATGATCACAAACTCGTCTACCACCCTCACCTAATTTTTTCCACATCCCGATTGGGGGCCATCTGTCTCTATTATCTTTGAATCATGTCTTCCTGATTATCATGGTTTAGAATCATTCTTAGATATTCTAAATCCGAGTCCTCAGAATGCATAGTCCATATGTTATCCAGATTCCTTCCTTGTTCCTGGCAGCCCCAGTTCGCAAGAAAATCCGCTGCTCTGTTGCCCTCTCTTCTAACATGCTTAATAATCATATATTCAAATCTTTTTATGATAATTTCCAACTCTTGGATTAGACTCACCATTCTCCAACTCTGCGTAACTTTATCCCATGAGGTTCCATTATTAAGTTTTTTGATTACGTGTATGACCATTTGGGAGTCCCCTTCCACTTCCAAGTTATTGTATCCATTTCTGATTGCTATCTTCAGTCCTTGACATACTGCCATCAATTCAGCTTCATTTTTGCTCATGATGCTGCCATTGTCTGAGTAAATCCATTTTATTCGGCCTTGATCATCCTGAAAGAGACCTCCAATCCTTGCTGGGTCTAGATTTCCTTTGGATGCCCCATCAAAATTTAACTTTATGAATCCAGCCATGGGACGAGAGAAGTGCATGGTGTTTTTATATCCAATCTTGGGTTCCTTCCACATCTAAGGAGCCACCATCCCTTGATGCAGGTTCAACTTCCTTAAAATCTGATCTTCTTCCGGTGTCGTTTCCTAGTGTTCTACATTCCAAGTGTCCGCAAGTATGGTCTCACGAATATGACTCAATGTTTTTCCCCAGATTTGGTATTTTGTCATTTCTTTGTTTTGGAATATTCTTCTATTTCTTTCTTTCCAAATCATCCACATATTCATCCCTACTATTAGACTCCAAGCTCTTCTTACTGTTAGAGTCAATCTGGTCATCCCTCCATCAGAGATCATTTCTCTTATTGCATTTCATTTTTAGGTGTCTCGCTCGATTCACTCAGTTTCATTCCGCTAGGGGCATGCCATAATCTGACGGAAGGGTCTTGTCATTTATTACCCCTCATGCCTTATCCATGTTGGCTTAGGTCTGTTCATCAAAATCAAGTTTTAAAGTCACTTACAGCCCTGTTTTAATCTCTTGATCAGCAAGAGTCATTTCAGTCACTAGGTCTAGGGTTAGTTGATGTGGTCTTCAACAATGCCAGCAGACCCATGAGGGAGGTTCTTAATAAGTTTTCATTTCCAAATATTTTCATCATCATATGCTCGACTATGACTTTTCTTCAAAACTTTGTTTTGAAGAAAATTCGTCATTTCGTTTTGTAATAAATTGCCATGTAATTTTCAAAAGTTTTTCAGTTGTTGAATTCTTCAGATGCAGCCCTGGTCATCCTTTGCCCAAACTCGATGCCATCATCCCTACAAAAAATTGACAAGAATTTCATCATTCTAAGCCAAAAATCAAAGAGGAAATAAAAAGAACAGAGTTGTATTAAAATGAAAAAGTGCCAAAGTTAAAACATAAGAAAGTGGGTTTTTGAAGAAGCAAAAATCAAATCCACCACTGTGTAAGACATTTTCATTGTTTAAAACACCATTGGTATGCCAAGAGATCATTTGAAAGTGGACTTGAGTTTGGAAGGAGCGAATCTACTATTTGAAAGCCAAAACTGTGTGCTGGACGAGGTTGCGGCGCATTGGAGGAGGTCGCGGCGCATATAGGCCGCACTGTGCATTGGACCGAATTTTCCTATGTAATTTTGCATTGTCGCGGTGCATCCAAGAGGAGCAATGCACTGGGTTTGTGCGGGACACACTAGGTTTGTTCCCGGTGCACAGAGCCGACCGGCCGACTTTTTATCCCTGCAGTCATCAAAACTCAAATAGCACTATGTCTTTTGCTCCAAGTAAGTCTGAGCATTCTTGCTATTGAATTTATCTTGGTTGGATACTGTTAGGAGGGAAGCTTTAAAGGTTTGAAATTTGAAAATATAAACCCTGAATTTATATCAAAATCTGCTCCATTGGGTTGTGAAATTGGTGTTTTCAAATGGTGATTTTGGTGCCAAGTCTCCTCTCCCACTTGTGATCCCTTCCCTTTCATAATCCTATCATTATAGTTAATCCCTTATACTTTAAACTCCCAAACCACTCATATCCCTGCTTCCCATTTTCCCTATACTAAACTCCTATCATTCCCTATCATTCTCCCTCTCTCGTATCATTCACAAAATCCCTAAATCCCCACTCCCTAAACACAGTCAAGTGACTGTTTGCTCATTTTAAAGGTTTCACTTGACAATTTTCACCATCCACTTTTCCCCCTGTCCCATATTCCTCACAGTCCCTCATTTTTCTGTGGCATTGGCATTGAAAACAAACATCTGATTTTCAAACCAAACCAAACACCTACTTGACATACACCTTTGCAGCATCATGACAGACATTGATTCATCATATGAGCAAGACAATGATTCTACCACAGAGCTTCATGCACCAAGGAGGCCTCGTAAGGGTGGCAGACATGTTAGAGAAGAGCCTACCTCTTTGACTGAACTACAAGCCTGCCCACTTGCCATGACATGTTTTCAACAACAGTCATGTTTTCAGTATTGTGAATTGATTGCTCAGGTTCAGCATCACCAGGAGTTGGCTCGGTTATTTGTTTTACATTTGCATGATGGTCAGGTAACTCTTGCTGGTGTAAATTTTACCTTGACACCAGAGACCATTTCTCAGGCAACAGGAATACCAAATATAGGTGAGGAATGGAATAAAAGAATGCAGGTGGAAAGAGCATATTATGAACCATATATCAAGCCTAGCTATATGAAACAGCTCAGCAGGGTGTTCCCTTTCCGGTTCTTGAAAGAATCTTATGCGTCGTTGATGAAACTCATTATCAGATACTTTAGTTGTGAGGGCCGCTTCTCACGCCTCTATACATACCATATCAGATTGTTGATGCATTTTACGAGAGTGAGGATGATGAACATTCCATATTTCATGTGCCAAAACATCAAGAGGATGACCACTCTTGTGCAGAAGAAGACTCCGGAACAGCAGTACAACAACATTTACCACTATGCGCTCATCAAGATCATTGTTGTGCATCAGCTTGGTTTGCAAGGTATCACATGGGAAGATTTCATTTCCTGTGAGTTTTTCACAGCTTCAGCAGTTCATTAGGAGGTTTTCCATCATACCGGTGAACCTTCATATCAGCATGGAGGTCAGGAGGCAGAGACTACTAGTGTGCCGGCATATGTCACCTATCAGAGAGGCACGAGGGGATTGTTTGCAGCAGCCCGACGAGTACTATATCCACTTGGGGTGGAAGGGGTCTCGTTGCCGTCATCAGCAGTACAGGTATAGGACAGAGGCAAGAAGCCTATGCAGGATGAGGGTCATTCAGGAGGCCAAGACACTGATTTTATCCTCATCGATGATGATGTGAGCTCTTCTAGCTCAAAGCTGAGGGAGATTATTCAGGAACAGAAAACTGAGATAGATGCATTGACTGACAAGTTGAAGAGCGCTCAATGGGTCATCAATTATTTGGAGCAACAAAACAAATAGTTGGAGGATCATCATACAGTCATGGAGTTACAAAACATTCGGCAAAACCGTCAAGCTTCCCAAAGGAGGAGGACAGAGTTCACTTCATTGGAGCAAAAGATAGACGTTGATCGAGAGTCTTGGCTTGAGAGGGCCAATACTCATCTTGAGAAGTTGTTGGCGAAGCCAAACAAGGACAAGGACATGCTCAATCACATGAAAAACCATTATTGGGCACGAAATCACGTTTGCAACGCAAGGATCAAAATCTTGAAGGCAAGACTAAGGAGGGCACTAAAATGACGCAAAAGGCATGATAGGCTCCAAATATTGGCCGAGGCTTCCTTTGCTGAACATGATAATCAATGATAGACCTCCAGCCCAAATTTCAAGGAATTTGGAGAAAATTTTGTCAATTTTGAATTTTTTTGGCTTCAAAATAGGTTTTTCTGCCCAACGCGTAGCGCCACCTGGCACGCACTTATAATTGGGAGATCATCTGGAGAAAAACTTTATATTTCTAGATTTTCTATAAAAATTTATGCATACTCATGAATTACCTAAGGATTTCATCAAGTTCTCGGTTGCCTAAAGGGTCAAAAACACCCTAAAAATGACCTCTCTACCACCTTTTGCACCCACAGGAAGCAGACTTGGGAGATTGAATTTTTGGAAGAAAAGATGACATCCAAATCCATAAATTCCACTTGGGTTGGAAAGTAGACAGGTAGGGCTTTCCAACGAGCTATCTTGGGCTCATATTTGACTTCGGGAAGTGCCTCAAAATCAGCTCCAAAGTTGTCCTATGCATACAGATTTTGGGCGCGACGAATAGAGAATTTTGGCCTATTTTTCACTCAGCAGCTCAGAATTTCGGCCAATTTTGACCAGTTTTGCTTTTTGATGTGACTCTTGATCGACCATGATGTAATTTCACAACCATGATGTAATTTGGGTACATATTTACTTTTTCTAGAGGATTCATTCACTAAAAAGTGAAAATTAAATGAATGAATCAGTTTCCTAGCATATAGGGGTAAGTTGTTTGACTACCTAGATTTCAGTTCCTTGTTTAGAATTAGTTCAAACAACTCCTAGAATGATGAGCTCGACCCCTAGAGGCAAGGGAATAGGTTTGGCTTGTCTATATTATGTAATTTCTAAGTCATTTTCAGGGTTGGACACTTGGGATTGCTTGGTACTCTATTGTACATTTCATTTCTGCAATTTTGGCAAAGGAAAGACCAGGGTTTTGCAGCACTTGTTGGGATCCATGTGGCTCTATGTTTTGATGGTGTGTTTCTCTATGTATTTTTAATTTCACTAATGTTTATGTGTATCATTTTCCCTTCTCTTGTCTTCTGCAATTAAACAAATGAGTGATTAAGGTAGAATTCATTGGACTGCTATGCTCTGCCTTGATATTTTGTTTAATTCTACATGTTTTCATCTGTTTGAGGAGGACTCTTGAGACCCTCTTTCCCTCCTTGGCTCCTCACCAGTCTGATCCACCCATTCATTCAATCCAAAGCATCAAAACTACCGCCTACCTTGCCCCAACTGGAACTCTGCAAAAATTTGGCCTCATCCCTGGACCCAAATTTGCCTTTCCCTTGATTCCAACAAAACTCCCAAAAAATCAAATCAAATCCTTGCACTTCATACCTAGCCTAAAATTAGTTTGTATTTCAGTCATCTCAAGCCCCATCGATTATCTTTGCTGAGATTGACCCGGAGAGAGCCCTCTCCCGTCCTCGTAGGGCTAGCTACGAGGCTGAGCGTGGTTTGATGTGGACCTAGAATCTTACCTTTTCAGCCTGAGGTAAATCTAGGCTCTAACACTTACCACCGAGCTAGTGAATTGTCCACCTCCCCATACTTTAATTGTGTTTTTAATGCTCTGTTGATCTCTATGAGTCCTTCCAAAGAGTTCCCTAACCTCTTCCCATTGTTTATGAGCTCCTTTACATGAGTTCAGGATGTGTTCCTACATTTCCTATTCTTACTTGCAAAGATTACATATGGGGGGACCTTGTATGCCTCGCTTTTGGAGTTGGTCCCAAGTCAGGATGCGGCCTTTGCTTACCAGCCATAAGAAGTGGGCCACCAATTACTAGTCCATATTTGTTTCCAATTGACTGTTGTATCCTTTGGTTCTCTAGGAGTTAACAGATGATATGCCTCTTTAATTGAAAATTTTCCTTTTACTGTGTAACCCCATCTCAGTATGTCTGGTCCAAGTCTTATAGGTATTCTCCTTGTCTGCATTTCCTTTTGATATAACTCCCTTGGTTCTCCATCAACTTGATCCATCCATTCTTCCAGACTCTTCCAGCTTCTCCATACTTCCTCTTGGCTCCCTTCCTTCCAAAAGTCCCTGACCAAATTCATTCCATTTTCAGCTGCCTTTTGGCATATATCCCTTAAAGCTTGAATTCCATTCAGTCTTTCTCTTTGCTACCAGGCTTCCTCCCAAAACCTGGCAGAGCTTCCATCCATAATTTCCCAAAAAACATGTTTATTTATTATTTCTTTGTTTAGACTATCTAGATTCCAAATTGTCAACCCTTTCGGTGTATCCCTTATTCTTAATACCTCCTCTAGTTTTGCTGGCATATTATATTTTTTTGTCCATATTTTTTTCCATAGGTCATTTACTCCATTCATCTAGTGCCACCAAAGTTTAGCACCCATTGCCTGATTCAGAATATAAGGATCTTTAAGGCCTAATCCTCCCTCAGTCTTGCTTTTCACCAAATCCTTCCAGGATACTAAAGACCATTTTCTTTGATCCTTCGGTCCTCCCCAGATAAATTTTTTTAAAATATCTACCATCTTTGCACATGCTCCTTTAGGGGCTGCCATTGCTGATAGTTGGTATATTGGGATCGATTGAAGGACTGCTTTAACTAAAACAACTCTGCCAGCAAAATTCAAAGTTCTGAAAGACCAGTTGGCTAGTTTTCTAGAAATTTTCTCAATGGTTTGTTGCCAATTTGACAGCCTTAGAGGATTCAGGGCTAACGACGTTCCTAGATATCTTGTTGGGAGTTCTCCTGATCGAAATCCCAGAGTTCTTGTTAAAAAAAAATTAATATTTCTAGCAGTGTTGAAAAAATAAGTGCAAGACTTGTCATTGTTAATTTGCGTGCCTGAAGCTGTCATAAAAAGTTCTAGAATTTCTTTAATTCTGTGGGCTTCTCTGAGGGACACAGTACATAACAACATAATGTCATCTACAAATTGCTGGTGGGTAATAGGAAGGTTGTTACCCCATATTTGGATTCCTTTTAGCTTTCTTTCTCTTACTTCTTTTTTGATGTACCTTCCTAGGCCTTCTACAGCTATAATGAACAGGAAAGGGGACAATGGATCGCCCTGTCGAAGTCCTCTAGACACTTTAAAGGGTTGGGAAGGAGTTCCATTCACAAGGATGGAGAAATTGGCTGAGGAGATCATAGTAGAGATCCATTCAATCCATCTATTGCAGAAACCAAAGGCCCTTAAAACTTCTTTCAGATAATTCCAATTCAGACGGTCATAGGCTTTGGAGAGGTCAAGTTTAATCATCATACCTGCTTCCTTTTTGACTTTCAGAGAATGCACTACTTCTTGGGAGACCACCAGTCCATCCAGGATTTGCCGGCCTTCTACGAAACCTGTTTGTTCTGGGGAAATAATGCTAGATAAAATAGGCTTAAGTCTTTTAGCCATTAAAGTAGCTATTATCTTATATATAACATTACAAAGGGCAATGGGTTTGAAGCCCTGGGTATTTTCAAACTTAGTTTCTTTAGGAATTAGAGATAAGAGGGTAGATTTTAAGCCTATACTTACCTTCTGGTTTCTTCTTGATTCTTCCACCACGTCCAGTATGTCTTGGCCCAAGAAATCCCATCCTGCTTGATAGAATTCCGCTGTGAATCCATCAGGACCAGGGGCTTTATTCTTTTTCATTCCTTTTACTACCTCTTCTACTTCTTCCAAGGTGGTTGCCCTCATCAGAGCTAGGTTTTGGTCTCTAGTAACCCTACTTGGGATCTCTTTACATATTCTTTCAGTAGCTTCTCCACGATCTACATTGGGTTCCGTGAGGAGATCTTTGAAATGATCCACCAAGACTTGTTCTATTTCCTCATGTTGTGTAACTCGTGTCCCTGCTTCGTCTTTTATAGAAAAGATTCTATTTCTTTGCCTTCTCTGGATCATGGCTTGGTGGAAGAACTTTGTATTCCTCTCCCCTTCTCTTAACCAATTTACTCTAGATTTCTGCCTCCACAAGATCTCTTCTTGTTTCCGCCTTTCTTCCATTTGTCCTATCAAGATCCCTTCCTCTCTGGCTAGGTCATCACTTCTACCTACCGTAATGATTTCTTGTTGGATTTGCTTCATCTTCTGTTCTAGGAGCTGCTGATCTTTGAGTATGTGTCTGAATTCCTCTTTATTCCATTTCTTGATGTTTCCTTTCAGTTCTTTTAGTTTCAGCTGAAATGTCTGCATTTTGTTTCTTCCTATCTGTTGACTTTGTTTCCACCATTCTTCTACTTTCTTCATAAAAATTTTATCCCTAAGCCAGAAGGCTTCGAACCTAAAGGGTTTTCTCTTGGGACTGGCTTTAATATCAAGTTCTGCTTTGATTGGCCAGTGGTCCGATCCCATTCCAGGAAGAATCATTGCTTCAATGAAGATATCCCAATTTATAATCTATTCTGACATTAAGAATCTATCTAGTCTGGAAGCAATCTGGTGTCTACCTCCCCTTCTGTTGTTCTATGTATAGAGCCCGTCTGTTGTCTATATGTCTACTAGCCTTTGATCTGCTATCCAATCTCCGAAGGCTTCCATGTCTGCCTCTATTCTTCTGAGTCCACCTTTTTTTCCTTTATTGATTTTATCATATTGAAATCTCCTCCCACTATCCACGGAGAGGTTGGATGCAAGGACCGCATAACTGCCAGGTTCTGAAGGAAAAACCTACAATCACTCTGTATATGGGGTCCATATACATTGGATAAGAGGATCCATTCTTGAGAACCTATAATTCTAAATCTTCCTGTGAGGATGCGAGGTATACTGATCCAGTCTTCAAATTGGACTTCCTCTGGGTTCCAGAGGATTGCTACTCCTCCTGCACTTCCTGCCGCATATTGACCAATGATCTCATAATGCAACTTGAAATTGCTCATCACTTCTTTTAGTTTGCTTTCTCATAATTTTGTTTCTTGGATTAGCATTATATTTGGTTTATCTCTTTTGATTCTGTCTTTTAGATATCTTTGTTTTCCCCTACTGTTCAGCCCTCGGATATTCTAGGTTGTGATGATCATTTCAAGAGTTTGAGGGGTTGTTGGAAAACCTCCAACAATGGCACAACTCTTCCTGAATTCACCAGCATGTCTCCCACCATTTGGATTGTCTCACTCATGGGTCTCCTTCCTCTTTTCCTTCCTCCCTTCCCTATGGTTCCTGTTTCTGTGTTTTGATTTCCTTGTGTTCCAAGTTGCTCTAGTTGCTTTGCTAACATTGTCCCTCATTTTTCTTTGTATTTTTGGAACATATCTTTATAGATTTGTTTCTGGTCATCTGGTATGAACCGTTCATCCAGATGCTTCCATTCCTGTAAAAGTTTCCTCATGACCTGTTCCTCTTCTCCTTCTTGTTCCTACTGAGGATCTATTTCCATTTGAATCTGTTCTTGAACCCGGTCTCCCCTCTCCTTCTCTTTTTCCAATTCCATACTATTTGGCTCTTTCTTTTCCTTTTTATTTTCTTTCTGGATTTCCCCTATTTCATCTTCCCCTTCTTCACTTTCCACTTCCATTTCTAATTCATGAAGAACCTCAAACTGGTTCTGGATTTTCTGAGTGCTTTCTGGGTGAGAGGGGTTTAGTTTGGTTTTTCCTTTTTGGGGTCGTCTTCTTCTCAGTACTTCTATGAACCCTCCCTTGTTTCCTTCGTTAGTCCTCCTCTCCTGTTCCATACTTCCCTTTCCATCTCCCTGATCTGTTGGTGTATCAACTTCATTCATCGGGCAATATTTGAACAAATGGCCATACTCATGGCATCATCTACATCTGAAAGGAATGTGTTCGTAATCAACTGGTTGTTGCCAGACCTCATCATGATATTCTATTTCAACATGATCCGGCAGTGGTTCTGTGATATTCATGTAGACACAAATTCTGGCATAAGATGTATATCTGCCTCTCTTGGTGGTTTCTGCTACCTTCAAAAAGGTCCCGATTGAGTTCCCAATTCCTTCTAGAATCTCTGGATCCCAGAACTCTATCGGGAGCCCAAATAGTCTAACCCAAATTGGTGATGCTAGCATTTTTTCTTTTTTCGGATTATAGCATTTTTCCCATTGCCTCATGAAGAGCCCTGCGTTGTTGAAGAAGTATGGACCCTCCTCAAAGATCCTCTCCTTATCCTCCAGGTTTGCAAATATTACTATGAAAAAACATTTTACCCCCAATTTAATATCTATATGCCCTTTGGGCTTCCACCTCTGTTGTATCCACTTCATCGGATCTTTCTCAGACAGCCATGTTCCTACAAACTTGCAAATGATTGCATGGTCTTTCATATATCCCCTGTACTCCTCCAATTTATTATTTGGAACAACAAACCTGGGTTTTTTTGTTGCCCGCGGTAGACATTTGTTTCCCGTCCTAGCTTGCCATACCGCTCCCATTACCGGCACGTCCTTGCTGCGATTCCCAGATCCGCCGTTTGCTCCATTTCGGCTTGATTCTCCTGCGGTAATCACCTTGTAAGATGGGATCTCTCCCCCCCCCCCCCCCCACTCGCACCAGTCATTTTCCTCCCAAACTATCCTGTTCTCGGATCCTTCTTCCCTTAGTTAATCTGTCACTGTATTGGTCTGTGATTTAGCAAGTGGATACAAGATCCCCTGCACCCTGACCAGGTGAAGGTCCGCTCGGGGTCGTCTGATCCCAAACCCTCCTCTAAATGAATTGTTAAAAAAACCCAATTATAAAGTTCAAATATCTCAGTTTATGTGTCCATAGTCCCATTGCAAGACAACCTTAACCTCGAAGAAGAGAGGTCCATGGTTGTGTTTGGACCCCATGTTGAGGAGAAAGATTCTTCCACTACCCTTTTCTATGTCACGTTAGTGATTCATGATATCCTACTGCATAATTGTATGTTAGGAGCGTCTCATTACCTGATGTCATTATCTATCATGGAACAATTGGGACCGTAAATAAAAAAGCCATACAAATATCTACACTCCTTTGACTCCAAGAGAATAAAGTGCGTAGGGATGATTAAAGACCTAGTGGTCAATTTGGTTCAAATCCCTGTAAAGAGTGTAGTAATGTACATTGTAGTTGTTGACATCCTTGCAAGATTTGGTATGCTTTTGTCTAGTTCATGGGGATAAAATATTAGAGGATCCATCAAACTGGATTTGACATGTGCTACCATTCCTATGTCTGGTGGGGAGGAGCATAGATTATATAGAGAATATATATTCATGAAGACAATTACAAAGGTTGATTGTTCAAATAATGCTCCTGTATATGGTAAAGAGAAGGATTTTTCTTTCTTGATTTTAGAAGAGAATGATCAAATCATGGATGAAACTCAAGTGGAATGTTCAGTCCAACTAAGTAAACAATCATTGGAGTGCAACAAAATATGGAAATTATATTTTGATGGTGCTTATTCCAGGGAAGGAAATGGGGCAGGGGTGTTACTGATATCTCCTGAAGGTAGCCTAAGCCTTCTCTCTTTCAAGATAAACATAATGTTGTTGAATATGAAGCTTTGTTGTTAGGACTACAAGCTGCCAAAAACCTCAACATTGGGTGCTTTACAGTGTTTGGGGATTCAGAGCTAGTGGTAAAGAAGATCAAAAAGTAATTCCAAACCAAGCATCCAAGATTGAAGGCTTACTGAAATGATGTGAGGGATATGATTGAAAAAATTATTAGCCTTCAATATTGAATTTTTTCCCAGAGAAAGAAATTGGATGGCTGACTCTTTGGCAATTACTGCTATCAATTTTAAGCCTCCTTAAAACCCCTTACTCATATATGAAGCTGAGGTCAAGAATAGGCCTTCAAATCCAAACAATGTGAAGCATTGGAAGGTGTTTGAAGATGAGGAACAGATCAAACTCTTTATGGAGTTCATTGGGGAGTTCTCAAACTTAGTAATTGATCAGGAGGATGAGGATATAACAGATGAACAACGTGTCAAATTCATGGAGGAATCTATTATTGGTCACAAAATCTTGCAGCTAAATGGAAATGCCATCCCTAGAGGGTTAGTCCCATTAGAAAGGCTCTTCCACTCAAATGATGTGGTTGTTAATCCAATTGAACAACAAATTGAGGAGGATGTAGAAGATTGTAATATTGGAACATAACAAGACCTTAGAGTAATCAAGATAGCTAAAGGAGTTCCTAAAGAATACAAATAAAGGTATATGGACCTTTTTAAGCAATATATGGATGTGTTCTGCTGGTCATATGATGATTTGAAGACTTTTGACACCAATATTATTCAGCACAAAATTCCTTTAAAAACTGGAGTGAATCCATATAAGAAGAATCTTAGGCAGATTAATCCTCTATTACTCCCATCAATTGAAAACGATGTGAATAAATTATTATAGGCTAAGATAATTGTGCCTTTGAGGTACTCAGATTGGGTAGAAAACTTAGTCCCTGTCAGGAAGAAGAATGGAGAAATAAGGCTATGTGTTGATTTCAGAAATATGAATAAATCCTCACTGAAAGACAATTACCCTTTGCCAAAAATGGACTAAATTCTACATAAAGTAGTAGGGTCTAAACGAATGTCCATGATGGATGCATTATCAGGATATAACCAAGCTTTTGTACACCCAGGAGATCAGAAGAAGACAACATTCGCTACCCCTTGGGGAACCTTCCTATATGCCAGAATGCCTTTTGTCCTTATAAATGTAGGAGCTACTTTCCAAAGGGAAATGGATATAGCATTTGTAGGGGAATGGGATAAATTTGTATTAATCTACCTAGATGAAATCATTGTCTTAAAAAATAGAGGAAAAGCACATTAAACATTTAAATCTTACCTTTGAGAAATGTAGAAAGTATGGTTTGCCCGTAAACCCCAAGAAATCTCAGTTTGTTTTAAGTGAAGGAAGGCTACTAGGTCAGATTGTGGTAAAGGAAGGAGTAAATATTGATCCCAAAAGGGTGGAAACCATTAACAATATTCCATTACCTAAGAACAAGAAATAAATCAAGGTCTTCTTGGGAAAAATCAACTTTTTGAGAAGGTTCATACCCAATTATGTTGAAATTGTCAAAGAGATCATAGAAATGTTGAAGGACGGGGAAGTGAAGTGGACTTTAGAATCCCAAGAATCCTTCTCCGAAATTAAAAATTCTTTTGTAAAGGCCCTAGTCTTGGCTAGCCCAGATTATCAAAAACCATTTCTCATTTTTTCTTTTGCTTCCCCTTACACAGTGGCAGTTGTTTTATTGCAGAAAAATAATGAAGGACAAGAATAACCAATTGCATTTTTCAACCAGGTATTATGAGATGTCGAGATAAAACATAATATCTTAGAGAAACATGGCTATGCCTTGGTCAAAGCCCTGATGGCTTTCTGAATTTATGTTCTCTAGTCAAATATAACAACTTATGTTCCTATAGTTGTTGTTAAAGATATTCTTATGCAGGGTGATAGTGAAGACAAAAGGGGAAAGTGGATTTCTAGGATTAAGGAGTATGACATGGATATCAAGCCCACCAAGTTGATCAAGGGGCAGGGATTTGCTAAAATATATTTTGAAGCCAACTGCCAGGCCTTGGATATAAACTTGTTAGCAGGAAATGATGAAGAAAGTAGAAAAGTGGAGAAACAATGAAAAATTGAGATCTTAGCACAGATAATTTAGATGAAATTCCTTTTATCACACTGGTATAAATATATTGTCCATTATTTTCTTTTTCCAAAGTGTCCAGGAAATTTTGACAAAGTGAAATACAAGCCTTTGAGACTGCAGGCCCAAAAGTTTGTTATTTCTAATGGCCAGCTATATTGGAAGGACCCAGTGAGGATTTTACTTTTATGCCTAGTTGAAGAAGAGATCTATAAGGTGATTGATGAGTTTCATAATTTTGTCTGAGGAGGACATTACCATTGGAGAGCTACAACTCATAAAATTCTCAAAGTAGGTTTCTATTGGCCCAAGTTATTTGGCGAGGTGCATACATATGTTCCAGCTTGTGAAAAATGTCAGATGTTTGCAGAAAAAAAGAGGTTGATACCCCTTCCCTTAATCGGTGTGTTTGTGGAAGAAACCTTTAGACAATGGGGGTTTGAATTCATTAGAGAAATATACCCACCATCCAGTTGTCAGCACAAATGGATACTCACAGCCACTGATTATTTCACAAAATGAGTGGAGACTATCCCAGCCAGAAATGCAACTGATGCAGTGGTCATCAAGTTTATGGAGGATAACATCCTTGTCAGTTTTTCTTATCCATGGAAGATCATCACTGATAATTCCCAGGTATTCAAGTCAGCCTAGTTTATCAACTTTTTTCCAAAAGTATAACATCATTTTATGCCACTCTGCCACCTATTATCCACAAGGAAATGGATTGGCTTAATCCTCCAACAAAACTTTGGTAAGGATTATAAAAAAGACTATATCAGAGAATCAGAAGAACTATGACTCACAACTAAAGTTTTCTTTATGGAATAACAAGGTTACCACAAAAAGGTCTACTAGGACTTCTCCTTTTGAATTGATGTATGGGAAGGCTATACTTTTCCCTATCCAATTAGCAATGGTTGTAGTAAAAATTATGCAAGATGTTGATGTGGAGCCAAATTTTCTGAGCAGAAGGATAATTCAGTTGGTAGAACTTCAAGAAAACAGAGAACAGGTAAATCAAAATCTGATTAATTATCAGGAAAGGATGAAATCTCTTTTTGACAGAAAAGCAAGGGATAAGTCCTTACAACCAAGAGATTTGGTGCTAAGGTGGGATGTTAGGAGAGAAGATAAGGGTAAGCATGGTAAATTTGATCCCTTATGGTTTGGACCATTCAATATTTCTGAAGCAAAGGGGAACAATACATTCTTGCTAGAAAATTTAGATGGTGAAGTGCTTGGACTACCTGTAAATGGGTAGTTTCTCAAGCTCTATTTTCAGCATTAAGGAGGCCCATTTTCAACCACTGTATATAGCAGTGAGCCATTGTACATTCCAATAATGGTTCCTACTTCTATTTTTGTTTTATGAATGTTTGAATAACATGACTCCATACCCAATGGGTAATGAACTAATTTGCAGGTTCGCAATGCATTGAGTTCAATACAATGTCCCCAATTGGAGCCAATGTTGTTGTATACCCTACATTTTATGTGTGTGTGTGTGTGAATGGATGAATTAAGCATATTTGTCTCAAAAATAGATCAATGGATCATGTGGGCACTTTTGGGTCCTAGTGACACACCATGTGAAGTTATTTTAGGCAAGTCACTAGTCAAAAAAGGTTTAAATACCCATCACTGGGTTCATTGTAAGTTGAATCAAGTTTGTGTGATCAATTGAAGAACTGCAACTCGTGTTATTGTTTGTGTGTTTCTCCTCTCTGATTTTCCAACACGGGTGGCCACCAATATCCACCTGGATCACTTCCACTATAAACATGGTGTTAGTGTGTAAATAATTGGTATGGATTTTTGGATGTTTATAGTTTTCCATTGTTTCTCAATAATAAATAGGCCTTCAAGCCTCATTGTAAGACAGCTCAGAAGGCATGTATTCACCACATCTCTTCTCAGAGATAAGCTACCATTACTTAAGCTAGTTTATTTCCATTCTACATGTAAACAATTTTCAGTACTTTGTTATTAGTGAATTGAAGTTTTGTTTTTGTTGTATCTCTGTGTTTTTGTTCATATCTGTATTCATTTCGTTCCTTCATAAATCTGGATCAATCCCACTTTATAAGATGACAATCTATAGAATGGTTATACAATGGATTGGACTAAAATTCAGTCCCCCACAACTAATGAGGATGATAGAACACACTAGTGAAGAATAAGAAACAACAAAGTGGAAGGAACTAGAGAATGCAACAAAGTTTTATTTACCAGGAAAACTGCCTAATTATGTAGCATGGGATGCTAGACAAGCTACCAGTGATATAAGGGAACAAAAGCTCAAGGATTACTAAGATTGAGAAGGTAAATTTTCTTAGGATGGCAAACATCTAATCAAATGGGTATGATGGACCCTTGAATTGTACATCTAAAGGCCCATCTATAACTTCTATCACCTAGGGATACATGTAATTTTGACTTTGAAATGTGTTAACCATAATGATGATTTTTTGACCTTTGGGAGCCTTAGCATCCTAATGTGGACATGTTTTTGAAGGCCAATGAGCTCTTCGAGCATCCCACTAACATTCCACCATAAAGATAGGGGCCTTATCACCTTGATTGTCAATATACACCTACAAGATCACTAAAAATAATAGAAAACTATAATTTGTTAAAGCAAGGTAGTTATGTAGAAATCCTATGGGAACAATTACCATGATAATATGGATTTTTAGAGGAAAATGTAACCCTCCTATTAAGGATGTTGAACCCTCACATTTTTTATATAAAGGGGAAACCGAGCCAATAAAATAAACTTCCTTTTCATGGAGAAAAGAATCATATTATTACTTTTCATATGTCTATCTTTTTACATTTCCATCTCTATAATGATAAATTTTCATTAACATAAAGATGGATCTTTTTGAAAGTTTTGTTAGTTGATTTTGCTTGAGGTTCTTGAGCACCTTTGGGAGGGCCCACCCATAGGTACTATGGAACCCTTCTTGTACTTTTTGTACCTTACTTCCACATATTTCCTTAGGATGTCATAATTTCTTATTGTTGTACAGTGATATTAACATATTTTACTATTCTTGTAGGTGCTTGAAGATAGTATTTCTTATTTGTTGAGTGTTGATCATGGTTTCCATGAGTTATGATTAACTCCAAGTACTTGATATCATCCTTCCTCCTTCCTTCATTGACTTGTTGCACTTATGTCATTTTTTCATTTTCATGTAGAATTATAGGTCTTCATATAAAAATATAGGGTTTCCTATAAAACAGACTCAACAACATTATTTTTCCTATTCTTTAAGATTTCATTTTAGTTATTTGTAGAACATATCAATTATGAAATTTAGCATGTTTAAATGAATGAATAGGAAATTAAGAAGAATTTGTCACAGCTATTGGATTTTCTATAGGACCACATAATACGTTATTTTGGTTTTGCAGAAATGATTACTTTGCTTTTTGTAAACAAGAACATAGCATTGTTTTATTTTAAACATAGTATAATTCCTTGAGTTCCATTAGTGTAGTTTGTGTTCTTGCAACATTGCTTTCCAACTTTTTTCTATAGCTTTGTTTTCTTTGATTCTTGCAACATTAAATATGCAATTTCAATTCTTGCACTTAGATTCTTAAGTCATCACCTTCTTACATACTAGACTAACTAAAGTGACAATTCATTAGCATTACCACCTTTTTTAGTTGATCAATAAATTCATAGCTCTCATAGATTAGTGTGCATTAAAATAAACAAGAAATTGTAAATTGCATACATAATGCACAATACCTCTTAATTTTGTACAAACCCTAGATTCATAGATTAAAATTGAGACCCTCAATGATATAGCATTGCTGCTAGAATACTGAGGGTCATCACAAATTATAAATTTATTATTATTATTTATTAAAAGAATTAATATATGAGCTAAATATGTGCGTGTGTGAATATTCTTACCTATGGAGATTCACCCCACTTTACTATTTGTAAATAGGTTTTGAAAAAAAAAAAGGCATAACTACCTTTGAGATAAATATCAACCATTTATCCCGATTACTACTAAAACCAACCTGGATCAATCCTAACTCCAGATGGATCAAATCTCTTGAGGTGAAACCCTCTTTTTTGAATGCAAAACTTGAGAAAATGTTTGCACCTTGAGAAATTTGATCCCTCTCAGTCACTGATAATCCAATTTTATGATGAGTCTAGACTGATTTAATATTTCTATATTAAAAATAAATTATTTAATTATATTTATATGTTTTTCTTACTATTTCTATAAAAAAAGTAATAATATAAATATATTTAATGTAATAATATAAATATATTTAATATAATTTGAATTAATTTATTGATTAAAATTATATTCAATTATATCCATGTCAAATAGATCATGTTTACATGAAACAACAACATCTCTTCCATTATGGGCTAGAGAGTGTCTCTCGGTGCAAGTATTCCATAGATATTCATAGAGGTTAAATCCCTACCATCCACCTATTAATTATTTTAGGGAAATCTCTGTATTTTGGAATAAGGCTTCCAACATTTTAATTTAACTATTAATAATTATTAGGTGGATGGTAAGGATTTAATATCCACAAAACATTTTAGAATATTCTTAGTTGTATACACAAATCAAAGGTTGAGATTTATATCTTATGCCCCCTTTTTCCCCTTTTAATTAAATTGATTAATTAAAAAAATACCATATGAACAAGTGTCATTTGAAATGAGTTATGGTTTTTTAAGCATGTAGTATTGATAAGCTATGGTATTGGTCCATAGTATTGTAGCAAAACCTAATTATACATTAAAATCTCTATGCTAAAGTGGGTTGAGATTTATATCTTATGCACTTTTTTCCCTTTTAATTAAATTGATTAATTACAAAAAAATGTCATATGAACAAGTGTCATTTGAAGTGAGTTATGGTTTTTTTAGGCATGTAGACTTGATAAGCTATGGTATTGGTCCATAGTATTGTAACAAAACCTGATTATATATTAAGAGTTTCCATGGTAAAGCGGGGATAAATCTCCATAGAAAGAATCATGTTCCAAGTTCTTTTGTACATATAATAATAATAATAATTTAAAGTTACAATTTAATTAGTTTTTATGATTTTTTAAAATTTAGTAGTGTGAGGTGGATTATGAACTAAATGTTAGGATGCTTATTATGGATTAATGCCTATGGGCATTTACTAATCATTTATTTTTTATGGTTGGAATCCCTATTCCAAAATAGACACATAACTTAATTATATGCAACAATTGAAAATAAAAAATAATTATGCTTAAAATATGTGTCGTTTAACTATTCTAAGGTTTGGTCCTTCTATTTATGAATATTTTCAATTTTGTTCAAAATCTAGTAAAAGTGTGTTGGAATTGCAAGTTTACGCTATGCAGTGTATATAATATGAGCGCCCAAGGGGATTTTCAAAAATGCAATTTAAATAATGAAAAGTTAGAATATCATAAAGAATCAAATTGTTGAAACATTTACATTTTATTGATTTGTTGATCTAATTGAAGGAGATGTGTAATTCGTTTCATACTCAACATGAAGTTAATATATATATAAAGGATATGTGTAATACCTTCCTCATTCGGACTCATGCAAGAATGAATCCAAATACAAATATAAACATAAACAAAAAAATGCAGCATAAATAAATCCTCATTTCATTAATATCAAAGCACCGAAAGGTGCTTACATACAAAATGGAAATAAACTAGCTCAGACGATGGTAACTTATCTCTTAGAAGGGATGTAGCAGCTACATGCCTCTGAACTATGTTACAATGACACTCAAGGGTGTTTTTACTATTGAAAAACAAAGGGAGACCTTAAACAACCAAAACCATAACCCTAGGAGATGGAACGCCAAGAGTTTGTGCTCCCTATTGGGGTTAATTGGAGAGCCAACTCAGTGGGGTCGTAACTTTTTCATATGATCTATGTTTGGCATGTACAATACCTTGTTAGAAAGTTCTATCATAGTACTACAATATTTGCGGGAGACCCCTACCTATGGCTACATGTATGCTGCGGACCTCAAAAAAACATCATTTAGGGGGTCAAACCATCTCTAGGAGTTCAGGACCTGAAAAAATACTAAAATAGTAAATTGTGTTATAATCAAGGAAATTAATGAAACCAAATGGAAGTCCAAGTGGAATAGGCAAGTGGTCACTAATATCCACCTAGATCAGTCCTCCCCTCTTAGGAAGAAATGATCCCCATTGCATGCAGAGCCTCCATGAGGTGGGGAAAGTTCTGTTGAACCTGGTCCTTGGTGAGCTACTTACCCTAGTGAAGATGTTGGCCTACTTTAACAACTTGATATAGTTGGATCCTCTGTTGGCAAGTGTTATTGATTTGTGTGTCCATGATCCTATCAATCATGGCCTGTTCGATACAACTTGGATTGAGCTCTGTTGGTGTCAGTTGCTCAACAATGTTTAATGTGTCCAGCAATGGGGGAAAGTATGGCCACAACCGGTCCACATGGAATACTGGGTGCATGCTAAGGAATTGTGGAATGTTGAGCTCGAAAACATTGTCTCCTCTAGCTTTAGTGATGGTGTAAGGCCCATATTGGAGCAAGTGAAGCTTGTAGTGGGCCTCAAAAAGGTGCTCCTTCTGCAAATGTAACCAAACTTGGTCGCCCACCTGGAACTTGTGTGGCACCTGATGCTAATCATGAGGGTGTTTGTACTTAGCATTTTCTCTGTCCAATATGTCATGGACTTGCTGGCAGATGTTTTTAATGCATTCAATGAAGTTGGTAGCTATTTCAGCTTCGAACTAGACATGAGACGAATATGCCTAAGTAGCAACAAGTGGTATCTCAACATCAATGGGACATAATGGCTAGAATCCCAACCCCGCCTAAAAGGGGTTGTGGCCAATTGAGTTGTGGAGAGATTTGTTGTAGTTTTGTTGGACATAGGGGAGGCTTTCATCGTGTGTGCGTGGAAGCTTCGAGTTGTACATGCACAGGATGTGCACAATCATTTTGTTGACGATCTCTGTTTGGCCATCCATTTGGGGGTGGAAGGTCGTGGACTTAGTGAGCTTGGTATCCAACGATGATTAGAGGCTTGACTAGAATGTACTTAAGAACATGTTGTCTTGATCTGATATAATGGACTTTGGGATCCCAAAGTGTAGCCATACTCGTTCAAAGAAGAATTTGGAAGTGGCTTCTTTTGTG
Source organism: Pinus tabuliformis (assembly GCA_031772625.1). NCBI lineage: Eukaryota > Viridiplantae > Streptophyta > Pinopsida > Pinales > Pinaceae > Pinus > Pinus tabuliformis. Next base: position 774,827,985 of record CM062820.1, on the reverse strand, counting down.
ATACTCTTCTTGCAGGCCGCTAGAATGGCTATCTTACAGAATCTGTCGAAGACCAATAAAACACAGTCATTTCCATGCTTAGTAGAAGGAAGGCTCGACATGTAATCCATGGAGATGGATTCCTAGGGTCGACTAGGAGTAGGTAGAGGAGTGTATAGGATTTTCTTCTTGATTGTAGGTTTGGAAGTCGCACAGACAATGCAGGATTTGATGTACTTCCCAACAACTTGTCGAAGGTTCAACTAATAAAAATACTTCTTCAATACTGCCACTATTTTTTCTACCCAAAACGTCAATGAACCAACTATAGTGCGCCTAATAGATCATCTTGGCACGCTCACTTGAGGGAACAAAAAAGTGTCCTAGGTGGAATAACGATGTGTCCCAGAGGTGAAATTCTGGAACTTTCTTTCCTTCCCGGAGCATCTGGTATGTGGTGTTGAATTATGGATCACTCTTGTAAAGATGTGTCCATCCTGAAGTCTCGTGTCCACAAGATTCGAACACAGTGGTCAACTCCATAACTGGCAGTCAATTGAGGTAGTCTGCAACATTATTAGTGCTTCCCTTCTTGTACTTAATGTTCTAATGGAAATATTTCATATATGTAGACCATTTCTGATGGTGATTGTTCTGTAACTTTCCTTATGTTTGTATGAATTATAGGGGCCGTTGGTCTGTGTGGATGATCGTTTCCTTTCCCATAATGTAATGCTTCCATTTTCAGTAGGCCTGTGCAATGGAATACATCTCTTTGTCATAGGTGGGATACTTTTAGACTATATATGAAAGTGTCTCATTGTGATATGCCACCAGATGCCCCTGTTGGGTAAGAACTGCACCAACAACATAGTCGAAGGCATTTGTCTCAATTTCAAATGGTTTTTTCAGGTCTGGTAATGTGAGCACTAGTGTGGAGTAGATGTGATGCTTCAACTTAGCAAATGCCTTCTATTTGGATTCGGACCAAAAGAACTTTGTCTTCTCTTTGCCCTTACTGACGTGAATCAAAGGTCAAGTGATATGAGAGAATCCCAAGATGAACCTGCGATATAAATTGGCAAGACCCAGAAATTTAAGAAGCTCTATTAAAGTGGTTGGGGCTAGCCAATCCCAAATAACTTGTATCTTAGTTGGGTCCATATGCACACCCCGCTCATCAATGATTTACCCCGGATATTGAACCTAGGTCATACCAAAATTGTATTTCTCCAAATTAGCACATAATTTGTGTTGTCGCAGGGTTTGGAAGACTTGTCAAATATGTTGTAGATTCTCTTCCCAACTCTGGATGAATATTAGGATGTCATTTGAATATACTACCATGAATGATTTGGTGAAGGGCCGCAAGATGTCATCCATCAGCCTCATGAAGGTTACAGGGGCATTCGTCAACCTGAAAGGCATGACCAGCCATTCGAAAAGGCCCTCATTGGATTTGAAGGTAGTCTTCCACACATCAGAGGGTTTGATTGGTACCTAGTAATAATTGGACTTGAAGTTAATCTTGCTGAAATATTTGGCCGACTTGAGCTGGTCCAGAAGGTCATCAATTCATGGGATTAGATACCTATTTCGGACAGTGATCTTATTCAGAGCCTGATAGTCAAAATAAAGCCTCCAGGTTCCATCCTTCTTCTGTACCAACACGATCGGGCTCCCACAGGGTGATGATGAACTTGGCCTAGTGTTCCCTTTCTGCAAAAACTCTTGAATCTTCCTCTTGATTTCATCGTTCTCCAGAACATGGCGTCAACAGATCGTTCCATTGGGTAGTGGCGTGTTCGTGGTCAGATCGATGGAGTGCTTGATGTGACAGTGTAGGGGTACCCCTCTGGGTGAGGTGAATATGTCCTTGTACTCCTCCACAACCTTGTCAATCTGTTGTTGTCATGTAGAGGAGCCCTATCTAGAGGTTGTGGATGTGGCCACAATCTTCCTCTTTCTCTAAGGGTGAATCATAAGGAAGACAAATTTCCTAGTCTGGGAGATGACCATACTGCATTTTTTAGCAGATATTAAAGAAAAGGTGGTAGGGGGCACTACCTCTGGTATCTTGTACAATTTCTAACCCAAAGTAATAATAACAGAATGAGGTCTGGATTCATATACATCATGGTGCTTCCATAGGTATGGTTAACCTAATAAAACATCACAAACTTCCAGATGGGAAACATCACACAATACCTCATATGCAAAGGGCTTGATGTTATAAGGCATGTGGCACTGTTGGCTAACACAGAGATCTTTCCCTTGCTAGAGCCACTTGATGGTGTATGACTATGGTTGTGGCATTGTTGGTAGCTTCAATCTCTTAACGACCTCAGTTGAGATCAGGTTCTTCTGGATCCCACTGTCAACGATGAACTACACCAGCGAACCCTTTACCCACATCTGTGAGTGCAATAGGTGCCCCCCCTCCTTTGGATCCTCAGGTTCCACCTTTTGGAGCTTGGTGGTGGCTATCATCCCAGTGGGTTCGTGTCAATGATCTACTTTACCTTGTCATGTTTTGACTCAGAATCAGAGCATGCATCCGTCTCTAAGTCTTTTAGCTTGGACACCAGCACCTGCTTTGCATGACATTCATTCGTGTTGTGAGTGAGAGTTTTATGGAACTCACACCACTCGTCGATGTCCTTATTTTCCTTCCCATTATTCTTAGCCTGCAGCTTTAAGGAGTTGTCCTATGGGGTCGCGACCTTATCTTTCCCTTTGCTCTATGGCTTGGGGGTGCTTTTGCTCTGCTTTAGGTTCGCATATCCAAATTCTGACTTCTTCTACTTGAATTTCTACTCAACCTTGGCAGCATATTGGTACGTTGCACCAAGCGAGAAGATATCCAGGAACTCCATTTCCTCCTGAATGTATTTTTGCAAAAAACCACGATACTTGAGCACCAGATGTTTCTCAGAATCTTTGATACCCAACTTTGTGTGCAAGGTATGGAAAAGACCCTTCAACTCATCCACATCTTGATTCCTTTGTTGTCGTAGCATAGTCCATTGTATGTACTTGTCATCATAGCTCCCAATAAGGTAATAATGTTCCTTGAAAACATCTCGAAAAGAGTTCCAAGAGGGTACGACTGAAAACAGAGAGGGCTCCTTGGTCTGAATCTCATAGTAAGTTTCCCACCAATATTTAACATGGGGTGCGGCTTTAAGTAGTGCAAAAGTAATCTTCTTCCTCTCAAAGAAATTATGGACTGAAAAATAACCTTCCAACAAATTTTTCCATTTATCTACAAGATATGTATTTATTTGACCTTTGAATATAGGGATATCGAAGTTATCTTGTACCTTGAAGGGGGCGGTGCCTCCAAAGTGACTGCTAGATGAAGATGCATCATCGGTTGGTATCCAACGAAGGATCTGAGCAAAGTTGTCCATCATTTCATACCTATGTCACTCGAGGGCTTCTTTAAGCAACAGTTTGATAGGATCTCCTGCTCTCTTATCTTTCTTTTCTTCTGCCATGGGAGGTCATCATTGTCGGCGGGGCTAGTCTTGTAAGGGCTCGACCAGTTCAAGTCCCAACTCCTTATACCTCGGCCTTGTTAGGGACATTGACAAAAAAAATAGAGAAAGAGAAGACTGCTTTGATACTACTAATCCGGACCTATTCAAGAACGAAACATAATACAGATATAAACATAAACACATAGATGCAGCAGAAATAAATCATCATTTCATGAATATCAAAAAACTGAAAGATGCTTACATACATAATGGAAATAAACTAGCTCGGGTGATGGTAGCTTATCTCTTAAAAGAGATGTGGCGGATACATGCCTATAAACTATTTTACAATGAGGCTCAAGGGCCTTTTTATTATTGAACAACAAAGAGAGACCCTAAACAACCAAAACCCTAATCCTATGAGATGGAACGACAAGAGTTTGTGGGCCCTGTTGGGTTTAGTTGGATTGGCAACTTTTCCAGGTCGTAACTTAGTCATATGATCTTTGTTTGGCATGTACAATACCTTGTTAAAAAGGTCTCTCTAAGTACTACAATATTTGTGGCGAGCCCCTACCTATGGCTATGGACCTTCTACGAGCCTAAAAAAAATGCCTTTTAGGGGGTCAAAACAGCTCTGGGAGTTCAGGACTTGAAAAACTGCTAAAAATAGTAAATTGTGTTATAATCAAGGAAACTTATAAAACCAGATGGAGGTCCAAGTGGAATAGGCGGGTTATTAGAAATTGTAATTACCCTTGCATGCCAGAATTGGTTAAATTTAGGAGAGTCAGTTAACTGAGTCAAGTCGAGTGAGTTCAAGTTAAGTTATAGTTTGGGAAAAATCAAATTTAGAGTGTGTGTGTGTGTGCATGTGAAGTTATTTTAGGCAAGTCGCTAGTCAAAAAAGGTTTAAATGCCCATCACCGGGTTCATTGTAAGTTGAATCAAGTTTGTGTGATCAATTGAAGAGCCGTAACTCGTGTTATCGTTTGTGTGTATAATCTGTGTGTTTCTCCTCTCTGCTTTTCCAACACAGGTGGCCACCAATATCCACCTAGATCACTTGCACTGTCAATATGGTGTTAGTGTGTAAAGAATTGGTATGAATTTAGCTTTAACCCCAAATTTATTAAAAGTTGTGAGAGATCAAATCTCTTGAAGTGCAAACCTTTCATCAAGTTTTGCTCTCTAAAAGTGGTTTGCACCTTTAGAGATTTGATTCCTCTCATTTTGGTGATTTAAGATCCTAAAACTTCTAAAGCCCGTTTAATGCAGCAAATGGTTGATTTAGGGGTCAAAGTTTTATGATTCTAGTCCAAATCCTTCAAACCTATTATGCACATTAAGAATGTTTTAATAACATAAAGATCACCTCAAATGTATTTCATACAATGAAACCATGTATTCCATAAATTAACCTATCATATTGATCACAATAATACCAATAGATGCAACATCCTATCTCATTACCCACACATATGAAATTAGTATGGTAGGAAATTTCAAAAAAAATCTATATAATCCAAAACCCATCTTTTTTTAAGAGTTGAAGTAACCAAAAACCTTTCAATCTAATTCCAAAGAGCAGGTTAAATATCAAACCGTTTAAAAAAAAAAACCTTCTTATGGTAATAATTGATATATTATAATTGGAAAAAATAATAAGAACGAGGTATTAAAATATAACTCGAAATTATAAAACCCTGTAACATCAATAGGTGCCATAATGTCAATAACAACTACATATTCAAGTTACCGTTCTCTTTATGATGGCTAATCTTAAGTTTTCCTCGTTATACTGGAAATGGTCATAATATAATATTCATATAAACGTCTTTTATGACACAACGTCACATAAACAAAGATTTGTTCTCCTAAAACAGTTTAGCATGGAAACAAGTGTTTAAGTTATGCCGCCGTGTTCAGAAAAGTTAAATTAAATTGAAAACTAAACGTGAATTCTGGTGTTAGACAATACACAGTAGAAGAATGATGAAAAAAATGAGAAAAAAACCAAGTTATACAATAAATGGCTGCCTTATGGCAAAGGACAAAAAGCTCAAGAGGTAAAAGCTGAAAGATGACATGGTCTACTTTCGCTAAAGTGTGTGAAGTGTAACCATAGAATATGCGGAAGAAAGGTACAAGTGTACAATCCAGCGTTATATACTTGAAATTATAAGCATGTGAAATATAAAGCTTGACTGCAGTCCAGCACTCGCTCATACTTGAGACAACAACATTATTTATGAACGCCCACATTTTCTAGGATTCCGATCACATTTTTTTTAACTTGAGAAAATTATCATAATTTAGTTATCAAATTAGCAGCGAAGACATATGTTGTTATTAGCAACTGTAAAGTGATTCATTATTTTTATTCAAGAAAACCTATGGCACTAGGAATAACTCTCCAGAGACAGGCTTTCACTCATGCCAGATGTCTTTGAGTCTTGGACTCTAAATCTTAACCAAACAAAAAAATTTTAAAGCATACTGCAAGCCCGGCCCTACTTTCTATCTCACTAAAATTGCATCACACTATTTTCGATCTTCCTAATAATGGATTCCAAGCAACATAAAATGCCTTAGAAAAAGAAGATTCCAGTGATACGAATTAAGTTCATAAGGGGAATTCGCTCTGCTTTATACGTGTTACATGTATATGCAGGCAATAGTTTAAGCAGCAGGTGGGAACAGGGAATCTATGTGAATTGTATTCGGTCACTATCGGATCCGTTTTTATTTAATACGGGTTGCATGTATACGCAATAATAGATGTATATACACGAGTTGCCTGTATACGCAATAAATATAGCGTCACATTGACACGAGTTTCCTGATTGATATTGGTGGGAAAGACATCGGTTGGGCCATCGTCAATTAGGCGTTTAGCGACTACCACGTTGGTGGCTTCGGTGGGATGATATGGATCCCAGAAAACGTACTTACTTTGATCTTCACATTCACTAGAAGCGGGCCCGGGCCCACACAGAATGATGCCTTTATATCTTCCACCGCTCCCGCAACATGCGATGTCTGAAGGATTCAAAGCCTATCATGAAATGAATTTAATTTAACTTCTGCGTTAATTTCCGTCAACCGCCACTCCTAGAATAAAAAAATAAAATATATGGTATGAATTGGAGATAGATAAAAAATAGCATAATTTTTTATGACGTCTGCCACAATGTTAAGTGTTGTCATATACGAAAGTGCTCCTCTGCAGTTTGTATTGAGTTCCAGTATGAGAGGTCTCAAGCGCTTGTTGAATTCAACGGCAAGTTCGTTGGGAAACGCTGCACATTGATTTTCCTCCGCTGAATCCAAGTTTATAGTTGCGCAACATACCCTTTCCTCCACCGAGTCCTTTATATTTGCGCAACATTATCCTTCCACTTGGAGCCAATCAAGTCATCCTCAGGGAGACATCACATGAAGACATCACCATGTTTCAACCTCAACACATGCCAAGGAGGGAGGAAGAGCCCATGAAATCATACCGTTTAGTTTTCCAAATTTCACTTTTTAACAAATTTAACAGTAACATGAGCGATGCCCCTCGAATCCTTGAGATGTCATATCAACAAACTTCTCGCTTTCCCAACTTTACTTTTCAACACATTTAACATGGCTACACTACTCGTCGTATCATATAAACGAACTTCTCATTATCAGTCGCATCCCATCGCTCAGGTGTCTGATGTAAACCTATTTCGGCAATAAGGGCTAAACCAGGGTGGAAGGAAACACTTTGCAACTGAAATACATAACGTCCTTTCTCACAGTGCGAACAGGGTTCTAAATCATCACGCACAATATCAAACTGGAAGTTGGTGAATCGGTTAGCGCGCCGCGAACAATATGTTACCTTCCTTTACAACTATTCAATTTCAGATTCGTGCTTAAACCATAATATTCAGAAAGAGGAGACGCCTTTGGCCATTTTCATGTAATACTGACATTGGAACCGTGGCTGAGCAATGGGTTAATAGTTGCAGCTCCTTGGCTTCCGTTGACGGGATTGAAAACTGTGTTTTTAACTTTCGGAGATTTTTGCAGAATTTCAGAAAAAGAGAACAAGACAGCGATTATTTTAAGAATCTGCACAGAGAACTTTGTGGGAACTTTTCTGCTGCAGCTTTCTTTGACAGGTTTCTCTTGGAGCGACAATGAGTTCTCATTTGCTCAGTGTAGCTGTCTGAGCAGTGAGAGCAATGAACACTGAGCAGTGTGACAGCAGGGAGCTTTTATGCAGCAAAAGTATCCAGCAAGGAGCAGTCATAATTTGAACAACATGGAGCAGTGCGAAGTAATCTTGGCATTTTATAGACTTACATATTTCTTGAAACAGGTTGAACGAAAAATGCATTCAAACATGAAAAAGGGACAAGAAATTTCAGAACATGTAGAAACAAATGATTTAGGACAAGTGAAAATTGGCTCATCGGCCAAAGCTGGGAAGTGGGTTTGGGTCAATACCAAACAATATCGGGGCATTTTAAAATGAAGAATAGCCCGTCTAAAATGGGAGCAGACAAGGAAGAAACGGTCTAAAAAGGAAAGTACTCGAGCCCTTGCAAGAAGCACTCAAACAAATCTCCTCTACAAGCAAGTGGCAACAAGAAGTCCAGAGGAAAATTCATTGATGATTCTGCCTTATACAGTCCCACATCCACACCTCTCACCTAGTCATCTGATCTTTATGTGAAAGAATTGTTAAATGCAAAACAAAGGTTGGAGGTTTTAGAAGCTAAAGGGCAGGAAAGAGATCATAAAATTCATATAATAACAACTGAGAACAAGGCTTTAGCAAAAAGTAATAAAGTTTTAAAAGAACAAGTGGCATTGCTACAAGAAGCTCTCCTGATAGGGAAGACAAAATGGCAACGCATGAGGGCGGATGTGCAAAACATAAAGAAATCTGTAGTGGAAAGTATAGAAGTGGTGCATGTGAAATTATCCCAAGATAATGGCAACACATGAGGGCGGATGTGCAAAACATAAAGAAATCTGTAGTGGAAAGTATAGAAATGGTGCATGTGAAATCATCCCAAGATAGAGGGAAAATGATTGCCCAGATAAACAACCATGAAGAGAAAGCAAGAGAAGAAATGAAAGAAGATTCCACCAAAGTTTCCAAAACATGGCACTCAACTTATTAGCAATTCTGCTAATAAGAAAGGAGAAACAAATATTCAGGTTGACAAGATGCAAGATAGTGAAGGCAAGGAAAGACAAAATAGGGCAACAAACATAATTATTAAAGGGGTGAAAGAAAATGACAACGCATGAAGGTGGATGTGCAAAACATAAAGAAATCTGTAGTGGAAAGTATAGAAGTGGTGCATGCGAAATCATCCCAAGATAGAGGGAAAATGATTGCCCAGATAAAAAACCATGAAGAGAAAGCAAGAGAAGAAACGAAAGAAGATTCCACCAAAGTTTCCAAAACTTGGCACTCAACTTATTAGCAATTCTGCTAATAAGAAAGGAGAAACAAATATTCAGGTTGACAAGATGCAAGATAGTGAAGGCAAGGAAAGACAAAATAGGGCAGCAAACATAATTATTAAAGGGGTGAAAGACTATGGGAAAAATGAATGTACTCTTGACCTTGCAAGAGACTTCTTGAAAGACAAGTTAATATGGCAAGGACAAATATGCCAAGTATGGCAGGTAGGAAAGTTTAATGGGGAGAGAGCCAGGCCCATAAAAGTCATCATGCGTAGCTTGCATGATAAATATATCATTCTAAGTAAGAAACATCTCTTGAGGGGTTCTCGTTTTTTCCTAGAAGAAGATTTAACTGTAAAACAACAGGAGGAAAGAAAGGAGGAAATTTTAAAGGTTATAGTAGCAAGAGATGAAGACAAGAGAGCATGGATTTATAAAGGCAAAGCTGTGATAGTGCGATTTGGACCTCCTTCCAAAACAGAGCAGCGAGATGGTAATAAAAAAGAGGCAACAAACTCTTCAACTAGAAATCAGAAAGCAAGGTGAGTATGGGAAAGCAAAGACAAAGACTCAAATGTGAGTCTTGCATGTCGAAATAAATAGCAATCAAGTCATACTTAGGTTTCCTTGAGATTAGTTTGTTGGAACTGCAGAAGTTACCCATGGAGACGAGGACCTGGGTTAGGGCCTATTATGGAAGATAGAGACATAATTTGCCTCATAGAAACACATGAGCATGAAGGGTGCAAGACACCTCTGTTTGAAAGATACTGGAAGATGGTAGTGTGGAACAAGGTAGTAGGGAATGACAAAGGGCACGGGGGTATCATGGTTTTAGTAAGGGAGAAAGAAGGTCATCTCATTTAGTTAGAAAAAGAAGACTCAAGTAAGCAATTCATTTGGTTTAAAATATCAGAAAATGGGAACCACATCAGAATTGCAACATGCTATTTTGTGTCATAGGTTTCAAAAATCTACATAGGCAGATGGCTTGACCACAAATACCTATTTGTAGCGTTAAAAGCGGATATTGCAACATATTCGTAGCTAGGTGAAGTCCTTATAGTGAGTGATTTCAATGCTAGGACTGCAAGTGAGCAAGCTATCATTCTTTGTTGTAAAGATGATTGCGACCTTATTTGGCTTATAGAAGAAAGTAATCATCAGTGGGAATGAATTTCAGAGGAGAAGGGCTGCAATCTCTTTGGTGAAAAATTGCTTACTCTATGTGGGGCTTTTGATTTAGTCATTTGTAATGGCTTGACTAGATGGACAAAGTCTGGGAATTTCACTTGCAATACTTACAATGGAGCAGGTGTGGTAGATTATGTAATTTACTCGCATGGTTTGTGTGAGAAAATGGAGGAAGTTTTGATTGGAGATTAGTCGTGGGACTTAAAATCAGATCACAAGCCAATTTATTTATGTCTCTCTTGGATTGGAAAGAAACAATTAGAGTAAAAAATTCAACATGTCCAACAAAATCTCTCACAGGGCAAAATTCTTTTGACCTCAGAAAATTGTATTACCTCCAAAATGATGCTAGAGAGGCTCTTCGAGAAGGAGAAAATTACAATTCACAACCTTCATAGTCATGAATTAACACATTTAATTCAATGCGCCCTTGGAAAGTGCAAAAGAGCAAAAATTAAGAAGTCTGAAACAAATTATTTTCCGATTAATGCTTGGTTTGATGAGGAATGCAAAAAGGCATGAGAATGTGGAAAAAATCAAACAAGGATAACATAAAGCTCAAAGCTTACAAGCAGTTATTAAGCAAGGAAAAGGTCGATTTCATGGTTTCAAGGAGGGAAGAACTAATCTTCCTTGGGAAAAATAATCCCAAATTATTTTGGAAGGAACTCCAATCGAAAAATATACAAATTGGAAATAATATTACAACTTCTAAATGGTTTGACTATGTAAGACAACTCTATGAGCAAGTTCCGAACGCTGACCCTCCCCCCTTGGTCAACACTGATACTGAACTCTTCACGGTACAAAAGGTAGAGATGGGTATCAAGAAGTTGGGTGTTGGAAAAGCAAAAGACTTAGCTAAACTCCAAGCAGAATATCTAAAGTGGGGCTTAAAGATTCTTGCACCTCACACTACAAGAATCTTCAACAACATCATACAACGGGGGCTCCCCACAGATTGGACAACTACTCTGACAATACCTCTTTTCAAGAGCGGTCATGTCAATAATCGCTCTAATTATAGGACCATCATGATAAACCCTTTATTTTCAAAGCTATTTGGAAGCATGCTAGAAAACAAAATTCGCAAGTGAGTACAAGAAAGATATAAGTGTGCTAAAAGGCAAACAGGTTTTAGACCTAAACATTCCACAGTTGATCATTGTATAACTTTAAGGCACATCATTGAAAATGTTTGGGAGAAAAAGGAAGAAGTCTTTTGTTGCTTTGTTGATTTCAGAAAAACGTTTGACTCGGTTCCTAGGGATAAGCTTTGGCACAGAATGGAGGAACTTGGGGTTCCTAAACATTTGAAAGCAATTGTGCATAGGTTGCATGAAGAGGTGAAAGTCAAAATTAGAACTTCAACAGGCATTTATGAAAGTTTTAGAAGCGATATCAAGGTCAAGCAAGGTTGCCCATTGTCTCGTACCCTTTTTTATTTATATATCGACAAGCATAAGGAGTGGTTAAATTCATAAGGGGGTTATGGTATCTATTTGGGCAAGTTTGTTATAAGGCTTCTTTTGTATGTAGATGACCTTATTTTGATTGCTAAATTGTCTCTTGGTTTGCAAAAGAACTTACTATTCCTTGAGCATTTTTGTAGAAGTGTGGGGATGCAAGTCAATATTAGCAAAACAAAAGTAGTGGTTTTCTCTAAGAAAACAAAACCAACATAAGTTCTACTTTGAAGGCAAGATTCTGAAAGAAGTTGTAGATTACAAATACCTCAAAAATGACTTCAACAAAAATCTAAACTGGAATGGTTGAAGAAAGAAAAGAACTTTAGGGGTTGGAAAACATTTTATGCTTTTCAAAATAGGTGTAGAGAGGCAGAGATATGGGACTGGTGGTGAGCTCCAGTATTGTAGCAATAACACTGCAACTCCTGGGACTCCCTTCTTTACTTTAATCAACCCGGTAGTTCGTAACAAACTTGGAAGCGACGGTGCTGTATGCACAAGTACTAGCTCTTGCCGTAGCTGTCACTTGGTCAGCTGGCACAAGTCCGCTAGGAGCTTAAGCCAGCTTCTATGAGCTCTGAGAAGAAGCTTTTTAACTGATGGATGAAAGCTAACTTAAAGAAGGCTGATCTACTTGCAGAAAGAAACTGAAAATCTAAAAGAAATCGCAAACCCTAGCAAACCCTAATTTTACCAGCTATCCCTACCGATGCAAGAAAGAGGATGCAAGCTACTGAAAGAGATGCCATTGACTTCTAGGAAGGTAAATACATGTATCTAAGCTACTTCTATAGTAACATCTGAAAAAAACATCTTTTTGTATTTTTGAATAAGTTGTCAGAATTATCATGCATGCAATTTGACTATTTTCACTGTGGAGAGGTGGATTGGTGAGAGGAAATGCTTGGATGAGGTCGGAAAGGTTCAGAGAGGGCCTAAGGAGTCCCTAACACCCTTCTAGAGAGTTTCACAGAGTTTGGCTATCAAGAAACCTCATTCGTGAGCTTCTACAGGAAGTCTGCAGGGGTTCTACAGGGTGTCTGTGATTTTCTATTGGATGTTCTGTAACTTTCTACAGGATGTTCAGAAATGGGATTTTGGAGGATGGATGGATGGAGAAAGATGAAGGAGTGGGTATGGAGGTAGGATAAGGGTTGGAGGTGGACCAGGACTTGGTGGATGGAGTTGAGGATAGAGGTAGATGGCTGGATTTGTTCAAGGAAGACTGAAGCAATGATGCACAAAAACTAGGGTTATGTGAGCAAATGGAAAACGTACGGCTAGAAGCTGAGCTGGGGAATGGAGCAGATGGATTTGATGGAGTATGGGCAGGTAGAGGAGTGGTACAGGTGCTCTGCAAGTCGTTTTTCCAACTGGACCGATGAAGACTTGTAAAATAAAAAACCTAGTTACGTTGACCTAATCTGATCTAACTGTCAGTACAAAGAATGAATAGAAGTTTGAACTGCAATGAAACCATGTATACTAACTCATGCAACTAAGCAAGTAAAAGTCTAAACTTGTAACCAACTTCTACACATGAAAATCAAACACTAGTGATTGCATGGCAAAGAAAAATCAGTGTTTTTGTGGGCAGCAAGGTGTCCCTGATCCCAGCTCCTGATCCCACTGAGGGAGAGGTGAAACCAGTGATGTTTGATGGCCCTTTTTGAAGCTTTTCCCTGTTAACAACCTATCAACTAAATCTGAGCATCAAAAGTCCTTCTAACCATTAACAGTGACCTAGTTAATCAACAAGATTTAATCTATTTAACAGAAATAATTTTGCAAATGCATAAAGAACAAATAACAATACATAAAGGAGGCCTTAGCACTCGGGTTGGGCCCAACCCCAAGAGCTGCAAGCTCCTATAAAGAACTCAGATCTGATGCCAAGTAAAGCTGCTTCCCATTACTCAAAAATAATCATCACAAGAAAGCGTACAATAGTAGCTAAGAAAAAAACGAGCTGAAGAAAGGACAACACTATAGTGCAAATACCAACAATTCCAAAAGTAAATTACGAAGGCTGAGGCCTTCTTATTTATACAATACGAGGGGGCTAGTAGCGCTCCTAGATTCAAGGGACTCAGCTATTCCAACTGCAGTAAACAGTCACTCTTTCCAAAGTTGCTTGGCTGCCTTTAGAACTCGTTTTGGTGGTCTGTTGAGCTCAGAGTTAAGGGTGGAGATTTCGAGGAAGGGCCATTTAATGCCACAGACAACCTCCCTACGAATCCTCACCTCAAGCTTGGCTGTCACCTGGGCCATAATTTCTTGGTTTTGCTCCAAAATTTGTCCAAAAAACCTGAAATGACCACGTATTAGCCTCCTTGGTAGAGTGACCACCCTTATTCGTTCAAATAACATAAACATACTAGAAAAACATGCATAATCTATTAAAAATGGAGGATTGAACAAGGACAATTAGGCAAAATGAGCCCAATAAGTTACCCAATTCGGGGCTCATCATCACCCCCCTGCTAAATGGGTTGCTCATCCTCTGAGCAACTAGTCCAGCTCATCATCCTTTATGGCTTTGATCACCTCCCTCACGTCCCAAGCCTCTGCTGTGATATCCTCTTCCCCGTCGTGGAATCCTGCCTTCCTTTCCACTTCCTCCCATTATCTACCTTCCTCCTCTTCCTTCACTCTTTCTAGCAATCCCAAAAGTAAAGGAGGACTAAATTTCAAGCCAATCCAATTGGCCTGCAAGTTCTGCATCAACTGTTTGTAGAGGGGTACCCTTGCCAAGGCTTCCCTCATCCTGGTGGGAGAGTGGTATTCTTTTATCTTTAGGCTGTGAGGCAGTGTGTTCCACCGCCTTGTGCAGACATGCATGCAGTTTTCTCCCAACAATCTCTCCATGTCCTCAAAGTGCGCAATGGCTTGAGCCTGTTGCTTAATGTATTCCGGTAGATCCTGAGGACTGTTGGCCAAGTGCTGGTGAGCGCTTATCACTACTGAGCTTCCATTGCCCAGCTGGCCATGCAGGCCAGTTGGGCCTCCTTTTCTTATATCTGCTATTTCAGAGATTGTGTCTCCAATTCTTTTTCCTGTAGCTGCCGATTCAGTATCTCAATTTCAGTCTGCACCCCTTCCTTTCTCTGTTGTTCATCAGGGGTATCTTTGGCTGTTGTGGGCTCCTCCTATTGCTGTTGTTCTCCCAAGATATGAGGCCTATCTTCCTTCCTCTGTCCCTGTAATTGTAGCTGCTGTCTAAGCAGCTCATTTTCTTCCTGTAGCTTGACCCGCTGGCTGCTCTCCACATGCCGTACTAGAGCCAATTCCCTCCTTGCCTCTTTGAGTTGTTCCTCCAGAGGACCTATATCCGCCACACCCTTGGACTTAGCAATTTTCATCCAAGTGTGGGGCCTCACTCTCTCTTCTTCTAGTGCAAGGAAAAGTGGCACTGTGAATTTTTGAGGAATGATCTTTTCGGCCTCCAAGAAGTTATAATAGGAGCCCAAGCTGGGCTGGGGGCTAGGTTCCACAATGTTTTCTACCTTTTCTTCCTCCTGTGGTGATTTAGCTACCTCACCCTCCATTGCTTTGGTCTCCTTCAACCTAGCTAGTGTTTCCTGTAGAATAGTCTTAGCATCCTGTAGAGAGGCCTTTGTGTCCAACATTTTCATTCTCTCCCTCCAGGTGGATGTCTTCGGGCTTCCCTGTTCATAAGTGATGGATGCCTTGGAGGGGTACCTCTCCTATTGTGTGGTAGGGGTGTCTACAATTGTGATTGGTTCTTTTGATGGAGGCTGGGGTCTGCGAGTCTTAATCCTTACACTCCTTCTTGCCTTAAAATACAGGGGAGGCTCCCTCTTTCGCTTTTCCTTCTGCTTGGGAGATGTGCTTTGGGTGGCCAGCACAGCTGCTGCCTTCCTAGCTAAAATTTCCGATGATTTTTCCCTCTGTTGCTCTGTCTTCAGACTTCCTGTAGAAAGTCTTGTGCTGACTGTTTTCTATCTTCCTGTAGAAGCAGTTTTAGGGCTTCCTGTAGAAACAATTTTCACTGTTTTGGCCTGCTTGGCTGGGGGTGCCTTCTTCTTCAATTTTGTTGTGGTTTCCTTGGATGTGCCCTCACTTTCTTGGACCTTTTCAGTCCTTTCTGCCCTGATTTGCAACCGTTTGTCCCTTGGATTTTGTGCTTTTATCTCACCCACAGCTTTGGCCTCAGTAGATTGGCCTTTTTCTTGTTTCTCTTCTTGCTTTTCCTGTGGTGGCCTGTCTTGGGTTTTCTTACCCTTAATTTCCTTACCTTAGTTTGCTTCTCTGCCTCAATATGCTCCTTTTCCTCACTGCTGGATGAAGTGAGTTCCTCGGCCAGAATCCGGATAAGTATGGAGGGCATCTTCTACTAGAAGCTTCATAAGCCCATGATGGGCTAGCTAGTCTGGTGTCCCTTCCTTCAGTGTTGTGCCACACTCAATCAATGACTATAGGAGGAAGTATGGGGGGCTTAATTTTTGTTCTGTGGGTAAA
Source organism: Pinus tabuliformis (assembly GCA_031772625.1). Taxonomy (NCBI): domain Eukaryota; kingdom Viridiplantae; phylum Streptophyta; class Pinopsida; order Pinales; family Pinaceae; genus Pinus; species Pinus tabuliformis. The sequence continues at coordinate 774,811,919 of CM062820.1, read as the reverse complement.
TCCATCTTATGCCCGAGTTCAGTGAGCAACCGGAAGTGATAACCATATAAAATACTGAATCACCCCTCACAGGTAATGTATTTCATAATATGAAGGCTAACCTCGCTCCAAAATGGATGTAGGCTAGCTCTCCGGACCCCATTTTTATCCTCTGAAAATTGTTCTTCTGGTAGGAAGAATTCCTTTTTGGCCTTCTGGCCCAATTTCCTTTCCTCTTTATCCCAGGGTATCCCCAATGGCAAGTTAGTGACCCGGCTAATGAGTTGTGGGGTGAGTCTTAAGGTCAATCCTCGAAAATTTACAATGGCTAGTATCTTGGATTTAGGCTACAGGGACCTTAGGAACTCCTCTGTTATCTCATCATCGTCACCTTGAATTCTGTCACAGAAGGTCATCCACTTTGCACGAGTAAATAGGTCTACCACCTCAGGAGTTTCTCTCAACTTCTTGGAATCTGAGGGTACCTTTCTGATAAACCCTCCTGGCATGGTGAAAAATACTCTGTTTTGGCTTGCGTACTGATCAGAAGGGGAATTCTGTGTATGGTTTCCTCCTTTGATTCTCAGGACAGGATTTCTCAGATGTTTTATCTCTATTTTCACCAATTCCCAGGTTATAATGCTATTGCTTCCCCAAAACTTGACTGTCAAAATGAAATTAGGCTCTCACAGACAGAGTGCAGAGCTTAATTTTCACACCCACCATATACAAGTCACGTTTTGTATGCATAGATCAGTCCTTACAGAGGTTTATCGTTTCTACAGGAGGGATTCGTTAACAGGCACCGTGGAGGAGAATGTAACACTGAACCAACTGAAAAAAACTCCATGTATCACCCAGGAAAACGACAATTCTTGACCCACAGGCAGACTTTTTTTAACTTTCCCTACTCCAAACAGTTTAATTTACCACCTTTTGAAATTTCATGCACGGGTATGACGTTTTTCGAGCCTATCTCTCTTCGAAGCTCCAATTCCGACGCAGAAGATCCAGGTTTCTCTGCTCCGGGAGGCTGTGCTGTGCTTCCTGTAGAGCTCCTTTCTGTAGAGAGCTTTGCCGACTGCTGGAGGATGTCACGGCACTTCTGATCAAGCTTGGGACGCGGGAGGAGTTTGAAATGGGCCGAGAAGCTTGGGCTAACGAACTGCAGAGGAGGAGGACACATACGTTGCTGAACCGGTTGCAATAGTAAATGGCAGTGGTTAATGTGAGTGTTATGGACGAAGAATTTTGAATTACGGTGCAATTCATGGCGCGGGGGTGAGGTGTCCAAGCTGATCCGTTGGCCAACATCACAGCCATCATTCTCCAGCGTGTCTCTAACCAACATTTTTCTATCTCTGCCATTACCCGCCGTCATCATTGCCCATCCGCCGATTTCACTGCAAACCCGCCGATTTTCCTCGACTGGACACTTCCCACGTGTCGAATTCACAGCCCTTTGGCGGATTTGAGCGTAACCGAGCTCGTTCGGATCCCATGAGGCTATCCGACTGACTGTGGGTGGCAAGTTGACTGGCCACCGAATTTGTTCAACCTGCACCATTCACAGACATGCAAGTCTCGTAGTATAGTTCATGCAATTTGACGAAATAAGGTTAGGCACCTACCTGTGTGGCCGTGGACGTGCTCTGCAGGTTTCTGGACGTGGAACGATGGCTCTGCTCATTGCTGCTTCATGCACAGGCGTTGGAATTCCTTCATTCATTGGCTGATGCTGCATGCAGGCTTCGGAATTTGATCCACTGGTAGTGAACGTTGCATGCACGGCTTTGCCTTTTCTCAGCTGTCGAGGAGGTGATCACGTTCAAGTGGAGCTGGTTGCATGCCTCCTGCATTGATTTCAACTGCTATTGACTCCATAGTGTGTATTCCAGGTGGATCAGCTGCTACAGGATTCCTGTAGGACATCCTGTAGCTGTTTCTCCTCCTGGGATGCATGCTGAAACGAGCAGGGTTGCATTCACGATTGAAGGGTCCTGATGAAGCTTTAACAGGTAGAGTGTGCGGGCCTTCATGTACTTGATTTGTCCCTTGAGAAAAAAATTGCAATCTGAGGAAATCAGGACTTTTTGCATGACTGTGCAGGAAACAGGTCCAGATTGTGGTAATGGTGGTGGAAAGAGATGAAACAGGTGATGGATGGGAAAAAGGGGTGGCTGCATGCCTTATCAATAGATTTCAAGCTTTAAATCCCTCTTCAGAATCGATTTTGGCCTGCCCAAAGGTTCTACAGGATGTTTCCTGTAGAAATGCAGAACTTCCTGTAGAAAGCCCTGAAACTTCCTATAGGAGGTTGAATCTTGACCCGAATGTGTCCAAATCCTGGAAAAATTGAGTGGCCATGGAGGGAGTGTCTGTGAGGATGTCTGGTAACTTGGTACGGACCCTTGTCCTTATTTTGCGCGACCTCCTTTATCTGCACTGCATTCCCTGCAACCTGCAATAATTTTTCAGAGATGAGACCTATTTCTTTTCTTTTTCTTTCCTCTTTTTCTTTTTCTCTTTTTTTTTTTGAAAGACAACAGGGGCGCCTTCATGAGGTTTTCACCCCACTATCTGACCTGGGCGCCTCAGAGAGGTTTTCACCCAAGGATCTTTTTATTCAAATTCTTTATTTTCTGAGAGATAGCAGGGGCACCTCCCTGAGGTTTTCACCCTCACTGCCTGCCCTAGCCGCCTCAGAGAGGTTTTCGTCCAGGGATCTTTTTATTCCCTTTTTTTTTTTTGATGATCAAGGCAAGGCCGGAATAGAGGCAGAACCCTGCTCTATTACCAGCACTGATTTTTCCACAGTTTCAATGAACTCCTGCCATGAAAGGGGTTTCTTGTAGATTTTCAATCGATGCCCATTGACAAGCATGGGGATGGCTTCTTCATCAACGGTCCTGATAAGGACTGAACCATTGTCATTGCATTTCTCCACTGTATACGGTCCTAACCATCTTGTCCTTAGCTTTCCTTTGAAATCCTTGTATCTTGAGTCATACAGCAGCGCCCAATCTCCTAGATGGAATTGCTTTTCATTAAGGTGTCGGTCATGCCATATCTTCCTCTGGAGTTGAACTACTTCTGAGTGGAGGAGGGCTTGCATTCTTTGTTCATCTAATCCATTCAGCTGCAATAATCTTTCACATTGAGCATGGCTGAGATCTACGTCCAGCTGAGCTGCCACCCTTAATGTATTGTACTCGAACTCTATGGACAGCAAAGCTTTCTTCTCGTAGACCAGCTCATAAGGTGTGAAACTGGTTGTGGTCTTCCAAGTGGTGTTGTAGGCCCAGGTGGCCTCAACCAGGCGATCTGCCCAATCCTTTCTGCTGCTGCTCACAACCTTAGTCAAAATCCCTTCCAATGCTCTATTAGTGACTTCCACCTGCCCATTTTCTTGAGGATGATAGGGGGTGGAAGTCTTGTGCTTGATCTTGTGATGAGCGAGAAAATCTTCAATCAAGTTGGAGGTGAACTGGCTTCCTTGATCTGTGACTAACTCTCTTGGGTAGCCATACTTGTAGAAGATATTTTCCCTCAGAAACTCGCCACCTTTTCTTCTGTTGCTGCTTTGATTGCCTTTGTTTCTGCCCACTTGGTCAGATAGTTGGTGCACACAATGATGTAAGACCGTTGCTTTGAAGGAGGGTTGATAGGACCCACAAAATCCATGCCCCACTTCTCAAATGGCTCGAAGGTCACTTGAGGTTGGAGAGGCATTTCATCCCTTGGAGTTAGTTTTCCCATCCTCTAGCATCGGTCACACTGGCTAATGTATCTTCTGACATCTTGATGAAGAGTAGGCCAATAGTAGCCTGCCTGTAGAATTTTGAAGGCAATCCTTTTTGCTGCAAAGTGGCCTCCACAAGGTCCATCATGACAGGTTAGGAGGATGTCAAAGACTTCCTCCTCCCTAACACAACGTCTCAAGATCTGATCTGGGCCAAGTTTAAACAGGTTGCCCCCGATCCAAGTGAACGGGGCACTCTTCCTTACAATTCTGCTCTTCTCCTTTGAGGATAGATGCGGAGGGAACTGTGCTGAGACCAAGTAATTTGCTATATCAGCAAACCATGGAGAGAGCACTGAGATAGCAAACAGATGTTCATCTGGCATCTGGTCATCCACTGTTCCTTCTTCACCTGTAGGCAAGTCCAATCTAGACAAGAAGTCAGCAACAACATTTTCCTTACCTGGCTTGTCAACAATCGTCAAATCAAATTGCTGCAACAAAAGTAACCATCTAATGATACGAGCATTGACATCAGGCTTATTCATTAAATATCTAATTGCAGCATGATCAGTGTGTACAAATGTTTGATAACCAGTGATGTAGTGTCTGAACTTGTTTAGGGAATGGACTACATCCAGGAACTCTTTCTCGGTTACAGTATAGTTCATTTCTGCCTTGGACAGGCTTTTGCTGATGAAGTATATGGAATATGGGAGTTTCTCCTCAACTTTCCTAAGGCTACCCCTATGGCTTTGTTCGAGGCATCAGTGTGGATGTGGAAAGGTAGGGCCCAGTTTGGACCTCTCAAGATCGGGGCGGACACCAGCTTATCTTTCAACTCATCCAGTGCTCCTTGACAGTTGTCAGTCCATTTAAACTCAACATCCTTCCCTAAGAGTCCAAACAAAGGCGAGGCTAGCTTACTGAAGTCTTTAATGAATCTTCGATAATACCCTGCTAAGCCTAGGAAACTCCGAACATCTCTTACCTTTTGAGGAGGTGGGACCTTTTGGATGATAGCAATCTTATTAGGGTCCACCTGTAATCCTTGCCGAGAAATGGTATGACCTAGCACGATCCCTTCAGTCATCAGGAATTTACATTTTTCGGGACTGAGGGACAGGTTCATCTCAATGCACTTGGTTAGAACTTTTCCCAGATTAGTCAATGCTTCTTGGAAGTTGGACCCATAAGGAGTAAAGTCATCCATATAGATTTCTACCGAATCATGGACCAACTCCGAAAAGATGCTCAATACTGCTCTCTGGAAAGTGGCAGGAGCGTTGCATAGCCCAAAGGGAAGGACTCGATAGGCAAAGGTACCCCAAGGACAGGTGAAGGTGGTTTTGTCCTAGTCTTCCGGGATGATTTGGATCTGGTTATACCCGCTGAACCCATCTAGGAAAGAGAAGAACTTCTTCCCTGCCAGTCCATCCAACACCTGATCTATGAAAGGCAAAGGGAAATGGTCTTTCTTCGTGGCTTTGTTAAGTTCTCAGTAATCTACACAGATTCTCCACTTCCCGTTCTTTTTGGGCACCAACACTAGAGGCGAGACCCACTCACTATCGGAGATAGGATAGATGAATCCTACATCCAATAATTTTTGCAATTCTTCTTTGACAATGTGCTTAAGGGCTGGATTCATTCTCCTCTGAGGCTGCCTGACCGGTTTACAATCTTCTTTAATGTAGATGTGATAGGTATAGACCGAAGGATGGACTCCTTTCATCTCCTTATAGCTCCAGGCAAATGCATTTAAATGATTGTTCAGTAAGCTACACAACTCCTTCTCTTGGGCAGGAGATAGGGAGGAGCTGATCCTTAAAGTTCTTTCGGGACCAAACTCCACATTCTTAACTCTAGGAGAGGTTGGATCAGTAACACAAAGGTCCACTAAGGTGCTGGCTTGGGTATCCTCCACTAATTCCTATAAGGACAGTGCACTGGGAGGTGGATTTTGAATCAAAGTCTCAATCAAATCATCCTCGGTTTGAGGACCTCCCCTAGTGGTTTCTACTATGCACAATGGTGCGAAGTAGACCTTATCCTCATCTCCTTCTTCCAACCAGGGTGGTAAGTCATGTTCTAGCAGAGGTTGGCAGGAGGATATAGGACTAGCTGCTTGGACATAGGCCCATTCTTGATGGTCATGCTTCTAGCTCGGCAACTGATGTAAGCATCCGCAGTGGCTAACCAAGGCCTTCCCAAAATGAGGGGGTATCCAGTGAGCTTAGCCTTTGGCTAAAGGACCAAGAAGTCCGCAGGGTACTCCCAAGAGTCAACAGAGACCAAGACATCTTCCACAATCCCTTCGAGAGTCACGGTGGAGCGATCTGCCAACTGCAGGACTGCCGAGGTCTTCCTTAAGGAATTCTGAAGGTTGAGTTTAAGCATGGTGTCCCTGGTCATCACATTAATGGTAGCCCCTAGATCAATCAAGGCATGGGGGATTATGGTGCCATTGATGTGGACATCAACTACAGGACTCCCAGGGTCCAAATACTTTGGACAGATTACTTGCCCCAACATTAGATCAGACAGTTGTCCGATGACATTAATAGTCGAGGCATCTCTCTTTCGCTTGCCTGGGTGCCTGAAACACTTCTCCTTAATCAATTTGTTGTATATTGGTACATCTTTGATGGCCTGGAGAAGTGGTATTTTTACACACAACTGTTTCAGTTCTCCCAGAAGTTCAGTCTCCTCTGGGTTTGGTTGCGTGGTTACTGTTAGTCGCTCAGGAAAGGGTGGAATGGCTTTGGGTTCACTTTCCTATTTCTCTTCCTCTTCCTCTGGGGGAGGAGGTTGGCGATCTGGAAGGGTCTTTCTGGATCACAGGTTGATCTCCTGGATCTCCACAGTATAGGTAGGACATGTTGTCTCCCCAGTGTATACCTGCTGGGCCTGTCGGTTGCTGGGGTTTGGGTTCAGTTGAGCAGGCATCTGGGGTTGTCTTGGAGGAGCAGGAGGTAATGGTTGTGGTTGAGCCGGTGGTGGAGGTAGAATGGCAGGAGGAGAGTTGTATTGGGGCCTCCACCCCGATTGAGGTGCATTCCACTGAGGCTGTGGCTGGACATGTGAGTGAAACGAATGAGCAGTGGGTTGAGTATGGTATTGAGGTGGATAAGACCACAGAGGAGGTTTGGACCAGGAAGGATGAGCAGGGGGACCCCAAGAAGGCATGTGAGCAGATTGGTTGGGGCTATAATAAGCTTGGGATGTCCCTTGCATCCCCTGCTGGTAAGGTCTGGGTCCATGCGGCCTCCTTTGGTTGAAGAAGTAGAGAGGTTCAGTGGGTGCCTCAGTCCCTTGGTACATGGCTTTGAATCCGGGCAAGGTTGGGCATTAGTTTGTAGGGTGGTTCTCCTCACAAACGAAACATACCTCTATTGAGTGCAATGGACACTCGTTCTTAAGGTGCTTCCTCGTACATCTGGGACAGAAAATGGCCAAAGCCCTCTCAGCTTCCTCTTTTTTTTGTTGGATTCGGAAAGTATCAAGTTGCATGGCAATGATCTGTCTCATCTCAGTTTTGAGGTCTTCCATCTGATTAGCAAACTCATTCTTGGAGAAGGTAGTACTAGCTGAAAGTGGATTCCCCCTACCTCTTTTCCGGGCTGCCCTAGAGTGGTTTCTAAACACAGTCTTTATGTCCTTATAAGGTAGTTGGTAAATGTCTCCTCCAGCTAGCATGTGAAGGGTATCTAGGAGGTCTTCAGCGACTCCTCAGAGCAGAACCAACTTTAGAGATTCAGGGTCAAGTGTACACCTGGCCCGTTTATAGCTGAGTTGGAACCTTTCCTCGTAGTCCTCTAAAGACTCATCATTTCCCATGGTCATCCGAAAAATTTCTCCCTTGGTTTCCTTTGACCTACAGTAATCCCGGTATTTGTTGTTAAAGTCTTGCTGCATCTGAGCCCAAGTAGTGATACTGTTTCCAAGTAACCCCATAAACCAGCGTAATGCTGCATCCTTGAGGGTAGAGGGAAAGAGTTTCAACTTTTGCTCATCTTCTGTATAGTCATAAGTTCGACAAAGGACAACAAACTCAAACAGGAAGGTATCAGGGCCTTCAGTGGTCAATCCATGGAAATGAGGTAAGGCTGAGGGACTTATGTTCTTCATTTTCATGTCCCCGTTGGTCTCTCGGATGGGGAAGGTACCTTCTATTCTCTCGTCATCGTCTCTACCATTTCTGTTGTCAGCCATGGTCTCAAAAGGAATATTTTCTTTCTCTTCTTCTGTTATAGGATCTTCGTATATCTCAAGAGGTTCACCTATAGGTTCTTTTGGATCACTGCCACCAAAGAAGAGAGAAGGGTGACTCAGTGAAGTGGTGGGGGTGTTGGGTAGGAATTTTCCGGTATTGTCTCTGTTCCTATGAGGCATGAAAGGATTTTTGGTTGTTTTTGCTTTTTTCTCTGCTTGTACCTGCAAAACTAAAATAGATGGAATTGCAACTAACTAAAATCTATCTTGCAGAAATGGAAATGCGGAATTGAAATGAAAGCAGGAAAGGACTAATCTACTTTGCTGAAATCAAATTGCTAGAATGAAATGCTAGACTACGCTTGCAGAATTGAAATTCTATTCTACGCTTGCAGAATTGAAATTGCGGAATTGAAAGGCTAATCTATGAAAGCAATAAATGTCTATTTTACTTTTGCAGAAATGAAATTGCAGAATGGAAATGAAATAAACTACTTAGTAGAAGGTTAGAGTAGGAAAATAGAAGAAAAGCAGCAATCACAAATACTCTGACGCTTCCCCGGCAACGGCGCCAAAAAGAGTGGTGAGCTCCAGTATTGTAGCAATAATGTTGCAACTCCTGGGACTCCCTTCTTTACTTTTATCAACCCGGTAGTTCGTAACAAACTTGGAAGCGATGGTGCTGTATGCACAAGTACTAGCTCTTGCCGCAGCTGTCACTTGGTTAGCCGACACAAGTCCGCTAGGAGCTTAAGCCAATTTCTATGAGCTCTGAGAAGAAGCTTTTTAACTGATGGATGAAAGCTAACTTAAAGAAGGCTGATCTACTTTCAGAAAGAAACTGAAAAGCTAAAAGAAAACGAAAACCCTAGCAAACCCTAATTTTACCAACTATCCCTACCGATGCAAGAAAGAGGATGCAAGCTACTGAAAGAGATGCCATTGACTTCTAAGAAGGTAAATACATGTATCTAAGCTACTTCTACAGTAACATCTGAAAAAAAAAAACATCTTTTTGTATTTTTGAATAAGTTGTCAGAATTATCATGCATGCAATTTGACTGTTTTGACTGTGGAGAGGTGGATTGGTGAGAGGAAATGCTTGGATGAGGTCGGGAAGGTTCAGAGAGGGCCTAAGGGGTCCCTAACACCCTTCCAGAGAGTTTCACAGAGTTTGGCTATCAAGAAACCTCATTCGTGAGCTTCTACAGGAAGTCTGCAGGGGTTCTACAGGATGTATGTGATTTTCTACAGGATGTTCTGTAACTTTCTACAGGATGTTCAGAAATGGGATTTTGGAGGATGGATGGATGGAGAAAGATGAAGGAGTGGGTATGTAGGTAGGATAAAGGTTGGAGGTGGACCAGGACTTGGTGCATGGAGTTGAGGATAGAGGTAGATGGCTGGATTTGTTCAATGAAGACTAAAGCAATGATGCACAAAAACTAGGGTTATGTGAGCAAATGGCAAACGTACGGCTAGAAGCTGAGCTGGGGAATGGAGCAGATGGGTTTTATGGAGTATGGGCAGGTAGAGGAGTGGTACAGGTGCTCTGCAAGTCGTTTTTCCAACTGGACCGATGAAGACTTGTAAAATCAAAAACCTAGTTACGTTGACCTAATCTGATCTAACTGTCAGTACAAAGAATGAATAGAAGTTTGAACTGCAATGAAACCATGTATACTAACTCATGCAACTAAGCAAGCAAAAGTCTAAACTTGTAACCAACTTCTACACATGAAAATCAAACACTAGTGATTGCATGACAAAGCAAAATCAGTGTTTTTGTGGGCAGCAAGGTGTCCCTGATCCCAGCTCCTGATCCCACTGAGGGAGAGGTGAAACCAATGATGTTTGATGGCCCTTTTTGAAGCTTTTCCCTGTTAACAACCTATCAACTAAATCTGAGCATCAAAAGTCCTTCTAACCATTAACAATGACCTAGTTAATCAGCAAGATTTAATCTACTTAACAAAAATAATTTTGCAAATGCATAAAGAAAAAATAACAATACATAAAGAAGGCCTTAGCACTCGGGTTGGGCCCAACCCCAAGAGCTGCAGGCTCCTATAAAGAACTCAGATCTGATGCCAAGTAAAGTTGCTTCCCATTACTCAAAAATAATCATCACAAGAAAGTGTACAGCAGTAGCTAAGAAAAAAACGAGCTGAAGAAAGGACATCACTATAGTGCAAATACCAACAGTTCCAAAAGTAAACTATGAAGGCTGAGGCCTTCTTATTTATACAATACGAGGGGGCTAGCAGCCCTCCTAGATTCAAGGGACTCGGTTGTTCCAACTGTAGTAAACAACCACTCTTTCCAAAGCTGCTTGGCTGCCTTTAGAACTTGTTTTGGTGGTTTGTTGAGCTCGGAGTTGAGGGTGGAGATTTCGAGGAAGGGCCATTTAATGCCACAGACAACCTCCCTACGAATCCTCACCTCAAGCTTGGCTGTCACCTGGGCCATAATTGCTTGGTTTTGCTCCAAAATTTGTCCAGAAAACCTGAAATGACCACGTATTAGCCTCCTTGGTAGAGTGACCACCCTTATTCGTTCAAATAACATAAACATACTAGAAAAACATGCATAATCTATGAAAAATGGAGGATTGAACAAGGACAATTAGGCAAAATGAGCCCAATAAGTTACCCAATTCGGGGCTCATCAACTGGAAAACTAGTCAAACTCTTTTTGGGCTTCTAGTGATTCCGATGATTCTCTATGGTTGTGAACTATGGGCCTGACATGCAGTGGAAACAAATTGAGAAAATTCAGAAGCATTTGATTACAAACAAATTTAAGATTAAAAGTGCAGTTCCTTATGCTATCTTGTTAAGTGAAACAGGGGTTGCTCCTATTGAAGCAATTGCTATGGTGCAAGTCATAAGGTATTTAAAAAAATTGAGCAAACGGAAGAGGGTAGATGGCCTAAGGTTGTCTTTAATGATAGATTGTGCAAGAGAAAAAAAACTTGGATGCAAAAAAATAATAAATGGTTTAGTAAATGGGGTATTTGCTTGAACGCGTGTCCCATAAACAACAAAGAGATAAAAGCTTTTATTATGGAAAAGTTCCACAAGCATACTTGAGATAAGGAGCTAGGAAGAAAGAAAAAGTACTATATTGAAGTATTTAATCCCACTCATAGTCATCAACCAAAAACATACATAGAGGCGAATATCTCTTAGAGAGCCAAAATTCTTATTGCTCAGTTAAGGACTAATTCTCATCAACTCTGTTGTGAAACGGGGCATTAGAAAAGGCCAAAGTAAGTGTGAGAGGAAAGAGAATGAATTTTTTTTTCTTCCGGAAAAGTGCAAACAGAAAAACATTTCATTTTAGAATGTGAGGCCTTCAAAGACAACAGTTTAGATATGCTGATAGCTAGCTCTTGGGATAATCTATTTAGTGAGGGGTTTGTCGAGAAACTGGGAGCATTTATTTTGAATCTTTACAGAAAAAGGGCCGAATACATCAAACAGATGAAGAAGCAATCTGTCCCATAGACTATCTTAGCCTCGTGGACGTTAAAATAATTTCTTTCTTTCTTTCTTTCTTCTAGTTCATTCATATGATATACAACCGATAAGTCCTACGCATATCACTATTATTTTGCGACCTCCCAACTTGTGCAATCTCTGCAACTGCACATACCAACGAATAATAACAAAATACCAGTTAATACCCACAAATTTAACAGTAGCAATTACATACCAACAAATCTAACAATATCAGTTACGAAAGAGAATAGTACATACTGGGAGTGATGTTTACTTTCAACTCACTTCTGAAGGTATCAATAAGTTGAGTTATAAAACCTTCTTGGCTAACAGTTTCCCTCTCGATTATTGAGAGAAGGGGAAGCACATAATTATTTATAAAATCGTTCGCACCCATAGTCACTGAGAATATCGACTTTCTCACCAATTCTTTGCCTGCTTTTTTTCCCACCATTCTTCTCAGTTCTATTCTTGTTGTTGTACGTCCAATGGAAGCATCCCAATCTGCAAATAACATTTCATCTTAAAAACAAATAAATCTTACCTGCTTCGCATAATACATTTCATCAGATAAAAACATATTTTCTAAAAAGACATTTTAGTATATCTTACCTACTTCGCATAATACTGTTCATAATCCTTTGACCTGCTAATTTGTTCTTTATATCGTTGTCAATATGTTAGAGCCTAGATTGACCTAAGGCTGAAGGGAGGCAATCCTAGGATAACGACAAACCAAGCTTAACCTGGTAGCTAGCCCTACCAGGTCAGGAGAGAGCTCTCTCCTTGTCAATCTCAGTCAAGATGACTGCAAATATGGATTTTAGGCTAGGTATAGTAGCTCTATGGTTTTTTGATTGCTTTTGATGGTTTTGCTGGATTAAATGGAGCAGGCTGCTTTGAGTCCGGGAAATCAAATCAGGAATGCAGGGTGTTCTATGGGGCGAGGTAGGTAGGTGTTTTAGCACTTGAAATTGAGTGAGATGGTAGGTCTAAGACTGGTGAGGAGCTTAGGAGGGCATGCAAAGATCATGTATACTTCTCAAACTATAGAAAACGTCAAAAACTAAATGGTTTCCCAAGGCAGAGCACTGTAACCAATGTATTCTACCTTTCTATCTTGATATCATTTAGCATAGAAGAATGAATCAAATTGTGGCACACATATCACATGAGAAAAACTAATAACAGAAGAAGAAACTATGAAAAAACACTTTACCACAAGTGTCCCATAAAAGTAGTTGCAAATCCTGGTTTATTTCCTTGCCAAACTGCTGATAAAGGTGTACAATGTAGCTCAGAGCATTCAAGAGAGTCCAATCTTTGCTAATGACTGAAAAAATACATAATATAGAAAATCAAACCACCTATGCTAGCCCTCAGGGGTCGAATCCAAGAGATAAGGAACTGTTACAACCATTTCCCAACAAGGAACAAGAATATAGGCAGTGGAACAGCTTGCCTCTATAGGCATGGAAACTGATTCATTGACCCCCAAACCACCTCAAAATGATGAATCTACCCTCTAAGGTCATTTTACAATTAAATTTACATAGCATAGCATCAATTATAATAATAATTTCATCCATGAAGAGATAAAAATTCAGCTTGTAGAGAAACTGGGCGAAAACTGGATTTTTGGGCAAACTAGCTCTATGCGTAGCGCCACTGGCCAGGTGCGTAGCGCCGCTTCACAGCCACTTTTGGAGGCCTTTCCCTTAGTCAAATTGAGGCAAAGATAGCTCATTGGAAAGGGCTTCCTGCCTAGTTTCTGGAACATCTTTAATTTGTGCATTTGGAGGTCATTTTTCCCCTCAAAAGTGAAATCTCCCAAGGCTGCTTCTATGTGTCCAAAAAGAGGCAAAGAGGTCATTTTTTATGGTTTTTTGACCATTTGGTGACCAAGTTTTGCTCCAAAATTGCTAAGATTTTATGGTTTTGATGCTTTCATCATGTTGAATCCAAATATACAAGCCATTTCTTCAAAAGGTCATCCAGTGAAAAGTGTAGGGCAATTTTCTATGTTGCAAAATTTCAAAAATTGAAAATGACCAAAATTTGTCAAAACTTGCCCAGATTTGGCACAAGGCTCCATCATTAGTTGCTTTGATGGGCTAGTGAGGCTTCAGCTAGGATTTTTAGCTTGTCTTTCTCCTTTTTTCTCCTTAAGACCTTCCTCAACCTTGCCTTAAGCTTCGTCATCCTTATATTGCATATTTTGTTCCGAGTCATATAGTAGTAGGCCATGTGGCGAAGCATATTCTTGTCTCTATTGGCTTTCTCAAGCAGCCCCTCAAGGTGTATATTAACCCTCTCAAGCCAAGTTTCACGGTCATTCTTGATCTCTTGTTCAATGGAAGTCAACTTGACCTTTGCCTTCTTAGCCTTTTGCCTATTCTCCTTGATCATTTGCAGCTCCATGAGGACTTTCTTGTCGGTCAATTGTTTGTTTTCTTGCTCTAGATATTTGATGATCCACTTAGCCCTCTCTACGTTGTCAGATAAAACTTGTATCTAAGCCTTTTGCTCTTTAATGATCATGTCTTTGGCACTTTTTTGATCTTGAGCTTCTAAGTCAATGACATCAACTCCTTGTGTCTCCTCATGATCAATAAGATCAAAATCTCTTTCTTGCTCATCTTCAAGATCCTTCTTATGCATCTTTTTCTTGCCTTTACCTTTACCCTTGCTTTGCTTCTTTACATGTACCTATTTAGCTGAAGAAGAAGGCAAAGCCCCTTCCACTCTTTGTGGAGATAGCATTTTCCTGTAGCCTGATGATGAAGGCGAGACCCCTTCCACACCTTGTGGAGATAATACTCCCCTGGCAGTTGCAAAAAGTTTCCTAGTGCCTCTCTCATATGTTACAAATACTAGCACTCCAACAGTTTCAGTCTCTTGGACCTTTTCATGTCTTGAAGGTCCACCTTCTTCATGAGGCACTGATGAAAAGACTTGAGGGCCTTTGAACATTTCATGAGAAATGAAAGTCTCCCATGGCATGTTGAAAAGGTTCAGCTAATGTAAAACAATGATTTTAATCAAAGAGTAGTGGTAAATGCTAGTTACCTGTTGGGGGTATGATTTCTTCTTTACAATGAGTGCCATCTTTTCAATGTTTCTGAACATGAAGTAGGGGATATTCATCATTCTCACCCTAGTGAAATGCATCAACAGTCTAATGTGGTAGGCATACAAGCGAGAGAACCTACCTTCACAAGTAAAGTACTTGATGATGATCTTCATCAATGGAGCAAACCTGTCCTCCAAGAATTTAAAGGGGAATACTCTTTTGAGTTTGTTATGGTATTTAGCCTTGATATAAGGCTCATAATACTCCCTGTCAATGTCCTGACCTTTGTTCCACTTCTCACCCACATTTGGAAAACCTGTAGCTTCTGAAATGATAGCTGGTGACAAAGTGAATGTAACTCCAGCAAGGTTTACCTCATTGTTGTCCAAATGTGTCACAAACAACCTTGCTAATTCATGATGAGATTTAACCCTTTCCACCATTTCACAGAAGCTAAAACATGTCTGAGGTCTAAAACAAGAAATGGCAAAAGGGCAGGTTTGTAGCCCCCTCAAATTGGTGGGCTCCTCTGATATGTTTTCCTCCCTTATGAGGCTTCCTACCCTGTGTGTCTCTCTCCCTAGATCTGTCACTGAGGGTTTCTTCTTCCAATTCATACTCACTGTCCCTCTCCATTGTTTTAAAATTGTTTCTCTTGTTGTGAATGAAGTGTGGTGAATGAAGAGTGGTGAATTAGTGAATGAAGGTAAGATGAGTATGAAGATATTTGAATAGGAAAATAGGTGAGGGTGAACAAGAGTGGGAAAGGGATGTAGAGAGTGAGTAGGGTTTGGGAATAATGTAGGGTTTGGGGTATGTATAGGGTTTGGGATGTATTTGTATAGGGTTTGGGGATTAGGGAAAAGTAAATATATGATATAGGATAGCCTGATAATAAAAATATAGGAGATAGTTTAGTGAAACTAGGGTTTGATTCTTTGAGAAACAAAACAACCCAACACTGATGCAACAATTCTTTTCAGCAAGAATAATGGTGTTACTTACTTGCAATGGAGGAATTTGGGAGTTTTGAGGCGAAATGGAGCGATTTTGAATAATCTGGAGCCTAACTACCAGGTGCGTAGCGCACTCACCCAGGTGCATAGTACCAGTTCAAAATTACACTGCAGGAAAAACCCAGGTGCGTAGCGCCACTGCTATGCGTAGCACTGGACTTTGGTGCATAGCGCTAGGCAGATTTCTCCACAAACACAGTGATTTCACTCCCTTTGCTCAATAACACTTCAAAATCGTGTTTTTGCTCATAGACCTCAACTCAAACAATGAAATGACTTCAAGAGAGGGATGAACTTTATATGGCTTGGCAACTTTTAATTTTTTAATTTTCAAAACTCACTTTATAATGTCTATTTGATTTTTCAAATACTCTGTTTTATGGATGCTTGATCTTTTGCTTGAAATAGTGAACTGATGCTTTGATTTCTTTGACTTTTGTAATGGAATGTGTTTGGCAACATCATTAGATGCTTAGGAGCAGCAGTCATTATTGGCCACCTCATGTCCTTGCTGATCATTATTGTCATGTAATCATCAAATTTTGACCATGTTGGGACCCTAAAACCTAATAAGACCAAACCCTATGTAATTGATGGAATGAACTGCAAAATGAACATGAATCATGACTAAAAAGTATGGAAGTAGATCAGCAAGTACATACCATGAGGGAGAAACTGAGGCAAACCCTACCATCAGTGGATCCATGACCTAATGGAATGCAATCTCATCAGAATGGGATTACTAGTATGAAATGCAAAAGAGTAAATTTTGATCATTGATGGTAGTGTGAAGACACTGACACTAACATTGGCTCCAATGGGGATGGTAGCTCCTTGGAGGTGCCAAGAACCATAGATCTCTGGGAACATGTAGATTAGTGCCTCATCCATTGGGCAACGGAGTAAAAAAAAAACTCAAACTGAAATGCATGACTGAAGACTGATGACTCAAAGACATAAACTGACTTGAAATTGACTCAATACTAAAACACAATTAACAAACTGGAAAAGACGCTTGAAGTGGAGCTTATTCAATAAAACCTACTCTAATTGTTCCATTCATCACCTGATCAAGTGAAATGAAACAACCAATGCAACCAAGTAAGCATTTTGGTTGTTGTTTGAATTCTCCGCAAGTGCTTTCTTATGAACAACAAGAGAGAACTACTGAAAGGCAACTCCCATGAAAACTTGTAAACAGATCGGTTGAATAATATGGATTCTCTATCCGGCTCCAAAAATACTGCATAAGGATCTTGAAATTCATGTGCACTGGGACTTTGCTCATCCAATGGATTACTTTTCTTCTCCTCATACCAATGCAAACTTTCATCTGAGCTTTGTGACAAGACTCCTGCTAAAAATAACAAAGAATCCGGCTGCCAGATCAAATTTGTATCAATACCTTTTTCAAGCTCACAGGTAGCTAATGGAGAAGGACTTTGACTACAGACATCATCCAACACATTAGCTATTGGATCATGAGAAGCTTGAAAATACTGTTGTAACCCATTTTCTATTGATTCCCATGAGATTGCTTGATTTTCTACAGGCTGCTCATCATTTATTGAAGATGTACTATGCAAATTTCCCTTCAAAAACTGAAATGATTCAAAATAGAATGGTATGGAATCATCTTGCATCATTTGATCATATGTTTGAGCTTCCAAGTCTTCATCTACAATCTGACATTCAGTGGCATTCGGGGGCTACAAATCCAGATATGAGAAGTCTTGAACGAGGATTTCATTGCCCTCAAGATGGTCCAGATCAAAACTTGTCGACAGTTGATTTCTGATTGCATGAAAGTTGTCTCTGATGAACTAAAAACGAAGTAAAACAAAAAGGCAAAGATCCTTCACTTACTTCAAAATTTTCTTCACTTTCCTCCTCATTTCCATAGCTGATATGCATCGGTTGATCACTGTATTCGAGCTGCTGAAAGTGAACTTCCTCCTTCCATAAACCAGCTGCTGATTTGTCTACAAGATTAGCTTCTATTTGGAGAACATAATCATCATCATACTGATAAAACTGAGGTAAATCATCAGTATAAAAGACATCGTCAAGCATAAATGTCACATCAACAGATATTTCTTCTCCAAGATGATCTATAAAACAATAATTATTAGATTTATGACAATTGGGATAAGAAAGAAAATGTTTTGCATCATCCACCTGTTCTTCTTCAATCAGTGAGCCATGGTCTTGAACATCATACACATTCCTTGTGGTGATCTTTTGCATCATATCTTCCACTGCACTTACCAAAATGTTGAGCTTTACCTCTAAAGATGTCATTTCCTCTAGATCTATGCTCTTCATCTCTTCTTCCTTCAACTTTGCCCTTCTGATCAGCAAATTAGCCTTTGCATCTACTGCATTGTTTTGCATCGCTTCAAGTGTTTCAAGGTTCCTCTCTCTCAGCTGAAACTCCATTTCTGGATCAAAGGTTTCCGGGTAGTGCAAAAGAGCAGATCCAGGAGGAGGTCTTATAGTAATAGGCATCGAACAATAAAATTGGTTAAATCTGGCAGAAAACTATTGTACTGTCTCCCCTGGTTGTCTTTTCGGCTACTTATATTCTTCTAGAATCAAGAAAGGGTTCTGTCTGACCACCCACTTGTCGAGGAACACTTTGACGAACTGCTGGAAATCTGAGATGCTCGCATCAGGCAGGGTTTTGAACCAACTCTTGACTTTGACTTGCAAATAAAGAGCAAAAATCCTAATACTGACATCCTCTTCATCAACTTAAAAAAGGTCAAGAAAAGACTCAAAATTCAGTACATGTCTCTTAGCAATGATGTTGTCATATTCACCATCAAATCTTGGTAGATATAGGTAATGATTTTTAGGGAAAGCATGGGATATGGGAGGTAAGATCAAAGGCTTGTATCTATCTGGAATTTTACAAGGTATGGGAATATGTACAGTCTTGGTCTCTCTAGGCTCATCGGTTTGAAGACGGTCATCATAAGATTCATAAGAAGGGTCTTGATCAAGATCAAAGGCATGCGAATATTTGGTATTCACAATCTTCCAAGGGAAAGAATCAAATGCAGGTCTAGGATCTTTTCTCAAATACAATATACTTTGTAAAGCCTTCTTGACATTCTTGGGAAAAGAGAAAAAATAATTTATAACGAAGAACATAATGTTTTGGATGAAATTCCAACTTGAATACCTGATCTTTCCATATTGTCCTTTCATGTTTCTGTTGTGCAGGGTCATCCTCCAGGGGAGTCCTTGGATCTGATGTCGAAACTGATTTAGAGTCGCCAGGTGAACAATTTTAGCCTTCCTGTGTCTGATCGTTGTCCACCATCAACAATCAGATCTAAACTTGATGCATTTTGCTGAGGAACATAAAACTATGTTCCCCATTATGGTCGCCACTATGTTAGAGCCTAGATTGACCTCAGGCTAAAGGGAGGCAATCCTAGGATAACCACAAACCAAGCTTAACCTGGTAGCTAGCCCTACCAGGTTGGGAGAGGGCTCTCTCCTTGTCAATCTCAGTTGAGATGACTGCAAATATGGATTTTAGGCTAGCTATAGTAGCTCTAGGGTTTTTGGATTGATTTTTATGGTTTTGTTGGATCAAATGGAGCAGGCAGCTTTGGGTCCAGGAAATCAAATCAGGAATGCAGGGTGTTCTATGGGGCGAGGTAGGTAGGTGTTTTAGCACTTGAAATTGAGTGAGATGGTAGGTCTAAAACTGGTGAGGAGCTGAGGAAGGCATGCAAAGATCATGTATCCTTCTCAAACTATAGAAAACGTAAAAAACTAAATGGTTTCCCAAGGCAGAGCACTGTAATCAATGTATTCTACCTTTCTATCTTGATATCATTTAGCATAGAAGAATGAATCAGATTATGGCACACATAACACATGAGACAAACTAATAACAGAAGAAGAAACTATGCAAAAACACTTTACCACAAGTATCCCATAAAAATAGCTGCAAATCCTGGTTTATTTCCTTGCCAAACTGCTGATAAAGATGTACAATGTAGCTCAGATCATCCAAGAGAGTCCAACATTTGCTAATGACTGAAAAATAGATAATATAGACAATCAAACCACCTATGCTAGCCATCAGGGGCTCGAATCCAAAAGATAAGGAACTATCACAACCATTTCCCAACAAGGAATAGGAATATAGGCAGTGGAACAACTTGCCTCTATAAGCATGGAAACTGATTCATTGACCCCCAAACCACCTCAAAATGATGAATCTACCCTCTAAGGTCATTTTAAAATTACATTTACATAGCATAGCATCAATTACAATCATAATTTCATCCATGAAGAGAGAAAAAGTCAACTTGTAGAGAAACTGGGCGAAAACTAGATTTTTAGGTAAACTGGCTCTATGCGTAGTGCCACTGGCCAGGTGCGTAGTGCCACTTCACAGCCACTTTTGGAAGCCTTCACCTTAGCCAAATTAAGCCCAAGATATCTCATTGAAAAGGTCGTCCTATCTAGTTTCTCGAACATCTTTAATTTTTTCATTTGGAGGTCATTTGCCCCCTCAAAAGTGAAATCTCCCAAGGCTGCTTTTGTGTGTCCAAAAAGCAGCAGAGAGGTCATTTTTTGATGGTTTTTTGACCTTTTGGTGACCAAGTTTTGCTCAAAAATTGCTGAGATTTTCTGGGTTTGATGCTCTCATCATGCTGAATCCAAATATACAAGCCATTTCTTCAAAAAGTCTTCCAGTGAAAGCGTAGCGCCACCTAGGGAAATTTTCTGTGTTGCAAAATTTCAAAAATTGAAAATGACCAAAATTTGTCAAAACTTGCCTAGATTTGGCACAAGGCTCCATCCTTAGTTGCTTTGATGGGCTAGTGAGGCTTCAGCCAAGATTTTTAGCTTGTCTTGCTTATTTTTGCTCCTTAAGGCCTTCCTCAACCTTGCCTTAAGCTTCCTCATCCTTATATTGCATATTTTGTTCTGGGTCATATAGTGGTAGGCCATGTGGCGAAGCATCTTCTTATCTCTATTTGCTTTCTCAAGCAACCCCTCAAGGTGTATATTAACCCTCTCAAGCTAAGTTTCGCGGTCATTCTCGATCTCTTGTTCAATGGAAGTCAACTTGACCTTTGCCTTCTTAGCCTTTTGCCTATTCTCCTTGATCATTTGCAGCTCCATGAGGACTTGCTTGTCGGTCAATTGTTTGTTTTCTTGCTCTAGATATTTGATGATCCACTTAGCTCTCTCTAAGTTGTCAGACAAAGCTTGTATCTCAGCCTCTTGCTCTTTAATGATCATGTCTTTGGCACTTTTTGGATCTTGAGCTTCTAAGTCAATGACATCAACTCCTTGTGTCTCCTCATGATCAACAAGATCAAAATCTCTTTCTTGCTCATCTTCAAGATCCTTCTTATGCATATTTTTCTTGCCTTTACCTTTACCCTTGCTTTGCTGCTCTAACTGTACCTGTTTTGCTGAAGAAGAAGGCAAAGCCCCTTCCACTCCTTGTGGAGATAGCATTTGCCTGTAGCCTGATGATGAAGGCGAGACCCCTTCCACACCTTGTGGAGATAATACTCGCCTGGCAGGTGCAAAAAGTTTCCTAGTGCCTCTCTCATATGTTACAAATACTGGCACTCCAAAAATTTCAGTCTCTTGGACCTTTTCATGTCCTGAAGGTCCACCTTCTTCATGAGGCACTGATGAAAAGACTTGAGGGCCATTGAACATTTCATGAGAAATCAAAGTCTCCCATGGCATGTTGAGAAGGTTCAATTGATGTGAAACAATGATTTTAATCAAAGAGTAGTGGTAAATGCTAGTTAACTACTGGGGGTATGATTTCTTCTTTACAATGAGTGCCATCTTTTCAATGTTTCTGAACATGAAGTAGGGGATATTCATCATTCTCACCCTAGTGAAATGCATCAGCAGTCTAATGTGGTAGGCATACAAGCGAGAGAACTTACTTTCACAAGTAAAGTACTTGATGATGATCTTCATCAATGGAGCAAACCTGTCCTCCAAGAATTTAAAGGGGAATACTCTCTTGAGTTTGTTATGGTATTTAGCCTTGATGTAAGGCTCATAATACTCCATGTTAATGTCTTAACCTTTGTTCCACTTCTCATCCACATTTGGAATACTTGTAGCTTCTGAAATGACAGCTGGTGACAAAGTGAATGTAAGCCAGCAAGGTTTACCTCATTGTTGTCTAAATGTGTCACAAACAACCTTGCTAATTCATGATGAGATCTAACCATTTCCACCATTTCACAGAAGCTAAAACATGACTGATGTCTAAAACAAGAAATGACAAAAGGGTAGGCTTGCAGCTCCCTCAAACTAGTGGGCTTCTCTCTGATATATTTTCCTCCCTTATAAGGCTTCCTTCCCTGTGTGTCTCTCTCCCTAGAACTGTCACTGAGGGTTTCTTCTTCCAATTCATACTCATTGTCCCTCTCCATTGTTGTACAGTTCTTTCTCTTGTGGTGAATGAAGTGTGGTGAATGAAGAGTGGTGAATTGGTGAATGAAGGTAAGGTGAGTATGAAGAGATTTGAATAGGAAAATAGGTGAGGGTGAACAAGAGTGGGAAAGGGATGTAGGGAGTGAGTAGGGTTTGGGAATAGTGTAGGGTTTGGGGTATATGTATAGGGTTTGGGATGTATGTGTATAGGGTTTGGGGATTAGGGAAAAGTAAATATATGATATAGGACAGTGATAATCAAAATATAGGAGATAGTTTAGTGAAACTAGGGTTTGATTTTTTGAGAAACAAAACAACCCAAGACTGATGCAACAATTATTTTCAACAAGAATAATGGTGTTACTTACTTGCAATGGAGGAATTTGGGAGTTTCGAGGCGAATTGGAGCGATTTTGAACAATTTGGAGCCTAACTGCCAAGTGCGTAGCGCCAGTTCAAAATTACACTGCAGGAAAAACCCAGGTGCGTAGCGCCACTCCTATGCGTAGTTTGGACTTCGGTGCATAGCGCGAGGCAGATTTCTCCACAAACACAATGATTTCACTCCCTTTGCTCAATAACACTTCAAAATCACGTTTTTGCTCATAGACCTCAACTCAAACAACGAAATGACTTCAAGAGAGGGATGAACTTTATATGGCTTGGCAACCTTTAATTTTTTAATTTTCAAAACTCACTTTATAATGTCTATTTTCTTTTTCAAATACTCTGTTTTCTGGATGCTTGATCTTTTGCTTGAATTAGGTGAATTGATGCTTTGATTTCTTTGACTTTTGCAGTGGCATGTGTTTGGCAACATCATTAGATGCTTAGGAGCAGCAGTCATTATTGGCCACCTCATGTCCTTGTTGATCATTATTGGCATGTAATCATCAAATTTTGACCATGGTGGGACCCTAAAACCTAATGAGACCAAACCCTATGTAATGGATGGAATGAACTGCAAAATGAACATGAATCATGATTGAAAAGTATGGAAGTAGATCAACAAGTACATATCATGAGGGAAAAACTGAGGCAAACCCTACCATCAGTGGATTCATGACCTAATGGAATGCAATCTCATCAAAATAGGACTCCTAGTATGAAATGCAAAAGAGTAAATTTTGATCACTGTTGGCAGTGTGAAGACACTGACACTAACACAATATATATATATATTCTCCCTCTTCCTTAACTAAATAAGATAATCACTGATCATGATACGTCCATCGTCATTCGCCTCAAATACTTAGCCAAGGCAGTGTATTTCCAAATCTATTAACTAACTAATCGTTTTACGGAAAGGGAATAGCATGTCCGAACAATCGACTAGGAGATTAATGTGGAATGTATTACGGTAGCGCTGATACGGTTGTAACGACTATTTGTTGTGGACCAAAAATTTTATTCGCAATTTCAAATATCATGTTTTAAGATTTGAAGAGAAATTTGTGTGCATTTACGGAAACTTTTACACAAATCATCCAACTTAAATGAGGAAGTATTGTATAACTATGTAGTATAGAGTCAATTAGTGAAAATTATTTGAACTTCACAACCATTTCATACGTTCCATAAACTCCACTTCTCATCATTAATGTGAATGTGAAACCGATAATGTATAATGTACTCATGTATAGAGGACATTTCGAGGTTTGAAATGGTATTTTTAAGAAAAATAATAAAATTATAGTTAAATAATAAAATAAGAGTGTTAAAAAAAAATCAATTTTTTTTTATTGCATTTTAAAATTTGGGTTTTTTTTAAAGTTTACTTCAATTTAAAGTATAGATATTTGTTGTTAATAGTGATTTATTCAAATCTAAAGTGTAGGTAAATTAAATTGAACACAATTTACTTTTAAATAAATAAAAAATGAAAAAATGAAAAATAAGTACAAATAGATGTAATTTTAATTCTATATTCAAAAAAATATTATACTAATTTTCTTAATTTTTAAAAATTGGATTTATTAATAACTTTTTTGTTTTCAGAAAATTATTCAAATAATAATTTATTTTTTATTTTTTTATTTTTTTTCGATTACTATACATAGGAAATTGCAACATAGTGCAAGTATATCTAATCAACCATATAAAGGAAAGTGCAACATAGTGCAACAAATTCAGGTACCCAAAACATTATTTTTTTATATGTAATCAACTATACATAGGAAAGTGTAACATATAACAAATTCAAGTACCCAAAACATTAGTGGAAAGGAAATTGTGTAGGAAACTTACAAATACATGACCAGTTGAATTAAGGATTCCGCTGCCATTTGATGCATAGTTGACTCCGTGTAACATCGCAGACCCCTTTATAGAGGGTGCGAGAAAAGGAGGGGGATAGGATTTGAGTCCCACTTCATCCGCTGCAACACTCAATATATATATATATATATATATATAATATAATATATCTTGTCCATGCTCTTAAACAAATGAAATAACGTTGATGTCCATGCTGACCAAACAAATGAAATAATGTTGGCACCCCGCAACTTTGGCATCTCTATGGATTTCTATTTTCCTTTTGTCTTGACACGATATGCTCTTCCTCCTTGCATGTTTTAAGTTTTAACTTGTCACCCCACCAGTGATCAAATTTGAAGGGTTGGTCTTAATTTTATTTGGAAGGACATATATTTATCTAACCGTTCAAAGATGAAAAGTTATAAAAAAATTGTACTTCTATTAACAAGTGTATATTAAATAAACCCTTTATAAAAAAAATGACAAAATGAAATGGTGTCCTAAATCTTTAAAATTTAAAAAGTGGTTACATTAAAACACTATAAAATCTCAATAGAAATTAGTAAATAGGCAAAAAAATTTCTCAAATTCTATTAAAAAAAGTAAACATATGTTTCTTCTATTCATTAGATGATCTTCAAAATCATTTGAATTTACATCATTGAAAATATAAATCTATTTGCACAATGGGAAAGGTGGTTTTAGTTTTCATTTGTTTCTAATTTCTACTATATGTTTGGTTCAACATGAAGCAATTTAAAGCAAACCAAAGAAACAAATATATACCTTCAACAACCAATGGAATTGAACTTTTCTCTTAACATTGCTCAGTCAAAGAACACTATCAATAGACTTTCATCTCCATTAAAAACTTCAAGCTCTATAGATTCAAAAATTTATGTAATTAATAGGAAAGTTTTCTATATCTAATAGGGAAATATTGTAATATGTGATACATCTACAATGTTGTTGTTGTATGGCTTGGTTGGTCATTTTTTTCTTCTTTGAAATGGTTTTCAAATTTTGTCCTTACAATGAATTCAATCTTGGTTGATGTCTTTTTCTAATAATGCGGTTTCTTTTTGTTGATGTTTTTTTTCTAATAATGTGGTTTCTTTTTGTTAACAATGTCATTTAATTTTTCTATGATTTCAAAATCTCCTTAAAGACCCTTCATAACAGTAGTTACATGGACAACCACACACACTTCTTATTTCCTAGATGCTGAATGGAGAGAATGAAGCAGGAGACACAATAGTAGTTGTATGGATAGCTATTGGCATTCTATATCTTTTGGGGAGACCAACAGAGGAAAAAGAAAATTAAGTTGTAACCCTGTAGGAAGACCAATCTTCAGTTGTATGGTTATTAATAGAGTCCTGGAGTTTCATTTTAACACTTGAGAGTTCTCCCTAGTTCAAAAATCTACATAATTTTATGGGAAGTGCACTTATTATTTCTCAATTTTTTATATAGTATTAATTTGTATGTTTTCAAAAACTAGAGAGTTAATAAAGAAAAATGCTTTTAAGATAAGAGAAGAAATACGGGGTTTTAAATAAAGCTTGATTTTATAAATGCTACGCTTAATAGTAAGCTTGATTACAGTAAGTTCAAATGACAACAATGCTAGGATTTTGTAAGCATTCTCGATGTCAGTCACGAAATCATCTAAAATAGAAAAGAGATGGTAGTAGTTATTTATGAGAGTATAAAAAATGTTTGTGAATCACTAAGCATAGTTACCACCATCTAATGGTGTAATTTCATAATTGAAAAATCTTTTCTGAATGGTTGGTTGACAAGAAAGATTTTTTTTTTTGCAAATTAGGAAAGAAAATGAAGATATAACAGAAAATGTCTATGGGTATGATGTAAAAATGTCAATACTATCACTTTAATCTATTTTTAAGCTCGATAAAATTACATCTTTAACTAATCTATCTTATTTATTACTAATAAATGAAAATTTATTCATTTATTTCTATAAAATATGAATTTAAATTAATAAACAGATTAGTCTATTTATATACCTATGTTCACTAAAAATAAACCCTAAAGAAAGAACCCTATCGACCTTATTATACTATCTCAAGATTTCCATGTCGAACATCAAACTTTCAAAGTAATTATGTCCTCATGGAAAATGTAAGTAACCCTATCAGCCTTATTATACTATCTCAAGATCTTTATATCAAAAATCAAAGTAATGTCATGAATATGTCATCATAAAGGTAGGATGGAAGATGTTTTCATAGTGGTAGGATGATCAGTACTTGAAGATATTCAACATCCTCAAAGATGTTGGGTATTTCAACTATGCATTCAATTGTGCCTTGAAGCATCTCAACAACTCTCCCCATTGAAGACCTAAATTCCATATCATACTATATGTGCCACAATGTAGTCTTTACCACTCTCTCTGCTTATTCCCAATCTATCGTTAAATCCACATCCTCTTCAAGCCTCAGTTCCAACATCTCTCTCAATCTGATCCCCATATTCATTTGCTCCTCTGCAGACACTAGGAACTGATAGCCCACACATTTTCCAACACCCTCCATGATCATATGGTTCCTTAACATTACAATATTTATCCCACTCACAATCTCTAGAAAAATGATGTTGAAGTTGTAGACGTCTGCTAATGGGAAGATTTCTCATCCACTCTAGTGTTAGATACCCTCTAGTGCCTCTGATCTTGGAGAAGCAGAAATTACATTCTCTATCCACAACTCGGCCAACCCGAAGTTTGGTACTTTAGGAATGATATTTTCGTCCAGGAGGATGTTTTGGGGTTTTATGTCACAGTGAATAACCCAGTGCATGCATTCCTGGTGCAAGTATCTGATGCCTTTCGCCATGCCTAATGTATCAGGTAGATGGTAGTAGTTATTTACAAGATGAAAAAAAAGTTTGTGAATCACTATCTAATGGGGTAATCTCATAATTGAACAATCTTGTGTTAATGGTGGGTTGAGAAGAAAGAGTAAAATTTTACAGATTAAGGAAGGAAAATGGAGATACCACATAAAATGTATGTGTTTATGATGTAAAAATTTCAATACTGTCACTTTAATCTATTTTTAAGTGTTGGACAAGTATGAAAAATATTGTTTCAAATGATGAATTGCATACTTGTTGAAGGCCATTGATTGGGACCATGAAATCTCTTTTTTTTATCGACACTAGCTTCATAAGCTTCATAACTCCCCTTCCAATCCCCTGGAAAAATGAATATATGAAAAATTACGAAGTGAAATACTTCAGTGGATTGATTTTTGAGAGTTGAACAGAACCAGATGTAATTACAAGAAGAAGTAAATATAAGGAGACACAAATCCACATCAAACCTTTGGGTTGAATGGAAGGATTAAGATATTCTATTTGATATAGAGTGTAACCTCAATGGTTCTCATTCCTCAGCAATTTCAGCACTTCCTCCTCTGGAAGGGTAAAAAGCCATCAACTTTTCTGAAAGACTTAGTCCAAAAAATCTTCATCGATACCATGATGGACAATATTAAAAAAAAAAAAAAAACAAACAAACAAACAAAACAAAACAAAACACAAAACAAAACAAAAAACAAAACAAAAAACAAAACAAAACAAAAAACAAAACAAAACAAAACAAAACAAAACAAAACAAAAAAAAACAAAACAAAACTAGAGTACTCACAAGACTATATAAAGATTAATCAACCATTCCATACATAATAATTTTAATGGGTTATGCCTAAATCAATGAACTAAATGAAGAGCCAGGGAAACTAAAGTTGAAAATTAAAACTAAGAGTTAAAAATACCTTGCAAACTTGTGTTGCACTTGCCGTAAGGTTAGGATTGGAAAGATCAATGCAGACAAGATTCACAAGCTCAGAACAATCTACCTCAGTCATCGTGAATTCTTTGTCTTTTGTCATTTGTTTCTTCTGAATATCTGATACCTTCAAAAGATGCCCCTAGTTCACATATACCAATAGATAGCTACTCCTCCTCTACTATTAATGAATGCGAGAAAAACCTATGTTATCAATGAATGCAAACATAAACCTCAGATCACAACTGCGAACTCTATAAGTGCCACCATTATGACTGATGGCCTGGGAATGCATGAACAAAATCCATTACATCCCATTGCACTTTCTTTAGTGTAGCTAGAACCTCGTGTAAATTTTAGAGTGTTACATCAGTCTGAGAACTAGAATTTTCTGAAATGTCCTACGGATAAGCAGCCCTTCATAGGGCATTTTATAATATTATTTAAATAAAAAAAAAAACTTGTAAAAATTAAAATTAAAATTTCTTTTGAATGGTAAATTTCGCTGAGCACTTCTCTGACATGCTATAGGGCTTCAGAAGGGTTGTGACATGTTCAAATTTAAACATCCCACTCCATCCCACCCCACCCCAAGGATGAAGGTCATGGTCATTCACCATATTTAGGTTTCAAATTCAATTCCTCACCAAACACAGAATTGTAAATAATCATTTTTTCTTTACTCTATATTTGTTTCATATATTTTTTAATCATACATACTTTGTATCATCAATATATTTCTTGATTATACATATTTAATGCGTATGATCCATTTGTTTCTTGATTATTCATATTTATATTTAATGTTTATTTGGTATCTTTAACTACAATAACCCATATTAAATTGGTTACTTAATTTTTTATAAATTCATTTTAAAATATTGGTTGCTAAATTTTTTATAAATCGATTTTAAAATATTTATACAAGAGTAAATTAATTTTTTCATTATTAAAATTATTTTATATTAAAGATAAAGATAAAAAAAATTGTCTTTTTTTTTTTTTTTAGGAAATAATAGGTGACATATATAACTTATGTAAAGGTGTATTTTATAACTTAATATAAGGATGATTGTGTAATTGTTTTTATATTCAATTTGAAGTTGTCATGTTTCTCTTTTATAATAAAAATAAAATATTCATTTTGGTTGAGGTTGAGTTCTATTAGAGTAGAAACAAACTTGCAATCTGCCATAATAACATGGCTTCTTGAAGTTGAGTTCTATTAGAGTAGAAACAAACTTGCAATCCATCGTCCCATATATCTCGAGCAAATTCAGAATGTATTTTCCTTAAGAAAGGAAAATATCACCTGGCTTTTTCCAGACCTCTAGACCTAGGAAGTAGTGCATCAATCCTAGGTCTTTCATATCGAACTCAGAAGCCAAATCCCTCTTGTATTGATAAATGAGAGGGTCTACACCTCTTAGAAAGAGATCATCTACATAAAGGACCAATATGAGAGGCATGTCCTTTTCAACCTTGAAGTATAGGTTAGGATCAACATTGCTCATCATAAATCCAAACTTCATAGGATAACCATCAATCCTCTTATACCAAGCCCTAGGGGTTTTCTTCAACCCATAGAAAGATTTCTTCAACCTGCATACGTGTGTCCTTTGATCTTGTACTTCGAACCCCTGAGGTTGTTTCAAGTAGACTTCCTCCCTAAGAAATCCATGCAAGAAAATAGTCTTAACATCCATTTGACGTAGGCTCCATCCTTGTGAGGTAGCAAGAGAAATAATAGATCAGATAGTGTTATATCAAGCAACCTGTGCAAATATCTCGTCATAGTCCACTCCTTCCTTTTGAGAGAAGCCTCAAGCAACGAACCTGGCCTTATATTTTTTAGCACTCCCTTCAACTCCATGTTTAATTTTGTATAGCCATTTTGAGGTGGCTATGGACTTTTCTTTTGGTCTAGGAACCACATCCTAGACATCATTTTTCATGATAGATTCATATTCCTCATTCATCACGTCCTTCCAGACTTGGTGCTTTATGGCTTCTTCAATCGTAAATGGCTTATTTTGAACAATATTACTCATAATAGCTAAGTGACACAGGAAACCCCGCGTATACCCACAGTATGCATGTCAAATGCATATATCCTGATTTTCACAAAGAAATTCAACACTCTGTCGAGTCAAATCTTTAGAATATAATGGTTTAAGGCCACCCTTTATTAAATCTCTGCGATATGATATATTAACTAAACACAGTCTTCCCTTCATTCATCTCCATTCATCGAGACTCTATTCACCTCATAAACCTTCTATACCTTAAGCCTGCACATATATAACCAACCCACTCTTATTCTTTGTTTATTCACAGACTTAAACATACAAACCTTCTATCGGTGCTATTTCTATTATGTACCTTTTATAAAAGAAATCACATAAAACATGCACAGACTTACCTTTTCCGTCTTTCCTCAGCCTTTACACATTTCTCGAGGCATACCTTATCGCAATCGCCATCACAGGTTTCAAAGACTTAAAACTTGGCATTGGAACTTCTCGTTCTATGGGATGCGATAACCCTTCCACCATACTATGACTTTATATACTTGTTCCCCAACCACTGATTTAATCATCAATCCATCACTATCACAATTCACGAATCTCACTAACATATAAATCTCCACCGCATCCGATATACGATTAACTACAACCAGACTTCAAATTGAATTAACTGCATCCATACCTTATCGGGTCTGCTCTATATCGCATATCGCAAGTCCTGTCGGCTCACTCAACGTCACTCATCACAATGTCGCAATACCACTCATCGCAGTTGCTAGGGACCAAGGTACATCTCCCATGGATATTTGTGATGCGAGATTCAAAAACGATCCTCCATCGTTGATCCAATCACTTGATCCAACGGTCAGTAATGGTCTCGCATATCGCAATCACAATTCCCTTAAGGCCTATTCATTCGTTCACATGATAAGTTGCGATGCGATATTAATAGATCCGTTCCATGCAACTTGATCTCGTTCGTTGATCTGTTAGATCCAATAGCCCCTGTGCATTAAGGCTTCACTCCTTTGTTCTTCCTTTTTACTTGGATTTACATCATTCTTCGGTGTTCTTTATGGGTTTCGGGTTTCTTCGATGGTTCCCGTCCTTTCGCTGTTCCGCTGTGCAACTCCCTCTCGAGCTTAATTCGGTGAGCTCTTTAATCATTGTCATTCTTGGCTATTACTTTGATCTTGCAATCGGTTCACACTCCATTATGATCCTCTGTCTCATTCTTCTTCACTGTGTATTCTGCCAAACTCTACCTACATACATATATTATACAGAATCTCTAATACACACAGAATTTATCATTCCATATTGAATCACACACTTACACACTCAGAATCGAATTCTCTGTATATAAACATATAAACAAATGATTACATATTGAGACTCTCTATCCCTTTCTGGCCTGATTCTTCTAATTAGTGGCCTCTGTTTACAATATGCTTGTAGGCTTATAGTCACCCTCTAATTAGCTTGGTTATCTATCTAACCATCCAACCTATCCAACCTTTGACTTTGCCTTTAAGGCTTACATTTATACAAAAGGATTTTAAAACCAATTCCTGTTTTAGATCCATAAACACCTCAACAAAATCCTAAAATCTCTTCCTCATCCCTAAGGATCCTCCCTAATCCTCAAAATCATGAACTAACTCCTAATCTGAGTTTTACAATTAATTATCAAATCCCTCAATCTCTCATATTCTCCTACATCCGAGAATATTTACAAATATGTCTCACAATATTCAATTAAATCCTATTCTCATTAAAATCACTCAAAAGCCTAAATAATTACATTAATTCACACTTAGGAAACCAACTTCCTTGGAAACAAAAGACCCCCTATGTCTACTAAAATACAATGATATTATTGGGCTGAATGCTCTTGCATCAGACTCCCAAAGTAGAAAACATTCATGATCTCCAAATCATGTGTGTTCACAAGTTGATAGAAAACCTCCAAGGTCCCAAACTTTAGTTTGTAACTACCCAAATGCCTTGCACCTTTGCTGCCGCTGTATGTATGATGTCTTCTATTTCATCTTCCTCTCCTTGTCAATTAGGTTCATACTCTGATTGATCATCCTTCCAGCTATTATCAATCTCCTCCATATGAATTGTTTCATCAATAACTTCCTTAATTCTTCAATTTCTATTTCCAGCACATCCTTGGACTGTTCCATACTCCACCACTTACTTTTTCCTCCTTCTTTTTGTTTCAAGTCATTGTTGTTGTCCACTAACCTTTCAAACTATTGTTCTACTCTTTGAAGTTGTCGAATGCTATCACTTACTCTTTCTCCTACGCTTACTTTTTCTTCGCTTATCCTGATTTCCTCCCTTTCATCCTTACCCTCTTTCACGGTTGTTTCTTTTTGCATTAAATCCTGACTTTCTAGCATTCTTTCTAGCAATTGAACATCTCTATTCCATGGATTAAATTCTTCCACAGAATCTTCTTCTTTCGTTTTTATTTGGCTGCTCATCTGTGCCAATTTTCCTCCAGCATATGCAACTAAACCTGTAATCATAAAACAGTTGTTAAAATAAAAATCATAAGGCTTTCGTGCCTTTTCTTCCATTGGAAACAATTTAGTTTGTTGCTCTAATTCTTCCTTTTTCTTAGTGGATCAGTATGCTATTTTGAATTCTCAACAGAATTCATGAGACTGTCACCTAGTCTCTCCTCCACCCCATCTGTTTCAATGATGTCTTTCTGTCCTTGTCCGCTGTAGTGAACTTCTTCATTCTCAGCCAGTTCTGACTTTACAATCTGAACACTTACTTTTTGGTTTTCGAGCCTTTTCTTCAAAAGAATTAACTCTTGCCATAAATTTGCCATCTCACCTGAAATTTCTCCTAAAAGCTCTATACAATCCTCACTATCTTCTTCTTTGTCACAAGTATAGCTTCTTGTTGACACCAATTCTTCCTTATTGATTAGAATAAAATTATGATCCTCCATTTATGTGATAATTTTAGATGTCTGTCCATCACACTCCCTTTGGTCATTTAATAAAATCAATTCCTCGTTGTTCTTTCCAATAGAAAATTTCTTATTATAAGTCACAACCGTATCATCCTTACTAAAGATATTTCCCCCATTATACATGGAATTTATGAACTCCTTCTGTTGCAATAACTCAACTTGATCTTCATTTGAAAGACAGTCATTACATACTTTACTTGGCAACTTTCAGCTTCATTCAAGACAGTTCCATAAAATGGTTTATCTTTTGCAATACCTGCATTCATGCACACCTTGTCAGTTCTAAAACCACAAGACCTCATAATCTCATTTGATGATTCAATCACCAATTCCTCCTATTGTTCCAAGTCCTTTACATAGCTTAGAAATACTTCTATGGTCTTCTCCTCAATCTCATCAAGTCCTTTACTTGATTGCTTGATATCTTTTACTTCTTTTTTTAGAACATAATTTAGATTCTGCCTATCTTCTTCCTTATTGATGTAAATATCAACAAATTTTCATCCTTCACATGTTTCACCTACAAACATACACAAATTGTCAGATTTAAAATCATGTGACTCTTTGGTCTCGCTCGAAGTTTCAGTCTTCAAGTCTTCATCTTCACCCAGAACTTCACCCTGCTCTGGTTCACAAATAGACACGTCCATTTCCAACTCAGCTTCTCTGAGTTTTTCCATTAGCCACCTTACTTGCCTCTGTTGTAGCTTCCTCTGTAACTTATGCCACTTCACTGACTTCTTCTTTAATACCCAACCTAATCTTTGGCTTTCCTCTAGTATCTTCATCAATACATCGAGTTGTTCTTTCATCCAAACAATCTCTTTGTCAAGTTCCTCTTGACTCATCCTCTTTCCATTTGTCTTGGCATCCTCCTTCTTCATATTTCTTCTACTGTGGTCTTCCTCAGAACCTCCACTATGATTATCAGTAGTCATGTCCTCTTCCATCGATATGAGTTCTTCACTCACTTACTTACTATGAGCTATATTAAAGCCTCTGCAACAACAAGTCCTCCCTGTTGCCACTTACCTCACCAAGCTTTCCTTTGTACTTGGTCTTTTGGCAAGCACTTGGTTCTCTATCTTTGGAACCTCCTTTGAGCACTCTTCTTTGCTTTTTCTAGGCTTTAACTCATCTGCACCTCTCAAGAACACAACTGTCCTCTTGTATTTCAATCACCATGAAATACTTGGTTCTGACCACCTCTTCTTTCAATTAGAAAGTCTTACTAGCTTCCTTCATTACTCAACAATTCTACCCACATCCTTTTGTGGAATTGCCTTTTTGATCTGCAACAATACCTCTACAGTAACAAGTCTCCTTCTTGCTACATATGCCTCACTAAGCTTCTCTCCTTTGAGCTCAGTCTGTTAGCATTTCTTTGGTTCTTTCCTCTGGAACCAATTCGAGAACTCCTCACTTTAGATTGTTGCAACTTTCTCACTTTCTTATGCTGCTACCTATGCATCAATATAAAAACCACACATTCTCCAATCTTCAAATCAACTTAAAACAAAACATGTCATCTCACCTTCAAGAGCTCTGTGTGATCTTGTTTCATCATTTCCTGTACTTCAAATAGATTGTCCTTTGTATCTTGCATTTGCAATTTCTCAATATTCTGCTATACCTTACCTCTGTATGTTTACTATTGGTCAGATTAGAATCTGATCTCCCTTTCCTGCTTACACATCACCATTCGCCTGCATACGCACCTTCAGAATATAACTCTGTTCTAAACCCTTTTCAAAGAAATGTTCACACAGAATTTCTTTGTGTTGCCTTAATATCAAACGTTTCAATCACAATTCTGCTCTGATACCACTTTGATGCAGGAAAACCCGCGTATACCCACAGTATGCATGTCAAATGCATATATCCTGATTTTCCCCAGGTAATTCAACTCTCTGTCGAGTCAAATCTTTAGAATATAATGGTTTAAGGCCGCCCTTTATTAAATCTTTGCGATATGATATATTAACTAAACACAGTCTGCCCTTCATTGATCTCCATTCATCGGGACTCTATTCACCTCATAAACCTTCTATACCTTAAGCCCGCACATATATAACCAACTCACTCTTATTCTTTGTTTATTCATGGACTTAAACATACAAACCTTCTATCGGTTCTATTTCTATTACATACCTTTTATAATAGAAATCACACAAAACATGCGCAGACTTACCTTTTCCGTCTTTCGTCAGCCTTTACACGTTTCTCAAGGCATATCTTATCGCAATCGCCATCCCAGGTTTCAAAGACTTAAGAACTTGGTATTGGAACTTCCCGTTCTGCGGGATGTGATAACTCTTCCACCATACTACGACTTTATATACTTGTTCCCCGACCATTGATTTACTCATTAATCCGTCGCTATCGCAATTCATGAATCTCACTAACATATAACTCTCCACCACATCCAATATACGATTAACTACAACTAGGCTTCAAATCGAATTAACTGCATCCATACCTTATCGACTCTACTCTATATCGCATATCATGAGTCCTCTTGGCCCACTCAACGTCGCTTATTGCAATGTCGCAATACCGCTCATCGTAGTTGCTAAGGACCAAGGTACATCTCCCATGGATATTTGCGATGTGAGATTCAACAGTGATCCTCCACTGTTGATCCAATCACTCGATCCAACGGTCAGTAATGGTCTCACATATCGCAATCGCAATTCCCTTAACGCTGATTCATTCGTTCACGTGACAAGTTGTGATGCGATATTAATAGCTCCGTTCTATGCCACTTGATCTCGTCTGTTGATCTGTTAGATCCAACAGCCCCTGTGTATTAAGGCTTCACTCCTCTGTTCTTCCTTTTTACTTGGATTTACACCATTCTTTAGTGTTCTTTGTGGGTTTAGGGTTTCTTCGATGGTTCCCATCCTTCCGCTGTTCTGCCGCGCGACTCCCTCCTGAGCTTAATTCTGTGAGCTGTTTAATCACTGTCATTCTTGGCTATTACTTTGATCCTACAATCAGTTCACACTCCATTACGATCCTCTGTCTCATTCTTATTCACTGTGTATTCTGCCGAACTCTGCCTACATACATATATTATACAGAATCTCTAATACACACAGAATTTATCATTCCATATTGAATCACACACTTACACACTCAGAATCGAGTTCTCTGTATATAAACATATAAACAAATGATTACATATTGAGACTCTCTGTCCCTTTCTAGCCTGATTCTTCTAATTAGTGGCCTCTGTTTACAATCTGCCCGTAGGCTTACAGTCACCCTCTAATTAGCTTGGTTATCTATCCAACCATCCAACCTATCCAACCATTGACTTTGCCTTTAAGGCTTACATTTATACAAAAGGATTCTAAAACCAATTCCTATTTTAGATCCATAAACTCCTCAACAAAATCCTAAAATCTCTTCCTCATCCCTAAGGATCCTCCCTAATCCTCAAAATCATGAACTAACTCATAATATGAGTTTTACAATTAATTATCAAATCCCTCAATCTCTCAACTATCCTCAATGTCTTATATTCTCCTACATTCGATAATATTTACAAATATGTCTCACAATATTCAATTAAATCCTATTCTCATTAAAATCACTCAAAAGCCTAAATAATTACATTAATTCACACTTAGGAAACCAACTTCCTTTGAAACACAAGACCCCATATGTCTACTAAAATACAACGATATTATTGGGCTGAATGCTCCTGCATCACTAAGTACCCTTGATACATGTTTGGATTCTTACTTTCATGAAATTTCCCTCTTGGAGAAATATGTCTTTCATCATGTTCGAGAGTATCTTTGAGCCATAAAGGTATTTTCCTTGAGGTAGAGGGATCACCAAGAGATGGATCAACGGGATCCATTGGGCCTTCAACATCGGGCATAGGCTCATCTACCGAATGTTCATCCCGCTTTTCTGTAGCATCATCATTATCCTTCCTTGGAATGGGGAGATATTTGGCTTTCCCAAGGGAAGTGTCTTCATCGAAGGTGACATCATGGCTTACTTCCACATATCTTTGACCAGGCACATAGATTTTATATGCCTTTGAATTTTCACTAGTGCCCAAAAATGTATCTTTCTTCCGAGATGCTTCCAACTTGTTTCTTTTATATTTAGGCATATGAAAATACACGGGACAACCAAATATTCTAAAATGAGAAACATCATGTTTCTTACCAACGAAAACATCTTTAAGTGTCTTGAAATCGAGTTCTTGATGCAAGCTCCTATTTTGAACATACTCAAAAGTGTTGGCAACTTCTCCCCATAAGATATTCGGTAGACCTTAACCATGGAGCATGGCATGGGTGGCTTCCATGATTGTTTGATTCTTCCTTTTAGCACCTCCATTTTGCTCAGGAGTGTATGGAACTATTGTCTCCCTCTTAATGCGAACCTCTCTGCAAAAGTCATTGAATTAGATTGATTCATGTTTGGTTCCATTGTTGATACTCAATATTTTGATCTTCTTCCCTGTTTGATTTTCCACCAAGGCTTTAAAAGAACATAACCATTTGAACACTTCATCCTTCTTCTTCAAGAAATAGATCCATGTTTTGCTAGAGAATTCATCCATAAAAATTGTATAGTATAAGTATCCTCCCAATGATGTTATGGGTAACATACCAGATAGGTCAGAACAGACCAATTGGATAATATCGGTAGTTTGGCTTTCACTTGAAGGGAATGGTCCCCTTGAAATTTTCCCAACTGCACAACCTTGACAAACTCCTTCATGATTCATGTTGAACTAGGGCATTCCTGTGACCATCTTCATTACCCTAGGTAAGGCTTTGTAATGAAGGTGGGCTAATCTTCAGTGCCATAATTCAGATTGAAAATAAGTATTGCAAGTCAAGGCCCCAAATGACTTCCTCCAACTTGATAGATACCATCAACCCTAAATCCAAGTGTGAATGCATCTTTATGGTTTCTTTGCCCAATATATAACTTTCCATCAATGAATGCTACCTTAAAGCCTTTATCTTCCTTCGCAGAAATAGACACCAAGTTCTTCTTCAAATTGGTCACATACAATACTTATTGTAGATGAATGGTTTGACCTTGATTCAAGTGAAGAGTGATAGTACCTATCCCTTTCACAGGGTAGGTGGAATTATCTCCAAGTATGATCTCCAAATTAGTCTCCTTTTTAATCAAATTTGAGAGGGGCTCTTTGTACCTAGTGAAGTGCCTTGAGGCTCCACTATCAACCAACCAATGATCCAAAGTATCTGGAGGATAGGCAGTAGATAGAGTGGAAATAAGATAAAACTCATTTTGTTTTTCTACAACATTACTTTCGTCATACCTAGAATTTCTTGTCCTTTTGGGAGGTCAACCATTTCCATATCGCATAGTGGGATCATTCCTCTTTCCTTTATTCTTGAACTTGGTGTTCCTTTAATTGTCATTGATTTTGAAATTGTTGTTGTTATTGTCATCATCCCTTGGAGAATCCTTCTTGTGAGGAAAATCTCTAGCATAGCGGTCAAACCTATTATAATTGTACCACCTTCCTTTTATTCCTTCTTTGAATCCTTGCCTGAATCCTTGACCCTGTCTCCTTGGACTATAATTATTTTTCCTCTTATCATGTGTGGAGAAAGTAGTATGATCATTTCATTTGAAGGATTTTCTCTCTCGATCATCCTCATCTCTTCTTGAGTGCATCTAGCCAATAATTCATCAAAACTAGGAATAATGTCATTGTTGAGAATGGTGGTGTTAAACACATCCCATGCTCTTGAAAGACCTCCAAGTGCAATGAGATTGATCTCCCTATCATCAATAACTTCTCCAATAGATAATATGCCATTATTAATTTGTGTTATTCTCATAAAGTATAAATGGATAGACTCCCCTTTATTCATCTTGATGTCCTTCAATTTGTTCTTAAGAAAGAGGATTTGATTTTCATTGTTTACTTTTAACATCCCAACCATCTTATCATACATCTCCTTAGATGCTCCCAAATCATAAATATCGACAACCAAATGCTTTTGAATGGAGTCTATGAAAATTATTTTAGCTTTGTCCTCACTTTTATTATACTTTGTTTTGCAGCAACAAGTGCATTTGAAGGAGGCTCCACCACTCTTCCCTACACATAGTCAATGGCATCATGCTCTTCCAAAGTCAAATCGAAAATCATATTCCATCCATGATAGTCAGATTTTCCCTTGAGCTTATACTTAGAATTGAAGTAATATGTAGTAGCCATTGAGGCTAGGCCAATAATCTTATCTAATAGGTCTCCCTTAGTGATTGATTTTCTCTCTCTTGCTTGGGATTTGGCTTCACATGTACTCAGATACCATGTTAATTTTAGATAACAATGGTATGTTATATTCTTAGCACAATTACTTCAATGTTCCTATAGCATCCCAATGACAATTTCCAATTTAGTTTTCTAATAACAATCACCTTAACCATAAATCACATTGACAATAACTGTAGATAGAACATGAATAACAAAAATGTAGAAGACAAGCCAAGACAAGAGGACAATAGAGTTGGTAGATGCTAGGGAAAAACCCCAATGTAGGGAAAACCCTTTGATCATTATATCAAATGTTTAGTAGAGAGAGAGTACAAAAAGTCAAAGTTGACTTTCCAAATCAAAGTCAAAATAGCCCTGTCAAATCTGCAGTCAGTCAAATTCAACCCTAACTAGATTGTCAAAGATAGTCAGTGCAGCAACAAAACTTCCCCTTTGAATCTCAGTCATAGGTAGTCAAACTCGGCCTCTAGTAGTGGTCAAAGTCAGCCCCAAATAGTTATACAATTTGCGATAAAACTTGGTCAACCTAAATTCAAGCCTATAGTAAAATAGGTTTGTAGTCAACACAGGTCAAATAGACCAGAAAATAATGATTTTTGTGCCAATCAATACAGCCTAATCAAATAGAGTCAATCCCTCAAAAATCACAGTAAAACTTGGTCAACCAGTCCCTAGTCAATGTTGGTCAAAATTCAGTCAACTCCTGAAATTTTGGGCCCTGTACTTCTGTTTGAACTTTGTCCTCCTTGTGACACGTGTGAGAGAAAGAGAATGCAGAAGAATGGGTGTGATGATGATGCCAAATGAGGTGAGAAGTCACTTGTATTTATATAAGTGATTGAGGGTGAAGTGACATGTCTCTCGGGCTTCATGAGCCTACATGATGATGTGGTTCACCTGAACAATTTACACATGTGTGGGAATAAATTCAAAAAAACAATTATGCTTATCCAAATTAGATGATATTTAGATCAATTTTGGTCCTCTCGAAAAGAGGAATTCAATGCAATCATCATTTCCATCAAATGAGTTTTCCAAAGTGGAATTTGGCCCTAGTTTCCAATTTTAACAGTTACTCTACATGGAAGGTTTGAGGATTCAATGGGAAAATTTGAAAATGGAGCATGGACACCCTTACCAATTTTTGGAGGTTTTGCTATGACTCAAAACAACTTCTCAAATTGAACCCATGCCACAATAATCTCCATGAGTTTGATTCTTTACCAATGTTCATTTTTTAATGAATGTGATTCTTGAGCCAATATTCATGCACAAATTCGACATTATATATTCTCCTTCATGGTAGTCCAATTTTAGGAGCTTCAATGAATCCTATAAGGACCATGTGCTCTATAATATTTGGCAACAAATGTACAAGCATTAATATAGACATGTTGAACATGTATTGGATCATTCCTTAAAAGTCACACATCTACTTGGCCAATAAATGAGTTCTAATAACTAACTAATGCATAAATATGTTTCACTAGCATACCATATGCAATCACTTCACATATGAGTGTATACTAAACATGAGTTATATTTTGTATCTATAAAAACATTTCCCATGGAATATATTAGATAATTATATTTCTAAAATTGAAAATTGTTTTAGAATAACTTGCTGAAGGTGAAAATAAGATTTGATATCTATAAAATTATATAATTTTTTAAGGTTTATTTTCACAATGTTTCATATCGTACATTTCCTTCTAGAGTTTAACTATGTAAGAAATTTGAAGTGTCTGATATCTCAAGAATACACTTTGCCCATCTTCAGGGACAAAGGAAGCTATATATTGGTAACTCAAAATGTTGGACATTTCAACTTTCTTACACAATTAAACTCTATAAGGAAACATGTTATATAATTTTGTTAGTAAAATTTCGTCTAGCAAATCTATATCAAATTTAATACATTCAAACTTCCTTGTTAAAAATTTAATTTTCATGATTATGTTTTGTAATTAAATATCTTTAGGTTTTGGGTAGTATAATCATCAATGTGTTGGAAAAGTGTTTTACAATCTATTATGTAGTATGATGTTGACATAAATTGTTCATATTAGTTTTTAAAATAAACAATTATAAAAGGACCATAACAAAAATATATTTCATTATAAAAACAAAATATAATATTAATATCATAATTTTCATTAAAATATAATTTATATAATATAATTTTAAATTTGTATAGATTTATTTTAATTTTATGTATTAATTGTGCTTTTACTAAGTAATAAAAAAGATTAAATTTCAAAGGGTGTAAACCTTTCTCAAATTTTAAACTCTTAAAAAATATTTTAATATCATATTTCGTTAAAATAACACACACACATACATTACTAGAGGAGTAAAAGATAATGTATTTGTGGCTAGAGCTCTTATGGGAAGGGTTTTCGTAGTGGCTTCATGGAAACTAGGAATTTTTTGCGCTTCCTTCTTAAGCCTAGCTAGTTGAATGGATGTCTTCATATGAGGGATTGGGATAAATCCTAGCATTTTAACTAGAAATTTTTATGGTAGGCGCTAACTCAATATGGATGATGAATTGTTGCACTATGAGATAGTCCATGTTAGGTGAAGTATGTTTGGTGTCTAGAGGATTTTTATTCTAGTGTTTTTCCTTTTTCATGATAAAATCCTACGGAATATTTTTTACTAATATATATGGGCCCCTTGTCTCCTCCAAGGTAGCGCTGTCCTCCTCCTCTCTAGGATGAGTGTGAGTTCTAGAGAATGTGGGAATTTTGATGCCCTCCCAAATCAAGGGTAGTAACTTATCGCTTTACTCTTCTAAGCATGCAATTCCCCACTTGCCTTATGCTCAATTGTGATGATTCTTGAACATAGGAGATTGGATATAAGGGTGGAAGTTTCACCTAAGTCTTCTAGTGAGGCCCACATTAAGCGGTGTATAAAGGCCACAAAGGAAAAAAATCCTATGGTGGTAAGTCAAGATGTGAGAATGGAGGAAATTTTGGCCTTTCTAACATTTATTCATTCAATTTTGGTTGGTTGATTTTATGGAAAAGTGGTAAGGAAGGAATATTTAGCATAATGGTTGGAGAATAACTTGAAACTGGAAATTTCTTCCTATCTTATCTTGCACATTCTTTCTCGGTGTTGGATCTATTATTTTTTATCTTTTGGAGTCAATTATGAAAGGACTTTTTGTAAACCTTGGCCTTGGGGTTTGTATGGTTTGGTTCTCCAACATTAGTGGATGGACTTTGACGTATGTCTAGCTTCAATGTCCACATAAAAGGTATTGGAAATCCTTCCAGGATTATTATTAGTAATTTGAAATAAAGGCCTATTGAGTGTTATTGGTAACAAGCTTGGGCTTTTCATCGACCTCAAGCCCACTTAGAATTCTTCATTTGATTGAATAAGGGCTTGGTTCCAAGTAGAAGTTGACCTCAATGATGGACTCATAGGTGTTATAGACATTTTTGTGCCTTACAGCTATAAGCATGAAATGTCCATAATCCAAGGGATCCAAAGTCCCTAAACATGTTGTTCCTACTCCTAGAGGAACAAGGCCAGCAAACCACAACAATTCACAGAAGTTCTCCACCAGAAACTGCTCAAAAACAAGTCAATTCAGGATCAATTCAGAAGCTCCACTAGCTGCCTGCGTTGAAATGCAGAGGCTACACTGGCTAGTTGCATTGCAACACAGGTAGAAGCACTACCAGGGTGCGTTGAGCGGGAAATGACAAATGGAAGGGTCCTTTGTGCGAGGTGTAAAGACTGTGGAAGCTTCCAGAATATTCCTCCATGACACTTGCCTTGCTGAGTTCGACTAAGTGATGAGTAAGAGGCTCTTAGTCTCCAAGTGGAAGCAAGAACTGACAGAGAGAGAGGACACTAGTCAGATCTCAAGCTGACTCATCCTCTCTCCAAACATCTATATATGGATCTCTCCTCCATGAGATCTAGAGGCTGGAATTTTGTTATTGCTAAGAATTGCTGTTGGTTTGAGATTGAGATCATTGGATGCTTAATGCTTTGAAGGGAGGTGAAGAGAGGATTTCATTCGCTGGGAGGTAGATGCTGGATTGGAACTCTCTTGGTTGTATCTCCTCCTGAACCTTGTTATTTCATTAATAAATCTATCTTGGTTTCTCCTATATGCTGATGTGTCTTTGATGTATGATTGCATTAGTATGTTTAGTTTATTTCTAATCCTGAACTAGTTATGAATATGAATCTATGTCTTTGTGTAGTGTTCCCTTCTTGTGATCTTGCAGGAACCTGTTGAAGCTGGGCGAGCGAGAAGACAAGTAGCTGGGAGCTCTCAAAGAGAAGAGAAACCGGATCGAGGGACAAATGGAAGACACCGGTTAGTCCATCCATCTCTCTTCATTCTTAATTCATAAAGGAAGAATACTAGAATAGTTGTTTCTGTTTGTTGCTAAGGCACTGTCACACCTTAGGTGGATAGGATCGTCCTGCATAGGCATTTTTCCCCACAACAAATTGGCGACTCCACTGGGGAGATTTGTTTAGTCATTTTATTTGTGTTTCTATCATTGCTTGTTTCATAGACTCAAGAGCAGCAATCGAACTGCATCTGCTATTTTCAGATGCAAAGTAGACAGCTGCTGCTTTGATCCAATCACTGGATTTGTCTATGATCTGAACAATGAACTCACAAATGATTTGATGATCCTTTGTGATAGATCTTAGCCCTCCTTCAAATCATCCCTTTGATTGTACCTTGCTTGTTGCTTTTATTTGGCCTGAAACTGTAGATTAAATTGCAAACCGTGACCCAGAACCCAGAGAAGAACTCTCGTTTCTCTTTCAGCGCAGGCTCTGTGAAGAGACTCTGCATTTCAACGTAGTTCCCGTGAAGGCTACCTGCGTTGAAATTTAGTTTCCCTGTTATACAGCTGCGCTGAACCAACTTATGCCTTGTGCAGCTGGGGTTCTTTGCTCTGTTTTGCCTTGTTTTGATCTCTGATTTTTGCAGCCTGTAACCAGCATAGGTACCTGTCTGATAACCCCTTTTCTCTACTTAAATTCCGCCTCCTTTTGTACAAAAATACTGTGAGTGTTTTTATGTGTTTGTGGCGTCATTTACAGTTTTCCCTTTGCAAAAGTGAAATAGTCGACCTGTAGCCCTTGATTCAGATCTGTTGAGTGTGATCTTAGGAGAGAGTTCATTGGCTGTTTACAGTTGGTTATACATTTACTTTTGCTTTTGGTTTGAGTTTGTCTCTTTTAAGTGTCGAAAAAAATGTTCATTTCGAAAAATCGTAAAGTGTTGTATTCTCTTCTACCCTTTCTGATTTCGAAAAAGTAAACTTGTTTGTAGTTGTCATTTAAAAGCAAACTCAAAGTTGTACAAAAAGCTTTCTTTTTAGGCATCAATATTAAGAAAGCAGAAAACAAACACCTGCATTGTGCATTTGCATCTTGATAGTTTGCATGCTTGATTTAGGAAAAGTGCATTTAGAGTGTGCTGATTGCTTTTTGAGAAAAGA
The DNA here is from genome assembly GCA_031772625.1 of Pinus tabuliformis. Classification (NCBI taxonomy): domain Eukaryota; kingdom Viridiplantae; phylum Streptophyta; class Pinopsida; order Pinales; family Pinaceae; genus Pinus; species Pinus tabuliformis. The sequence continues at coordinate 774,767,053 of CM062820.1, read as the reverse complement.
TGGTGTCTTTCTTTTCCCTTTGTAGCTAGGATTTTCATTGTTGAAAAAGAGATAAAATTTGCTTATCATATTTTAGATTGCATTTAGGAGTTGTTATCTACATCTCGTGGTGAACCTCAAAAGGCAAACTTCTAAGAAAGATCAACATAAAATAAACTGAATGAACTTAATAACGCTTTGTAACATAACGCACAACATAGAGGTCTAGGCTAGAGACGTGTTCCGGCGTCGTAAAACCTGGTATCTGTTGGCCTCGCTGATGGTTGGGTGATTCCTCCAGAGGGACCAAAAGTGCCAGTACGGATTGTGCTCCCACGTACCGTCGCGTATATATTGGGAGACCCCTATAGGCTTAAAACCTTTATCCTTAGGAAGCCGTGTCGACCGCCCTACTGATCGCAATGCACCAAACACAGCATTCGGGAAGATTGACTGCCGTACCGTACAACGTATTCTGCAGTTTTGTGATTGGTTTGGCACACCCTCTGCCTAGATCTCCAGAGCAGTTCCTTTTGGCCTTTTTCAGACTCTATAACGGAAAAAGTCCATCCGAGCATTTGTCACTTCGGGCTCGTTAAAACATCGAAGGCGACTAGAGTCATCTTTTGTTTTTTCTCGACTCTTTAAAACTGAAAAAACAAGTTGTGTCTAAAAGCGTCTAAAATTCATTCAAATCGGAAACATACTTCCCTTTTTATTTTAGTTGATCAAGTAATCCGCAATCGTGGAAGAAAGTCAATTGAAACCCCGTCGTTCGCGGAGGCTTACGAGTCAACCGTCTTTGTCTCCAGAATCGAAATCAGTACGGACAAAGCGAACTCGTTTAACCGGTTCCAAATCTCCTCTTAAAGTTAGAACAAGTGTTCCGACGACATCGGAGGTTCCGGTTACTCCAAACATTTCTGGAATCCCTGCCTCTACAGAAGAAGTTCAACAACCACAGAGGGACAGTGATACTGATCCTAGTTTGAGAGTAAACACTTGTGTTACCGAACCAGTTCCATCAGTAACCGGTCCGGAGAGTCTTGCTCTTCAAACATCTGTCGCTGTCGATACCACCCCTTCTTCGGCACCAGAAATATTTTACGGACCTGACGGTCTTCCTCTTCCACCTGGTCTGATTGCGATTGAAGAAATTGTAGAAGACCCTCCAACAAGTACTCCAACTCACTTTGGAGTCGGGGTCACTCTATATCCTTCTTCAGAAGTTAGTCTACCACCAGCGGAAGTTCCTGTAGAATCGCTAGGGAATCTCTTGGATAGACTAAAAATGTCTGAACAACCGTCAACATCTAGGACTGTGGCACCTGACACAGCGACAGCAGAACTCCCTGCCGTCACTCCGACAATGTTCGCCGGCATACCATCTGTCCCAACTAGCTCTCAATAGCTGGAAGGAGCCCATTCAGGGGCTATTACGACAGTATGGTCTGTTCCTGTTTGTTCTTCCGGAATAATACCCGGCAACTCTTATGTTGAAACTCGACAAATTGATCCGTTTGGAAGTCAATTTGGGCAATCCGGCCCTCAAGGGCAAACAATCCCCTTCAGTGCTGGATCACCACCGTATGGGGGGCAGTATGCCCTTTCATTACCCCCTCCGGGAGGTTATCCATACGGGAGTTTACAAAAAAGTTCAGGTTACACTGGAATTACTTCATGTGGTTGGGTACCTATGCTACCTCAACAACCAAGGGTTGTGTATTCAATGCAGCAATGTGTACCTATGTCGAACATCCCAACTACACCGGCCATTGTGACAGTGTCGCAGGTTCAAACGCTGCCTGTTGTATGCCAACCTCAGATTTCTCAGGTTGTAATGCAACAGCCCCTTGACCCTGCGACTCAACCACAATCGCCAACCAGTGGGGCGACATAGGTCCAAACGGGTACAATTACCCCACACCTTGGTCCAACGGTTAGTATAGCGCAACAGCACATGGCTTCTCAACCATGGCTGGTGCAATACCAACAACCACAATTCCAACAAGTATACCAAGGTTCTGAATAGCAGATCTTTGCAAACAGTGGACAACCATACATTCAAAACGGTCAAAATCAACCATTTTACAATGGTCTTGTCCACCAACCTTACCAGTCATACCAGCATCAACTGCATTATGCTGGTATGCAAAGACCAACTGCTCAGGCGATCCCATCGTATCCTGGGTATGCTTCACCTAACCTGAGCCAGCAGTTACCATTCGTGGCAACTCTAGAGTTACCTGATTTACACCGGTTAACGAACGATCCAATTGCTTACGCCCCTTGGTGGCCAGCGATTCCACATAAACTTCCATAAGATATTCCTAAATTTAATGGAAATCTGGGTGAAGATCCATCGAATCACGTGATGACATATCATCTATGGTGTTCGTCAAACACCTTAAATGATGATTCGATAAGGCTTCGCCTCTTTCAGAGGACGTTAACGGGTCCAGCGGCTAAATTGTATATTGAATTACCTAGAGCTTCATTCGACAACTTCAGTGCCTTAGCCACAACCTTTTTAACCCATTTTCAATTACCGATAAGGTATGAAATGGGAACGGAGATCCTTACCAACTTCAAACAGACAACGGCCACTCACATATTTGATCATATACATGAGTGGCGACGTCGTCGTAGGATGGTAAAAACATACGTCCCCGATCAGCTATTAGCTGAATGGTTTATCAAGTCATTACTTCCAGCCATCACGGAATATGTGGCCAAGGGGGGAGTCGTAACAGAAGAGCAAGTTATAGCTCGTGCGCAATATCTGGACTTAGTCTATACTCAGTTTGGCACGCTCTACGACAAAATACCTGACGCCCCTAGACCGGAATTCTCAATTCCTCCTCCTCCTAAATCAAACAATGACTCTCACGCCGGCGATGGCGTGATTGGCACGACAAATGCGAAATTGACAAAGGCTACATCCAAGAAAGCCCGTAAGGTTTCAAATCAAAATGCAAAAGACGAAATTCTTGCTTCGGAAGTAAATGTCGTATCGACAGATAAGGGCAAAGAAACCAAACAACTAGGAAGCAAGAAGAAACAAAACAAAGGGAAGAAGAAGAAACAGGATGACTCATCACCTGAAAAAACTTCTTCAAACCCTCCTGGAAATAGGAAACCCCCCCCTTCAGGGTGTCAGATATGTGACGAGGATCATTGGACGAAAGAATGTCCATACAAAGCTGAGCTTAAGAAATTCTTTAAGAGTTCAAAAACCTCAGCAGTATTAACTGATCCGTTTCCAAATCCAGGAACAAATCTGGTTGATAGTGGAGATGCTTCCCCGTCTCAAGTGCCAATGTTGTCGGTTTCAAAACAGCAGAATGATGCTTTGATTTCGACTAGGAACAAAGATTACGGGAATCTGCAGCTGTCGAACAACAAGGATAAAGATCAACCGAGTAGTTCGACAACAACTTCGACAGAGGTTGTAACGCCACCAATAATACCTGAGTTAACAATAAAACCGCCGAAGGGAGTAGTACACAAGTCAACATTTAATCCTCGTGCTAGGGCAGCGCAACATTATAACATAGTGGAAGATTTGGCCCAATCGCCATCCGCTATGTCGACTCTTGAAGTACTACAGAATTGCCCATCCCAAAGGCAGGCTTTGTTATCAGCTATCGGTGGAGTTGACCCAAGGGATTCCAATCTTGTATCCTTCGATCATAAAGGATACGATCCTCAGTTACCAGCTCAACTAACTTTCCTTATTCAAGTGAAAGCCCTCAACAAAACCGTTCATCGAACGATTATTGATGAGGGGGCATCTACATGTATTATGTCGATGAGTTGCTGGAAAACATTAGGATCTCCAACCTTGTCGCGATCTTCGACAACATTAAAAGCATTTGATGGACGATCGTATACCCCATATGGTATCCTGAATAACTTGAAAGTTGAACTAGGAGGGAAAACAGTAGAAATAGATGTCGAAGTCATTGATGGGAACCTTGACTACAACATCCTACTAGGAAGACCATGTATCTATGCCATGGCAGTTGTCGTGTCGACCTATTTTAGAAAGATTGCATTCCCTTTCCAAGGAGGGATTGCAATCATCGACCAGCAAAACTTCCTCCCCAATGGTTCTCAAGTTACGGGAAGCATTCCAATGATCCATGGGAGCAACCATTCGCTTCAAAATATCAGAGTAGGCCTACTGAAAGACCCCACATTAATGGGAACTTTCGCGCTTCCACCTCCAATCTATATAGGAGAAGTAGCATTGGTAGGAGCCTGCAACATGATATCTTCCGCACAAAATATTTCAGAAGACGATATTGACATGGATCATGCAATGGTTTTTCCCCCAAGCCCAACGGAGATATTGTAGCAATCAATGTTCTTAGCTTGGGAGGCGAACCCAAATCAGCGCTCATCGTGCATTTGGGTAGATAGGTCTAAAGAGTATGGTACCCCATTGGATCCTTGGTCACGAGTGCATGGAACCGACGAAGGAATCATACAATAAATGTTGATTGAGGGGGCACCATGGAATGATAGCCACCATCATTCCTTTCTTCCGGATTGTGAAGAAGATACTCAAAATGACCTTTATCATCCTTCAGTCTTTGAATTCCTATCAAATACTGTAAATACGGTGGATTCCGAGCGGAACCTATCCAATATAGAAGAGACTATAGCCATAAATATCTCGACCAAAAAAGATGTTGTAGAGAATATTTATGTTGGCAAATGTTGTTCTCCTTCAGAACTGGAAATATATAACGCTCTTTTTCACGAATTTAGAGATGTCTTTGCTTGGTCATATGATGAAATGCCAGGTATTGACTCGAGTATCGTTGAACATGAAATTAAGATGTATCCTGATGTCAAACCAGTAAGACAACGGCTTCGGCAGGTGCACCCCAAGAAAGCCGCTGCCATTAAGGCAGAAGTTGAAAAACTTCTCCATGCTGGTTTCATCTACCCGGTTCCTCTAACCGATTGGGTATCGAATATTGTCCCTGTTATGAAAAAACAAGGAACAATTAGAGTGTGCGTTGATTATAGGGATGTAAATCAAGCTTGTCCAAAAGACAACTACCCTACACCCTTCATCGACCAGATAATTGATGAATGCGCCAGATGTGAAATCTTTTCATTTATGGATGGATTCTCCGGGTATAATCAAATAAATATCCGCCCACAGGACCAGTCAAAGACTGCATTTATTTGCCCGTAGGGCACATTCGCATATCGAAAATTACCCTTTGGTTTAAAGAACGCTGGGGAGTCGTTTCAAAGGGCAATGAATTATGCCTTCCATGACATAAAGAACATCGTTCAACCATACCTCGACGACCTTCCGGCTCACTCGCGAAAGCGGACTGATCATCCGCAGCATTTAAGAGCGATATTTCTACGTTGCCGACACTACAAGATACGACTCAATCCACACAAATGTGTATTTTGCGTCAGTTCTGGTCGTTTACTTGGCTTTGTAGTCTCCAAGGACGGGATTCATCTCGACCCCTGTAAGGTTCAGGCAATCATAAATTTGCCTCCACCTTCAAACTTGCTTCAGATTCAGAAACTCCAAGGGAAAGCAAACTTTCTGAGGAGGCTCATTCCAAATTACGCAGAACTTGCTAAAGGTTATACTCGTCTTTTGAAAAAGGATGTACCTTTTGTCTGGGATCAGGTTGCGCAAGCTTCCTTTGATGCTCTGAAAGATTCTCTAGTAAAAGCATCATTAATGTATGCCCCGGACTATCAAAGAGACTTTAACCTGTATCTGGCTGCAGCGGATACGACCATTGCGATGGTTTTAGTTCAAGAAGTCGATGGAATTGAACATCCTATATATTATTTAAGTAAAAACTTAAATGATACAGAAAGCAAATATTCTTACGTTGAAAAGCTAGCACTTGCTGCTGTTCAAGCGATACAAAGATTTTGACATTATGTCCTCTTTCGGAAAACTACCATTCTATCAGATTGCAACCCCATGACTTATATATTGTCGCGACAGTTGCTGGAGGGCAAATATTCAAAATGGATAGCGATCCTTCAAGAGTTTGATCTGGAATTTGTAAAATCCAAATCAAAGAAAGCTTTGGTTTTCGCAGAATTATTATGCGATCTCCCATCGTCGTCCAATGATGAAACATCCCAAGAATCAATCGTGGATGAAAGTTTGTTTCTGATATCCACAAGCGATGAGTGGTATGGAGATATAATCGTTTATCTCCAAACCCAAAGATTTCGGCCAAACACCTCCCACTCAGAACAAAAACGTATTCGATACCAAGCAAAATACTACATGATCGTCGGTGATACACTTTACCTTCGTGGTGTCGATACGGTTCTGAGGAGGTGCCTCACCCATGAGGAAGCCAAAAAAGCCCTGAATGAGTGTCATTCAGGCGCCTGTGGGGGGCGTCAATCTGGATATGCTACAGCACAAAAAATCTTACGAGCAGGATACTTCTAGCCAACCATGTTCAAAGATTGTATAACCGCAGTCAGAAGTTGCCACGCTTGTCAGATTTTTGATAGCAAAACCAGAAGGCCACCCGCTCCGCTACAGCCAATAGTAGCTGTTGGGCCTTTCGCCAAATGGGGCATCGATTTCATGACATGTAACCCCACCTCGACCGGTGGGGGGGCATGGGTATATTATAGTCGCGGTTGACTATTTTACCAAATGGGACGAGGCGATGCCTACATTAGATAATACTGGTGAAACAGCTGCCCTTTTCTTTTTCAATCATGTAGTCGCCAGATTCGGCGTACCACAGGCTATAGTCACAGATCATGGATCGCATTTTCGCAATCACATGATGGTCGAATTAGCTGCCAAACTAGGGTTGTCTCACGACAGCTCTACTCCATATTATCCGCAAGCTAACGGACAAGTTGAAGCAATCAACAAGGTCCTGAAGCGCATGCTGCAAAGGATGATTGGGGTTCACAAAAGAAGATGGCACCTAATCCTGTACTCAGCTCTGTGGGCCTACCAAACATCGGTAAGGAATGCAACTGGATTCACACCTTTCCAACTGGTGTACGGCTTGGAAGCAGTCCTACCAATCCAGTGTGAAATCTCGTCTCTTAAACTCGCAATTGATCTCCTCCCCGGAACTTCAGAAGAAGAGGCTCGTTTCTTGGAGTTAATCCAATTGGATGAAACCCGTCGTGATGCCGCATTGGCTAACGAAGCCCATAAGAAACGGGTCAAGGCGCAGTTCGACAAGAATGTCAAACCCCGTGTCTTCTCAGAAGGTGATTTGGTCTTGCTTTACGACCAAGAATCCGATAAATTGGGAGCTGGTAAATTTAAGTCTTTACGGATGGGCCCCTATATTGTTAAAAGGGTATTAGCAAAAGGAGCCTACGAGTTAATGGATTATGATGGAATTCCACTGGCGCAACCTCGTAACGGGTTGTACCTCAAGCGTTACTATGCCTAATAGTAACCTATATGCTTTTGTTACATTTTTGTTTTCGTTAAAGTGTTTATTTTGGTTAAGTAATCCACTTTTTTCATTTATTGCAGATGTCAAATCCATTGGAACCGTGTGTTGGATATGCCGACGGAGCGAGTCGTAGTTCGCAGAACCTATCCTCCGCAGCCTGGGCCATTTTTGATCCAAGTGGCGAGTTAGTAAGTTTCAGAGGTGTATGTATTGGTCAATCAACGAATAACATCGCTGAGTATAGCGCGTTGATAGAACTACTCTCTGATGCCATCACCCATGGTATACGCCGACTAATCGTCAGGCTAGACTCACAACTCGTAATACTGCAACTCACTGGTATCTACTCTGTTCGAAATCCAGCTATTTATCGCATGTTCCTAAGGGTTAGGATTTTGGAAAGACAATTTGATCTTATTCAGTATCAACACATTTCCAGAAACTTAAACACATTAACCGACTCATTAGCAAACTATGTGTTAGATAGACATTTGCAAAATTTATAAAAAGAAAAACATCATCAATGTTTCACATATGGATCACATAAACCAAAATAAAACTCCGAAAATCAAAAATATATATAGCTGTTTATGGTTTACATATAATGTTCTGTAACCAAGACAAAATCGGTCATATGACCCAAAAACTCAAAAATGCTAGGGGGCACCCTAGTCTAATGATGCTCGTGATAGCAAGTCACGGCCTGTGCAATCATGCGTAAGAGACGAGTCCATCGTCTAGGCACACCAGTAGTATGCCGTTGTAGCTGCAATGGCAACTCGTCAATCCTCACATCTGGAATACCGAGAGTAAGGCTCTCAACCTGCTCCTGCACAGCTGAAAGAGTCTCAGCCACATCAAGATCGCGAAGAATAACTCTCCCGGCAGCCTCTCCTGCTGGGGCGACAACTGGCACTCTTGGACGGGCTACTGGGCCAACATGACCAACATCTGCATGTACACATGAGTTTGATTAAAGTCTTGATAGAATAAAGCACAGGAACATTATAAGCAAAAACAATAAACAGTGATATGGTTAGAGATTTTACCAATAGCACTCCACTGCTCGCCAGCCGGCAGTACTAAATCTGGGTCACCCCGGAAATCCATGCCAGCATATGGATACTCGGCATAAGCCATCTCCTGATGATCGAACCACCCGAGGAAGGTAACAGAAAATGAAATCTGAGATTGGCCGGCATGCCTAGACATGTGGTCAACCCATCTTTGCATACGTGGTTCGGTAGGAGTAGGCAAGTCAAGTGCAATATACTGAGGCTGCATCAGTGGTATCTTCTCCAAGGCAAAGGCGGTCAAAATAGAACCAAACCCAAAGTTCTTCAATCTTCTGGTCTTTACCTTGGTCAACTGTTCTTTCATCACCAGAAGTACTGCATCACACCAGTTGAACAATTTCGGTTGGAGGCATTCCAAGGCATGCTGCATATAGGACCTGTTGGCTACATGAAGAGAAGCGCTACCAGCCATCCTACCAAAAGTAAACAAGATAGCCCTGAGGGGCCTGTCGGTGACATCGCGGATGACGATCTTGCCGTCTTTACTCGGCTGAGATCCTTCCCTACAATACTGGCGGACATAATCTCTCACAGAATCGCTCCCCCGGATCGAACCTGACAAAGAGATGGGGGCACCTCGCCTCGACAAACCAGTCAAGAAATAGATGTCCACTACTGTCAAGGGGATGGACTTGCCCCTCATCTGAAAAACTTGGTGGTCAGGATCCCAAGCATCAAGCAAATACTGCAGTAGGTTGATCTGCTGTCTCATGCTAGAGATGCGGAAGAACTTCAGCAAGCCACAGTTCCTCAGCGCTTTCACTGTAACTGGATCATGTAGGGCAATCATGTCCTCTTCTTCATGCTCTCGTTCTCGCCATGTAAGGGTCATTTTGCTCAAAGATCCCTGCAAAACAAACAAGAGAAGGAGTAAGATCCTGATTTTGATGCAAAACAGGCAAAATTTTCATCAAAAACTGTGCAACAAGTTCCTCATTTTTGCCCAACGCACCTATAGGAGTGGTTCACCTGCGTTGAATGTCAAACTACCTTCATACTGGCTAACATTCAGCGCAGGTTTCGCTAGGCACAGGGTGCGTTGATAAGAAAACGAGCCCATCAAACCCCAGGGGCTCAGAAAAACAGGAAAAGAAGCACAGAATGCAAAAAGGAAACCATGAAAAGAAAGAGCTCGGGTTTAGCTCCTACCTAGTCCAGACGGTGCTGAGAATCGTCCACAGAATCTCCCGAAATTAGCTGATGAAAATTGAAGAGGAAGAGGCACCTCCAAAGCTCCAACAAACCAAGTGCAAATGAAATGGTAAAATGAGAGGTAAAAACACTTTTTAATTACTTTTCACGTAGTTCAAAGTAAAAAATTAGTGTGTCAATCTCATTTTCAAGAAAATATTGTTTATTTCTAACTTGTTTGATGAAGCAGTCGAAGATACAGTACTATCTGTTGAAAGAACAAAGCTAGTTACGGTAAAAATCAAAAACAAGATCATAATCGAGCAGTTTTAGCACACAGTTCATGCTCGTTAAAAAAAAACGCAAGATTCGAGCAGTTTTAGCACACAGTTCATGCTCGTTAAAAAATAAACGCAAGATCCGAGCAGTTTCAGTGCATAGTTCATGCTCATTAAAAAATAAACATAAGATAGAGCAAATGTTTCCACCCGCGTTTAAGCTCGTTAAAAAATGAACTATTCCGGTAAATAACCACCGTGAATGTAGCGACATCAGCCATTAACGCCTTGGTCGTGTTTGCCCATCACCTCCACTTTTCCATTGGCCGATCATTCACCTCCATATGATTGTTTACCCATTTTGAGGAACAGCTGTGAAGAGTGATTTCACTAGCCATCCTTGTGACACTGCCGTGATTTGGAAATTCCAATCCTTCCCTGGAATCAGCTGCTACCCTTTTTATCACTCGTTCCTCAAAAGACGAGTCTTCTTTAAGCTCTTTTCATCTGACTCGTAAAATATGAAAAGATTGCCGAGTTTTGGCCTTCCAGCTCATTAAAGTGACCGGAAGAGCTATCCCTCCTCTAGATTTTAATCTTTTTGGACCTGAGGGATTATTGCACAAAAAGATCGAGCGCTTGTTTTATTCGGCTCGTTAAAGAGATCGAAAATTCATCCCTTCTGTATTGTTTTATACTTTTTCGGACTTAAGGGATTAGATGACGAAAAAGGACTTTTGGAGTTAACTTTATGTACCTTTTTAGACTCTCTAAAAATGAAAAGGACCAAGTTATCCTTGTCGTTAGACTTGTTAAAAGCATTAAATAGCGACAAACTTGTCTTTAGACGAGAACGAGTTTCACTATCGCTAGGCTCGTTAAAACATAGCGATGGGCTTGCCCGAAGGGCAAGATATAGAACAAGCATATGTTATCCTCCTCAAGCTTGACAAAAATAAAGAGGTACTGGTCAGCAATGACTGGAGAAAAATTGGGAGAAACTCAAAGAAACTTTGATGGTAGCAAGTCGCTCTTGAACATGACACTTTTCCTCCGTACCACAATCGGGTTGGGTTGTTTCATTCACCGGTCACATCACCATGGTCTCGCCATACCATCCATATTTGGGGTAATGCTACCGATCCATCGCATCAGTGTCGCCATATGTTCAAGAGAAGTCGTTCAGAGAAGTCACTTGTGTCCCATACACTACCATACATTATACTCTTTCATGACCGCCACCCTGAATCATATGTCATCAGATCGTTTTCACCTCCATCAAAATCGTTAGCTCCGTTCCGTGTCATCGATGTGGGATTCATCAAGGCCCTCCTTTGACAGATCGCTTCTTGTCGACATCAGCTCATTATCCAAGAAGTTGATCTAGGAACACCCCCTTCAGTACTTTGAAGCTTGCATGCCTCAATGGCAAGTTTCTCACTTCCGGCGACAGGTATACATCAATGACCTTCGACCAAAAGATTTTGCGTGGTGTTCGACGCCAAGTCCTCTATTCACACCACGTGAATTGTACTGCAGTACCTTGAGGGTCATCATCATTATTGGTGATTCCTCTCGCGCTTGTTAACAGTTCACATCATTGACTGGTAATCAAGCGATGTCTTTCCATGTTCGACTTCAGAGAAATTCTCACATGGATCGACTTGTACTTAGAGTGAATATCGGACGAGATTGAAGACCCCGGATCTAGTTTCATCCATCCGGGCTGTGATATATATTTAGAAAATAAAGACATGGAAATGTACAGCTTTACAGCACAGATAATCATCCTACCAAAAGGATGATGGCTCTATCAGAATCATCAGTCTATCATCAGACGATTGTCTGTTATATGTACATGAAAATGAATTTATAAAGCTGAGCATGGGAATGCCCGCCTCAGCTAGATCATGAAAAAAGTATGAAAATAATGTATTGTATTATTGTATTACAGGTCTCCTCCCAGCATTGAAAGAACTTCGGATCCTCCTAATAAAGCATTTCACCTGATAAACGGCCTCATACTTTAGGGGGAAACTGTTATAGACATTTTTGTGCCTTACAGCTATAAGCATGAAATGTCCATAATCCAAGGGATCCAAAGTCCCTAAACATGTTGTTCCTACCCCTAGAGGAACAAGGCGAGCAAACCACAGCAATTCACAGAAGTTCTCCACCAGAAACTGCTCAAAAACAAGTCAATTCAGGATCAATTCAGAAGCTCCACTAGCTGCCTGCGTTGAAATGCAGAGGTTACACTGGCTAGTTGCATTGCAACGCAGGTAGAAGCACTACCAGGGTGCGTTGAGCGGGAAATGACAAATGGCAGGGTCCTTTGTGCGAGGTGTAAAGACTGTGGAAGCTTCCAGAATCTTCCTCCATGACACTTGCCTTGCTGAGTTCGACTAAGTGATGAGTAAGAGGCTCTTAGTCTCCAAGTGGAAGCAAGAACTGACAGAGAGAGAGGACACTAGTCAGATCTCAAGCTGACTCATCCTCTCTCCAAACATCTATATATGGATCTCTCCTCCATGAGATCTAGAGGCTGGAATTTTGTTATTGCAAAGAATTGTTGTTGGTTTGAGATTGAGATCATTGGATGCTTAATGCTTTGAAGGGAGGTGAAGAGAGGATTTCATTCGCTGGGAGGTAGATGCTGGATTGGAACTCTCTTGGTTGTATCTCCTCCTGAACCTTGTTATTTCATCAATAAAGCTATCTTGGTTTCTCCTATATGCTGATGTGTCTTTGATGTATGATTGCATTAGTATGTTTAGTTTATTTCTAATCCTGAACTAGTTATGAATATGAATCTATGTCTTTGTGTAGTGTTCCCTTCTTGTGATCTTGCAGGAACCTGTTGAAGCTGGGCGAGCGAGAAGACAAGTAGCTGGGAGCTCTCAAAGAGAAGAGAAACCAGATCGAGGGACAAACGGAAGACACCGGTTAGTCCATCCATCTCTCTTCACTCTTAATTCATAAAGGAAGAATACTAGAATAGCTGTTTCTGTTTGTTGCTAAGGCACTGTCACACCTTAGGTGGATAGGATCGTCCTGCATAGGCATTTTTCCCCACAACAATAGGGAAAATAGAGTTGATATATGGAGAAATTTTGTGGCTTCAGAAAGTAGAATATTGGCAGTATCCTTTTCACTATTTCCATTTTCATAATATTGGTCATTAGCAAACTCAATGTAATGGGCCTACTCTGGATTCAGATGGGAAGGTCATTAAATGGAGAAAAAAGATTAAAAAAAGCTCAGATTAAAGGTACCCAAAAGTAGAGATCATTGGTTAAACACTCCTCTCATAGAAAATACAATGGAGCACCTTATCTCAATAGAGGAAGCAAGTTGCACCCACCAAGATAAATGTCTTCTAGGTTCAAATAAGTGTGTTTCACCTTTTGGTTCTATGCATTTAGGTGGTGATATAATGGGTAATATTTATATTGATGTTTCTGGTGGATTGGTGGAGAAGTACCCTTCCCCTAGAGTTCCCTCTCCTCTTCCCATCCTTATTTCAAGTGTTCAGTAGAAAAAATTTATTCCTATCTAATACAAGCCATTAACAGACTCTATTCCTATCTCCATTATGCAATGGAGTCCCTTTGGTCTTGATAAGATGGTGGGTAAATCAATCCTGTTGTCAGAGGAGCCCTATTTCTTGATTAATACTCCCCTTTCCCCTAATCCCATTCTCCCATCCCCTTCTATCTCTCTAATCTTATAGGTTTTCCCTAGGCTTAGGAATTATCCTTCCTGCATAAGGGACTCAATGTCTGTTAAATTATCTAAAGCCTTAATAAAGGATTGCACATCTAAGAAGGTTTATGCCCTTCATCCTAAAATTTGAATCAAAGAGGAATCGTTCTATCAAAGAGGCTTAGATCTTGACCTTGTACCATCGAATCAAGTGGGGAGGAAATAGAAACTCCTCAAAGTTCAACAAAATGTAATACATGATAGAAGAAAAAAAAATGGTCTACACTTACAAGGGCCTTTAGAGTAGGGAAATCCCTCCCAAAGTCTCATAAATGACTATTCTATCTTTTAATTCCAAAGGGGTTAGGTGTTATAGACATTTTTGTGCCTTACAGCATGAAGCATGAAATGTCAATAATCTAAGGGATCCAAAGTCCCTAAACATGTTGTTCCTACCCCTAGAGGAACAAGGTCAGCAAACCACAGCACTGAATATCAGTTCTCCACCTGAAAACACTCAAAAACAAGCTAATTCTGGATCATGTCAACTGCTCCACTGAGCATCTGCGCTGAATGTCAACTGCTCCACTGTGTACTTGCGCTGAATGTCAACTGCAAAGAAGGCTACCTGCGCTGGGCGAGTTTGGCCAAGTGGCACAGTCATTCCTCAAGGTGTCAATGCCCAGGAAGCTTCCAAAATGACACTTGGATCAGGGAATTCGACTGGTGATGAGTAAGAGGGTCTAGATCTCCAAGTGGAAGCAAGAACCTCCAAGTGGACTCAAGAACTGAAGAATAACTGAAGTGGGAGAGGACACTAGTCAGCTTCATGCCAGCTACAAGCTGACTCATCCTTTCTCCAAAACTCCTATATATAGAGCTCTCTCATGAGGTCTAAGGGGCTGGAATCTTGTGAATGTAAGGAAGTGCTGTTGGTTTGAGTTTAGAACTATTGGGTGATTTGCTTTGAAGGAGGTGAAGAGGAGATTTCTTTCTGCTGGGAGGTGATGCTGGATTGGGCCTTTTATGGTTGTATCACTTCCTGAACTTTACTTCTTCCATTAATAAAGCATTTGAGGTTCTTCTATATGCATGTGTCTCAATGGTGTATTGTTATACTTGTGTGTTTGATTTATTCTAATCCTTGAATCAATTATGAATGTATGCTTCTTGTAGTTTCCCTCTCTTGCCATTTTGCAGGATCTTGGTGTAGCTGGGCCAGTGAAAGAGCAAGGAGCTGGGAGCAAGCAGCAAGGAGGGAAGATTGGATCAACCATTAGCGAAAGACATCGGTTAGTGGATCTCTTTCTCCCCTATTTTACTTTCATAAAGAAGAAATCTTAGATAGCTTTGCTTCGATTGTTGCTGAGGTACTATCACCCTTAGAGTGGGATAGATTCATTCCGTATTGGATACTTTTCCCAACAACAAATTGGCGACTCCGCTGGGGATCGTATCTTGTTGGTTGTTTGTGTTTTTTGCTATTCATTCCATAAACACAGGGAGTACCGAATCGAACTGCATTTGGATCTTTCAAATGCAAAGTAGAGGGCAACTACTCTAGCTCAGTTTCTGGGCATGTTTATGATTTGAAGAGCTGATCCACAAGGACTCTGAACAGCTCTTAGTGATAGCTTTTCATCCTCCTAATTACCCCTTAGTGTGTACTTGACTGATAGCTTCTGATTTGGCCAAAAACTGTGAATTTTTTAGCAATCTGTGACCCGGAAACTGAGAAAAACGAAAGTTTATCTCTTCAGTGCAGGCACTGTGAAGGCAGTCTACATTTCAGCGCAGTTCCCGAAGGGGCTACATGCGCTGAATGTCAAACTGACAGTGTACCACCTGCGCTGAACCAGTTTTGCCTAGTGCTACTGGGGTTCCCTCCTGTTTATTGCCCTATTTTCATCCTTGTTTTTGCAGCCTGTTGTCAGTCAATGTGCCTATCTGAAACCAACTTTCCTTGCCACTATTCCGCCTCGGTTGTATAAAGAAACTGTGTTTGTTCTTTGTGTATTTCTTATATCATTTGCAGTTTCCCATGACGAAAGTGAACTAGTCTTGCTGTGGCCTCTTAGATCTAGACCTGTGATAAGTGTCGTTTTGATCTTAAGAGTTAGTTTGTTTGCTGTTCATAGCTGATTGAGCTTTTGCTTTCGTCATATGGTTTGAATTTATATATTTCTAGTGTCGAAACAAGTAAATCTTAAGGTGTCTTTTGATTTTGGACAAGCTTGTTTGCTTTCACTTGAAATTGAATTCAAAGTTATACAACAGCTTTCTTTTTGTATTACATCAACATTAAGAAAGAGAAAAGAAATACCTGCATTTTTCATTTTTCATTTGATAAGTTTGTATGGTGATTTAAGGAAAAGTGCATTAGTGTATGCTCTTTGATCTGTGTGAAAAGATGATGTCTTTCTTTTCCCTTAGTAGTTAAGATTTTCATAAGTCGAAAAGATTGAAAAAGCTTGCTTCTCATCTTAGACTGCATTTAGGAATTTGTATCAAACATCTCGTGGTGAACCTTGAAAGGCAAACTTTAAAAATATCAACTTAAAATATATTGAATGAACCTAACAACACTTTGAAACATAACGCAAACACATAGAGGTCTAAGCTAGAGACGTGTTCCAGCGTCGTTAAACGTAGTGACCGTCGATCTCGACGAAGGTGGGTGATTCCTCCTGAGAGTCGGTGGCACTAATACGGACTTGTGCTCCCACGTACCGTCGCGTATATATTGGGAGACCCCTATAGGCATATATCTTTTATCCATAGGAAGCCATGTCGGCCGCCCTACTGATCGCAATGCAGTGAACACAGCATTCACGAAGATCGACCACCCGTACCGTAAAACGTATTCTGTGGTTTTGCGAAAGGTTTGGCACACCCTCTGCCTAGATCTCCAGAGCAGTTTCTTTTGGCCTTTTTCAAACTCTATAATTGAAAAAGTCCATCCGAGCATTTGTCACTTCGGGCTCGTTAAAACATCGAAGGAGACTAGAGTCATCTTTAGCTTTTTCTCGACTCTTAAAAAGTGAAAAAGCAAGTTGTGTCTAAAAAGCGTCTAATAAAATTCATTCAATTCGGAAACAAAAATTTCCCCTTTTAATATTTTGGTTGATCGAGTAATCCGCAATCGTGGAAGAAAGTCAATTGAAACCCCGTTGTTCGAGGAGGCTTACGAGTCAACCGTCTTTGTCTCCGGAATCGAAAACAGTACGGACAAAGCGAACTCGTTTAAGCGGTTCAAAATCTCCTATAAAAGTTAGAACAAGTGTTCCAACTGCATCTGAGGTTCCGGTTACTCCTAACATTTCTGGAAACCCTGCCTCTATAGAAGAAGTTCAACAGCCACAGAAGGACAGTAATACTGATCCTAGTCTGGGGGCAAATACTTGTGTAACTGAACCAGTTCCATCTGTAACCGGTCCAGAGAGTTTTGTTCCTCAAACAACTGTCGCTGTCGAAACAACCACTTCTTCGGTACCAGAAATATTTTATGGACCTGATGGTATTCCTCTTCCACTAGGTTTGATTGCGATAGAGGAAATTGTAGAGGATCCGCAAGCAAGTACTCCAACTCATTTTGGAGTCGGGGTCACTCTATTTCCTTCATCAGAAGTTAATCCACCACAAGTGGAAGTTCCTGTAGAATCGCTAGGCAATCTATTGGATAGACTTAAGATGTCTGAACAACCGTCATCATCTAGGACTATGTCAAATGACACAGCGACAGCAGAAGCCCCTGCCGTCACTCCGACGATGTTTGCCGGCATACCAGCTGTCCCAACTAGCTCACAACAGCTAGAAGGAGTCCACCAAGGGACTATTTCGACAGTATGGTCTGTTCCAGTTTGTTCATCCGGAGTAATACCCGGCAACTCTTATGTTGAAACTCGACAGATTGATCCTCATGGAGGTCAATTTGGGCCATCCAGTCCTCAAGGACTAACAATCCTTATGAGTTCCGGATTGCTACCGTATGGGGGGCAGTATGCCCTTTCATTACCTCCTCTGAGAGGATATCCATATGGCAGTTCTCAACAGTATTCAGGTTATACTGGAATTACATCAAGTAGTTGGGTACCTATGCTACCTCAACAACCAAGGGTTGTATATTCTATGCAACAATGTGTGCCTATGACGAACATTCCGACCACACCAGCTATTGTAACTGTGTCACAAGTTCAAGCGATACCTGTTACATGTCAACTCAGATTTCTCAGGCTATAATGCAACAGCCTCTTGAACATGGGTCACAACCACAATCGCCAACTGGTGGGGCGACACAGGTCCAAACAGGTACAATTACCCCACACCTCCGTCCAACAGTTAGCATAGCACAACAGAACATGGCTTCACAACCATGGTTAGTGCAATACCAACAACCACAATTCCAGCAAGTGCACCAAGGTTCTGAGCAGCAGATCTTTGCGAACAGTGGACAACCGTATATCCAAAACGGTCAAAACCAGCCACTTTACAGTGGTAAGGTCCACCAACCATATCAGTCATACCAACATCAATTACATTATGCTGGTATGCAAAGGCCCACTGCTCAAGCAATTCCATCGTACCCTGGTTACGCTTCGCCTAACCTGAATCAACAGTTACCATTCGTGGCAACTTTAGAGTTACCCGATTTACACCAGTTAACCAACGATCCAATTGCTTATGCCCCTTGGTGGCCAGCGATTCCTCATAAACTTCCATCTGACATTCCTAAATTCAATGGAAATCCAGGTGAAGACCCATCAAATCACGTGATGACTTTTCATCTGTGGTGTTCGTCGAACACCCTAAATGACGATTCGATAAGGCTTCGCCTTTTTCAGAGGACATTGACAGGTCCAGCGGCTAAATGGTATATTGAATTGCCAAGAGCCTCTTTTGACAATTTTAGTTCCCTAGCCACGACTTTCTTGACCCATTTTCAATTACCGATAAGGTATGAAACGGGAACATAAATATTAACCATCTTCAAATAGACAACTGCCACCCATATATCTGATCATATACATGAGTGGCGTCGTCGTCGTAGGATGGTGAAAACGTACGTTCCCGATCAGCTATTAGCTGAATGGTTTATAAATTCGTTACTTCCGGCTATTACGGAAGATGTGGCCAAGGGGGGAGTCGTAACAGAGGAGAAAGTCATTGCTCGTGCACAGTATTTGGACTTAGTTTATACTCAGTCCGGCACGCTCTACGAAAAAATACCTGACGCCCCTAGACCAGAATTTTCAATTCCTCCTCCTCCTAAATCAAATAGTGACTCTCATGCCGGTGACGGTGTGATTGGCACGGCAAACACGAAATCGATAAAGGCTTCGTCAAAGAAAGCCCGTAAGAATTCGGATCGAAATGCAAAAGAAGAAATTCTTGCTTCGGAAGTAAATGCCGTATCAGCAGATAAAGGCAAAGAAACCAATCAACTAGGAAGCAAGAAGAAGCAAAACAAAGGGAAGAAGAAGAAACAGGGTGAATCATCTCCTGGAAAAAATTCTTCGAACCCTCCTGGAAAAGGGAAACTAAACAGTCCATGCATGATATGTGACGAAGATCACTGGACAAGGGATTGTCCGTACAAAGCTGAGCTTAAAAGGTTCTTTAAAAGTTCACAAACCTCAGCTGTGTTGACTGATCCGTTTCCCAACCCAGGTCAAAATCTGGTTGATAGTGGAAATGCTTCCCCGTCGCAAGTACTTATGTTGTCGGTTTCAAAACAACAGAATCATGCTTTGATTTCGACAAGGAACAAAGATTACGGGAATCCTCAGCTGTCGAACGAAAAAGGTAAAGATCAACCAAGTAGTTCGACAACAACTTCGACAGAAGTTGTACCACCCATCATTCCTGAATTAACAATAAAACCGCCAAAGGGTGTAGTACACAAGTCGACATTTAATCCTCGCGCCAGAGCGGCGCAACATTATAACATAGTGGAAGATTTGGCACAATCACCATCCGTTATGTCGACTCTTGAAGTATTACAAAATTGTCCATCCCAAAGGCAGGCGTTGTTATCGGCTATTGGTGGGGTTGATCCTAAGGATTCCAATCTAGTATCCTTTGACCACAAAGGATACGATCCTCAGTTACCAGCTCAATTAGCTTTCCTTATTCAAGTGAAAGCCCTCAACAAAACTGTTCACAGAACAATAATTGATGAGGGAGCATCAACATGTATTATGTCGATGAGTTGCTGGAAAACTTTAGGATCTCCAACCTTGTCGCGATCTTCGACGACATTAAAAGCTTTCGACGGAAGGACTTATACACCGTATGGTATCCTTAATAACTTGAAGGTTGAACTAGGAGGAAAAACAGTAGAAATTGATGTTGAGGTCATTGATGGAAATCTTGACTATAACATCCTACTGGGTAGACCATGGATTTATGCCATGGCAGCTGTTGTGTCGACTTATTTTAGGAAGATCGCATTCCCGTTTGAAGGAGGGATTACGATCGTCGACCAACAGAATTTCCTCCCTAATGGTTCACAAGTTACAGGAAGCATTCCCATGATCCATGAGAGCAACCATTCAATTCAAGATATCGGAGTAGGATTATTGAAAGACCCCACATTGATGGGAACTTTCGCGCTACCACCTCCTATTTATATGGGAAATATACCGTTTGTAGCGACTTGCAACATGATATCTTCCACGAAGGTCGACATGGATCGTTCAATGGTTTTGCCCCCAAGCCCTTTAGAAATATTGTAGCAATCAATGCTCCAAGCATGGGAGGCGAATCCAAATCAATGCTCGTCAAGCATTTGGGTAGATAGGTCTAGAGAATATGGAACCCCATTAGATCCTTGGTCGAAAGTACATGGGACTGACGAAGGAATCTTACAATCAATGTTGATTGAAGGGGCACCATGGAATGATCACCACCATCGTTCCCTTCTTCCGGAATATGAAGAAGATACTCAAAGTGACCTTTATCACCCTTCAGTTTTTGAATTCCTAACAAATACTGTAAACATGGTGGATTTCGAGCAAAACCTATCCAATATTGAAGAGACTATAGCCATAAATATCTCGACTAAAACAGATGTTGTAGAGAATATTTATGTCGGCAAAGGTTGTTCCCCTTCAGAACTGGAAATATATAACGCTCTTTTTCGCGAATTTAGAGATGTCTTTGCTTGGTCATATGATGAAATGCCAGGAATTGACTCGAGCATCGTTGAACATGAAATTAAAATGTATCCTGATGTCAAACCAGTAAGACAACGGCTTCGACAGGTGCACCCCAAGAAAGCCGCTGCCATTAAGGCAGAAGTTGAAAAACTTCTCCGTGCTGGATTCATCTACTCGGTTCCTCTAACCGATTGGGTATCGAATATTGTCCCTGTTATGAAGAAACAAGGGACGATTAATGTGTGTGTTGATTATAGGGATGTAAACCAAGCTTGTCCGAAGGACAACTACCCTACACCCTTCATCGACCAGATAATTGATGAATGCGCCGGATGTGAAATCTTTTCATTTATGGATGGATTTTCCGGGTATAATCAAATAAATATCCGCCCACAGGACCAGTCAAAGACTGCATTTATTTGTCCGTGGGGCACATTCGCTTATCGAAAATTACCCTTTGGTTTAAAGAACGCAGGAGCGACGTTTCAGAGGGAAATGAATTATGCCTTCCATGACATCAAGAACATTGTTCAACCTTATCTCGACGATCTTCCGGCTCATTCGCGAAAGCGGACTGATCATCCGCAGCATTTAAGAGCGATATTTCTACGTTGCCGACACTACAAGATACGACTCAATCCACACAAATGTGTGTTTTGCGTCAGTTCTGGTTGTCTACTTGGCTTTGTAGTCTCTAAGGATGGAATTCGTCTCGACCCCTGCAAGGTTCAGGCAATCATTAATTTGCCTCCACCTTCAAATTTGCTTCAGATTCAGAAACTCCAAGGGAAAGCAAACTTTCTGAGGAGGTTCATTCCAAATTACGCAAAACTTGCTAAGGGTTATACTCGTCTTTTGAAAAAGGATGTACCTTTTGTCTGGGACCAGGTGGCGCAAGCTTCCTTTGATGCTCTGAAAGATTGTCTAGTAAAAGCATCATTAATGTACGCCCCAGACTATCAAAGAGATTTTAACCTGTATCTGGCTGCAACGGATACGACCATTGCGATGGTTTTAGTTCAAGAGGTCGATGGAATTGAACATCCTATTTATTATTTAAGTAAAAACTTAAATGATATAGAAAGTAAATATTCTTATGTTGAAAAACTAGCGCTTGCAGTTGTTCAAGCAATTCAAAGGTTTCGACATTATGTCCTCTTTCGGAAAACTACCATCTTGTCAGATTGCAACCCCATGACTTATATACTGTCGCGACAGTTGCTGGGGGGCAAATATTCAAAATGGATAGTGATCCTTCAAGAGTTTGATCTGGAATTTGTAAAATCCAAATCAAAGAAAGCCCTAGTTTTCGCAGAATTATTGTGCGATCTCCCATCGTTGTCCAACGATGAAACATCGGAAGAGTCAATCATGGACGAAAGTTTGTTTCTGATATCTGTAAGCGATGAGTGGTATGGAGATATCATATTTTATCTCCAAACCCAAAAGTTCAGGCCTAACACCTCTCGCTCCGAACAAAAACGTATACGATACCAAGCAAAAGACTACATGATCGCCGGTGATACACTTTACCGTCGTGGTGTCGATACAGTTCTGAGGAGGTGCCTTACCCATGAGGAGGCCGAAAAAGCCCTAAATGAATGTCATTCAGGCGCGTGTGGGGGACATCAATCTGGATATGCAACATCACAAAAAATCTTACGAGCAGGATACTTCTGGCCAACGATGTTCAAAGATTGCATAACCGCAGTCAGAAGTTGCCATGCTTGTCAAATTTTTGATAGCAAAACCAGACGACCACCCGCACCTTTACAGCCGATAGTTGCTGTTGGGCCCTTCGCCAAGTGGGGCATCGATTTCATGCAATGTAACCCCACCTCGACCGGGGGGGCATGGGTATATTATAGTCGCTGTTGACTATTTTACCAAATGGGCCGAGGCGATGCCTACATTGGATAACACTGGTGAAACAGCTGCCCTTTTCTTTTTCAATCATGTAGTCGCCAGGTTCGGCATACCACAGGCTATAGTTATAGATCATGGGTCGCATTTTCGCAATCACATGATGGTCGAATTAGCTGCCAAGCTAGGGCTATCTCACGACAGCTCTACCCCATATTATCCGCAAGCCAACGGACAAGTTGAGGCAATCAACAAGGTCCTGAAGCGTATGTTGCAAAGGATGATCGGGGTTCATAAAAGAAGGTGGCACCTAATCCTGTACTCAGCCTTATGGGCTTACCGAACGTCGGTAAAGAACGCAACCGAGTTCACACCTTTTCAACTGGTGTAAGGACTGGAAGCAGTCTTGCCAATCCAGTGCGAAATTTCGTCGCTTAAACTCGCAATTGATCTCCTCCCCGGAACTTCAAAAGAAGAGGCTCGTTTCTTGGAACTAATCCAATTGGATGAAACCCGTCGTGATGCCGCTTTGGCTAACGAAGCCCATAAGAAACGAGTCAAGGCTTAGTTTGACAAAAGTGTCAAACCCCGTGTCTTCTCAGAAGGTGATTTGGTCTTGCTTTATGACCAAGAGTCCGATAAATTGGGAGCAGGTAAATTCAAGTCCTTATGGATGGGCCCCTATATTGGTAAAAGGGTGTTAGCAAAAGGAGCCTACGAGTTAATGGATTACGACGGAATTCCACTGGCGCAGCCCCGCAACGGGTTGTACCTCAAGCGTTACTATGCTTAAATAGTAACCTGCATGCTTTTGTTGTATTTTGTTTTCGCTAAAGTATTTGTTCTGGTCGAGTGATCCACCTTTTACATTTGTTGCAGATGTCGAACCTTCTGGAGACATGTGTTGGATATGCCGACGGAGCGAGTCGTAGTTCGCGGAACCTATCCTCCACGGCCTGGGCCATTTTTGATCAAAGCGGCGAGTTAGTAAGTTTCAGAGGTGTGTGTATTGGGCAATCAACGAATAACATCGTTGAATATAGCGCGTTGATAGAACTACTCTCTGATGCCATCACACGTGGCATACGCCGACTAATTGTCAGGCTAGACTCACAGCTTGTAATACTACAACTCAATGGTATATATTCTGTTCGCAATCCAGCTATTTATCGCATGTTCCTAAGGGTTAAGATCTTGGAAAGACGATTTGAATCAATTCAATATCAACATATTTCGAGAAACTTAAACACATTAACTGACTCATTAGCAAACTATGTGTTAGATAGACATTTGCAACATTTATAAAAAGGACACATCATCAAAGATTGTACATATGGATCATATAACTCAAACAGAATAAAACTCGAAAATCAAAATATATAAGCTGTTTATAGTTCATACATAATGTTCTGTAACCAAGACAAAATGGGTCATATGACCTAAAAATTCAAAAATGCTAGGGGGCACCCTAGCCTAGTGGTGCTCATGATAGCACGTCACGGCCTGTGCAATCATGCGCAAGAGACGAGTCCATCGTCTGGGCACACCAGTAGTGTGTCGCTGCAGCTGTAAAGGTAACTCATCAATCCTCACATCGGGAATGCCGAGAGTAAGGCTCTCAACCTGCTCCTGCACAACTATAAGGGTCTCAGTATCGTCAAGGTCACGAATAATAGCTCTCCTAGTAGGCTCCACTGCCGGGGCAGCAACTGGCGGTCTTGGACGAACTGCTGGACGAATAGGACCAACATCTACATGCACCCAAGAGTGTGATTAAAAGTCTTGATAGAATAAAGCACAGCAAAATTATAAATAAGAACAGTAAACAGTAATATGGTCAAAGAGTTTACCAATAGCGCCCCATTGTTCGCCATCCGGTAGCACCAAATCCGGATCACCTCGGAAATCCATACCCGCATATGGATACTTGGAAAAGACCATCTCCTGGCGCTCGAACCACCTGAAGAAGGCCTCAGTAAAAGTAATCTGAGGTTGACTAGCATGCCTAGACATGTGATCAACCCACCTCTGCATGCGTGGCTCGGTCGGAGAAGGCAAGTCGAGTATGATGTACTGAGGCTGCATCAGTGGGATTTTCTCCAAGGCGAAGGCAGTCAGAATAGAACAAAATCCAAAGTTCTTTAGCTTCCCGTCCTTTACCGTGGTCAACTGACTTTTCATCTGAACAAGTACTGCATCACACCAGTTGAATACTTTCGGTTGGAGACACTCCAAGGCGTGCTGCATATAAGATCTGTTGGCAACATGTAGAGCTGCGCTACCGGCCATCCTACCAATGGTATACAGAATGGACCTGAGAGACCTGTCAGTAATCTCACGGATAACAATCTTGCCGTCTCTGCTCGGCTGAGAACCTTCCCTGCAATACTGGCGGACATAATCTCTGGTGGAATCGGTCCCCCGGGCCGTACCTGACAAGGAAATGGGGGCACCCCGTCTTGACAACCCAGTCAAGAAGTACATGTCCTCTATGGTCAAGGGGATGGACTTTCCCCTAATCTAGAATACTTGGTTAACAGGATCCCAAGCATCAAGCATATACTGCAACAAAGTAATCTGTGCTCTCATGCTAGAGATACGGAAAAACTTCAGCAGGCCACAGTTCCGCAGCGCGTTCACCGTGACTGGGTCATGGAGGGCAATCATGTCCTCCTCTTCATGTTCTTGTTCTCGCCATGTAAGGGACATTTTGTTCAAAGTTCCCTGCAAAGCAAACAAAGAGAAGGAGTAAGTTCCTGATTTTGATGAAAAACTGGCGAAAATTCATCAAAAAATGAGTTGGAAACTCAGTTTTCTGAGCCCAGCGCAGGCAGAGAGTGTCCCTCCTGCGCTGAAGGTTAGGCTGCCTTAAGGCAGCTTGACATTCAGCGCAGGTTTCGAAGGGGGAACCTGCGCTGAAGTTAGGGCGCCCTGGCAAAACCCCTGAGGCCCAGAAAGACTGAAAAACAGGCATAAAACTGGAAAATGAAACCATGAAAAGAAAGAGCTAGGGTTTAGCACCTACCTGGTCCAGACGGCGCTGAAAATCGTCCGCAGAATCTCCCGGAATCAGCTGGTGAAAATCAAGGGGGAAAAGGCACCTCCAGAGCTCCAACAAACCAAATACAAATGAAATGGTAAATGAGAGGTAAAAACACCTTTTAATGGCTTTTTACGTAGTTCAAAGTAAAATATCAGGGTTATAATCTCATTTTCATGCAAATATTATTCATTTCTAACAAAGTTTGTTGCAGCAATTGAAAATGCAGTACTATCCTTGAAAAGAGAAAAGCTAGTAATGGTAAAAATTCAAAATTTGACCATATAATCGAGCAGTTTTACCGCGGAATTTATGCTCGTTAAAAAATAGAAAAGCGAGATCCGAGCAGTTTTATCACATAGTTCATGCTCGTTAAAAAATAAACATAAGATTGAGCAGTGTTTTGGGTGCATTCAAGCTCGTTAAATAAAAAATGAACCTATCCCGGTAAATAACCACTGTGATCGTAAATTTATTAGCCATAAAAGCCTTGGTCGTGTTTGCACCTGCCACCTCCATTTCATTTGGCCAATCGTTCACCTCCATATGATTGTTTACCCATTTTGAGGAACAGTTACGAAGAGTGATTTCACCTAGCCATCCTTGTGACACTGCCGTGATTGGAAAATTCCAACCTGTACCTGGAATCTGTTGCTATCCCTGTTTATCACTCGTTCCTCAAAAGACGAGTCTTCTTTGAGCTCTTTTCATCTGACTCGTAAAATATGAAAAGTTTGCCGAGTTTTGGCCTTCCAGCTCGTTAAAGTGACTGGAAGTGCTATCCCTCATCTAGATTTTAATCTTTTTTGACCTGAGGGATTATTACACAAAAAGGTCGAGCGCTTGTTTTATTCGGCTCGTTAAAGTTATCGAAAACTCATCCCTTCTGTATTGTTTTATACTTTTTCGGACTTAAGGGATTAGATGACGAAAAAGGAATTTTGGAGTTGACTTTCTGTACCTTTTCAGACTCTCTAAAAATGAAAAGGACCGAGTTTTCCTTGTCGTTAGACTCGTTAAAATGATTAAATAGCGACAAACTTGTATTTAGACGAGAACGAGTTTCCCTATCGCTAGGCTCGTTAAAACATAGCGATGGGCTTGCCCGAAGGGCAGGTTATAGAACAAGCATATGTTATCCTCCTCAAGCTTGACAAAAATAAAGAGGTACTGGTCAGAAATGACTGGGGAAAAATTGGGAGAACCTCAAAGATTTAATGGTAGCAAGTCGCTCTTGAACATGACACTTTTCCTCCGTATCACATTGGGTTGGGTTGTTTCATTCACCGGTCTCATCACCATGGTCTTCGCCAAACCATCTACATTTGGGGTAATGCTACCGATCCATCGCATCAGTGTCGTTATATGTTCAAGAGATGTTGTTCAGAAAGAGTCAACCGTGTCCCATCCACTGCCATACATTATCCTTCATCCACCCATGATCGCCACCCTGAATCATATTTCACAGATTGTTTTCACCTCCACTAAAATCATTAGCTCCGTTCCGTGTCACTGATGTGGGATTCATTAAGGCCCTCCTTTGACGGATCGCTTCTTGTCGACTTCAGCTCATTATCCAAGAAGTTGATCTAGGAACACCCCCCTCAGTACTTTGAAGCTTGCATGCCTCAATGGCAAGTTTCTCACTTCCGGCGACAGGTATACATCAATGACCTTCGACCAGAAGATTTTGCGTGGTGTTCGACACCAAGTCCTATATTCACACCACGTGAATTGTACTGCAGTACCTTGAGGGTCATTATCATTATCGGTGATTCCTCTCGCGCTTGTTAACGGTTTACATTATTGACCGGTAATCAAGCGATGTCTTTCCATGTTCGACTTCAGCGCAACCCTCACATGGATCGACTTGTACTTAGAGTGAAGATCGAACGAGTTTGAAGACCCCGGATCTAGTTTCATCCATCCGGGCTGCGATATATATTCAGGAAATATAAAGACATTTGATATGTACATCATTGCAGCAGATGATCATCCTACTCAAAGGATGATAATTTCAGCAGAGAATTATCAGTCTACCATAAGACGATCGTCTGTTCTATGTACCAAAATGAATTTATAAAGCTGAGCATGGGAATGCCCGCCTCAGCTAGATCATGAAAGCAGAATGAAAAATAATGTATTGTATTGTATTTTATTACAGGTCACCTCTCAGCGATTGAATGAACTTCGGATCCTCCTGATAAAGCATTTCACCCGATAAACGACCTCATACTTTAGGGGGCAACTGTTATAGACATTTTTGTGCCTTACAGCATGAAGCATGAAATGTCAATAATCTAAGGGATCCAAAGTCCCTAAACATGTTGTTCCTACCCCTAGAGGAACAAGGTCAGAAAACCACAGCACTGAATATCAGTTCTCCACCTGAAAACACTCAAAAACAAGCTAATTCTGGATCATGTCAACTGCTCCACTGAGCATCTGCGCTGAATGTCAACTGCTCCACTGTGTACCTGCGCTGAATGTCAACTGCAAAGAAGGCTACCTGCGCTGGGCGAGTTTGGCCAAGTGGCACAGTCATTCCTCAAGGTGTCAATGCCCAGGAAGCTTCCAAAATGACACTTGGATCAGGGAATTCGACTGGTGATGAGTAAGAGGGTCTAGATCTCCAAGTGGAAGCAAGAACCTCCAAGTGGACTCAAGAACTGAAGAATAACTGAAGTGGGAGAGGACACTAGTCAGCTTCATGCCAGCTACAAGCTGACTCATCCTTTCTCCAAAACTCCTATATATAGAGCTTTCTCATGAGGTCTAAGGGGGCTGGAATCTTGTGAATGTAAGGAAGTGATGTTGGTTTGAGTTTAGAACTATTGGGTGATTTGCTTTGAAGGAGGTGAAGAGGAGATTTCTTTCTGCTGGGAGGTGATGCTGGATTGGGCCTTTTATGGTTGTATCACTTCCTGAACTTTACTTCTTCCATTAATAAAGCATTTGAGGTTCTTCTATATGCATGTGTCTCAATGGTGTATTGTTATACTTGTGTGTTTGATTTATTCTAATCCTTGAATCAATTATGAATGTATGCTTCTTGTAGTTTCCCTCTCTTGCCATTTTGCAGGATCTTGGTGTAGCTGGGCCAGTGAAAGAGCAAGGAGCTGGGAGCAAGCAGCAAGGAGGGAAGATTGGATCAACCATTAGCGAAAGACATCGGTTAGTGGATCTCTTTCTCCCCTATTTTACTTTCATAAAGAAGAAATCTTAGATAGCTTTGCTTCGATTATTGCTGAGGTACTATCACCCTTAGAGTGGGATAGAGTCATTCCGTATTGGATACTTTTCCCAACAACATTAGGGGTGCCCATAAAATATCATCCCTCAAGAGACTCATTCAGAGTCACAAAAAAAATGTTATTTTGATCCAAGAAACCATGGTTGGTGGGATCAAAGCTCGTGAAGCATTTGATCCTTGCATAAAGGATTGGTCCTTCACTATTGCTGATGTTGTAGGTTAGCTAAGAGGTCTTCCCACAATGTAATTCCCATCTTTCAAAGCTCTCCCTTCATCTTCTTTCAACATGATGGTCTTGGTTTGGTTGGAAGTTAAGTAGGTTGATCTATATCTAAATTTTCTCAACATTTATGGGCCATATTCTAACCAAATTCCTTATGGAGAGTATTTTCATATGTTGGGAGCATTGTCTAATCTAGTCACTCTCATTAGAGGTGACCTTTTTTTTAGCTCATCCTTTCAGGAGGTATGAGGGTCCAACGCTATGCAAGATTCTCAAAGCAATTAATTATCCTCCCTACTTAATAAGTATCATTTGATTGATGTAGACTCCATAAATATCTCCCCCATTTCTCACAATTTTATATATTTAGAGTAGTCAATTTCAAAATGACTCGATTGATTTTTGGCACCCAAAGATTTGTTGAATGATCCCCTTCTATAAAATTCATGGGTTTCATCAAGGGGTTTATCTAATCACCTCCCCATACTATTCAATCTAAGATTCAATAATGAGAAATCTCCCTCTCCCTTCAAATTCAACCCTGTATGGTTAAGAAAGGAAGCCTATAGGAAGTTGGTGGAAGAATTATGGGCTCCCTTTTATAATGCCTCTCAATTAGCTGGTATGCATCAATTCTATATTAATCTTGTAAATGTAAAGGAAGCTTCTAAGAAATGGATGGTCAATTGCAATATGAAATCTCAAGTTATGCTCAAGGATAAAAGATTTTAGATAAAATACTCATATAAAATAACCCTTTTCGTGTCTTCATTGCATAAGGGATAGCTCAACTTCTATCTCTATAAGCTTCCCATTAGGATCATTTGGAAAAGGAATAAATATCATGGAGGCTGATAAGCCATTTTATCTATATTAAAGGGGAATATTAATGCAAAATTCTTCCACCATTATGCAAGTATTTTAAATAATTTGAATATAAATGGGGGATCCAGACTCTAGAAGTTTCTCTAATTTAATATTTTAAAAATAAAGAAAGTGAAGGAGCTTCTAATTTATAAGCTCTATTCAAGTATCCACATGGATGTCCTATTCAAGAAATTTTGTCATTATTAAAAAAATTGACCATATGGTATTGGAGGAAATTGATATTTTCTTGAGGAGGTTGTCTCAAAAGGTGAAGTACGGGTTACTCTTAAATATATTCAAAAGAGAAAAGTTATAGGCCCTAACGGTTTCTCTATTGAATTCTTATTTGGCTTTTATGTTCTAATTAAGGAATATCTTTTACACATAGTTATGAAATCCTAGTCCTTAATAAAAAAATTGGGGGCACTTAGCTACATTCATCTCTCTAATCCCTAAATCCTAGAAGCAGTTCTATTTTGATGACTATCACCCCATATCCTATGGCAATGTCATTTATAAGTTTGTGACTAAGGTCCTAGCTTGGAGGATCAAATCTATGTTAAGTGATATCATATCGGAAGAATAGTTTGGTTTCCTTCAACATCAATGGATCCATGATGTAGTGGACCTGGCTCAAAAATCCATTCATTCTATGAAGATATCAAATATTCTTTTGGTGGCTCTCAGAATTGACTTCTCAAAAACCTATTATCATGTTAGTTGTATTTTTATCTAGATAGTGATGCTCAAGATAGGGTTCAATATTTATGTAGTTAATTGGATAATGGGATGTATCTAATTGGTATCCTTTACAATCCTCATTAATGATGCCCCTCTAATTTCTTTAGGGATTCTCGAGGCCTTTGACAGGGATGTCCTCTATTGAATTCTTTTTTCTCATCATTGCAAAGGATATCAACAAACTAATTAGTGCAATTATATGTGCGAGCCATTTAAAAGGTGTCAAGGATCCATCCTTGAAATTTCTATCGCATCTAATTTTATAGATGATGTGGTATATCAACCTCAGGGCTCTGTGAGTGAGCTCTCATATTTGAAGGAAACTCTGTACCTTTTTTGTTGTGCTATAGGAATGGTTATTAACATAAACAAATCTTGCATTATTCCATGTAGCATCTCAATAAATCTTCTTACATACGCATTCTCTTTGTTCCCCTTTCTTATAAAGGAAGTGGATGATGGTTTCAAGTATTTAGGTTTCTTTCTAAAATCAAATGGGTATAAATATTCAGATTGGTTATTTCTCTTCAAAAAAGAGGAAGTATGTATCTATTTTTGGCCTAATAATATTCTCTCTCAAGGAATACATCTACTTCTATACAAATCCATCCTACAAAGAATTTTAGTTTATTAGACTTCTATCACATAAGTGCCCAAATGTATCCCCATGAAGATTCATAATATTAGTGCTCAATTTCTTTGGTCAAATAATTTCCAAGTGGGAGGTATCCCCTTCGTCAAATGGAGTCACTTGTCTTCTCCAAAGCACTTAGCGGCATGGGGGATAAATAACATGTATTAGTTTAACCCCTCTTTGGCTACTAGATGTGTGTGGATGATACACAATTATTTTTTGTGGGGAAGTGATTTAGGCATACTAATCCCTCTTGTGGACAAGAGCGATCTCCCTAGACCTCAAACAAATCTAGTAACAAAAAAAATTAATTTATACCTTTACCTAGCTTATGATTGACTGGAACAAACAATATGAGAGAGGTCACTTAACATTTAATCGAAATGCCTCATGAAGTCCCTTTTAGTTCCTTCGACCATTCGCTTCTCCCCGATGCTTCAGAGATCGTTCTAGAACTTCCCACATCTTCTCCATGGTGCCCCAAAGGAGATATTCATAGACAAAAACATACACAAGATCAAAGCATGCAAGATATAGCATAAAATATAAATGAACTAATTAGCTCAATCATATATCATAAATGGATAAATATGAAATTATAACCTATGTGGGTGATCAAGGAATCCCACAAATGATATCAAAGAAGACATAATTGGGAAAGAACAGTTGCTTTAATATTAATAAAATGGAGAACAAATGTACAACCTCAAAGCCTTGATGTTGCAAGTCTCTTCTCACAATCTCCAACCCTCTCCTTAGATGAATAGCCTCCTAGAATTATTTTTGCAGCATAAGCCTACTTCCAACAATCCTCTTCAATCCTTAGGCTTGTTTTAGCTTTATAGGCCAAGAGGGGGAAGTTTGGGATCCATTTCCCAAGGGATGAGATCCACTAATGATGGGATAGGGTTTCCACAAAGAGAAGGAGGTAGATCCATGATGGGAGGGATCAGGGTTGAATAGGCATCCATTCGAAGCTTGTTAGATGGGAAATATTTGACTAACTACGCTTATAGACTTTACTTTTTTACTTTTACATGCGTTAAGTCATGTGTGAGGGCCATAGTGTAAGACAGAGCGCACTTATGCGCAGTTTATAATGGAATTTTTTGTGTATCCACAAAAATTGACTAGGGAGCTGCATAGGAAGCCAAAAAATAGGATTTTGAGCCATGGGATCCAAGAATTCCATTCTCTTTGGGAAAGTTTGGATTCTAGACTTGCAAGGGGATTCTTTGGAACACATTTACGAATATCGAAAGATCCAAACCAATGGTCATTTGCCTAATGCAACAAAATGATGTGTAACAAAGAGTTATGAAATATAATATATGGGAGATATATCAGCAAATAATTAGTTCAAATTTGAGCACAGGCCCCTCAAAGGGTCTATAGTGTAAGATTTGGTTTAGGATTTTTCTTTGGATGGAAGTTGAGTGGATTGGAGAATTGGAAATGGTTGAAAGGTAAAAATTTGTAAGGATCCATGGATTGGTTGGTTCAAAGGTCAATTTTTATGGGCAGTGACCACTATTAAGTCTACACATTTAAAATTTTACTCTTACATATGGGTTCTTCATGACGTTAACGTGGAAAGTTACACAATAATATTGCTACTATTTACATATCCATGATTTTAATATATAAAATTCATATTATTACATGACATGGCATAAATTTTCCCCCCTTTTAATGCATCTTCAATAGCTCTTTGATAATTATAGTTTCAATATCATCTCAATAAGTTTTATCTCTCCTTTAGTAGTCGATTTTACATCCTATTGATGTAAACACTTATCTCATTGCGAGATGACACCAAGCTTCCATAAGTTGCACTCATTAATTCACTACATATCCTTGTGAAAAAAATCAGGCTATGGATATAGTGCACCTTGATATTGGCTTGCCTTTGTGATTTATATGCAACGATGAGTATGCATATGGTGGCTATGTCAGGTTGATAAGCATTCTTTCGTATTTTTCTAAAGCTTATGCCTTGGTTGACAACAAAAATCCTGAGAGATTGAGAGGCATGCTAGTAATATTAACAGGGATGATGGTTGGAAATTAAGTAAGAGTTGGATTTCGGCCCTTTACTCATGATTCCACCCCTTGCCTCTGCCCCTCCCCCCCTTTTTTATAGTAAATATTCTATTTTAACCCTTATAGTATTATAAATATATTAAGTTTGTTGAGCTATGGAAAAGGTATGAATTTCCCATTTATTTCCTTATCTTTTCCTTTTATCATAACTCCTTTTATTCCTAAGATGATAATATATCAAAGAATTATAGCGAAAACTAGGGAGTTATTGATTATTGCGAATTAGTTAATTATTGTCTTTTTCCATGCAGAAAATAGAAGAAATGGAAAACTACCATTTTGAAGGAAAAGGCAAAACAGAGTAACTGTTGTTCCTTCACCAGGAAACCATATCCAGACAAGCAGATCAGGATCAGAGTGCACAGTTAAGGATAAGGATGGAAAATCGCAGCATCAGCGCAAGAAGACAAAGGGATTAATTGGAGTTAGAAGATGGAGCATATGTCTATCTATTATTCCTTGTTTTATCCACCTGTCCAAGTATAAAAGGGACAATGCTTGTAAAGATTAGGATCACTTATCATAAGTCGGTTGCTGTTCCATTCGTTTATACTGAAGTAGTTCAGCGGTGCTTAACTAGCAGCTAAGGGCCCGGCTCTGGTGGATCCACTTGCTATCTGTACCATTACTTTCAATCACAGTCATGTGATGGTCTGGTTTGGTTTTCATTCATTTACATCGCATTACTTTACTGTTCTTTGTTTCCAGAGTTTATGAATTGTCTTACTGTAACTGAATTGCATTGCCATTCCTTTTCATCATAATAAGATTATCATCTTGAGAAACTATATTGTTATGCTGTTCATTTCAATTATAAAGCTTCGTTGTTCATTCCAGTAAACTGCCTTTGCTATTCATTGCATATTGTTGTTTGTTTCTATTAAATCAGATTGTTGTTCATTTCTATCAAATAAAATTGATGTTCATTTCTTTTCTGCAAGTATCTGGTTTTGCCTTTTAGCATCATTACAGTTAGGGCATTTATTCCATTAGTAGCATTGTCGATTTGATTCCTTGTCATTTCTCATTAGTCACTTTAGTGTGGAGTGTGAGATCAACAACTGTAAAGAACATTGGCTACTATTGTCAGAGTTCTCAGATTGTGGATCTTGTTTATCTTTGATTTCATTTTTCATTAGTTGACAAAGGAAAGAGTTATTGCTACTGCATCCTTGACTGATAGTTGTTGTGAATTTTCTGAATGAATGATTTAGTTTCATAGCATTGAGTTTCTTTTATTTACAAATAGGCTTTATTTCAAGCATTTGTTTACTCTCGTATTGGAAGCACTATACTGCAAATTGGAAAAAATTACTCTCAGATTAAATTGCCGCCTCAGACTAAGTACACTCTTGAAATAGAAAATCGTTCCCGGATTTGATAATTAATGTTAAGAAGACACCTTTTATACCTCAACATTTTGGCGCCATTTTTGGAGAGAGTGTAGCCATTTTTTTCTTTTAGAGAGTAGTGTGCATCTAATAAGTGCCTGCTAGGAAAGAATTGGGTATTAAAAATGGAAGGTAAGAACCTGCATATGGAGCATGTAACAGCACTGCTCCCCCGCCTGCTTTCCAGCAGATCTGTTAATTTTTTTTTTTTTTGTGTGGATAGAAATAAACATTTGAGTTGTGTGTATGACTAAGAAGAAAAAATTTGAAAATACTCCTAAACCGCTACCCAAACTTGATAAAGCTAAGGGACTGGTGACCCTTGGTCGTTCAACCTTCATAAACGAAATCATTAAGCAAGCGGAATCTCAACCATCAGTGGGCCCTAGAAAAGTTACTTCTAGACAACCAACTGGCTCCCTTCGGGCCACAGTTTCACCATTTATAGCCTTTACTGAGGTGCACAGTGAAACAGAAGAGACTGAGCAAGATTTTCAAGAAATTGAGAATTCTTGCCCAATTTCTTTTCAGGAAGGGAACTCTAGCAATCTCTGCGAAGGAGGAGGAGAAAGAGGGGAAATAGAATATCCAAAATCCCCTCTCGAAATAGTTCTAACACTCAGTAGCCCAGATAAGGGGAGTGCTATTAAGATCATCCAAAACAAAATAGAAGAACCTGAAGAGCCAAAATACCCCCCAGATAATAGTCCAACAAGGACCACTCATTATCCCAGACCAAGGAAGTGTTGTCAAGGCCATTCCTACTCCTTCTAGTCAGCCTAGGAATAACTCCCTAGAAATCCCAGAAGGATATTGGCACATATTTGATCAAATGGCCCAAAACCAGCAACCACCTCAAACCTCCACACTGCAATATCCCATTGTGGACACTGCAGTTAATGCACCTATGAAGGCCATTCCTCTCCAGCATATTCCTACATTCCATGGCCTAACATCGGAAGATCTAGATGCATTTCTATTTGAATTTGATGTATTATGCCGGGGGTATGACTATACCACCAATCCCCAAAAACTAAAACTATTTCCCTCCACATTAAAAGGAGCAGCTTTACGATGGTTTATGGGGTTAGGTGGAGGTGTTGTAAATGACTAGGATTAGATGAAAGGTGCTTTTCTAAAGAAATATCAGGATTATTGTAGGTCCAGAGAATTAAAAGATGAAATATTTCAAATGACAGAAAGACCTAATGAAACACTAGAGGAATATGTAGAACGCTTTCAATAATCTTCAGAGATCTCCTTATGCATCTTTACCCTTGCCTGACAATGTTTTAAAAACTACATTAATTAAAGGGATGAAAGAAAAATGGGTTGAAACATTAAACATTATGGGAAAAGGTGACATATATCAGGAAAATTTTGCTGACATCATTGATTTATGTATCAGGAGTTCGAGAGGAAGCACAAGACTAAAGCCAACAGAACGTGACATGATCACAAGGGATAGTAAGGTTCCTAGTGGAGGTATAAACCGCATAGAAATCGGCAATCTACTAGAAGATTTCAAAACTGATATTCTAGGGACTCTGTCAGCGTAGTTCGACATCATGAAAGCTAAACAAAAGCAAGCAGAAGTAGAGAAAAATTTGGCAATATTCTGCCCTAGATGCAGAAAGAAACACAACCACAAAGAGTGCCCGCTAGATACAGTCCAAGTCTGTGCCATCTGCACGAAAGATCACTCCACAGAAAGTTTCCCCTCACTCCCGGGATTGAAAGCAATTTACAAGGAAGCAGAAGAAGAAACAGAACCAGTTTACCTACTCAATCAGTGTCGCCAGTGGCATCCACGACAAATAGGTATGCCCGTTGATCCATCCTCTTCTTTTCATCCTCCTCAATATAATGCTCAGCAATATAATGGAATGTGGTAGAATCAACCACCTTTCCCTAGCTAGTCACAATAGCCATTTACCATATCATCATGGCCAAATCAAACAAATCAAACCAATTGGCCAAACTTTCCTGACTATCCACCATTTTGGAAAAACAATGCATATCCAACACAATGGTCACCTTCCACCTCGCAGAGTCAAACCTGGCAGTCGAACTGGAAAAGACTGATAAATCAGCTAGCTGGAATGATTCCTCTCCCTCAATCTACACTGCCAACACCTTATACATTGCAACAAAATCCCTAGACTAACTTAAGACCACAACTCCCAACCCAACCCAACTCGAACCCCAACAATAGACCGGTTCAATCTTTTCAAATAATTGAAGGACTAGAACTAGAAACCGAGTTAAGGGAGTGTAATGACATTCAATTAAGATCTGGGCGCATCATAGAAACATAGGGAGACAAAAATGATCAAGTTGAAAACTCGTTACCTTTAGAACAAACACTACAAGAAGAGAATGTGGTTAGACAACAAACTCATGAACAAGAAACCACCTCTTCTCCTCCATTCCCAGAACGATTAATCATACCGCGCCTAAGAGAACATCTAGATTTTGATCTTCTGGGAGAACTAAAAAATTTGTGTATAAAAATTCCACTCCTCCAAGCTATCCAAGATATCCCAATTTACAAAAAAACCATCAAAGAATTATGTATAAAAAAGCCAAATAGGATAATAACAACTAACCCAATTGTCCAAGTGGTCGGCACCCTATCTGACTTACTATCAAGAAGA
Organism: Pinus tabuliformis; assembly: GCA_031772625.1. NCBI lineage: Eukaryota > Viridiplantae > Streptophyta > Pinopsida > Pinales > Pinaceae > Pinus > Pinus tabuliformis. The sequence continues at coordinate 774,729,507 of CM062820.1, read as the reverse complement.
GAAGCACTTGTAAAATATGAGGACCCAGGGAATCCTATAGTTACGGTGCAAATCAGTGGATGCTCCTTCCCAAATTCCTTGGTTGATTTAGGAGCTGCAATCAACATTTTAACAACCACCACTTGTCAAAAGCTTGGCCTTACATCATTAGACCCAACCACAACCTTATTGGAGTTGGCTGACCAATTGATAGTCAGACCAGAAGGTACACTACATTATGTAATGGTATCTGTAGATTCCTGGGAATACCCTACAGACTTTCTAATTATTAATCCCAAAAACCGACTAGATGGACATCCTTTAATTTTAGGTAGACCCTGGCTGGCAACTGCTAATGCTTACATTGGCTGTCGACAGGTAGCATGACTATAGAAAGAGGGAGTAATGTCAAGAATTTAGCCTTATACCCTCCAGCCCAGCCAAGCCTCACGATAATTGAAACAAAGAAACAACCTGTATCATACCTGACAAAAGACATTAGATCACCATTAACCATTGAAGATGCCCTCGAATTTAAAGACCAAACAGAGGACGGCATTATTAACAACTTCATTAACCAACAAGAAACCAGATCCCATTTACAATGTCACATGATTGAGGCAGCAATCGATAATGATGTAGAAGAAGATCCCCTGAAAGACACTCATGATCAATCAATACCCACCACCTCTGTTTACAATAGCAAAACTATAGAAATTGAACCAAGAAAAACTTTGAAAATTAACAAAAATATGATTGCTGAACAAGAAGAAACACTGGTCCAACTACTGAGAAAATATAAGGAAGCTTTTGCATGGGATTACCCAGACATGAAAGGAATTGATCCCCAGTTGTGTACGCACCACATTTATACAGAAAAGGATGCTAGACCCATTTGCCAACCCCAACGGAGATTAAACCCTCATCTTAAGGATATTGTGAAAGCTGAATTACAAAAGTTTTTGGATGTAAACTTTATTTACCCAATATCTGACAGCAAGTGGGTCTCTCCACTAGTAGTGGTGCCAAAGAAGAATGGGAAGTGGTGCATATGTGTGGACTACAGAGAATTGAACAAAGCAACCCAGAAAGACCACTTTCCCCTTCCATTCATTGATCAGGTATTAGATAGATTAGCAGGAAATAAATTCTTTTCTTTCCTAAATGGCTTCAGTGGATACAATCAGATTCAGATTGCCCCTGAAGATTAGGATAAAACCACTTTTACCTGTCCATGGGGAACATTTGCTTACAGAGTCTTACCCTTTGGGTTATGCAATGCTCCTGCCACATTTCAGAGGGCCATCCTCAACATTTTTTCAGATCTAATAAATGAAGGGCTCGAAGTATATATGGATGATTTCACACCTTATGGGGATGATTTTGAGCCAACATTACAAACACTGGAAAAAGTGTTGCAAAGATGCATTGCCACCAGGCTCTGCCTGAGCCATGAAAAGTGTCATATGATGATGACTGAAGGATTAATCTTAGGTCATTATATCTTAGCAACTGGAATACAGGTAGATCAGACTAAAATTTAAATAATTTTGTTAATACCTACTCCTACCACACAAATAGAGGTATGCAACTTTCTGGGATTTTTTGGTTATTATAGAAGATTTATAGAGCATTTTTCTCAAGTTGCACCTTTATATGCACTAACAGGGAATGTTGATTTCATTTGGACAGACAAGTGTGATCGTGCTTTTGAGGATTTGAAAAAACTCGTATCGACAACCCTAGTGCTTAGGGGCCCAAATTGGGATTTGCCATTCCAAATTTCATTTGATGCTTCAGACATAGCAATTGGAGCAGTTCTTGGGCAGGAAGAAGATAAAAAGCCATATGCAATTTATTATATTAGTAAGAATCTATCTCTTGCTGAATTAAACTATACTGTGATTGAAAAATAATTTTTAGCTGTAATACATGTTGTAAATAAGTTTAGACATTATATAACTGGGTATCATGTAGTTTTATATACAGATCACTCTGCCATAAAATATTTAGCAAATAAATTGGTTACAAATGGTAGAGTAACAAGATGGTTGATTCTCTTGCAGGAATTTGACATCACAATTAAGGATCGACCTGGAAAAGATAATCCTGTAGTTGATTTTCTCTCACGAATGCCAAAGCCAGTGGATGCAGCAACAGTCGAAGATCAATTTCTGGATGAACATTTGTTTGTTGTTATTGTCAGAACACCATGGTATGCTGATGTTGCAAATTACTTAGCAGTAGGCAAATTACCTAAGCATTTAACGCCTAATGAATGAAAGCAGATAGTGTAGTGCAGTACCCGATTCTCTTGGATTGGGGGCTACTTATTTCATATAGGGGCAGATATGCACATCAGAAGATGTGTCCGAGAAGATGAAATATTTGACATTCTGAAAGCATGCCACGATGGGCCGTGTGGTGGACATTTCGCAGACTGCAGGACTGGTCACAAGGTTCTACAAACAGGCTATTACTGGCCCACTATTTTTAAAGATGCTAAAAAGTTTGTTCGAGCCTGTGATAGCTGCCAGAGGGCAGGACGCCCTGGACAATCTGATGAAATGCCTCTAAACCCACAATTAGTAATCAAGCCATTTAAGCAATGGGCGTTCGATTTTATTGGTCCTAATAACCCATCGTCAAATCAGAAAACATACATACTGGTTGCAACAAAGTATGTTACTAAATGGGTTGAAGCAGAGGCAATGCCAAGAGCTACAGAGGATTCTGTAATACATTTTCTTTTTCAATTATTTGTGTGATATGACCTCCCGAGGGAGATAATTACAGATGGGGGGCCACAATTTGTAGGTAATAAAATCGCTACAACATTAAAAAATTATCACATTTGGCGCAAAATTACAACCCCATACCATCCACAGGAAAATGGCCAAGTAGAAAGCACTAATAAGGTAATTGAGGCAATACTGAAAAATACAGTTGCATCACACAGACGCGACTGGGCTTCAAGATTATCGGAAGCCTTATGGGCATAACGAACAACGTGGAGAAACACCACCGCGTATTCACCATATCAATTAGTATTTGGAAAATAACCCATCTTTCCAATCGAATTTGAAATTCAAACATTAAGAACAACACAGGAGGTGGGTTTGAATTTAGATGAGGCCTAGACTAATAGATTACAGCAAATCAATGAGTTAGATGAAATTAGGCTCTCAACTCTTCAATACACTGTATTAATTCAATAGCAGAGAGAAAAATGGCATGACGCCCTTATTAAAAAGAAGATCTTCCACAAAGGAGATTGGGCACTCCTATACGATTCCAGGTTTCAGGATTTTCCCGGAAAACTCCAGACACGATGGCTTGGACCTTATGAGATACAGAAAGTGCATGACAATGGCACCATTACATTGACTACCATTGACGGATTTGGACACTCTTTCAAAGCAAACGGTCATCGAGTGCGACTGTATCACAAACCGCTTACTTGGGAATCCTTTTGCCAGCAATTACGGGAAGATTCCACTATGCAAATTCTTACTGAGGAAGATAACCCCTCCTCAGCATCAATTCACTGAACAATTCTTTTGTTTCTAAATTTTGTATATAAACTTTTCTTTTTTCAAATTTTGCTTGTATAAACTGTTTTGTTTGCACAAATTTTTATTGTTGTTCCATTTAAGGAACAACTATTGTTCCTCTTAAGGAACAACAACTATTCCATTTAGGGAGTAGCAAATGATTTTTGTATTTTATTTTTCATGTTTTTCCTCTTAAGGAACAGTTGTTGTTCCTCCTAAGGAACAACAACTGTTCCTCTTAAGGAACAACACTTCCGTGTATTTGCATTTTTGATGTTCCTCTTAAGGAACAACTGCTGTTCCTCCAAAGGAACAACAGTAGTTCCTATTAAGGAACATCACTTCCGCGTGTTTGCATTTTTGTTGTTCCTCTTAAGGAACAGCTATTATTCCTCCTAAGGAACAACAACCATTCCTCTTAAGGAAGATCACTTCCTCGTGTTTTCATTTTTGTTGTTCCTCTTAAGGAACAACAACTGTTCCTCCTAAGGAACAACAACCATTCCTCTTAAGGAACAACATTTCTTAAGGAACAACATTTCCATGTGTTTGCAATTTTGTTGTTCATCTTAAGGAACAACTGCTGTTCCTCCTAAAGAACAACAGCCATTCCTCTTAAGGAAAAACACTTCCGCGTGTTTGCATTTTTGTTGTTCCTCTTAAGGAACAACACTTCTGCATGTTTGCATTTTTGTTGTTCCTCTTAAGGAATAGTTGTTGTTCCTCTTAAGGAACAGTTGTTGTTCCTCCTAAGGAACAACAGTCGTTCCTCTTAAGAAACAACACTTCCGTGTGTTTTCATTTTTGTTGTTCCTCTTAAGGAACATCTATTGTTCCTCCTAAGGAACAGCTGTCGTTCCTCCTAAGGAACAACAGTCGTTCCTCTTAAGGAACAACACTCCCATGTGTTTATTTTTGTTGTTCCTCTTAAGGAACAACTACTATTCCTCTTAAGGAAAAACAGTCGTTCCTCTTAAGGAACATCACTCCCACATGTTTATTTTTGTTGTTCGTTTTAAAGGAACAGTTGCTATTCCTTTTAAGGAATAACAACCGTTTCTCTTAAGGAACAACACTTTCGCATGATTGAATTTTCGTTGTTCCTCTTAAGGAACAACTATTGTTCTTTTTAAAGGAACAACTGCCATTCCTCTTAAGGAACATCAATGCATGTCTCTATTTTTCTGTTGTTCCTCTTAAGGAACAACAACCGTCCCTCTTAAGGAACAACAATTCTGCGTGATTCATATTTTTGTTGTTCCATTTAAGGAACAATTGTTGTTCCTCTTAAGGAACAACAGTCGTTCCTCTTAAGGAACAGCAACCCGCATGTATTCTTTTTAGTTGTTCCATTAAATGAACAGCTGTTGTTCCTCTTAAGGAACAACAACCATTCCATTTAAAAGAACAACAATACTACCTACTTACATTTGCATTGTTCCTCTTAAGGAACAATTGTTGTTCCTCTTAAGGAACAGTTGCTGTTCCTCTTAAGGAACAACTACTGTTCCTTTTAAAGGAACAACAGTTTCGATTTGGAGTGTTTTTTGGCTATTCCACCGAAGGATCAACACTTTATTTTGCACTTGTTTTACTTGCTGTTCCACTTAAGGAACAACTGCTGTTCCTCTTAAGGAACAACAATTTCGCGTGTAATTTGTTTCTTTTCTTTCCTTTTTTTTTGGTCATTCCTCTTAAAGGAACCACAGTTTTTGGTGAAGATGTTCCTTTTGTTGTTCCTCGTAAGGAACAACAGCTATCCCATCTAAGGAACAACACCTTTTGAGTGCATTTTTCGCTGTTCCTCTTAAAGAACAACAATTTTATTGAGAGTTTTGTGAATAATGTTTCACTCTTCATGATTCTTTCAAGGCAAAGATATAAATACATGCAAGGACACAAAAATTAGAAGTTACTGAAATAAGCAAATCAAAGAAAAATTGTCATCTTTCAAGAGATTTCTTTGTATTGATAAGAAAAAGGAAAGGACGCAACTATCTATATCACTTTTCTATATTTATCTTCACTAAAACTTAAATTGATTGATTATTTTTATCATGTTGGTCTTCCCTAATTCTCATAATTCTCTTTGATTATTATTATTGAATAAGAAAAAGGGCATATTCTCCCCTATTGAGATGTTCAGACTTCTTCCACCATCCCTACTCTTAAGGAATGTTGAGCTATAAATAGGAAGTGCTATATAAAAGAAAAGAAAAAGAAAAAAATATATCTATATGATTACTAACAATTCTATGATTTGTCAGATGGAGGATAGGGGGTCTCATCAAGAGCCAACCTACCATGATCATAAGAAAGCAATGAAGTGGCATTCCCACTATGGCCACCACACCAGGGATATGATCCAATGGGCATGGTAGAAAAAATAAAAGTCCTTGGAACAGGAGGTCTCATCACGAGCTGGCTTGCCCACCTTTCACTTCTTCCTGGTGAATGGCATTGTGATCCAACTGGTTACTAAGCTAGCACAATGGCCTCCATTCTAACATCACAAAGCACTTTCCTAGGCATATATAAAGGATTATGGTTCCAAGGGTGAGAAAACAACTTTGTCAAGGTTATAAACACCTGTGGGAAATAGAGCTCTGTTGATGGTATTGGAGTCATAGTTTTCAACACCAATAGTAATTATAAACCCTTTTCTTATTTCTTTATATTTATTTCAAAAGAGGCTATGTTCCCAAATTCCTTTTTGAACCTTTTATGCATGAATATCATTTAAAATCAATCATAACGGTTTAAGTAAGATGACAGCATAAGAATTTTACCTATGTCAACTGTCCTTTTCCCTTTTTCACATCACTCCATAGCATCTCCATATCTATTCACGATTTTCATCATAAGCCTCAATTTCAACAACTTGATACTTTTTGTGATTTTGTCATGGATATGTACACCTTTCCTTTTTTATACCGTGCGATTGTCGTCCAGTACGTTGCTCCTCCATTTAAATCGGTCGAGGAAAACCTATCATACTTAAGGGGGTGTGGGTGACTTCCAAAATACTCCTGCATATGTGTCAGTTTCCTATTTGGAGGTACTAGACTGTATCAGATCCCTTAATAGCAAGTTTTAACGGTATTGGGATATTATCCGATATGCACAGTTTGTTGTTCCATTGTTATCTCTGTGTATTGTTGTGTAAAATTAACAATGTACAGAACTTAGACGAAATGGGAGGTCGATCAGTACGCAGCGAGCCACAGGTACTAACAGTTTCCAACGCTGCACGAGAAATTTTGGTAAGAGCAGGATGGATCGCCTATTTTACACGATTACAGTAGCCCCATGAAACTGTGGCTATCAAATTTTTGCAGAATTTGCTGGGCAATCACTCCATAGTAAGAGGAAGGAAAATAACAGTGACAGAAATAGTAATTGTAGAAGTATCTGGACTACCAGTAGTTGGTCCCATATGGACACATAAGAAAGTAAGACTTCAAGATGTCATGGCCACCTTTCGGGACAAGGGACAAAACCTGATCGTTAAAGGAAAAGAAGTCCAGCCTTCATCTCTGGGGGAACCATGGACGAAACTAGCTAGAATAATGCAGAGCTACATTACATGCGACAGGAGAAAGGATGTGGTAAGACCACACCACCTCAAATTATTATCAGTATTAAAACATAAATGTGTTGTAAATCTGCCTGCATATCTAAATTTTTTGCTGCATGATGCTGCTGAGAGTATAAAGAGATCCCGTCATATAGATACTGTAGTGAGCCACCATTGTTTAATTCGATTAATAGTAAGTTACAGCCTTGCTCAACAACAGACCAGTTGGGAAGAATTGGTGTTTTCCATAGACGGGGGACTAGCCTTACCAGCCCCAAAAAGAAAGAGAACTGCCAATACAGCAAGTAGGCCTCTGAAACGCAGACACTCCTCCAGATTAAGAATAGGCAGGGGAATGTTTGAGAGCCTCCAGGGTAGCAGCAACCAACCCTTAGAATTACTCAGTTCCGAAAATGAGTAACCCTCACAAACCGAAGGGAGAGGTAACCAAGAGTCGGAATTAGAGGAAGAAACTGAACACTCTAGTGAAGGAGAGAGGGAAGGAACTAAACTACCTTTAAACCCTAGTGCAAGTCCACCGCAAAACCCATTGCAGGAGGAATAATTGGCCCAACTTTTGGCCAATATGAGTGAGTATATCCAACCCCAAAGTCTGCTCAACCTCAATATTGAGGGAGAGCAATCACAGGAACACTCTGCCCACACCAAGAATTCATTAGAAGAAATAAATAATGAGGAAGAAGTAGGAGCAGAAGCCACTCAGGAAGTGGCAGACCAAACTAGGGATATTCCTCCAAAGGAACCTAGTCCGGAGCATGTAAACACTGAAGAGACGCTCCAAACATAGGATATGGAAACCAGCCAGGGCAAAGGCATAGCCCTTGAAGAGAAAAATCCAACGGAACAGCCAAGCCCAGAAAGAATAGAGACAATTAGGGAAATAGTTTTTCCCCCTGAGAAGAAGAAGAAAAGTGAAATTAAGAGGCTGAAAAAGGAACAACAAAAATTGAAAAATTTAGTAAAACAAATCAGACGGAAGATAAGGGCACTGAAAAAGGGGAAAATCGAAAGAGGAGCCCCGAAAACAGTGGATGTAGCCATACAAACTGAACCACATGATACAAAGGCCACGGAGACTCAAACCGAGCCCATACATGTTCAATATGGTAAGGAACAACATGCAGCGGTTACAGGTGCAGCTGCCCAAACAGAAGATGCATATGTCTACAATAAAGATGTTCAAACAGAGTCACTATCCTCTAGCAATACGACCACCCAAACATTCCATGATAAAGAGACACGGACTATGGGCACTCGGAATTGTGATAAGAGTACCCAGATAAATCTTCAACCCAAAGATGTTTTGATAAACAACCACCCTGGTATAACAAAACTCCAAGAGGATCTGGCAAAAGCTCAGTGGACTATAGAGAAGCTTGAGGAAGATACTGTTCCTCAGAAGAAATAGCAAGAATTGCAGCAGAAATTAAAGAGCATCAATGCATCAGAGAACGAAGCCTTCGATAAATATCGAAGGGCAGAAGAAAAAGTTGAAGAGGTAAAGAACAACCTGAAAACAGTCAGGAATCAAATGGATACTCTCTGTTCTTTATATACAGATGTTCTAGCATGTAGGCCACCTGCCAAAAACTATGCTTTGTTTCTGTTAAAAAGATATTTACAGTTAAAAATTAAGGCTGTGAAGGCAGGGAAATCTATAGAATTAAAAACTATTGATGATTTTATAAATTGTTGTAAACACCATGGAGTAAAAGTTCAATGATTACTCTGTGAGTTTTATTTACATAATTTTATATTGGAAGAGGAAATGGAGAAAAATCCTAGTCCTTTTGTGGGTGATGTACAGTTTCAAGCATTTATTTCATTTGTTGTCAACCAGTTAAAGTGGCTCAAGGCCCATAATACCTTTCAGAGGAAAGAAAATGGGCTAGAAATTTGGGTTAGGGGTGAACCAAAAAACCCATTACAGCTGCTGGCTAAACATAAAATCCTAATGAAAAAGGAAGGAGTGATCCAAACTCTGTAACCCATCCACAAAGAAATTGTCCAGCAAGGGGTAGAATATTTCCTCTCAATCAAAGACAATTCCTTCGCAGTAGCTAAATTTAGATGGAAGACTTCCAATCGGAATATACAAGACAAAGAGCCATTCAATTACAAAAACTTCAAGTTAGCTGCAGATCGCCTGGTTACCTATAGTAACCTCATTTTGAGGGAATGCCCGTATTGGCTTGGTTGTGGGTTTCGAAGCCCTATTATTTGGTATCCTACAGAAGGGTACAAGGCCATATATGAGTTGCCTGAAGGGCAGACACGGCCCATCTTTGAATTTTTAGCTAAAAATCATGGTTTTAGACCACTACACGACAATCCCTCTCCAACTTATTCTTTGACTGCTTTGCATGCAAATTACATGGTTTTCATGAGGCCATGAAAAAGGGTAACTAGGGGGTGTGTTGAGCTATGGAAAAGGTATGAATTTGCCATTTATTTCCTTATCTTTTCCTTTTATCATAACTCCTTTTATTCCTAAGATGATAATATATCAAAGAATTATAGCGAAAACTAGGGAGTTATTGATTATTGCGAATTAGTTAATTATTGTCTTTTTCCATGCAGAAAATAGAAGAAATGGAGAACCACCATTTTGAAGGCAAAGGCAAAATAGAGTAACTGTTGTTCCTTCACCAAGAACCGGTATCCAGACAAGCAGATTAGGATCAAAGCGCACAATTAAGGATAAGGATGGAAAATTGCAGCATCAACGCAAGAAGACAAAGGGATTAATTGGAGTTAGAAGATGGAGCGTATCCCTCAGGATCTCTTGATCCTGAGGGATCGCTGTTTTACAGTATATCTGTTATTCCTTGTTTTATCCGCATGTCTAAGTACAAAAGGGACAATGCTTGTAAAGATTAGGATCACTTATCATTATTCAGAATTCGCTGTTGCATTTCTACTTTGATTATCAACTCTCATTGATTAAAATAGAGTACGATTGCCTGTAACATTTTTATATGATTAATACATAAGTCGGTTGTTGTTCCATTCGTTTATACTGAAGTAGTTCGGCGGTGCTTCACTAGCGACTAAGGGCCCAACCCTGGTGGATCCATTTGCTATCTGTACCATTACTTTCAACGTATTTGTGTGATGGTTTGGTTTGGTTTTCATTCATTTACATCGCATTACTTTACTGTTCTTTGTTTCTAGAGTTTATGAATTGTCTTACTGTAACTGAATTGCGTTGTCGTTCCTTTTCATCATAATAAGATTATCATCTTGAGAAACTATATTGCTATGCTGTTCATTTCAATTATAAAGCTTCGTTGTTCATTCCAGTAAACTGCCTTTGCTATTCATTGCAAATTGCTGTTTGTTTTTATTAAATCAGATTGTTGTTCATTTCTGTCGAATAACATTGATGTTCATTTCTTTTCTGCAAGTATTTGGTTTTTCCTTTTAGCATCATTACAGTTAGCGCATTTATTCCATTAGCAGCATCGTTGATTTGATTCCTTGTCATTTCTCATTAGTCACTTTAGTGTGGAGTGTGAGATCAACAACTGTAAAGAACATTGGCTACTATTGTCAGAGTTCTCAGATTGCGGATCTTGTTTATGTTTGATTTCGTTTTTCATCAGTTGACAAAGGAAAGAGTTATTGCTACTGCATCCTTGACTGATAGTTGCTGCCAATTTCCTGAATGAATGATTTAGTTTCAGAGCATTGAGTTTCTTTTATTTACAAATAGGCTTTATTTCAAGCATCTGTTTACTCTCGTATTGGAAGCACTATATTGCAAATTGGAAAACATTACTCTCGGATTAAATTGCCGCCTCATACTGAGTACACTCTTGAAATAGAAAATCGTTCCTGGATTGACAATTAATGTAGGATAAATAGGAGTTAAAAAGACACCTTTTATACCTCAACAAAGTTCTTAGAGTTTATTTCTAAATATTATTTATTTGTAATATTATTTACCTACTATTTTTTACCATTTATGGACCGTATAACTTTATTATTATTTAATTTTTGTAATATTATAACTTAATTTATTTAATATAATTAAAATAAATAAACTCCTAACAACTACTTTATAAATAAATAATATTTTGTAACCAATTCCTAGTAACTTATAGTATCATTTTAATTAATTTAAGAATTATTCTTGCTATATATATATATATATATATATATATATATATTCCTAACAACCAATTTAGAATATTATTTTATTTACCTTAATAACTAATTCACTAACGGCTAGTTTTCAATGGCTAACTCTGGGCAATGATGCATCCATAGTATTTATTCTTGACGATTGATTGATTTTTTCACCTTGTCTTGAGGATAAACCACATTAGTTGGTTCGAAACGTCGACCAAATCCTAATGATGTGATTAATCTGAAAGACATTTATTTAAAATTATGTCCACTCAATATTTTAAAGATCAACAAGTTTAGGGGCTTGTAGTCCAATATTGGCTTGGACAAATTGGTTTATAACCAGGTTATATTATGTTAAACTCATGTAAATTTAATATGGCTAAGATAAAGTGTGAGATATATATCATTAATAAGATATATCTATAAATATACATTTTCTAACCTCTGGTTTTATATTTCAAGAGGTCTATTGGACTTATCATAATTGTTTCCATTCACTTAAGGTTTTGAGAATTCCTCTCAATTGAACAAGCCAAATTTACATAACCCCAAAGGATTATGTTTCCAACATTCCCCCCTCAATCCAAAGGGGTGTATGTGAGTTCAAGACGAGAGCTAAAACATGTAGGTGTATAGAAATGAATGTCTAGACGTGCTCTCTGAATCTGGTGGTTTAAGGAAGACCACAAACTAAATGAGGTAGAAAAAACAAAATTCTTCTATTGGTAGTGGTCTAAGGTTTTCCACCAACTTTGGAACTTGGCTCGAATTACTTCTTGAAATAATTCTATATTTGGCTACAAATTAAACTCTTTTGCAAAATGGAAGTACTCCCTAATGATGATTTAGAGATGACCATAAACTAATGAAATGGGTAGTAGAAGCAAAATTCTTTTATTGGTGGTGGTTTAAGGCTAGCCACCAACCAAATCAAGCTCAAGTAACATGAGTCTATATTTGGCTACAACTCTAACTTTGGATCTGGCTAACTCTGGTTGACTCTAACTAGAAGCTCTAATTATAGCTATGGCTCAAGCTCATCTAATATGACTTCGAAGCTAGCAACTAACTATTAATTCCCCCTTGTCAAGTATAAGGTGAGAAGATGAAAATCTCTCTACTGCAAGACATGTCAATACTTAAGAATAAACTATGTGGTATGATCGATATATCTTCATTGTTGTTGAAGACCATTACCAAGAAGTGATCCATCCAAGGTGAATAGTTGCTCTTGCAAGAGTCTTGTGTTTAGAACATCTATCTAAGTGATGAGTATGTTTTCCACATTGCTTACAAGGGTGAAGATTAAAAAAATTATATTTCACATGTCCAACTCAATCACAATGTTGGCATTTGATCATCTAAAGAGGATGTGGAGTAGTTGAACATGAACTGTCATGAGGAAACCTAACACTATGAAATTGGATTCGTTTGGAGTAGTTTTGAATGTGAAATGTCACTTTCTTTTCATATCCAAGATGAGTTATATACTTGTTATTTATGACTTCTTCACAATGTCTAATGATGGATTTGGGAAGTGCAAGTGGTACCTCTACATATTCATGTGAATTTCTCTTGAAGTCAGATTATTTGTTGGTTGCTAATAAGAGCCTTTCTCAAACTCAAAAAGAGAATTGTTCTAAACAAGAACTAATTTAGAATGTTGACTCTTTTGTTGTAGTTCATCTCATTGAAGTTTCGATTAGAGTTGAAAAAACTTGATCTTATCTTATGCATCTTGTAAATAGGTTTAAACATTGAGAGATTGGCTTTATTGATTTTGACTATATCATGAATAGTAGAGAGTATTAGAGTGTTCAATACTTCTAATAATCCATCAATTTTTTTCCATTTTCTCAATAACTCAAGAAAATGAAGTGTGTTTAGGATTCAATGGAAAATGCACCCTTTTACACGCAAATTCAACTCAATTTCAAAAAATCACAAGTGAACTCAATGATGCTTCAATGGTAGATTGGGTCAAATTATAAAGAGAAGACCAAAAACTTATGGATAGGGTTAGTAAAAGCAAAACTGAAGTAGTAGAGGTATTAACTTCTAACAAAACAAAGTTGTTAACTAAACTTGAAAAACATTTTACATAGCAGCATGAAGTAAATAATACAAAGTGTTGACTTCACTAGACCTTAATTTAATACAAATTGATGCAGAAACCAATATCCAAATCAACTTCCAAATTTCTGTCTACCAGCAACAATGGAGAGCCAACCAAACACCTTAATTAAAGATCGTCCCTTACGAGTCATTCAACTGCCAAAGAATTATGGGCATCTTGTCTCCATAATGAATGATACCATTGCATAACTCATCCAAAGTTGATATTTTCTGTGTTATAGTTCTATGAGCTTAGATAAGCTACAAGTTATATTTGAGCTTTTAGATTACAAGCCTTGGCATCATAGTTTGTTGAGAAATTGGCAATTCTTATTGATGTCAATGAGAGAGCCAAGAGAGCCCTCTTGCAGGTAGGTAAAGAGAGTCCTAATATTATGCACATGTTTCTTCTAGGTCAATGGAGGATGTTATTTTTCTTTTTTAGTTGGTAAAGGCAGACAAAGTAATTATTCTACACATTCAAATTTTACAATTGGATGGAATTCAAGTAACTAGGAAGTTCAGTTCCCACATATGGAATATTTTTGCATATATATGTGCACATAATATTAAAAGACAAAGCTAAGCATCACATCGAGATTGTGTTCCACAATTCAGACACTTGTGGCACTATAAATGGAAAACATAACCAAAATGTCATTCCATGCTTTAGAATCTATGGAATTGATATGTATTGTCTTTTGTCAAAGTTATTACAACCAAGAGGAGAGAGTCTTCCTCGCAGAGAATGGGCAAGAACATCCATGTTACTTGATGCACTGACAAACGTAGAGTTGTGTGGAGGCACATCTAAGTATAAGTTGACAACCATACCTTGACACCCCATGTCATAGATTAAGTCTCTTGTGAGTAAATTCCTCATTGAGCTCTTTGTAAATGCTCACAGGGGTTGAGTCATCTCCTCTCTATGGTCACAGTTTTGGTATTCTTTGGTTGAGAAATGAAAGAGTATTATTTTAGCTCTTATAATGTTGACACCACTATCTCCCCCTAATCTTCGGTTACTATTAAGGGAGGATCCAATACATCCCACTACCCTTCATGACCATTTAGTTATTTAGGGTTATGTGGCACTAGGAAAGTGTGAGCAAAAAAATGGTTATTCTGCTACTTTAAACTTGAAGATAGAGTGAACGATACATGCCATTGTTAGGTATGAAACCATAGTAGCACAACAAGAAACAACAAAAGAATCAATCAAAAAACATGAGTATCAAGCAGAGGTTAGTCAACTTTGTCTAAGCGCATAGTGGTGCAATACAATTTTTTTGAGCCTAAGGTTTAGGATGGTCCAATCCATTATTACAAGCTAACTTAGAGATGGAAAGACAACAAGAAAGAAGAAACACATAGCCATGTAATTGGGTCTGCCATTCACTAGCAACCACAAATACATTTATTAGCACACATAGGCAAAAACAACCTAATCACTCAACTCTGACAAGCTCAGGGTTACATAAGGAGTAGAGCTTTCATTGGCTCAAAATGATAGAGGTGTTTTAAGCCAAACCTCAGACCTATGCAATACAAAAACTCAATGTAGGGACCAACCCTATGTATATTTTTCTTTTTTTAATCACAATAAAATACAACCAAAAGAGAAAAACATTGGGAATTCAAATTTGTTCATCCCTATCTAACACATCCTTGAATTTCATTTCACTGAACATAACATAAAATTTGCATATATTTAACTAAAGCCATAAAGAAACCATACAAAAGAATATTGCAACACATATGTACCATTCACCAGAAGACGAGATTCCACTTGATTTTCCGTTACTTGTCTTCCCTTGTTGTCGGTCACCTCTGAGTGTGAATGACGACATACTTAATCTGAATGCAATGACCCACTGGTTAACCTCCCAGCCTACTCCTTGGGTACTCTTCTTCCCCGTGGACCCCCGAGCTGCAATGGGGTTGTACCATGGAGGAATGTAATAGCTGGTAGAGGAGAGCACTCCTTGGCTCAAGAGTCCCCTCTCTAAAGTCCTCTACCTCACCAAACTCACTATGGTTTGTAGTCACTACTCTGACATAGTCTCATCCATCCAACCATAGGATCCCCAAAAGTCCCTTCTCCCATGGCTTGCCCCTTCTTTTATAGGAGACCTCATAGGTGACACTTGGCATGTCATGCATTATTATTTTTTTATAATTCAATAGTTTGATTATTCACCCACCCATGTGTCACTCTCTCATCAAGGGTCTCCAAAATTATTTACTTAAATTTTAATTTAAAACTAATATTTTCCTCACCTCAATAAGATTCCTATTTCTTCTCCTAGTTGCCTCTCGATCCCCCTTTTTATTCCTTAATTTGTGTTCATTACTAAAGTCAATTAATGAGTCAAGATTTGATCCCCTATCTACTCCCTAATTTAACTCAAGTTATCTCTTAGATGGATATTCTTATGTTGGTTGTTGCCACATGGAGGTTCTCTACATTTCTCTAAAATTTAATTTATTAATCTTATTTTAATTCACCTTCCTCTTCTCTTAATTAGGTTTAACTAGTTTAAGATTAATCTTTATCCTTACATTTATGTCCCTATTTCCCCTTTTTACCTAATTAAACTACATAATCTACCTAATATTTTCCAACATGGGGAGGGTAGAGTTTTTAAGATAAAATATTTTATTTCTTCCCATGATCCTCTTAACCCAAGTTTTATTCTTGATTTAATTACCTCAGTTTCTAACATCATTTACCCTTGATGTAAATTTACCTAGTTTTCATTTCTTGATTATATTTATTAATTTATTTATTTTTAATAATTCCAAGGGTGCCAAGTTTGGTTGTGCCCTTCAAGAACTTCCCTTGAAGTTCCAAGGGTGCCACACCTAACAATTTATTTGTGATGCCAAGGGTGCCAAGTTTGGTCGTGCCCTTCAAGAACTTCCCTTGAAGTTCCAAGGGTGCCACGTCAGTTGCCCTTCAAGTATTCAGTGGCTACGAGGGGAAAATATATGTGCAACAACAAAGACCACTATAATATCTTATGTTTCATACTATAGTGAGACTAATGGTGTCAGGGATCAAGGAATCTGCCTTGATGCGCGGTTCCCAGTAAAATCCTCATGAGTGAACCAAATTTAGGACCTACCCTCATGACATCGTGATCTTTAAGGTGAAGGTGTTTCAACCTTTCTAGCCCAAGTCACGACAGGAGTGCTAGTGGGTGAGATCAGGGACACTGTCCCACCCCTCCCATGCAGTTCCATCCAATTGTACAACCCCATCACCCATATGTGAGTCATTCGGCCAAGCAACTAATCTGTGCCTACAAACATTAACATATCATCAGAATATAGATAAACATATATAGCGGGTTTCAAAATCGACTTAGAATTTCAAAGATAAAATAATATAAATTTTCATCAAACCAGGTGTCGTCAACTCGTCATGTGCGAGTGCCTCTGGTGGTTTCCTGCCATACTCAATAATAATCATTAACAAGGTTTCTCAGTGTTAGTTATTGTCATAATAACATTATTACCATCACCTGGTCATTCACATCTTTGTTCATTGTGAACCAGAACTAATGCAAGTAGGTAACATAGGGGACACATCCATCATGGCTATCATCATCATAACATCAATGGAAGCATACATATTCATCAAAGCTATCAACATCATAACATCAAATAGATAACAAACATAACCATTTATGCCACAATCATCCTAATATCAATAGAGAACATGCATAACCATTAATGATATCTTCATCATAATATCAATGGAGATCATACATAAACATCACAACCACTAATATCACAACCAATAATAATAGTCATGTGTCATGTGTCCTCAACCTGAGGTCCTCAAATAATAAAGTGTGGGCCTTAGGGCTAAATAAATGTTAATCTCATATGATTGTTAGTCAACTAGAGTGGGGAACTACATACACCCCCTCTTAATAATAGACTTCATCTCGAAGTCCTTGGAATAGGTAAGGAAAATGGTGACGCATCTCCTCGGCGTCCTCCCAAGTAGCTAAATTAGGACTATAATTATCCCACTAGACCTTAACTTGGTCCACTAACCATCATCTAATCTGCAAAGTTCGCTGGTCGAGTATGCAAACTGGTTCGGCCATTACTGTTCCCTTGACCGAAACCTGCAAATGACCAAATTCAATAACATGTAGAGGATCTAAAATATAATGATGCAAAACATAAATATGAAACACATCATGCATACGTGCTAAAGATGGAGGTAAGGCAAGCCTATATGCCACCAACCCTTTCCTTTCTAATATTTCAAAAGGTCTCACAAACCATGGAGACAATTTTTCTCCCATTCCAAATCTTATAGAGCTTATTTTGGGGCCTTACTCTTAAGAACACCCTATCTCGTAATTCATAACTTTGGTCTACCTGATGAGCATAAACATAGCTCTTTTGTCGATCTTGTGCTTCCTTTAGCCTCTCCCTAGTCATAGTCATTTGTTCTTCCATATCTTGCACTACTTTTGGTCCTATTAATACTCGGTCCTCTAGTCGGTCCCGACTGAGAGGTGTTCTTCAAGGTCTTTCATATAAGAACTCAAATGGTGCCATCTTGATGGAACTCTGATAACTATTATTGTAAGCAAATTCCATGAGGGGTATGAACTCCTCCCATCTCTTTTTTTGGTTCATCACATACATCCGAAGCATGTCTTCGAGGAATTGATTAGTCCTTTCTGTCTGCCCATCTGTCTTAAGGTGATAAGCAATGCTGAAGTTCAACTGGGTTGCCAAGGCTTCTTGGAAACTGGTCCAAAACCTTCCTGTAAACACTGCTCCCCTATCAGATATGATCTTCCTAGGCACTCCATGCAATCTCATAATCTCATCAATAAAAACTCTGGCTATCTCTGGTGCCCTTTATGTAGTCTTAACTGGTATGAAATGGGCACTCTTGGTCAACATGTCTACCACTACAAATACGGAATCATGTCTTCCTGAGGTCATTGGTAGTCCCATAATGAAGTCCATTGATATAACTTCCCATTTATATTTTGGTATCTCATGGGGTTGCAATAACCCTGCTGGATGTCTGTGTTCGGCTTTTACTCGTTGACACTTTAAGCATCTTGCTACCAAGTTCACAATGTCCTTCTTCATCCCTTTCCAAAAGAAGAGTGGTTTCAGGTCAGCACTCATCTTCTTAACACTAGGGTGTGCCATGTATACTATGTGATGTGCTTCATTCAAGATTAATTGTTGTATATCTTCATTCGGTGGTACATATATCCTTCCCCGAAATCATAGTAGCCCATCGTTATCAAGGGAGTATTATTCATATTTTGGGACCCTCATTTCATCCTCCCTCAAACTTTTGCTAACCTCCTGATACCATGTATCTTTAAATTGTAAATCAAGCATTTTCTCCCTCAAATTTGTCTTTAAGGGAATCACTGAAAATATCTTAGGTCTCCTACTTAAAGCATTAGCCACCCTATTTACCATTCCTTTTATGTAAGTGATATCAAACTCATATTCACTAATTAGCTCATACCAACGTCTTTGTCTTGTATTTAAGTGGTCTTGAGTGAATATGTGTTGTATCCCACAATGGTCAGTCCTAAGATCAAACTTCCTTCCTAGAAGGTAGTGTCTCCAAACCTTTAGTGCATAAACAATTTCTGCCATTTCTAAATAATGGGTTGCGTAGTTTTCTTCGTGGGTTCTAAGCTTCCTTGATGCATAAGCTATTACTCTTCCTTCTTGCATCAACACACAACTGAACCCTTCCTTAGAGGCATCAATGCAAACCAAAAATTCTTGTTCCATATCTGACACCTTCAAAATTGGTGTTGCCGTTAATAACACCTTTAACCTTTCGAATGCCTCTTCACATTTTTCAGTCCAAATTAATTTCTTATTCTTTCTTTGGATCTTGGTAATGGGGCTTGCTATCTTTGAAAACCCTTCGACAAATCTATGATAAAACCCTGTCATGCCTATGAAACTTCGTATTTCATGAACATTGGTTGGTGTTGGCCATTCCATGATGGCCTCGATCTTTATTGAGTCTAATGCGATACCATCCCCAGAGATAATGTGCCCAAGATAATGAATCTTGGTTTGGTAAAAGGAACACTTTGAAAACTTCCCATATAATTGGTTTTCTCTACGACATTGTAGAACTATCCTTAAGTGTTCTTCATGCTCTTCTATTAGAAAGTTGAGGTTGCCTTCAGAGTATTCGTAGGATATATATATATATTTCAAAGGTTTTGGTGGAGTGTATTTTGGATTCCAATTATCTGATTTCTACTGGTACAGAAATATTGAAATTCATTTTCGTATACAGATCTTCAATGGCCTATCATACTGATATTGAAACTAATTCTGGTATGTTAGAAACATTGCAGTTGAACTAGATAAACAATGAATTGCTGCAAAAGTTATAGTATGAAGTTAATGGTTATCTTATAGTAGTACTTGTTCTTAAAGATTGGTATGGAGATTCATTTGTTTGTGTTTGTGCATTTGAAACTTCGTTTTGCTTGCAGGAAATAATATGAAATTGATTACTGAATGCCTATAGGCAGGAAAGACTTTGCCAATAATTGAAATATGTAATAGTACTAAAGAGTCATTAATGCATTTGATTATAAATTTCCTAATCAAGTTGTAAAATAAGATGTCAGGAGTGTATGGAATTATTATAGCTATTATCTAAATTGATAAGCCATTAGTTCAATAATTTATATTGCTGGAATTTAAAGCTGTGAAGCTACAACAACTCTTTTGCATTTAGGTCCCAACATATTAGGCCAAGTAAGGTGACGATAACATCTCACTTTGCAAGAATATAGAAAATAATCTTTTAATATAAAATCGAATAAGATTTCAAAGGAATTAAGATTTCAAAACATGTGCTTGATAAATTAAAAATGTTATTAATCCTTGATATATATATATATATATAAAAACTATTGAAAAAAACAAAAAGCTTTTAAACTTATAGGAGAAAATACAAAACCCTTTACAATATTCCCAACTTCTTTTAAAAAAAGGACCAAGAATATAGTGATCTTCTATCATATTTTAAAATATAAATTCAAATTCCTTAAAAATGTTATAAAATAAAATTTAAATTATAAACCATACATAAAATATTCAAGCTTTTAATAATTTCTACACTTTTCTCTTTCTAAACATATTAATAGTAATAACGTTTATTTTTGGAAAATAACATATTAATAGAATTAATGTTTATTTCTGGAAAATAAAAAAATACCAAACTCAGTACATTAACAAACAAATAGAAATATAAAGGTTACAATAAGCATATTTGACATGAGTTGAAATTGTTGAATATCAATCAGTTTACTCTACAGGGAATTAATTATGTTATTTCTAAAAAGACAACACTTGAAATGCATTAAGGAAGTGAAAGATAGAGTTTATGAAATGAATAAGGAAATTTGGAACGCAAAAGAAAACTTTATAGGATTTGTAATGTTGAATGTGCAAGGATAACAAATGTATGATAATGTTAAGCTTGATGATATTGACCCCTTTTTATTGTATGTCTTAAGGTCTGCATGACGAGGCAATAATCTTCTTGGTACTTGTCTCTTGATTCAATTATTTTGTAATAATCATTTTCCGAACTCAAATATATCACGAGAATTATTGGTTGTGTAACCATACTATGCAATTTTTTTATCAATATATTTTAATTCTATGGTAATTGTTTTTTTTTAGTGTGTGCCTCGTTTCCCAGTTTAATAAAAATTGAACGTGCCATTCCAAAACCTGTAACCATTTCTGAGACCAATGCAGTTTCCAGGGTCTATGTGACTATGCTTTGGATGTTTTGATAGAGATATTGTCATTGACGAACGAATATAATGATTGGTTGAATGCATTTCAAAAGCATCTAGTTATGTCAGCACTATAGTAAAATCAACGACTTATATTCCTCAAAATCTCAAAAGACATACAAGTTAAGAATTGAAACTGATAAGCTGGTACAATGCATGTGATGAGGGAAATACTTCCAAGATAGCAAGGATAACCAACATCTAAATTTCTCAGATGCCAAAGCCCATTGTCTCATTAAAAAAAAATCATTTACCTTTAGAAAAACAATTAAGTTGGCTAAATTGAATATGCATACTTAGAGAAAATGAAACTGATAGTATATTGATCATTTTGAGAAAGAGAAACAAATAGATCCACTTAGTACAACGCACAATATTCAGATGAATATTAGTATTGTCATTGTTGTTGGGGACTTGAAGATACAGGGGAAAATATCAGGAGTTCAAAGCAAAAGGCATACAACTCTTATGAAGATTGCTTGAAAAGTGGGATTTCAAAAGTTACAGCTTCATTTTTGCCTTTGGTTTTTCCTTGAAAAACAAATTGCAACTCTGTTAACATTGAGAATATAAACAAATAAACCCTAAAAGTTTAGAGAGAGTTCTCTTTTGTGTGAAAAAAGGTAAACACCAGCGGTTTGTTATCTGTGAGCAATAAGCATTGTTTTATTTCAGAAAAAGCACCAAAAGGGGTATTTATATCAGATGCCTTGTCATAAGCTCCAGCATTAGTACTTTTGGGCTTGTCTGGTCCATGCTCATTACTTCTATGAGGTGGTGATTGAGAACCATGTTTTTGTATTTGTCTGTGATCGTTTGGAGACATTGAAGAGGTATCCAGGTACTTATCTCACCCTCTTGCCTCCCTTGTTCCATCTCTACTTGAGCCTTTGTCTTTATCTCTGTCTACCTCTGTCATGGTCCTCAATGCTTCTTTCGTAATTATGTCACTTTATAGAGAAAAATCATATAGTAATTTCAAAGCCTACGGAGAATGGAAAACTTCTATAGAAACTATAGCATGCCAATCGATAATTAGTTTGTAAAAATGTTCTAAATGTGCTAAATATTAGGAGAAATTGGAAGAGTTTCAAAATTAAATTGACTTGCCAGATTAAAAGTAGCCAAGTGGAGTGCATAATTTATTCACTTGGTTAATGGTCTCCCAATGTCAACGAGATTGGTAAATGACGTCCCCTGTTCAGCACTGGTGGTCTTCCGTTTAGGAATAGTAATGGTCTCGTCACCCCCCGAAATTTTCACCACAAAGCCCCACTCTTTATTCACCAGAATTTTTTTATTTTATTTTATTTTTTTAATGCAAACTTTGGCCTACATATATATTAAGGTTCCACTAAAGCTTTACAAAATCAACGGACCTATTCACCGTGGCCCAGGCCCAAACCGTAATGTGTCAACAAATTTGATGCCTTGACTTAGCTCTTTGAAATAACTTTGAGATCCGGTCTATCTAAAAATATTGTTATTTTGTTTGTGGAATTGATATCGGATATATATTTTTCTATTGTGCAAACAAGAAATTAGTGACATTTGCGTCAATATTTTTTTTGGATTTCACCTTGTCTCTGATTCGATTAATAAGGTTTATAATCAATTGCTTTGTTGTTGAAGGTTTCATGCCCGATGGGTCTGCGTTAGAGTATAGTTTGCATCCAATTCCAGTTACCCTTGTGATTGGAATATCTACGCTCCATGTTGTATATATTTTGCCACAATTACAGTTTTAATTCAAAAAAAAAGAATCCAACTTTTTCTAGCAGGGATTCTGTGGTGCATACCAAATTGGGAAAACACCATTGTCAGGGTTCAGTACCTATTTAGGTAAATTCTCCCGAGTTGCTAGGGCTACATCACTACGCTGAGAACACATCTTAGGCATTGGAGGATAAGGCTGTGACAAACATCAATTCGACAACAGAAAATGTTCAAATCAATCTTGATGTGTGACAACATTATTGCACCACAAAAAGAATCTCCACCAGAACTTATCAAGTGGGTGTATCCTTATTGGAATAATTGAGACAATCCACATCTTAAGCGCAAAAACACCAAGAAATTTGAATATTTAATTTAATCAATTAAATAAATAAATAAATAATAAAATAAAATAAAACATTAAAGAAAATTAATAAACATAATTAGGAATTATATAAATAATAAAATTAATCAAGTTATCCCTTTAACCTATTAATCAATTAATTTATTATAAAAAATAAAAATAAAAAAACAAATAAAATAAAATAAAAATTAATTAATTAATAATGATAATAATAATTAAATTAATTAAATAAATAAATAAAGTAGAAACCAGTAAAATAATAGCCGACCTATTTTCTTTCATATTTTCTTTAATATCCTATATATATAACCTAAATCTAGCTATTGGATACATCATTAAGATCTGAAAATATCTATTGATGCATCCCCTGATGATAGACTCACTTAGTAGTCTGAAACGTTGGGTTCACAAAACTCTATAACAGGTCATTCCTCCTCTACTTAAAAACTATCCTCACCTGTATGGATTCATTATTTAATTAATCAATTTATGTCAAATAATTACACTAAGATCTCCAAAATCTCGCCCAAATCTCAAATGCAAAGCATTGTTGGCATAATTAATTAATAATTATAGATTTCTGAGGGTGAAACTGATTCAATTTATTTTCTATCTACAGGATTTTCATGGCACAGTTTCTGATTTGCCCAATAAGTTGATGCCATGTGATAAGAAGCAACTATCATCAGGAAACGAAATCTACGAGTTTTCCATACACAATATGCATGGCATCAAAACAATCCATTTAAGAGTTCGAACGATCAAGCTTTGGAGGCCACTCGCATACTTTTTTAAGGAGAGTGTTTCTAGAATTTTATACATTCGTTAATTGATCTCAGGTTCATATGCACAACTCATTGGCAAAATCGATACATGCCACTGATTTGGCTTTACGCAGGGTGGATTAACATTGAGGGAGAGAGTAATGAATTGATGAAGGAAAGGGAAATACTATTCATACATCCATGATCAAACAGCAACCAACGGTTGGGTCGAATTTTCTTAGGCTCTCGGATAGATTTTGATATTTCTGTTGAAAAAGCACAGACATAATGGCTGTTTTTTCTTTTTCTTTTAGATTTTGGATTCTTCGCGGCAAATTTTATTATATTTATTTTATTTACATAAATAAATGGTCAGATTTCCCTTGAAAAGCGCAACCATAGTTGCTGGTTTTTTTTTTTTAGAGATTTGGATTCTCGACAACAAATTTTATGATATTTATTTATTTACATAAACAAATACTTAGATTTTGAAACTTCCTTTGGTTGCTTTTCTAAAGATAAATTCTATTATATTTATTTTATTTAGCTAAATAAATATTCGGAAAGAAAATGAAATATAAATATCGAATTGAGAAAGATCTCTGGATATACTAATTTTCTCTGTTCCTCACTAAGATCTCGTTTCCCACCAATTCCCTCACAATATAAATTGTTTTTCCCTTTTATTTTATTTTTATCGTTAAATTGGTGAACATGAAAGTGACGCCCATCTAAAGGATGATTAGCTAACACTCAATCATACACAATTACTTTTTCTCTTTTAACCGCCGATAGCAACGTCTAACCACAAAAAGGCTGATACATGGACAAGCAATCATGGCCAAGCCAATAACTTCAGGGTGTTGAGAATTGTGTTTTGGTATACAATGCATGTTGTGAAAATAACAAAGGTATTGCAGAAATCGCTCTAAACCCCGATTATCTCAACTGAGAGATGCCATGAGCACTCAACAATGACTACTATGGTAATTAAAACAAACATTTCTGAGGGTGCAAAACAGAAATCATCATTTCTCAAGTTTGGAACAACAATTGCAACATTATATATGTAGTAGATTTTGAACAAAACTAGTCATGCATGCATGGGCCCATAGGTCTCAAGGGTTCAACCAAGCTCTGATACCAAGTGTAGGGACCAATCCTATGTATATTTTTATTTATTTTTAATCACAATAAAATACAACCAGAAGAGAAAAACATTGGGAATTGATCCTTCTCTGCAGTCTTTTTAGCTTGAGATGCTACCTGAGCTAACATGTACAGATTGAGTTCCTTTTTATAGGCTTTCCTAGCCATTGTTAACTCTTTCTGATAAGCCTTAATTTCTGATTTTAAAAACTCATTTTCTTCCTGCAGGGAGGCTAAAGTAACCGGGGCTTCTGTAGTTGCAGATTCCAATGGAGAAGAGAATTATTGTTCAGCATTAACTTCATCATTTGCGTCCACAATAGGTGGTTCTTGTGTATCACCTGTTGGGTCAGTTTGTGAATCAGCCTTACCTAGGGCATCTTCTTTTTGTTCACCAACAGGTAGTTCTTGTGTGGCACCTGCTAGGTCAGTGGTTGGTTCTTGTGTAACAGCCACATGCAGGTCATCTTCTTTTTGTTCCCCAACAGGTGGTTCTTGTGTGGCACCTGTTGGGTCAGTGGCTGGTTCTTGTGTAACAGCCACATGCCCTATATCGTTTTGGATGTCTAGTTTGGATGTATCGGCAGCTGGTTCTTGTGGAGCAGCTGCCTCTGTTGAGAAGAATGATGTCACAAAATCGTGAACACTCTGTATTTCGGCACCTGAGGGTGAAGAAGGTGAAGGTTCAGGGCTATGCGGGATACGGGGATTTAGAATGATAGGAGGGACATTTGGGATAATGGCCTCAGTTGCTGCAAATGACCTTGTTCGTTGCCGAGGTAGGGAATCAGGAGAGACAGTAGTTTTTCTTTTACGAGCACTTTTGCTCAGGGTAGGGGAATTATCAGAAATGGTGGCTTCCTTAACTGAGGCCCTGGTTCTTCTTTTTAGTGGGGTTGCAGCTTTCTATTGCTTTTTCCTCTTAAGGAAAGTGATGAGGGTATCATCGTCCGAATCATCGGTAGGGATATGAACTATGGGGGTGGATGGTTCGGCTTCATCAGGGGGTGAGGACTGCTGCAGATTTTCAGTGCTCAATTGGGGTGTTTCTGCTGCTGGTTGCTGAGTTTCAGCGGCGTGCTGGGAATTTTCCTCGGATTGCTGGGAATTTTCTTCATTTTGCTGAAGATTTTCCTCAGCTTGCTGAGGAGGGTTATTGAGGGGAGGTGGATTGTGCAGGGCGAAGCCTCTATTTATTAGGAGTTGGACCAAATGATGGTGCGTGAGGTAGAGGAGTTGGTGCCTTACGTTCACGGTATAGCGTGCCATATTTTTTAGACAACCAAGAAGATAATAGGGCATATTTATTAGACGACCATGCCGCAAATGATTTAATAAAACAAAGTCATGTTGGTAGACTACCTGATAACGGCCCTCGCAAGTGAAGTCATGCTTAACGAATTCTGCAACCTTTGGCCATGGTGGCGGTAGTGATCGAAGTGCAACACCCCTGCCTTTGGTTTCCACCTGCTCCCCAGGTAACAGGAAATCTTGCTGTGCATTGAGAATGAGATGCTTCCTGCTGAACCAGCGAATACCATTGGTTGGAAGCCCCGAAACTTGCGCTATGTCTTCTTCTGTTACTGGGATTCGCACCCCTCAGATAGTAGAGTAACCTTCCCTTAGATTGCATGCAAATTCCAGAACCTGCTGTGAATCAAAATCCGGAAGTCTTCTGAAATAGTCCACCCATCCTGCTTGTAGAAAGATTTGGTATGCCTCCTGGTAGAGTTCCAGTAATGCCATCGAGCCTGGTTCATGTCTAACAGCATCTCCTCCCATAGTTACTGTTTTAGGCAAAATAAAAGTGCAGAGCTGAGTTGCCGAGTGACGACAGAGCAGCAGAACATTACAAATGAAATTATGACGTGATAAGGTATAGACGAGGTGGATTAGACACTACCATGAGGAATAGAGATGGTGGTGATCGGCGTGTCCTATAATGATTACAATATTTCGGTAATCCCCCCCAATTGCGGCTAAATGATATGGTTGGTGGTACGACACTTTTGGCGGTCATGTCAATTGTCTCCTCATTAACTACATTTTAATATTCACACTTAAACACGCATACCTTTACATTTACCTTTGGTTGTTTCGCCGAAAAGTGTTATCTCATCCTTAATAGGTCGATGATCTTTATAGAAAGGGTTTGTAAGGTATGAGGGTTTTTATATACGAGGTTTTTATTATTCACCAGAGGTATTAGTGAAGGGACATTATTAACAGGATAAATGGCTGATTCCTTTGAATAAAGAATGATATATGTTTCTATCGAAGTAATAGTTCATTCTCGGAAGAAAAAATCGAGACATTGATGTTTTTTTAGGAAAATGGAAAATATTGGTGTTTAATCAGTGGGATTTGGTGTTTTAGCAACGGAAAATGGTGTTTCAGCAATGAGAAATGGTGTTTCAACAACGGGAAATAGTGTTTCAGCAACGGGAAATGGAAGAGGGAATGGATTATGATCTGGAATGACATGGGAATGCTTTCCAATCTGCAGATTAATTCTTCCTATATTGGAATTTTTCTTTTCAGCCACCATCCAAAGCTAAGATCTGCAAAATAATTAATTGTAACATGGCAACCCTTGACAGGGATTATTAGTTAAGAAATCTAATCTAAAAATAAATACATAAACAGAAAATTAAGTGCATTGAGGGATAACCGGTTCCCCCAAAAAGGCATAGTGTATGTCTGCCATGCAAGTAGCTTTGAAATCCTCTTTAGAAATAGGTTGTTTATACAAACGAAGTCGATACCCATTTACTAATAATGGTGTTCTAGAATCATCAATCGTTAGGAGTCTAACTGTTCCATTTGGAAAAATAGTATCTACTTCATAAGGTCCTAAATGAGTATCTAGTATCGTTATCTAGTATCGTTATGTCTTAAATGAGTTGAATGGGAATCTCGAATATTGTGGTGGTAAAGAGAGCATTGTCTCCTTCGGGAGATGAGCTTCAATTATACAAAGTTCATCAAATATGGTCAGAGGCGGTTATGTCTTAAATGAGTTGAATGGGAAGCTCGAATATTGTGGTAGTGAAGAGAGCATTGTCCCAGATACTTCAGAGTGGGGATAAGTGTAGACCAGTAAGATATATGTGACATATGAATTGTAATTTGTCATTTTGTATTAATATATATAATAATGTATTGTAAGCGTTGAAGAGGGGACCTGGAATAATGCTTACATTAGTATATAGGTAAGATTAGTTTGTTGGTTGTTGAGTTTTGTTGAGAGATTTTCTCAACAAGCATCTTTGTTTGGAATCTGTTGGATCTCACGAGCACTATTTATGGGGCTTGCTTTGAATGATATATATGAATTTATGTGAATGAATCTATACACCATATCTGCTCGTGTCTCCGCTAACTTTTAATTGTTTTATGAGTTGTGATTATCATAAATTATGATTATCCTTAATCTAATTGAGAAATTGATTACATATTACAAATTAATCAATACATTTGTTCTGTACTAGATTACAAAGCTATTTTTGGAAATTAATACATTTGTTCTGATCTAAATTACAAAGCTATTTTTGAAAATTAATACATTGATAGTGATACATCCTTGACCTTTTCGAGGAGTAAAGTGCAATTTACTAAATGTACATATTCAAATCAATAAAATAAAATGTAATTTAAAATATAAATATATGCTAAATGTCCATACTCAAACCAATACTCAGGCTCCTTCTATGGGCAGGGGATGCCAATGTAGTTTTATATGAAAGAGTTGCATGCATGAGTGTTGGAGTAAGGGCAGAGTTGAATATATGAAATACTTTGTTTAATGCTCATAATTGGTAAATATATATAAATATACAATTAACAAAGTAGTTGGTGAATGATACATGGAAGTCGACTTAATGGGTGGAATGAATAAAAAAAGGAAGAGAACTTAGTCATATTTGACGACCGCCCTTGGTCATGCTCATCGTGATTTGGAATCGAGTACAAGTATAACCCAATACACATTTTTCTATAATCACACATAAAATTTGCCACGGTATCACAAACAAAACAAATCCTTTGACAGTCTAAATTGTAAGTGAAACTACTTGTATTGTCACAGTTGCTTTTAGGTTGTCATGATGGGAGGCAGACGTTCAGATTGCCTGCCCAGAACAGGAGCCGTCGTGTCAGAGAAGTTTGTAAAGGTGGGAAACTCACCCACATTTCCATCGTTTGTTACGAGGACAGGATAAGTCAACAAGTGGGCAGGTAAGTCCTCATACAACTCTTCACTCGCATATGACTCCCAGTTCTTTTGGGCGATGGCATTCACCTTCCTCATGCAATCTAGGGTTTGAGGTTGAAGAAAGAGCTTGTCTAGCATGCTCATGTGCTCATACCACAACGACATTCTGAAGCAGTGGATCTGCCCTCTGTCTGCTTTCCCAGTTGTCCTTAAGTAATGGGGCTGGTATGCTCCCATTGCTATTTCAGAATCTCTTTCCCCATCCATAGAGTGCTGGTTGATATTTGCAGATCCAACAATGATATACTCATCATCCACTGCGTGTCACACAAAAAAGAGGAGATACAACAAGTACTTAAAATAATTTGAGATGGATGAGATGATACACATAATTAAAATAATTTGAGATGGATGAGATGATACACGTAATTAAAATAATTTGAGATGGATGAGATGATACAACAAGTAAAAAAAAGAAGAAGAGGAGATACAACAAGTAATTAAAATAATTTGAGATGGATGAGATGATACACGTAATCAAAATAATTTGAGATGGATGAGATGATACAACAAGTAAAAAAAAAAAAATTGAGATGGATGAGATGATACAACAAGTAATAAAAATAATTTGAGATGGATGAGATGATACAAGTAATAAAAATACAAAGTACGGAATTAGTGTGTAACTTACCTATCATCATCTTGGAATGAACATAGATCATGAAGCGTCTTTTGTTTTGAGCTCTCTTGTAGTGTGTTTCATCGTCGTCGGGGCTTTGCGGGGGCACGTACTCACCTCCCAATTTCTTCTCCCGGTTGGCCAAGCAGAAAAAGGTGAGATAATCACGTGGGTTCACATCGTCCATTTGTTTTGCTCTGAGGGCGCATGCAATATCAAGATACATCATCTCCATTGTTTTTCTTTGCCAATGCAATATTGCCTGCACTGATGCGCTGTCCGGGATTCCCTCGAGCCACATGGGCACCACAATGTAGACGGAGAACCTTTCCTCGGCCTGGATCTTGCTCACAATTTTGAGAGAGAATTCCTTGGGAATAAGATGAAGAGCTCCGATGTCTGCCAAATCCATGTGTGGGCCATCTGGCTTCCAACAAAAGGAGCTCCCAAGGAAGTATTGATTCTCGATGTAGATGAAGTTGTTGGCCCGACGGATGGCATTGATGTACGCATCCTGAATGCTCCTATCCACGATCACGTCCTTCCTACTCACCAACCCAGCCTTCGCTGCTTCCTCTGGCCTCTCTGGAAATCCAAAAGCAGTGCCCCCATCGATGGATCGAAATACCTGAACATTCCACGATTCCACATCATTCTCAGATGTCACAGGGGTTGGAGGACAAATGTATTTCTCTTTCTCACTGCCTTCTAAAACATTTTGATTTGCCTCGCCTTACTTCTTCCACCGCTGCTCGAATTTAGAGAGAATGTCCCATGCGACGGGGCCCTCCAGCTTGGAATGTATGTCATGCCAAGGCTCCCTGGGGCCACCCTTGTCAATGCAGGCACCAGGGAAATTGGGTTGATGGAAATCGCCACTATGTTCGGAACCATGTTGTGGGGTCCTGAATAGAGAATGGGAGGGCATGTCATACCTTCCATCGCAGAGATCAATACCTCCTACAAACGCCACAATTGGTTGCCGCCTCTCCCAAGAATTGGAATTGGAAGGCACACGATCCACATCCACGATGGTTAGTGGACCTTAACTTGGTCCACTAACCATCATCTAATCTGCAAAGTTCGCTGGTCGAGTATGAAAACTGGTTCGGCCATTACTGTTCCCTTGACCGAAACTTGCAAATGACCAAATTCAATAACATGTGGAGGATCTAAAATATAATGACGCAAAACATAAATATGAAACACATCATGCATACGTGCTAAAGATGGAGGTAAAGAAAGCCTATATACCACCAACCCTTTCCTTTCTAAGATTTCAAAAGGTCTCACAAACCGTAGAGACAATTTTTCTCCCATTCCAAATCTTATAGAGCTTATTTTGGGGCCTTACTCTTAGGAACACCCTATCTCGTAATTCATAACTTCGGTCTACCTGATGAGCATAAACATAGCTCTTTTGTCGATCTTGCACTTCCTTTAGCCTCTCCCTAATCATAGTCATTTGTTCTTCCATATCTTGCACTACTTTTGGTCCTATTAATACTCGGTCCTCTAGTCGGTCCCAATTGAGAGGTATTCTGCAAAGTCTTTCGTATAAGAACTCAAATGGTGCCATCTTGATGGAACTCTGATAACTATTATTGTAAGCAAATTCCATGAGGGGTATGAACTCCTCACATCTCTTTTGTTGCTTCATCACAGACATCCGAAGCATGTCTTCGAGGAATTGATTAGTCCTTTCTGTCTGCCCATATGTCTTAGGGTGATAAGCAATGCTGAAGTTCAACTGGGTTGCCAAGGCTTCTTGGAAACTGGTCCAAAACCTTCCTGTAAACACTACTCCCCTATCAGATATGATCTTCCTAGGGACTCCATGCAATCTCATAATCTCATCAATAAAAACTTTGGCTATCTCTGGTGCCCTTTATGTAGTCTTAACTGGTATAAAACGGGCACTCTTGGTCAACATGTCTACCACTACAAATATGGAATCATGTCTTCCTGAGGTCATTGGTAGTCACATAATGAAGTCCATTGATATAACTTCCCATTTAGATTTTGGTATCTTATGGGGTTGCAATAACCCTGCTGGATGTCTGTGTTCGGCTTTTACTCGTTGACACTCTAAGCATCTTGCTACCAAGTTCACGATGTCCTTCTTCATCCCTTTCCAAAAGAAGAGTGGTTTCAGGTCAGCACTCATCTTCTTAACACTAGGGTGTGCCATGTATACTACGCGATGTGCTTCATTCAAGATTAATTGTTGTATATCTTCATTCGGTGGTACATATATCCTTCCCCGAAATCGTAGTAGCCCATCATTATCTAGGGAGTATTATTCATATTTTGGGACCCTCATTTCATCCTCCCTCAAACTTTTGCTAACCTCTTGATACCAAGTATCTTTAAATTGTAAATCAAGCAGTTTCTCCCTCAAATTTGTCTTTAAGGGAATCACTGAAAATATCTTAGGTCTCCTACTTAAAGCATTAGCCACCCTATTTACCGTTCCTTTTATGTAAGTGATATCAAAATCATATTCACTAATTAGCTCATACCAACGTCTTTGTCTTGTATTTAAGTGGTCTTGAGTGAATATGTGTTGTAGCCCACAATGGTCAGTCCTAAGATCAAACTTCCTTCCTAGAAGGTAGTGTCTCCAAACCTTTAGTGCATAAAAAATTGCTGCCATTTCTAAATAATGGGTTGCATAGTTTTCTTCGTGGGTTCTAAGTTTCCTTGATGCATAAGCTATTACTCTTCCTTCTTGTATCAACACACAACCCAACCCTTCCTTGGAGGCATCAATGCAAACCAAAAATTCTTGTTGCATATCTGACACCTTCAAAATTGGTGTTGCCGTTAATAACACCTTTAACCTTTCGAATGCCTCTTCACATTTTTCAGTACAAATTAATTTCTTATTCTTTCTTTGGATCTTGGTAATGGGGCTTGCTATCTTTGAAAACCCTTCGACAAATCTATGATAAAACCCTGTCATGCCTATGAAACTTCGTATTTCATGAACATTGCTTGGTGTTGGCCATTCCATGATGGCCTCGATCTTTATTGGGTCTAATACGATACCATCCCCAGAGATAATGTGCCCAAGATAATGAATCTTGGTTTGGTAAAAGGAACACTTTGAAAACTTCCCATATAATTGGTTTTCTCTAAGACATTGTAGAACTATCCCTAAGTGTTCTTCATGCTCTTCTACTAGAAAGTTGAGGTTGCCTTCAAAGAATTTGTAGGATATATATATATATATATATATATATATATATATATATATATATATATATATATATATATATATATATATATATATATATATATATATATATATATATATATATATATATATAGATATATATATATATATATATATTATATATATTTCAAAGGTTTTGGTGGAGTGTATTTTGGATTCCAATTATCTGATTTCTACTGGTACAGAAAGATTGAAATTCTTTTCCGTATACAGATCTTCAGTGGCCTATCATACTGATATTGAAACTAATTCCGATATGTTAGAAACATTGTAGTTGAACTATAAAAAGCAATGAATTACTGCAAAAGTTATAGTATGAAGTTAATGATTATCTTATAGCAGTACTTGTTCTTAAAGATTGGTATGGAGATTCATCTGTTTGTGTTTGTGCATTTGAAACTTCGTTTTGATTGCAGGAAACAATATGAAATTGACTACTGAATGCCTATAGGTAGGAAAGACTTTGCCAAGAATTGGAATATGTAATAGTACTAAAGAGTCATTAATGCATTTGATTATAAATTTCCTAATCAAGTTGTAAAATAAGATGTTAGGAGTGTATGGCATTATTATAGCTATTATCTAAATTGATAAGCCATTAATTCAATAATTTATATTGCTGGAATTTAAAGCTGTGAAGCTACAACAACTCTTTTGCATTTAGGTCCCAACATATTAGGCCAAGTAAGGTGACGATAACATCTCACTGTGCAAGAATATAGAAAATAATCTTTTAATATAAAATCCAATAAGATTTCAAAGGAATTAATATTTCAAAACATGTGCTTGATAAATTAAAAATGTTATTAATGCTATCTCTCTATATATATATATATATAACTATTGGAAAAAAACAAAAAGCTTTTAAACTTATAGGAGAAAATAAAAAGCCCTTTACAATATTCCCAACTTCTTTTAAAACAAGGACCAAGAATATAGTGATCTTCTATCATATTTTAAAATATAAATTCAAATTCCTTAAAAATGTTATAAAATAAAATTTAAATTATAAACCATACATAAAATATCCTACCTTTTAATAATTTCTACACTTTTCTCTTTCTAAACATATTAATAGTAATAACGTTTATTTCTGGAAAATAACATATTAATAGAATTAATGTTTATTTCTAGAAAATAAAAAAATACCAAACTCAATACATTAAGAAACAAATAGAAATATAAAGGTTACAATAAGCATATTTGACATGAGTTGAAATTGTTGAATATCAATCAGTTTACTCTACAGGGAATTAATTATGTTATTTCTAAAAAGACAACACTTGAAATGCATCAAGGAAGTGAAAGATAGAGTTTATGAAATGAATAAGGAAATTTGGAACGCAAAAGAAAACTTTATAGGATTTGTAATGTTGAATGTGCAAGGCTAAAAAATGTATGATAATGTTAAGCTTGATGATATTGACCCCTTTTTATTGTATGTCTTAAGGTCTGCATGACAAGGCAATAATCTTCTTGGTACTTGTCTCTTGACTCAATTATTTTGTAATAATCATTTTCTGAACTCAAATATATCATGAGAATTATTGGTTGTGTAACCATACTATGCAATTTTTTTATCAATATATTTTAATTCTATGGTAATTGTTTTTTTTTTTTTAGTGTGTGCCTCGTTTCCCAGTTTAATAAAAATTGAACGTGCCATTCCAAAACCTGTAACCATTTCTAAGACCAATACAGTTTCCAGGGTCTATGTGACTATGCTTTGGATGTTTTAATAGAGATATTGTCATTGACAAACGAATATAATGATTGGTTGAATGCATTTCAAAAGCATCTAGTTATGTCAGCACTGTAGTAAAATCAACAACTTATATTCCTCAAAATCTCAAAAGACATACAAGTTAAGAATTGAAACTGATAAGCTGGTACAATGCATGTGATGAGGGAAATACTTCCAAGATAGCAAGGAAAACCAAAATCTAAATTTCTCATATGCCAAAGCCCATTGTCTCATTAAAAAAAATTCATTTACCTTTAGAAAAACAATTAAGTTGGCTGAATTGAATATGCATACTTAGAGAAAATGAAACTGATAGTATATTGATCATTTTGAGAAAGAGAAACAAATAGATCCACTTAGCACAACGCACAATTTTCAGATGAATATTAGTATTGTCATTGTTGTTGGGGACTTGAAGATACAGGGGAAAATATCAGGAGTTCAAAGCAAAAGGCATACAACTCTTATGAAGATTGCTTGAAAAGTGGGATTTCAAAAGTTACAGCTTCATTTTTGCCTTTGGTTTTGCCTTGAAAAACAAATTGCAACTCTGTTAACATTGAGAATATAAACAAATAAACCCTAAAAGTTTAGAGAGAGTTATCTTTTGTGTGAAAAAAGGTAAACACCAATGGTTTCTTATCTGTGAGAAATAAGCATTGTTTTATTTCAGAAAAAGCACCGAAAGGGGTATTTATACCAGATACCTTGTCATAAGCTCCAGCATTAGTAGTCTTGGGCTTGTCTGGTCCACGCTCGTTACTTCTATGAGGTGGTGATTGAGAACCATGTTTCTGTATTTCTCTGTGATCGTTTGGAGACATTGAAGAGGTATCCAGGTACTTATCTCACCCTCTTGCCTCCCTTGTTCCATCTCTACTTGAGCCTTTGTCTTTATCTCTGTCTACCTCTGTCATGGTCCTCAATGCTTCTTTCGTAATTATGTCACTTTATAGAGAAAAAGCATATAGTATTTTCAAAGCCTACGGAGAATGGAAAACTTCTATAGAAACTATAGCATGCCAATTGATAATTAGTTTGTAAAAATGTTCTAAATGTGCTAAATATTAGGAGAAATCAGAAGAGTTTCAAAATTAAATTGACTTGCCAGATTAAAAGTAGCCAAGTGGAGTGCATAATTTATTCACTTGGTTAATGGTCTCCCAATGTCAACGAGATTGGTAAATGACGTCCCCTGTTCAACACTGGTGGTCTTCCATTTAAGAATAGTAATGGTCTCGTCACCCCTCGAAATTTTCACCACAAAGCCCCACTCTTTATTCACCAGAATTTTTTTTTATTTTATTTTTTTAATGCAAACTTTGGCCTACATATATATTAAGGTTCCACTAAAGCTTTACAAAATCAACGGACCTATTCACCATGGCCCAGGCCCAAAGCGTAATGTGTCAACAAATTTGATGCCTTGACTTAGCTTTTTGAAATAATTTTGACATCCGGTCTATCTAAAAATATTGTTATTTTGTTTGTGGAATTGATATCGGATATATATTTTTCTATTGTGCAAACAAGAAATTAGTGACATTTGCGTCAATATTTTTTTTTGGATTTCACCTTGTCTCTGATTTGATTAATAAGGTTTATAATCAATTGCTTTGTTGTTGAAGGTTTCATGCCCGACAGGTCTGCGTTAGAGTATAGTTTGCATCCAATTCCAGTTACCCTTGTGATTGGAATATCTACGCTCCATGTTGTATAGATTTTGCCAAAATTCCAGTTTTAATTCAAAAAAAAAGAATCCAACTTTTTCTAGCAGGGATTCTGTGGTGCATACCAAAATGGGAAAACACCATTATCAGGGTTCAGTACCTATTTAGGTAAATTCTCCCGAGTTGCTAGGGCTACATCATTACGTTGAGAACACATCTTGGGCATTGGAGGATAAGACTGTGACAAACATCAATTCAACAACAGAAAATGTTCAAATCAATCTTGATGTGTGACAACATTATTGCACCACAAAAAGAATCTCCACCAGAACTTATCAAGTGGGTGTATCCTTATTGGGATAATTGAGACAATCCACATCTTAATCACAAAAACACCAAGAAATTTGAATATTTAATTTAATCAATTTATGTCAAATAATTACACTCAGATCTCCAAAATCTCGCCCAAATCTTAGATGCAAAGAATTTTTGGCATAATTAATTAATAATTATAGATTTCTGAGGGTGAAAATGATTCAATTTATTTTCTATCTACAGGATTTTAATGGCACGATTTATGATTTTCCCAATAAGTTGATGCCATGTGATAAGAAGCAACTATCATCAGGAAACGAAATCTACCAGTTTTACATACACAATATGCATGGCATCAAAACAATCCATTTAAGAGTCCGAACGATCAAGCTTTGGAGGCCACTCACATACTTTTTTAAGGAGAGTGTTTCTAGAATTTTATACATTCGTTAATTGATCTCAGGTTCATATGCACAACTCATTAGCAAAATCGATACATGCCACTGATTTGGCTTTATGCAGGGTGGATTAACATTGAGGGGGAGACTAATGAATTGATGAAGGAAAGGGAAATACTATTCATACATCCATGATCAAACAACAACCAACGGTTGGGTCGAATTTTCTTAGGCTCTCGGATAGATTTTGATATTTCTGTTGAAAAAGCACAGACATAGTGGCTGTTTTTTTCTTTTTCTTTTAGATTTTGGATTCTCCACGGCAGATTTTATTAGATTTATTTTATTTACATAAATAAATGGTCAGATTTCCCTTGAAAAGCACAACCATAGTTGTTGGTTTTTTTTAGAGATTTGGATTCTCGACAACAAATTTTATGATATTTATTTATTTACATAAACAAATACTTAGATTTTGAAACTTCCTTTGGTTGCTTTTCTAAAGATAAATTCTATGATATTTATTTTATTTAGCTAAATAAATATTCAGAAAGAAAATGAAATATAAATATTGAACTGAGAAAGATCTCTGGATATACTAATTTTCTTTGTTCCTCGCTAAGATCTCGTTTCCCACCAATTCCCTCACAATATAAATTGTTTTTCCCTTTTATTTTATTTTTATCGTTAAATTGGTGAACATGAAAGTGACGCCCATCTAAAGGATGATTAACTAACACTCAAATCATACAAAATTACTTTTTCTCTTTTAACTGCCAATAGCAACGTCTAACCACAAAAAGGCTAATACACGGACAAGCAATCATGGCCAAGCCAATAACTTCAGGGTGTTGAGAATTGTGTTTTGGTATACAATGCACGTTGTGAAAATAACAAAGGTATTGCAGAAATCGCTCTAAACCCCGATTATCTCAACTGAGAGACACCATGAGCATTCAACAATGACTACTATGGTAATTAAAACAAACATTTCTGAGGGTGCAAAACAAAAATCATCATTGCTCAGGTTTGGAACAGCAATTGCAACATTATATATGTAGTAGATTTTGAACAAAACTAGTCATGCATGCATGGGCCCATATGATCTAGATGGATGTTGTTGTCACCCACCTATTCCATTTGGACCCCCACAATTGTCTCTTTCAGCTTTTTCAATTTCCTAAATTGTAGCACAGTTTACTATTTTTAGTAGTCTTTCGGGTCCTGAACTTCTGGAGCCATTTTGAGGCCCTAAATGACGTTTTTTGGGAAATCTGGGACAACATGGGTCCATGGGTCGCCTCCCAAAGTGGTAGTGCTTGGATAGATCTTTCTAACGAGCTATTGTACACGTCAAACGGAGATCGTATGCCAAAGTTACGACCCCAGGAAATTGATGTACCAATTTACCCAAAACGAGGCCCACAATTTGGCGTTTCATCTTCTAGGGTTAGGTTTCGGGATGTGAAGGGTTTTCCATTGTTTCTCAACAATAAATAGGCCTTCGAGCCTCATCGTAACACAGTTCAGAACAGTTCAGAGGCATGTAGCCGCCACATCTCTTCTCAAAGATAAGCTACCATCGCCCTAGCTAGTTTATTCCCATTTCTTTTTGTAAGCATATTTCAGTATTTTACAGTAATGAAATGAAGT
The DNA here is from genome assembly GCA_031772625.1 of Pinus tabuliformis. NCBI lineage: Eukaryota > Viridiplantae > Streptophyta > Pinopsida > Pinales > Pinaceae > Pinus > Pinus tabuliformis. The sequence continues at coordinate 774,690,377 of CM062820.1, read as the reverse complement.
ATTATTTCCGCTGCATATATGTCTTTATGGTTATCTCTGTGTTTTATTGCGTTCCTGTCTAAATCCGGATCAGTGGTATCAGAGCGGTCTGCTTTTTCTCTGTTTTTCTTTGCATGTCCCCAACGAGGTTGGGATATAAGGAGTTAGGGCTTGAACTGGTCGAACCTTTGCAAGACCAGCCTCGCAAATCCTGACGGCCTCCCATGGCAGATGAGAAGAAAGACGAGGGGGCAGGAGATCCTATCAAAATCTTGCTCGAAGAAGCGCTCAAGCGGCAAAGGAACGCAATGATGGATAGCTTTGCGCAGATCCTTCAGCGGCTACCCAGAGGTGACGCATTGGCTTCCAACAGCTACTCTGGAAACACCACACCGTTTAAGGTACAAGTTAATTTTGAAATCCCCATCTTCGAGGGTAAAATAGACGCAGATGTCGTAGATAAATGGTTAAATATGCTAGATGGGTATTTTTATGTTCATGAATTTTCAAATCGGGAAAAGATTGTTTTCTCTCTTCTCAAAGCAGCCCCCCACGTGAAGGACTGGTGGGAAACCTACTGCGAGCAAAAGGATGAAAGTACAGGCTCACTATTTTCAGCCGCACCCACTTGGAATGACTTCCGGGATGCCATCAAGGAGCAGTACTGCCCTGTCGGAAGCTATGAGGACAAATACATCAAATGGACCACACTGCGGCAGGGACGAGACCAAGATGTGCCAGAGTTCACAAACATTTTTCATACTCTTCGCACACAGTTGGGTATCAAAGATTCTGAGCTGCATCTGGTACTCAAATACCGCGGCTACCTACACCGATACATCGAGGAAGAGATGGGGTTCTTGAACATCTCCTCACTCGGCACAGCATACCGATACGCTGTCAAAATCGAGTAAAAGTTCAAACAGAAGAAGCGAGACTTTGGATCTGCAAATCCGAAGCCCAAAGGACAAAGCCAAGGCGAGGTGACCCAAGAAAACCCGTCAAGGCCGCAAGAAAATAACAACACCACAAAGCCGAAGAAGGACACAAGAAAGTGGTGCGAGTTCCACAAGAGTCCCACTCATAACACAAGTGAGTGTCAGACCAAGCAGTCGCTGGTGGCCGAGTTGAAGGCTTTCGAATCAGATGCATGTTCTGACCCTGAGCCAGAACCTGACAAGTGGAATGGCAAAGGGAAGCAGATCATTGATGCGGATCCCAGCGCCACTATTGCCACTGCCAAGATCCAGAAGAATGAACCTGCAGATCCAGAAGAGGGGGAGCGTCTTTCCACTCACAGATGTGGGTGAAGGGTTCGCCGCTGCAATTCATTGTTGACAGTGGCAGCCAAAAGAACCTCATTTCAGCAGAGGTCGTGAAGCGGTTGGGTCTACCGACTACACCGCACCCGCAGCCGTACAGTATCAGGTGGCTTCACAAAGGACGAGACCTGAAAGTTCGCCAGCAGTGCCGCCTTCCCTATAGCATCAAACCCTTCACGGACGAGGTATTGTGTGATGTTACACCTCTGGATGTTTGTGATGTATTATTAAGCCAGCCATACTTGTGGAGGCGACATGTTGTTTATGAGTCCAGGCCTCGTGCTGTCATTATTTATTTGAATAATTCATTATACAGGACACTGGAGGTAGCCCCACCTACCGCCACATCTTTGATCACCGCTAAGAAAGGCAGCAAGCTCATCTCCCAGACCACGAAATTCATCTGTCTGGTTCACTCCCAAAGTAAGGGGAAGATCGTTGCTACATCCATGAACCTTGCAAAGGGTTCCTCCACGCAGCAGCAGCAGCAAAGGGATACGGTCATGACAGAACACAGGAACAACTTCTCCTCACCCACAGGGGTACCACACAAGTTTCAGGTGGGCGACAAAGTTTGGTTACATCTGCAGAGAGAACGCCTTACCAGAACCCATCAGAAACTCAGGCGACTCCGACATGGTCCTTACGCCAGTACCAAGGCTATGGGCAACAATGCTTTGAAGCACAGCATTCCTCCATTCCTTGGCTTGCGCCGAGTGTTCAATGTGGATCGTCGTCGACCATGCTTCCCACCATTTCTGGACACATCAGAGATTGAAGAACAACTCACCAGAGACCCAGCTCAGCAGAAGCTTCCTCATCTCAGGGAGGAACTCAATGCAATGGGGACCATTGCTTCCTAAGGGGGGAGGAATGATCCAGGTGGATGTTGGTGGCCACCCACCTATTCCATTAGGACCCCCACAACTGTCTCTTTCAGCTTTTTCAATTTCCTAAATTGTAGCACAGTTTACTATTTTTAGCAGTCTTTCGGGTCCTGAACTTCCGGAGCCATTTTGAGGCCCTAAACGACGTTTTTTGGGAAATCTGGGGCAACATGGGTCTATGGACCCATGTTGCCTCCCAAAGTGGTAGTGCTTGGATAGATCTTTCTAATGAGCTATTTTACACGTCAAACGGAGATCGTATGCCAAAGTTACAACCCCAGGAAATTGATGTACCAATTTACCCAAACGGGGCCCACAATTTGGCGTTTCATCTTCTAGGGTTAGGTTTCGGGATGTGAAGGGTTTTCCATTGTTTCTCAACAATAAATAGGCCTTCGAGCCTCATTGTAACACAGTTCAGAGGCATGTAGCTGCCACATCACTTCTCAGAGATAAGCTACCATCGCCCTAGCTAGTTTATTCCCATTTCCTTTTGTAAGCATATTTCAGTATTTTACAGTAATGAAATGAAGTATTATTTCCGCTGCATATCTGTCTTTATGGTTATCTTTGTGTTTTATTGCGTTCCTGTCTAAATTCGGATCACCATAGGTCTCAAGGGTTCAACCAAGCTCTGATACCAAGTGTAGGGACCAACCCTATGTATATTTTTATTTATTTTTAATCACAATAAAATACAACCAGAAGAGAAAAACATTTGGAATTCGAATTTAATTCAACACTATCTAATACATCCCTCAATTTCATTTCACTGAACATATCATAAAATTTACATATATTTAACTAAAGCCATAAAGAAATCATCCAAAAGAATATTGTAACACATATGTACCGTTCACTAGAAGACGAGATTCCACTTGATTTGCTGTTACTTGTCTTCACTTGTTGTTGGTCACCTCCGAGTGTGAATGCCGACGTACTTGATCTGAATGCAATGACCCACCGGTTAACCTCCCAACCTACTCTATGGGTACTCTTCTTCCCCGCGTACCCCCGAGCTGTAATGGGGTTGTACCATGGAAGAATGTAATAGCTGGTAGAGGAGAGTCCTCCTCGGCTCAAGAGTCCCCTCTTTAAAGTCCTCTACCTCACCAAACTCACTATAGTTTGTAGTCACGACTTTGACATAGTCTCATCCATCCAACCATAGGGTCCCCAAAAGTCCCTTCTCCCATGGCTTGCCCCTTCTTTTATAGGATTCCTCATAGGCGACACTTGGCATGTCATGCATTATTAACTTTTTTATAATTCAATAGTTTTATTATTCACCCACCCATGTGTCACTCTCTCATCAAGGGTCTTTAAAATTATTTACTTAAATTTTAATTTAAAACTAATATTTTCCTCACCTCAACAAGATTCCTATTTCTTCTCCTAGTTGCCTCTTGATCCCCCTTTTTATTCCTTAATTTGTGTTCATTACTAAAATCAATTAATGAGTCAAGATTTGATCCCCTATCTACTCCCTAATTTAACTCAAGTTATCTCTTAGCTGGATATTCTTATGTTGGTTGTTGCCACATGGAGGTTCTCTACATTTCTCTAAAATTTAATTTATTAATCTTATTTTAATTCACCTTCCTCTTCTCTTAATTAGGTTTAACTAGTTTATGATTAATCTTTATCCTTATATTTATGTCCCTCTTTCCCTTTTTTACCTAATTAAACTACATAATCTACCTAATATTTTCCAACATGGGGAGGGTAGAGTTTTTAAGATAAAATATTTTATTTCTTTCCATGATCCTCTTAACCCAAGTTTTATTCTTGATTTAATTACCTTGGTTTCTAACATCATTTACCCTTGATGTAATTTTACCTAGTTTTCATTTCTTGATTATATTTATTAATTTATTTAATTTTAATGATTCCAAGGGTGCCAAGTTTGGTCGTGCCCTTCAAGAACTTCCTTTGAAGTTCCAAGGGTGCCACAGCTAACAATTTATTTTTGATGCCAAGGGTGCCAAGTTTGATTGCGCCCTTCAAGAACTTCCCTTGAAGTTTCAAGGGTGTCATGCCTAACAATTTATTTGCGATGCCAAGGGTGCCAAGTTGGTTGTGCCCTTCAAGAAATTCCCTTGAAGTTCCAAGGGTGCCACGCCAGTTTCCCTTCAAGCATTCAGTGGCTACAAGGGGAAAGTATAGGTGCCACAACAGAGACCACTATAATCTCTTATGTCGCCTGCTATAGTGAGACTAATGGTATTGGGGATCAAGGAATCCACCTTGATGCACGCCCCCTGGTAAAATCCTCATGAGTAAACCAACTTTAGGACCTACCCTCATGACATCGTGATCTTCAAGGCGAAGGTGTTTCAACCTTTCTAGCCTAAGTCACGGTGGGAGTGCTAGTGGGTGAGATCAGGGACACTGTCCCACCCCTCCCGTGCAGTTCCATCCAATTGTACAACCCCATCACCCATATGTGAGTCATTCGGCCAAAAAACTAATATGTGCCTGCAACCATTAACATATCATCAAAATATAGATAAACATATATAGCAGGTTTCAAAATCGAGTTAGAATTTCAAAGATAAAATAATATAAATTTTCATCAAACCAGGTGTCATCAACTCATCATGTTCGAGTGCCTCTGGTGGTTTCCTGCCATATTCAATAATAATCAGTAACAAGGTTTCTCAGTGTTAGTTATTGTCATAATAGCATTATTACCATCACCTGGTCATTCACAACTTTGTTCGTTGTGAAACAGAACTAATGCAAGTAGGTAACATAGGGGACACATACATCATGGCTATCATCATCATAACATCAATGGAAGCATACATTTTCATCAAAGCTATCAACATCATAACATCAAATAGATAACAAACATAACCATTTATGCCACAATCATCCTAATATCAATAGAGAACATGCATAACCATTAATGCTATCTTCATCATAATATCAATGGAGATCATACATAAACATCACAACCACTAATATCACAACCAATAATAATAGATTCATGTGTCCGGATCCTCAAACTGATGTCCTCAAATAATAAAGTGTGGGCCTTAGGGTTAAACAAATATTAATCTCATATCACTATCAGTCAACTAGAGTGGGGCACTACAATGTCAATCTTTAATTTGTACATATTATTATAAATATTTAAAACCTATTATGTAATTAGTAATAATTAAATTAAAATTATGAAAATCCAATTCCAAAATAAACACAAACAAATTATATTTCTAATAATATTTTAATATAATTCAATTAATAAAAATAAATAATCTTATTTATAAAATTACGCATAAAGGAATTATATATTATTTACTATTTCATATAATAAAGAATAAAATTGTAAATATAAAACATAATGTGGTGGATCTTATTGCCGTCAAATTTATACCTTCTCCAACATACACTCATATTGGTTATTATTTGACTTTGTTGTGTGGAATGTAGGTTTTTTTTTTAACCACATGGTGAATCGGTAACTGCCAGTCCTAATCTATGGGAGACCCAGGATCAATCCTCGTAGCTGCGACTATAACACCAAGAGTACATCCAACTACCTGCAAGTTGATATACTAAGATCCTATGATTTCTTGTGTCGCCAAGGCGGGGGTGGGGAATTTGCTCTCAAGACGCCACCAGAGCAGGTCATGTACTCAATGCGATTTGAACCATGGTCTCTTAAACTTCACCCAAGTAGACTTCCCGTTAAACCACACATCACTGTACATGGAATGTAGGTTTTTGTTGAGGCCTTTGAGCGGATGTTCAAGGTGATGTGATTTAGTAGCTTCTAAGACACTTTGAGTGGATATGACTTTCAGTTAAGGTTTTTATTATATTCATGACAATGATGATTTAAAGTGGTATTTGATAAAGTAAAAGAAATCTCAAAACATTTACATCACGTCCCACTTAAATATGTTATTTCTGAACAATTTTATAACATTCATTTCGAAGCAGGTTTAAGTCATCATTACGGTTCGTGCCAAGGCCATGAAAACGATAATGGGTATGTATATGACTACAATGAGGCTTCCAATATTGGTTTTGGCAGCGGTGATAGCATTGGAGTTAATGCTCATATCATATTTTTGTAAGGTTGGTTTATGAGTAGTTGGTGATGGTTGAGAAATTTTTTCAATTTCTCTTTTTAAATTAGGAATAATTTAGATCTGAGAAACTCTATATATTAGAGTAATCTCTGAATGTAAACTATATGTGTGTTGATGCATACACCTTTGTGTGAAATATATGAGTGCTTTCAACCATTTTTTAACTTGGTATTAGAGCACCAGGCTCGTGCTAAGATTGTGAGGCAATGATCGGTGAAATGGAGCCATATGCATGAGTGAGTCAATGTTATTAGAAGAGGGCAAAACCTGATAACTAATGGTGCATATGTAGCTGTGTTCCCGGGAAAAGCAAGTCGCAGATTTTGTTGTTCTAAATCTCATTTAAGAGAAAGAGGCTTGTGAATGGAGCATGTGAACATCAGACTGTAAGAACCTATGGATATGTAGTGAGCGAAGGAGTCAAAAGGATCTGTGGCAAAGCATGCAACCTGTTGTGTAAATGTGTTTTGTGTGTGGGAGAAATGTTTGACCACGTTGATGGTTAAACGCATGCCTCTCTTGGCATTGATGCTGCCGAGACTTACAGTCTGTCCAATTTTGCATTGCCGCTCATTGTTGTGCTTCTAAGTGTGCATTGACTAGAGTTACGAAGTTTGTGTGTGAGGACTACAGACTATTCTAAGCATGTAGGAGTTTGTGTGGCTTTGAAACTTTTGGTGCAGAGGGAAACGATAATTGTAGAGAAAGGTATTTCAGTGTTAAAACTTAAAAAAAAATTGTTAGTTTTAATATTTTTTGATCATGGAATTCATGGTTTTAGAGAAATTCAGTGGTTTAAATTTCCCTCATGGAAAGTAGAAATTCAAATGTAATTAATGAAGGAAAAATTGTGGGGCATAGTGAATTGTTCAGAAGTGACACTCACAGATGCCAAACAGTTAATTGAATGGAAAAATAGAGAGGGCAAAGCTAAGAGCATTATTGGACTTGCTCTTTCATATTCACAATTACATCTTGCAGATCTCACTAAACCATCTAAGGAAATATGGGGACATTTGACTCGGCTATTTGGTGTAAAAAGTACAAATGCAAAATTTTCCATAAAGTTGCAATTATTTAGACTTAAAATGAATGAGGAGACATCTATGTCCAGTCATGTAAATAATTTAATGTCTCTTAAGAGAATTCGCTGACACAGGTGCCAAAGTGGAGCATGAAGATGCTAAGGCAATATTACTAAATAGTCTTCCTTCAAGTTATAATAATGTTGTCTTCACTTTCAGCCAAATGTCTTCACAAAAATTGGATGAGACAATTGCAACACTTTTGGCATTGGAAAAGAGACTAAAACCGGAGGATATATAACAGAACTCTCAAATAGAGAATGCATTGTTTACAAAGAAAAGGGTGAGAAAGAAAAATGCAAACAAAAGTGAAGTTGAATGCTACTAATGCAAGAAAATTGGGCATACATCATGGAATTGAAAAGTCATGTCGGTGATTTGTTAAAAGGGAAAGAATCAACAAATATAGCCACAGATGAATATTCATTGAATTTTGATGATGAAGTCAATGAAGAATTCGAACCTTTCAAACTATTTTATAACAACTATAGCTCAGTGAAAGGCTCAACATGGATGGTTGTCAAGATGGTATGACAGTTGTGGATTTAGGGAAGGATCCCTCATCTATTGAAGACGTGGGAGTGGTCTTCTAATGAGGTTATGCGATGACTTGGGACGTTGTTCAGTAATTGACTTCGAAGGCCCTTGATTCGGGAGTTGAACTTGGGAATCCAACTTGCTGGCTACACCTTTACGAGGGTTATCGGGCAACTTGATGGAGCTTATACTTATAAGTTGTACACCAGTTAAAGAATGATTGTTTATTTTCTTGTTTATGGGTGGTTTCAATAAATTTATTTAATGTAAGAATTAAGAGGGGAACTTGGAGTTAATGCTTACATCCTATATTTGTAATGTTCGTTTATGAGTTGTTGGTGATGGTTGAGAAATTCTCTCAACCTCTCCTTCTAAATTAGGAATAAGTTAGATCTGAGAAACTCTATATATTAGAGTAATATCTGAATGTAAATTGTGTGTGTGTGTTGACGAATACACCTTTGTGTGAAATATATGAGTGCTTTCAACCATTTTTTAATTATAGCTACGAATAAGCCATAAGTGGGTATGTGCATTCAATTTTTTATGGAGGTGCAAGCTATGCATCCCCTCTAATATTGTGGAGAACATCTATTCATTGAAAATAATATATATATATATAATTTCTTCATTGAAAATAATATGTGTGTGTGTGTGTGTATCTATTGGGTATAATTGAATGACTTTTGCCATAGTAACGGGAGAGGTGAGATTTTTTTAGTAGTTGGTATTTGAGTTTAGGTTTATTGTAAATTAATTTTGGTTTTTAACACAGGGGAGAAAATTAACAATTAACCTTTTTCAATGTATATTATATGTATTAAATTTTCATTAGTATGTATTTCTTCTTCTTGCAACAAGTTCAATGTAAGTTATAGTATGCAAAAAAAGCCCGCCAACTTTGCACTATTTGAATGCTAGATTGGCCCACTCACCCATTATATAATTTAGCCTCAACGAAGCCAGCCAACATTGCACCATTCAATGCTAGTTCGGCCCACTCACCCACTATATAATTTAGATTCAGGCATCCACTCCCATGTTGTAATATATCTTACTTCCCTACTTGTAATTGAAAGCCACATTAGGTAACTAGAGGATGCTCAAAGCAACACAAGTTGCTACTAAATTTCATAAGTTCAAGATGTAAATGTGAAGTTGTTAATCAAAGGAATCTACATGTAAATGTGAAGTTGCTAATCCGAAGGAATCTAGTTCTGAAATGCAAAAGCATGGATCTATAAATCTAGAGGAGTTAACATACAAGATGCAATTCTTAGATGTGGTGGAGATGACGAAAATATCTTGATATCCATTAATCCTCTTACTCAGGGATTAGTTTATATGTAGGATTAGTATATATCCTAAAGTGGATTAATATAGGTAGGATTAGTATATATCCTAAAGGGGATTAGTATATATTCAGGATTAGTATAGCTCAACAATCAACAAACTAACCCTACCTATATACAGTCCAGTATCGAGATTGTCCTTTGGAAGATCAGCTTGAATTATACAAAGTTCATCAAAGATGGTTAGAGGCGGTTATGTCTTAAATGAGTTGAATGGGAATCTCGAATATTGTGGTGGTAAAGAGAGCATTGTCTCCTTCGGGAGATGAGCTTCAATTATACAAAGTTCATCAAATATGGTCAGAGGCGGTTATGTCTTAAATGAGTTGAATGGGAAGCTCGAATATTGTGGTAGTGAAGAGAGCATTGTCCCAGAGACTTTAGAGTGGGGATAAGTGTAGACCAGTAAGATATATGTGACATATGAATTGTAATTTGTCATTTTTGTATTAATATATATAATAATGTAATGTAAGCGTTGAAGAGGGGACCTGGAATAATGCTTACATTAGTATATAGGTAAGATTAGTTTGTTGGTTGTTGAGTTTTGTTGAGAGATTTTCTCAACAAGCATCTTTGTTTGGAATCTGTTGGATCTCACGAGCACTATTTATGGGGCTTGCTTTGAATGATATATATGAATTTATGTGAGTGAATCTATACACCATATCTGCTCGTGTCTCCTCTAACTTTTAATTGTTTTATGAGTTGTGATTAACATAAATTATGATTAGCCTTAATCTAATTGAGAAATTGATTACATATTACAAATTAATCAATACATTTGTTCTGTACTAGATTACAAAGCTATTTTTGGAAATTAATACATTTGTTGTGATCTAAATTACAAAGCTATTTTTGAAAATTAATACATTGATAGTGATACATCCTTGACCTTTCGGAGGAGTAAAGTGCAATTTACTAAATGTACATATTCAAATCAATAAAATAAAATGTAATTTAAAATATAAATATATGCTAAATGTCCATACTCAAACCAATACTCAGGCTCCTTCTATGGGCAGGGGATGCCAATGTAGTTTTATATGAAAGAATTGCATGCATGAGTGTTGGAGTAAGGGCAGAGTTGAATATATGAAATACTCTGTTTAATGCTCATAATTGGTAAATATATATAAATATACAATTAACAAAGTAGCTGGTGAATGATACATGGAAGTCGACTTAATGGGTGGAATGAATAAAAAAAGAAGAGAAGTTAGTCATATTTGACGACCGCCCTTGGTCATGCTCATCGTGATTTGGAATCGAGTACAAGTATAACCCAATACACATTTTTCTATAATCGCACATAAAATTTGCCACGGTATCACAAACAAAACAAATCCTTTGACAGTCTAGATTGTAAGTGAAACTACTTGTAATGTCACAGTTGCTTTTAGGTTGTCAGGATGGGAGGCAGACGTTCAGATTGCCTGCCCAGAACAGGAGCCGTCGTGTCAGGGAAGTTTGGAAAGGCGGGCAACTCACCCACATTTCCATCGTTTGTTACGAGGACAGGATAAGTCAACAAGTGGGCAGGTAAGTCCTCATACAACTCTTCACTCGCATATGACTCCCAGTTCTTTTGGGCGATGGCATTCACCTTCCTCATGCAATCTAGGGTTTGAGGTTGAAGAAAGAGCTTGTCTAGCATGCCCATGTGCTCATACCACAGCGACATTCTGAAGCAGTGGATCTGCCCTCTGTCTGCTTTCCCAGCTGTCCTTAAGTAATGGGGCTGGTATGCTCCCATTGCTATTTCAGAATCTCTTCCCCCATCCAAAGAGCGCTGGTTGATATTTGCAGATCCAACAATGATATACTCATCGTCCACTGCGTGTCACACAAAAAAGAGGAGATACAACAAGTAATTAAAATAATTTGAGATGGATGAGATGATACACGTAATTAAAATAATTTGAGATGGATGAGATGATACAACAAGTAATAAAAATAATTTGAGATGGATGAGATGATACAAGTAATACAAATACAAAGTACGGAATTAGTGTGTAACTTACCTATCATCATCTTGGAATGAACATAGATCATGAAGCGTCTTTTGTTTTGAGCTCTCTTGTAGTGTGTATCATCGTCGTCGGGGCTTTGCGGGGGCACGTACTCACCTCCCAATTTCTTCTCCCGGTTGGCCAAGCAGAAAAAGGTGAGATAATCACGTGGGTTCACATCGTCCATTTGTTTTGCTCTGAGGGCGCATGCAATATCGAGATACATCATCTCCATTGTTTTTTTCTGCCAATGCAATATTGCCTGCACTGATGCGCTGTCCGGGATTCCCTCGGGCCACATGGGCACCACAATGTAGACGGAGAACCTTTCCCCGGCCTGGATCTTGCTCACAATTTTGAGAGACAATTCCTTGGGAATAAGATGAAGAGCTCCGATGTCTGCCAAATCCATGTGTGGGCCATCTGGCTTCCAACAAAAGGAGCTCCCAAGGAAGTATTGATTCTCGATGTAGATGAAGTTGTTGGCCCGGCGGATGGCATTGATGTACGCATCCTGAATGCTCCTATCCACGATCACGTCCTTCCCACTCACCAACCCAGCCTTCGCTGCTTCCTCTGGCCTCTCTGGAAATCCAAAAGCAGCGCCCCCATCGATGGATCGAAATACCTGAACATTCCACGATTCCACATCATTCTCAGATGTCACAGGGGTTGGAGGACAAATGTATTTCTCTTTCTCACTGCCTTGTAAAACATTTTGATTTGCCTCGCCTTGCTTCTTCCACCGCTGCTCGAAATTAGAGAGAACGTCCCATGCGACGGGGCCCTCCAGCTTGGAATGTATGTCATGCCAAGGCTCCCTGGGGCCACCCTTGTCAATGCAGGCACCAGGGAAATTGGGCTGATGGAAATCGCCACTATGTTCGGAACCATGTTGTAGGGTCCTGAATAGAGAATGGGAGGGCGTGTCGTACCTTCCATGGCAGAGATCAATACCTCCTACAAACGCCACAATTGGTCGCCGCCTCTCCCAAGAATTGGAATTGGAAGAAGGCACACGATCCACATCCACAACAACCGTTTTCTGGTGATGAGTGAACATGGTGCCAGTCGTAATGCCCTGCACAAGGCTCATCCCATCGTCGGGATTTCTGGGACACAGCCTGCACCGGACTTTGGTATTAGCAAAATAATCGTATGTCTCCTGGTCATGGGTAGCCATAACACCCTCCTTCCGAACAAATGAGTTGGACGTCCTATCGTCCCACACCAGCAGCAGTACACTAACTCCCTCATTTGCTTTGCGTTTCAGCAGCTCCCCTAGCGTACTTTGCCTTTGTAATTCCCCTCCGGATTTCCGGTCTCTGATCAGCCTTATTCCCGTATACACAGACCAGCCTGTGATATAAACAAGGTGCTTCGCTTTTGAGATGCAGTCAAACAGGTCCTCCCAGTACCGGTGCTGCCGGTACACCTGGGGTCCCAAGGCGGGATTAAAAGAGGCGGGTACATGAGCATCGTGGTATAGCGTCACCCTGCACCCCTTTGACTGCTTAAAGAAAGTATACGGAACTCCTTCGAATTCCGGTGTGAGACTCAGCAGCAGGGATGGAATTATGCGCCAAAATTGAAGCTTCACGCGGACCCTCGCACCTCCACGGGGTGCGGCCCCATTCTCGTTGCACAGTGGGACCCAGCGATCGATGAGTCGACCCTGGAGGATATCCAGGACCGGCACCTTCGCCCGCCCAATCAGGGTTGCCCCGATGGCATTATCGCTCTTAACACTCACCACCACCTTGCTTGCCACGTGAGCGCAGTAGATGTGAAACGACTCATTCCACTTGGGATTCACGGAATTCTGGACAATAACACGTGTACGCCCCACCCTCGCCCTCTCCACGTCGATCGTTGCGTACAGATTGCTCCATCCCTTGCCAGACCCAAACCCAGACACTCCACTACCCCCGACTCCCACCGCTGCTTGTGCGCTGTTGATCAACTGTGTGTGTGCGTGCACATTACATACACAAAAACAATTGTAAATTCTAAATTGGGATGAAGAGCCGAACAAGAATTAGAGTTAGAGTTAGAAATGATGGTTTCATTCACCTTTCTGAAAATCATGGGCGTCGATCCAATCACCCCACGGGGGGTATCGTTCACAGAATCTGCTTCACATATCATTACATCCATAGTCCCGTGAAGTACTTGTTGAGCCATAACTAACGTGCAACCCTCCCTGCTACTGCTACTGCAACCAAATAAACGCACAAACTTCGGCTTCCCCGCAAATATATATATATAAAAGGAGCAATATTAATCTCAACCTATATGGCAGATGCTTATTCTCAACACCGCCCTGCGCCTTTCCTAAATTCGATGCGCAATTGATAGGTTCCTATGCGCAAATTCCCTAAATTCGATGCGCAATTGATAGGTTCCTATTCGCAAATTCCCTAAATTCGATGCGCAAATTGATTGCTTCCCATGCCTAAATTGACGAGCAAAACGTTTCATATCAATCATAACAAAATATTTGACTTGCACATAATATTGCCTTCATTTTTATTTATTATAATTGCACCCACATTTTCACCACCACCTTAACTCATACGCTACTTCTTATTTCAATATAAATAAAAAGAATTTGGAAGAATCAAATAAAAAAAACTATATAATCAAATAAAAAAACCTATATGCAAAAAGATATTGGTAAAGTTGCACTAAAACAAGTGGGTGAACCTTGAAAAGAGATCTTAAACCATAAAAAGTTTACTTAACCAGTAAAATGGTTGAAAGGTACCTGGAATATTAAAAAGCTGTTTTTCCGTGGACATATTCGATTCTTTACTACTTCTTTACGCAATATAACATCCTCTATCGCTCACTCCTCACAACTTCGTGCTCATACCATTACATCCCACATTGTTTATCAAATATTTAGTGGATTTTTAATTTTGATTATAAACATTTTTATAGTTTAAGTGGATCTAATGATTAAGAGCATCTGTTTTTTTAGAAAGTCATGGGGTCAAAATTAGAGAGGTAGAGTATGTATGTTTTTGTAAACTTCACACTTAGTCACTTCATTGCACGGAAGTGAGAGGGGTAGAATATGTATGTCTTTGTAAAAGTGAGTCCAAATTAGAGGGGTAGAGTATCTATGTCTTTGTAAACTTCGCACTTAGTCACTTCGCTATCGCTATTTGGAAGTGAGTCCAGTGTCCCACAAACAAGGGGGTCTCATACACCAATTTGGTGTCCCATAATCTTAAAAATTGAATAATAATAATAACTTATGTCAAAATTAATTTTATATTAATTGAAAGATATGATTGATAATAATATAGCCTTGAGGGTTGATTCGAATGGCAGCTCGGAGGTAGGTCTAGTGTGCCACAAACAAGGAGGTCTCATACACCAATTTGGTGTCCCATGACCTTAAAATTGAATAATAATAATAATTTATGTCAAAATCAATTTTATATTAATTAAAAAATATGATTGATAATAATATAGGCTTGAGGATTGATTCTATTGGTTGAGTTTTTGTCACTAAAACATTTCACTATTTGGAAGTCATGGTCAATTCTCTTTGATCCCTATAAGATTAGGATTTGCTAATAATATCGACCAAAATGTAGTTTTATTATATTTTAAAAGATATTTTTTAATATTATTTTTGGAAAGATAATTATCATAAATTATTATTAAATTTATTCATTATTTTTATTTGAAAAAACCATATCATTATAAATAATATTAATAAGGTAATGTCTATGTGCATCTTTTAGCAATTACACTACTTCCTTCTATATATATATATATATATATAATTATGAGATAATGCGTTTTCTACCAGAGAGTATATGTGCATCTTTCAGCAATTACACTACTTTTATATATATATATATATATATATATATATATATATATATATGAGATAATGCATCATTTCTACCAAACAACATATGCGTATCTTTGAGCAATTACACTACTTCCTTGTATCATAAAAAGAGAAACTTTAGGGAAGCCATCGATATTGAGAGGAGACCTAGTAATCTCAATAGAGAGGACGGCTAGAAAATCAGTGGTTGTTGGGTCCCGGTCCTCGCCTCTTAGTCGTTTCCTCCCCATCCTGCCCCCTCTCCTAATAGCTTGTTCTTTAGTTTTTCCCCCTTGATATCCTCTAACCCTCTTTTTCTTGACTTCATTCCTTGATCCTCTTTACGGTTATTTTATTTATTATAAGATATTTAAATTGGATATTTAGGTTATAAGTTCACGACTTTATTAATAAAATTAATTAAATATTACTATGATAACACTATTATATTGTTAATAACAATACAATAAATCCTTTCAAAACTCTAATTAATAATTCTATATCTTGAAATCAAGCTGTGATAATATGCTAATTTAACCCTTAAATAAACTATTAATTAATTTTAAATATTTTAAATATTCTTTCCAACCCCCCAAAGTTTCTCTAATATTTATAAATAACTACTAATTTAAAATGAATTTATTTTATAATCAATTTATTTTAATATATATTTAGAATTATAAGTTTATAAAATCGTTCCTTTAACTTTTATTTTAATAAGAATTTAACTAACTATGTATATTTGTACTTTAACAACTTTTATAGCTAATGATTAGTTACTCTAATATTCATATATTTAATAACTTTTTTTAATTAACTATTAATTTAAATTAATTTATTTTATAAATTATTTAGTTTAATATATATTTATAATTATAAGTTTATAAAATAGTCTCTTTAATTTTTATTTTAATAAGAATATAACTAACTATCAATTTAATAATCAATTGAATTAACTTAATTAATAAAATAAAGGTCATGCCCTTAATCCGGTCCAACTAACCATCTTCTCGTCAAATTTAGCCATTAGTCAATATAGCTCCGTTACCCAGTCAAGAAATATAGTTGTTGGATGTTCTGCTCTGACTATTTAATATGCAAAGCTAGATCTAATTCTTCAACTTGTCCTGACGATGAACCACACTGGTTGGTTCCAAACACATTGACAAATGCTCTATCATGTGATTTACGCCAAAACTCTTTCATAATACTTGATATGGATCACAGAAGCCTAAATTCAACAAAAGAAACTTTAACAAATCAAAAACAACTTTAAGTCTTCACTATCAACTAGTAATTTTAACTTAGATTATATTTACAAGAAAAGTAATCTACTTTCTAATCATTATTAAAACTATTTTTAATGAAACTATATATATACTAATATTTAACTTTAATTTTATGAAATTAGATATTATTTTTATTTAAAATTTGGACCTAATATCTCTCGAAAGGTGAGCACATGTTTTTTTTTTTAATTTTCCTTACACAACTAGACTTAATCTTTTGCAGTCTATAATGCGACTTTTTGGAAGCCTTTCCGGTGGGTTTTTCGGTCAAGATCCGGCAGCAATTTATTGGAATTGCAAGTTTGATAGCTAATTTCTACACAATCAAAGTGTCCCAGAGGTTTTCCAGGGTGCTGAATCCAAATATGTAGTTAAAAAACCATTTTAACTACAAAAAATCAAGATTTAACCTCAATTTCTTCCGCCGGATTCCGTCACTGGAATCTCCAAAAAGTCGCATTATAGACAACTCCTAATCTTTTTGCTTTGATAACCAAACACATTTATAAAAGAAAGATTTTGTTGATTATGCTATGGCCAAGTAAGTTTTTATACCACAATGTTTCTATTTTTTAATATTATGATAGGATAGAAAATTTTATTAAAAAAAAAAATATTTATCTATTTAAATTTTATTTATATAATTGAATAAATAATAAAAAATAAAAATTTATGAGACAAATTATTTTCTCTAAAGAAAACTCTCAATTCTCATTTATATAATGAAAATTACCAATTATATATGCCTAAAGGCATATAATTTATTTATATAATTTAATAAATAATAAAAAAATAAAAATTTATGAGACACATTATTTTCTTTAAAGAAAAATAGTAATTCTCATTTATGTAATGAAAATTACAAATTATACATGCCTAAAGGCATATAAAAAATATGCTAAAAAACATTTGAGCAACCAACTTTACCTGGGACCAAGATAGAAAGTTTATAAGGGAAATAACACTAATATATTTCTTGAGTGGGCCTAATGGTTAAGAGCCTGTGTTTCCTCCTAAGAGGTCAGAGGTTCAAAACCAGAGGGGGGTAGAGTATGTATGCCTTCGTAGACTTAGCAGTGAAATCGCTGCGTGGAGGTGAGTCCCTTGTCTCACAAACAAGGGGGTCTCATACACAAATTTGGTGTCTGGCTTGGTCGTGACCTTAAAAATGGATATTATCATTATTATTATTATTATTATTATTAATTCTTACCCTTTTTTTCTCCACTTTCTGCAAACCACCAGAGTTGGGAGAGGAAGATACAATATCCCTTTGATGTTCTTCTAAATTTACAAATGTTTTTTTATCGAGTCTGAACTCTCTGATACATGGATTCTTTTCATGCCACTTGCTTCTTTTTCCTAGGAAATATTCACATTCTATTATTGGTGAACTGTAGATGTTGTTACTTTGGACGGAATCACTGAATCTACCCACTTTTCCCCGCTCTTCTCTATGATTTCTTGGGAATTCTTTTCAACATTCTTTGTAGCATTTTTTGGGGTTTCTTCTTCCTTTGCCTCTTCTTCCTGTGTACCTATGAACTGCCATCCCTTTGGATTTTGGGCTTGTCTCTTTTTTCTTTTTGGATCTTTCTTTGCACAAGGACATGAATTTTGAAAATGTCCAGTTTGAAGACAAATTCAACATCTAAATGTCGTATTTTCAAAGTCTAGAGTCTAGAACCATTGCACATTATTATGAATCAGAATAATACGATCAAGTAAACCTTTACCAAGGTCTACCTCTACACAGATCCTGGAAAAAGTGAATATTCCTTTTGTAAGTCTATCCATATCCACCTTTAGGAATTTCCCCAAAGAGTTTCCAATTCCTTCTAGAAATTTGTGATGCCAACAATGCAGAGGAAGATTATGTAACCTGACCCACAATGGCATTTTGGAGACCACCATGGTATTTGCATCAAAACCCAGAAACCATTGGATCATAAAAAGACCTGCACTGCCTTAGAACCATGGTCCCTCTTTTAAAACGAAATCCATATCTTTTGTTGTGTCAAATTTCACAATAAAAAATCCCCTAGAGCATAGTTGAATGTCACAGTTTTCAATCCAAGAGGAAAATATCCATTGATTTAAATCTGTTGTCTTGTGCCAGAAAGCATTAAATCTACATATGACTACCCTTGAGTGGAACTCGGAGTAGATTCCATTGACCTCTGGCATGCTTGTTGTCAATGTTGGCACCTGGTTCATCTACTCCACAATATAAGGACCAAGGATATTAGGGGGATATCTTGTTTTTTTTTACAGATCATGCCTTCCTTTAACCACATCCTTGAAATAAATTTGACCTTTGGATCTAGATCCAGGACATCCTCCAAGTAAACTCATATTAAGGATAATAGTTGCATCACATTCAATTCCATAGTCCTACACCTTGATGTCCTCTTGCAATGATTTCCCTGTGTAAATCAGTCTTTGGAGGTTTGTTGGAATACCCATCTAATCTTGAATCTTCTGCTTGAGAGTTTGGATCCAATCTCCAACCAAAACTCTCACAGGAACTGATTTCCCATCTAGGGATTTAACAAAATTCTAGATACGCTTCCACAGGTAGATTTGGGTTTTGACCATCACGATCTACCTTCACTTTTGATTCCACTTGCCAACTCACATTTGGTGAAGGAAACCGTAAAGACTTACATAGATCTAATGGAAAAAACACATATCCATTCAGATCCAATGAGACAAATCCAATTAAGGACGAAATATATATTTGCGAGTAGGTTTGTCTCTAGAGAAGAGTAGATATGAGGTTTTCCATACCATTAAATGTGTGTATGATCGCCCTCCAAACTGATTGGTTCCCATACACCAAAGGATCTAGACAATACCGCTTTTCTCCTGACTGTTGGTGGTCTGTTGTATCTGAAAAAAAATGCATTGCAAACAATAAATTGTAGAATATTGATGCAAAACATGGCTCAAATACCATAATTGAAATACAAAGATCCAATACCGTTGGAAAGGAAGAGGAGACAAAGCATGAATTCACACATAAAACACAAGTTGAGTCTCTTCTATTGATCACACAAAACATGATACTTACAATGAACGAGGTGAAGGGTATTTAAATCCTTTTCGATTAACGACTCACCTAAAATATCTTGACATGCATCCACATGCAACCACACACTAAAACCTGTCTATCAGTTAACTTGACTTGACTCAACACTCCAATACTCATTCATTCAGTTAACTGACTCTCTAAGTTTAACCAACTCCTCATGCAGGAGTAATTTTCTTATTTTAACACTCCCCCTTAATTACGACCGCTAAACTAAAACATAACTCATGACAACACAAACATGCCTGTTGGTCTATGTCTCAGCTAGGCTTACAACACCCAAGTTTATTCTATGAAACTCAAACACATCTTGTGCAAACGACTTAGTAAATATATCAGCTAATTGATCACTAGATGTATAAGGCTTCAAGTGAACTTCTCCATTGCTTACAAGTTCTCTAATAAAGTGATATCTAGTATCAATATGCTTTCTCTTCTGATGAAACACATTATTCTTGGATAGTGCAATCACTGAGGTGTTGTCACAATATATTGTTGTTGATCCTTGTTGTTTATGCTTGAGTCCATCAAATACTCTTCTTAACCACACTGCTTGACATGCTGCTGAAGTTGCTGCTACATATTCTGCTTCTACTGACGAAAGTGTCACAATGGGTTGCTTCTTAGATGCCCATGAAATCACACCTAAACCAAGGTGGAACATAAAACCAAAAGTGCTCTTCCTATCATCCAAACTGCCTGCAAAATCAGTATCTATGTATCCAATCAAATCTTTCTTTTTTGTACTTGCATACATTATGCCACAATCTCTAGCTCCTACTATGTATCTCAAAATTCATTTTCCCGCACTCCGATGTGTGTCGTTTAGAGTCTCCATAAATTTGGAAACCAAACTCACTCCTTGCATGATACCCAGTCTTGTAGCTATGAGATACATGAGGCTACCAACCAATATTTTGAATAGAGTTTGATTAACATCTAATCTTTCATCATCCTTGCTTAGCTTTGTACCTGTTGCAACTGGTGTAGGGACAAGTTTGCAATTTTCCATCCTGAATCTTTTCAACAAATCTTTGGCATATTTATTTTCACAAATAAAAATGCCTTTTTCAGATTTCTCAACTTCTAGGCCAAGAAAATATTTCATGAGACCAAGATATGTCATCTAAAATTATTTCGTCACGGCTACTTTAAATTCATCTATCTCAAAATAACCTGTAAAAATCATGTCATCAACATATAAGCAAACAATCAAAATCTGACCATGCTCATTTACCTTTGTGTGCAAGGTACGTTCAATGTTACTTCTACAAAATCCATTCTTGATTATGTAGCTGCCAATTATTCTATACTAAGCTCTAGGCACTTGCTTCAGTCCATAGAGCATTTTCTTCAACCTGTAAAATTTATCTTCATTAATATCAACTTCATATCCTTGAGGTTGTTGCACATAAATGTCTTGTTCTAGAATTCCATTCAAGAAGGCTGATTTCACACCCATATGATATAATTTCCACTTGTTCTGAGTTGTTGTGGCTAGAACTACTCTTATGGTATCCAATCTGGCTATCGGAGAAAATGTTTCTCCAAAATCCATTCCTGGTTGTTGCGAGAATCCTTTTGCTACAAGCCATGCTTTAACTTTGTCAATTTCACCTTTCTCATTCAACTTTGTCTTGTACAACCACTTCACACCAATGATATTTTTGTCCTTTGGTAAATCAACCAAATCCCATGTATAATTCTTTTCAATAGCTTCAATTTTTTCATCCATGGCTTGCTTCCAATTTTCATCTCTGATTGCTTCTTCAAATGAAGAAGGTTGGAATGACAACAATGCAAAATTTGAACTAACATCCAAATCATCATAAATATCTTTTAGATTTCTCATGTTTTTCTTAACATTGCTTGATACATCATCTAATTGATTGTTAGGAGAATCTCGATCTGTTGATCTTCTTAAAGATCCATGCTTCTCTAAAAACCTTGGAGTCCTTGATGGTGTCTCTCTATTTGATGTCTTCACCTGTGATTCTTGCTGCTCCTTTTCTGCTACATCATCTTCTTCCATCAATGGCACTTGTGCATCAACTGTTTTGTCTACAGTTCCATTCCATGACTCTTGTTATTTGAACACAACATATCTGTTAATTATGGTCTTCTTTGTGACAAGGTTATACAATTTGTAAGAATTTTATTGCTCATTATAACCAGTAAATATGAATTTTTCACTTTTATCATCCAATTTTCCTCTACGCTCCTTAGGCACATGTGCATAAGCTACACATCCAAATACTCTGAGATAAGATACGATGCAATACATACCTGACCATGCTTGTTCTGGTACTTTGTTCATTACACTCTTTGTAGGAGATCTATTGATCACATAAATAGCACATGCAACTGCTTCTGCCTAATACTCATTAGAAAATTTTCCGCCTTTCAACATGTTTCTTACCATGTTCATAATTGTCATGTTATTTCTCTTTGCTACACCATTCTGCTGCGATGTGTACCTGGTTGTAAATTGTCTTCTGATTCCATGTTGTTTGCAGTAATCATGGAATGTCTTTAAATCATATTCTCCACCACGATGTGACCTCAATACCTTGATTTTTCGATCACTTTGGTTCTATTCTAAGGCTTTGAATTCTTTGAACTTTGCAAAAGTTTTGGACTTCTTCTTCAAGAATTAAACCCAAGTCTTTCTACTGTAGTCATCAATGAAAGTGAGGAAGTAACAACTTACACCAATCCTCTGTGTCCTCATAGGTCCACACAAGTCTATGTGCACTAGCTCAAGAGGTTGCTTTTTTATGTATGAAACTCCCTTTGGAAAACTTTCATGGTGTTGCTTTCCCAAGATGCAACACTCACAAGTACTAGTAGGTTCTTTGATGGGAGGTAATCCACTGACCATATGTTTATGCTGCAACAATCTTAAACCTAAAAAGTGCAAGTGTCCAAACCGAAAGTGCCATAACCAATAATCATCAGAACATGCAACTGTAAAAGAACTAACCTGATAATTGTAGTTCATAATTAGAGGAAAGAGTTTGTTCCTCATCATCTGCACCTTTTCTATCAACTTCTTGCTCGGGGTCTTGTCATATATAACACATTATTGACCTTGAAAGATAACTCTGTATCATTTTTGTGTTAATTGACCAACACTTATCAAATTATGTTTGAGACTAGGAACATAATATACCTCTGAGATTGTCTTTGACTCCCCCTTCTTGGTCAGAATGTTGACCACTCCTTTGCCATCTACTTCCGAAGTCTTGTCAGTCCCCAACTTTACCTATATTTTCACAGATTGATCAAAATTGCAACCAAATTCTTGTTGGTTGTCATGTGGACACTGCAACCACTGTCTAAGAGCCACACACTATTAGAAGGTTCATGCATGGTATGGCAAGCTAGGAACATGGATTTAGTACTCTCTATAGTGACATTAGCTCTCTAGTTTCCTTGATCAACTATTTTCTTCCTGCAATCACAAGAATAGGGACCAAATTTATTGCAATAATAACATCTCACATTTGATTTGTCAACTCTTTGATCATTGTTGAAGCTTCTGTAGTTGCTTCCACTTTCATGTTCATGCTCTTCTCGACCATCTCTCTGACCACCATATATTCTGCTTTGTCCCATGCCTCTCATTCTACTTTTGCCTCGACCTTTGTCTCTTGATATAGAAACCTGACTTTTTTTCTTCCATATTTCTTGATAGAAAAATCTTATCTCTTCTTGACGCCATTGCTGAAAAATGGTCTCAGTGCATTCATATTTGTCTTCAAAAGCATCCATATCATTATTTTCACTTTCATCATCAGGCATTGCTACTTTCTTCTTGTAATCTGTGTTGGTCACTTTAATTGTTTATTAATAAAATAGTCGAGTGCCACATAAATTATCAACCCGGGAAAGTCTGATTATTCCAAAGGTGACCACGTACTGTAGGTACTCAATCTTAATAGTATTAAAAGCTGTAGTATAAACAGTTTACTATCTATTAAACCCCTACTCTGTGTTACAGCAGTTACAACAGTTACAACCTATTGCGGGAATGGAATAAGAGCAAATAACTTAAAGAAAAAAAATCTGCAAAAGGGAGTGATGGCTGTCCTGCAACAAAGGATCAGGACCCTATCCTTAGAGTAAGGACTTTCAACACCTGCCTCTGTTTTCCAGTTCACCAATACACTCTCTAAATCCTAATCACCGGTGAGTCACTCATATACAACATCAATCAGTTAAAAGGAAAACAGAGTTTAAGCAAAAGTAAAATATCATTAGAAGCAGTACTCGTGATATAAACATAAATCACACACACGACACACAACAGAAAGAAGATGGGCCCTGTCCTTCTCACAAGATTCCCCAGGACACAGAAACTAAGATGAAATACTCAGAACAAAACTTTATTCATCTGTCAATAGACCATATTACAAAAAGATTCGGTCTCATCTCTTCACTACAATTTCTGTGTTACAGCTTGTTTTCTCTTTCTCTATATCCCTCTCTAATGTAGATGTCTCCTCTTTATATAGGAGACATCTATTACAAAAGATTTTCATTATACATTCTGGTTCAACCCTTTATACCAAAAATAGGAAAATCAGTTCTCATTAACAAAATGTTGTTACAGTCTTGTGGATCATGATCATTATGACCAATATAGTAATCGGTCGGACTCCTTTGCTGATGCAGATTTGTTACTCAAATCTCAACTGTCTCCTCGAAGTTCGCATGTTGTTCTTGCTGTTTCAGCTTTGAGGTTCATGCTGTTATTGCTGTTTCAGCTTCACGGTTTGCGCTGTTTCAGCAACTGCAAAATGTGGTCCTGCCGGTTAGGCAGTTTCAACAATTGTTCAACAACTTATCAACTTCAAGGGTCAATTATAAAGATAGCATGATTACGTGTTGAATAATTAAACATATAGCAATGAGGAGAGTTACTATATACCTTTTGGAGTGATTAAGCCAAAACACTAGCAAAGGCTTTCAACTAAGGGTTGAAGAGGGTAATATAATGACAAAATATAAGGTCAAAAATAGACAATATGGGATCCTAACATCCCCCCAACTGAAAATGTTGCATGTCCGCATGCAACATCTAGTCTGAATCTGAGTCGGAATACTGGGATGAACAGTGTAAGTTGCTTATGCAGTAACTGTAGAAGGTGCTGTCAACCATGTCTCTAAACCTGTGGACACTCTGAAGTTTCTTCCATGCTGCCAACTCTTCCTTTTTAGTCAATTTAAATTGAGCCTTGTATTGTTCTCCGGGAAGCCATAAGAGAGGGAAATGAAAATGGTAACCAATCCACCATTCAGCACACTGTCTAATGCATTTTACATAATCAGGTATGCCTGAGATTTCCACCTGAAGATTGAGGGGATTGTAGGGATGATATTCCCGTCTTTCTTTGGGACAGTGTTCCTAGAATAAATTATTTTCTTTTACAGCCAGATCCCCTTTAGTTTTCACATAATGTTGGCAGTCTTCCAAGACTGCTGCTTGTAGATTCCTAATATGATCGGTCATCCCTGGTTCTCATAGAATTCGTTGATATTCTATAATGAAGATGGCTGCATTCTGCGGTTCCGGACGAATCCAGAGAAGACAGTTCTCCTCATTGTGTGCTGCAGACATAAAAGCATTCTGCCAAGTAAGCTGATTGGCCAAGAAGGAAATAAAGGCTCTTATTTGGATATCACCACAAATAGGAAGTAAACTAATCTTTCTATCTTCAGGCATAACCTCATTGTGAAGATAGAGTTCGCACAACAAGTTCTGGTCACTGTTTGGTGCTTTTGCAAAAGTCTCAATAAATTGCTGTGGTGTAGAGACCTGGTGGGGTCTTCCATCCTTGACTGCTTTTAATTGGAGGAACGCTAAACGTTCTCTCAAAAATACAGAATAGTTAAAAGAAGGCTTTCTTGTAGCAAGTAACCGCTGGACCAAATCAAAGATAAGGGTCAGTCTAGCTTTTAATTGCTTATTCTCCTTATGTTGTGCATGAGACTGTTCAAGTACTTCCCAATTTCTATAGGCATAGTTGAGCCATAATGACTTCTGTTGCTAAAATTCCTTTCCTTGGGAGAGCTCGTATTCTGTCTTCCATGTGTTACTTAGTTCTTGAAAACTGGAAGTCTGTGCATGAGCATTGCTGACACAGGGAGGTTCAGTTTGTGTATGCACAGTTGTAAAAGATTTTGGTTCTAGTTTCTATTCATCAATAACTTGGGTAGGCCAGGGTGGTTCTGTTTCTCCCTCTAAAATTCTTGAAGACCCTGCTGGTTCTTATGTAGCAGCAGGGTGTTCCTTTTTGAATATAATAGGGCTAGCTCCAGTCAACGGGACTGCAATTATCTTATATCCTGCTTGAGTATAGATATCCCCACATTCACTGCACATGTATTCACTGTATTGATCCTTCTCTGCAGTCTTTTTAGTTTGAGATGCTACCTGAGCTAACATGTACAGATCGAGTTCCTTTTTATAGGCTTCCCTAGCCATTGTTAACTCTTTCTGAT
The DNA here is from genome assembly GCA_031772625.1 of Pinus tabuliformis. Taxonomy (NCBI): domain Eukaryota; kingdom Viridiplantae; phylum Streptophyta; class Pinopsida; order Pinales; family Pinaceae; genus Pinus; species Pinus tabuliformis. The sequence goes on along the minus strand of CM062820.1, from coordinate 774,664,363 downwards.
AAGCCTTAATTTCTGATTTTAAAAACTCATTTTCTTCCTGCAGGGAGGCTAAAGTAACCGAGGCTTATGTAGTTGCAGATTCCAATGGAGAAGAGAATTATTATTCAACATTAACTTCATCATTTTCATCCACAATAGGTGGTTCTTGTGTATCACCTGTTGGGTCAGTTTGTGTATCAACCTTACCTAGGGCATCTTCTTTTTGTTCCCCAACAGGTGGTTCTTGTGTGGCACCTGTTGGGTCAGTGGTTGGTTCTTATGTAACAGCCACATGCAGGTCATCTTCTTTTTGTTCCCCAACAGGTGGTTCTTGTGTGGTAGCCACATGCAGGTCATCTTCTTTTTGTTCCCCAACAGGTGGTTCTTGTGTGGCAGCCACATGCAGGTCATCTTCTTTTTGTTCCCCAACAGGTGGTTCTTGTGTGGCACCTGTTGGGTCAGTGGTTGGTTCTTATGTAACAGCCACATGCCCTATATCGTCTTGGATGTCTAGTTTGGATGTATCGGCAGCTGGTTCTTGTGGAGTAGCTGCCTCTGTTGAGAAGAATGATGTCACAAAATCGTGAACACTCTGTATTTCGGCACCTGAGGGTGAAGAAGGTGAAGGTTCAAGGCTATGCGGGATACGGGGATTTAGAATGATAGGAGGGACATTTGGGATAATGGCCTCAGTTGCTGCAAATGAACTTGTTCGTTGCCGAGGTAGGGAATCAGGAGAGACAGTAGTTTTTCTTTTGCGAGCACTTTTGCTCAGGGTAGGGGAATTATCAGAAATGGTGGCTTCCTTAACTGAGGCCCTGGTTCTTCTTGTTAGTGGGGTTGCAGCTTTCTATTGCTTTTTCCTCTTAAGGAAAGTGATGAGGGTATCATCGTCTGAATCATCGGTAAGGATATGAACTATGGGGGTGGATGGTTCGGCTTCATCAGGGGGTGAGGACTGCTGCAAATTTTCAGTGCTCAATTGGGGTGTTTCTGCTGCTGGTTGCTGAGTTTCAGCGGCGTGCTGGGAATTTTCCTCGGATTACTGGGAATTTTCTTCATTTTGCTGAAGATTTTCCTCAGCTTGCTGAGGAGGGTTATTGAGGGGAGGTGGATTGTGCAGGGCAAAGCCTCTATTTATTAGGAGTTGGACCAAACGATGGTGCGTGAGGTAGAGGAGTTGGTGCCTTGCGTTCACGGTATAGCGTGCCATATTTTTTAGACAGCCAAGAAGATAATAGGGCATATTTATTAGACGACCATGCTGCAAATGATTTAATAAAACAAAGTCGTGTTGGTAGACTACCTGATAACGGCCCTCGCAAGTGAAGTCATTCTTAACGAATTCTGCAACCTTTGGCCATGGTGGCGGTAGTGATCGAAGTGCAACACCCCTCCCTTTGGTTTCCACCTGCTCCCCAGGTAACAGGAAATCTTGTTGTGCATTGAGAATGAGATGCTTCCTGCTGAACCAGTGAATACCATTGGTTGGAAGCCCCGAAACTTGTGCTATGTCTTCTTCTGTTACTGGGATTCGCACCCCTCGGATAGTAGAGTAACCTTCCCTTAGATTGCATGCAAATTCCAGAACCTGCTGTGAATAAAAATCCGGAAGTCTTCTGAAATAGTCCACCCATCCTGCTTGTAGAAAGATTTGGTATGCCTCCTGGTAGAGTTCCAGTAATGCCATCGAGCCTGGTTCATGTCTAATAGCATCTCCTCCCATAGTTACTGTTTTAGGCAAAATACAAAGTGCAGAGCTGAGTTGCCGAGGTCGAAACAGAGCAGAACGTTACAAATGAAATTATGACGTGATAAGGTATAGACGAGGTGGATTAGACACTACCGTGAGGAATAGAGATGGCGGTGATCGGCGTGTCCTATAATGATTACAATATTTCGGTAATCCCCCCCCAACTGCGGCTAAATGATATGGTTGGTGGTACGACGCTTTTGGCGGTCATGTCAATTGTCTCCTCATTAACTACATTTTAATATTCACACTTAAACACGCATACCTTTACATTTACCTTTGGTTGTTTCGCCGAAAAGTGTTATCTCATCCTTAATAGGTCGATGATCTTTATAGAAAGGGTTTGTAAGGTATGAGGGTTTTTATATACGAGGTTTCTTTTATTCACCAGAGGTAGTAGTGAAGGGACATTATTAACAGGATAAATGGCTGATTCCTTTGAATAAAGAATGATATATGTTTCTATCGAAGTAATAGTTCATTCTCGGAAGCAAAAATCGGGACATTGATGTTTTTTTAGGAAAATGGAAAAGATTGGTTTTTAATCAGTGGGATTTGGTGTTTTAGCAACGGAAAATGGTGTTTCGGCAACGAGAAATGGTGTTTCAGCAACGGGAAATGGTGTTTCAGCAACGGGAAATGGAAGAGGGAATGGATTATGATCTGGAATGACATGGCAATGCTTTCCAATCTGCAGATTAATTCTTCCTATATTGGAATTTTTCTTTTCAGCCACCATCCAAAGCTAAGATCTGCAAAATAATTAATTGTAACATGGCAACCCTTGACAGGGATTATTAGTTAAGAAATCTAATCTAAAAATAAATACATAAACAGAAAATTAAGTGCATTGAGGGATAACCGGTTCCCCCAAAAAGGCATAGTGTATGTCTGCCATGCAAGTAGCTTTGAAATCCTCTTTAGAAATAGGTTGTTTATACAAACGAAGTCGATACCCATTTACTAATAATGGTGTTCTAGAATCATCAATCGTTAGGAGTCTAATTGTTCCATTTGGAAAAATAGTATCTACTTCATAAGGTCCTAGCCACCTTGTTCTTAATTTGCCTTGAAAATTTTCAAAACGGGAATCATATAGTAAGGCCCAATTACCTTTTTGGAACTGCTTGTGCTTAATAGTTTTGTCATGCCACCTGGTTCTTTGCTGTTGTATCATGGTTGTTTGATGGATGACATCCAACCTCTTTTCATCCAATTCCTGAAGCTGCTGCAACCTAGCTGTCTGTGCATCAGTCAAGTCAAGGTTAACAGCTAAAGCAGTCCTTAAGGTTTTGATTTCAAATTCCACAGGAAAAACAACACTTTTACCATAAACTAATTCATAAGGTGAAAAACCCGTAGTGTTCCTCCAAGTAGTTCTATAAGCCCATAATGCTTCAAGCAACCTTTGAAACCAGTCCCTTCTATTCTCCTTGACTGTTTTTGTTAAAATGGCTTCTATGACTTTATTTGTACTTTCCACTTGCCAATTTGCCTGGGGGTGATAAGGTGTAGTCATTTTATGCTTAATGTGATATTTCTGGAGTGTATCTTTGAAGCCATGAGAATTAAAAGGGGGTCCTCCATTTGTAACTAGCTCTCTATGCAAACCAAACCTAACAAAGATTTCTTCAAATAGAAAAGTTAACACTGATTCTTCATTAGCTTTGATGAGTGCCTTAGCTTCTACCCACTTAGTCATATAATATGTGCAAACTAGTATATAAACTTTTTGATTGGATGGAGGATTGATGGGACCTATAAAATCTAGTGCCCATCTTTCAAAAGGTTCAAGTATTACCTGGGGGTTGAGTGGCATTTCATCCCTGTGATTAGGCTGGCCCATTCTTTGACAGCTATCGCAGGCCCTAACATATTTCTTTGCGTCCTTGAAAAGTGAGGGCCAATAGTAACCCATTCTAATAAATTTATGTGTTGTTCTTTTGTCTGCAAAATGCCTTGCACAAGGGCCATCGTGGCAAGCCTTCAATATATCATAAACTTCATCTTCTCTGATGCATCTTCGAATTTCCTAATCGAGTCCTGTGTGAAAAAGACACCCACTTATCCAGATGTACCTAGCACTTTGCTGAACGATCTTTCTTTTCTCTCTCTGCGATAGGTGTGATGGTAGTTTCCCTGCAACTAAGTAATTGGCAATCTCTGCATACCAAGGTGAGTGAGCAGATACTGCAAATAAATATTCATCAGGAAAAGAATCAGTTACTAGAATATTTTCATCAGTTTTTAACCGAGAAAGAAAATCAGCAACTACATTTTCTTTACCTGGTCGATCTACAATTGTGATATCAAATTCTTGTAATAGTAATAACCATCTGGTAACTCGAGCATTTGTAACTGATTTGTTCATTAAATATTTAATGGCTGAGTGATCAATATGCACAAAAGTAGTATAACCAGTAATATAATGTCGAAACTTATTAATAGCATAAATGACTGCTAAGAATTCTTTCTCGATGACTGTATAATTAAGTTCAGCAGGGGTCATATTTTTACTAATAAAATAGATAGCATAGGGAAGATTGTTTTCTTCTTGACCCAAGACAGCTCCAATTGCAGTATCTGAAGCATCAGAGGATATATGAAAGGGGAGTGCCCAGTCAGGTCCTCTTAAAATGGGAGCTGTAGACAATTGATGTTTAAGTTCATTAAATGCTTTTTGACAACCATCAGTCCACTTAAATTCAGCATTTTTCATAAGTAACACAAACAAAGGAGAAGCTATTTTAGAAAAATCCTTGATAAATCTTCTATAATATCCAGCATGTCCTAAAAAACTTCTTACATCAGTTTGTGTTTTAGGAATAGGAAGATTATGAATTACTTGTACTTTAGCTGGATCAACTTGAATTCCTAGGAATGAGATGAAGTGTCCCAATACAATACCTTGATTCATCATCATATGGCATTTTTCAGTACTTAAGGCAAGATGTGCTTCTATACATCATTTAAGTACTTTTTCAAGGTTCTGTAATGCATCTTCAAAAGTCACACCATAAGGAGTAACGTCATCCATAAATATTTCTAAGGAATCATTAAGCATATCAGAAAAAATTCCTATCACTGCTCTTTGAAATGTTGCTGGGGCATTACATAGTCCAAATGGAAGAACTCTATAGGAAAAAGTCCCCCATGGACTAGTAAAAGTGGTCTTGTCCTGATCTTGGGGTGCAATCTTGATCTGATTATATCCAATAAATCCATCCAAAAAAGAAAAGAATCTCTTACCTGCCAAATTATCTAGTACCTAATCAATAAAAGGTAAGGGGAAATGATCTTTCTGAGTGGCCTTATTTAGAGCTCTGTAATATACACACACTCTCCATTTCCCATTTTTCTTATGTACTATTACTAATGGTGAAACCCATTCACTATCAGATATAGGATATATAAATCCTGCATTCAACAGTTTTTGAAGTTCTTCCTTCACAATTTCCCTTAAATTGGGATTCATTCGTCGTTGGGGTTGACAGACTGGGCGGGATCCTTCTTTAATATAAATACGATGAGTACATAATTCAGAAGAGATTCCATTCATATCTGTGTAATCCCATGCGAATGCTTGTTTATTCTCATGGAGTAATTTCATTAACTGTTGTGTTTCAGCATCTGTTAAGTTAGGGTTTATATTTAATGTTTTGCCAGGCTCAATTTCGACTGTTATACTTTTGGAGGAGGTGTCAGCTGATGTTTGAGATAAATCTTCAGTTCTAAGATTTTGCTATGATTCAGATTCCAAGATTGTAGTCAAGTGATCATGTATTTCAGAGTTAACCGAAGAAGGTTCAGAAATAAAGCTACTAATTAATTCATCTTCGGTTGAATCTTTAAAAGTTAGGGCTTGTCCAACAGTCAAGATGGGTTGGGTCTCATCGTCCTCATAATCTAACCATACAGAGTTATCATTATTAATCATAGGTGTAGCATGAGGGTAAAGAGTAAGGTGTTTGGTTTCACATCCATTAGATATTTTCATTGAACCTGACCTACAGCTAATGAAGGCACCTGCTGTAGCCAGCCAAGGTCTTCCTAAAATCAATGGATGACCCCCCAACTTTGTTTTGGTCTGTAATATTACAAAATCAGCTGGGTAGTTCCAAGATTCAACTGAAATTATCAGGTCTTCAATGACTCCTTCAGGTTTGATTGTGGAGCGGTCAGCTAGCTCTAGAATGGTTGGGGTTTCCCTAATTACATCCTTTAACTGTAATAACTGTGCAGTTTCAAGTGTCATGATGTTTATTGCAGCACCCAGATCTACTAGAACTCTAGAAACAAAATTTTTTCCAACCTGTACTGTGACCGTAGGATGACCAGGGTCACCATATTTCACAGGAGGGTTTTTTTCCGACATTAGAGCAGCTAGATCACCAATCACATGAACTGTGAGGGGGTCCTTAGATTTTCTTCCAGGTTTCTTAATACAAATATCTCTAACAGTTCTAGCATAAATTGGTACGTCTCTCAGTGCTTGTAAGAGTGGAATTTTAACATATAAATTCTGCAGCTCTCCTAAAAGATTAAAAGCAGTTGGCTCAGGTGTTTTGGTAAGAGCCAAACGTTCAGGGAATGGTGGCTCTGCTGCTTCAGTAGTCTTGTTAGAGGATGTTTCAACCGTTTCAGCATTGTTATTAGAGGATGATCCAACTGTTTCAGCATTGTTATTAGATGACTTTTATTTTCCGGTTTCTTCTTTATCAGATTGGAAGAAGTAATGTCATCAATAATGGGTTCAACTATTCTTCCAGAGCGTAAATAAATGTCATTACATTGCATAGGGGAAACAACTTGGTTTTGAATATCAATTACCTGCAGAGCTTTATTATTATTTGGGTTGGGGTTAGGTTGTACAGGCAGCTGGGGTCTCATTGTCTGATTATTTGGTGGAGCATTTGATGGTAAGGAGAGAGATTGCTGATACTGAGGTAATTGGTTTGGAAATGGGATCTGTGGAGCTGTCCAATTTGGGTTCCATTGATTAAAATAGGTTTGCTGTAGAGCCCAGGGATTCCACATTGTAGGATCAACAAAAGGAGGATTCGGTTGCTGCATGGGTGGGAAATTCATTTGATTAAAGTGTGGGTACTGCATTTGATTGAAGGGTGGGTAATTTGCTTGAAAAGGAGGATGATTATTCCAACGATTAAACGACATGTTAGAATTCGTACCTTGTCCTCGTGGTTGCCATTGCCTTCTCTGTGTGAGGAGGTACACTGCTTCAGCTTCTTCTTCAGTTGGCTGCAGTGCTGCTTTTATTCTTGGAAAAGAAGGGAATTGTTGAGTCTCATGGTCCTTTTCACAGATAGTGCAAATTGGTACCTTGTCCAGGGGGCATTCCCTTAGTGGGTGTTTTTCCCTGCATTTAGAGCAGAAGATAGCCAGAGTATACTGTAGCCTTTCCACGAAGTCCTCCAGACTTTCGTCCTCCTTCTGAGTCATCTTGAATAATTCCTCCTTCCTTTCTCTTGTTCGACAATAATCTTGGTATTTAGCCAGAAATTTCTCCTTCATCTGATCCCATGTCGTAATCACATGAGCTCCCAAGCTCATGAACCATCTTAATGCGTTCCCCTTTAATGTAGCTGGAAACAACTTCAATTTCTGAGCAACATTAACATAGTCATAACTTCTACACAATATATCAAATTCAAAAAGAAATTCATCAGGATCTTCTGTGGATAACCCATGGAAATTGGGTAATGCTGAAAGTGGGATATTCTTCATAGGAGTTGCTCCTCTGGGGAGATCTCCAATAGGGAATTCCAGGGTGGAGAGAGAATTCTCTCCCCTTCCTTCTACTCTGCGACCTCCACTGAAAAGTCCTTCATTGTTATCCTCCATTGGTTGTTTTCCTGATGCGCTTGCCCGGTCTTCGGAGTTTTCTGTTGGAATTTCAATGTCCTGCACTGGTTCCTCCACTTTAATTTCCTCTATTGGCTCTTCTACTGGTCGTTCGTCTTCTTCCACCGGTTCCTCAGTATATTCTGATGGTTCTATAACCCTCTCTGGTCCCACTACTTCCTCTGTCTGATAATCTGTCTGGGAAGAGTGTTGGGTCTGTGGCCTTTGAGAGCTTAACCTCTGGGATGTCTCAGCTTTTGAAATAATATCATCAATAAAAGTTTTTCTTCCTCCTCCTTTGCCCTTGCCGCCTAAATGGTTAACCTTCTTGCGTCCTCTCATGCATCCTACATCTCTAAAAGAAAATCGTTAATACTCTTAAAATCTTCAGTTGACTTCCCCGACAACAACGCCAAAATGTTGGTCACTTTAATTGTTTATTAATAAAACAGTCGAGTGCCACATAAATTATCAACCCGGGAAAGTCTGATTATTCCAAAGGTGACCACGTACTGTAGGTACTCAATCTTAATAGTATTAAAACTTGTAGTATAAACAATTTACTATCTATTAAACCCCTACTCCGTGTTACAACAGTTACAACAGTTACAACCTATTGCAGGAATGGAATAAGAGCAAATAACTTAAAGAAAACAAATCTGCAAAAGGGAGTGATGGTTGTCTTGCAACAAAGGATCAGGACCCTATCCTCAGAGTAAGGACTTTCAGCACCTGCCTCTGTTGTCCAGTTCACCAATACACTCTGTAAATCGTAATCACCGGTGAGGCACTCATATACAACATCAATAAGTTAAAAGGAAAACAGAGTTTCAACAAAAGTAAAATATCATTAGAAGAAATACTTGTGATATAAACAGAAATCACACACATGACACACAACAAAAAGAAGATGGGTGAATCTTGTGATGAAGGTGGGCCCTGCCCTTCTCACAAGATTCCCCAGGACACAGAAACTAAGATGAAATACTTAGAACAAAACTTTATTCATCTGTCAATAGACCATATTACAAAAAGATTCAGTCTCATCCCTTCACTACAGTTTCTGTGTTACAACTTGTTTTCTCTTTCTCTATATCCCTCTCTAATGTAGATGTCTCCTCTTTATAGAGGAGACATCTATTACAAAAGATTTTCATTATACATTCTGGTTCAACCCTTTATACCAAAAATAGGAAAATCAGCTCTCATTAACAAAATGTTGTTACAGTCGTGTGGATCATGATCATTACGACCAATATAGTAATCGGTTGGACTCCTTTGCTGATGCAGATTTGTTACGCAAATCTCAACTGTCTCCTCGAAGTTCGCATGTTGTTCTTGCTGTTTCAGCTTCGAGGTTCATGCTGTTCTTGCTATTTCAGCTTCACGGTTTGCGCTGTTTCCGCTGTTTCAGCAACTGCAAAATGTGGTCCTGCCAGTTAGGCAGTTTCAACAATTGTTCAGCAACTTAATCAACTTCAAGGATCAATTATAAAGATAGCATGATTACGTGTTGAATAATTAAACATATAGCAATGAGGAGAGTTACTATATACCTTTTGGAGTGATTAAGCCAAAACACTAGCAAAGGCTTTCAACTAAGGGTTGAAGAGGGTAATATAATGACAAAATATAAGGTCAAAAATAGACAATATGGGATCCTAACAATCTGCACACTCAAGATCATTATTCACCATTTCATTCAATTCTTTTATTCTAGCTCTGATACCAATTTGTTGGAAATGCGGAGGAGACAAAACATGAATTCACACATAAAACACGAGTTGCGGCTCATCTATTCATCACACAAAACATGATACTTACAATGAACCCGGTGAAGGGTATTTATCCTTTTTGACTAGCGACTCACCTAAAATATCTTGACATTCATCCACATGCAACCACACACTAAAATTTGTTTATCACTTAACTTGACTTCACTCATAACTTCAATACTCAATCACTCAGTTAACTGACTCTCAATTTTAGCCAACTACTCATGCAAGAGTAATTTTCTTATTTTAACAAATACACTACACATCGAAGGATCATGGTATACTCATCCACAAGTGGAGTGACCTAGTCTTCCAACTAATAGGTAGACGTCCCATAACAAACAAAAACATAAAATGATCGTGACTTTGCAGCCTCTAAAATTTCAAACCTCGGGCCTTCTACAATGAACAACGCAATTTCTCTTAGGATACCTCGTCTCATACACCAATGTACACTCCTTGGCAGGACAGATATAGCAAAGGCCCTCCCACTAGCACTGACAGTGTTTGGCTAGATTCTGCAAACTCCAAAAACCCTAGATTTTTGCAACCTCCATCATCTTCTGATCACCCTTCTACTAATTGCTTTTCAAGAAAATCTCTTCTGAGATGACTACCCTTCAACCCCAAGAATTTATGAGACAAATACCATCGAGGTGAAGCTCATTTATTCTTCTAAATTTTTTCAAATAGAAAGGTTTGGTGTGTGCTCACAAATAAAATGGTGTAATCTTTTGAACTATATATAGGTAAAAGATTAAAAAGATATAATTAAAATTTTAAATAAATTTATTATTATGGTATTTATATTTCTATAGATTTAGGGTGTGATGAGAAAACAATTGTGAAAGATATTTCTCTTAAGTCCATTATTGATATATAGATGATAGTTTAGATGAGACAACATCTTGTAATATTAGCATATACATAATATTTTTAAAGAAATACATAAAACTGTTAAAGAAATATTGAAAATTTTTGATGGCACTTTTTTTAAATGTTTTTTGTTGCATTTTTCACTAAATGTAATGTGTGTGTGTGTGTGTGTCCTTTCAACGGAACTATGTGTGTGTGTGTGTGTCTTTTCAATGGAATGGGTATTTGGATTTATAGAGGAACTGTCCAAATTGAAGGTTGGAACCTTTTACAAGAAAATTCAATTTCTACTTCTCTTGTTCTTAGTCCTATTACAACGGATTTTTTCCTTCTTGCCTTTCTACTAAGCTGTAAAATTATGCTTTGAATAAAATTATAAATTCTCCAAAAGACGCTACCATAAACTTCATTTTTTCAATTCATTTAGATGCGTAAAGATAGGATGAGGATGACACCTACTTCCTTCTTCTTTGTTAGGAACTTATCCACTTTCTTTATTGGACTACACTCTGTATCCCCTACTAGATCTTTTTCATCAAGAGAGAATCCCACTAAATGAATCCAAGGGAGGTCCCCTACTATCATATTTGTTGAGATCACTTTTATAACCATGAGAGATTCCAGTTTTTCTCGCACTATATCCACTTGAAGGAAACTGATTTCTTCCATTATCATGGAATGGGTAGAATTCCCCTGGGATCCCCATTTATCAACAGGTTTCCTTGGCGCAGTGCTGCACCCAAATTAGCCATTCATCTGATTTTTTATTATGTACTCTTAGAACGTGAAATAACTTTACTTTTTCAAATGTTTCGAGTTGATGGATGATTTGGCATTTAAGAGTCTCTAGGAGTATCCTTGCAAATATTTTCCTTATTCATTTGTTGAATAACCAAGAGAGAGTCGTTGATGACTACCAGTGTATTGATTTCTCTTTCCCTAGCCAATCTCAGTCCTTGAAAGAGGGCCATGAACTCTACTTCATTATTTGTAGATAGCCATAGCCCCCATGCATAATTTATTTCTTCGTATTCATCGGGATCTATAAGCACCCCACCTCCTCTTGCATGTCCCGGATTTCCTTTCGATGCCCCATCAAAATACAAGAATGAGTTATGCTTACCATTCCTTCATTCTTTTAATTCAATTTCCTCCATCTAAAGCTTCTAGTTGGGACTGTAAATAGGCTTCATATAGTGACCAGTTTTAGAGTTAGGAAGATCTAAGTTGCACCAATTCCTTTTTGCTTCCGGGATGATTAAAAGATCCACTAGATTGAATCCATTAGTTGTTATTGCCTCTACTGCTAAGTGTTTTACTTTGGTAGTTGTAATACTACTTTTAACATCTTTATTCTGGAAAATTGCTTGGTTACACGCTATATAAATTAGTCAAAAAATATATTTGGGGAGGGCACTCCAATACTGAGCGACTGCATCTTCTCTTGAGAACTTGCACGAATTTTTTTGAATCTAGGTAACATACATTGCTTCCCAAGTCGCAGGGAAAGCATCCAACTCCATTACTTCTCTGAAAATTGATTGCCAAACAGATTGAGCGTAATTGCAATTCTTGAACAGATGTTCAATTGTCTCTTCCTCCTCTTTGCACAGGACGCATTTGGACAGTCCTTGAATTTGTCTTTTCCTTAGATTTTCTGATGTGAGGATTCACCCCAAAACAAGCTCCCAACAGAAAATGTTTACCTTGGATATTTCATCAACATTCCAGGCAGATTTCCATAGTCCTATAGTTGATAGAGTCCCACGATTTTGTGACAGCACTTTGTATAGCCTTTTAACTGAGTATGATTAAGTTTTGTTGGTGGTCCAAACTCTTTCATCGACTGGGTTTGTACTAATGGGAGTGCACCCTTATAGAGCCCAAGTCATCAAGTTTCATTTAGACAATAGATGTTTTGGAACATCTGGATAAATCTAGCCTCTCCAGTGTCTATTGTCATCCCAAGATGAAAGATCAACAATAAAACTAACTAATGGGCTTATTTTATTTTTTAATTTATTTGTTATCAATATTATTTTATTTTATTTTTACTTATAATAATATTTTAATCATAATTTTGGATCCTATTTTCCTTAGTGTTAATTTGTATGTATATATAATTGGATTATTATTTAATTATTTATTTACTCACAATTTACCTACTCTTAATCACTTTATTATAATACTTATTTATTTCTATTTATTTTAATTAATTTGACTTATTATATTTTTTTTATTATTATTTTTCTAGTTGTTAATATCTATTATTTTTTAGTGATTAATCTATTTTTTGTTTGTCTTTTTACCTAGCCTTCAATTTAGCTATTTTTATACCCTTGTAAGATCATAATCTCTTCATCTAAATCATCCTTCTTGAACCACATTAGATGGTTCGAAATGCCTCGACAATTATTTCAATTATGTGAAGGATCTGAAAACACTTATCTAAACATAAAATCTTTTCATTGCAATATTTACCAGCATAGACCCATCTTAGGCATGGATCTAACATGAGCATAGAGGGATCAAATTCCTTCACATGAAAACTTCTTTGAGAGTGCAAAATACAATATGTAAATTTTCATTGTTTAAGTTGTATTTTTGAATATTATATAGAGTACAAAACTTAAACTTGGAATTCCAAAAACTCTTCGTTGGATTTTGAAAAAAAATACAGCCTAACTGTAAAACACCCACACTACTTTAGATGTTTTAACCATAAAAACTGTATACATAAATTTTTTCAAACAATATATAATATATACATAGTCGACGTTAAAATATTTTAAATAACATACGCTAAAATATTTTGCATAACATGTTCCCAAATATTTTATCCACACAGATTAAAATGATTTTTTTTTATTAATACATTTTTAAGTATATTAAAAATATAATTTACAATATTTTATTGATCGCCCATATTGATTTATGATATGCATAGCATATTGGTTCTTATTTTTTATTATCATTATTACAATGGACATTATTTTTCTATTTAGAAAGTATTTTATTTTTATTATAAGAGGGACATTTGTCAACTCCACTTTGAAAACGGGCATACTTACACATCACCCTCATACCAGGTTGTAGAATGAGCCTCTGGGCTCAATAACATCCACTAAAATGATCTCAAAATTATTATACACATAATAATTCAATCATTTTCAATTTATTTAAAAAAAAACTTGAAATGAAGCTATCATTACTTTTTTTATTTGCATCACAATCATTCCAAGCATTCCATAATGCACTCAAACATTTATTCCAACAATCAAAGGGTCAAAACTAGAAGACACATATCTCTAGATTCTTGAGTAATTAGATTCCACTTTGCTTTGCAAGATGAGTGATTCATGCCACTCATTCTGGTACTCAACAATTCCTCAAAATTATCAAAAGTTATTTATTTTCATAAAATTCAATCATTCAATTTATTGTTTGATACAAGAATGCATGCACTCATTCAACTAAGCATGTGTACTATCATGATTCATAATATGAGTGTCATGACCAAATACTATCATAGTAACTCATGGATATGCCATAAAGATTCTAGAAATTTTTAAACACTAAAGACTTATTTCCTTTGTCATAATATACTAGTTATTAATGACAAACTTGCTTTCATATATCAACAATTCCATTTAGTTTTCACATTAACTAGGCAAAACCAATCATTCAATTGCATTTTGCTTATGGAAGCAAACTTAAAATTATATGACAGAATCACTTGTCTCAAGCTCAAAAACTATTGGGCCAATACTCATGGACTCATGAACGCAATTGAATTCCCTACATTTATAGTTTCATACTTCCCACATTTTCATGCATTCTCTCAATGCATTACCAAACATATTTTATCTCATGGGTGTATTATTCATTCATATATATATATATATATATATATATATATATTTAACATGGTAGCTCAATCCCTGCACACATTATTAAGATTTTACTAAAAGTAAATTATGTTAAAAATTGTATGCCTTAACCATATGCCTTCTTGGGCATTCATGCAATACATTTATTAATTTGAAAAACAAAAGATATCAAATTCAATTAAAAGGAATTCTTACCCAATTCCTTCAACTTTTTACCTTTCCTTGCTACTTTCCCTACTTGGATAACATCACATGCATTCTCAACTAAGATATTTTCAAGGGGTGCAGTTGGCTTCTTAACATACTTGATGTTGCAACATTTAACAACCCCTGAAATGATATCAACCTCACATATTAATAACAAATATATCATTTTATCGTCTTACACACAAGTTTCAGTGAATATTCATAAAGGGAATTTTTGCTATGCACCCAATTTACACATTCAAACAATGCCTTAAATCATGCACCCAAACATGTGCATACACATATTGTCATCCATGTATCATACTTGCACATATTCCATGTTACTCATACACATTTACTTTTAAGTTTAATTCCAGCCTCTCTAGTTTTCAATCATTAAAATGAAAAGTCTCATAAGCATAAGCATAAGCACACTGCTTTATTTCATGTGGTAGTTAACAACATGAGATCACTCTTGCACACTTTCCATATGACCATTCCATGTGACATGGAATTCATTAGGTAACCTTATTGTATTACCCAAAACATAGCAAGTACCAGTTTCTATTTTCTTACAATTCATGCATTCATATTATTTTCATAAATAAAATATACCAGCCAACCAAAATTTTCAGTTAAGGGAAAATCCCTTCTTAAGCCATTTTAATAGTTGTGATTTCATTATCCATATGGTTCATATTGACCCAATCAAGCTCTCATTGACTAATCCTTTATCTATTCCATCTAATGCAACTCCAAATTTCTTCCTTGCAACAGTTATGGGGTCCCTCCCCCTTGCACTCTTGTGCATATTAGTTGTCTCAACACACATTATATCCATACATTTGGCTTAGAACATGATCATTCTTTCATGCTATCTCACAAGAATATACTCATATCACGCATTCAAACAATGCTTTAAGTTTGCATAAAATTCAAGAGTCATAATTAATAATTCTTAGAGAACTTATTTGGAGAAAACCACTAACTGGAAGCAAACCACATATTTTCTCTTAGCCATAGGCTCTGCTAATCCTATTTTATTCAATAGTAAGTCATTGTGAGGCTATGCCATGACTCCATAAAGGCATTGGCTTACCAAGATCCAAGTATGATACATAACAAATATTGAACCCAAACAAGGTCAAGGTTATACCAACCTCGACAACCTCCAACCAACAGTCTCACATCTCCTTGTCAACCCACTCAACCCAAGGTAGTGCACCCCCTTTTCTAATCACAAATTTCTCTCGAGATATGCCACTATCCTTCCAGTATCGCCAAATTGGGTTGTCCAAGGATGTCTTAGAGCCTTGTCGCTTATAGAAGTTTCACTTGCCTTCAGGGATGTAGGTACTCTTTACACCCCATATACAAACACTTGTCCCCACACCCCTCCTTCTAGGGCCCCAACCTTCCACAAGACAATCCAGGGAGAAGTGTACTCACAACATTGTCACAAGATGCATGTCAACATGCATAGGTTCCAATTGTATTATTCTTTCATTGACACCTTATCTTCCATAGCCTTGATTCCACAATACTACATGTAGCACCTTCATTGGCTTCCCAATCATGTTGTCAACCTATTCCTTGTTACATGTTCACCATTAACCATTATTAGTCATCTGATAGTAGACTACTCTAAGTCTTTATACATGCATATCCATTATTATATGTACCTAGCATAACTTCATGCATCTAGCATATAACTATTAAATATCTATTCAATGGGCATGCATCTTTAAACTATTTCATATCTTTCATTTTTATCATGCGTACGCTATTATTCATCAGCATATGACAATTTCTCAAAAAATTAAAGAAAATTATTAAGCTAGCAAGAGATAGGAGATTCCCCCTTATAGTCATCTTACATCACTTAACCATAAACTTTTTCAATTTTGTTGGGATGAACTAGGGAATCTAGTCAACATTTGCATGACTATATTACATATGTATCTTGTTGCATCAAACTCAAGTCAGTGTTCAAGTAACATCAATTTTTCATATATGTACAGGAAAAAAAATTCACATAAGTGGTTGGCTTGAGGGGGCCTGACTCAGGTTCAGATTTAGTTAGCCAAACAAATCCCTACATTACTGGCCCTTTCAGCATCAGCCAGTGGAGCGCAGACTGGAGCCTCACCCGAAGTAGTATGGGGGGATGCTAGAACCAAGTTTCCGCACCCTTGATATGGATGTGATGTCGATTTATTCTGGCTATACCTTCTTTCACGCAGTTGTCTTAGCCCTCTATTCCACCCTTTAGTACCTTCGCGAAAGGGTACAATTGGCTTTTGTGCATCCCTAATATGGGGATGATATACTTTCGCACTGCTAGGGCAGCGAGCTGTGATATTTCCCAAACTACGCTAAGTATCTTACTTGTCTTATTAACATATCTTAGTTAGCTTCATGTAAACATATGTTCTTACTTGCGTTCACTTAACCAACACAATTACATAAATTCGCGCATCATATAAGCATTATAAGTGAAATTCATACCCAACATAACCAGATGCATAAACAAGAAATAAAGATGCAAAAATTGTAGAATAATTCAATTTATTGATAATTCCAAACAATTACAGACTCAACCCGCCTTGCGCACTCAACTGCAAGGGTCCGCGTACTCAACTGCGGACTTCTAGGCCTCTACACACTCATATGTAGAGCCTCTACCTATGCTATGACCCAAGACTTAGAATTGTACTTCAGAGCTATCTCTCATACATGTTCGATATTTCTTGATTGATTGATTCTTCTAACTACTTAGAGCTTAGCTCTATTTATACAATCCCATGGTCCGCGGACCATGGGTAGATCTTCTACAACCGACATTACATTTCCGAATTAAGGGCAGACAACCCTATGACTCTTTAACATCTACGCTCTCCGCAACCACAAAATGCGGAGTCTTTACACTTGGATTACAAAATTATGACCAAAAAATGGGCTTTTAACCCCAAAACTGCCCTTGGGGGATCCTGCGCCCAACATAAGTACACATGCATGCATAGATATTAATTTAAAACTGAAATTATTTCATACACTCAAGTGCATCCAAGTTCAATGTTGAACCTTATGTCTTATACCACTTTGTCACATAGTATTAGAGCTTCCATTTCGTTTATTCTTGAGCCCATCCAAGTATAGTGTTGAACCATTTTCTAATACCACTTTGTAACATGCCCAATTCCTTCAATGACTTATAGAGGTTATGAGATAACCAAAATTTTATTTTCTTTTTACTAGCTTGAAAATAAGATTTGGTACCACTTTTTCACATACCCCTACTAAATTTATCCAAATCATACTTGCAGAAACCCAATTTTCATCTCTCATACATTTTTTCAAATACTTCACATGTAAACCTTTCATCAAATACTTTGTATACAACCAATTAAGTAGTGTTTTTCTTTTAGGAATTTTGTCAAACAGTTTGTATGAAATCAAATAAGAAATGTCACTTTGATTCCACTTGTAACATACTCACTGAAATATACCACTCAGTCATGCAACTTTTGATTCTATCTTTGAGGTATTTTATCAAATAGTTTGTACGCAAATTGTAATAAAACACACATTTATTCATGTAGAATTTTCATTAGGGGATTTTTGAGGTCTAAAATGGGTCTCCTAAGAAAATTATAAAATAATAGTGGAAATAATAAAATAAGTTTAGATGACATCATCAAATTTTAGAGGGAAAAAAGAGAGAACTATTTTTTCAACTTATCTCCCTATAGGTTTACTCAAATTTTGAGCGCAAACACTAGTTGGATGCATAATTTGATTCCTCATCCAAGGAGTGCCCATGTTTCATACTTTCGATGGACTCGGCTACATGAAAAATGAGAAATGCATGAAAAGCGTGATTGCAATCACGTTTTTTCATGTATTTCTCATTTTTCGTGTAGCAGGATCCATCGAAAGTATGAAACATGAGTACTCTTTGGATGAGGAATTAAATTTTGCATCCAATGAGTAATCCCACTCGAAATTTGAGTAAAACCTTAGGGAGTGTTGTACTACAAAACAACCCCCCACCCCCCCCCCCCCTCGCCTGCCCTAATTTATAAGGAACAATAGCTAGGGTTAGTGTTATAAACGGGGACCCTTTTAAATTTTTAGGCTTAGGATAATAATACCTAACTCTAAGAAAATACCTAGAAAAACCTTGCAAAACTAACTAAGGATGAAATCCATATTGTAAATCGCAAATCACACTTTTCCACATGACTATGTCAAAACACCTTCGAAAAATTGCGATATGTGATTAAGTTTCCCTTTGCGATAAACATCACCTTGTCATTTCGCAATCACATTTCGCACTTCGCACAATTTGAAAGAAACTTAACCGTGCCATTAGAACAACCACAATTGATTTTCGAAATGTGATATTGCAATATCCACAATCGCATTTCGCTTGATACATCCAGTAGCGCTATATTGTATCCCTTTAAACACTGCGATGTGTGATTAAGAGCGGTAAAACGTGTGGAATAATTACGTTTTAAATACCAAAACAAAGGAGTTGACAGGTTAACAAATGTTTAGCGGCCTAAGGAAGGATAATCATTTTCTAGGTTATGGGTAGTTATAATTGAGTATGTCATTAAAACCTTTCTCACGATCCAAAATCATTTCAGAGAAGCTTTCAGTCTTAATTACTAGATATCATCTGTGCTGATATATCTTGTCTATTTTAGGCAAGTGACAAAAAAGATGTCACTAAGAAAGGTGATGCAGAAACAGATCAAACAAACCATTGTTGAAGTTGAGTTTACAGAGATGGCTCCTATCTTCGTTGATACAGTTTGTGATGCTGCCAGAGGTGCAATAGCTTGGGAAGTGATTTACAATAGGCTGGAGGATGAGAATCCTAAAATCACTATTACAAGAGCAACAACTGACTAAAAAAGGCCTTCAGAACTTCAATGCAGAGATGCTTCTTGTTATTTCCTTCATAGTATAGGAGAAAGAGCTAAAATCCTCCCCTATAAAGATATGATCATATGGGTGATCAAAAACCTTATCATTCAAGATACGCAGCTCAATAATTCAAGCATGGAGCTCATAGGGTCATTCAGAGTAGAGGATTTGAAGGTATACCACATACCTAATCCACAGGATATCTACGACAACACATTTGTGGCTAACTTTGCAAAGAAGAACCCAGACCCCTTCAAGCTAATTCAAGGCTAGAGGGTGTTGGACAACAAATTCAAGTATGACAAATCAGGTATGTATGTTATAACCTCTTTGGCAAACCCCTACAACTATGCAGCAACCATGTTATGTAGATTGTATGGGCTACCCAATAATACTAAGTTTTCAATAGAATGGATTCCTCTGATTGATGCTTGTGTTAATTCCCATATCATGAATTTGCCTTCCATCCTATCTGACAACCTAGCCACCACCATTACCGAATATCAACAAAAGAAAGCCTCCTTTTCAGATAACCTCCCTCCCTTCTATTTTAGTGCCTACATTATGGATGCTATCTATTTTTGCACGACATTTCCAACCATGGGTTGGAAATGGAACTTACAAGATCCTTACCCAATCCATCTCAGTCATAAAAAAATGTGGGAATCGCATTACATAACTCACTTCTATAATATATTCCATGTTGTTTTGTTGCCCCTACATCAAATAATTTTCAATAAGAAAGCCCCTAGTTTTCCCAAGAAGCCACAACAGACCTGCTTACTATCGGCAAGTATTTTATTGAAGAGTGGTTCACCTACATTAGGGTTTTTGGTAGCACAACTAATCCACACATTCTTCCTTTATATGTTTTTGATAAGTTATTAGCAAGAGAGATTGCATACCATACTGTGGGAAAGGGCCTGACTAAAGTTCTCAAAGATGACAAGAAGTCATTATCGGTAATTATTTTCATGCTACTAAGGAATCAACACATATGCAAGTCCTCAGGCTTCATATATTGCCTAAGAGGCAATTTGATCTAAACGAAGTGGCATATAATGTTACTACTGGAGTAAAGCTCAAGCCATACAATCATGATGATAATTATTTTGAGGATTTGTTACAATGAGCTATATCCTTCGAACAAGACTTCGAATGGGCAAAGGAAAATCTGAAACCTGAATATTTTCAAATATTTCAGGAATTTAGAGATGAGGGGCTTCGGGTGATCCTTATGCATCTATTAAAGCCTGAGGATGAGTGAACTCCAAGTGTCACTATTGATAATGGAGGTCCTAGCTCTCAAGTAGACTCTAAGGTAAACACTGAGAAGGCACCAGACACACGGAAACCCCAAGACGCCGAAAACACAACTGAGTCCAGTAGAAAGTCAGTTGAGAATAAAGTGACGAGAACCCCGACTATAGAGATTGTTTTAAAGGCCAAAGGTGGTAGTTTGGAGTAGGAGTGGGATAAGTTTAATAAGAAATTGCAAGGCACTCACAAAGCCTCAAATACCCAAGAAACAGAGGAATGAAAAACTCCTCTGCATGTTCATAAGGATACAAAGCCCAAATCTGTGGGCGAACAATATACACCTATAGAGGAACAAGAAACAATGTCCCAGCATACTGAAATTATCCCTGCTCTACCCACATCAGAAATTGTTCTGAAAGTAACTAAAATACCTCCACTTGATGTGTTCTATAGCCCTCTCCACAAGGTTGTAGTTAGAAGGCAGAGAAAAAGGAGAAGGGTAGATACACCTAAATTCCCACCTGGAAATGAGCCGATGGACATTTTTTGGAAGGACATTCCTTTCAATCTAGCCGAGAACTTGACTAGACTATCACAATTCACGGGAGCATATGCATCAACCACTATGGACAAGGCTATTGAGGTTTCTACTTTACTAAGGGAGAAAGAGGAGAGAAGTGTGTAGCTTTAACAAGAGCCTAAGGCAGAGAAATCAAGCGCAAACAAGCAGATGGTGGAGCAACTGGCGCAATTACAGCAAGACATGGAGGTTATGAAAATAAGCCATGAAGCGAATATATCGGCCAAAAATATGCAACTATAGGAAATGCATAAATCCATGAAAAGATACAAGGATGTTCCCACTACTGAGGAGTTCATCAAAGAGGCCCTGGAGTTAAATTCCCTTCTGGTGAAACACCAAGAGTATTTCTGCCAAAGATGTCACACATTACTCCCTATTTGACTACTAGCAACCAGTTGACAGATAAGGGAATTGACCAGATAATGGAGTTTAACGATTTAAACACCAGAATCTGAGTTCATTGAATGGTAGGAAACAAAAGATGGAAGGAACGCAAATCTACCTGAGATTGAAGAAACTCATAAAGACATTCTCTTCACAGATTGGGGTGCCAGAATCAAACAGGATGAGCTAGTAGTTGTAAGGGCAACTGGAGTATCAAATAATATCATCAAAGCAATGAATCACATCCTATTCGCCACCAATCTCATTAAAGAAGGAAATACGAAAGAAATGCCCGATTTAACGACACTGTATAAAGGCTAGCAAGAAAAGGCGGGGAGTCAAAGAGAGGTAATTACAAAGCTGACCATGACCAACTGGGAGTCATATTGGCAGTATCTTGTTAAGCCACATAGCCAGATTATGACTCTTAAATGTTCCCTCCACATGACTCAAAGGATGCTGCCACTACTTACTAATGTGATCTTCATAGGATAGCTCAGGACTCATTTCGGGGCACCTCCTCAAATCCAACCAATGACCGATATTTGCGATTTAAAGGAAAAGATGGAAGATAACACGTCATCCTCTCAGTTTTCTTTATTTAGCCTCTGTTTATTTTTGGAGCTAGTTACCTAGTTAGGAGGAAGGTTGTTTGAAACCTCCTCAAATTTTGTATAATCTATTTTTGCACATTTAGCTAGAATAGTATTTATACCCTTCTCATGCATTTAGAGAAGGGTCCATAATTTTATCAAAAACATTTGCAAAGAATGCACTATTGTAAGTTTGTGAATTCTTTGGTGAAATTATGGAACATGATCGTTTCTTTTAGATATTAGACTACTTTCATTTGTTGATGCACTTTTGTATTCTTGGGAGACAATTTGATTTGAAGAAAGCAGTTGGTCTATGTCATTTGTAAAATGAGCAGGACTTCACACATTTGGTACTATTATCATGTATGATTGATTATTTTTACATTTAATTAGTGGCAAAACTTTACTTTCATGAATTATATGTGATATTTATCGTTTCTGTTAAGCAGTAATTACACTTTTGTATGATGCATAACTGAAGTTGTGATTTTCATATATAACTCATCATATATGTGATATATTTTATAAATTCCTTTGACTAACTATTTAGTCAAAGAAATTATCTTTTAAGTTATCATCTCTATTTAGTTGTGTTCAATCTTCATTATCACATGATAAACAAATATCTTTGTAGATCGCATACCTCATAGGAACACCCGAGTTTATATTAGAATAAGTTAGTTAGAGAAATTGCATTATAGAATAGGTCACTTAGATTATAATTATTCTATTGCAAAGCACTCATGAACCACCCACTCTCATCTTAAAACCCACACTGGGAAACTTGTCCCATTATCCCCGGTCAGAGCCACCACTTTAAACAGAAAAGGAGTTGTCTTAAGGTCCAGACCAGGTGGTTATCCCCAATGTTTCGGCAACATAATTTTGAGGCCACAACATTTTGGTGCTAGAAGGAGGGCCTTAAACTGTGAATGGTAGATGAAGCTAAAAATCATTTGAAAAGCATTCATAAGTGTCAAAACCCCTCCACCATTTCTACACCTTCTAAAACTCATTCAGAATGTCCCGATCAGAAGTCTGAAGTTGTAGAAACATCTCCCTCATCTCCTAAAGTAGTAAGGAAACCACATTCTCCAGATTACACTCCTGAGTCTCCTTAAATTCATTCTTTGATACATAAATTGGAACAAATATCTATTTCTATCGAGAAACCAGAGAGACCTGAAGTGTCTAAAGAAAGTGTTACCTCATTATTACAACAAACTGGCGTATTCACTAGACTGCAAAGTGAGAGACTTGGGATTACCCCTTTCGAGTTCCCCATTCCTCCATGACATAGGAAAGTCACTTCATCAACATCTGAATTAGATATCAACGAGATCACATCACCTTTCCATCCATTTACTTCTCCATACACTTCTATTCAATCCATGACTTCTCAAATATCCACTTCTCCAATTAGTACTACAATTATTAGTACTAATCAAGTAGTAATTTCTTCGCCATCTATACCTACTCCTGGACCAACCTTCCCATTTTCTCAGTCCCCAACTCAAGTTATGGCTAGTCTACCTTGGACAAATCCTGGTGTTGTCCTAGTTGCAAATCCAAATGCACTCCCAACAAACCTAGAAAAATGGCTGCCTAAGTATAATCCTGACGATGCTCTCCCGGAATTTTATGTTAGCCATGAATCTCAATGGGGTTTCACATGAAGATGTTGTAATCAGACTATTTCCTTATAGTTTCCAAGGATCTGCTGGGTCTTGGTATTTTTCCCTCCCATCAGGTTCAATTAGAGATTGGGATACTTTTCCAGAGTTTCTTGAAAAATTTGGTGATGATAGGACCATGGCATCCTTGATCAATGATCTTTCTAATTTGAAAGCTAATCCAGATGAATAGATAAAAGATTTCAACTCCAGATTTAACAAATTTCTAAACAAAATCCCAGTTGCCTCAAAACCTGTTGTAGATGTACAAATAGAATGGTATACATCATATCTTCCTTCTAATATTGCAATTTTTGTAGATAGAGCCAATAAGGCTACCCTTATAGAAAACATGAAAGAAGCCCTATTTGTAGAAAGAAGAATCATAGCTTTGGAAAAGAGATCACAAACAGATGAAAGGAAGACCAAAAGAGTAACATTTAAGGATGACCCTAAGAAGAAATCTTTAAAGGACCCTTTTGATCTTGAAGGACATTATAAAGTGTTAAAAACAATGTCTAACGAAATGGTCGAAATTAAAAAACAATTCGCAGAATCCTCTACTCCTAAGAAACCTTTTCGATCATTCAAAAGGAACCCTTCTTCTGCATCACAACCCCCAAACACCATTTCAAATGCTGAATTTGACCAAGAAGTAGAAGAACATTCACTAAATGAAGAGGAAGTTGAAACGAAAGAAGAAATTGAATTAAATGGGATGTGGAATTTTATCCTCCCAACTGAAGAAGAGGCACAAGCAAGCTAGTGACTACAAGAAGTAAAAATTATCTTGACATGTCTATCACAAATCACAAGCAAAAAGTTGCCACTCCTGCAAAGGAGAAAGTAGTATCTAAGAAAACTAAGACTAGCCAAACTGATCCTATCCCTCCTGATCCCCCAAATTCCTAAAAAACGTTGGTAATTTCAGATACGGTCGAATACAATATAGTGGAAGACATGAAAAATACTAGAGCTAACATCTCGTTGCATGAGCTCACTAAACTCAAAAAACAACATAAGATTTTACTAAGGGAGTTGAAAGCAGTTCCAGTATCCCCTCTGCCATCTGCTGTAGTTACTCAAGCTACCTACAATATGGGAAAACCTCCCTCATCCTCAAACAAAGTAGATCCTTCAGATCTAGTTCTGATTGGTGATAGGTCTATTTCTCATGTTCCTCCATTTCTACTCACTTATGAAATTTTCAACAGGAACGTTCACAACTACCTTGTTGATTCAGGAGCCTCCTCAAATATAATGCCAAGAGCTATGTGTACCAAATTGAACATTACACCTCAAAAATCTGTAGTGCACATAGTTCAGTTAGATAGGACAAAAGTCGAGGTGCTTGGAGAAATAACATCAGTTTCAATTAGGCTTTCCTCTAATCCAAAAGTTTCACAAATAATTGATATTTTGGTGGCTGATATCCCTGAATTTTATGGTTTAATTCTCAGTAGGGATTGGTCTGAAAAGTTGCACGGTTATTTTGCAACTGATTGGTCTCACATGTGGTTGCCACACACAGTAAACCAAACCAAATCAGGGTATACCAAGAGAAATTCATGAAATATACATCCACCGACCTGGAAGGAAGAAGCAAACATGCTGCCTTCACTAATAATATCATTGAAATTACTTAGCCGAGTCCTCTTTAGGATCCTTTAGTGCTCAGAGGTCTCCCTTTTTAGATAACGATGTAGTTTCTCAAATAAATTTTTTTTCACAAATAGATCCTTCCAAATGTCTAAATTTAGTAGATAAAGTTTCTAATAACTCTCTGTTTTGGATTCTCTATTTTGACGGTTCTAAATTAGAATATGGCGCAGGTGCAGGATGCATTTTGATGAATCCATAAGGAGAGAAAACCATGTTTTCCTGCAGACTTGAGTTCCAGTGCACTAATAATATTGCTGAATATGAAACAATGATCCAAGGGCTATATAAAGGCATCGGTCTTAATGTCAAATACCTGTAAGTGTACAGTGATTTGGAAATAATTGTGAAATAGGTGAGAAATACAATCCATTGTGTCTCTTGGCACCTTAAACACTATCAATCTTTAGCTCAGAAATTGACTTCTCATTTTTCTGCTTTCAACATATCTTCAGCCCCTACACTACAAAATGCAAGTGCTGACTTGCTAATGTGGCATCTAGGGTTATACCCTCATAATACTTTAGTTTAGATAGATTTTCAATAGAATTAATATTTAGGCCATATATTCCCGACAATGTAACAAATTGGAGAGTATTTAACAATTATGCAGGTATGATTAATTTCCTTACATCAAAGGGATCATATGAAGAACAGATCATAGATGAACATGAGCATGATCTAGAAATCAAGCATAATCATGATCATAACCCAATCCCAAAGTCTGTGGTTAAAATGGAAGATCTTTATGATCTAAAGGATAGATTCAAGAAAATTACTAACTCCAAAACTCAAAGTTCTACTTTGAGATTTGAAGTAGTAAATCTAGGGTCAAACTAAAAGCCTCAAAATGTCAACCTATGTCTTGGCCTATCATCTGAAGAAAGAATATCATTCATTAGGTTATTGGAAACATATAAAGGCATCTTTTCTTGGGATTATGCAGATCTCATGACTTATGATGCCTTTATAATTCAACATACCATACCCATGAGTTCGAATGAAAAGCCAGTTCAACAGAAGTTTCACAAAATTCACCCAAACCTTGAAAGTCAAATAAAATTTGAATTGAACAAGCTTCTGAAGGCTAAAATAATCTTCCCTGTTAGATATTCCAAGTGGGTATTAAATATGGTACCTGTAAGGAAAAAGAACAAAGATATTAGGATTTGTATTGATTTTAGAAACCTGAATCAATCTTGCCAAAAAGATGATTTTCGCTTGCCTACTATGGAACAGATATTGCAATCAATTGCAGTTTCTGAATTAATCTCCTTCTAGAAGGATTCTCAGGATATAATCAAATACTTGTGCATGTAGATGACTGTTAAACAATAATTTGTCACCAACCTCACATTCCCTGATCTCGGACACTTCTGGTTCGTATTATTGACATCTGCTTTGTGTCATATTGAAAAATATGTGTCAGTGTCTTCCTTATCATATCAGGAAGAATAACTCAGTTCATTACTCCTAGAGCAGACCCTTTTTAACCTTTTTTTTTGGGTCGTCGGGGGTCATTAGTTATTCCACCCGCGAAGATGGCCAATATTGAACTAAGCCTAGCGATGTCGTCGCTCTGTCCCTGTGTTTCACTCGCAATGAACTACTTTTATCAAGTTTGTTTTAACAAAATTGTCAATAGGTGGTCCTAGGGTTGGTTGTTGGATCAGATGAGCTCGGATCTCTCCTTTGGGATGGTTGTTCCACCTTTTGTGCAACCTCCCAAAGGGATAAGCTCCTCCTCCCATCTTTTATGGAGGCTCCTCCTCCTATAAATATCTCCTTCATGGCTGAGATCAGCTAGTGCAGTTGGTTTGGAGAGAGTTTGAGTGGAGTTTGGAAGTAGCTTCTAATGTAAGTTAGCCTAGGATAGTTTTGTGTGGATTTGGCTTGATTGTATGAGTGTTCTAGCATCATAATTCTGCCTTTTGGGTAGGAGACGGAGTTATTCATCCTCTTGGGAGACAATTTATGAGTGAATGCTTGTGGAGACATGCTAACAGGACCCTTCAAGGAGACCTACAATGTCAAGGCATGGTTGTAGGTTTTACTTCAGTTCATATTAATACAAATCAACGATTTATTTCCTATATCTTATATCAAATTGCATATTGATAGCTTGAAGTTCCTTGAACCTTTAAGTAGATCATTTTTGTTGTATTCTATTATGTTTGTTGTTGTTCTCTGTATGTTGTTTCAGATACAAAAGTGATTAGAATGAGAGCTCGAGCAACACAACGAGAATTTCATCAGATGAGGATTTGAAGGTAGACCTTCATGACATTAACTATCTAAGGGAATTTTCTTTGATATTGTTCTTGTTGTGACAGAGGCAACCTCTCTAGCCCTAGAGTGGGGCCTACCTTCAAATCCTCGATTGATGAAATTCTTGTTGTGTTGCTCCATCTCTCGTTCTAATCACTTTTTTATTTGAAACAACATACAGAGAACAACAACAAACATAATAGAATACAACAAAAATGATCTACTTAAAGGGTCAAGGAACTTCAAGCTATCAATATGCAATTTGACATAAGATATAGGAAACAAACCATTGATTTGTATTAATATGAACTGAAGTAAAACTTACAACCATGCCTTAACGTTGTAGGTATCCTTGAAGGGTCCTGTTAGCATGTCTCCACAAGCATTCACTCATGAATTGTCTCCCAAGAGGATGAATAACTCTCTCTCCTACTCAAAAGGTAAAATTATGATGCTACAACACTCATACAATCAAGCCAAATCCACACAAAACTATCCTAGGCTAAGTTACATTAGACGCTACTTCCAAACTCCACTCAAACTCTCTCCAAACCAACTGCACTAGCTGATCTCAGCCATGAAGGAGATATTTATAGGAGGAGGAGCCTCCATAAAAGATGGGAGGAAGAGCTTATCCCTTTGGGAGGTTGCACAAAAGGTGGAACAACCATCCCAAAGGAGAGATCCGAGCTCATCTGATCCAAGAACCAACCCTAGGACCACCTATTGACAATTTTGTTAAAACAAACTTGATAAAAGTAGTTCATTGCGAGTGAAACACAGGGACAGAGCGACGACATCGCTAGGCTTAGTTCAATCTTGGCCATCTTCGCGGGTGGAATAAATCATAACCTGTGACGACCCAAAAACAAAGGTTAAAAAGGGTCTACTCCAAGAGTAATGAATTGAGGTATTCTTCCTGATATGATAAGGAAGACACTGACACATATTTTGCAACATGACACAAAGAAAATGTCAATAACACAGACTGACAATGTCCAGGATCAGGGAATGCGGGGTCGGTGACAAATTACTGTGTAACGATGACAAATTAAAGACAACATTCAGGACCAAGTGGGGAACATATGCCTATCAAAAGATGCCTTTCGGACTCATTAATGCAGGTGCCACATTTCAACGTGCTATGGACATTGCCTTCAGAGGTCTAATCAATAAATTGGTGGTTATTTACTTGGATGATACCACAGTCTATTCCAAGGATAGTAAAAATCATTTGAGTGACCTCAAACACATATTTGAAAGATGCAAGAAGTATGGCATTTCCTTAAATCCCAAAAAATCCTATTTCACTTTACTAGAAGGCAATCTCCTTGGGTTTATAGTATCCAAGAAATGAATTTACATTGATCTTGATAGAGTCCAAGAGATTGAAAAAATTCCCCTCCCACATAACAAAGAAAACATGCAATCATTTCTGGGCCAAATAAATTTTGTAAAAAGATTTGTCCCAAATTTTTCACAAATTGTTTTACCCCTTCAAGCAATGATAAGAAAAAATGCAGTTTTCAGATGGAATAAGGATGGAAGAGAGTCATTTGAGTTGATTAAAAAATCCATTATTAATGCTCCCTCATTGACAACCCCAAATTTCTCAAACCTTTTTCATTATATAATTTTTCATCTGATACATCATATGCAGTAGTTTTGACATAACTGAACGATGAAAATATCGAGACACCCATCTCCTTTTTTAGTTCTAACTTGCAAGGCATCGAATTAAATTATTCAGCTGTAGAGAAACAAGAATTTCTGTTTTTAAAACTTTGAAATATTTCAGAACTTTTCTTCTTAAAACCCATACAAAGATAGCTGTACCCTACCCTACAGTAAGACAACTATCGATCCAAAGAGTAGTAGGGGAGAAAAGAGCTAACTGGGTAACTGCAGTCCAAGAATATTATGTAGAAATCTGACTAGCTAAAATTGTCAAAGGCCAAGGTTTTTACAAGATGTTAATAGGAGATTCCCAGTTACCACCAGAAGAAGATTAAGGTAATGAAGTGCAAATTTCATAGGTAAGCCTCAATGATACGCAATCACAATATGCTGATTTAAAATTTTATCTAAAAAACGGATATGCTCCTATGCATCTTAATTACAAAACAAAGCGAGCTTTAAAATTGAAATCAAATCAGTATGAACTAGTCAATGATGTACTCTTTAGAAAGAATTATGATTCAGTATTGCTGAGATGCCTAGAGAAACCTAAAGCCGAAAAGGTTGTGCAGGAATTACATGACGGACCAGCTGGAGGACATTTTGGAGGAAATACCACTGCTCACAAAATCCTACATGTAGGGTATTATTAGCCAACTATATTTAAATATGCACATGAATATGAAAGGAAGTGCAAAACTTGTCAAACCATAGCTAGAAGAGAAAGAAAACCAACATTCCCTTTACAACCATTTAACATCCAACAATCATTCGAACAATGGGGATTAGACATAATTGGTGAGATTGTTCCTAACTCTTCCAAACAACGTAGGTACATCCTTACAACTACTGATTACTTTACTTAGTGGGTAGAAGCTATCCCATTAAAGATAGCTAATACATAAAATATTAAAAACTTCATTGATCAGTACATAATTACCAGGTTTGTCTTACCCTCAACTTTAATGTTTGACAATGCATCTTACTTTTATGGAAATACAATGGTAGAATTTTCTCTTAAGAGAGGTTTCAAGTTGAAATATTCAACCAATTATTATTCTCAAGGTAATGGATTAGCAGAATCAACAAACAAGAAACTCATAAGAATTATCAAAAGGACTATTGATCAAAATCGTGGGAATTGGCACAAAGCATTAACATTTGCTCTATGGGCAGACAAGATTACTCAGAAAGCCTCCATTGGTTCTTCTCCTTTCGCTTTAGTTTATTTAAAAGAAGTTGTTCTTCCCACAAACGTAGCAATCCCATCTCTTTCCTTAGTATAATTTATCGATGAAAACCCTTCATCTTCTCTCCAGACTAGACAATTTCAAATTCTCAAGCTTGAAGAAGAAAGAGAAAAGGCTAAAGCAACCCACTTCCATCATCAACAATTAGTCAAATCTTCTTTTGACACAACTTCTGCCAGTCAAAAAACTCTTGAAGTAGGTGACTTGGTTCTGAAATGGGACAAAGCACACAAGGAAAAGGGTAGACACACCAAATTCCAAAGACTATGACTTGGCCCTTTTCAGAGCATTGAAAAAATTGGACAATCAACGTTTCTTGTACAAGATTTGTTAGGTTAGAAGGATTATTTGCTCGTCAATGGGAAAATTTTGAAAAAAATACTTCTCCTAGGAAATAACCTCTTCCAATTTTGTAACATATTGCTTTCTAGGAAAATAATGGTTAACTAGTATTTATTTTTGGCTTTTCAAAATAAAATCTTTGATAACATTTCTGTTTTTTTGCTTTTAAAAGAAAGTAAGAGTTAAAAGGAATAATTAGGAAATTTGAGTACTAAATTAAACTTGATTTCTTTGGAAAAAGTTGACCTTGCTCAAAATATTTATTTTACGAACAAACTCTTATCTTTATAGAATATGAAGGTTTTGTTATCAGTCAAGAAAAGAATCTTTAACCTAGTAAGGACTTTCTGTAGATAAGTATCTTAAAAAACTCTATCATTATCACCCAAAACTCTCAAAAGAGCCAATGATCCACCCCATCTGTTAAAATTTTCCTTTTTCAGAGTGTAATTCTAAAATATATAAACTTAAAAGATAAAAAGTCTCATTACGAGCTTGTTTACCATGTTCATAAGGAAGTATTTAAAACTGATATTACCAATACTGTGTATCAAACAGGGTAATAGCTAATGATCTCCTCGATTAGAAGGCAAGGTGTCTCATCAAGAGCCAACTTGTTCAGTTTAGTTACAACCAGTGAATGGCATTGTCACTAGTAGGTTACCACGCCTAGACAATGTCTTTTAAGAAATCAAAAAAGAAAAAAGATTACATTCAAAAGGGGGAAAAGGACCAGGTCCAAGTGAGATTCAATCCAAGTGAATATCATTTTGAAATTTGAAAATTCATACAGATCGGATAATGAATCATTGTTGGTTAAAAGATAATCCTGTCGAGGCTATGAACACATGCTAGCAGCAGAGGCTCTATATGTGATAAATGAGTAAACACCAAAAAACTAATCTGCAAAAGACACCTACTATATTACTTTAAACTTTATTGGCTGATGTGAATGTTTATACTTCTATCATTACAAGGGTAAAGTAATTAAGTAAATAAGTTGAGCAAGTAATGATGATCCCAGAAAAATATTGTTTACCTTATAACTCATGTAATCATTATTCTTATAACTCCAACTACTTTGAATGTTTTTAGAAATTTCATAAAACTACTCAGAGATAACTAGTTCTCCCAATTGAATCACCAATTGTTGTACTACGAAACAACCCCCCCCCCCCCCCCCTCCCCCACATTTATAAATAACAATCGCTATGGTTAAAGTTATAAACGGGGACCCTTTTAGATTTTTAAGCTTAGGATAATAATACCTAACTCTAAGAAAATACCTAGCAAAACCTTGCAAAACTAACTAAGGATGAAATCCATATCGTAAATCGCAAATCACACTTTTCCACATGAATATGTCAAAACACCTTCGAAAAATTGCGATATGTGATTAAGTATCCCTTTGCGATAAACATCACATTGTCATTTCACAATCACATTTTGCACTTCGCACAATTTACAAGAAACTTAACCATGCCATTAGAACAACCACAATCGATTTACGAAATGCGATATTGCAATATACGCAATTGCATTTCTCTTGATACATCGGTAGAGCTACACTGTACCCTTTAAAGACCACGATGCGCGATTAAGAGCAGTAAAACGTGTGGAATAATTATGTTTTAAATACGAAAACAAACGAGTTGACAAGTTAATAAATATTTAGAGGCCCAAGGAATGATAAACATTTTCCAGGTTACGGGTAGTTATAATCGAGTATCTCATTAAAACCTTTCTCACGATCCAAAGTCTTTTCAGAGAAGCTTTCAATCTTAATTACTAGATATTGTCTGCACTGATATAGCTTTTCTATTTCATGAAAGCAACAAAAGACATGTCACTAAGAAAGGTGATGCAAAAATAGAGAAAACAAACCATTTTTGAAGCTAAGTTTACATAGATGACTCTTATCTTCGTTGATACAGTTTGTGATGTTGTCGGAGGCACAACATCTTAGGAAGTGATTTACAATAGGCTGGAGGACGGGCGTCCTGAAATCATTGTTACGAGATCAAAAGTTGACTCAAAAAGGCCTTCAAAACATAAACGCAGAGATGCTTCCTATTATTTCCTTCATAGGATAGGAGCAAGAGCTAAAATCCTTCCCTATACAGATATGATCAGATGGGTGATCGAAAAACTTATCATTGAAGATAGGCAGTTCAATAATTCAAGGATGGAGCTCATAGGTTCATTCAGAGCAGAGGATTTGAAGAAGATGTACCACATATTTGATCCACAGGATATCTACGACAACACATTTGTGTCTAACTTCGCAATGAGGAACCCAGACCCCTTCAAGCTAATTCAGGGCTGGACGATGTTGGACAACAAATTCAAGTATGAAAAGTCGGGTATGTATGCTATAGCCTCTTTGGAAAACCCCTACAACTATGCAACAACCATGTTATGTAGATTGTATGGGCTACCCAATAATACTAAGTTTTCAATAGAATGGATTCCTCTGATTGATGCCTGTGTTAATTCCCATATCATGAATTGGCCTTCCATCCTATCTAACAACCTAGCCACCACCATTACCAAAAATAGACAGAAGAAAGCCTCCTTTTCAGATAGCCTCCCTCCCTTCTATTTTAGTGCTTACATTATGGATGCTATCTGTTTTTGCACAACATTTCCAACCATGGGTTGGAAATGGACCTTACAAGATCCTTACCCAATCCATCTCAGTCATAAACAAATATGGGAATCACATTACATACCTCACTTCTATAAGATATTCCATGATGTTGTGTTGCCCCTACATCAAATAATTTTCAATAAGAAAGCCCTTAGGTTTTCCCAAGAAGCCGCAACAGACCTGCTTACTATCGGCAAGTATTTTATTGAAGAGTGGTTCACCTACATTAGGGTTTTTGGTAGCACAACTAATCCACACATTCTTCCTTTATATGTTTCTGATAAGTTATTAGCAAGAGAGATTGCCTACCAGACTGTGGGAAAGGGCCTGACTAAATTTCTCAAAGATGACAAGAAGTCATTATGGCCCATTTTCCTTGTCAAATGTGGTTCTTTTGCTTTAGCCAATTTTGTTCATGCTACTAAGGAATCAGCACATATGGAAGCCCTCAGGCTTCATACATTGCCTAAGAGGAAATTTGATCCAAACAAAGTGGCATATAATGTCACTACTAGAGTAAATCTCAAGCCATACAATCATGACTATAATTATTTTTAGGATTTTTTACAGTCAACCGTATCCTTCGAACAAGGCTTAGAATGGGCAAAGGAAAATCTGAAACCTGAATATTTTCAAAGATTTCAGGAATTTAGATATGAGAGGCTCCAGGTGATTCCTATGCATCTATTAAAGCCTGAGGATAAGTCTACTCCAAGTGTCATTGTTGATAGTGGAGGTCCTAGCTCTCAAGTAGACTTTAAGGTAAACACTGAGAAGGCACCAGACACAGGGAAACCCCAAGACGTCGACAACATAGCTGAGTCCAGTAGGAAGTCAACTAAGAAGAAAGTGATGAGAACCCTAACTACAGATATCGTTTTAGATGCTAAAGGAGTAGTTTGGAGCAGGAGTGGGACCAGTTTAATCATAAATTGCAAGGCACTCCCAAAGCCTCAAATACCCAAGAAACAAAGGAATGCAAAACTCATCTGCATGTTCATAAGGATACCAAGCCCAAATATGTCATAAAACAATCTACAACTATGGAGGAACAAGAAACAACATCCTAACATACTGAAATTATCCCTGCTCTGCCCACATCAGAAATTATTCTAAAAGTAACTGAAATGCCTCGACTTGATGTGTTCTATAGCCCTCTCCACAAGGTTGTAGTTATAAGGTAGATAAAAAGGATAAGGGTAGATACACCTGAATTCCCACCTGGAAACGAGCCGATGGACGTTGTTTGGAAGGACATTCCTTTCAATCAGGCCTAGAATTTGACTAGACTATCACAGTTCATAGCATACGCATCGGCCACTATGGAAAAGTCTACTAAGGTTTCTAATTTACTAAGGGAGAAAGAGGAGAGAATTGC
Organism: Pinus tabuliformis; assembly: GCA_031772625.1. Classification (NCBI taxonomy): domain Eukaryota; kingdom Viridiplantae; phylum Streptophyta; class Pinopsida; order Pinales; family Pinaceae; genus Pinus; species Pinus tabuliformis. The sequence continues at coordinate 774,629,384 of CM062820.1, read as the reverse complement.
GTAGCTCGAACAAGAGCTCGAGGCAGAGAAAGCAAGCGCAAATAGGCAGGTGGTGAAGCAACTAGCGCAATTACAACAAGATATGGAGGTTCTGAAAATAAGTTGTGAAGCCGATATATAGGCCAAAAATATGAAACATCAGGAAATGCAACAATCCATGGAATGATACAAGGATGTTCCCACTACTGAGTAGTTCATCAAAGAGGCCTCAGAATTAAATTCCCTTCTAGTGAAACATCAAGAGTATTTCTGCCAGAAGATGTCACAAATTACTCCTTATTTGATTACTAGCGACCAACTGATAGATAAGGAATTTGACCAGAGAACGAAGTTTAACAATTTAAACACCAGAATATTTGAGTTCATTGAATGGTAGGAAACATAAGATAGAGGGAAATCCAATCTACCTGAGATTGAAGAATCCCATAAAGACATTCTCTTCACAGATTAGGATGCCAGAATTAAACAGGTTGAGCTAGCAGTCGCAAGGGCATCTGGAGTATCAAAGAATATCATCAAAGTAGTGAATCACATCCTGTTCACTACCAATATCATTAAAGAAGGCAATATGAAAGAAATGCCCAATTTAACTGCTCTGTATCAAGACTGGCAAGAAAAGGCAGGGAGTCAATGAGAGGCAATTACAAAGATGACCATGACCAACTGGGAGTCATATTAAGAGTATCTTGTTAAGCCACATAGCCATATTATGACTCTCAACTGTTCCTTCCACATGACTCAAAGGATGCTGCCACCGCTCACCAATGCGATCTTCATAGGATAGCTCAAGACTCATTTCAGGGCACCTCCTCAAATTCAACCATGACAGATATTTGCGATTTAAAGGACAAGGTGGAAGACAACAAGTCATCCTCTTAGTTTTGTTTATTTAGCCTCTGTTTATTTCTAGAGTAGTTACCTAGTTAGGAGGAAGGTTGTTTGAAACCTCCTCAAATTTTGTATAATCTATTTTTTTACATTTAGTTAGAATAGTATTTATACCCTTCTCATGCATTTAGAGAAGGGTCTAGAATTTTATCAAAAACATTTGCAAAGAATGAACTATTGTAAGTTTGTGACTGCTTTGGTGAAATTATGGAACATGATCGTTTCTTTTAGATATCAGACTACTTTCCTTTGTTGATGCACTTTTGTATTCTTGGGAGACAATTTGATTTAAGAAAGAAGTTGGTCTAGTCATTTGTTAAATGAGCAGGACTTCAAACGTATGGTACTATTATCATGTATGATTGATTATGTTTACATTTAATTAGTGGAAAAACTTTACTTTCATGAATTATATGTGAGATTTATTGTTTCTGTTAAGCGTTAATTGCACTTTTATATGATGCCTAACTGAAGTTGTGATTTTCATATATAACTCATCATATATGCGATATATTTTATAAATTCTTTTGACTTACTATTTAGTCAAAGAAATTATCTTTTACGTTATCATCTCTGTTTAGTTGTGTTCAATCTTCATTATCACATGATAAACATACATCTTTGTAGATCACATACCTCACAGGAACACCCGGGTTTATATTAGAACAAGTTAGTTAGAGAAATTGCATTATAGAATGGGTCACTTAGATTATCATTATCCTATTGCAAACTAATCATGAATCACCCACTCTCATATTAAAACCCACACTGGGAAACTGGTCCCATTATCCCCAGTTGGAGCCATCACTTTAAATGGAAAAGGAGTTGTCTTAAGGTCTGGACTAGGTGGTTATCCCCCAAGTTTTGGCAATAGAATTCTGAGGCCACAACAGGGAGATAAGTTGAAAATATGAGTTGAAAAATTAGTTTTATTATTTTATTATTTTTTAATATTTTACTTTTTTACTCCAAAAATGGTGAATCATCCCCCATGGTTGACATCATCATCTTGAATCCTATTGGTTCTTATAAAGTTTATTTTTCTCGTACATTTTTCTTAGGAGGCCCATTTTAGACCTCAAAATTCCCCTAATGAATGTAAATTCAAAACTACTCATGTAATGTACTAAAACATAAGACTCAAATCTACTTTACTCATCTGCAGAAGCAAATTAATGATCGAGAACACATAAAAATCATGCATCATGATTTAATGCACATACACAGATATTTATATAGGGAAACCAACTTCTCAAAACCCCTTCCTATCTGTATTGCATTAATCAAAGAATCTGGATGAATACAATATGCTTGCTCAAGCTTGAGCACAACCTGTACAATTATTTTCTATCCTTTCCTGACAGACTAAACCTAGCCAATACTTAGCCAAATTTTTGAGCTACATTTCCAACACTTCAAATGATTTGCATGAAAATAGGCATAGATCAACTACAATAGTACTATCATAGAACAATACTAACATAAAAAATATGTTTCCCATCTAAAAATAAAATTTTCATTGGGCCATTTCAATAATCAGTTTGTATGAAATGAATCATTAAACCATTTAGGAATTTCTTGAAACACTTTGCATACAAACTAATATAGAAACTTCCTCAGCGCATATCTCCTAAATTATAGTATTCCACATTCTAAAACCTAAAGAAAATTATTAGTGGGAGTTCCCCTCACAATGGTCCAAGTTTCAACCTATGGAACCTCCCACATGAAAATTTATAGTAGAAATGGCAACATGACCTAATTGATGCATGATTTTAGGAGCATCGAGGGAGCTCAAATTCCTTTGGCCATATCTCCTAAAACATCATAATCAAAGATTTGAAAGTTGGATCAGATGATCAATGAGATTTCCCCTCAATATGGTCCAAGTTTCAGCTACTAGAAACTCCTAGAAGAAAATTTCTAACAGAAATTCCAACATGACATATTTAAATATGCATTTAGGAATTTTATCTTCCTCAATTGGTGTTGTTATAAAATTTAATACATATAAAAAACTACATCCAAATAGTATAAGAACTACAACGATAATAAATTTGTTGAAAGGTAGATGCATGTACATATAAACTTGTTAAAAATAGCAATAAAATAATAATTCATAAGAGATACTTATCTTGAGTCAAATATTTTGCAATTTGGAATAGAAGAAGGGTGAGTCACTCTCAATCGGACCATAGGTTCAGCTATGATGTAGTCTTTCTCATAACTGGCCACCCACAAGCCAAAACTTGATACCTTGAGGGAAAAATTAAACTCATGGACTTAGTACAATTTTCAAACCATATTTAACACAAAAAGTGAAAGCCATTGTCCTCCACACAAATAAAATAATATTAGTTTTCAGCCTTTCCATTCCTTGACCAAGTCCATTGACATTCGAAAATGGAAATGCAGGTTTGCACAACACAAGGGAGTCCTTCTATGATCTTTATGGTCCCTTGGCCAGCCCTTCTTCAATGCTCTCTATGCCACACACAAGTAGGGAAACTCCCAATTATCAAAGCTATCCATTTCAAGGAAAAGATCACTACAACACATTTAATTCCTATTACACAAGTTGTCAACAATTTTCTTGTCAATTCGAATTTTTGAGTGAGAGAGAAAGAAAATGAGTGTATGAGAAGAATAAAGGAGTAAGGTTGAAAACAAAAAGGCAAAAATGAAAAATCTACTCAATTATTTTTCTCTTTCATTTTTATAAACACACCTTAACCCTTCATCTTCCCAACCATCACGTTAAGGGGATTACTAATATAAGGTATGTATTTGCCTCTCAAGTCGAGTTTTCCACCTCCCCCGTACATCATAATCTCTTGGTTATCCCCTTTCTTCATCTATAGAATTTTTATTAATAAAAATAAACATTGCATCATATAATAGATTTTGACATCACAACGTCAATGTTAGCACCCCAACATCATATGTTCTTATTTACATTGCAAAATTTGGGGTAATGAAAGGGTTGTCGCAATATAACAATAGAAATGTAATCACTCAATATATAGGGCTTATCAAGGGGTGTTAGGGTTAACATGGGGCTTATATAGGGCTGTTGTAGCGGCTACAACCACCCTCCAAAATTTTTCCTTAACCTGTTTTGGAGCCTCCCTACCATCCTTCACAGCAGCTTGCCTTTCTTCATCAAGTCCTCAAGCTTCAGTGTCTTTCTTGCTCAAAGGCACCGTGTCGATCATAGCTTGATATTTTCCCTTCATAGGTTGCTCACATAGACTTGGTCTAACTACAAGCTGAGAAACTTCCCCTTGAAAATTGTGCATTTATGGAGGGAAACCAGCCTTCCCTCCAGAAATTACGTAATCCTCTTTGGTAGCCTGCTGGGCTCCAGGATTGCACAGTCCTGCCAGCCAACCCTCCCAATAGGATTTGCGCAAATTTTCCTAGAAGCAGGCTTTTCAGCCCAGGATTTGCAGAAATCTGGGCAACATTAATCTGCTCTGCCTAGAAATTGCACAGATCTCCTGGGCAGCCGGCCCAACTCCCAGCCAGAAATGTGCATTTTTCTCCAGCAGTTGAGTTGTCTCTTGCATGTGCAGCTTAGTTGACCGGTCCCCTCTGGGACATGAGTTACTTCTCCCAAGGAAACATGCAAAGGCATCCATTTGTTTCAGGGATCTATGTTTAGTAGTTGGAGGTTACATGCAAGGAACAATTTCGAAACCTCCCACTAAGTGTCGCTTCCCCTAGATTTGTGGCATGCGAATCACAACCTTGATGTTATCAAAACTCATCAACCAGACACTACAGAGCTAATTCCTCACATTAACCTTGTAGCTCTAACATCCCACATCACATCTAGGAGAAGTTAGCACATTCAACTCAGCTGTTTTGGGGTAAGTCCGCTTCCCATGCCTTCTGTTGCATTTCTATCGATTTTTGGGTTTTATCTTGTATGAGTATTGTTTCTTGATTTCTATGAGCACTTGCTATCGTTTACATGTATACTAACTTGTTCTATCTCTGTTTCAGTTTTCGTTGTTATCTCACTAATGTCGCATGCATGAAAATGTTTTGCACGGACATTCACCCAACTGACGAACTGCCTCACCCACATGCATGTTGATCTGTTTGTTGAATCTTTCATTCATGTTTCGCATGCAATGTTGATCACTTCTACTATCACTTAGTGTCGCCATGCATTCACTGACTTACTTGCTTTCAGTTGCTTGTCAGCGAGTTGGGCCAACCTTGGCTCGAGCTCTCCCTTCACCAAGGTTGCATTGCGCAATATGGTAAAGGAAGGCTCGCCTTCCTCTCCAAATTTTTGTTTTCCTGCCTAGCGCTACCCTCCAGGACTATTTTTCACATTTCTAGAGGGTAGTGGCTACTTGGCCCAAAAAATTGCGCAAATCTGTCCTTGGGCTAGCAGTCCTTCCTAGCTGGAATTGCACATTACGCAATCCCAGCAGTCAACAGCCAGAATGGACTGTGCATTGTGCAGTTCTAACAGTCAGTTGGTCTCCTAGTAGCCTAAACTGTGCCTTGTGTAGTCTTGGCAGTCGGTCTCCCGACCTTCTGACTGAAACTGCGTAAATTTCATGATCATTCACCCAGGTATGTAACAAGTCAGTTCTCATGTTCATTTTGGTTTTCAGCTGACAGATTGCTTGCCATGAGTGTTTCCATTTCTCCAGGTATCACAGGTGCTCATCTGCCTCTCAGCATTAGAAGTGCAATGGTTTCCAGGAGAGCAGAGATGAAGACATCGTTCAGAGCATGCATGGGGATGCAGTCGATCAAGTGTCCATGGACTTGACTACCCATGAAGACATCAATTTGTTCATAGACAAGGACATCAAGATATGATAGCAACAACATCACAACGAGCAACATCATGAACAATAGCTGAAGACAACATACCAAATGCAATGAATGGAAGAGGATGGTTGTTAACAACATTGAGGCAAAACAAGGTTGCAAGCTCAAGCAGGTCCATTGATGATGAAAGAAACTTTGGAGACTCTAGCTATGAAGTGACAGCGTGACATGAAGATCGCACAAAGGTAGAAGATGGAACAAAGAAGGAGTTGCATGTGCTGAAGCAGCAACTCAGGAAGAACATGAAGCTGCATAGACAATCACATGAGTTGTAGCAGGAAACAAGAACAACAGTGGGTACAACATGCACTCATGGATGAAACTGTGCCCATACAAGTTAAGGATCCATCCCAGCAGCTGGCACAAAGCATACATGGTGAGTAGTGTTATTGATCTAATTTGGCATCATGCATGTCGTTGAGCACGCGCATGAAATCTAGCATGTCGTTGAGCGCACCCATGAAATCCAACCCATTCAACACACTCACCAAATCAAAGACAAGAAGCAAGTCGAATAGGAGTTGAACATGTACTTCGACAAGTTGATGCACATGACCACCAGTACACACTTGAAGATCAACAAACACACCATGCATCAGTGTGTTACCAGTTCAGCCACACCCAAGAAGACCATGCACATGTTAGTAGATGAGTTAGATGAAGGGGCTGAACCAATGCACCAGTTGCAACATAGGCACGAGTTTGCTTCAGCAAGATGTCACCATGAGGTGCATACACACCATCATAGTTGACCAAGATTGGTATCAGCTCACCACCTTCACTATCACAAGCGTGTCAAAGCGTTGGTGTCATCACAATGGACCAAGTGTCAGTGATGTCTTGCAAGGCTTTCTCAATCCATGTTGTCTCACATGAGTACATGTGCATTGTAACGTTGAGTCATGTCAAATGTCAATGGCTGGATGTAACAGTCATAGAGTAGGTGAAGAGTCATGAGGGTAGTTGAGCTGTCACAAAGGGGAATGTCAAAGGTCACCCCATCCTTTGCTATAAATATTCCCTCATAACTCTTTGTAAGGGATTTTGTTCAGCCAATCTTCTACTAAGACTATTTTGAATAAGGTTTGGATAGTATTGTAATGCACCTTGGCTTTTCCACTTCATAGAGCTAGTACATCTCTTTGGAGGAGTAGGTGGATGTGGCTATAACATTCCACTATTGGGGCTAGCAAGTTTACATGGATGTATTGTATGATTGTGACTTACACTTCTTTATATAATAAGAGGCAACACATTTTCATCTATATGTTGTTATTGTTGTTGGACTGCTCCAGTTTCTTTAATGACATGCGTTGTTTAACTTACGTACTTGTGTATGAATTGATTCACATGCAATTATATGAATCTTGTTGCTAATGTGTTGCATATGTTGTTAATTTTGTCACCATCCATGTGAATGCCACATCCGAGTGGATTGCTCCACCAGAAGTTGTGCATGTCCTTTGTGTTGTGTGTTCCTAGATGAATTGGGATTGATCCCTTTCGAATTGGAACTCACCTTCATCTCCTTCCCCTTTCAAAGTGTTGGAACCTCTCATACACCTTCCTTGACTCACTGCATCAGTCACACCATTACTACTGACAGAGTTATTCTACTTGCCTCTGTGCGACACCGCGGTCAAGGAATTACCTTACAATCCACTACTGGGACTCCTACACCAAACGATTTGAGGTCTAATTGGGACTTCTTACCTCATGTTGGCAGGTCCAACACCGTCAACATTTCTGGCGCTAGAAGGAGGGCCTGATGACAAGTTGTATCCTCTCATCTAGTTTTGAACCTTTGTATATCTTCCATGGAATCTTGCATTCATCTTCCCTCGAGGTGTTTTTTGAATAGTGAAGATGTATCCATTGCGAGGAATCTTTTTCATCTCTTTTCCACTCACATGTATGATGATGAAGGTGAAGTGACCTTGCCTAAGCACTTACATAACTTTCTTTCCATGATTTATGAGGAAGATGAGTTTACTGATGAACAGACTGGTTTGCTACTTTCATACACACTTTGTGAATCTCCATTTCGTTGGGTGCTCAGCCTACCGCCTGACACTGTGCACTTATGTGAGAACTTCTATGATCTTGCTGAAGTCATGTTTGGTCATTTTGATCCAGACCATCTTGACTGGAAATTGTTACAACAATGGAGGGCTTCGCATGAGTCTATTATTGATTTTTGGCAGTGCTTCCGTGACTTGCAATTTCAAGCTCCGAGGAGCTAGATGAAGTTTTCTTATCATTGGGACCAGTTCGAGTATTGTCTTAAGAAATCTGCCTGTCCCAAGAGAAAGTTTGATATCAAGCCTCGCTCAACCTTCTTCATTGATGGAGCCATGCAATCTCATGTGGGAGTGGGCACTGTCTCAACTAACTATCTGCCTACCTCTCATTCAGCAGCTCCACCATTGCCCAGTGATGATGAGGATCATTCTTGTACACTTGTTCAAACTTCACACTCTCCCAACATCACTCCACTCAATTTTCGCGTAGATTTGGTTGTGAGTCCTTTGAGTTCTCATAGGATTTCTTTTCTATGACCTCCGTCTTCACACCCGAGTGTTCCTCCGAATGATATTGTCTTGTCTTCATCCAGTCTGGACTCTTCACTTGTTGTGAATGAGGAACAACCCACTGACGGAGTTGGTGTTGCAAAACCAACATGCACTACCATTCATGAAGAGTATGAGTGGGAGCTTGAGAATTAACTCTCGGTGAAGGATGACTCACTTCCATCTAATCCCCCTTAGTTTTTTCCTAACACTGTTGGTGAACCTGCCATCCATGATTTTTCATGTGTGTCTTCATCTATGAGTGCACCCATTGTTGATCTTTCCCAGGACACACTGTATGTTAGCCCATCATCGAACAACGGAGAGGACCAATCATTCACTGAAAATCCACTTGATCCTTCATCTTCTATTTCCAGAAACGCAAAGGGTGAACATCCTTCCTTATCATCCACCCCTCTATGCGATTCATCAAATCATGAGGATGCCAACCAACATCCTGAATTTTCTGATCTTGGTTGTCGTGATCTCTTCATCTCATCATTTGATCACGATGTTGATTCACTCATTGTTAATTAGTCTAAGCCACTGGTCTACGAAGATCCATATGTCAATGAAGTTGAAACCCCACAGACCATCGAGGCACTCCAGCCCGAGCTGATGGTTATGTCAGGCCCTCGCTATCCTAAGTTTGGTTTCACTCCCAATCAGTAAATTGTTCAATCACCCAAGGTTCCTCATCACTCATCTATATGCATTGAAGATCCATCTCACACACAAATCACACTTCCTCCACTCGAACTGCATGATCCCATTACTCATGCATTGGAGGAGTCTTACATTGCGAGCACTCATGCGTGACGCAATTTATATTTTTTTCTTTCATTTACTTGCATGTCTTAGTCAAGAGTGTGCTCATGTTTTAAAGTTGCACATAGTGTCATACAACACCACGATAATTCCACAGATTGCTCGCCATGCACATGCAATCACTTATGTCCCATAGACAATTTGAAACACAAAGTATGTTTGTCTTCATTGTTATATATTTCTTGGTTACTGGTCCAGACAACTGGGTTGCTCGCGGATAAAGCCTTCACCAACATGGGTCTACCAATGTGCCAGTGGCTGCATTGGAAGTATCACTTCACGTGATCAGGCCCATGCACTGATTAGTGTAGGAGTAGGAGTAGTGTTTGCTTCAGTTGTTTTCTTGCATGCTTGTTTGCTTACATGCTTTGTTTGCTTGTTTGTTTTCATACTTGCTTCACTTTCATTTTTGCTTCTGCTCTTGCTTTACTTTGTTGATTGTTAGTTCGTTTGCTTGTTTCGTTAATAGGTTAGTTTGCATGAAACCATGTGTGACTCATGAAACGAGTTGGGTAAAGTGTAAGAGGGCTTGTAATGTTATCACTACTTGGTTATCTGTCATTTTACCTCTATATGACGAGCTTGTTACTTAGTCCATGATATGTCAAAGGAAAATACGTACTGTTCAAAATGAACCTTGGTGAAGACACAACGCTTGCGTGCTAACTAGTGTCACCTTCTCTAGTCAATTGTTTTTGGGTTAACCCTTGTTAGCTCAATCAAGTATAGTGAGGTGAGGGGGAAAACCTTAACAGGCACGTCAGAGATACAATAAACTACTTCTCTACTCGAACAACCTCTTTTTCTCTCAATAAGTCAGGATTCCTCTTCAACCTCTGAAATGAATAAGTGCTATGCACAGTGAAAAATGAAAAAAAATGAGAAGTAAAAAAATTCAAAATTCAAAATGAATAAGGTGAAAGAAGAGAAAAGCTTCCTATGCAGGGAGGTGATGCAAGTAACTCCGCCGGGGTACTGACCAGGTTCGCTGGTAGCAGAGCCATGCTTGTGTTCCTATGTGACTCCACCAGGGTAATGTCCAGGCCTGCTGGCAGTGGAGCAACACCAAAGATGAAATTAAGGCTTTGATGATTCTACTGCTTATGCACCTATATACCCCTCAACCCCAATTGAAACAACTATGTTGCCTTCGCTTGGAATGTGTGTCAATCGACCAAGAGTCTAGGAGATGCTACATCTTACAATCAAACTAGTGCAAAGCCAAGACGATCTGAGAGATGAACAATACTTCCAAACATGTTAAACTTTATTTTCACAAACAAGGTCCATTCAGAGAGCTCGAGTTCGACTAGTGCGTCACCAAGTGTTTTAGCGGCTACAACCATCCTCCAAAATTTTGCCTTAGCATTTTTTGGAGCCTCCCTACCAACCTTCACAACAGCTTTCCTTGCTTCGTCAAGCCCTCAAGCTTCAGTGTCTTTCTTGCTCAAAGGTAGCCTGTTGATCATAGTTTGATATTTTCCCTTCATAGGTTGCTCACCCGGACTTGGTCCAGCTACAGGCTGAGCGACTTCCCCTTGAAAATTGCGCATTTATAGAGGGAAACCAACCTTCCCTCTAAAAATTGCGCAATCCTCTTTGGTAGCCTGCTGGGCTCCAGGATTGCGCAGTCTTGCCAGCCAACCCTCCCAGTAGGATTTGCGCAATTTTTCCCAGCAGCAGGCTTTTCAGCCCAAGATTTGCATAAATCTAGGCAGCAGTCAGCTACTCTACCCAGAAATTGCGCAAATCTCCTGGGAAGCTAGCTCATCTCCCAACGAGAAATGCACATTTTTCTCTAGCAGTCGAGCAGTCTCTTGCATGTGCAACTGAGTTAACCAGTTCTCTCCAGGATAGAGCAAAACAGACTTGCATGCATGGGATGCTTCTCCCAAGGCAACATGCAAAGACATCCCTCGTTTCAGGGATCTATGTTTAGCAGTTGGATATTACATGCAAGGAGCAATTCCAAAACCTCCCATGAAGTGTTGCTTCCCCTAGATTCGTGGCATGCACATCACAACCTCGATGTTATCAAAAATCATCAACCAGATGTTGCAGAGCTCATTCCTCACATCAACCTTGCAGCTTTGACATCCCACATCACATCTAGGAGCAGTCGGCACATTCAACTAAGATGTTTTGGGGTAAGCCTGCTTCCCATGCCTTCTGTTGCATTTCTGTCACTTTTTGGGTTTTTGCTTGTATGAGTAATATTTTCTTGATTTATTTGTGTGCTTGCTGTCATTTACATGTATACTAGCTTGTTTTAGATCTATTTCAGTTTTCATTGCTACCTCACTGCTATCGCATGCATGAAACTGTTTTGCACAGACGTTCGCCCAACCAGCGAACTACCTCACCCACATGCATGTTGATTCATTTGTTGAATATTTCATTCATGTTTCGCATGCATTGTCAATCACTTCTGCTATCACTTAGTGTTGCCATGCACTCACTGACTTACTTTGTTTTATTTTCCCGTCGGCGAGTCAGGCCAACCTTGGTCCGGGCTCTCCCTTCACCATGGCTGCATTGTGCAATCTGGGAAAGGAGGGCTCACCTTCCTCTCCAGATTTGTGCATTCCTGCCTAGCACTACCCTCCAAGACTGTTTTGTGCATTTCTAGAGGATAGTGGCTGCTCGGCCCAAAAAATTGCGCAAATCTGTCCCTGGGCAAGCAGTCCTTCCCAGCTGGAATTGCGTATTGCACAATCCCAGCAGTTAGCAGCTAGACTGGATTGTGCGTTGTACAGTTCTAGTAGTCAGTCAGTCTACCAGCAACCCGGACTATGCCTTGTGCAGTCTTGGCAGTCGGTCTCCATGTCGAAATTTCACAACCCTAATGATCATTCATCCAAGTATGTCACAAGTCAGTTCTCATGTTCATTTTGGTTTTTAATTGACATATTTCTTGCCATGAGTGTTTCCATGTCTCCGGGTATCACAGGTGCTCATCCGCCTCTCTGCACTACATGTGCTATGCTTTCTAGGAGACCAGAGACAAAGACACCATTCAGAGAATGCCGGGGGATGAAATCGATCAAGTGTCCATGGACTTGACTACCCACGAAGACATCGATTTTTTCATAGACAAGGACATCAAGATATGATAGTAGCAACATCATAGTGAGCAACATCATGAAAAACAGCTGAAGAAATCATACCAAATGCAACGAATGCAAGAGGAGGGTTGTTAACAACATGGTGGTAGAACAAGGTTGCAAGCTCAAGCAGGTCCATTGATGATGAAAGCAACTTTGGAGACTCCGACTATGAAGTGACGGCATGACATGAAGATCATGCGAAGGCAGAAGATGGAACAAAGAAGGAGTTGCATGTGCTGAAGCAACAAATCAGGAAGAACATGAAGCTGCACAGATAGATGAACAAGTTGCAGCAGGAACAAGAACAGAATTGGGTGCAACATGCACTCATGGATGAAACTGCACTTGTACAAGTTAAGGATCCATCCCAACAACTGACACAGAGCAGATATGGTGAGCAATGTTGTTGATCACGTGCAATGGATTCAGAAGCATGTATGTCGTTGAGTGTGCACATGCAATCCAACCCATTCAACACACTTACCAAGGCAAAGACAAGAAGCAAGTCCAACTGGAGCTGAACATGTACTTTGGAAGGTTTATAGGCTTGAACACCAGTACACACTTGAAGATTAGGATGGACACCATGCATCAATGTGTTTCTGGTTTAGCCACACGCAAGAAGACCATGCACATGTTAGCAGACAAGTTGGATGAAGGGCTGAACCAATGCATTGGTTGCAACAGAGGAAAGAGTTGACTTCAGTAAGATGTCACCATGAGGTGCATACACACCATCACGGACAAGCAAGCTTGGCATCAGCTCACCACCTTCACCATCACAAGCATGTCAAAGAGTTGGTCTCATCACGATGGATCGAGTGTCAGTGATGTCTTACAAGGCTTGCTCAAGCCATGTTGTCTCACATGAGTACATGTGCATTGTAATGTTGAGTCATGTCAAGTGTCAATTGCTAGATGTAATAGTCATAGAGTAGGTGAAGAGTCATGAGGGTAGTTGAACTATCACAAAGGGGAATGTCAAGGGTCACCCCACCATTTTCTATAAATAGTCTCTCATAACTCATTGTAAGGGCTTTTGGTCAGCCAAGCTTCTACTAAGACTATTTTGAAGAAGGCTTGGAAAGTATTGTAACACGCCTTGGCTTCTCCACTGCATGGAGCTAGTACATCTCTTTGGAGGAGCAGGCAGATGTGGCTGTAATGTTCCACTGTTGGGGCTAGCAGGTTTACATGGATGTATTGTATGATTGTGACTTACACTTCTTTATATACTAAGAGCCAACACATCGTGATGCATATATTGTTATTGTAATTGGACTGTTCCTGTTGCTTTAATGATATGTGTTGTTTAACTTACATACTTTTGTATGAACTGATTCACATGCAATTATATGAATCTTGTTGCTAATGTGTTGTATATGTTGTTAATGTTGTCACCGTCCGTGTCGACTATTCTACCGGACATCAAATAAACCTTTCACTTGAACCTTGCTATAACAACCATCACACTCATCTCGAACTCATCCATGAGTGTTGTACATGTTATCTTACCTTGTATGATGTGACTGTCGCATCCGAGTGGACTTCTCCACCGGAAGCTGTACATGTCCTTAGTGTTGTGTGTTCCTAGCCGAGTTGGGACTGATCCCTTTCAACCTGGAACTCACCTTCACCTCCTTCCCCTTTCAAAGTGGTGGAACCTCTCATACGCCTTCCTTGAATCATTACATCAGTCACACCCTTACTGCTAACAGAGTTATTCTACTTGCCTTTGTGCGACACCGCAGTCAAGGCATTACCTTATGACCCACTGTTGGGACTCCTACACCAAACAATTTGAGGTCTAATTGGGACTTCTTACAAGGGAGATCCCCTTGACATGTTGGCAGGTCCAACACTGTCAACAAGGGCTTAACATATATGAAAAATAATGATCTTAAATAGTTATGATCATTTTCCAAGTATATTATTCTACATTGTATCTTTCCAAAAACTTTTGAATCATGATGCAAGAGCATTAACAAGAAGGTTATCAGTAAGCTAAAAACCCAGGAGACTGAGGATGATAATGTTGGTGGTGTTCATCCAAGGGGCCAATAGGTAAAGGTATGTAGAGTTTAAAGGATAGAATGGTTGATGAAACATGTACCAGAAAGAGTTTCTTAGAGAATCAACAGATACAATGATTAGAAACCCATGTTTTATAGTGGACGATGACTTTTTTATATGGAAATTCAACTTATGTTTATGTTTGCAGGTACAATATGGAATATGGAGAAGGTTGAGAATGAAGAATACCAAATGTGAAGATCAATAATGATGAAGTTATGGAACCTAGAAGAGAGAAAGGATTGGCTTAATGAAGATTTCTCATGAAAGAGGGAACATCCCTCCTTGTAAAGTTTAATGAATAATATGGTGAAAATGTAATATTGTAGACTGGTTCTAGAAGTTTTCTTAGGAATGAGAGATAGAGAGAAATGAGAGATATTTGGGATGAAGGTCTCTTGAGATATCCATAGAAAGATTTAGGGAGATGTTTTAGGAGATTTTGTGGAGAGTTATGGAGATGACTATGCATATTGTTTCAGTAGAAGGTCTAATATTAATAATTACCTATTCTTATATAAATAGACCAATTGTACCAGGAAAATGGTTGGGAATGATTAATTAATATTATTCCCCTTCTGGGGGGGGTACTTTGAAATAAATTTCTTGATGTCCCTTTATTTTCTTTATAATGGTGTGTTTATGTGTATGTAGCTCTAGGATACATCCTTTTTTTATGTATGTAGCTCAAGGCTACATCATTTTTGGTATCAAATCTTAGCAAAAGGTTATAAGTGGAGTAGATTGTTGTCAATTTTATTTTGAGTAGGGCTATAATTAATGTTGCTACTATGTGAAAGGTGTCCCTTGGATGAGGAAAAAGTTGCCATATTTAAAGATTATCCACTTGGAAAGTGTTGCAGAGGCTACAACCACCCTCCAAAATTTTATTTATGCTTCAATTTTGGAGCCTCCCTTCTTATCCACAGGAGCTAATCTTACACTGATCCAGGTATTCATCCTTTGACTGAGACTTATCTTTTCATTTTTTCTTTTGTTTGCTCACTTAGCTCATTCTTCTAAGTCATGAGTTGATCTCCCAACTTGGTCTCATTGCATTTTTGGGCTTTCCTCGAGAAACTACACAATCCTTGAGGGAAAGAAGCCTTTGTGATAGGAATTGCGCAGTCTTGAATAGAAGTAAGCTTTGAGCTTAGAAACTATACAGTCATGGGAGGTAGCCCAAAAACTGGGGAACCCTCACTAAACTCAGAAACTGTGCAGTGCACTGAGCCAGAAAGTTGTCCAGTTCCCCAAAATTGCGTAGTATTTCCAAGCGGTGTGCATGGAAAGTTTCCCAAAGAAAGCAAAAAAAAGAAAAAAAGAATCCCTAAAAAATAGGGATCTATTTTAGTATCCCAAAGGAGGCACTTGCATTATTTTTAGAAACTTCCGCCAAGTGTTTCTTTTTCCTTAATTTTAGGTATGTGTGTCATAAACCCTAATTCACCCAAAAATATTTAATTGATACTTCTAGAGCTCATTTTCACACTCGATCTTGGAGATCTAGAATTCCCAAGGAGATCAAGGAACCTTCGGTGCGATTGTCGTTGTTTTTCCGGATGAGTTTTTCTTTTGTCGTCTTTTGCCGCTTTTTCTGTTGCTTTTTGTCATTTGGCTTGTGTGAATGTTATTTCACTTGTTTCTCTTCATGGTTTGTGTTTTAACTTATAGAAGTTTTGTTTTAAGTTATAGATTTCCTTTCCCAAGTGTCGCATTAGATTTCTTGTTTTTACACCAATGGTTGTTGTTGCGGCGACTCTTGCCACATACTTCGTTTTCCTTCCATTTGATTAATTGTTGCACTTGATTCACATGCATTTAATTTCACTTAGTCATATTTGCACTCATATTCACATTTTCTTTCACATCTACTCATTTTCCACGCTTCCATTGGGCAGATCCACACTTCCCTTTGGCTGGTTTTCCATTTGTCCATCTGGCACTACGTAATCCTAAGCCTCAAGCCATAAGTTTTTCCTATGGAATTACGCAGTGCATAGTCCAATATGGATATAACTATGCACTACGTAGCTCCAGGATCCAACCTCTCATCTTGTCCACTGAGAATGTGGAATGCATAGTCTCTCCCAGGTCTCTACCCAAGATGACCTGTGCATTACGTTGTTTCAAGCCCCAATCTTCGACCTTGGCTATTGGGACTGCGTAGTGCACAGTTCCCACAGTAAGTCAGTCTTTGTTGCTAGTGAAAATTGTGTATTCCTCCCCATATGATACCTAGTTTTCTGCTTGAAATTTCCTTGTAAGTGCATTTTCTTAAGACTAACATTTTCTTTCCATGAGTTTCCTTTCTACCCCACAAGTATAGCATTTGCTGAACACCTCTTCAACAGTCACTGTTACCATGGCACCTAAGCGAGCTACTTCAAAGGAAACCACTGAGAGCAATAATGGGGAAGAAGTTGAGCAAACATCAGTTGATTTGACAGTGTATGTAGATACTCAATTGTTTATAGAAAAGGGATCATCACTGACATGGCAGCAGATTAAATATGCTTTTGCAATGGAATTTGAGGTAGACTTAAAGGATTGAGAGGTTTATCTAAACATCTGGAAGTTAGGGCTATACAAGGTTGCATGCAAGTATCCAACTTTCCCATGTGCGGATGTCAGTAGCGGGATTATCTCACACATTGATGAGAAGACCATGACATTGAGAAGCACCAGCGGGTAGAATATTTCCAGCAAATGTATCACTTTCCTAGCGAGTATAGCGCATGGATACACTCTTCTATGCAACCCATAACTATGTGAACACGAGAGAAATTTTCAAAGGTTGGGTGAAGGATCCATCGAAGTTTTGATAGACACCCACCCATGTGTACAAGACAAAGTCCCTTGGAAAGGCTTACCAGCTCTTGGTTATCTTTGCTTGCAGGATCCATGGTCAAGAGAGCACAAAAACCTTTCCTGAAGGGTGGATAGTCTTACTGGACCAAGTGGTGAATGATGGGAAGTCGTTCAACTAGTCAGATTGGTTGGCTCGACCATTGAAGGCCAATGTAGCACATGCTCAGAATCCTCTTGAGGGTGAGAGAGCAAGGTTCTATATGTTTTTATACTTACTAGATGCAATATGTTCACAAAAGCAGTTCCTTGGCATGAACTGGACATGGACACCATGAGAAATTGTTGTGCACATCTATTGCAAGTTGCTTTCAGAATGTAGTTATCGAGGAGTAATGGCATGACTAACTGACCACTTCATCATCTTGTTGTACAAGCCTGTCTTTAAAGAAGATCCACCTTGCATGTCACGATAAGTAATGGAGGTGATATCAGACATTGCAGATTGGTATGCCTCACCAGGTGGCACCTTCATTAGAGTATTTGGCAGAGAGAAGCCTCCGCATGTTTTACCAAGGTATGCCACTAACAAACTTGTTATGCAAGAATTATTGTAGCATCTCACCACAAGGTTGTTAGAAGCATTGCATAGGAAGAAGAAAGCACCATGACCCACTCTTCCTTTGCAGATTGGATTATATGAGATAAAGAACTTGAAGGTCACGGATGTCGAGGCAAAGGAGATAGTGAGTTTTGAATTCGGCACTTGATAATTTAATCTATATGATCCCCGCAATATTTGTAAGGACCATTGCGCGAGAGTTTATTTCTATGGATCAGTGGGGAATTTCATTGGCCAGAGGAGGATCCATGGAGACACTGTTACAATGCCTCCAGAATCCATGAGTTGATCAGCTTAGCAGGGAATTCACAAGCTGCTCCACAGACGATAGCAACTCTGGAAGAAACAATAGCAAAAGGAATCAATCCCATGTAGGATAAGGGAAAGAGGAAGATTGTTGATAGTCGAGAGGGAGAAAAAGCTGCAAGATGGAAGAAGATAATATTCTCATGAAAGCAACTTTGGTAGCAAAAACGAAGAGGAAGAAAAGGATGTAGAGAGAAAAGTGGAGGAAGAGAGAAAAACAGAGGTTGTAGGAAGCAGAACTGAAAATGGAGGAGAGAATGAGAAGAGTAGCAGAAGTAGGAAGAAGAATAGGGGCAAGGTGTAATGATAGAGGAAATGACACCGATACATGTTGAAGAGTAGGGAGAAGACCAACCAACAGTTGAGGAGGAAGGTGAATAAATGTAGGATCAGGAGCTTGCTTAACAGATTGAGTAATTGATTGAAGTGGCAGACATGGAGATGGAACACGAGTCACAGAATGAAGATGTTTATCTGACGCAGAGAACACCAAAGGTGATCCCACAGCCTCCACCACCTGCAACATCAGAGCTATCCCCAAGCAAGCAAGGGGGTGTTGTTTCCCTTGATGATGATTCGGTAATGGATGTGTACAATCTATCATTTGATGAGTTCCAAAGGAGGATTGTACAAGCACAGAGTAAGAACTTTCCAGATGATCACACATCACCTGCATTCATTAGAGAAAGAGTGATAGTGTAAAACACCAGGAAGCATCCAAATGCCACTATTGAAGCCAACTTGGCCTATGCAGGAGAAAAAATATTAAACATTCAGTATTTGACGATCGAGAATGAGCAATTGGCACAGAACTTACAGGATGCTAGGCAACAGGTAGGACAACTCCGCGCAACAATGTAAAATGTAGTTTCCACACAGTTTTTCTTGGAGGAGATGACAGTAGTGATACATTTTGAAGCATAAACACTTGGAGAAACCATACGGAAGCTATATGATGGGTTTGTCACCGTACATAAAGCAGTTGTCTATTTGCATGACCTACAACAGTAGAGCAAAGAGTTTGTTAAATCTCTCAAGAACATACAAGCTGCCATTTCCTGTGTGCAAGAGTGGACAATGAGATACAAAGGGGCACTGCTTGATTTAGTGAAAAAAATGAAGCCATAGGTAGAGCTGGAGAAAGTGATGGTTCAGATGTTGATTCAGAACAACAAGTAGCTTGCCTCATTCATCAACAACATTCAAACCTCATATGTACGGTTGTTTTGTAGTTTGGATGTCTTGGTGAGAACGCACTACATCCCATCAGTCAGTTCACTCACCAATGCCAAATCCAAGGACCAAGTCTAGGAGTAGATCGAAGAGTACTTAGAGAAGCTAAGGCAGAATGCCACCATAGAAGACTTGGAGCTGAACAGATAAAACATGCAGAATTTCATCGGTGGTCCTATCCAAGTCAGAACAATGTCGCTCATGCTTCAGAATGAAATGGAAATAAGTTCCAAGACAGTGTACGCGGATGCCATGGAGGCCATATTTTGTTTCCATCCAGACACCATTATGCAGTTTGAAACCGAGAAGCAGCAAGTGGAGGTTGCTGAGCTAGACTTCTCCAAAACTCAAGCATCATAGTGTTGTGTCTTGTTAGGCTGTCAAGTTGTCTCTACCCTATTTTTTCTTATATGGGTACAAGTGTAAAGTGTAATATTATTTGTAATTATGTTGTAAGTGAAATTCCAAGTGCCAATATTAGAATTTGAACAATCATCATGTAATGTAATCTGTCATTTTGTAAAGAAGTTAAAGAGTCATGAGGGTAGTCCAAAGGTCACAAAGGGGAGTTCAAGAGTCACCCTCTTGTTATAAATAGAACCTCATAAATCATGTAACATACTTTTGGGGAGACAAGATTTTGGTTACGCTTAGGAATAGAAAGAGCTTGGGAGTATTGTGAAGAGCCTTGGCTTCTTCATAGTGTAGAGTAAGTATACTTCTTTGGAGGAGCAGGTGTTCTTGACTATAAATGTTCCACTATTGGGGCTAGTTGTTGTCAATGGTGTATGTATGAATGGAACTTTCACTTATAATATTAAAACCAAAGGCAATGTTCTTTCATGCATATGTTGTGAATATAGTAGGGTTATTCTTGGTGTATTTGCAATGTATGTTATTTAACTTACACTTATGATTATGAACTATTTCGTTTGCATGTATGAATCTTGTGAATGTGTGTTGTTGTATTACATCATCAATTTAACTTGTGGACTGTTCCACATCTTAGCTTGTGATGTCATTATGCTCGTGTGTTCCTTTCAAGTTGTGTACTATTACAGGCTTCCAAGGGGCACACTTCCTTTTCCCTTCGTGTGTTGGAACCTTCATGCATCACACTTGACTCTCTGTGGGGTCACACACTTTCTCTCACCCAAGTTATCATACTTCCCTCTGTGCATTTTCACTATCAAGTCATAACATTACCACCCATTATTGGGATCCTACTCCAAATGGTGTGAGGTCTAGTTGGGACATCATATTAGGGAGATCCCCTAAATGTTGGCAGGTCCAACACCATCAACATTTGTGGCGCTAGAAGGAGGACTAGATGACAAGATGAGCCTTTGAAGTCTGTTTGAATTTTTTCACATATTTAATGACTTCTTCCACAATCATAGCCCCAACATGTTTTTCTAGACACACAAATCTAAAAGTGTTGGTGAGAATTATTGATGACTTGTCCAATCTGAAGTTCAATGGTGAGGGTGAAACAACCTTATTTCATCACACCACACAGTTTCTTGATTTCTACACAAAGCACAACATCCACTGTGACGATGTTGGTTGTAGGTTGTTCATTCTCATATTCAAAGGGCACGTACGAGACTAGTGTAACACATTTCCTAATGACTCCATTCACTCTTTTGAACAAGTTTTCATAGAGTCGTGTCGTGCTTTTGATTTCTATGATCGTAAAGCTCCTAATAATTTTTTTTAAAATTTGCTAAAAGAAACTAATGAATCCATTCAGGATTTTCACAATCATTTCATCCATTACTGCTTTGAATTTCCTGAAGATGAAGTTGATTGGTATTTCTTGGTAGAAAAATTTCTATATCTTTTTCACATCTCTGAGAAATCCACATGAGTTAGAATCATTTGAACCTCTCCCAACATACCTCGGTATTAGAGCTTCTAAATCTGAGACAGACAAGGTTTCTCTTCCAAGTGACCCTCCGTCCCCTTCTCATCAAACAACTCTAGTTCCTTGGGTCGAGGTGGGAGAAGTTCAGAATTCATCTCTTCATCTACCACCATCTTCTCCTACCTCACATACTTATAATTTCAGTGCAGATTTGGATTGTGACTGTGATGTTTGTGATGAAATGATACCTCCTCGTCTTCCATCCTTTGGTCTATCTGATCCTTTTGATTGTGATGTGTTGTGTTCACTGCTTTCTAATTTCTCTTGTGATGTACACGAGGATAAATTTCTAGATGGAGTTGGTGTTGAATATCCAACTTGCGATATCATTTGTGATGAATATGTGTGCGAGTCTGAACAAGAATCTACGCTAAAGGATGACCTCCTTCTATCAACACCTCTTCCACATTATGCTCACATTTTCCATGATTCTTTGATTCCTGTTCAATCTTATGAAAGTTTAGTTCTTGTTGATGTTACTACTTTCCAACATTCACAGAACATGTGGAATGCCATTTTTTCATTTGAGTATAGAGAGGAAAAATATTTTCTATTGGATCCTCCCAATCTCTCATCTTATCTTTTTGGGAACATGGAGGGTGAAATTTCTCGTTCTCCATTATCCCCTATTTATGATTCGTTAGATCATGAGGATGCCACTATTTGAGATCTTTAACTTTCTGATCGTGGTTGTCATTTTCTTTTCATTGATTCACTTAATCACGATTTTGATTCATCCACTATTGATCTTTCTAAGCTATCATTCTTCGATGATCCATCTTCTGATGAATTGGAACCTCCCCAAGTTGTTAAGGCACATCAGCCCAAGCTAATGGTTATGTCAAGTTCTCGCGGTCTTGAGGTCGGTTCCTCTTCCGATAAGAAATGTGTTGAATCTTTCTAGGCTCCTCATCACTCTATTGTAGACATTGAAAATAAATCTATTTTAAAATTTTCACATCCTTCATCTATATCGCACGATCCCATCGCTTAGACATTGGAGGAGTCGTACGTAGCAAGGACTACTGCAAAACAAAATTTTTCTTCTTTCTTCATGTTTGTTTGTTTTTCAAGTTTGAACATTTGTGCCTACATGTCTTTGATTCACAGTGTGTTTAAACACCATGGTTCATCCACAAAGTTCCTTTCATGCGCTTTTCAGTTTTACTTTTATGTGGGTTTATTCGAACTTTGAACATTTTTTTTTGTATTGCCTTAGATTTTTTATTTGTTGGTATTCTTGTATATCTTTCTTGACATGCACTCCCTCACCTACATAAGCTAGCCAATGTGCCAGTGGCTGTATTAGAAGTATAAATTTACATAAGTTTGGCCTATGCTCTATTTAGGCTAGGAGTAGGAGTAGTTTTTCTTTTATTTGTTGTTTCCTTGATTTTATTTACTTTGTTTTGGTTCCACTCTGCTTCTTTCCTTTCATTTTCTTCCTTTTCGGTTATAGGTTAGTTTCTACATGAGAATGTGTTTGGGTTTTGAGAAAAACTCAGTGAAATCCAAGAGGAAGTTTTATTGTTATCAATGTTTGGTTATCTATTTATCTTGCATTTATTTTAGTCTATGATACTCCTATGGAAAAATACATTCCTTTCAGAGAGAGTCATAGTGAAATAACGACGCTTACACTTTTAACTAGTACCGCCTACTCTAATGGGTCTTCTATTTTTTGTTAATCCTTGTCAACTAAGTCGGGTAAAGTAAGGAGAGGGGGAAACCTTAAAAAATATGTTAGAGGTATATATAAATATCCTTCTCTGAAGGGAAAACCTCTTCTTCTCTCAATAAGTTGGGTTCCCTCTACCTCCCTATGAAATAAATAAGTGCATATGCATAGTTCTTTGAACAAATAAAAAATGAAAAAATGAAAAATTAAATAAAGGGTGAAATAAGAGAAAGGATTCCCACGCAGAGAGATGAAGCAAGTAACACTGGCAGGGTATTGTCGAGGCTTGCTAGTAGCAGGGAAATTCTTGTGTTCCTGAAGTGACTTTGTCGGGGTACTCTCCAGGCCTGCTGGCAACGGAGCAACACCAGAGATGAAAACTAAGACTCTGACAATCTATTTTACTTATGCATCTATATACTCCCCATCCCCAATCAAAACAACTCAGTCTGACTTGGATTGGTATGTGTTTTGTTGATAAAGAGAGTGGTAGGGAATATATATTTAACTCAAGATAAGTGAAGAAGTCGTGATAATCAAAGAACTGAACAATACTTCTATAAGTGTTAGACCTATTTTTCATAAGACAAGATCCTGTTGTAGCAGCTACAACCACCCTCCAAAATTTGTCCTTAGCCTATTTTGGAGCCTCCCTACCAACCTTACACAACACTTTGTCTTTCTTTGTCAAGCGCTCAAGCTTCAAGTGTTTTCCTTGCACGAAGGTAGCCTGTTGATCACAGTTGATCCATTTGCCTCATAGACTGCTCACCCAGACTTGGTCCAGCTATAGGCTGAGTAGCTTCACTTTGAAAATTGCACATTTTTGGAGGGAAACCAACCTTCCCTCCAAGAATTGCGTAATCCTCTCTGGCAGTCCGCTCAGCTCTAAGATTATGAAATCCTACTAGACAACCCTCCCAGTAAGATTTGCACAAATTTTCCCAGCAACAGGTTGTTCAACCCAGAATTTGTGGAAATCTGAGCAGCAATCAGCTGCTCTACCCAGAAATTGTGTAAATCTCCTAGGAAGCCAGCCCAACTCCCAGCCAGAAATGTGCATTTCTCTCCAGTAGTCAAGAAGTCTCTTGCATGTGCAACTGAGTTGATTGGTTCCCTCCGGGACTGAGCAAAAAAGACTTGTATGCATGAACTGCTTCTCCCAAGGCAACATGCAAAGGCATCCCTTGTTTCAAGGATCTATGTTTAGCATTTGGAGGTTACATGCAAGGAGAAATTTCGAAACCTCCCACCAAGTGTCACTTCCCCTAGATTTGTGGCATGCACGTCACAACCTCAATGTTATCAAAATTCATCAACCAAATGCTGCAGAGCTCATTCCTCACATCAAACTTGAAGCTCTGACATCCCACATCACATCTAGGATCTTTCGACATGTTTCAGCTCAGCTGTTTTAGGGTAAGCCCACTTCCCACACCTTGTGTTACATTTCTGTCACTTTTTGTGTTGTCTCTTGTGGGAGTATTGTTTGCTTGATATTTTTGAACACTTGATGTCATTTACATATATACTAGCTCATCCTAGCTCTGTTTCAATTTTTGTTGCTATCTCACTGCTGTCGCATGCATGAAACTGTTTTGCACGGACGTTCACCCAATCGGTGAACTGCCTCACCCACATGCATGTTGATCTATTTATTGAATCTTGCATTCATGTTTTGCATGCACTATCAATCACTTCTGCTATCACTTAATCTCACCATGAATTTACTGTCTTAGTTGCTTTCAGTTGCCTATCAGCGAGTCGGGCCAACCTTGACTTGGACTCTGCCTCCACCAAGGTTGTATTGTGCAATCTGGGGAAGGAAGGCTCACCTTCCTCTCCAGATTTTCACATTCCTATCTAGCATTGGCCTCCAGGGCAGTCTTGCACATTTTTGGTGGACAGTGGCTGCTTGGCCAAGGAAGTTGCGCAAATTTATCCCTAGGCCAACAATCCTTCCTAGCTGGAATTGCGCATTACGCAATCCCAATAGTTAATAACCAGACTGGACTATGCATTGTATAGTTCCAGTAGTCAGCTAGTCTCCCATCATCCCAGATTGTGCATTGGGCAGTCTTGGCAGTCAGTCTCCCAACCTCCCGGCCGAAATTGCGCAACCTTCATGATCATTTACCCAGGTATGTTGTAAGTCATTTCTCATGTTCATTTTGGTTTTCCACTAACAGATTGCTTACTATGAGTGTTGCCATGTCTCCAGGTATCGCAGGTTTTCGTTTGTCTCTCAGTAGTATAGGTACAATGGTTTCCAGGAGAGCAGAGATGAAGACACCGTTAAGAGCACGCTTGGGGATCCAGTCGATTAAGTGTCTATGAGCTTGCCTACTCACAAAGACATCAAGTTGTTCATAGGCAAGGACATCAAGTAGAAGCATCACAACAAACAACATCATGAACAACATCTAAAGGCAACATATTGAATGCAGGGAACATAGTGAATGCAAGAGGAAGGTTGTTGACAACACAGAGGCAGAACAAGTTGCAAGATCAAGCAGATCAACTGATAATGAAGGTAACTTTGGAGACTCAGGTTATGTGGTGACAACACGAAATGAAGGTCATGTGGATACAGAGAATGAAATGAAGAAGGAGTTGCATGTGCCGAAGCAACAACTCAAGGAAGAACATGAAGCTACACAGACAAACGAATGAGTTACAGTAGGATCAAGAACAACAGTGGGCGCAACTTGCACTCATGGATGAAATTGTGCCCGTACAAGTTAAAGATACATCCCAAAAGGTAACACGGAGCAGACATGATAAGAAATTTTTTTGATCACATGCAAGGGATTCAGCAACATGCATGTCATTGTGTGCAAGCATACAACCCAACCCATTCAACAAACTCACCAAGGAATGAGTTACAGTAGGATCAAGAACAACAGTGGGCGCAACGTGCACTCATAGATGAAACTGCGCCCGTACAAGTTAAAGATACATCCCAGAAGGTAACACGGAGTAGACATGATAAGAAATTTTGTTGATCACATGCAAGGGATTCAGCAACATGCATGTCATTGTGTGCAAGCATATACAACCCAACCCATTCAACAAACTCACCAAGGCGAAGACAAGAAGCAAGTCCAACTAGACTTGAACATGTACTTGGACAAGTTGATGTGCATGACCACCAGCACACCCTTGAATATCGACATAGACACTATGCATCAGTGTGTTGCTGGTTCAGCCATACCCAAGAAGACCACGTGCATGTTAGTAGATGAGTTGGATGAAAGGGGTGATCCAATGCACTGGTAGCAATGGAGGCAAGAGTTCACTTCAGCAAGATGTCACCATGAGGTGCATGCACACCATCATGGATGACCAAGCTTGGCATAAAATCACCACCTTCACCATCAAAATCATTTCAAAGGGTTGGTCTCACCACAACAGACTGAGTGTCAGTGATGTTTTTCAAGGCTTGCTTAAGTCATGTTGTCTCACATGAGTACATGTGCATTGTAATGTTGAGTCATGTCAAGTGTAGGTCAAGTGTCAATAGTAGAGGTAATAGTCATAGAGTAGGTGAAGAGTCACGAGGGTAGTTGATTGGTCACAAAGGGGAATGTCAAGGGTAACCCCACCCTTTGCTATAAATAATTCCTCATAATTCATTGTATAGGCTTTTGGTCAACCAAGCTTCTACTAAGACTATCTTGAAGAAGGCTTGGATAGTATTGTAATGTGCCTTGGATTCTCCACTGCACGGAGCTAGTACATCTCTTTGGAGGAGTAGGAGGATGTGCCTATAACATTCCATTGTTGGGGCTAGCAAGTTTACATGGATGTATTGTATGATTGTGACTTACACTTCTTTATATAATAAGAGCCAACACATTTTCATGCATATGTTGTTATTGTAGTTGGACCACTTCGTTTGCTTTAATGATAATATGTTGTTTAACTTATGTACTTGTGTATGAACTAATTCACATGCAATTATATGAATCTTATTGTTAATGTGTTGAATATGTTGTTAATGCTGTCACCATCCGTGTCGACTTCTCTGCCAGACATCAGGCAGACCTTTCACTTGAACCTTTCTATAACAACCGTCACACTCGTCTCGTACTAATTAGTGAGTGTTGTACGTGTTATCTTACCTTGTATGATGTGACTTCTGCATCTGAGTGGACTACTTCACTAGAAGCTGTACATATCCTTTGGGTTGTGTGTTCCTAGCTCAGTTGGGACTAATCCCTTTCAACCTGGAACTCACCTTCACCTCCTCCCCCATTCAAAGTGTTGGAACCTCTCATACACCTTCCTTGACTCATTGCATCAGTTACACCCTTTCTGCTGACAAAGTTATTCTACTTGCCTATGTGCAACATCGCGGTCAAGGCATTACCTTACGACCCATTGCTGGAACTCCTATACCAAACAGTCTGAGGTCTAATTGGGACTTCTTACTGGGGAGATCCCCTTGACATGTTGGTGGGTTGAGCACCGTCAACATTTCTGGCACTAGAAGGAGGGCCTAATGACAAGCTGTGTCCTCTCATCCAATTTTAAACCTTTGCATATCTTCCATGGAGTCTTGCATTCTTCTTCCCCCGAGGTTTTTTTCGAATCATGAATATATCTCCATCTCGAGGAATATTTTTGATCTCTTGTCCACTCACACGTATGATGGTGAAGGCGAAGTGGCCTTGCCTAAGAACTTGTGTAACTTTCTTTCCATGATTTATGAAGAAGATGAGTTTTCTGACGAACAGGCTGGTTTGCTGCTTGCATATACACTTCGCGAATCTCCATTTTGTTGGGTGCTCAGCCTACCAGCTAAAACTGTGCACTCATTTGAGCACTTCTGTGATCTTATTGAACACAAATTCTCTCAATTTGATCCAGACCATATTAACCGGAAACTGTTATAGCAACGGAGGGTTCCACATGAATCCGTTATTGATTTTTGGCAGCGCTTCTATGACTTGTAGTTTCAAGCTCTGAGGAGCTAGATGAAATTTTCTTATCTTTGGGACAGGTTCAAGTACTACCTTAAGAAATCTACTCATCCCAAGAGAAAGTTTGATATCAAGCCTCGCACAACATTCTTTGTTGATGGAACTGTGCAATCTCATGTGGAAGCGGGCACTGACTCAACTGATTGTCTGCCTTCCTCTTATTCAACAACTCCACCACTGCCTAGTGATGTTGAGGATCATGCTCACACACATGTTCATCCTTCACACCCTCCCAACATCACTTCACTCAATTTTTGTGCAAATTTGGTTGTGAGTTCTTTGAGTCCTCATATGCATTCTTTTCTATGACCACCATCTTCGCACACAGTGTTCCTTTGGATAATGATGTCTTGTGTTCATCCATTTCAGACCCTTCACTTGTTGTGAACGAGGAACAACCCACTGACAGAGTTGGTGTTGCAC
Source organism: Pinus tabuliformis (assembly GCA_031772625.1). Taxonomy (NCBI): domain Eukaryota; kingdom Viridiplantae; phylum Streptophyta; class Pinopsida; order Pinales; family Pinaceae; genus Pinus; species Pinus tabuliformis. The sequence continues at coordinate 774,601,079 of CM062820.1, read as the reverse complement.
AACCAACATGCACTATCATTCATGAAGAGTATGAGTGGTAGCTTGAGCATCAACACTCGGTGAAGGATAACTCCCTTCCGTCTGAGCCCCCTTCGTTCTTTCCTAACATCGTTGGTGAACCTTCCATCCATGATTTCACATGTGTGTCTTCATCCACTAATGCACCCATTGTTGATATTTGGCAGGACACACCGTATGTTAGCCCATCATACAACAAAGGAGAGGACCAATCACTCATTGGAAATCCATTTGATATTTCATCTATTTTTTCCAGAAATGCAGAGGGTGAACATCCTTCCTCCTCATCTACCCCTCTGTGTGATTCATCAAACCTTGAGGATGCCGACCAACATCCTGAATTTTATGATCTTGGTTGTCATGATCTCTTCACCTCATCATCTGATCATGATGTTGGTTCAGTCATTGTTAATACTTTTGAGCCACTGGTCTACGAAGATCCATCTGTCAACGAAGTTGAAACCCCACAGACCGTCGAGGCACTTTAGCCCAAGCTAATGGTTATGTCATGCCCTCACTGTCTTGAGGTTGGTTTCACTTTTGATAAGGAAATTGTTCAAACACTCAAGGCTCCTCATCACTCATTGTATGCACTCAATATCAATCTAACACTCATATTTTACTTCCTCCACTTGAACTACACGATCCCATTGCTCATGCATTGGAGGAGTCTTACATTGCAAGCACTTGTGCGTGACGCAAGTTATATTTGTTTCTTTCATTTTCTTGCATGTCATAGTTAATAGTGTGCTTATTCTTCAAAGTTGCACGTAGTGTCACATAGCACAATGATAAGTCTACAGACTGCCCGTCATTCACATGCACTCACTTATGTCCCATGGTCACTTTAAATCATGAAGTGTGGTTGTCTTCATTGTTATATATTTCTTGCTTGATGGTTCGCCCAACTAGGTTGCTCACGGATCAAGCCTTGACCAACATGGGTCTACCAATGGGCCAGTGGCTACATTGGAAGTATCATTTCACTTGATCAGGCCCATGTACCATTAGTGTAGGAGTAGGAGTAGTGATTTCTTTCAGTTTCTTGCTTGCATGCTTGTTTGCTTACGTGCTTTATTTGCTTGTTTGTTTGCTTACTTGTTTGTTTACTTGCTTTGATTTCATTTTTTCTTCTTGTTGAAAAGTGTGCAACAAGAAATGCTTGTTGAGAATGCAACAAGATGATGGAGCTTAGTGAAAAGAGTCGCCTTCACTAAGTGGGCCCGCAGGCAAATTATGGCGCAAGTTCTATTTTTGATCACAGTGTGGGTGACCACAGTGTGGGTGGCCACAGTATGAGTGATCACAGTGTGGATGATCACAGTGTGGGTGATCACAGTATGAGTGATCACAGTGTGGGTGACCACAGTGTGAGTGATCACAGTGTGAGTGATCAAAGTCTATTTTTAGATTGGCTGTCAAAAATAGAAAAGTCAAATATTATTGTCTCATAATAATATTTGGACTATAAACTTGATCTTATTCTCTTGGAGCACTTCAGGATGAGCTACGGATGTGGTACATGTAGATCCCAGAGGGAAATACGTGGTTACCTATGGGATGACTAATATTTGCATGCAGGACTTCAATTAGAACTCAAGTGAGTTGAGTTTAGTGGACTGGAGGTGCAGTTGATGGAGTTGTGTTTAGTTTAACTTTGTTAAACTAGTTGTATTTAGTCTAACTGATCAATAGACTAGAGATGAGTTGGGTGAATTAGTTATTAATTAATTCACAAGTTATTAACTCATAATGCAACTATAGAATACATCAGTTAACTAAGTTTCATGTCAGTGCATGTTCAGTTCAGTAGGGACAGGTGTTAGAGGATCAGATTACTATCAGTTGTGGCTATAGCTGTGCATGATGATTTGCACAATCAGAGGGATTGATTATGCCAATGAATTGGCAAATATCAAGAATTGTAGCCTGTGCTCACGTCCAACAGAGTGTGAGTGATTATTTGTAGGTCAAATACGAGTTTGGTAAGCCATTCTCATCAGTTCTTGAGCAGGTATTGAGCTGGAGAGGCAGGCAAGCAGTGGAATAGATTTGGAGATCAGATCTGAGTTGTATTGTGTGTAACAGGTGGAGCTGGTACTTGATTGCTTGTGATAAGCATTTTACTTTGTAATGTTACATGATTCAATCAATATAATATACAGATAGTGTGGGGTTCTTAGCGAGATGCTTTCCCCGGGATACATACTGTGTTAATGAGTTTGATTGATGCTTCTATGTGTGCCTGTGAATGTTTATGCTTCTGTAAATTGGTGATCAATGTAGAGGAGATTATGTATTATACATGTTCCGCTTATAATTGTATGATCGGGATAATCTCTGTGAATATGTGTTAAATTATTCAAAATTTCTACATGGTATCAGAGCTGCTTGATTTGTAGAAGAGATTTTTACAGGATATCAAGCGAGGATTGATCATCGGATATATTATTCAGAAAGTGCTTACATTTTATTTCTTCAGGCAGAGTCTGTAATCGGACCAGGTAGCCTCTGGATTCATCCGTCTTTTGGAAGGTGATATATCCGGTGAATGCCCAAACAATCAATCTCTGTACAATAAATACTTTGTTCTCACGAATTTTAGGTCGGAAGTGCTTGAGTTTTGAGCTGGTGGAATTCGAATTTAATTCCAAAGAAAGAGATAAACTCAGAAACATTCAGTGTGGGAATGGAGACAGTATGCCCCAGTATCTCACGAAGTTCACCCAATGCCGGGATGAGCTGGGAAGTGTGGGGGTGACTGTCGGATGAGGATGGTGAGTCTAGCACTCCTTGACCTTCCTAAGAGTTGGCATAGCTACCAGGACTCAGTGAATGGAAGGGAGAAACTGCCAGGATGGGAGAGACTTGGTCGGATCTTGTGCAAGAGGAGATCAGGCGGAGCACCAGAGACGGTTCTTCATCCATGCAGTATGAGGAGAACTGTGCCTTAGCGAGTAAGGCGAAGAAGGGGAAGGGGAAGGTTTCTCTTTCCGAATCCAATTCTTCCAATGATGGGAAGAAGGTTGACAAGGCGAAGGTGAGATGCTTTTGTTGTCATGAGTTGGGTCATTATGCTACTAATTGCCCAAAGAAGAAGTCTAAGAAGGGATTCGGGGAAGGATTTGAAGGTGAGGCACTTGCTTCACAGTTTGAGTTGGATTTCACACTCTTTCAATGCTTGGTTTCATCCATGATGGGAAATGGTTGGTTTCTTGACAGTGGAGCTTCTTTCCACATGACTAGTGACAAAATTTTGTTCAGTACTTTGGAGGAGAAAGATCTCCAGATACTCATAGGGATGGGTAATGATGAGAAGTATAGTGTCTCAAGTGTAGGCATGGTTATTTTTCAGAGGGAGCATGGAGCTCGCCTTACCTTGACCGATGTCAAGTATGTACCAGGACTGAAGAGAAACTTGGTGTCGATCGCGATGCTGGAAGACAGAGGCTATGATGTAGTCTTCAGTAAGGGAAAGGTTTTCCTTAGAAACATCATCACTAGACAGGTGAAGCAGATTGGTTCACGGGTCAAGAACCTGTATGCTATTGAGGTTCAAGATGCATGCAAAGCCTTGAGCAACGAGGCAACTGATGGAGACTTGGTGGTTGAGAGGGAGCGTATATTACCTCTCAACATGCAGAGCCAGAAGAAGTCTCAGACGATTGTGGAGGAGCCACGATTGGTGAAGCAGCTTCAGGAGGTTGTGGAGGAGCCACAATAGGGGAAGCTGAGAGGAGATCGAGTAGAGACATCTACTCATCTAGAGACCTCCAGTAGGGGTAAACTTCGAGCCAGGTGGGCTGAGGGATCTCATGCAGCCATACCTCTAGGTAGGAGGTGGGGTGATGTGGATTGATCGTCCCAAGGAGGAGGGGCAAGATCCTTGAGGTACCCAACCTCTTGGATGAGACCTTGCTACAGGAGCCCCAATGTGTAGTAGCAGGAACTGATTGATTGGGTAGAGACAAATGCGGATGGAGTGGTAGAGAGAGCGACAGTGCAGGGAATCCCAGGACAGCGCATAGCTAGCAGGCTGGAGCAATACGAGAGGCACAAGTGTTTTGCACAGTGCTAGGTGGCAAAGAGAGGTGTGCAATGGTGCGAGATGCATGGAGATGTTGCAGTATCGCAGATGTCAGAGAGGGAGCACTTGTCAGCAACAGGTAGAGCTTCAGCATCAGAGGATGTTTCTAGCCCAACAGGGAGGTCAGTTGGGAGGTGCAGTGCGGATGCAATGCTGGGAGATAGAACCAGCAGCAGCACGGATGCAGTCAGAGATCAAAGTGACAGAGGCTAGAGTAGTCAGATATTGAAGAGCACAAAGATGCAGAGTCTTCAGTCGATAGAGGCAATAGCAGTCAGAGACTTTGATGACAGAGCAAGTGGACCAGCCAGATGTGTTGCATGGAGAACATTCCAGAGTTTCAGGATCGGGTTTGAGAGGAAGCCTTTCTTGTTGAGAGGGAGTGTTGAAAAGTGTGCAACAAGAAATGATTGTTGAGAATGCAACAAGATGATGGAGCTTAGTGAAAAGAGTCGCCTTCACTAAGTGGGCCCGCAGGAAAATTATGGCGCAAGTTCTATTTTTGATCACAGTGTGGGTGACCACAGTGTGGGTGACCACAGTATGAGTGATCACAGTGTGGATGATCACAGTGTGGGTGATCACAGTATGAGTGATTACAGTGTGGGTGACCACAGTGTGAGTGATCAAAGTCTATTTTTAGACTGGCTGTCAAATATAGAAAAGTCAAATATTATTGTCTCATAATAATATTTGGACTATAAACTTGATCTTATTCTCTTGGAGCACTTCAGGATGAGCTACGGATGTGGTACATGCATATCCCAGAGGGAAATACGTGGTTACCTATGGGATGACTGATATTTGCATGTAGGACTTCAGTTAGAACTCAAGTGAGTTGAGTTTAGTGGACTGGAGGTGCAGTTGATGGAGTTGTGTTCAGTTTAACTTTGTTAAAATAGTTGTATTTAGTCTAACTGATCAATAGACTAGAGATGAGTTGGGTGAATTAGTTATTAGTTAATTCACAAGTTATTAACTCATAATGCAACTGTAGAATACATCAATTAACTAAGTTGCATGTCAGTGCATGTTCAGTTCAGCAGGGACATGTGTTAGAGGATCAGATTGCTATCAGTTGTGACTATAGCTGTGCATGATGATTTGCACTATCAGAGGGATTGAGTATGCCAATGAATTGGCCAATATCAAGAATTGTAGCCTGTGCTCATGTCCAACAGAGTGCGAGTGATTATTTGCAGGTCAAATACGAGTTTGGTAAGCCATTCTCATCAGTTCTTGAGCAGGTATTGAGCTGGAGAGGCAAGCAAGCAGTGGAATAGATTTGGAGATCAGATCTGAGCTGTATTGTGTGTAACAGGTGGAGATGGTACTGGATTGCTTGTGATAAGCATTGTACTTTGTAATGTTACATGATTCAATCAATATAATATACAGATAGTGTGGGGTTTTAAGCGAGATGCTTTCCCCGGGATACATACTGTGTTAATGAGTTTGATTGATGCTTCTATGTGTGCCTGTGAATGTTTATGCTTCTGTAAATTGATGATCAACGTAGAGGAGATTATGTATTATACATGTTCCGCTTATAATTGTATGATCAGGATAATCTCTGTGAATATGTGTTAAACTATTCAAAATTTCTACACTTCTTCTCTTGCTTTCGTCCATAGGTTAGAATTTTGTTTGTTCACTTGTTTTGTTCATAGGTTAGCTTTGCATGAACCATGTATGACTCTTGAAGTGAGCTAGGTGAAGTAAAAGAGGGCTTATACAACTATCACTACTTTTTTATCTGTCATCTTGCCTCTATATGATGAGCTTGTTACTTTTAGTCCATGATACGTCGAAGGAAAATACGTACTGTTCGAAGTGAACCTTGGTGTAAACATGACACTTGCGCACTAACTAGTGTAACCTTCTCTTGTCGATTTTTTTTGGGTTAACCCTTGTCAGCTCAGTCAAGTAGAGTAAGGTGAGGGGGAAAACCTTAACAAGCACGTTAGAGATAAAATAAACTACTTCTCTTTTGGAACAACCTCTTCTGCTCTCAATAATTCTGGATCCCTCTTCCACCTCTGAAATGAATAAGTGCTATGCATAGTCAAAAATGAATAGTCAAAAATTCAAAATTAAAAATGAATAAGGAAAAAGAAGAGAAAGGATTCCTACATGAGGAGGTGATGCAAGTAACTCTTCCAGGGTACTGAACAGGCTCACTGGCAGCGGAGCCATGCTTGTGTTCCTATGTGACTCCACCAGGGTACTGTCTAGGCTTGCTGGCAGTGGAGCAACACTAGAGATGAAACTAAGACTTTGATGACTATACTGCTAGTGCACCTAGATACCCCTCAATCCCAATCGAAACAACTATGTTGCATTGGCTTGGAATGTGTGTCAATTGACCAAGGGTTTGGTAGATGCTACATCTTACAATCAAGTTAGTGTGAAACCAAGATGAGCTGAAAACTGAGCAATATGTCCAGAGGTGTTAGACTTTCTTTTCACAAACAAGGTCCATTGAGAGATATGGAGTTCTACTAGTGTATCACCAAGTGTTGCAATAGTTACAACCACTCTCCAAAATTTTTCCTTAGCCTATTTTAGATACTCCCTACAAACCTTACACATAATTTTGTCTTGCTTCGTCAAGCACTTGAGTTTCAAGTGTTTTCCTCATGCAATGGCAGCCTGTCGATCATAGTTGATCCATTCCCCTCACAAGTAGCTCACCCAAACTTGGTCCAGCTACAGGCTGAGCAACTTCCCCTTGAAAATTACACATTTTTGTAGGGAAACCAACCTTTCCTCCAGGAATTGTGGAATCCTCTCTGACAAGCTACTGGGCTCCAGGATTGCGTAGTATTGCCAGCCAACCCTCCCAGCAGGATTTGTGCAAATTTTTCCAAAAGTAGGCTATTCAACCTAGAATTTGCACAAATCTAGGCAACAGTCAGCTGCTCCGTCCAAAAATTGCGCAAATATCCTAGGCCACTAGCCCATCTCCTAGCCAGAAATGCACATTTATCTCCAGTAGTCGAGCAGTCTCTTGCATGTGCAACTGAGTTGACTGTTTCCCTCCAGGACTAAGCAAAAAAGACCTGCGTGCATGGGCTACTTCTCCCAAGGCAACATGCAAAGGCATCCATTGTTTAAAGGATCTATGTTTGGAGTTGGAGATTAGATGCAAGGAGAAATTCTGAAACCTCCCACCAAGTGTCGCTTCCCCTAGATTCGTGGCATGCGCGTCACAACCTTGATGTTATCAAAACTCATCAACCGGATGTTGTAGAGCTCATTCCTCACATCAACCTTGCAACTATGACATCCCACATCACATCTAGGAGCATTCACCATGTTTCAACTCGACTTTTTTGGGGTAAGCCCACTTCCCATGCCTTGTGTTGCATTTCTATCACTTTTTGTGTTTTCACTTGTGGGAGTACTGTTTGCTTGATTTCTTTGAACACCTGTTGTCATTTACATATATAATAGCTCATCCTAGCTCTATTTTAGTTGTCGTTGCTATCTCATTTTTTTCGCATGCATGAAACTATTTTTCATGGATGTTCGCCCAACCGACGAACTGCCTCACCCACATGCATGTTGATCTATTTGTTGAATCTTTCATTCATGTTTTTCATGCACTATCAATCACTTCTGCTATCACTTAATGTCGCCATGCATTTACTTTCTTAGTTGCTTTCAGTTGCCCATCGGCGATTTGCGCCAATCTTGGCCTGGACTTTGCCTCTACCAAGGCTACATTGCGTAATTTGGGGAAGGAAGGCTCACCTTCCTATCCATATTTGTGCATTCCCACCTAGCACTGGCCTCCAAGGCTGTTTTGTGCATTTCTGGAGGACAGTGGCTGCTTGGCCCAAGAAATTGTGTAAATTTGTCCCTAGGCCAGTAGTCCTTCCCAGTTGGAATTGTGCATTACGCAATCCTAATAGTCAGCAGCTAGACTGGACTATGCATTGTGTAGTTCCAACAGGCATTCAGTCTCCTGGTAGCCAGATTGTGCCTTGAGTAGTCTTGGCAATCAGTTTCCCGACCTTCCAACCAATTGCGCAACCTTCATGATCATTTATCCAGGTGTGTTGCAAGACAGTTCTCATGTTCATTTTGGTTTTTGACTGACAAATTGCTTGCTATGAGTGTTGCCATGTCTCCAGGTATAGCAGGTGTTCATCTTCCTCTCAGCAGTATAGGTACAATGATTTCTAGGAGAGCAGAGACAAAGACACCATTCAGAGCATGCTTGGGGATGCAATCAATCAAGTGTCTATGAGATTGCCTACTCACGAAGACATCAAGTTGTTCGTAAACAAGGACATCAAGCAATAACATCACAGTAAGAAGCATCATGAACAATAGATGAAGGCAACATATCGAATGCAATAGGAAGGTTGTTGACAACACAGAGGCGGAACAAAGTTGTAAGGTCAAGCAGATCCGCTGATAATGAAGGCAACTTTGGAGACTTAGGTTATGAGGTGACAGAGCGACATGAAGGTCAGGCGGATACAGAGAGTAGAATGAAGAAGGAGTTGCATGTGCCAAAGCAGCAACTCAAGGAAGAACATGAAGCTACAAAAACTAACGAATGAGTTGCAGCAGAATTAAGAGCAACAGTGGGCGCAACATGTGCTCACGGATGAAATTGCACCTGTACAAGTTAAAGATCCATCCTAGCAGCTAACATGGAGTAGACATGGTGAGCAGTATTGTTGATCACATGCAAGGGATTCAGCAGCATGCATGTCATTGTGCGCACGCATGCAACCCTACCCATTCAGCACACTCACCAAGGCAAAGACAAGAAGTAAGTCCAACTGGAGCTGAACATGTACTTCGGCAAGTTGATGTGCATGACCAACAACACACCCTTGAAGATCGACATAGACACTATGCATCAGTGTGTTGTTGGCTTAGCCGTACCTGAGAAGATCATGCACATGTTAGTAGATGAGTTGGATGAAGGGGACGAACCAATGCACTGGTTGCAATGGAGGCAAGAGTTCGCTTCAGTAAGATGTCACCATGAGGTGAATGCACACCATCACGGATGACCAAGCTTGGCATCACCTCACCACCTTCACCATCACAAGCATGTCAAAGAGTTGGTCTCACCATAGTGGACCGAGTGTCAGTGATGTTTTGCAAGGCTTGCTCAAGCCATGTTGTCTCACATGAGTACATGTGTATTATAATGTTGATTCATGCCAAGTGTAGGTCAAGTGTCAATAGTGGATGTAACAGTCATAGAGTAGGTGAAGAGTCATGAGGATAGTTGAATGGTCAAAAAGGGGAATGTCAAGGGTCACCCCAACCTTTGCTATAAGTAGTCCCTCATAACTCATTGCATAGGCTTTTGGTTAGCCAAGCTTCTACTAAGACTATCCTCAAGAAGGCTTGGACAGTATTGTAATGCACCTTAGCTTCTCCACTGCACGAAGCTAGTACATCTCTTTGGAGGAGCAAGCAGAGGTGGTTGTAACATTCCACTATTGGGGCTAGCAGGTTTACATGGATGTATTGTATGATTGTCACTTACACTTCTTTATAAAATAAGAGCCAACACATTTTCATGCATATGTTTTTATTGTAGTTGGACTACTCTGGTTGCTTTAATGATATATGTTGTTTAAATTACGTAATTGTGTATGAACTGATTCACATGCAATTATATGAATCTTGTTGTTAATGCGTTGAATATGTTGTTTATGTTGTCACTGTTCGTGGCGACTGCTCTTCCGGACATCAGACGGATCTTTCACTTGAACCTTGCCATAAAAACCATCGCACTCATCTCAGACTGATCTGTGAGTGTTGTACATGTTATCTTACCTTGTATGATGTGATTGTTGCATCCAAGTGGACTTCTCTATCGAAAGTTGTGCATGTCCTTTATGTTGTGTGTTCTTAAGTGAGTTGGGACTGATCCCTTTCAACCTGGAACTCACCTTCACCTCCTTCCCCCTTCGAAGTGTTGGAACCTCTCATACACCTTCCTTGACTCACTACATTAGTCACACCCTTGTTGCTAAAAGAGTTATTCTACTTGCCTCTGTGCGACATCGTGGGCAAGGCATTACCTTACGACCCACTGCTGGCATTCCTACACCAAACGGTTTGAGGTCTAATTGGGAATTCTTACCGGGGAGATCCCCTTGACATGTTGGTGGGTCCAACACCGTTAACAGATCCATATAGAGAGCTGGATTTCTACCAGTGCGTCCCCAGTGTTGTAGCGGCTACAACCACCGTCCAAAATTTCGCCTATGCTTTGATTTTAGAGGCTCCCTTCTTATCTATAGGAGCTCATCTTGCACTGATCTAGGTATTCATGCTTCGACTAAGACTTATCTTTTAATTTTTGATTCAATTTTCTCACTTAGCTGCTTCTTCTAAGTCACAAGCTGATCTCCCAACTTGGTCTCACAGCAGTTCTGGGCTTGCCTCCATAAACTCTACAATCCTTGAGGGCAAGAAGCCTTGATGATAGGAATTGCGCAATCCTGACTGGCATTCAGCCTTGAGCTCAGAAATTTCATAGCCATGGGAGGCAGCCCAGCATTGAGGCTTAAACTACTCAACCATCACTAATCTCATAAAATGCGTAGTGCACCGAGTTGGAAAGTTGCCTAGTTCCCCAGAACTGTGTAGTCTTTCCTGACAGTGTGTATGACAAGTTTCCCCCCAAAAACAAAAAAGTAAAAAATCATCCCTAAAAATATGGATTTATTTCAGTATCTCGAAGGAGGCACTTGCACTATTTTTAAAAACTTTCACCAAGTGTTGCTTTTTCCTTAATTTTACACATGTGCATCATAAACCCTAATTCACCCAAAACTATTTAATCAATGCTTCTATAGCTCATTTTCACACTCGATCTTGGAGCTCTAGCATTCCCGAGGATATGAAGGAACCTTCGGTGTGATCATCATCGCTTTTCCAAGTGAGTTTTTCTTTTGTTGTCTTTTGCTGCTCTTTCTTTCACTTTTTGTCATTAAGTTTGTGTGAATGTTGCTTCACTTGTTTCTCTTCATGGTTGTTGAAATTTTAACTTGTAGAAGTGTTGTTTTAAGTTTTAGATTGATTTCACACCAATGGTCATCATTGTAGAGACTCTTCTCACATACTTTATTTTCCTTTTGTTTGATTAATTGCTGCACTTAATTCACATGCATTTAATTTCACTTAGTTAGATTTGCACTGAGCTTCACACTATCTCTCAGACATTCTTATTTTCCACACTTCCCTTGGCATATCCACACTTCCCTTTGATCGTTTTTCACTTTGTCCGGCTAGCACTACCTAATCCTAAGGCTCAAGCCACAAGCTTGGCATATGGAATTAGATAGTGCTCAATCCAAGCTATCTACAACTGTGCACTACATAGTTCCAGGAGCCAGCCTGTCATATTAGCCACTGAGAATGTGAAATGCGCAGTCTCTCCTAGGCCTCTTCCTAGGCTAAACTGCTCATTGTGCAGTTTCAAGCCCTAAGTTTTGACCTTGGCTACTGGGACTACGCAGTGAACAGTTCCCACAAGTAGCCAGTCCCTCTTGCTAGTGAAAATTGCTCAATCCTTTGCATATTATGTCCAGTTTGCTACTTGAACTTTCCTTATAGTGGATTTTCTTAAGACTGGCATTTGTTTGCCATGAGTGTCCTTTCTTCCCCATAGGTATAACATGTATTTAGCACCTCTCTAGTAGGCACTGTTACCATGGCACCTAAGAGAGCTACCTCAAAGGAAACCACTAAGAGTAGTACTGGGGATGCAGCTGAGCAAACATCAGTTTATTTTCCAACATATGTAGATACTCATATGTTTATAGAAAAGGGATGATAAATTACATGGAAGGAGATTAAAGATGCTTTTGCAAAGGAATTTGAGGTAAACTTAGAGGATAAATAGGTTTATATCAGCATCCAGTAGTTAGGGCTATACAAGGTTGCATGCATGTATCCTTATTTCCCATGTGCAGATGTCATCAGTTGGATTGTCTCACACATTGATGAGAAGACCATGACATTGAGTAGTGCTAGTGTGTAGAAGCTTGCAACCTTCCGAGAATAAGACTTTTAGCAAATGTATCACTTTCCCGAGCTAATAGATCACATGGATTCACTCTCTTATGCCACCCACAACTATGTGAACATGAGAGACATTGTCAAATGTTGGGTGAAGGAGCCTATGAAGTTTCGACAAACACCCACCCATGTGTATTAGACAAAGATCGTTGGGAAGGCTTACCAGCTCTTTGTTATCTTTTCTTGCAGGATCCATGGTCAAGATAACACATAAACCTTTCTTGAAGGGTGGGAAATATTATTGGACCAAGTGATGAATGATGTGAAGTTGTTCAATTGGTCATATCTATTGGCTCGGTAGTTGAAGGCCCATGTAACACAGGCTCAGAATCCTCCCGAGGGTGAGTGAGCAAGGTTTTATATGTCTGCATACTTACTGGATGCAATATGTGCACAACAACAGTTCCCTGGCATGAACTGGACATGGACACCATGAGAAATTGTCATGCACATCTATTGCAAGTTGCTTTCAGAATGCATTTATTGAGGAGTAATGACACGACTACTTGACCACTTCATCATCATGTTTTACAAGCTTATCTTTGAACAAGATCCACCTTGCATGTCACAAGAAGCAATGGAGGTGATAATAGACATCGCAGATTGGTATGCATCACCAGGTGGCACCTTCATTAGAGCATTTGGTGGAGAGAAGCCTCTGCATGTTTTACCAAGGTATGCCATTGACGAACTTGTCATTAAATAACTACCGTGTCATCTCGCCAGAGGGTTGTTAGTAGCGTTGCACATGAAGAAGAATGCACCATGGCCCACTCTTCCTTTTCAGATTGGATTATATGAGATAAAGAACTTTAAAGTCATGGATTCTGAGGAAAAGGAGGTAGTGAGGTTTTAATTCAGCACTTGGGACTTTAATCCATATGATCCCTGCAGTATTTATAAGGACCACTATGCGAGAGTTTACTTTTCGTGGAGCAATGTCGAATTTCATCAGCTAGAGGAGGATCCATGGAGGCACTATTATAATGCATCCATACTTCATGAGTTAGTCAACTTAGCAGGGAGTTCATAGGCAAGATGAAAGCAGATCCTATTCTCATGAAAGAATCTTTGGCAACAGAAGTGAAGAGGAAGCAAAGGATGTAGAAAGTAGAGTGGAGGAAGAGAGAAAAGTAGAGGTTGCAGGAAGCGGAATTGAAGCTGGAGGAGAGAACGAGAAGATAAGCAGAAGGAGGAATAAGAACAGAGGCCAGGTGAAATCACAGTGGAAAAAGCGTTGACACAAGTTGAAGAGCAAGAACAAGACTAACCAACAGCTGAGGAGGAAGGTGAACAAATGCAGGGTCGGGAGCTTGTTCAGCAGATTCAGTAATTGATTGAAGTGAAAGAAATGGAGATGGAATAGGAGATATAAAATGAAGATGTTTATTTGATGTTGAGCACACCACATGTCATCCCACAGTATCCACCACCTCCAGTAGCAGAGCCAGCTCTGAGCGAGCAAGGGGGTGTTGTTCCCCTTGATGATTATCTAGTAATGGATGTGTACAATCTATCATTTTATGAGTTCTAAAGGAGTATTGTATAAGAATAGAGAAAGAACTTTCTGGATGATCACGCATCACCTGTGTTATCACAAAACCAGTACTAGGGGGCTGCAACTAAGCATGGTCTCATGTAACTATTTCAACCTATCTTTAGACCAAAGATTAGCCTCTTTGATCAGAGAGGGCTCTCTCAAAACTCTTGATAAAATCCTTCACACACTAGATGGCTAACTCTTTATTTACTTATGAAAACATAACTGGTTGGAAACACACCAAAAGATATCTCATTGGGCTATGGAGTCTATAATATCAGGTAGACAAGAAAAACACAGTGATCTCATAGAAATCAAGGCTCTTAGCATTACAAGTCAAACATATTCCACCACACATAGCTTGCTGTATACACAGGAAGTCAGAGCATATAAGTATGAATTCTGAGTGATTGCATACAACAAAACCATAAAATAACATAAGGTATAACACATCATCACTTCATTTGACCATGACAATCCTTCGAGAATCTTGAGAAGAGAATAACTCTGTTTTACTATTACTGTAAAAAAAGATCTTACAGTGGCCCAAAACAACACACTTTTTCTATTAAGTATCCAACCCTTTCTACATCTAACCTTGGCCCATATATAGGCAAGCAAAACTAAAACACCTCGAGCTTCCTCCTCCAGCATGAGGGGAGCCTCGAAGGTGGCTATTAACTATTCCTATATGCTATTTAATGTATTTATTACAAAGTGCTGAAATGTAATTGCACACAATCCTAATCAAACTAAAACATTAATTCCTTTCTCCTCGTATGCTTGATGCTTTCTTGAATGCTGTGACAGCTGTCCTCCTTTAGTTAAGTTGAGATGGTTGAAGGAGAACGTACTGAATGAGCTGGCCTTGGATTCCAGTCATGTAGATGGCTTCATTAATTAACTAAGGGAAATGCCCTGTTTGCACGGCTTTTGTCTCCCATCACTCTTCATCACTTTAAAAACAAGTCTGTTGTTCTTTAATTCTTCCCAAACACCGCATATCACCACACCTTTCAAATGAGCTGGAAACTTTATGAGCTGGAAAGGTGTCTGTAGTTGTTTGTTGGTCCTTAACATAATATGTTTTCCATCACCCTGAAATATAGGGAGCTGTTCCTGTTTGTCGGCCCTTTGTCTCCCAACATTCTCCTAAAATATAGCAGCCTGCTCCCAAATCCTTTAATGACCCCAAGTATGGAGTAATGCCAGATTTATGATGTGCTGGAGGTGGTCTTTGATAGACAGCTGTTCCTCTTCCTCAACTCCCGCTCACCGTGTTAGACTAGCTGCTCTGCACTTTAAATTATCACCTACAGCAGTTTCGTAGCGCGCTACGAAACTGCTGTGTGATTTAAAAACACAGTCCCCCTCACTGGTTTTCTGCTAACACTGTGCTACATTTATTAATGATCTTCCTCATTCCAACAAATGAACAACAATTTGCAAATAATCCTGTTTAGCTGCCAGGCTTCAATGTCAATAGCTTTTCCTAAAAACAAACTCAAACAGCATGCCCGGATTCCTCTGCTTTCTGGAGATACTTTTAGGCCTGCCGAAAGGTTCTTGTAAAACTTGTGAAATTCCAAGGTATCACCTCCAGCCTTGCGGACTTCAACCATAAAAAGAGAAGGAGCTACTTCAAATACCTCTGTAGCTACATTCAAATGACCCTTTCTTCCAGTCTTTGAACCTTGCATCTTCATCTTGTAATTTCTCTTTTGCACATTGAATCCAAGAGGCTTTGCAGCTTCCTCAATTTTTGATACTATCTCATTTGCAGGGCGTTTAGATGCAAACCTCGTTTCTCGCTTAACCATACCCATGTCCATTTCAAAGAGATTGCCAAGATTGAGACCCTGGGACATAGAGATAAGTTCAATGCATTCATCACCTCTGGAGTTGTTTCCTTTTTTTTCTGTAACAAGATGTTCTTCTGAATCATTGAAAACAGCATCAACATCATCCAGATTTACATCTTCATCTTCATTAAACTTGGGTGGCTTATAACCTTTCTTGAACCATTCATTGTCTAAAATCTCAGGTACTGTAATTCGTGTCTTAGGGTTTGGGTCCAAAATCCTTGTACTTAATTTCTTTGCACCAGAAGAAAACCATGAAGGGCACGTAAAATCTGCTTTATATATCTTTTTATACAATGTCATGAGGTTTGGATCATCAAAAGGCAAGTAACCTGCTATTAAAACAAATAGGATGACACCACATGACCACAAGTCTGCAGTTGCCCCATCGTATATCTACCCTTTTTCCAGCCACTATAGTGAGCAAATGACTGCATATGGAGGTCATCATTCAGAGTAATAATATCAGCAATTACATGCAGTGTTCAACAGAGATTTAATAATTGTTTTTCACCTCCCAACACTTGGGTATACTCAGGAAATCAACACAAAGGTACTACAGTATTTAATCTAGCAAATTTCAACCCAGAAATGACAAATTCGTGGCACCTTCAGATCTGAGATCAACATGAAAATATCAGTCCCTAAGACAGATTTTTGGCCCACTAGTTGTAGTAAATTCGACCACAAGTTCAGCTCCAAATTTTGAAGATAGACTTGGCACAAATTCTTGAAATGCAAGTAAATCATTTGTCCTCCTCTAGGGTGTAATTAGCTGATCGAAACCTTGCTTTGAAAGGCAGCAATATGGACAAATATTCCAGAACTTGGCTGAGCGAATGATTTCTAGGAAGACCCTACACGGTCTCTCCAAAATTGGCACAACAATTCAACCTCAACTCCCTAAAAATGCACTTCGACTTCAACTACAGGAATATTACTTCATTCTTGGGATCTAAAATAATTAATTAGCTCTGCCTCCCTGAAGCAAACCGTCATCCCTGACTTGTTGAGACAGTGCACTTAGGCCAAAATCTGATACTTTAAGATTTCCATATGTATCCAGAAGCAAATTTTCTGGCTTCAAGTCCCTATGGTAGACACCCCCCCATTCGTTTCACCAGAAACGGATCCAATTCTTATGCTGCTCGATAGCCGAGGGATGAGCATCCATGGAAATATCTTTTCAGTGGCAGGCGCACCTCTGTGTCTTATTTGGAATAACGCCATTATCTAAACCGCGGTGAGCTAAACGAAAAACATCGCTCAGCACATCATCCTTATAAGTAGCATCTGTCGTTGTGATTCTGGTGATTTTGCTAATGCAGGTGGCCATCAGAAGTGCCACATCTCAATCCCGGTGTCAATGGCGATCTTGTGGCAATCAAACCTTTATAAAGACCATTTGACACATGGCATTAATCACTGTATTTCATAAGAGCACTTTCATATCTTTAATATGCGCATTAATGATGAACCAACATGCTTTATAATATTCATGACACTTGCATTTATATCGGTCATCTTAAAAACCCATGTGCCTTGAAGAAACGGCTGCAACGCATTTCGCATAAGCCAGGTAATTACGATAGCTCCAAAACATTTTTGTTTCAGAGAGTAATATCAAGAAGGAGGCGCTGTGTATCCCAGTCTAAAAAAATGTGATCCCCTGCAGTAATAAACACAACGCTGCCTCTCTGTAACACTGCCACAAACTTGCTGAGCACGCGCTTTGATAATGGTGGAGAAGTAATTTAAAAGTTCCACAAAGTAGTTCAACTCTTAATAGGGGTAATCTCTGTTCACAAGTGCATACCTTGGAGTATGAATGCGAAATTTTTGAAGGCGCTCACATTTAGCCAATTGGAAATGCTATTTGCAAGCGCAGCCCCTTTATTACCTAATCCAACTTTGAACACCAATACCCAACAAACGGGAACATGAACTTTATCATAAATATTTTTCAAATCTTTCAATCCATTGTGGCACCCTGCTTTGTGAAAGAAGTTATAGATTGTGAAAAGACAATCCCAAATATCAAACACTCTATGACTTATAAAATTTAATAGATTCTTTGTCTAGAGGATTCAACACAAAATCTCCTGCAATTCTCCCACATTAGTATGTACATCTTTCACAATCACCCATGAGCCAGAATCCAGAGATAACTCCCTTAATGTATTTGATGGCAATCCTACAATAGCTGCATCATCATAAGGTGTCTCCTTAAACATTCTGCCACTGCTCTCATCAACATTCCTGGAGGGAAGTAGAACTCTGTACAATAAGCATGCTAGGATTTGGACCTTCACTGAAAACTCAAACAAATCCCCAGTTTCGTAGCACGCTACGAAACCACTCAAACAGGTAGCGCTGCGAAACTGCTAAAAAGAATTCTGGCGCTGCGAAAATACCCTGACTTTAAGCCAAGCTAAAAATTTTTGACAACTGCATTTTCAGTGATAACAGTGGCTCCACTAGGGATAGTGTGCCCTTGTGGTGCGCTAAGAACACGCAGCTCCAGTGCCTTACCCATTTGTGACAAACAAAAATTTGCTTGACAAGCCTGACTGTAGGAGAAAGAAACTACTGCTACTGAAAAATAAATGCTCAGCCAACTTTGAGCTTATTTGCAATTTACCTACCTACTTACCCTAACCATTTCAACTTCTTCAGCTCAATCAATATGAAACTTCCAATGCAGCCAATCATTAGCTTTATCTGACATTTGACTTCTTTGCCTGTCCCGAAGTTCAGCGCCAGTGTGATAATGAGATGACAGCTGCCACTGAAAGTGTCTTTGACTGTATCAGATTTCAGAGCCAATGTGATAATGTAATGACCGCTGCCACTGAAACTGTCTCTGATCTTCATAGGTAAACTGAAACACCGGAGAGTAAAACTCTTCCATGTAATCAGCTACAGGATCCCAGAACACATGATCAGCTTGTCCTTCCACGACACTTTCCAGCTGTGCAAACTGATCTTCAACCACAGTGTTCAGTTCCTCAAACGTAAAAGAGAGGGGAACCAGCATAGTCTCCTTGCGCTCAGCCATAAAATATTTCTGAGAATAATGATCATGATCATGAAAATTATATGCCTGAATTTGTCCTTCTAAACCTTCAATTTCTTTCTCAATGTCTTTGGAAAATTCATCAAAAAATTTCATCTTATCCTCTGACTTGCAGTCAAAAGATTCCAGATATGAGGACAGGGATAAAGAAAAAGATTCATTTGTTTCTTCTTTATTATGATCATCATTCCACTGTTTAAAACCTTCAACTGAAGGAGACTTTACTTCCACCTCTGACCTATCTATCCATTCCTTCAAGAACAAAAGCCAAAAGTCTGGCAATGACTTAATGGACTTGGCAGGCAAGCATTCAACCCACTGTTTGCATTTCCCTTGGAAAGAATCATAAAATAACCTTATGCAAACATCTTCATATTTAACTCTAAGAACCTCAGCAAAATGACTAAAATCTGAGATATGATCCAAGGTTAAACTCAAATCTTCTCCGTTAAATTTTGGACCATTCTTTAGAAAATAAACATCCTTGGGAAAATGGTTTGGGAAACCATGTAGTCCTGAGAAATCTATGCATGCATACTTTGAACAAATAATGGCAGCTTCTGGGTCTTTCATAGCTCCAGTGGAATCACCATGAATGTATAAACCTTGAATTCTTCAACAATGGAGTCGCCAAGGTAGTTTTGCAGCCTTGAAAATCATTTGAACTCCTGCTACCTTCAGAAATCCAATCTTAAGCTCCCGGCAGACGCACCAAAATGTTATCACAAAACCAGTACTAGGGGGCTGCAACTAAGCATGGTCTCATGTAACTATTTCAACCTATCTTTAGACCAAAGATTAGCCTCTTTGATCAGAGAGGGCTCTCTCAAAACTCTTGATAAAATCCTTCACACACTAGATGGCTAACCCTTTATTTACTTATGAAAACATAACTGGTTGGAAACACACCAAAAGATATCTCATTGGGCTATGGAGTCTATAATATCAGGTAGACAAGAAAAACACAGTGATCTCATAGAAATCAAGGCTCTTAGCATTACAAGTCAAACATATTCCACCACACATAGCTTGCTGTATACACAGGAAGTCAGAGCATATAAGTATGAATTCTGAGTGATTGCATACAACAAAACCATAAAATAACATAAGGTATAACACATCATCACTTCATTTGACCATGACAATCCTTCGAGAATCTTGAGAAGAGAATAACTCTGTTTTACTATTACTGTAAAAAAAGATCTTACAGTGGCCCAAAACAACACACTTTTTCTATTAAGTATCCAACCCTTTCTACATCTAACCTTGGCCCATATATAGGCAAGCAAAACTAAAACACCTCGAGCTTCCTCCTCCAGCATGAGGGGAGCCTCGAAGGTGGCTATTAACTATTCCTATATGCTATTTAATGTATTTATTACAAAGTGCTGAAATGTAATTGCACACAATCCTAATCAAACTAAAACATTAATTCCTTTCTCCTCGTATGCTTGATGCTTTCTTGAATGCTGTGACAGCTGTCCTCCTTTAGTTAAGTTGAGATGGTTGAAGGAGAACGTACTGAATGAGCTGGCCTTGGATTCCAGTCATGTAGATGGCTTCATTAATTAACTAAGGGAAATGCCCTGTTTGCACGGCTTTTGTCTCCCATCACTCTTCATCACTTTAAAAACAAGTCTGTTGTTCTTTAATTCTTCCCAAACACCGCATATCACCACACCTTTCAAATGAGCTGGAAACTTTATGAGCTGGAAAGGTGTCTGCAGTTGTTTGTTGGTCCTTAACATAATATGTTTTCCATCACCCTGAAATATAGGGAGCTGTTCCTGTTTGTCGGCCCTTTGTCTCCCAACATTCTCCTAAAATATAGCAGCCTGCTCCCAAATCCTTTAATGACCCCAAGTATGGAGTAATGCCAGATTTATGATGTGCTGGAGGTGGTCTTTGATAGACAGCTGTTCCTCTTCCTCAACTCCCGCTCACCGTGTTAGACTAGCTGCTCTGCACTTTAAATTATCACCTACAGCAGTTTCGTAGCGCGCTACGAAACTGCTGTGTGATTTAAAAACACAGTCCCCCTCACTGGTTTTCTGCTAACACTGTGCTACATTTATTAATGATCTTCCTCATTCCAACAAATGAACAACAATTTGCAAATAATCCTGTTTAGCTGCCAGGCTTCAATGTCAATAGCTTTTCCTAAAAACAAACTCAAACAGCATGCCCGGATTCCTCTGCTTTCTGGAGATACTTTTAGGCCTGCCGAAAGGTTCTTGTAAAACTTGTGAAATTCCAAGGTATCACCTCCAGCCTTGCGGACTTCAACCATAAAAAGAGAAGGAGCTACTTCAAATACCTCTGTAGCTACATTCAAATGACCCTTTCTTCCAGTCTTTGAACCTTGCATCTTCATCTTGTAATTTCTCTTTTGCACATTGAATCCAAGAGGCTTTGCAGCTTCCTCAATTTTTGATACTATCTCATTTGCAGGGCGTTTAGATGCAAACCTCGTTTCTCGCTTAACCATACCCATGTCCATTTCAAAGAGATTGCCAAGATTGAGACCCTGGGACATAGAGATAAGTTCAATGCATTCATCACCTCTGGAGTTGTTTCCTTTTTTTTCTGTAACAAGATGTTCTTCTGAATCATTGAAAACAGCATCAACATCATCCAGATTTACATCTTCATCTTCATTAAACTTGGGTGGCTTATAACCTTTCTTGAACCATTCATTGTCTAAAATCTCAGGTACTGTAATTCGTGTCTTAGGGTTTGGGTCCAAAATCCTTGTACTTAATTTCTTTGCACCAGAAGAAAACCATGAAGGGCACGTAAAATCTGCTTTATATATCTTTTTATACAATGTCATGAGGTTTGGATCATCAAAAGGCAAGTAACTTGCTATTAAAACAAATAGGATGACACCACATGACCACAAGTCTGCAGTTGCCCCATCGTATATCTACCCTTTTTCCAGCCACTATAGTGAGCAAATGACTGCATATGGAGGTCATCATTCAGAGTAATAATATCAGCAATTACATGCAGTGTTCAACAGAGATTTAATAATTGTTTTTCACCTCCCAACACTTGGGTATACTCAGGAAATCAACACAAAGGTACTACAGTATTTAATCTAGCAAATTTCAACCCAGAAATGACAAATTCGTGGCACCTTCAGATCTGAGATCAACATGAAAATATCAGTCCCTAAGACAGATTTTTGGCCCACTAGTTGTAGTAAATTCGACCACAAGTTCAGCTCCAAATTTTGAAGATAGACTTGGCACAAATTCTTGAAATGCAAGTAATCATTTGTCCTCCTCTAGGGTGTAATTAGCTGATCGAAACCTTGCTTTGAAAGGCAGCAATATGGACAAATATTCTAGAACTTGGCTGAGCGAATGATTTCTAGGAAGACCCTACACGGTCTCTCCAAAATTGGCACAACAATTCAACCTCAACTCCCTAAAAATGCACTTCGACTTCAACTACAGGAATATTACTTCATTCTTGGGATCTAAAATAATTAATTAGCTCTGCCTCCCTGAAGCAAACCGTCATCCCTGACTTGTTGAGACAGTGCACTTAGGCCAAAATCTGATACTTTAAGATTTCCATATGTATCCAGAAGCAAATTTTCTGGCTTCAAGTCCCTATGGTAGACACCCCCCCATTCGTTTCACCAGAAACGGATCCAATTCTTATGCTGCTCGATAGCCGAGGGATGAGCATCCATGGAAATATCTTTTCAGTGGCAGGCGCACCTCTGTGTCTTATTTGGAATAACGCCATTATCTAAACCGCGGTGAGCTAAACAAAAAACATCGCTCGGCACATCATCCTTATAAGTAGCATCTGTCGTGATTCTGGTGATTTTGCTAATGCAGGTGGCCATCAGAAGTGCCACATCTCAATCCCGGTGTCAATGGCGATCTTGTGGCAATCAAACCTTTATAAAGACCATTTGACACATGGCATTAATCACTGTATTTCATAAGAGCACTCTCATATTTTTAATATGCGCATTAATGCTGAACCAACATGCTTTATAATATTCATGACACTTGCATTTATATCGGTCATCTTAAAACCCATGTGCCTTGAAGAAACGGCTACAACGCATTTCGCATAAGCCAGGTAATTACGATAGCTCCAAAACATTTTTGTTTCAGAGAGTAATATCAAGAAGGAGGCGCTGTGTATCTCAGTCT
Source organism: Pinus tabuliformis (assembly GCA_031772625.1). NCBI lineage: Eukaryota > Viridiplantae > Streptophyta > Pinopsida > Pinales > Pinaceae > Pinus > Pinus tabuliformis. The sequence goes on along the minus strand of CM062820.1, from coordinate 774,578,251 downwards.
AAAAAAATGTGATCCCCTGCAGTAATAAACACAACGCTGCCTCTCTGTAACACTGCCACAAACTTGCTGAGCACGCGCTTTGATAATGGTGGAGAAGTAATTTAAAAGTTCCACAAAGTAGTTCAACTCTTAATAGGGGTAATCTCTGTTCACAAGTGCATACCTTGGAGTATGAATGCGAAATTTTTGAAGGCGCTCACATTTAGCCAATTGGAAATGCTATTTGCAAGCGCAGCCCCTTTATTACCTAATCCAACTTTGAACACCAATACCCAACAAACGGGAACATGAACTTTATCATAAATATTTTTCAAATCTTTCAATCCATTGTGGCACCCTGCTTTGTGAAAGAAGTTATAGATTGTGAAAAGACAATCCCAAATATCAAACACTCTATGACTTATAAAATTTAATAGATTCTTTGTCTAGAGGATTCAACACAAAATCTCCTGCAATTCTCCCACATTAGTATGTACATCTTTCACAATCACCCATGAGCCAGAATCCAGAGATAACTCCCTTAATGTATTTGATGGCAATCCTACAATAGCTGCATCATCATAAGGTGTCTCCTTAAACATTCTGCCACTGCTCTCATCAACATTCCTGGAGGGAAGTAGAACTCTGTACAATAAGCATGCTAGGATTTGGACCTTCACTGAAAACTCAAACAAATCCCCAGTTTCGTAGCACGCTACGAAACCACTCAAACAGGTAGCGCTGCGAAACTACTAAAAAGAATTCTGGCGCTGCGAAAATACCCTGACTTTAAGCCAAGCTAAAAATTTTTGACAACTGCATTTTCAGTGATAACAGTGGCTCCACTAGGGATAGTGTGCCCTTGTGGTGCGCTAAGAACACGCAGCTCCAGTGCCTTACCCATTTGTGACAAACAAAAATTTGCTTGACAAGCCTGACTGTAGGAGAAAGAAACTACTGCTACTGAAAAATAAATGCTCAGCCAACTTTGAGCTTATTTGCAATTTACCTACCTACTTACCCTAACCATTTCAACTTCTTCAGCTCAATCAATATGAAACTTCCAATGCAGCCAATCATTAGCTTTATCTGACATTTGACTTCTTTGCCTGTCCCGAAGTTCAGCGCCAGTGTGATAATGAGATGACAGCTGCCACTGAAAGTGTCTTTGACTGTATCGGATTTCAGAGCCAATGTGATAATGTAATGACCGCTGCCACTGAAACTGTCTCTGATCTTCATAGGTAAACTGAAACACCGGAGAGTAAAACTCTTCCATGTAATCAGCTACAGGATCCCAGAACACATGATCAGCTTGTCCTTCCACGACACTTTCCAGCTGTGCAAACGGATCTTCAACCACAGTGTTCAGTTCCTCAAACGTAAAAGAGAGGGGAACCAGCATAGTCTCCTTGCGCTCAGACATAAAATATTTCTGAGAATAATGATCATGATCATGAAAATTATATGCCTGAATTTGTCCTTCTAAACCTTCAATTTCTTTCTCAATGTCTTTGGAAAATTCATCAAAAAATTTCATCTTATCCTCTGACTTGCAGTCAAAAGATTCCAGATATGAGGACAGGGACAAAGAAAAAGATTCATTTGTTTCTTCTTTATTATGATCATCATTCCACTGTTTAAAACCTTCAACTGAAGGAGACTTTACTTCCACCTCTGACCTATCTATCCATTCCTTCAAGAACAAAAGCCAAAAGTCTGGCAATGACTTAATGGACTTGGCAGGCAAGCATTCAACCCACTGTTTGCATTTCCCTTGGAAAGAATCATAAAATAACCTTATGCAAACATCTTCATATTTAACTCTAAGAACCTCAGCAAAATGACAAAAATCTGAGATATGATCCAAGGTTAAACTCAAATCTTCTCCGTTAAATTTTGGACCATTCTTTAGAAAATAAACATCCTTGGGAAAATGGTTTGGGAAACCATGTAGTCCTGAGAAATCTATGCATGCATACTTTGAACAAATAATGGCAGCTTCTGGGTCTTTCATAGCTCCAGTGGAATCACCATGAATGTATAAACCTTGAATTCTTCAACAATGGAGTCGCCAAGGTAGTTTTGCAGCCTTGAAAATCATTTGAACTCCTGCTACCTTCAGAAATCCAATCTTAAGCTCCCGGCAGACGCACCAAAATGTTATCACAAAACCAGTACTAGGGGGCTGCAACTAAGCATGGTCTCATGTAACTATTTCAACCTATCTTTAGACCAAAGATTAGCCTCTTTGATCAGAGAGGGCTCTCTCAAAACTCTTGATAAAATCCTTCACACACTAGATGGCTAACTCTTTATTTACTTATGAAAACATAACTGGTTGGAAACACACCAAAAGATATCTCATTGGGCTATGGAGTCTATAATATCAGGTAGACAAGAAAAACACAGTGATCTCATAGAAATCAAGGCTCTTAGCATTACAAGTCAAACATATTCCACCACACATAGCTTGCTGTATACACAGGAAGTCAGAGCATATAAGTATGAATTCTGAGTGATTGCATACAACAAAACCATAAAATAACATAAGGTATAACACATCATCACTTCATTTGACCATGACAATCCTTCGAGAATCTTGAGAAGAGAATAACTCTGTTTTACTATTACTGTAAAAAAAGATCTTACAGTGGCCCAAAACAACACACTTTTTCTATTAAGTATCCAACCCTTTCTACATCTAACCTTGGCCCATATATAGGCAAGCAAAACTAAAACACCTCAAGCTTCCTCCTCCAGCATGAGGGGAGCCTCGAAGGTGGCTATTAACTATTCCTATATGCTATTTAATGTATTTATTACAAAGTGCTGAAATGTAATTGCACACAATCCTAATCAAACTAAAACATTAATTCCTTTCTCCTCGTATGCTTGATGCTTTCTTGAATGCTGTGACAGCTGTCCTCCTTTAGTTAAGTTGAGATGGTTGAAGGAGAACGTACTGAATGAGCTGGCCTTGGATTCCAGTCATGTAGATGGCTTCATTAATTAACTAAGGGAAATGCCCTGTTTGCACGGCTTTTGTCTCCCATCACTCTTCATCACTTTAAAAACAAGTCTGTTGTTCTTTAATTCTTCCCAAACACCGCATATCACCACACCTTTCAAATGAGCTGGAAACTTTATGAGCTGGAAAGGTGTCTGCAGTTGTTTGTTGGTCCTTAACATAATATGTTTTCCATCACCCTGAAATATAGGGAGCTGTTCCTGTTTGTCGGCCCTTTGTCTCCCAACATTCTCCTAAAATATAGCAGCCTGCTCCCAAATCCTTTAATGACCCCAAGTATGGAGTAATGCCAGATTTATGATGTGCTGGAGGTGGTCTTTGATAGACAGCTGTTCCTCTTCCTCAACTCCCGCTCACCGTGTTAGACTAGCTGCTCTGCACTTTAAATTATCACCTACAGCAGTTTCGTAGCGCGCTACGAAACTGCTGTGTGATTTAAAAACACAGTCCCCCTCACTGGTTTTCTGCTAACACTGTGCTACATTTATTAATGATCTTCCTCATTTCAACAAATGAACAACAATTTGCAAATAATCCTGTTTAGCTGCCAGGCTTCAATGTCAATAGCTTTTCCTAAAAACAAACTCAAACAGCATGCCCGGATTCCTCTGCTTTCTGGAGATACTTTTAGGCCTGCCGAAAGGTTCTTGTAAAACTTGTGAAATTCCAAGGTATCACCTCCAGCCTTGCGGACTTCAACCATAAAAAGAGAAGGAGCTACTTCAAATACCTCTGTAGCTACATTCAAATGACCCTTTCTTCCAGTCTTTGAACCTTGCATCTTCATCTTGTAATTTCTCTTTTGCACATTGAATCCAAGAGGCTTTGCAGCTTCCTCAATTTTTGATACTATCTCATTTGCAGGGCGTTTAGATGCAAACCTCGTTTCTCGCTTAACCATACCCATGTCCATTTCAAAGAGATTGCCAAGATTGAGACCCTGGGACATAGAGATAAGTTCAATGCATTCATCACCTCTGGAGTTGTTTCCTTTTTTTTTCTATAACAAGATGTTCTTCTGAATCATTGAAAACAGCATCAACATCATCCAGATTTACATCTTCATCTTCATTAAACTTGGGTGGCTTATAACCTTTCTTGAACCATTCATTGTCTAAAATCTCAGGTACTGTAATTCGTGTCTTAGGGTTTGGGTCCAAAATCCTTGTACTTAATTTCTTTGCACCAGAAGAAAACCATGAAGGGCACGTAAAATCTGCTTTATATATCTTTTTATACAATGTCATGAGGTTTGGATCATCAAAAGGCAAGTAACCTGCTATTAAAACAAATAGGATGACACCACATGACCACAAGTCTGCAGTTGCCCCATCGTATATCTACCCTTTTTCCAGCCACTATAGTGAGCAAATGACTGCATATGGAGGTCATCATTCAGAGTAATAATATCAGCAATTACATGCAGTGTTCAACAGAGATTTAATAATTGTTTTTCACCTCCCAACACTTGGGTATACTCAGGAAATCAACACAAAGGTACTACAGTATTTAATCTAGCAAATTTCAACCCAGAAATGACAAATTCGTGGCACCTTCAGATCTGAGATCAACATGAAAATATCAGTCCCTAAGACAGATTTTTGGCCCACTAGTTGTAGTAAATTCGACCACAAGTTCAGCTCCAAATTTTGAAGATAGACTTGGCACAAATTCTTGAAATGCAAGTAAATCATTTGTCCTCCTCTAGGGTGTAATTAGCTGATCGAAACCTTGCTTTGAAAGGCAGCAATATGGACAAATATTCCAGAACTTGGCTGAGCGAATGATTTCTAGGAAGACCCTACACGGTCTCTCCAAAATTGGCACAACAATTCAACCTCAACTCCCTAAAAATGCACTTCGACTTCAACTACAGGAATATTACTTCATTCTTGGGATCTAAAATAATTAATTAGCTCTGCCTCCCTGAAGCAAACCGTCATCCCTGACTTGTTGAGACAGTGCACTTAGGCCAAAATCTGATACTTTAAGATTTCCATATGTATCCAGAAGCAAATTTTCTGGCTTCAAGTCCCTATGGTAGACACCCCCCCATTCGTTTCACCAGAAACGGATCCAATTCTTATGCTGCTCGATAGCCGAGGGATGAGCATCCATGGAAATATCTTTTCAGTGGCAGGCGCACCTCTGTGTCTTATTTGGAATAACGCCATTATCTAAACCGCGGTGAGCTAAACAAAAAACATCGCTCAGCACATCATCCTTATAAGTAGCATCTGTCGTGATTCTGGTGATTTTGCTAATGCAGGTGGCCATCAGAAGTGCCACATCTCAATCCCGGTGTCAATGGCGATCTTGTGGCAATCAAACCTTTATAAAGACCATTTGACACATGGCATTAATCATTGTATTTCATAAGAGCACTCTCATATCTTTAATATGCGCATTAATGCTGAACCAACATGCTTTATAATATTCATGACACTTGCATTTATATCGGTCATCTTAAAACCCATGTGCCTTGAAGAAACGGCTACAACGCATTTCGCATAAGCCAGGTAATTACGATAGCTCCAAAACATTTTTGTTTCAGAGAGTAATATCAAGAAGGAGGCGCTGTGTATCCCAGTCTAAAAAAATGTGATCCCCTGCAGTAATAAACACAACGCTGCCTCTCTGTAACACTGCCACAAACTTGCTGAGCACGCGCTTTGATAATGGTGGAGAAGTAATTTAAAAGTTCCACAAAGTAGTTCAACTCTTAATAGGGGTAATCTCTGTTCACAAGTGCATACCTTGGAGTATGAATGCGAAATTTTTGAAGGCGCTCACATTTAGCCAATTGGAAATGCTATTTGCAAGCGCAGCCCCTTTATTACCTAATCCAACTTTGAACACCAATACCCAACAAACGGGAACATGAACTTTATCATAAATATTTTTCAAATCTTTCAATCCATTGTGGCACCCTGCTTTGTGAAAGAAGTTATAGATTGTGAAAAGACAATCCCAAATATCAAACACTCTATGACTTATAAAATTTAATAGATTCTTTGTCTAGAGGATTCAACACAAAATCTCCTGCAATTCTCCCACATTAGTATGTACATCTTTCACAATCACCCATGAGCCAGAATCCAGAGATAACTCCCTTAATGTATTTGATGGCAATCCTACAATAGCTGCATCATCATAAGGTGTCTCCTTAAACATTCTGCCACTGCTCTCATCAACATTCCTGGAGGGAAGTAGAACTCTGTACAATAAGCATGCTAGGATTTGGACCTTCACTGAAAACTCAAACAAATCCCCAGTTTCGTAGCACGCTACGAAACCACTCAAACAGGTAGTGCTGCGAAACTGCTAAAAAGAATTCTGGCGCTGCGAAAATACCCTGACTTTAAGCCAAGCTAAAAATTTTTGACAACTGCATTTTCAGTGATAACAACCTGCATTCATTAACATTAGGGGAATTTTGAGGTCTAAAATGGGCCTCCTAAGAAAAATGTACAACCATAATAAACTTTACAAGAACCAATAGGATTCAAGATGATGATGTCAACCATGGGGGATGATTCACCATTTTTGGAGTAAAAAAGTAAAAATACTAAAAAATAATAAAATAATAAAACTACTTTTTCAACTCGTATTTTAAACTTATCTCCCTCATGTTTTACTCAAATTTAAAGTGGGATTACTTGGTGGATGAAAAACATATTTCCTCATCCAAGGAGTACCCATCTTGCATACTTTCGATGGGCCCTGTTACACGAAAAATGAGAAATACATGAAACAACATGATTGCAATCACATTTTTAATGTATTTCTCATTTTTGTGTAGTAGGGTCCATCGAAAGTATGCAACATGGGTACTCCTTTGATAAGGAATCAATTTTTTCATCCAACAAGTGTTTCCACTTGAAATTTGAGTAAACCCATAAGGTGATTTGTTGAAAATACGAGTTGAAAAAATAGCTTTTTTCTTTTTTCCCTTTAAAATTTGATCATGTAATCTAATCTTATTTTATTATTTCCACTATTATTTTATAATTTCCTTAGGAGGCTCATTTTAGACCTAAAAATTTCCCTAATGAGAAATGGCGATAGTGTCGAACACTAGGAAGCATCCAATTTCCATTTTCGAAGCCAAATTGGCCTATGTAGGAGGAACATGATCAAACATTCAGTATTTGACGACCAAGAATGAGAAATTGTCACAGAACTTGCAGGCTGCTAGGCAAGAGGTAGAACAAATTTGCACAACATCATAGAATGTAGTTTCCACATAGGTTTACTTGGAGGCGATGAGAGCAGTGATACTTGTTGAAGTATCAACCCATGTAGAAACCATGTGGAAGCTCTATGAGGGGTTTGTCACCGTATATAAAGAAGTTGTTTGTTTGCATGACCTACAACTATAGAGAAAAGAGTTTGTTAAATCTCTCAAGAACATACAAGCTACCATTGCCTATGTGAAAGAGTGGACAATGCGATACAAAGGGGCACCACTTAACTTAGTGAAGAAAATGAAGCCACAAGCAGATCTGGAGAAAGAAAAAGTTCGGATGTTGATTCAGAACAACAAGAAGCTCGCCTCATTCATAAGCAGCATTCAGGCCCCATATGTATGGTTGTTCAGTAGTTTGGATGTCTTGGTGAGAACAAACCATATCCCATCAATCGTTTCACTCACCAAAGCCAAATCCAAGAACCAAGACTAGCAGGAGATTGAAGAGTACTTGGAGCTACTGAGAAAGAATGCCAACAAGGAACACTTGGAGTTGAACAGACAGAACATGTAGAATTTCATCAGTGGTCCTGTCCAAGTCAGAACAATGCTTCTCATGCTTCAAAATGAACTGGACATAGGTTCCAAGATAGTGTACCTAGATTCCATGGAGGAAAGAGTATGCTTCTAGCCAGACACCATTATGCAGTTTGGGGACAATATCACACAATATCAAGCTTAACACCAATATGTGACCAAGAAACAATAAGTGGAGGTTGTTGAGCTAGACTTCTCCAAAACTCAAGCATCATAGTGTTGTGTCTTGTTAGGCTATTAAGTTATCTCTACCCTATTTTTTCTTATATGGGTACAAGAGTAAAATGTATTATTCTTTGCAACTATGTTGTAAGTGAAATTCCAAGTGCCAATATTGGAATATGAAGATTCATCATGTAATGTAATTTGTCATTTTGTAAAGAAGTTGAAGAGTCATGAGGGAAGTCCAAAGGTCGCAAAGGGGAGTTGAAGAGTCACCGTCTCTTGTTATAAATAGAACCTCATAACTCATGTAATAGGATTTTGGGGAGCCAAGCTTTTGGCTAGACTTAGGCTTAGAAATAGCTTGGGAGTATTGTGAAGAGCCTTGTCTTCTTTGTAGTGTAAAGTGAGTATACTTCTTTGGAGGAGAAAGTGTTATTTATTTTAATATTCCACTATTGGGGATAGAGGTCTTTAATGGTGTATGTATGAATGGAACTTTCACTCATAATAATAAAATCAGAGTCAGCATGCTTTCGTGCATATGTTGTGAATATAGTAGGACTATTCTTGTTGTATTTGCAATGTATGTTATTTAACTTACGCTTATTCTCATGAAATATTTTGTTTGCATTTGTATGAATCTTGTTGAATGCGTGTTGTTGTATTAACTCATCACTTTAACTTGTGGACAATTCTACATCTTAGATTGTGATGTCATTTTTCTCGTGTGCTCCTTTCAAGCTATGTATTATTACAGGCTTCCAAGGGGAACACTTCCATTTCCTTTCATGTGTTGGAACCTTCATGCATCACACTTTACTCTCTGTAGGGTCACACACTTGTTCTCACGCAAAGTTATCATACTTCTCTTTTCGTGTTGTCACAATCAAGGCATAACATTACCACCCATTGTTGGGACTCCTACTCCAAACAGTGTGAGCTCTAGTTGGTACTTCATATCGTGGAGATCCCCTGAATGTTAGTGGGTCCAACACTGTCAATAGAAAGTTATATTATAATAGATTAAAGTTATGATGGAGTTTGTAACACACCAAAATTGTAAAACCAAAAGGTTTCTTTAAGGATTACTATTTTTAATGACAATATTTATATTGGATTCTGTTGAAGGTGTTATCAGATCATACATATGTTTACAACATAAAGGATTGCACTTTTGTTAAAATTATTTCCCATATTTCTTCCCAAATTGGAGATGATGTTCAATTGTGATGACAATATCATTATTCATCATTATCCATCAAGGAGACTCCAACAATTCAACCAAGATTTCTTCCCCATTTTTCATTGATCTAGGAGAAAATATAATTTTGATGTTGTCTTTCCATATTGGTTTTTTTGAGATGTGTACAACTACACAATTGTAGATTATAGGATGAGACAATCCAAATCAAGTATGTATTATGGCATAAATTAAGAAAAACTTTTAGAGGCAAGGAATGTTTATTGTCTAATTTTTTTTCACAATTTTCATAATTTGCATACAACTAAAACCACATTATCTATGATTTTACCTTGAGGACGATATAATAGCACATCATTTAAGATCACAAGTTTATGTTTTTGAGGTGAAATATATTGAATTAATAATCATTATACTTCCTATAACATCCAATTCAAAGGTCTTGGCATAAATATATTGATTAAATTTAGAGGTTGAGGATGCAATATATCCACTCCAACATTTGAGATCAAGGGTGTAACCATTCCATGCATCTAATACATTGAAATTTGAAAAAGAATTAGAGATATTCATTTCGATTTTTCATAGGGATCTATTGTTCTTTTCTTTGATAATTGAATTTCATCATTAATACATTAAGTTCACCCCATATCATCATTACATTATTCATATCTACACCATTATTCATCAACATATGAAATTATATAGAAAGAACATCATCATCATCATCAATGCAGCAGAACATAAAGGAATAGTAGAATAAAAGCATGCACACACATAGAGACACCAGAATTAGGCCGAGACTAGGGAAAAACCCACTATGAGGAAAACCTTTGAAAATCTTCTTCTTCTTAGATCATCATCAAATGATACAGCAAAAGAGAGTAAAATGATCTATAACCTTATCTACATAAAAAACCAACTATGATATCCATGAAACAGAACTAATCATGCTTGAAATTAAAACCCTCATATTAATGGTTGTAATGTTCTATCACGGATTGAAGCCAATTATTGTATACTACTATCATTGTGCCTAACTCTATTGAATACTGTTGTCACTGAGCAGAAAATTTGGAATACAAAAATCTCATCTTTGAGTCTCGGATGCAGGGATGACGAGATATGCAAGTGTCTATGGTAGCCCGAATGCTCCCAGAACATTTTGTGCATGTGTACAAAGATAAACTTACTAGATCTGACCCTAAACCCTTGGATGCTCCCATGTAGTTACTATGCATGTGTCTTGGACAACCTGGATGCTCTCAGGACCACTCTGTGTGAGCATCCAAGGACTGACACCTCCAAATCTTCCTTTGAAGCCCCAAACTCTCCCATAAGCCTTTGTGCCAATGTCCAAGTCTCTTTGGATGTTGTCATGACCACTACATGCCAACATCTAGGGACTAAAATTCCCTGTTATGTGCCAACATCTAGAAATCCCTAACTCAGAGCGAACTTCACACCCGTGATTTCAAACCCTTGTGTAAAATCCTTTCGTCAAACCTATGTGAACCAAGACAAAATAGAAGGGAAGATAACTTGATCGAATGTGTCGAAATGATCTTGAGGTATCTTCTATTTATAGGATTTCATGAGGGTCCACTTGGGGTTAAGGCCGACCTAAGTAGATACCCATGTGGTTAGAGTCGACCCATTCCATAATACATGTATGAATAAAATAATTAAAAACTCAAATTCCTCTTGCCCAAATGGGTGATATTTAGGTCAATTTTAGTCCTCTTGAAAAGAGTACTATAATGAAATCATCATATTGGTCATTTGAGTTGTCTAAGGTGGATTTTTACCGTAGTTGTAAAAATTAACACTCCCTCTCAACTAGGGAGAATTCCACTTGACAATGTATGTCCATCGATCGATATGCTATTCTGGTATCTTCAACTGTCATCACGTATCATCATGGATCATATATGTTGTGTAGTCATCATGCCTTGTCCAACTTCAAGTATCTCATCATCTCGAATCGTCAATGTACCTCTCGATCTACTTCTTACTTATTCTTTATTATGTCTTGATTATTCCTGCTCATGTGTTGAAAATTCTCGAATATATAAGAAGAAGAATTTGTTACCGAAGGAGAGATCAATATACCACCCTCTATTCGTAGGTTTCTACCTGGATTCTCTGTCAGCGGACGACTACCTGGAAATATCGGCGGGGAGTTAGATCTACGAACCACATCATCATTAGAGAGCATATCTTCAGGGAGCACAAATCAACCTGGAACTACGTCGTGGAGCTACTACTCAACCTGGAATCTCATAGGGGAGCTACCACTACGACCCCATTTTTAGCAATAGGATATCCAATCACACAAGGGAGCATATATCAACCCTAGAATCTCATCAGGGAGCTCACCCTCAACCCAGAATCAGATCGGTTTATCTCAACCCATTCTATTGCCTACTTATCTTCCCATCAATGACCCTGAATATTCATGTGGTAGAACACTTGCATCATAATAACCTTGGGTTTTACACCCAAAGTACACTCTCAACGCGTTGGCTAGATGAGGAGCAATATTCCCAACAAGCACTACTTGTGGGTATGATGCCAATTGGGGTATACTATACAGAGACCTGACAGGGGAGTAGCACCCTCAACCCTATGGGTAACATATAGGGATCATGCCCTATTGTACAAATTTCCCTAAGCTCTAGGAGACCTTCTCCCTCAATTCCTCACCCTAGGAGCTCAAACAGGGGGGAAGAGTTGGCCAATGTCCCCAATTAGCGTTGCTCTCATCATAATCATATCTGGTATCATATTTTATTAATGGTAGTTTTTTCTTTTTCATACAGAACATTAAATAAAATATCATGTCAGAACATAAAAAATCATAAATCACAAAAGGATACCATAATCATCCTCCCTCTCATAGAGGTTCCAACCACAAGCCTGATCTTGTTTCGAACAACTACATTGTCTCAATATATGAGAGTATCCTAGTCCCAACTATATATATATGGGATTATTTGTCATCAAAATATACCCATGTCATATCCAGATCATGCGCAAATAGATATCTAAGGAGCTTATGAATCTTGCCTCACATCTAGCCATGCTAGCAACATCATGGTCAACATCGATCATTCTATGGACATCTCATCCAAGATATCATGGCAGATCGCATACTAAAGCAACATCAAAATGTGCTTATTAGAAATACATCTATGTAGTCACATATCATAGGAGAAATATCTCATTCTCAAAAATAGAGCACCTCACGTAGATATTTCAAAGGATGCTTGGTGGAAACTCTATGTGAGTGAAGCAACTCGCTCATGAATTCATTCAGGTTCTATGCATATCATATATATACAGATGGATGTTCAAAAAATAACATCAATGCTTCAATCAATGGTCAGATGCCATGTCAAGTTCAACAACATTTATAACTTGAAATTAGAGTGTCCAAGGATTTGCATTTTCATTATTCAAAAACATTTTCAATAGCTATGCAATATAGAATTTCTTTTCCAAATTATAGAAATTGATCCATCATGCCATGATACATCATTTCAAGATTAATAAGCTATCTCCCTCTGATTATATCATCAGAGGCTCGTCATCGGTCAAGACTAGACCATCTGGTTATAAAACCAAAACCATTATCAAAATCAAAGCCATAACTTGGAACTCATCATCCTAACTTCATCCAATAACTATCAAATATAGACATATCAGGGTTGGGGAGCTTTCTTCAAGCAATGCTCTAAACATAATCCTAGATAAGCGAACATAATCAGCCTTACATAAATCAATGTCAGACCATTATCAAATTCATCGTTATCATAGTATCAATACTTTCAATTGGGTGACAGGGAGAGCTCATATCAATTCTTGACTTCATTAATTATCATACAAACAAGCTGTCATCAACCTTGAATTATCAATCCAAACTTTATCAAGTAATTATCATAATCATAACATAATTCATTTCTTTCGCTAGGTGCAAATTCATACACCAAGGACGAGTCCTGCAGGTTCCAATTTAATGTTGAATCAAAACTATCAATACCTCAATCATTGTGCTAGGAACAAGGAGGCCAATACAAAATCATTTTTCCAAATATTCACATGTCATTATGCCCACATAGCATAGACATTAGGGAAAATCAATAATCATAAAATCAGATTATTAGACATCAGATCAAGTCCAAATTTTCTATCGTAGAGAGATCTTTAGTCAAAACATATCTCAATAATTAATTCAAAGTTATTGTGAATCATCATGACAAAGCACTGTTCATCTATATCAGTCAGCCAAATCATGCAAACCTCTTGTATCACAAACATAGTGACATATCTATATGTATGTCTCGGTAACCTGTAAATATAAGTTCAATATTCATGTTCATGTTATGGCAGACATACAAGCTTTTTACTACTTGCAAATCATGATGTTATCTGCAACAAATCTATGGTACAAACATCTTTTAGGTGAACATCTTGATTTCATGCACAATACTTCATTTTTATGTGATCAACAATTTAGCCCAAAAATTTTAGAAATCAGATTACAATGGAAGAATATGTCAGAAACATCTTGATTCAGAGTTCAGACAGCTTCAAAAAGCTTCAGATGATGGTCAATTGTAGTCAAACCTCTGGATGCTCCCTTCAGATTAACATGGGAGCATCTTTAGTTGCCTGGACACTGTCTAGGCCTTAGCATGTGTGCATCTAGGGATGAGATCTCCCAGATCTGTGATTGCGTTTGGAGCAGAAACCCTAATTTTTATATGGGATTTAGATCTAAGACTCTGCTGCAGATCGATACTGTCATATGCACATAAATAATACTTCAGCAACACAAAATGAAAATAGTAACATGAGTATGAGTCTTGAGAAGAGATTCTCCCTCTAACTAGGGATCTACTTCATTCATCTTCATTGATGTCATTGGCCTGTCTCTACTACAGTCAAGAAACAACAGACCTATTAGATCATAATCATATATCTATCATGGCTATAAGCACCATGACATCAATATTTCATCAAAGGTTACACTCAAAGAAGCAGATAGATGCAACATCATATCTCAAAGATTATGAACACAATAGCACTTTCTATCAAGTCACTTCATCAAGTTACGACATCCAGTTTAACCATATGCCATCAAGACAAGACCAACGACAGTAAGAGATCTATAATATCAATCTCATAGTTATACCTTTAATATCAAGGTTACCATGGCTATCATGATCAATAAGATTAAGTAAGGTCATTCAATAAAGCTTTATCAAAACAACAAGAGTTTCAATCTCTCTTTCCATATGCTTTCATCATTCTTATTGCAAGAATTACCAACAATATCATGTATAAGAGTCAATAAGCTAACCTTGTTTATGAAATACATCATGACAAGTGTTTTGGAGAATTTGGTATCTACGGATAAATACTAATTCCCTAGACAAGTGGCCATATCTAGAACAATAGTTTAAAGCACTTTAGCCTTTTCCTATAAGCAATAGATAAGACAAAGAAGATGAGAATACCTACTTGTAGTTCTGCTTTCCTCTTGTCTCCTTTGTATCGATCCTGTCACTCCTTCCTGTACTTAACACGCTTGAGAAGTACCTGTAAACATCAACAGAAGACAAAGAACTGATCAAAGAAAAAGATCTATTGAATACAAGTAAATGGAATTAGATACATTCACACATATAAGCATCATATAACAAGATAAGCATATGGGAAAAAGGTTCAAATACTTTATTGAAATAGAAGAAGGAATTACAACCATCAAGTCTGATTTGAAGTCACTCCTCCAGCTTGGATCCCATCCACATCACATCAAAAGCATGACAAACTTGTAGCATAACAATACTTGTCTCAAATTCAATTCTCATAGCAACATTATCTCCTTACAATTCAACATAGTCCAGCCCCTGATCACTTAGATGAGTGTTCAATTTATAGGAGGATGAAGGAGGTTATTTCATAAATGTGGGTATTGAATGACCTTCCATACTTAGAATTAGTTCCATGGAGGAAGGGATGAGAGGATAGGATGCATATTAACTCATACCTCATCCATTTTCGAGCTCATAGGAGTTTATAAGTGAGGGAAACTTCTAGATGACTCCAAGAGATAAGGATATCCCCCAAACCCTATGTGAATATCACTCAATCTCGCCTAGTGCAGGTGAAAGAGGGCCTAAGTGCTCTATAGAGCACCCTAGCATGGACTCAACTTCTATGCAATTCACCCTTACATGGGCCTACCTGCCCTGATCCCTTTAGAGGTCATTTCAGGATGTCTTCTACTCATGAAATTGTCTAGGAAGGAGGCATTCAAAAGGGTGACTTGTTTAGGGTATGTAGCAACTGAAATTAGGGTTTGATGAGCCATAAAACATTGATATAGATGATGGGAGTGATGTGCTCAAATGGATCTCTA
Source organism: Pinus tabuliformis (assembly GCA_031772625.1). Lineage (NCBI taxonomy): Eukaryota > Viridiplantae > Streptophyta > Pinopsida > Pinales > Pinaceae > Pinus > Pinus tabuliformis. Next base: position 774,562,662 of record CM062820.1, on the reverse strand, counting down.
ACCGTTTCCCCCTAAAGTATGAAGTCAAAAAAATGTTAATGTTGAATGAAATGCTTTACGATGTGATGAGGAGGTTTCGAAGTGGAAGGTGACTTGCATCAATTACAATACATATACCACGATTTTTTTATTTTTTTAGGAACTGGTGAGGGAAGGCATACCCATTCTCAACATATAAACTTTCATTACATGTACACAGATAGTCATCTATAGATATATACCCATGATTGGAATGACCAGCAATGTAAATCCATTGAACATATGATTTAGTACTCCTGAAATCGCAGCCCGGATGGATGAAACTAGATCCAGGGTCTTCTATCTCGTTCAATCATTCGTTCAAGTATGAGTCTAACCATGTGAATACGTGATATGAAGTTGAACATGGGAAGACACCATCTAATTACCAGCCAATGATGTAAGCCGTTAACAGACATGAGAGAAATCACTGATAATGATAATGATCCTCAAGGTATTGCAGTACATTTTGCATGGCGTGAATAGATGTTTGTCGAACACCATACAAAGTCTTTCGGTCGAAGGCCATTGATGTCAACCTATCTCTGAAAGCAAGAAACCTGCCATTGATGTATGCAAGCATGTTAGGCCCCTATACTACTAGTGTAACCCAAGCAAGGGATGAATGGAAGAAGGATGAAGAAGTATGGCCACTCATTCAAAAGTTACAAAAGGTCCCAATTCAAACAATATTGCCAGAACTTGGAGAGGAAGGAAAAATCATATTGGAACCTGGAGTAGTCACAGTAACAAGAACCCGACAGCTACGAAATCAATCAATTTCAGATTATCTCATCAAGTGGAATAACTTACCCGCTAAAGATTCCACATGGGAGGATAGGAATTTTATACAGAAGCATCAAGAACTACTCAAGCGTTGAGGACACCACTTTTTGAAGGAGAGGGGCATGTTAGGCCCCTATACTACTAGTGTAACCCCTTATTGTTATTAGTACAACACCCTTATTATATTTTTGTACCCATGTAGTCCCCATATTGTTACTATTGTGCCCCATATAATCCCAATATTGTTATTATTGTGCCCTTACACTATTATTGTTATGTCGGCTCTGATTATATTATGACCCCTTAGACTCCTATATATAGAAAGGAGGTCTTTCAATTTGTATCATCTTAGAATTGTTCATTTCTGTAATGTAAAGGAGGTTTCCCCTTCAAAGAGGCTTATTTCTAAGGCATTCATCTATCTTTTCTATATTTCTATGAGCTGGTTTCATAACAAAGCCCCAAGGTACTGGAAGGGTGTTTCGAAGTCAACTTCTTGGATAATGTGCTGATGTCGACAAGAAGTGACTCGTCGCAGGAGGGCCTTGATGTATCCCACATCAACGACACGAAATGAGTGTAATGATTTTGGAGACAAAATTTGAATGACGACACAAGGTTCAAGAATGGTGGTCATGAAAATGAAGGTTTATGGTATTGAAAAGAATGAATTTAAACTGGATGACTTCTCTTGAACATATCGGTGACACTGAAATGAATTGTTAGAATTGACCCAAAACAAAGTGATGGATGGTATTATATACCAATGGTATGATAGCTATCAAGCTGATAACTCAACCCAAGTAGTCACGGTGATGAAGTGAAAGTGTCATTTTCAAGAGCGACCTGCTACCATAAAGTCATTTTCCCCTTTTTCCCTTTTCCCCAGTCATTGCTGACAAATACCTCTTTATTTTTTATCAAGCTTGAGGAGGATAACATATGCTTGTTGTATAATTCCACCCTTCAGGTGAATCCATCGCTATGTGATGTTTTAACGAGTCTAGAGAAGGTGAAACTCGATCTTGTCTAGATGGACACGTTTGTCTCTATTTGACATTTTAACAAGTTTAACAACAAAGATAACTCGGTCCTTTTCATATTTAGAGAGTTTGAAAAGTGTAAAAAACAAAACTCTACAAGTTCTTTTTCGTTGATTTGTCTCTCAAGCCCTAAAAAGCATAAAAAAATACGAGAGAGAACCTGTTGACCATGTTCGGTCAATGTATTCCTTTTTCATAGTTAATCTATCTCAGCTCGAAAAAGTGTTAAACTTATACTGAGTAGATGTCATTTCCAATCCGTTAACGAGTTGAAAAGGAAAGGTGCTTGGAAATATTCTCATGTTTAGAGAGTCTGAAAAGAGCTTAAAGAGGACTCCAAGGGGGTTCCTTTTTCATTATTTAACAGAGCTCGAAAAAGAGATAAAAGTATGCTATGTGGTCAAATGTAAAATATACAATTGAGCACGTCAAATTCTATAAGTCTGCTGCAAAACCTGCTCAAAAAATCACCAAATGGATTAAAAATACCTGTTTCACAGGTAATAATAGGAAAATACTAATGTTTACTCGATTAATGAACATGAAATAAACATAAAACAAGTTTTTACGATGAAATTTTTACCATTTGATACTTACCATTCAGTTTTGTGCTTTGGGCTAGTTTTTTTACCTCAAACTTCATTAGATGACTGGGAGAGATGATGTGGACCATTTCTCGTGTTGTTTGGACCAGGTAGGAGATCTACCCCTCCGCTTTCTTTTCAGGTCATTCTTTTACTGTTTCATGCAAGTTTTAGGGTTTTTTGGGGCCTCCGGGGGTTTATTTTTTTTCCCTGGGATCAGCGAAGGATTTCACATCAAAAAATGCACCAAAGAGCACCCTGATAGAAGGTTTCCTACTCTTCAACACACTATCTTTGTGCCTGGGTTGCGTTGGGTGAGTTTCCCAAATTTTATTTAGCTGTTTGCTCCAAAAATTGTCTTGTTTTTTACATGGAAAGGATCCTAACTAAGCTTATGATTGGGTTTTAGGCTTTCATCAGATCAGAATGTCGATTACATGGCAAGAAAGAGAGCATGAGGAAAAAGACATGGTTGCCATAAATAATACAGGTACAGTTGAGGCCCTCAAAAATTGTGGGTTACTCAAATACTTCAGGTTGTCCGGAATGAGGAAACAAATAGAACTATTGTAGTTCCTTGTTCATGCATGGGATCCGACAGATCAAAATTTTCACATAAGGGACAAAATGGTCCCTATTACCATTGATGATATTTACTTTCTTACCAGACTGTCGAGGCGAGGTGCCCCCATCTCACTTTCTAGATTTTCCCGTGGAGGTGAATTGGTGAGGGATTACATTCGAAAGTTTTGTCAGCCAGGCATACAGCCTAGCAAGGATGGGAAAATAAACATTAGTGATGTAGGTGATTTTCCTTTGAGAATGATCCTCTTCACAATCACAAAGTTGGATGGCAGTGTGACACTTCATCTAATGAACAAATCATATATGCAATATGCACTTGAGTGTCTAGAGCCAAAAGTATTCAACTAGTGTGTTGTACCTATTTTCCATAGGCAGTCCTTGTCTGCAAAAACTATGCCTGGAAACCAACTCAACCAGCCTTTAGGTTCAAGTTGACCCTTGAACCAGAGGGGGCTCCCTTAGTTGTCACGAGGCTTCATTTAACGTTGTTCACCTGTCACTGAACAACAACCTTTGAAGCACAATAACCAAATTTATGGTTTTAATGGGGATGGTTGGCGATCAATGATAATTGCTAATCATGATTAACGACCTATCTCACAGCGTCCCTTATGAAAGTGTCAGCTTCCATCTTGACAGAATAACTTAGCTTTTTCAAGAATTATGGTAGAAGAATGTAAGGAGATTCCTAATAATTGAGTAGTCAAACTGAATACTTAACAACTAGGGAAATTTAGATGCGTTTAGAAGATTTCTACAACCCAAAAAAAACATATTCAAAGGTAAGAAAAGGCCAAAGTGAAACTGATTCCAAGAGGAGCTATTTCAGACAGATAGTCTAATAAGCTAATCTCTTTTAATGGCTATCAGAAAACATAAAAAAAAACCAGTCAAAGAGGAGTTATCTTGGACAAACAGTCCAATAAGCTAATCTCCTTCTAAAGGTTATGATTTTGTAGGGAATTACAAAGAGATTAAGACTTAATTTACCTTACCTAGACCTTCCTACAATTACTTTGAACATATGTAGAAACAAGTTATGAAAACACCAGAAAGACATACGAGAAACACAAAATTTTGTCATAACCGGAGCCAGAAGACTTTCATTATAATTCTAAAAGAGAAGCTATTACATAGTTTAAGAGCCTTGGCATCAAAACACAACCCATATTACTCCAATTGATGAAGTATTTATACAATTTCCTCACTAAATATCTTGATAAAAATATCAAGAGTTATTACGAATATCTGAAAAATGCATTACAAAAATAGAACACAAATAAAGGTAACTAAAACTATTTGAAGAGTTCTAGTACTATCCTTGAGGATTTTTTTTGATAAAGAAGAGAAATTTAAATTTGATTGCAACTCATATTTGATGAGGTGGCCTCCAAGTCACTAACTATCTTTGAGCTTTTTCCTCCCGAAATTCTGAAAAATAGGGTCCTGTAATACCTTTGTGTCTCCCAAAACATAATAGATGTTAGAAAAATGAGAGAGGTTTTTGTAAATGATGATGTTAGCAACAAAAACCTCTTTCATTTTTTGAAAATTCGTTTCCCCCTGCTCGGAAACCGCATTTGAAAACACTGGCTAAAAAAAGGAAAATTCTGGAAAACATGCCTGCAAAGATTCATCCGAATATCCCAAACCATAACCTCTGTTACAAAAATGAGAGAGGTTTTTGTATAATAGAATTTTAGGAACAAAAACCTCCTCCAGTTTCCCAAGATTCATCTTTGTTTAGCCACCATATTCTCTGCAAAAAGGTGACTAAAACATGAAATTTCTGGAAAACATGCCTTCAAAGATGCATTTGTATCTCCAAAACCATAACAACTGTTAGAAAACTGAGAGTGGTTTTTGTACATGAGGATGTTATAAACAAAAACCTCTTTCCATTTTTTAAAATTCATTCTCAGTTGTTTGTAAACCATGTTTGAATTTACTTTATTACATCATTTAATCATGTTTAAATGCATGATTAACTAAATCAACCAGCTAATGAGACTTAAATTTACATTTTGAGGGCGCATTTTACTCTTGCAAACCCATTTATTATTTCTAAACTACTAAAACCTATTATATCAGAAAATTTAAATTATCAAAACTAATCATGTTACAACATCGGTTCCAATGGGGATTGCTTCCCCCCTCTGGGATGTAGAGAACTAATAGACCAGTTGCCTTTAGTGTTGGGCATGGAGTCATACCATAAAACCACCAACCACTAATTTTCCATCTTATGTAGAAATATAATGAATCTCCATGGATCAGTGTTTTCATTTGAATACTCTGCTATTGCACACTACAACCTACAACTGTGAAATGCAACCATATGCCTGCACTAATTCGGATACTCTTTCATATTGAAATATAAAAGCTGAAAATTTCTAAAGATTGAAAATATAAGCTGATCTATTATATACTCTTCAAATCATACCACTCATAAAGAACTAACATGTTGATCTACTACATACAGAAACTCAAAATATCTATTCAATCCCCACACCTCTATCTAACTGAACAGAAAAACTTTACACTGTTAGGTGTAATTTGCTTTCCAATGTAACCAAGTGCGAAGTGGATTTATTGACAAACCACATTGCCAATAGCTAAAAATCTAAATAATATATACAATATGAACCTAAACTCCAATGGAAAACCTATACTCATAGGTGTACTTTAAAAGCTGCATCCTTTGTAGACATTTTAGATTTCTGATCAAGGCTGAGAGGAAGATACATATACTGCTTCCTACAAGTATCAACAAGCCTCGCACAGTAGTAAAGGCAGCTAAAATTTCAAAACAAGAGTGGGATCGGTAATCCAGTGGAATTTCCATATGACAAAGTGGAGTCGCCAGGTGAAGGAAATGGAACCACTAATAAATGCCTACTCCTTATTCACCAGCAAGGAATAGATCTAATATTTATCGTTCCCCGGAGAAAGATATCTTCTTTACTTCACTCCCCAGCAATGATGCTAGATGTTGTACCTATTTCCCGTAGGCAGGCCTTGGCTGCAAAAACTATGCTAGGAAACCAACTCAACCAACCTTTAGGTTCAAGTTGGCCCTTGAACCAGAGGGGGCTCCCTCAGTTGTTACGAGGCCTTGTTTAACGCTGTTAACCTGTCACTTAACAACAACATTTGAAGCACAATGGCTAGATTTATGGTTTTAATTGGGGGTGGTTTGCGATCAATGATAATCCCTAGTCATGATTTAAAGGCTCTCTCACAGGGTTCCTTTTGAAAGTGTCAGCTTCCAGCCTGACAGAATGACTTGATTTGTATAAGAATTTGGCAGAAGGATGTAAGGAGATTCCTAATAATTGAGTAGCCAGACTGATTACTTGACCACTAGGAAGATTTAGATGCATGTAGAAGATTTATATAGCCCAATAAAACAGATTTAAAGGGAAACAAAATGGCCAGACTAAAACCAATTCTAAGAGGAGCTATTTCAGACAAATAGCCTAATAAGCTAATCTCTTTTAATGGCTATTAGAAATCACAAAACAAAAACTAGTTAAAGAGGAGTTATGATGAACAAACAATCCAATAAAGAAATCTCTTTCTAAAGATAATGATTTTGCAGACCTTCCTATAAACACTTTTATCATGTGTAGAAATAAGATATGAAAAAATGGAAAAACATACTCGAAGCACAAAATTATGTCAAAACTAGAGTCGTAAGGATTTCATTAGAAAAACTAAAAAAGAAGCTTTATTACAGAGTTAAGAGTTTTGGCATCAAAACTCCGCCCATATTACTTCAATTGATGAAGTATTTATACAATTTCCTCACAAAATATCTTTATAAAAATATCAAGGGCTATTACAAATATCTGAAAATTGTATTACAAAAATAGAACACAAATAAATGTAAATAAAACTACTTGAAGAGTTTTTGTACTATCCTTGAGGATTTATGTTGATAAATAAGAGAAATTCGAATTTGATTTCAACTCATATTTGATGAGGTGGCCTCCAAGTCACTAACTCTCTTTGATATTTTTCCTCCCAAATTTCTGAAAAATAGGGTCCAGTAATCCCTTCTCATATCTCAATCTGTGCTAGCTGTGTGAAAACTGAGAGAGGTTTTCGTAGTCTAGTATCGGATGAACAAAAACCTCCTCCATTTTCCCAAAATTTATCTCTGATTATCCACAATAATTTCTACAAAAAGGTGGCTTAAACAGGACATTACACAGCTAGAAAAATAGGCTAAACATGATGAGAATGTATCTCCCAGTCCCTGACACTTGTATGAAAAGAGAGATAGGATTTTGTATTTTGGAATCTTATGAACCAAAACCTCTTCTAGTTTCACAATATTCATATTTGTTTAGTCACACTATCCTCTGCAAAAAGGTGACTAAAACAGGAAATTTCTGGAAAACATTCCTTCAAAGATGCATTTTCATCTGCCAATCCACAATAGATGTTACAAAACTAAGAGACATTGTTGTACATGAGGATGTTACCAAAAAAAAACTATTTCAATTTTTGAAAATTCGTTCTCAGCGGTTTGTAAACCATGTTTGAATTTACGTTATTACATCATTTAATCATGTTTAAATGCATGATTAACTAAATTAACCAGCTAATGAAACTTAAATTTACATTTTGAGGGCGCATTTACTCTTTTAGGCCCATTTATTATTTCTAAACTACTAAAACCTATTATATCAAAAAATTTAAATTATCAAAAGTAATCATGTTACAACATGGTGTGAGTTTGTACTTTCTTCATTGAAAGAACAACTAACCAAGGTAAAAAGTGGTAAGACGAAGAATTTCTGCTATGGTTCGATCTTAATCGCTTTTACCTTAGAGAGAATCCCATTGATACAACTGCATCATGTATCACTAGGTGTAGTTGGTCCTAGAGATCCACATATGCAGAGGTGGGTTAAATTGATGGCTCGACATGCGGGTCAAACAACAATCATTTTTTCCACTGCATTTTCAGTTGGCTCGATCGACAACACCTTATCATCGAGGAGCATCCATACTTAGGGATGGATTTCTGTGGAGATCCAGACTTGATTCTACCAGTAGGAGCATAATGGGGTGCTATAGGTACATTGTTTTACCAAAGTGCTTTTGATTTTTTCAAGTTTTTACATGTTTTTGTGTTTTTAATGTTTCCAAGACTAAACTAAAATCGTTCTCATGCATGTAGATGTGGATATTGTTCAACCTGTGGGACACCAACAAGGTGCAGGTGAGCTAGCGTGGAGAAAAATTGGGAGAGTGGTTCTCCAAGACTTGGATTTGGCTGATACCTTGGCAAAGTTGCAGGATCACATAGAGGGATTAACACTTGGTATTCTGAATGTCCGGATCGAAGAGTTACCTATGAGGCTGCAACACCACATTATTGGTCTTCTTAGCTGTTGGATGAGGCTTTGCTCATGATAACACAGGCTGTGGCCTACTAGGTCTACTTAGGATATTTGCATGCATTTTGAGTTTTTGGGTCAGATGACCAAACTTTTCTTGGACACAAATTTTGTAAGAACTTTTAAAACATCTATCTATTTTACTTTCAGAGTTTTCTATGGTTATGTGCAATCCTATTCAACTAATGATGTGAATTGAAAATGTTACTTTTACATGTGTCACAAATGTCTGTTTAACACATAATTTGCTAAAGAATCAGTTAATGTGTTAAAGTTTTTGGAAATATGTTGATATTGAATGTATTCAAAATTCCTTTCCAAAATATGAACCCTAAGGAACATATAAAGAATTGTTGGGTTTCGGACGGTATACACACTTGTAAGTTGTAGTAGACGAGTTCAGTCTAGCCTAGTGATGATTTGGCGAATGGCAAGTGAAATGGCATCAAAGAGAAGTTCGATCAACGCACTATACTCTGCGATATTGTTTGTCGATCGACTGATACAAATCCCTTGAAAACTCACTAAATGGCCACATGGAGTGAAAATAGCCCATGTTGTAGAAGATAGGTTCTGTGTACTATGACTAGCACCATCGGCGTAACCAACAATTGGTTCCAAAGATTACGACATATGCAACAAATGCAAAGCGAATTACTAACCAGATAAAAAACTCTAAAAGAGTCACACTGACACACACACATGCAATGAAAGCATATATACAGGAGTTTTACTACACTCAATTAAGCATAGTAATGTTTGAGGTACAACCCATTTCAGGGCTGTGACAATGGAATCCCATCATAATCTACTAACTCATAGGCACCTTTTGCCAAAACACGCTTGACAATATAAGGACCCTTCCACATCGGTTCAAATTTCCGTGCTCCAAGTTTATCAACTTCATGATCGTAAAGTAAGACCAGGTCTCCTTCCAAGAAGGTACGCGGCTTAACATTTCTATCATATTTCACCTTGATTCATTTCTTATGCACTTTGTTAGACAATGCAACATCATGACGGGTTTCATCTAGATGGATAAGTTCCAAGAAACACAGTTCTTTTTCAGAAGTGTTGGGTAATAGGTCAATCACGAGTTTAAGAGATGAAATTTCACATTGTATCAGTAAGATTTATTCCAAACCATACACCAACTGAAAGGGTGTGAATCCAGTTGAATTTTTCACCGAGGCTCAATATGCCCACAAGGAAGAGTACAGGATTAAATTCCAGTCTTGTTTATGAACCCCGATCATCCTTTGCAACATTCACTTCAGGACTTTGTTGATGGCCTCAACCTGTCCATTCACTTGCGGATAATAAGGGGTAGAATTATCATGTGATAGTCCTAACTTAGAAGCCAACTCAGCCATCATGTGTTTGCGATAATGCGACCCATGATATGTAACTATGGCTTGTGGTACACCAAACTGGGAAACCACGTGGTTGAAAAGGAAAAGAGCAGTCATTTTGCCACTATTGTTTAATGTTGGCATTGCCTCAACCCATTTGGTAAAATACTAAACAATGACTATAATATACCCATGCCCCCCGGTCGAGGTGGGGTTACATGTCATGAAGTCAATGCTCCATTTGGCGAATGGTCCAACAAAAACGACTGGATGCAATGGTGTAGGTGCAATCTAACTTTATGGTCATAGATCTGGCATGCATGACAACTTTTGATGGCAATTATGAAATCTTTGAATATACTAGGCCAAAAGTAACCCACACGGAGAATTCTCTACGTGGTAGCATAACTAGACAAGTGTCCACCACAAGCACTTGAATGGAAATCATTCAATTCTTTCTTGTCTTCCTCATGTGTGAGGCACCTCCATAAAACTGTATCGATACGACAAAGGTAAAGAGAATTGCCAATGATAAGATAATCTTTGGCTCGGTATCAGATACGTTGTTGTTGCGAGTGAGAGGTATCAGGACAGAAAGTTTAGGTCTAGACATAGATCAGTATATCTCCATACCATGGGTTAGATGATGAAATCAGGAACAGAGACTCATCCAAAATTGATGGTTCAGATGTTGAATCAATGGAGGTCAAGGGAAGGTCACAAAGTAGCTCGGCGAAAACTAGAGATTTCTTTGATTTGGACTTGATGAATTCCAAATCAAACTCCTGCAAAATGACTATCCATTTTGAGTATTTTCCCCCCAGTAATTGACGTGACAAAATATATGTCATAGGGTTGCAATCCGAAATGACAGTGGTATTTCAGAAAAGGATGTAATGGCGAAATCTTTGAAAAACTTGTACAACTGCCAAAGCTAACTTTTCGACATAAGAATACTTACTTTCTATATCATTGAGATTGCAGCTCAAATAATATATCGGATGTTCAATCCCTTCTTCCTCTTGGACTAAAACCATGCCAATGGTTGTATCTGCAGCGACGAGATACAGGTAATAGTCATTTTGATAATTCAGGGAATACATTAATGAGGCTCTAATAAAGGTATCTTTAAGAGCATCAAAGGAAGCTTGTGCAACCTGATCCCAATGGAAGGGTATCCCCTTTTTAAAAATATGTGTAAAACCTTTAGCCATTTCAGCGTAATTGGGAATGAACCTCCTCAGAAAGTTATCCTTCCCTTAGAGTCTCTGTAACTGTAAAAGATTTGAAGGTGGAGGCAAATCAAGAATTTCCTGAACCTTTAATGGATCGAGTCGAATTCCATCTCTAGACACTACAAATCTAAGCAATCGACTAGAACCAACACAAAACACACGTTTGTGCGGATTGAGTCGTATCTTGTAGTGTCAGCACCATAAAAATATTGCTCTCAAATGGTCTGCGAAACCAGAGATTCTGGGTTTCATCCCCAGTGGAGTCGCCAATTTTTTTTGGAGAATTTGGTATCTACGGATAACTAGTTCCCTAGATAAGTAGCCATATCTAGAACAACAGTTTAAAGAACTTTAGCCTTTTCCTATAAGAAATAGATAAGACAAAGAAGATGAGAAGATCTACTTGTAGTTCCGATTTCCTCTTGTCTCCTTTGTATTGATCTTGTCGCTCCTTCCCATACTTAACACGCTTGAGAAGTACCTATAAACATCAATAGAAGACAAAGAACTGATCAAAGAAAGAGATCTATTGAATACAAGTAAATGGAATCATATACATTCACACATATAAGCATCATATAACAAGGTAAGCATATGGTAAAAAGGTTCAAATACTTTATTGAAATAGAAGAAGGAATTACAACCATCAAATCTGATTCGAAGTCACTCCTCCAGATTGGATCCCATCCACATCACATCAAAAGCATGACAAACTTGTAGCATAACAATACTTGTCTCAAATTCAATTCTCATAGCAACATTATCTCTTTACAATTCAACATGGTCCAGCCCCTGATCACTTAGATGAGTGTTCAATTTATAGAAGGATGAAGGAGGTTATGTCATAAATGGGGGTATTGAATGACCTTCCATACTTAGAATTAGTTCCATGGAGGAAGGGATGAGAGGATAGGATGCATCTTAACTCATTCCTCATCCATTTTTGAGGTCATAGGAGTTGATAAGTGAGGGAAACTTCTAGATGACTCCAAGAGATAACAATATTCCACAAACCCTATGTGAATTTCACTCAATATCACCCAGTGCAGGTGAAAGAGGACCTAAGTGCTCTATAGAGCACCCTAGCATGGACTCAACTACTCTGCAACACACCCTTACATGGGCCTACCTGTGCTGGTCCCTTTAGAGGTCATTTCAAGATGTCTTCTACTCATGAAACTATCTAGGAAGGAGGAATTCAAAAGGGTGACTTGTTTAGGGTATGCAGAAAATGAAATTAGGGTTTGATGAGCCATAAAACACTGATCTGGATGATGGGAGTGATGTGCCCAAATGGATCTGTAACAACAAGTATCAAGAGCATCATTTACTAGAGTCAAGGTGCTAATATTTTATAGGATCAAGATATCCAATAGATAGATGTTAGCCAAACATCAAGTACACCAATGTATCAACCTTAGATAGCCTCATATAATTCAAGAAGATCAAAATGTTAAACACGAGGTGCATCATTTTATCATAGAAAACATAGATCCAAGTCGCTTTCATATGGATGTATAAACCATCAAATAAAGAAACATTATTTTCATACTTTAGGGCTTACCGAGTCAATAGTTGAGATACAACATACCATGGTATTCAAATACCTATACATCTTGATTATACATGGGAAGCTAGAATAACTTTGTCTTGTCATAGTGCCTCTTAACATTTTACAACTTTAGCCATCCTTCCTGCATTTCAAATTATCCTTAAGAAAGATATACTTATCACAACTCATTAAGGAGGTTAGTCACATCCATATACTCAAATACATATGCAAGAAGTAGAAACAATAATCATAATAATCAGATCCATGACTATAAATAAAAGTAAGAGGCATCATAAATCAATAAATACCTATCTTCAATGAGAGGTGTTCCTCTCCCTCTTGAACCAATCTTCAAGAGCCATCAATGTCCATGGTCCATATACCAATGTTTACTTTAGTTGTCCAACCAGGTTTGTTAGGGATTATCCCATATAGGGATTCATAAAATCTCCCACAAGTGCTTGGTCATCTTCACATTAACCAACTATATTTCATATCTCATATTGCTTCCATAAACCATGGTTTTCTCTCCAACCCTAACCTCATAGAATTCATCAAACCCTAATAATCAAGTTGCATAGGGTTTTCTTCAAACCTTAGAATTATTTTAGGTATCCACCATCCTCTTCTTGCTTCCATCAAAGGTGTCATCATTGGGGTGATATCCATGGATTTTCTTCAGCCCAACTCTAATACCATGTTGATTTTTCATAGGGCTATATTGTTCTTTGCTTTGATAATTGAATTTCCTCATTAATAAATTAATTTCACCCCATATAATAATTACATTATTTATATCTACACAATTATTCATCATCATATGAAATTATATAGAAACAACATCATCATAATCATCATCATCAATGCAATTAAACATAAATGAACAATAGAAGAAAATCATGCACACACATAGAGACACTAGGAATTGCCTGAGAGAAGGGAAAACCCCACTATGGCGAAAACCATTGCAAATATTTTTTTTTCTTAGATCATCATCAAATGATATATCAAAATAGAGTACAATGATCCATAAACTTATCTATGTAACAAAACAACTATGATATCCATGAAACAAATTTAATCATGCTTGAAATCAAAACCCTTGTTGTAGCATTTTTTGGTTTTGGTAAGTTAGTATCAATTAGTCAAAAAATCAAAATATCTTTAAAAAAATGTTAAGTTAGGATATGGAAAAAAAGAATATTAAATAAAAAATGTTAGGGATATTTGATGAATAAGTCCGTATAAAATAAAATGTTAGAATAGATGCCCTAAAAAATGAAGGCAACAATAAAATGTTACGCTAGAAAGAAAAAACAATAAACTCTGAAAGTGTTGCAAATCAAAATGCCACTACTCTTAGTCAATTTTATTTTTGCAAATAAAGGTTGTGTGTAGACTGTTTAAATTCCACACTAAGTTCATACAATCCAATTGTATAGTTTAATCATTATTGGATTTAATTTAAATTGTTTGTCAATAGGTAGCAAATAAAATTGGCTCAACAGTTTAATCTGAGCCAATGGAGGAAATAAGGGATAGATGTAGATTAGTCATTAAAGGAAAATATTGAGTTGCTAGCCTAAATGCACTCAAAAAAATAAGTGAGAAAATGTTAGGAAAGATAAGGGTAGGTAGACAAATGGAATACTATTGGAGCATGAAAGGATTTTATCCTAAGTTATAACATTCAAAAGATGTGCATATGGTATGGGCTTTAATTAACCATAATCCTAGGTACCAATATATTTTATGGTATCGTAACTTCATTCATTCATTCACCATAACACCAAACTATCACATCTACCATAAAGCTTGACCCTACCATTTCTTTCTGCTTCACGATGTTAAATCCCTTTCATCTCACCTTACATCTTGCACACTCCCCCGAGATTCGATGGCCCACATGGCTCCTTGGCCCTCTTTTGCCGTTTGAAATTTATTGCCGAGGGGGGGGGGTTCTAAAGTGGGTAGTTTTGGAAACCACCCTCTTAAACCACTTTTCCCTCATTCTAGTCTTTCGGGATTTAAAATCATGAAACATCTTACCACCTCAAGTTTCTCCTGAACGCGGTTTATGTTTAACCGTTTACCACCACTCCAACGTCAGGAAATTCCATGAGTCTTATGATCCCATTCAAAGAGAAATAATTTCATCCACAAGAGAAATCCCATGTTTCATTAATGCTGAGTCCATTGAAAAGATGTTGCAAGCTCCACCGATTACACTAACCCATCCCTTTTCTCATGAAAGCCTGATAAAAGCTTATCAAAAGCTATATTTTACTAAAAGATCATAGACTCTTGAAATTTTCCTAGCTATAAATAGTCCTCTGCCTAAAAGAAACCCTCCCTATGATTCATCCATGTTCCTTGAAAGAACCAAGCAAATCACCACTATTTTATCCTATTTGCTTGGATACAATTCTGATCAATATGTTAATGAAGATATCCTAGGTTTCTTGTCAATCTTTTCTACTGATTCTAGACCCACTGTTCTCTATAACTTTAACCAATTCCTAGCTGAAGCCATACATGAGAAATTTGTCCAGTTTAACACTGAAGAAGTATTCAAGTATGCTTCAATACTTTTATACACTTTTATATATATTTCAGGGAGACACATTTCCATTCACCTTGCAGAAGCTAGATGAGGAAGGCAACCAACAATCAATGATGTTTTGGACTATAATGGGAATGAAGGAGAAAGAAGAATTTAGCTATAAACAGTTCATAGAATTGTTTATTCATCCAGCTATTAGTCTTATGAGCAGCACTCCAGTACCGAGAATCAATGATGAAATTGTGAAAGTGTTGCAGCTAGTTGATCAAGCAACAACAGGAGATTGGTATCTTTACCAAAAGTACACAGAAGTCAGGGTTCATGGTTGTGAGCTTACATCCTACAAACTTCCCAAGTACCTCCCCATCAAAATCTTTGCACTGGAATATATTAGGCAGAGGTTAAATGCAGATGAAGTACACTTTGTGGCAACAAAGAAGAAATCACAATTCAAGCTAAAAGCTCAGGCTGGTCCATTTATTGGCAATACCAGAGCAGCAAGAGAAGAAGCAAACAAATTATTAAAGGAAATGAAGTTTGGTCTCAGTTTCACTTGGTATTATGACCCAATGGGAGTGATTTCTAAACTCAGGGTTGAAAATAAGTTTACTACATATCACTACACATCCAGACCTGAAATAGAACAATACAAAAATCAGTTGGAATGGAAAGAGAACACCCTTCAAGAAGCTGAAGAGCAGGCAGTTTCTACTTCAAATGTGAAAACTCCACGTTCACAGGAAAAGAGAACTAAAAGAGTAAGGGAAGAACAATCATCTCCTAAAACTGAAGCATCAAGCCAGGGCTTTAGGATTGTGCATAGAAAAAAGAGACCTAGGATCTATGTGATTGTTGGAGCAACGCACGAGTCTCAAAAAACAACATTTGATGGACTTGGAGAGACTGTGCTTTATAAATAGTCTGGTAGATAGTCTACCCAGTCCCCAACTCATTCCGCTACTTCTCATGAACAACAGGTAATTCAAACCAGTGGAAGCATTCAGAAGGAGAAGGAGGAGGACATCTTTCATGTTTTTAGTGAGATTAAAAAGAAGAATGAAGAGTTGAAATTGAACACCTATACCTAGTTCTGGAAACATTCCTTTAGCTCTCAGGCTAGACTTCTTTTAGTTTTTGATTCTGAGAAGGGAAAAATGCAGATGGCTTTCCTGCAAGCTTAGATTTTATAGCCCAGGACTCATGCACATTATCAGAAGCAATCCTCATTCGAGTTTAATGTAAAAGATGTGAATCCAATTAATCAAATTGAGATGCACAAACAAAATGGATAGATGATTTCTTCCACTTTAACTCATACTTCCATGATTTTGTCAAAATTGCATGTCATCTTGGCTAATACACAGTCACTGGCAAAGGACACCAAGCTCAAATCCTTGGAATACCTGGTGCTAAATATGGGATATGATCCCTCAAACATAAATGTAGTAGAAGAACTTGTTAAGAAGAGAAATGTTGAGATATCATCATTAAGGAAACATCTCAAACTGCCAGCTTCAGAGGATCCAATGACCAAGGAGATTGAAGAAACTGAGACTCAGAAATCTGACATGATGAAGCTCATCATGGAATAGAATTTGCAAATAAAATAGATGGAGGAGAAAATGGAAAAATTGGTCAAAGAGAAAGAAGAAGTTGTCAAGAAGGTTCAAATTCCAATGGATGTAGTTCCTCTTTTAGAAATCTCAATAACTAGGGTTTCTACTTCAGGAACAACATCAACTATACGTACAACGGAAGGAGTTGAACAACTTGCAGAAGCTGTTCAAAATCTATCCATTCAGATAGTTGAAATGAATAAGTTACAGGATGAACTGAAGGAATTAAAATATATGAATGCAGTTTCAGACAATTCACATGCAGCCAAGTTTCAGAGGACAAAAAGTTAGATTGAAGTTTTGTAGAAGGAAATCAAAGAGTCCTACCTTGGAAACAAACTAGGTTTGGAAAAGGAAATTCTATGGGAAGAAATTACTGAATCAGTCAAGGATATATGACCCTATATCAAGATAATCTTTGATCAAAAAGACCTATTGGAGAAAGCTTAGGAATCTGTTGAAACTATTTCTAAAGAGCTTGAGGACATGCCTGAAATTGCTTTCGAAATAATCAAGTTCCTCAATTATAAAGACTGCTATGAGCTTAAGGAGTTGGGTATAAATGACAGGACAAAAACTATACTAGAGGTAAAGAATATCATTACCAAGAAAAACCTCATCCTTTAGTTGGAGGAAAAGTGCAGCAGTGTGAATACTATAGTACAAATATTTTTTAGTAGGTTAGAACCCTTGACCAGCAAGGATTTTTCCTCTATGCTTGTGATTAATGACAAATTAATGCCAATTAAGGATTATGTTCGAAATCTTACAGAGGTGGGTACCAATGCTACTTCAGTTTCAAACGTAAGAGGTGTAGCAACACCAAGGGTTGTGTTGAATGCACTTAGAGATTCCTTTTTCATTCTAGATGAAATTAGGCATATTTCCAGTAAAACCCACTTTTACTAAGTATACAGAGATGGATGAAATTTATAGGAGGGTAACTGATTAGTTATCTATCCTAGATAAGAAACACTGGGAAGAATTAACTTATTTACTTGACTAAAAGGGTCATCACACAACATTCAATATTTATAGGGACAGTCATCACCAGCTAAACAGTTCTCAGTTTTTCCAGCAACATTCATCAAGAACTAAACACTAAAATAGTGACAGATCGACTATCATTTTTTATTCCTGATTTTGTATTTTTCTATTTTTGTAAACTAGTTTAAGATATTCTCTCTGTTCTCAGATTTTATAAATAACTCTATTTCACAAGTTATTAAGGGTTTCACCCTTGAAGAAGCATTTCTAAGAATTGAATGTACTTGAATTTTTTGAATCATTAATACAAAAGCAAATGGAATCTGAATTCTGATTCATACAATTTTGTTTTTCTGTAATTTTTTCCAGTTTTATTTCACACTATTTTCTTCATTTTCTTATGTTTTACAAAGATAACCAGGTAGGAGTAATTTTGTTTCAATTATTCTTATAAGCTTTTGAAGTGATCATCTATAAAGAGAATGAATTATATAAACTGTTTGTTTTATTAATTCCCTCTAAATCATAATATCATCCACATCTGTTGTAAGCTTAAGCATATTTTGTTAAACGTTATGAACATAGTTTAAAGGTTTTCTTACTTATGATTATTTAATTTTCAATTTGAAGACTGTGATAAGCATACCATCTCTCTATTTCTTCTCACCACCATGCAAGATACATCACTGTGTGAATTTTAATAGCAACCCTCTGTTTAAATATTAATACTATTCAAAAGGTTAGGCATCACTTTTTAAAATCTGTTTCATACATTGGTCCCCCAAATTAAAACAAAACCCCCAAAACAATCATCTTAGATGACCTGGCATGATAACTGACCATTATCATCTCAGAGATACAACATAAATCTGGCGCCGCTGCTGGGGACTCGAATTTCATTAAGTTTTCCTAGGTCAATGATATTATTCATATTCCTTTAAGGTGATTAAAGGTCTAGATAGGTCAAAATATTTCACTTGGCGACGCCACTGTACCAAATTGGCACCTTCTAAGCACACTAGATCCCATTCTGAATCTAACACAGCTAGTCCTCTGTCAGATCTAGAAATACTTGTGAGAAAGGCTAGTTCTAGAAGAAGACATCAACCATCTTCTTCTACTTCAACCTTGTAGTCTAAAGATATATCATAATTTAATCCATATAGTAACATTCCATCCAATCCAGAGTACACTCACCTATCACCTAGGATTGCTGAACTCTTAGATAGGGGAGCTGATTTCAAATCAGCTTTCCTTATTCAATCACTTGAATCTCATCCAGAACCCCCACTTCCATCGGGATCACCTAAATCTGAGTCTGACCTGGGTGTTAGTTTACCTGAATACAAACCTATAGACTTTATATTCCCCACCACTTATTCATTTCATTCTACCTCTGAACCACCAGAATATTCTACTTATAAACAACTTGAAGGGACCTTTGCTATATATTTAAATCCACTCTTTGAAACTGAATAGGATATTCATTCTCGGGTCCACAAGTTTGTTATTAAAACTCCTTTAAAATAATTTAGGAAGTCTCCACCTTCTTCACCCCCACATAGTAATTCTCCCCCTCTTTCACCATCTCCCTCTTTCTTATAATTATCTTCACAAACCTCTCATTCATCATCTTCTACTATGGCATTTCAACCCATTGTATAGGAAAGATATGCATCTTTAGTTTTACCTCCAGTCCTTGATGTTTTCCCTAATGGATATTTAAAACACCTTCCTAGATATAATGAAGAGACTGGTCCCTCAACTGAGGATCACCTTCAAGCCTTTCTATACTTTGAAGATAACATGAACATAGAACAAGAAAATGTTTACATGAGGTTGTTTGTTCAGTCTCTTGAGGGAAATGTGAGGACTTGGTTTAGGCAGTTACCTGCAAATTCCATTAGAAACTAGGAAGAATTAACAAATATATTCAAAAATCAATGGGGAGTGAAGAAAGATGCTCTTTACTTTTTGACTGAGTTTGAAGAAATTAAAAGAAACTTTGGTGAACTTGCCTATGATTTTATCAAAAGGTTCAACAAACTTTATCATAAGATTCCCCTTGATTGAAAACCACCTGTAGCAGTAGCTAAATCTAGGTTTTCAAAATATTTTGAAGATGACTTTGCTGTGATTTTAAGAGAAATAACTTCAAGTACTCTTGAAGACATGCAAACTAATTCTATAGAGGTGGAATCAAATAGGTCTGCCTCAGTGACTTTAAAAGCTAAAGAGGAAAAATCCCAAAGAATACTTAAATCAAGTCAAGAGGCCTCAACTTCCTCTAAGACTAAAACTGAAGACTCTAAAATAGATGAAATAACTTCTCTTCTTAGAAATCTGTCCAATATAATTTCCAAGATTGAGACTCAACCTAGAATAGTTCAACGAACGATCACTCGACCCTAAAATCAAAATCAAGGTCAATACAAAAGAAATCCACCATTACAAGTTCTTCAAAGGCCTAGTAATGATCAACAGGTTCCAACTCCTTTATTGATAGATGATCAACAACCTGATGAAAAGACCCCTCACATGCTTCCAAATACCATAACTTCTCTAAATTCCTAATTGCAGAACTAAACCAAAGATATGATATTAGCCTAGACCTAGTCCTGGAAGACCCCCTAAGGAACCTCCAACAATTGAACCTCATACCAAAGCTGTTGAAACTCAAACAATTGTTATTCAACCATTAAATCAATGAACCTATACTACTCATATTGAAAAAATTGTTTTAACTACATTTAATGTTGAAAAGGAGTTAGAAAGAGTTAAAATCCCTGTACCACTTCCAGAACTTTCCAAAAACCCTGGATATAAAAATCAAGTCTCCAAATGGGTACAAAACACCTCGGTTTTTGCCGAAAATTATATCATTAGTCTTCAAGATGAAAAACCAACAGTTCTTTTTGGTCCTAGCTCAGATATGGTAGATGAAATAGTACCCCCTTTCTATATGACTCTTAAAACAAATGATTCTATGTTATACAATTGTATGCTTGATTCTGGAGCATCGCATAATATTATGCCAAAAACTATCATGGATCATTTAAATCTTGACATAACTAGATCATATCATGATTTTTACACATTTGATTCCAAAAGGGTGCCTTGTCTAGGATTTATTAAGGATTTAGTAGTCACTCTCACCCAAATCCCAGTAAAAAGTGTAGTGTTAGATATAGTTGTCACATATATCCCTCCCAAATTTGGACTGCTCCTTTCAAGGTATTGTTGTGCCAAATTAGGGAGAACTCTTCAGATGGACATGTCTTATGCCACTATTCCAGTTTATGGGGAAGAGAAACTAAGACTATATATAGAGGTGAGATTTGTGCACACTTTTTGCAAAATAGATCAGCCAAGAAACCATCCCATATATGCAATTGATCAAGATTTTGGTTGTTTCCAACTTTCTTCAAACCAAACACATGAAACTCAAGTAAAAATTGAAGATGTAATTGAAAGACCTATACCAAATCAGACTGATGTCTAGAAGCTATTCTTTGATGGTTCTTGTACAAAGGATGCAGCAGGAGCTGTGGTAGTATTAATCTCACTAGAAAAATAAAACATTACACATCATTCAAACTTGATTTTGAAGTTACAAATAATGTAGCTGAATATGAAGATTTCCTTTTAGGACTACAGTTAGCCAAGAGCTTAAAAGTACAAAACCTGAGTGTTTTTACTAACTTAAAACTCATTGTTAAACAAGTTAGCAATCTTTTCCAAACAAAACATCCTAGGCTTAGACCCTATCGAAATGAGGTTTGGGATTCATTTGAAAATTTCTTCAATTCTTTTAATCTGACTTATATCCCAAAGGATCAGAATTTTCATGCATATTCCCTAGTTGTTTCTACTAGTTCATTTAAAATCCCTGATCAAACTAATGTGCTCTGTCAAATACAAGTCAAATACAGGCCATCCATCCCATATAACCTAAAATACTGGCAGATATTTGAAGATAATGAACAGTTAGAATATTTTCTACAAGTTATAGATGAACTTTTAGTTCTACAAATTGATGAAAATACAACAAAAACAATTGAGAATTCAAATGAAAATGATAATTCAGATTTCAACTCAACAATTTCTAATCATGATATCATTCAACAGTCTAACAATTTTAATCCCAAAGGACTCATTCATTTAGAAATTTCTTTTGATCAAAATGATGTCCTTAGAAACCCACAGTCAATCTCTCGACATGGTGACATAGAGGAGGTAAACGTTGGAACAAATGATGGCATTAGGAGACTCAAAATATGTGCATCCCTAGATCCTAGAATTAAAGCTCAATACCTTAAGTTATTTGAAAAATACAAGGATGTTTTTGCATGGACCTATGCTGATCTAAAAACTTATGATGCATCACTGATACAACATATGATTCCTTTAAAACTAGAAGCAAAACCTTGTCAACAAAAACTTAGGAGGATTAATCCATCACTTCTACCAACTGTAGAAAAGGAAATTAAGAAAATGCTAGATGCCCAAATTATTCTCCCTCTTAGATATTCTAATTGGGTTGCTAATTTAGTTCCTGTCAGAAAGAAGAATGGGGAAATTAGACTTTGTGTGGACTTTAGGAATTTGAATAAAGCATCATTAAAGGATAATTAACCTTTACCCAAAATGGATCAATTGCTTTAGATGGTTTCAGGAGCACAAAGACTTTCCATGATTGATGGTTTTTCAGGTTAAAATCAGATAAATGTTGATCCAACAGACAGAGAGAAGACAACTTTTACTACACCCTGGGGTACATTTATGTACTTTAGAATGCCCTTTGGCTTGTCTAATGATGGAGAAACTTTTCAAAGAGCTATGGACATAGCTTTTGTGGGACAAGTAAACAAATTTGTAGTCATTTATCTTGATCAAATAAATGTTTTTTCTAATTGTGATTAGAAACATCTAAAGCACTTGATGAAGGTTTTTGACAAGTGTAGGAAATTTGGAATATCCCTCAATCCTAAAATGTCTCTTTTTGCTACCAAATAAGGAAAGTTTATCTGCCATATAATCTCAAAAGAAGGAGTGGTGATTGATCCCAAATGTGTTTCTGCAATAAAAACATTGTCATTAACTAGAAATAAGAAGGAGATCCAAGATTTTCTAGGAAAGATTAATTTTATAAGGAGGTTCATCCAAATTTATGCTGAAAATTGTGAAACACATAACTGATATGCTTCAAAAGGATCATGAAGTTAAATGGATTGTCTCTTCTAGGTATGCATTTGACCAAATCAAGAAAGCTATCTTTGAATCTCTAACCTTGGCTAGTCCTGATTATACCAATCCATTCAGTATATTTTCCTTTGCCTCTAAAACAACCCTTGCTGATGTTTTATTACAAAAGAATGAAGATTCCCATGACCAACCTATAGCCTTTTTCAGTAAGTTTATGAGAGATGTTGAGCTTAAGTATGACATAATTGAGAAGCAAGCCTATGCCCTTATACAAGCCCTGAAATCATTCAGGATGTATGTCCTACATTCACCTATTATTGCTTATGTTCCTAACAGTGTTGTCAAGATTGTTTTAACCCAACCTGACACTGATGGGAAGAGAGGTAGATGGATCACTCAAATGTTGGAGTTTGATCTAAATATCAAAACTAAAAAGATAGTAAAGGGTTAAGGATTAGCTAGGCTTCTAGCTAAATCGAACTGTAATGTGCTTGGCATCAACTCTATTTTGGAAATACAAGGGGAGAATCCACAAGAACCTACTCAAAGTTCAAAAAGAGAGAATCCACAAGAACCTTCTGTTCATGCAAAAGGGGAGAATCCACAAGAACCTCCTCAGCATCCTGAAGAAAAGAATCCACAAGAACCTTTACCTTCAGATCAGGCCATATCTCTACACATTGATGAGAAATTTGTTTCTTCAAATTGGTATCAAGATATTGTAAATTTCTTGATCCATTTTGAATGTCCAACATCATTTTCTAAAAGTTAGTGTAAAGATCTCAAATTTAAAGCAGTCAAATAATGTATCATAAATGCAAATCTTTACCAGAAAGACCCACTAAATATCTTGTTATTATGTTTAACAGAATAAAAAACTGAAGGAATCAGTGATTAGTTTCAGACAAGATTTTGTGGAGTACATTATGCTTGGAGAGAAACAACATATAAGATATTGAGGGCAAGATTTTATTGGCCCACATTGTTCTTACAAGTAGGAGAAAATGTTTGAAGTTGTGTCCCTTGTGAGATGTTTGCTGGTAAGAAAAACCTAGCAGCTCTTCCACTGATCCCAACAATAGTCTCAACACCTTGTCTCCAATGGGGACTAGATTTTATTGGAGGGATTCTTCCTACTTCAAGCAATCAACATAGATGGAATCTCATTGCAACAGGCTACTTTAGCAAATGGGTGGAAGCAATTCCATTAAGAAATGCTACTGATTCAGTAGTAATAAAATTCATTGAAGAAAATATCTTATCTAGGTTTGGTTTCCCAACACAAATTGTTATTGATAATGCAGCAACATTTTCCAGTGTTAAAATGATTGATTTTTGCCATAAATATCATATTCTGTTACATCATTCAACTCCATATTATCCTCAAGGTAATGGTCTTGCAAAATCCTCAAATAAAAGTCTGGTAAAGGTGATTAAAAAGACTTTAGCAGATCATAAAAAGAGTTGGGACTCTCATCTCATTTATGTAGTGTGGGCAAACATGATTACTCCAAAGAGATCTACTAGGAAATCTCATTTTCAGTTAGTCTATGGGAAATATGAAATATTTGTTGGCATTATGACACAAGTTTGGCGCTATGACACAGGTGTTGTCCTTGACGGCAACTCACTCAGATGACAGATCACAGTTCAAGCTCTTAGAATGAAGGAAAAAGAGGTATACGCAGGTTCCCCTTGACCAAGATACATATACATGCGGGTTCGCAGAACAAAAGGCGTGTATGTGTATACATGCACTTTCACGAAAGGAAAAGCACGTACATGTTGGAAAACTTGGTTTTGGTCGATGGTATTTGGTCCCTGGTATTTTGACCCATGGTATTGGTCCAAGGAATCTTGTTCGAAGTGTTGACCCTAGGTATTTGGTCCAAGGTATTGATTTAAAGTGGTTTTGGACCATGGTATTGAGTAAGGCCTAAGACTATAAAAGGAGGAGGAGATCATTAGGCAAGAGTACTCAAGTATTGAATATCTAATAAAGAGAAAGATCTAGAATACTGGTCATTGGGTTATGGTGCATAGCTGGATCTGAATCAAGGAGGAACTTGAGCACTTGAAGAAGGATACGTTCTATTGATGGGTCAAGATCTTAAGGCTTGAAGAGAAGTATATTTATGTGGTTTTGATCTTTTATGTGAATAGTTGGCACATGT
Organism: Pinus tabuliformis; assembly: GCA_031772625.1. Classification (NCBI taxonomy): domain Eukaryota; kingdom Viridiplantae; phylum Streptophyta; class Pinopsida; order Pinales; family Pinaceae; genus Pinus; species Pinus tabuliformis. Next base: position 774,537,551 of record CM062820.1, on the reverse strand, counting down.
CATAATCTGTAAATCTGATGATCTGGGTATAACTAATGTCTGAATATTTGTAAAGGTTAAATCATCTTTTACAGATCTGTACAAAGGTTCATTACAGCAAGGGCACATATACACGCTGGTTCAACATTTCAAAATAGCATATACATAGGTTTGTCTTGAGAAAAGTGCGTATGCACGCAGGTTCGACACATTGAAGTAGTGTATACCTCATAAAATATGTTTTAGCTACTTCTATTTGCTATCGTAGTGTTCTGGGTTCTGGCTTGGGTTCTGGTTACTATTACTGTGTTCTGGTTACAACTTTCAGAAAAGTGATTGTTTGATTCATTTTTGGTTGGTACAAAGGAGATTGGTTGATGTAGATATATTTGATGGTTGATTAATGTTATTGATGTATCCAGTCTAAAGATTTATGATACGTGGTCCTTGTAAGAAAAGAGAAGGTTGTAGCCTTCTGTAGGTCAGCACCTTCGTACTAGTACATTAGCGAGTACAAGAGCTAAGGGGGTTGTATCTCCCTTCGAGAAGAAGCTAGAGAACAAGAGAAGGTTGTAGCCTTCTGCAGGTATAAGCCTGCATACTGGTATAAGACTGCACCAATACATAAATATTATAAAAAGAAGTTTCTTATTAAAAGAAGATAGAGAAGAATTGCAGCAGGTGGTTTTCACCCACATTGGGTTTCCACCTTATATCTTGTGTTCTTGTGTGTGATTGTTTGCTCTATTTTACTGTACCTGGTTATTGTTATATGGTTATGATGCACAGATTAAAGATCAACATATGATGAAATAACTGAATTATAAGTCTGCAAGATATACACTAGTTTCCTTAACTAAAGTTGCATATATATGCAAGTTTCATTAACTGAAGTAGTGTATGCAAATCTGATTATGAAAAGAAATATTATTGACTTGCTAATACTGATTCACCCCCCCTCTCAGTATTATTTTCAATAATTGGTATCAGAGCAGGTCCTTCAGAAGAAGCTTGATCGCTTGAAGGAAGATCTATCATCCATTTAACACCAATATGTGATGGGAGCAACTTCATCTATTGGAAGGTAAGAACCATAACCTATCTTCAATCTCTTGGAATAGATGTTTGGGAAATCGTGGAAGGAGGATACACATTTCCATCAGCAATTCCTACAGATACGGCAGGTAAAAAGCAGTATGAAACAAATGCCAAGGTTGTCAATACTCTATTGGGGAGTCTGTCACAATGAGAATTTGTCAAGGTTATGCAGCTCAAAACTGCCAAAGAAATATGGGACAAGATCATTCTAAGCTATGAAGGAGATGTTCAGGTAAAACGTGCAAAACTACAATCTCTAAGAATTCAATATGAAACTCAGAATGCAAAATGATGAAAGTATAGCTAATTACTTCTTACATATAGATGAGATTGTTAATCGCATGAAAAACTTGGGTGAAGAGATAAAAGAAGTTACTTTAGTTGAAAAGGTTTTAAGATCCTTGTCTTCTAAGTTTGAATCAAAAATTTCTGCCATAGAAGAAAAGCGGGATCTTCAGAGTATCACTATGTCACAGCTGCACGGAATCCTAACTGCTTATGAAATGAGAAAATTGGGTCCATCAGATATGAGAGAAGCTGCATTCAAAGCTTTAGGAAGAGGAGAACTCAATGACACACGTCAGAAGGAGAGGAAGAAGCAAACTTTGTCAAGAACCTTCAACAGGGTTCTGGAAGATTCAGAGGCAAACTACCTTTCAAATGTTTTGTTTGTGGAAGAGTCGGTCATTATGATGCCAAATGTCCTCACAAAGATAAGCTTGATAAAGGTAAGGAATCGAAAAAATGGAATAGAAAACAAAATGTAAATAAGAAGAGCTATTATACACATGAAGATAGTGATGGTTTATCAAATAGTGATGAAGATGAAAATAGTAATGATTATAGACTTCTGATGGCTTTTGAAGATGATGATTTCTTGGATGCTTTAGATGAAGATGGTCTTTATGAAGAAATTTCTGAACTTAAAATTTGTTTAGAAGAAAATAATATGATCATAGATACTCTAACATTCCAACTTGCTGAAAGGGAAAAACACAATGAAAAATTAGAATGTGAAATTATGGGTCTAAGAAAAGATATTGAGAAAAAAAAAGCCCTCAATCTCAGATTTGCTAAAGGTTTGGAAACTTTAGATGAAATTATAAAAGTGCAACGTTCTCCTCTAATAAAGACATGTCTTGGATATATTGAAGAATCATCTCAAACATAGAAGCTGTCAACCTCCAAAAGCTATCTTGATGCAGCAAGGAGAAGTGAACAGTTTGACAATCGTCAGCAAAGGCATAAAATAGATCACCAGGTAAATCGGGTTCAATCTACTTCAAGGATGAATAGAAGCTATGACCAAGCACAGGCACATCATACTCAATTTGTTTCAAGAATGAATCACCAGGACAGTAGATACAATAATCGTAGGAACTACTTTAATGGCCAATGTTTTTCATGTCATAACTTTGGACACAAAGCTACTCAATGTGTTGCGTACAAGACCATCATGACTAGAGAAGCACGAAATCAAAGGAATGTAACTGGGATCATGAAAAGGACCTAAAATAACTTTTCTTCTCTTAAAAATGAAATAGAATGCTCTATCTGTAACAACTTTGGTCATGTAGATTCTGAATGCAGGAGCAAGTTTCGACAAAGATCTCAGAAGGAGCAAACTTCATTGGGTCCCAAAACATGGAGAAAGAAAGAACCACAAACAAAAATATGTGGTATAGCCTTGTATGTAGAAGGACAAGAAAATCAATGGTATATTGATAATGGATGCTCGAAACACGACAGGTGATAAAGAAAAACTTTAGTCATATAGTGCCTTAGAAATTTAGGAAAAGAAGGGCTCGTTTGGAAATGACACTCCTGTTGTCATAAAAGGTAAAGGATCTATTCTCTTAAAAGAAAAGGTTAAAACTGGAAACATTATGTATGTTGATGGTCTTAAGCATAACCTATTGAGTGTCAGTCAAATGTGTGATCAAGGAAATGAAGTAGTATTTCGATCAAATGGATGTGTTGTTCATGAGCTTGATAGAGGAGAAATAGTGATCAAAGGCATAAGAACTCCAAATAATTTATACATACTCAAGGGAGGACAAAAAAAGTGCTATCTAAGCAAAAATGATGAACACTGGCTATGGAACAGAAGATCGGGGCATCTAAGCTTCCCTCAAATAAGGAAAGCATGCAAATTCCAGGGTGTTTGCGAGCTTCCTGACATCAGAATTCCATACAATACAATATGCAAATCATGTCAATTTGGTAAGAAAACCAGAGCACATTTCCTAGAGAAAGAAGGATAAGCTAGCAAGCCTCTTGAACTTGTTCATACCGATTTATGTGGTCCTTCAAGGAAAAAGTCACCTCATGGAGAAGAATACTTTATATTGTTCATTGACGATTTTTCTAGAATGTGTTGGATAGAACTTCTAAAGCACAAAGATGAAGAATTTGAAAAGTTCAAAGCCTTCAAAGCTTTGGTTGAAAATGAATCAGATCGCAAAATCAAATGCCTCAGATCTGATCGAGGAGGGGAATTTACCTCAGATGAATTCTTCGACTTTTGCGAAGAACATGGAATAAGCAGAGAATTTTCCACCGCGAGGACTCCTCAGCAAAATGGAGTGGTAGAAAGGATGAATAGCATTGTTCAAAAAATGGATTGTGCCATGATAGATGAGTCTGGAACTCCTGCAACCTTCTGGGGTGAAGCTGCATTTGCTGCCATAACTATTCTCAACAAAACAAACGTTTGGGTAAACAACACTCAAACTCCACATGAAATTTGGTATGGTAAGACTCCTATTGTAAAATAATTCAAAGTTTTTGGAAGAAACTGTTACATCAAAAGGACTAATGAAAAACTTGGCAAGTTTGAACCTAGAGCAGATGAAGGAATTCTCCTTGGTTACTCTTCCCAAAGTAAAGGATACAAGTGTTATAATAAAAGACTAGGGAAAATCCAAAGCAAGTAAAAACTGAAGAATGGGAAGAAGATGAGGATAATTATTCCACATCAAATCAGACTAATGTTGAAGAAGAAGACACCAATGAAGCACCAGAAGAGTAGATAACGGTAGAAGAAAAGACTCCATCCAAATATGTTTAGAAAAATCATCCATAGACTCAAATTTTGAGACAGAAAGATGCAGGTGTGCAGAAAAGAAGAACTATTATAGAAGCTTCAAGCTATATAGCATTGATTTCCTCTATTGAACCTCAAAATGTAAATGAAGCATGCAAATATGAGTGTTGGGTCAAGGCCATGAATGAAGAACTTGAGAAAATTGAAAAGAATAATACTTGGGAATTAGTTCCTAAACCCCATGATAAGAATGTCATAGGAACCAAATGGATATTAAAAAACAAGTTGAATGAAAATGGAGAAGTTATTATAAACATGGCTAGACTTGTTTGTCAAGGGTATGCTCAACAAGAAGGTATAGACTTTAAAGAAACTTTTGCACCTGTTGCTAGACTTGAAGCTGTTATCACAAAATCACTATTGAGGGCTGCAACCAAGCAAGATTTCATGTAACTATTTCAACCTAACTTTAGACCAAAGATTAGCCTCTTTGATCAGAGAGGGCTCTCTCACAAAGTCTTGATAAAATCCTTCACTACAATAGATGGCTAACTCTTTATTCATTCATGAAAGCAAAGCTGGTTGGAAACATATCAAACTGGTTCTCATTGGGCAATGGAGTCTAATATATTAAGTAAACAAGGAAAACATAGTCATCTCATGGAAGTCAAGGCTCTTTGCATTACATGTCAAATATACTCCATCAAAACATAGCTTGCCAAACACACAGGAAGTCAGAGCATAAGATTATGAATTCTGAGTGATTGTGTTACAACAAGGCTATAAAAGAACATAAAGTATAAAACACCATCATTATATTTGAACATAACAATCCATCGAGAATCTTGAGTAGAGAACAACACTGTTTTACTATTACTGTCAAAAAAGTCTTACAATGGCCCAAAACAACTCTGTTTTTCTATAAAATGTCCAACCTTTTTTACATATGAGTCATTTCTATATATAGCCAATCAAAACATTACTACCTGAGACTCCTCAACAAGCATGAAGGGAGCTCGGAATTCTAACATTAATTACCTTATCTCTATCATAAACAAACTAATTAATTACAAGAGATATCGTGCTACGAAAACAGAGGACTCCATTACATTGTCACTTCAAGTCTATCTCCTCGTGTACCTTGCTGCATCCTTGAAACTTGACACCTGTAGCACTTCAATAATAGCCAAACCAAACTGAAAACACATTCACTGGATGAGCAGCTTCGGATGCCTGATGTGTAGGTGATTCATCAACCAATAAGAATATGTACCCTATGTTCACGGTTTCTGCCTCCCATTAGTGTTCATGCATTTAAGATCATGTTTCAAGCTATTTAATCCTCTGATAGTCCCGTATGATTGAAGAAAACTTATGATCTGGCCATCCCATAACTGAACAGGTGTACCACTCAACACCTCAGCAGCCCTACCAGAACCCTAAAAATTCGGACATAAAGTGAAAACTTTCAACAAAAGACAAAATTTCACCTTTTCTTCGAATACTTCCACCTGGCACCTTTTTTTAAACATCTGACTGACTTTCCATAGTCTCCATGCTGGCCTTAAGTCATCCCTTTAAATATTTGCTGACCTCAGCATTTAAACTCAAGTTTTCAACATAAACAGTCATCTACAGCAGTTTCGTAGCGCGCTACGAAACTGCTGTAGGTCATCAAAACTAAGCATATGAACCTTAAAGCAACAATAACTTAACTCTGTGATTTCTTCAGCCATTCTACACAGGTGTAAGGACATCAAAAAGTATCAAAAAGTTTTAAATGATGACAGCCAAAATATACCAAAATTTGGAAAGCAAATTTCTCCTTGGATCATTTAGCTAGTTTGCCTAGCTTCCCTTTCAAGCTGCTGACTTCTTCCTTTAACATCTTATTTTCTGCTCTTAAACTTGTATTCATTTGTTTCATGATTTTTGCCTGCTTCAGAGCTGGCACTGTCCACACATATGCATCAGATACTGAGTCAGCTTGGCTAATCAAACTTGTTCTGCCTTTCATTACAGCCTTTTTATAACTTGTATATCTCACTTCCTTTTCCTTAAAAACATTTTCAATCTGAGGTATTCTTTCCCTTGTTGCTCCAGCTTGCTTCTTAATAGCAATAACATTTCCACTTTGACTGATAATAACCTTATTATCCTTGCTCTTGCTTTTGGCTGCCTGAACTATTTCAGAGAAAACTTCAAGTGCCTCTGTCCTAGGCATTTCTAAAGGTGCTTTCTCTTTCTGAGCTTTCTCCACTTCTTTAATTTGCCTTCTTGTCACTGGTCTGCGTGGTTTAAAGGCATATTCTTCACTTGGCTCTTCAAACTTTAACCTTTTAGAAGCCCTTGATTTTTTAGAACTTTCAGGTGAGGACTGAGTTAGATCAATATGCATTGGTGGCACCAATTGATCTTGCTCAAGTTCTAGTGGTTCAATTTGAATTGGATGATCTTGCTCTAGTTCAATGGCTTCAAGTAAGTCATTTAAACTACCCTTTGAAATAGGACTTTCTTCCACAGGGACTGACTTTCCTTTCTCTTTGCTTAGTTGGCCTCTAGTTCTCACCCTTGAAACCCTTTCAACTTCACTGGATTTAGTTTCATCTTTCTTTTTGCGAGTCTTCTGCTTTGATGACTGAGGTGTTCCCTTAGGTGATGATTTAGGGGTTTCCTTTTCAGATACTCTAGATGACTTAGGAGTTTTATCTACTGATGCTTCAGGTGTTTCTTTAGCTGCCACAGACCTCTCTGATTTCTTTGCTTTAGTTTTAGGCTTCTTATGGTCTGTCACTTCTCTTCTAAGTTCAGCCAAAGTGGGTTCCTCATTCCTTTCTTCTCTTTCTCTCACAGGTAATGGAGTGAGGCCTGTTTTGCTTGGGAAACCGGCCATAAACACAAATGAATCCCAATCTTTACCAATTTTTTGTAAACTGTCCAACACCAGCAATTTTACTAGACCATGATGAAAAAGGGATGTTTCACAAGCATCTTTCTTTAACTGAATCTTATCACACATTTTGCTAATACTCCTGAACAAATAGAAAGGTATGTCTATCGAAACCTTACCTGTGAAGTGTAACAGAAGTTTGAAGTGGTAGGAGTAAACTTTATTGTACCTACCCTCACATGTCAGGTACTTCTGGATACATGTCAATAGCGTAGCATAATTCTCTTTTAGATAACTCCTTGGGACTGCTTTGGTGAGATCTTCATCTACATAAGGTGCCTTCAAAAACTCTTTGCAGGGACCCATGTCGAATTTGAAGTTTTTGAACCATTCTTGGCCACTCCTCGGAATTTCTGTGACAGTGGAAATAACTTCAGGAGACACCGGAAACTCCAACATTGCCACCTTCGAATTCAGTCCAGTGAAGTTTAATGCGAAAGCCTTGGTCACTTCTGCATGTCCTCCCTTCAATTTTTCGCAAAACCGCCAGCAGCCAGCACTTCGAAAGGCCTTCGCTACCTCTTCATTCCTGAGATTAACATCTAACCCCTCCGGCTCTGTCCTCACACATTTACCAGATCGGTGTTCCTTTCTTTCCATGCTGCTTTGAATATTTTTACACAAGAAACTAATGGTGGCTTGTAGCATGAAAACAAATTTCGGCTTTGGAGAGCAGGCTCGCTTGTAGTAGTCCGTTTAAATAAGAACTTGGGCTTTTCATATAGCAAACACGTTCACATAATATGAAGAACCCATTATGAAATGACCATCTCTTATAACATCCCCTAAACTAACACAAAAATACATGACTTCGGACCTTATGGCGAAATAATGGCTTATCATGACATGGAGAGGGTGTGAAATGACAATCATGAACGGACTTATGGCTCACTACTCTCGGATTTGACATTCAGAGAAACAGCGCTGCAAAAAACCCTGAAACCCCGATTTCGTAGCGCGGGCAGTTCAAATTTAACAGGATGCGCTACGAAATCGCTGACAAACAGAGCGCTGCGAAAACACGAAATCATCATTTCGCAGCTAAACTGACCAATCAACCCTGCGCTGCGAAACTGCGCAAGTACCAATGACATGACATGCTTTAACTAACAATGATGGAGGGTGTCTAATGATTTTTCCTTTACACGAATTCACATCAATAGCTCTTGAATTTCAAATTTCAAATTGACACATACTAATAAACCTATTCACAAGACTTCAAGACTTTATATAAAACTTATGGACAACCTTATATACATGCACTATAGTTTCAAGTGATAACAGAAGCCATAAGAATGTTCCTTGCTCTTTCTAGCTTTCAGAAGTTCAAAGTATATCAAATGGATGTGAAATCCACCTTTCTTAATGGATATCTAGAAGAAGAAGCCTATATTGAGAAACCAGATGGATTCATCCTTGGAAATGATCTAAAACTTGTATGAAGACTTAGAAAAGCTTTTTATGGTCTAAAAAAAGCTCCAAGGGCCTGGTATTATCATCTTGACAAATACCTTCATCCACAAGGTTTTTCAAAAGGATCATCTGATAGCAATCTATATATAAAAGTTGACAATGATAAATTGCTAATACTTGTTGTGTATGTTGATGATATCATTTTTGGTAGCAATGAAGAAGTCGTGAGTTAAAACTTTTCTTTGGTAATGCAGAAAGAATTTGAAATGTCCCTGCTTGGAGAGCTCACATATTTTCTTGGTTTACAAGTTCAACAAAATAAAGATGGTATTTTTCTATCACAAACCAAGTACCTCAAGTAGATCTTGAAGAAATATGGCATGGAATATTCTAAACTAGTATGTACCCCTATGGTAACAGGATGCAGCCTCAACGCAAATGATGAATCAGTAACAGTACATCAACCAACCTACAGATCCATGATTGGTAATCTGCTCTATCTAACAGGTACCTGACCAGACATCATGCATGCAGTAGGAATAGTTGGAAGATTCCAAGAAAATCCAAAGGAAGCACACCTTTAGGCAGTCAAAAGGATTTTCAAATATCTTCAAGGAACACAAAAATTTGGTTTATGGTATCCTAGGGATACAGATCTTGCACTTCATGCATATACAGATGAAAATTGGGTAGGAAGCGTGGATGATAGAAAAAGCACTAGTGGTGGTGCATTCTATATGGGTTCTAGATTAATATCTTCGTTCAGCAAGAAACAAAGTTCAATTGCATTATCTACAGCTGAAGCAGAGTATGTGGTTATTGCATCTTGTTGCACACAACTCCTTTAGATGATGCAAACATTGCAAGACATTCAAATCACATGCACTCCACCCATCTCCATCCTATGTGATAATACAAGTGCAATCAGTATTTCAAAGAATCCTATCATGCATTCCAAGACCAAGCACATACCTAGAAAATATCATTTTTTACAGGAACAAGTGCTTGAAGAAAAGGTCAAATTGGAGTATGTTCCCTCCAAGGAACATGTTGCTTATATATTCACCAAACCATTGCCCAAAGAGACATTTGAATATCTCAAACAGAAGCTGGGAGTAGTTGATGCATCGTCTTGTGTTGAAACCTATATGTTTTAGAGAAAAGTGGTTGTATGCGAGTTTAATGAAGCATATGTGTGTACATACGCCAGTTGCTATAGATACAATTGCGTATATGTTGGTTTGAAGAAAAACAGTGGGCCAGACTTAGGATGAAAAGAGTCTGATATGGGTCTGACAAGAGAAAATCTGGCACAGGTTCAGGGGGAGCATATACTTCTAATAATGCATTGTTGGCATTATCTTGGTACAAGTTCACAATTATTTCTGATTCAGGTGGAACAGGTGCAGAGGGAGATCATGGTTGTTGGTGATTGACAAATGCTACTGATGATAGTTGCTGATGACTATCATAGTCTTGTTTTAGATATTTTGTCTCTATTTCATGTATATCTTTTCTTATCAAGGTCATGTAACGACCTATTTTGTTTCCCCACTATGCCTGGGATGGATGATGTAATGTTGTTGTTTTATCATGTATAAACTTTTGGTGTATCCCCACTTCGTTGGGTGGATGAGTCAATCTTGGTATATCCCCACATGGTTAGGAGATGGATGTATGTATGAGTCCTTGGTGATAGTAGGGTCATTTATGATGTATAGAGTCATGTTCTTCTTGTAGAAACTCTTTTTTCAGACCTTGCTTACAGTCAGGGGGAGCATGAACAACACACTTCAGCATATCAGAGAATTCAGCATGTACTTAGGGGGAGCATAACCCTTTGCCCTTGATGAAAAAGGGGGAGAGTGACTTGGGGTTGCCATCAAGTCCAAAGGGGGAGATTGTTGGCATTATGACACAGGTTTGGTGCTATGAGACAAGTGTTGTCCTTGATGTCAACTCACTCAGATGACAGATCACAGTTCAGGCTCTCAGAATGAAGGAAAAAGAGATATAAGCAGGTTCACCTTAACCAAGCCGCGTATACACGCGGGTTCGTAGAAAAAAAGGCACGTACGCGTATACACACACTTTCATGCAAGGAAAAGTGTGTACATGTTGGAAAACTTGGTTTTGGTCCATGGTATTTGGTCCTTGGTATTTTGACCCATGGTATTGGTCCAAGGTATCTTGTCCGAAGTGTTGACCCCAGGTATTTGGTCTAAGGTATTGATTCTAAGTGGTTTTGGACCATGGTATTGAGTAAGGCCTAAGACTATAAAAGGATGAGGAGATCATTAGGAAAGAGTACTCAAGTATTGAATATCTAATAAAGAGCAAGATGTAGAATACTGGTCATTGGGTTATGATGCATAGCTGGATCTGAATCAAGGAGGAACCTGAGTGCTTGAAGAAGGATAAGTTCTATTGATGGGTCAAGATCTTAAGGCTTGAAGAGAACTATCTTTATGTGGTTTTGATATTTTATTTGAATAGTTGGCACATGTTGTAATCTGTAAATCTAATGATATGGGTATAATTGATGTCTGAATAGTTGTAAAGGTTAAATCATCTTTTACAGATCTGTACGCAGGTTCATTACAGCAAGGGCGCGTATACACGTTGGCTTAGCATTTCAAAAAAGTGTATACAAAGGTTTGTCTTAAGCAAAGTGCATATGCATGCAGGTTCGACACATTGAAGTAGCGTATAAATCATAAAATATGTTTTAGCTACTTCTGTTTGCTGTTGCAGTGTTCTAGGTTCTGGCTTGGGTTCTAGTTACTATTACTGTGTTCTGGTTCAGTGTTTAGAAAAGTGATTGTTTGATTTAGTTTTGGTTGGTACAAAGGAGGTTGGTTGATGAAGATATATTTGATGGTTGATTGATGTTATTGATGGGATCTAGTCTGAAAATTTATGATACGTGGTCCCTGGAAGAAAAGAGAAGGTTGTAGCCTTCTGTAGGTCAGCACCTATGTACTAGTACATTAGCTAGTACAAGAGCTAAGGGGGTTGTAGCTCCCTTCCAAAAGAAGCTGGAGAACGAGGGAAGATTGTAGCCTTCTGCAGGTAGAAGCTTGCGCACTGGTATAAGACTACACAAGTAGAAAAATATTGTAAAAAGAAGTTTCTTATTAAAAGAAGATAGAGACGAATTGCAACAGGTGGTTTTCACCCACATTGGGTTTCCACCTTATATCTTGTGCTCTTCTGTGTGATTTTCTACTCTATTTTTACTGTACCTAGTTACTATTATATGGTTCTGATGCACAAATTAAAGATCAACATCTGATGAAATAACTAAATTATAAGTCTGTAGGATATATGCTAGTTTCCTTAACTACAGTTCCGTATATGCGCAAGTTTCATTAACTGAAGTAGTGTATGCAAATATGATTGTGAAAAGAAATATTATTGACTTGTTAATATTGATTCACCACCCCCCCCCTCTAAGTATTATTTTCAACAATCATCCTTACCAACTTGGCTTTCCCTGTTTTAAAATTCCTGCACGATTCAACTGATGAGTTTGATGATTTTCCAAGGAGAATAAATCAGATTATTGAACTTAATGAAAACAAAGATGAAGTTTAATAAAAATTGAAAAAATATAAAAATAAAATGAAGAGCCTATTTGACAGAAGAACCAGGGAAAGGGACTTCAAGGAGGGTGATCTAGTTCTAAGATGGGATTCTAGAAGAGAAGATAAGGGAAAACATGGCAAGTTTGATAACCTGTGGTTTGGACATTTAGCTATTGCTGAAGTAAAGGGAAACAACACTTGTGTGCTACAAAAGCTTGAGGGACTATATTCCACTTATCCTGTTAATGGAAGGTTTCTCAAGAATTACATTCAGTACTGAGAAGTTGAAGTAGATTTCATTATTACCATTGTAAAAAATACGATTTATTTTAATTTTCAAACTGTCAGTGTGAGTTTTTACACCAAAGAATCCATAGCCCGAGGAGAAGGCACATGGATCTATAGGTTCTCTACATTCTACAGGACAAAGCAGCCCCCCAGTTGGAGCCAATTTTGTAGCATTTTTTGGTTTTGGTAAGTTAGTATCAATTAGTCGAAGAATGAAAATATATTTAATTTTTTTTTAAGTTAGGATATGGAAAAAGAGAATATTAAATAAGAAATGTTAGGGATATTTGATGAATAAGTCCATATAAAATAAAATGGTATAATAGATGCCCTAAAAAATGAAGGCAAAAATAAAATGTTAGGCTAGAAAGAAAAAACAATAAACCCTGAAAGTGTTGCAAATCCAAATGCCACTACTCTTAGTCAATTTTATTTTTGCAAATAAAGGTTGTGTGCAAATTGTTTAAATGGCACACTAAGCTCATACAATCCAGTTGTACAGTTTAATCATGATTGGATTTGATTTAAATTTTTTGTCAATAGGTAGCAAATAAAATTGGCTCAACAGTTTAATCTGAGCCAATGGAGGAAATAAGGGATAGATGTAGATTAGTCATTAAAAGGAAAATATTGAGTTTCTAGCCTAAATGCACTCAAAAAACTAAGTGAGAAAATGTTAGGAAAGATAAGGGTAGGTGTTTATTCAATTTAGTGCCCTAAATTGCTTGCATAAATTATCAACTGAGGTTTGTAAGATGATGAAGTGTAGTGCACTATATGTTCTTAGTTAACCCTTCTTACTTCGTTGTTTTGCATTTTTATATTTTTTTGGGGGTTTCTGTTCTTTGATTCCTAATGATGTACAATTTGAACTGTGAGAAACTTAAGTGAATCTAATCTTCCTTAAGGGTGAGCCAAGAGCTAAAGCTAGTCAAAATCTAATATAAGGAAAGGAAAAACATAGCATCTATCCTATCTCATCATTAATCCTAAGTCATGAATCTATTTCTTAGAATTAAGGGTGAAGTTGTAATGCATGTTGAAATAAATACAGAGAATGAAATCAACTAAAGTACTTCTAGTTACTCTAACCTTAAATTTTGATAGATAACCTTCTTGAGATGGGATACAAGCAACCTTTTGTACTTTATGATCTAGAGAACTAAATGAAACATGCAGAAGGTAATTGATTGATTTCAACCATTGTGTGAAGTGAACTTTTAACCATTTAGTTTAAGATGAGTATCAACTTGAAATGGTGTTCAAAAACATTCATTACCGCAGTGGATTGACAAATTTTTCCTAGAAAATAAATAAAAAAATAGTGAGTAAGCTAGACAACAGTGCATTCTCATTACTTCAACCTTACTCTGTTTAGAATGAAATTGTTTCCTTTCATGAAATGTGTTGGAAGAACAAGATTGTGCAATTGAGTTTTAACATTATGCTATTGATCAAAACTAAAATAAATCATCCTAAGTTAGAAATATTGCTAAAAGAAAATAATGAAATTAAACCTAAACAGAAAACGAATGGAAAGAAAACCTCCTTCAGTGCAGGGGCCCTATGCAACTAACTGGGTTGAGCTGCTGACTAATTAAAAATGCTCTCTTAAACGATCATTGGTCAGCATACGATTTATATTATAGAAAAGAACGAAGTCCAAAATATAGAGCTGAAAGTATGAACTTAATACATAAAATTATTTGAACCCCCCTTAGTTCTGTACAACCAATATTTAAAAGGAAATAACCATAATTGTCTTTGAGGAAACCTAGCTATAGGTGGATCATACATATTACAACAGAACTGTGTAAACGCCTGATCAGCTACAGGTGACTTAAATTCGAGTGATATGTTTGCAACAGAACCATTAACACAGGGGGATGATCCGAGTTAATTCTTGCAATAGAACTGTTAGATTTATTGATTAACCACCAAAGAGTAGGCGAAGAGTCCTATTTCTTCCGGGTATCATATTTTTGACTCCACCTTTGACTACAATCTTGAGCTTTCTTTGTTTTTGATCTGGGCTAAGTGAATAGGATAGAATCTATGTGGAGATGATTCTAGAGATGCCCATGTGGTTGGATTCTTCATTTGACACCTGGAACCTGCCAGACTATGGAAGTAGCTGCAGGATACACAGTTAGCTGCGGAATAGGCTACATTCTGTGGCTAATTTACAAAAATTTATTCAAATAGCAAAAACATAAAAATATAACATGTCAATTATTTAATGCGTTCCTTAAGACAAAACCTATCATTTATTATTGATTGGGATCTGTAATCATATGTGTTGTGGGGAAAAATGCCTATGCAGGACGATCCTGTCCACCTAAGGTGTGACAGTGCCTTAGAAAAAAACAGAGACAGCTATTCTAGTATTCTTCCTTTATGAATTAAGAATGAAGAGAGATGGATGGACTAACCGGTGTCTTCAATTTGTCCCTCGATCCAGTTTCCCTTCTCTTTGAGAGTTCCCAGCTACTTGCCTTCTTGCTCGCCCAGCTTCAAGAGGTTTCTGCAAGATCACAAGAAGAGAACACTACACAAGACATGGATTCATATTCATAACTAGTTCAGGATTAGAAATAAACTAAACATACTAATGCAATCATACATCAAAGATACATCAGTATATAGGAAAAACCAAGATAGCTTTATTGATGAGTAACAAGGTTCAAGAAGAGATACAACCCAGAGGGCTCCAATCCAGCATCTCCTTCCCAGCAAATGGAATTCCTATCTTCACCCCCTTCAAAGCATTAAGCACCCAATGATTCCAATCTCCAACCAACAACAATTCTTTGCAATAACAAAATTCCAGCCTCTAGATCTCATGGAGGAGAGATCCATATATAGATGTTTGGAGAGAGGATGAGTCAGCTTGAGATCTGACTAGTGTCCTCTCCCTCTGTCAGTTCTTGATTCCACTTGGAGGTTCTTGCTTCCACTTGGAGATTTGGAACCTCTTACTCATCACCAGTCGAATTCCCTGAGGAAAGTCTCATTTTGGAAGCTTCCTGGGTTTTTACACCTTGAGAAATGAACTTGCCACATGTCCACTCTCGTTCAGCGCAGGTAGCCAGTGTTCCCTTTGACATTCAACGCAGGTAGCCAGTGTTGGCTTTGACATTCAGCGCAAACAACTAGTGGAGCCACTGAAATGATCCTGAATTGACTTGTTTTTGAGCAGTTTCTGGTGGAGAACTTCTGTGAATTGCTGTGGTTTGTTAGCCTTGTTCCTCTAGGGGTAGGAACAACATGTTTAGGGACTTTGGATCCCTTAGATTATGGACATTTCATGCTCAATGCTGTAAGGCACAAAAATGTCTATAACAGTTGCCCCCTAAAGTATGAGGCTGTTTATCGGGTGAAATTCTTTATCAGGGGGATCCGAAGTTCATCCAATGCCGGGAGGAGACCTGTAATAAGATACAATACAATACATTATTTTTCGTACTACTTTCATGATCTAGCTGAGGCGGGCATTCCCATGCTCAGCTTTATAAATTCATTTTTCTGTACATAGAACAGACAATCGTCTGATGGTAGACTAATAATTTTGATGAAATTATCATCCTTTGAGTAGGATGATTATCTGCTGCAATGATGTACATGTCAATGTCTTTATCTTTCCTGAATATATATCGCATCCCGGATGGATGAAACTAGATCCGGGGTCTTCAAACTCATTCGATCTTCACTCTAAGTACAAGTCGATCCACGTGAGAAATGTTCTGAAGTCGAACATGGAAAGACATCGCTTGATTACTGATCAATGATGTAAACCGTTAACAAGTGCGAGAGGAATCACCGATAATGATAATGACCCTCAAGGTACTGCAGTACAATTCACGTGGTGTGAATAAAGGAATTGACGTCGAACACCACGCAAAATCTTTCGGTCGAAGGTCATTGATGTATACCTGTCGCCGGAAGTGAGAAACTTGCCAATGAGGCATGCAAGCCTCAAAGTACTGAAGGGGTTGTTCCTAGATCAACTTCTTGGATAATGAGCTGATGTCGACAAGAAGTGATCCGTCAAAGGAGGGCCTTAATTAATCCCACATCAATGACATGGAACAGAGCTAATGATTTTGATGGAGGTGAAAACGATCTGTGACATATGATTCAGGGTGGCGGTCATGAAAGGATGAAGGATAATGTATGGCAGTGGATGGGACACGGTTGACTTTTCTGAACGACTTCTCTTGAACATATGGCGACACTGATGCGATGGATTGGTAGCATTACCCGAAATATGGATGGTATGGCGAGACCATGGATGTGACCGGTGAATGAAACAACCCAACCCGATTGTGGTACGGAGGAAAAGTGTCATGTTCAAGAGCGACTTGCTACCATCAAAGTTTTCTTGAGTTTCTCCCAATTTTTCCCTAGTCATTGCTGACCAGTACCTCTTTATTTTTGTCAAGCTTGAGGAGGATAACATATGCTTGTTCTATAACCTGCCCTTCGGGCAAGCCCATCGCTATGTTTTAACGAGCCTAGCGATAGTGAAACTCGTTCTCGTCTAAAGACAAGTTTGTCGCTATTTAATGATTTTAACGAGTCTAACGACAAGGATAACTCGGTCCTTTTCATTTTTAGAGAGTCTGAAAAGGTACATAAAGTTAACTCCAAAAGTCTTTTTTCGTCATCTAATCCCTTAAGTCCGAAAAAGTATAAAACAATACAGAAGGGATGAGTTTTCGATAGTTTTAACGAGCCGAATAAAACAAGCGCTCGATCTTTTTGTGCAATAATCCCTCAGGTCCAAAAAGATTAAAATCTAGAGGAGGGATAACTCTTCCGGTCGTTTTAACGAGCTGGAAGGCCAAAACTCAGCAATCTTTTCATATTTTACGAGTCAGATGAAAAGAGCTTAAAGAAGACTCGTCTTTTGAGGAACGAGTGATAAACAGGGTTAGCAGCTGATTCCAGGTACAGGTTGGAATTTTCCAATCACGACAGTGTCACAAGGATGGCTAGGTGAAATCACTCTTCGCAGCTGTTCCTCAAAATGGGTAAACAAACATATGGAGGTGAACGATCGGCCAATGGAAAAGTGGAGGTGACGGTGAAAACACAACCAAGGCTTTAATGGCTAATAAGGTTACATTCACAGTGGTTATTTACCGGGATAGGTTCATTTTTTATTTTAAAATGAGCTTAAATGCTGGTTGAAACACCTGCTCATTGCTTATGCTTATTTTTTAACGAGCATGAAGTCCGCGTTAAAACTGCTCGGATCTTGCGTTTATTTTTTAACGAGCATGAACTTTGTGCTAAAACTGCTCGATGCGGGTTTATTTTTTAACGAGCTTGAACCTTGCGGTAACACTGCTAATGGCGGGTTTATTTTTTAGCGAGCTTGAACCCTACAGTAACACTGCTCGTGATAAGTTTGCATGCCCCCAGCATAATAACGCAAATTGAGGTGCATGCCCCCCAAGCTTCATTGCATTCAACTTGGTGGTTGGAATGAAGGTTTACCTTTGAGATTTGGAAAGGAGATTGTTTCATTTTTTAATGAGGTTGACACAGTAAAAGAACTATCCTCATGACTCCTTGTTTCATTTTTTAACGAGGTTGACACGAGATTAGAACCGTCCTCGGAGCCCACTGTATTTACAGTATTTCTATTAGGGCGATGATCCATGCTGACAAAATGTTTAGGAATATTCCGAATCCATTAGATATAGAAGATTTCATATTGTAGGTTTCCACTGTGGCCACTTCCGCCAGATTACTTGCAGGCGGTAGGGCAAAAGTACCCATTAAGGCAGGTTCTTTTAGGAGACCTACTCCAATATTTTGAAGCGAATGATTGCTTCCATGGATCATTGGAATGCTTCCCGTAACTTGTGAACTGTCGGGGAGGAAAGTTTGTTGGTCGACGACTGTAATTCCTCCTCGAAAGGGAAATGCAATCTTCCTGAAGTAGGTCGACACAACTGCAGCCATGGCATATATCCAGGGCCTTCCCAGTAGGATGTTGTAATCGAGGTTTCCATCAATTACTTCAACATTAATTCCTACTGTTTTGCCCCCTAGTTCAACTTGCAAGTTACTTAAAAGCCCGTATGGAGTGTATGATCGTCCATCAAATGCTTTTAACGTCGTTGACGATCTCGACAAGGGTGGTGAGCCTAAATTCTTCCAGCAACTCATCGACATAATACACGTAGATGCCCCCTCATCAATAATTGTTCGATGAACAGTTTTGTTGAGGGCTTTCACTTGAATAAGGAAAGCTAGTTGAGCTGGTAACTGAGGGTCATATCCTTTATGATCAAAGGCCACAAGATTGGAATCCATTGGGCCAATCCCACCTATTGCTGATAATAAAGCTTGCTCTTAGGAGGGGCAATTTTGCGGTACCTCAAGTGTCGACATAGCGGACGGCGATTGGGCCAGGTCCTCTACTATATTATAATTCTGTGCTACTTTGGCATGAGGATTAAATGTCGATTTGTGTACTACTCCCTTTGGCGACTTTATCATTGGTTCAGGAATGATGGTTGGCACAACTTCGGTCAAAGTTGTCGTCGAACTACTATGTTGTTCATTAGCCTTGTTATTCGACACCTGTGGATTCCCGTAATCTTTATTTCTTGCCAAAGCATCATTTTGCTACTTTGAGATAGACAACATAAGAACTTGGGATCAGGAAGCATTTTGATTAGCAACCAGTTTGGTACCTAGGCTTGGAAACAGATCAGTCAATACTGCGGAGGTTTTTGAACTCTTAAAGAGTTTCTTAACTTCAGCTATATGTGGACAATCTCTCGTCCAATGATCCTCATCACATATATGACACCCCGCAGGGGGTTTCCTTTTTCTCCCTTTCTTTTTCTTCTTTCCCCCTGGTTGCTTCAGTTGTTTGCCCTTGTCGGTGGACACGACATTTACTTCCGAGGCAAGAAGTTCCTCATTTTCATTTTGATTGGAAATCTTATGGGCCCTTGTATATGTAGCCTTTGTCGATTTCGTGTATGTCGTGCCAATCACGCCATCGATGGCATGAGAGTCATTGTTTGATTTAGGAGGAGGAGGAATTGAGAATTCCGGTCTAGGGGCATCAGGTATTTTGTCGTAGAGCGTGCCAGACTGAGTATAGACCAAGTCCAGATATTGCGCACGAGCGATGACTTGCTCTTCCGTTACGACTCCCCCCTTTGCCACATCTTCCGTGATTGTAGGAAGTAAGGATTTGATAAACCATTCAGCTAATCGCTGATCGGGAATGTACGTTTTTACCATCCTACGACGACGTCGCCACTCATGTATATGATCAGATATGTGAGTGGCTGTTGTCTGTTTGAAGTTGGTTAGGAGTTCTCTTCCCGTTTCATACCTTATCGGTAATTGAAAATGGGTTAAGAAAGTCGTGGCTAAGGTACTGAAGTTGTTGAATGAAGCTCTAGGCAATTCAATATACCATTTTGCCACTGGACCAGTTAACATCCTCTGAAAAAGGCGAAGCCTAATCGAATCATCGTTTAGGGTATTTGATGAACACCACAGATGAAATGTCATCACATGATTCGACGGATCTTCACCCGGATTTCCATTAAATTTAGGAATATCTGACGGAAGTTTATGCGGAATTGCTGGCCACCAAGGGGCATAAGCAATTGGATCATTCGTCAGCCGGTTTAGATCTGGTAATTCTAGAGTTGCTACAAAGGGCAACTGTTGATTCAGGTTAGGCGAAGCATACCCAGGATAAGATGGAATCGCCTGAGAAGTGGGTCTTTGCATACCAGCATAATGTATTTGATGCTGGAAACTTTGACAAGGTTGATGGGCATAACCATTATAATATGGTTGTTGATTACCGCTTTGGAAATGCGATTGCCCATTACTTACAAAGACTTGTTGCTCAGGTCCTTGATATGATTGCTGGAATTGCGGTTGTTGAGATTGAACCAGCCCTGGTTGTTGGACCATTTGCTGTTGTCCAATACTGGATGATTGACCAAGATGAGGAGTCATAGTACTTGTTTGAGCCTGAGTCACTCCAGATAAGGAGGCACTAACCTGAGGTTGTGATTGAGTTGTCAAGACAAGAGGTTGTTGTATTGCAACTTGAGAAACTTGGGGTTGACATACAACAGGTAGCGCTTGTACTTGCGACGCAATCACCATACCAGGTATAGTGGGAATATTCGACACAGGGTGGACTGGTTGCATTGAATATGCAACCCTTGGTTGCTGAGGCAGTATTGGTACCCAACCGCTGGATGTAATTCCAGTTTGACTTGAACTTTGTTGTAAACTCCCATATGGTTGTTCTCTGGGAGGGAACAATGAAAAGGCATACTGCCCTCCATATGGCAGAAATCCAGTACTTAAAGGGTAGATTGGCCTTTGAAGACACATTGGATCAATTTGTTGAGTTTCAACATAAGAAATACCAGATGATAATCCGGATGAAGAAATAGGAACTAACCATGTCGTCGAAACAGTCCCTGGTGGGACCCCAGCTTGTTGTTGATAACTTGCCGGGACAGATACCATTGAACATCGTTGGAATAGCAGTAGGAGGTTCTGCTGCTGCTGTGTCAGATGACACAGTCCTAGATGTCGACGGTTGTTCAGACATATTTAGTCTATCCAAAATATTTTCTAGCGATTCTACAAGAACTTGCGATGAAAAGAGACTAACTTCGAAGACCAATGAGGGAATGGTGATGATTATTCCGTTTAAAATAAATTTTAACGACGCTTAGACACAACTTGCTTTTTCAATTTTAAAGAGTCGAGAAAAAGCTAAAGATGACTCTAGTCTCCTTCGATGTTTTAACGAGCCTGAAGTGACAAATGCTCGGATGGACTTTTTTCGTTATAGAGTCTGAAAAAGGCCAAAAGGAACTGCTCTGGAGTTCTAGGCAGAGGGTGTGCCAAACTTTTCGCAAAACCGCAGAATACTTTTTAGGGTACGGGCGGTCGATCTTCCTGAATGCTGTGTTCAGTGCATTGCGATCAGTAGGGCGGCCGACATGGCTTCCTAAGGATAAAGGTTTTATGCCTATAGGGGTCTCCCAATATATACGCGACGGTACGTGGGAGCACAATCCGTACTGGCGCTATCGTCCCTCAGGAGGAATCACCCACCATCCACGAGATCGACAGTCACCAGGCTTTACGACGCCGGAACACGTCTCTAGCCTAGACCTCTATGTTGTGCGTTATGTTGCAAAGCGTTGTTAAGTTCATTCGATTTATTTTAGGTTGATCTTTTTAGAAGTTTGCCTTTCAAGGTTCACCATGAGATGTATGATACAATTCCTAAATGCAGTCTAAAGATGATAAGCAAGCTTTATATCTTTTCAACTTTGAAAATCCTAGCTACTAAGGGAAAAGAAAGACACCATCTTTTCTCAAAGAGCAATCAGCACACTCTAATGCACTTTTCCTAAATCAAACATGCAAACTATCAAGATGCAAATGCACAATGCAGGTGTTTGTTTTCCTCTTTCTTAGTATTGATGCCTACAAAGAAAGCTTTTTGTACAACTTTGAATTTGCTTTTAAATGACGAATACAAACAAGTTTACTTTTTCGAAATCAGAGAGGGTAGAAGAGATTACAACACTTAACGATTTTCGAAATGAATACTTGTTTTGACACTTAAAAGAGACAAACTCAAACCAATAAGCAAAAGCGAATGTATAATCAACTGCAAACAGCCAATGAACTCTCTCCTAAGATCACAATCAACAGATCTGAATCAAGGGCTATAGGATGACTATTTCACTCATGCAAAGGAAGACTGCAAGTGATGCCACAAACACATAAAAACACTCACAGTCTTTTTGTACAAAAGGAGGCGGAATTTAAGCAGAGAAAAGGAGTTATCAGATTGGTACCTATGCTGGTTACAGGCTGCAAAAATCAGAGATCAAAACAGAGCAAAACAGAGCAGAGAACCCCAGCTGCACAAGGGAAAACTGGTTCAGCGCAACCTCTACACAGGGGTTTTGACATTCAGCGCAGGTAGCCTTCACGGTACCTACGTTGAAATGCATAATCCCTTCACTGGGTCTGCGCTGAAGGAGAAACTCTCGTTTCTCACTGGTTCTGGGTCACAGATTGCTATTTAATCTACTGTTTTAGGCCAAATAAAAGCAACAAGCAAGGTGTAATCAAAGGGATGCTTTGAGGGAGTACTAAGATCTATCACAAAGGATCATCAAATCATTTGTGAGTCCATTGTTCAGATCATAGACAAGTCCAGTGATTGGATCAAAGCAGCAACTGTCTACTTTGCATCTGGGAATAGCAGATGCGGTTCGTTTGTTGTTGTCAAGTCTATGAAGCAAACGATGATAGAGACCCAAATAAAATGACTAAACAGATCTCCCCAGTATAGTCGCCAATTTGTTGTGGGGAAAAATGCCTATGCAGGACGATCCTATCCACCTAAGGTGTGACAGTGCCTTAGCAACAAACAGAGACAGCTATTCTAGTATTCTTCCTTTATGAATTAAGAATGAAGAGAGATGGATGGACTAACCAGTGTCTTCCGTTTGTCCCTCGGTCTAGTTTCCCTTCTCTTTGAGAGTTCCCAGCTACTTGCCTTCTTGCTCGCCCAGCTTCAAGAGGTTTCTGCAAGATCACAAGAAGAGAACACTACACAAGACATGGATTCATATTCATAACTAGTTCAGGATTAGAAATAAACTAAACATACTAATGCAATCATACATCAAAGATACATCAGTATATAGGAAAAACCAAGATAGCTTCATTGATGAATAACAAGGTTCAGGAAGAGATACAACCCAGAGGGCTGCAATCCAGCATCTCCTTCCCAGCAAACAAAATTCCTATCTTCACCCCCTTCAAAGCATTAAGCACCCAATGATTCCAATCTCCAACCAACAACAATTCTTTGCAATAACAAAATTCCAGCCTCTAGATCTCATGGAGGAGAGATCCATATATAGATGTTTGGAGAGAGGATGAGTCAGCTTGAGATCTGACTAGTGTCCTCTCCCTCTGTCAGTTCTTGATTCCACTTGGAGGTTCTTTCTTCCACTTGGAGATTTGGAACCTCTTACTCATCACCAGTCGAATTTCCTGAGGCAAGTGTCATTTTGGAAGCTTCCTGGGTTTTGACACCTTGAGAAATGAACTTGCCACATGTCCACTCTCGTTCAACGCAGGTAGCCAGTGTTCCCTTTGACATTCAACGCAGGTAGCTAGTGTTGGCTTTGACATTCAGCGCAAACAGCTAGTGGAGCCACTGAAATGATCCTGAATTGACTTGTTTTTGAGCAGTTTCTGGTGGAGAACTTCTGTGAATTGCTGTGGTTTGTTAGCCTTGTTCCTCTAGGGGTAGGAACAACATGTTTAGGGACTTTGGATCCCTTAGATTATGGACATTTCATGCTCAATGCTGTAAGGCAAAAAAATGTCTATAACATTATGGAAAAACAAGGGAAAGAAGTGAGAAAAGATGTCAAGGAGAGGGTAATTCTGAGGTTCAACATACCCCCATTGCAAAATAATTGCATGTCCTCATGCAATTTGCCAAAAATGTGAATTCTTCTTTCCTATTGCATTTGCTCAAACACTTCTGATAGTACATCTAATTTTCTTCTTTTGTTCTTCTTTGAAGTGAATTCCATTTTGGGTTTCTTCATAAGAAGCCTATATTTAAGGTTGATGACTGTTCTGTTCAAGATTCTATTCTTCCTCTTCATCTTCCTATTCTTCTTATACCACAGTCCTAGATGCAGAATTGTATTATCATGAATAGCCTTGTCCAATTTACTTTGTTCCCTCAAGGTTTCATTTTCTTTCTTGATATGTCTGTTCAATATCTCTAATTCATAGATTTCCTATTTGAGAGAGTCAATTAGAGGTTCTTGTGGATTGACAGAGGGTTTTGGATTGACAGAGGATTCTAGATCCATTGAGGCACTTTTCTTCTCCAGTGATTCTATATATTCGTATATTTGTTGCTGTACTGGGTCTATGCCTAGAGGTCTTCTGTTGGGGCTACCTTCGAAATAATGTTCAGGAGAATTTTTAGGACTGTGTACAGATGGAACATTATCAGGAGATGGTTTTGGGGTTTGTTCTTCTAAATTTATGAACTCTGTCCCCTTTGATGATATCTTCTTTATCATACCTTGGAGTCTAGAGCTCCTTCTAAGTTGTAGAGGACTTACGTTCTCCTCCTTTGTACCCTTTTTCTCCTTTCTTATATTTTCTTTTCTCTTGATTTGTTTCCTAATCTCTGTCAATTCTTTAGAGATTAATTTTTCATCATCTTTTTGTAATGAATATTTAAGTTTGTTTCCAGCAGTTTCACCATCTTTCTTTTTCATCTTCCCTTTTTACTTTATTTGCTTCCTGATCTCCGTTAATTTTTCAGAGACTAGATCTTCATCATTTTTCTGCGTTGAGGACTCAGGTTTGCTTTGAATGGTTATACCGGTCTTCTTTTTCCTACTCCCTCTAACATTACCTTCTTTAGGTGAATCTGGTGCCTCTTGGAAATAGTTTCTTATCAGGAAATTTTCCCATGTGTCTCCTATTCTTTTCAAATGAAACTCAACCAGTATCTTTACGAACCCATGATGGTACATGGTTGTGTCTATGAATTCTATTTTTTTCTGTACATTTGAAGCCATCCTTCTCAAAATATTTAGCAGGAAGAAAGGAAGATTGATTTCTCCATTTTATAGAAAGTTCATCAATAAATGTATATGGTAGACATACATGCACCCAAATCTCCCCTCATAGGTAATAAATATCTGCAATATCAAAAGCATGCTTCTCCATTTACTTTTAAGTGCTGAAATAGGAATTCCTTTTCTAAACACAGAGACATCCATACTCGGGTTCCTGAGGATTATTTTCCATGATTCACTGTGGAATTCCTTGTTTTTGAACCATCTTTCACCATGTCTTAGAAGTTCTGTAGCCTCTGTTATGAATGATTCTGTTACTGCAAAGTTAATGTCTCCAATTTCTACTTATGTAGCATCAAATGATCTAGCAAAATATTTTGTGATCTCTTTGTGAAAACCATCAAATTTTTCAATGAAGTTGAGCCATCCATCCTTCTGCAACATTTCCTTGAGTTGTTGGGTATCCTTCCATATATTTCACTCCTACTAGCTCTTCCCTCAAAATGAGTCCCATGGATTCTATTTCGCAAAATTTCTTAACCTTCAGAATTACTCTCCTGGTCTATGAAATGGATTGATTGCGAGTATGGTGGAAAAGAACTACGAGTCTGGGTGGAATAAATAGACGGTGAGGGTTTGGAGATACGTGGACAAGTTCGTCACATCATAGCCATGACCGTTAACAAATGGAGCTATTAGGGACCGTTTAGGTACAGAGTATGGAGAGTGTAGTGGAGATGTGGTATGATGAAGTTATTATGGACCGTTTGGTACTGATTGTGGAAGATGTGGTATGATGAAATGGCAGTCAAATCAAATGATTACTCGTTAAGGAGACATACGATTATCCATATTATACATGTCTTGGTAGTTAGTTCGCTCATAGCTCATCTTATAATCCTCAATTTGATGGGCAAACTGAGATAGTAAACAAATGTTTGGAAGGATATCTTCATTGCTTTGTATCTGATAAATAGACATAATGGGTCAAATGGTTGCCTCTGACTGAATGGTGGTATAACACTTCCTTCCATACAACAACAAAAATGACTCCATTTATGGCACTTTATGGGTATCAGCCACCATCCATCACATCATATTTAAGAGAAAATTCTAAGGGTCAAGCAGTGGAACATCACATTGAACATCAACAACAAGTCCTCCAACTCTTAAAGGATAACCTCGTGTTGGCACAGAATAGAATGAAACAACAGGCAGATCAACATCGCAGCGAAAGAAGTTTTGATGTAGGTGATTGGGTATTCCTACGGCTACAACCATATAAGCAAATGTCCCTCAAGCAAGCTAAGAAGGATAATAAATTATCACCAAAGTATTATGGTTTGTACAAGGTGTTGCAAAAGATTGGTACTATGGCATACAAATTGGAGCTTCCTGCAACTTCTCGATTGCACCTTGTTTTCCATGTTTCATGTTTAAAGAAGGTTATAGGCGAAAAGCTCCCAGTTCAAACAATATTGCAAGAACTTGATGAGGAAGGAAAAATTATATTGGAACCGGAATTAGTCACAGAAACAAGAACTCGACAACTATGAAATCGATCAATTTCGGAGTATCTTATCAAGTGGAAGAACTTATCCACTGAAGATTCCACATGGGAGGATGAGAATTTTATACAGAAGCATCCATAACTACTCAATCGTTGAGGAAAACACTCTTTTGAAGGATAGGGGCATGTTGTGTCCCTATAATACTAGTGATTACCCCATTAATATTGTAGTTGTACCCCTTATTAATATTGTTGTGCCCCTATTGTCCCCATATTGTTATTACTGTACCCCATATAATCCCTCTATTGTTATTTTTGTGGCTTTATATTATTATTATTAGGTTGGCTGGGTTATATTGCGACTCCTTAGACTCTTATATATAGAAAGAAGGTTTTGTCATTTGAATCATCCAAGAATTGTTCATTTGTGTAATGTAAAGGAGGTTGCCCCCTCGAAGAGGCTGAATTCTAAGGCATTGATCTATCGTTTCTATCTTTTTCTTGAGCTGGTTTCATAACATAATCTCAAGCATTTCATCTTCCCTAACACATCCTCTGATCATGAGATATGGACTTGTTTTATGCAATTCATTAGTAATCGATGAGTATCTTGCACTTATTTGAATGATTTTTCTTTTCTCTTTAGGAAACAAATGTGAAGGAAATTTCCTTGTGACTAATTAATTGGCAATATCTGCAAACCAAGGGGTTTGAGTAGTCACTGCAAAAAGATATTCATCAAGAAACATATCTTCAACCAGAGTGTCATATTTGATATTTTGAATTATAGACAAGGAATCAACAACTGTGTTTTGTTTTCCAGGTCTATCTCACACAATAATATTGAATTCTTGCAAGAGTAATAGCCATCTTGTAACTACACCATTAGTAATAGGTTTATTCATTAAGTATCTAATTGTAGAGTGGTCTGTATGAACAAAGGTTACATAGCCTATTATATAATGTTTGAACTTATTGATAGAATGAACAATAACTAAAAATTCCTTTTCAGTTACAGTATAATTTAACTCGGTGGGAGTCAAATTATTACCTGTATAGTAGATGGCATACGGAATCAAATTTTTTTGTCCTAATACAGCTCCCAGAGTTGTATCTGAAGCATCTGTTGAAATGTGAAAAGGTAGTTTCCAATTTGGACCTCTCAAGATGGGTGCTTTAGAAATTTTTTCTTTTAAAGTCTCAAATGCTAAGTGGAAATCAGGATTCCAATTGAATTCACAGTGCTTGGTGAGTAATTTGAAGAGTGGTGATGCTATTTTAGTGAAATTTTCTATAAATCTTATATAGTATCTTGTAAATCCTAGAAAAATTCTAACATCCTTTTGACAATTTGGAATTGATAATTTAGAGATGACTTCAACTTTAGATTTATCAACTTTAATTCCATCTCCTGAAATGTGATGTCCTAAACAATCCCTTCTGTAAACATCATAAAACATTTTTCATGGCTTAGTGAAAGGTTTGCTTCCTTACATCTTTTAAGAACCTTTTCCAAATTTTCTAAAGCTTCTTCAAATGTATTCCCATAGACTGTAAAGTCATCCATATATACCTCTACACAATCATGTATTAGATCAGAAAAAATTCCTAAAATTGCTCTTTGGAATGTTGCAGGTGCGTTACATAATCCAAAAGGAAGTACTCGGTAGGCATAGGTTCCCCATGGACAAGTAAATGTGGTTTTATCTTGATCTTTAGGTGCCACCTGAATTTGATTATAACCAATAAAACCATCCAAGAATGAGAAATACTTCTTACCTGCTAATGTATCTAACACTTGATCTATAAAGGGCAAAGGAAAATGATAATTAAGGGTAGCTTTATTTAATTCTCGATAATCAATGCATACCCTCCATTTACCATTATTTTTAGGCACAATCACTAAAGGGGAAACCCATTGGCTGTCTGAAATTGGGTAAATGAACTTTACATTCAACAGTTTTGCAACTCTTCTTTCACAATTTCCCTAAGATTCAGATTCATACTTCTTTGAAGTTGTATGATAGGGTTACAATTTTCCTCAATGTAGATGTGATTATTACAAGTCTTAGGACTAATTCCTTTCATGTTAGTATATTCCCATGCATATGCAGCAAAATGTTATTGTAATGTTTTGATTAGCTTTTCCCGTTGTAATTTCTCCAAGTTATTGTTTATGTTCAATGTTCTCCCTGGAAAGATTTCAATTGTAGAGCTACCAAATTCTTCCATAGAATAAACAAACATCTGCCTAGATGACAAATATTCAATATTGGATTTTTCTTGGAATTGATCATGTTCATATTCTGGATATGATTCAAAATTTTCCATTGTATTCAAGATTTGACTATCTTCACTAATGTCTGAAATAATAAAGAAAGGTTGAATGTCATTTTCATCATCAATCCATTCTTTGTCATCTATTTATGTGATTGTTCTTGTTGGATGATATAGAGTGAATTTCTTAGTTGAATTCCCATCAGAAATATACATGTCATCAGATGTACAACTAATGAAAGTATCAACTGTGGCCAGCCAAGGTCTTCCTAATATAAGTGGATGTCCTCCTAGATTGTTCTTGGGGGTTAAGATCATAAAATCAACAGGGTATTCCCAAGAATCTAAGGACATTGAAATATCTTCTAACACACCATCTGGTTTGATTACATATCTGTCTACTAATTGCAGTAATGTAGGTATGTGAATAAGATTAGGAAGCTTGAGTTCTTCCATGGTTTGTTTGCTCATGGTGTTTATAGCTGCTCCTAAACCAATCAATGTATTTGGAATTTCAACTCCATTGATATGTGTTTTCACAGTTGGACTTCTTCGATCTAGATATTTTTGTATGGCAATTCTTCCCATCATTATGTTTGCTATTTTTCCTACGAGGTGAATTCTTTTTGTTTATTTTGTTTTTCTTCCTGGTTTCTTTATGCTTAAATCCTTTATTGTTTTAGCTAGAATTGGAATCTCCTTAATGGCTTGTAACAAAGGGATTTTGATACAGACATTTTTCAATTCATCCAGAAAATCATAATTAGGAAACATAATATGCTTTTCTATCCCTCTATCAACTTGTAATCTTTCAGGAAAAGGAGGTACAGAAGTAGATACTAGTTGCACAATGATAGGAGTTAAGTTCATTGGTTCTTTCTATTTTTCATTTTCATTATTTTGGTTTTGGAGATATGTTCCTTCAAAACTTTTATTGGGTTGTAGAGAATCTTCCTCAGAATTTTCTTGTTCCTAAATAACTACAGAAGGCTTTTCCTTTTCTAATATCCTACTAGATCTTAGTTGAACATCATTGAGATCTAGAGGAGTGATCATATAAGTTGGAAATTGTTGTCCTTCCACCATGTAAGTATTCTGAGGATTTTTATTGTTGGGGTTTGGTAATGGTTGGGCAGGTAGCTGATTTGGTCTTTGCTGAAATGGTAGTAAGAGTTGAGGATTTTGGTTTTGAAGTTGAGGTTGCTGGTTTTGTTGTGGAATTTGTTGTGGGAATGGTAGTGAAAGTTGAGGATTCTGATTTTGAAGTTGTGGCTGCTGATTTTGTTGTAGAATTTGTGGGGGAGGATAATTATGATATGATGGAGGATATTGATAATATTGAGAAAATCTTCCATAAGGATTTTGTATTCCTTGAGCCCAAGGTTGAGATTGAGATTGAGATTGAGGCCAAGGTTGTTGCCAAAAATTATAATTTGGTGGGGGCTGAAGATACATTTGATTGTTAAATCACTGATTTTGTGGCCCCTACCAAGGTCTTCTAGAGACAAAGTAAAGAGATTCTGCTAAATTTGGAATTGTTTCTTCTTGAAAAACAGCCTTAAGACCTGGAATTGAAGGACAACCCTTGGTTTCATGGTTTTCTGAACAAATCACACAAGTCTCTATGATTTTTGCATCCAAAGGGAATTCTCTTAAAGCGTGTTTTTTTCTACATTTGGGACAAAAAATAGCTAAAGCATCAGCCTTGGTTTTCTGCTTGTTTTGTAACTTAAGGGTGTCTATTTTCTCACTAAGGCTCCCTAGAATATCTGTTTTGAATTCATCAAGCATATTCCCAATTTCTGCCCTACTCACTGATCTAGTTGTAGATTTATTCACTCTAACAAGAGAAGGATCTCTTGGACCTTTCCCAGTTTTGGATTTTCCTCTTGAGAGATGAACATATAATTATCCTATGTCACTGAATGGGAGTTGAGAGATATCTCCCTTCCCCATCATGTTAAGGATATTTATCCACTCATCTCTAATGGCTTTTAATAGAAGATATTTTAAGGTATCTTCATCTAAGTTATCCATCTTTTCTCTTTTCAAGTTATAGTTGAATCTCTCAATTAAATCCTCTAAATTTTCATCCTCTCTTTGCATCATTTTGAACACTTCATCCTTGTGATTGGTAGGCATGCAATAATCCAAATACCTGTCTAAAAACACTTTCTTCATGTCATTCCATGTTGTAATGGACTGAGTGACCAACCCCATGAACCACTTCAAAGCAGATCCTTTCAAAGTTAAAGGAAACAACTTAAGTTTTTGAGAGTCTTCTAAATAATCATAGGTTCTACACAAGACTTCAAATTCAAATAAAAATGTTTCAGGATCTTCACTTTTTAACCCATGGAAATTTGGGAGGACAAAAGGTGAGATATTTTTCATTGTGGCATTTGTTTCTTCATCAACTATAGGGAATCCAAAAGAATTATCAATTTCCCTATTTCCTCTACCTCCTCCATTATTTCCTCTACCTTCTCCATTATTTCCTCTACCTCTTCCTCTACCTCCTCCTTCTCCAAACAGTGTGACTTCTCCATCCTCTCTTTCTTCTGCCATTATAGTTTCTTCAGAGTCAGTATAAGATTTGACTTGCAAGATTTATTTCTCTTCCTCTGGTTCCTCTATTAATGGTATGTGGGAGAGAGGTTCTACTTCTTCTTCCTCACTAGGTATTCTTAATTAGTCAACTAAAATATGCTCCCCTGTGGAGGTGAAAAAGGATACTCCTTCTATTGGAGATCCAAGATTTTCCTCCTCTAGGACTGCCTTAGTAGATGAAGTAGGAGATCCTCTTGATTGAATTTCTGACCTTAGAACTTCAGGAGTTCTATTGAATTTGAGATGGAGGTGTATCTCTTCTTAGTATTGGTGGAGTAGGTGGTGTTGTAGGAATGGAACTCCTGCCTCTAGCTATAAATATACCCCTATAGTCTCTTTCTCTACACATATCATTTTTTTTTAATGTAAGATATAAGTTTACCTAATTTACACTTTGACAACGACACCAAAATGTTTAGTCAATTTAGTGTCCTAAAGTTCTTGCATAAATTATCAACTGCAATTTGTAAGCTATTGAAGTGTAGTGCACTATATGTGCTTAGTTAACCCTTCTTACTTCGTTGTTTGTATGTTTATATTGTTTTGGGGGTTCCTGTTATTTGATTCCTAATAATGTAAAATCTAAATTGTGAGAAAATTAAGTGAATCTAAGCTTTCCTAAAGGTGAACCAAGAGTTGAAGGTAGTCAAAATCTAATTTTAAAAAAGGAAAAACAAAGCATCTATCCTATCTCATCATTAATCCTAAGTCATGAATTTATTTCTTAGAATTAAGGGTGAATTTGTAATGCATGTTGAAATAAATACAAAGAATGAAATCCTATGAAATACTTCTAGTTACTCTAACCTTCAATTTTGAAATATAACCTTCTTGAGATGGGATACAAGCAACTTTCTATACTTTATGATCTAGAGAAATAAATGAAACATGCAGAAGGTAACTAATTGATTTCAACCATTGTGTGAAGTGAATGTTTAACCATTTAGTTTAGGATGAGTATCAACTTGAAATGGTTTTCAAAAACATTCATTAACGCAGTGGATTGACAAATTTGTCCTAGAAAATAAATAAAAAAACAGTGAGTAAGATAGACAACAGTGAATTCTCATTACTTCAACCTTACTCTGTTTAGAAACGAAATCGTTTCCTTTCATGAAATGTGTTGGAAGAACAAGAATGCACAATTGAGTTTTAACAATATTCTATTGATAAAAGCTAAAATAAATCAACCTAAGTTAGAAATATTGCTAAAATAAAATAATGAAATTAAAACTAAACAGAAAACGAATGGAAATAAAACCTCCTTTAGTGTAGAGGCCTTCTGCAACTGACTGGGTTGAGCTGCTAACTAATTAAATATGCTCTCTTAAGTGATCATTGGTCAAGACACAATTTATGTTATAGAAAAGAATGAAGTCCAAAATACAGAGCTGAAATTTTGAACTTAATACGTAAAATTCTTCAAACCCCCCTCGCTTTTGTACAACCAGTATTTAAAAGGAAATAATCATAGTTGTCTTTGAGGAAAACTAGCTACAGGTGGCTCATATGTATTACAACAAAACTGTGTAAATGTCTGATCAACTATAGGTGACTTAAATTTGAGCGAGATGTTTGCAACAGAACCATTAATACAAGTGGATGATCCGAGTTAATGCTTGCAACATAACTATTAGATTTATTGATTAACCACCAAAGAGTAGACGAAGAGTCTTATTGCTTTCGGGTATCATATGTTTGACTCCACCTTTGAATACGAACTTGATCTTGCTTTCTTGTCGATCTGGGCTGAGTGAATAGGATATAATCCATGTGGAGATGATTCTAGAGATGCCCATGTGGCCGGATTCTTCATTTGACACCTGGAACTTTCCAGACCATGGAAGTAGCTACGGAATACATAGTTAGCTGTAGAATAGGCTGCGTTCTGTAACTATTTTGGAAAAAGTTATTCAAATAGAAAAAAACATAAAAATATAACATGTCAATCATTTAATTCCTTCCTTAAGACAAAACCTATTATTTATCATTGATTAGGACCTATAATCTTATGGAAAATCAAGGGAAAGAAGTGAGAAAAGTTGTCAAGGAGAGGGTAATTCTGAGGTTCAACAGTAGGTAGACAAATGGAATACTATTGGAGCATGAAAGGATTTTCTCCTAAGTTATAACATTCAAAGGATGTGCATATGGTATGTGTTGGCATTATGATGCATGTTTTGTACTTGATGGAAACCCACTTGTAGAAGAAAAACTCACTGATATATAACTAGATGAATCTACAGAAGAGATATCAGATGTGACAAAATACATGGGATGCAGGACAACTCAAAGGAATCAGTTCAGATGTAATGAACAATGAGAACTCGTTAAGATGATAGTTCTCAGTATGGTAAGTTAACTTTGCCATCAAGTCCAAAGGGGGAGATTGTTGGCATTATGATACAAGTGTTGTCCTTGATGGCAACTCACATAGATGACAGATCATAGTGCAGCAGGTCAGTAGTAAAGAATTGATGATCAGACTACAAAGAATGAAGAAAGAAAAGTATATACGCAGGTTCACTATATACCAAGTAGTATATACATGCAGGTTCACTATATACAAAGGTGCGTATACACGTGGGATTACAGATCAAAAGTCACGTATGCATATGCACGCACTTTCATGCACGGAAAAGCGTGTACATGTGCGAAAGCTTATTTTTGGGTCCGTGGTATTTAGACCTATGGTTTTGGACCTTGGTATTGCGTCCGAAGTGTTGAACCTAGGTATTTGGTCCAAGGTATTGATTATTTATGGTTTTGGACCATGGTATTGAGTAAGGCCTAAGACTATAAAAGGAGGAGAAGATCATTAGGCAAAGGCACTTAGAAAGTCTTGAATATCTGATGATGTATGAGATCTAGTATGCAGGTGATGGGTTCATGATGCTTTTCTTGATCTAAGCTAAGGAGGAATCTCAGCAGTTGATGGAGAACAAGATGTAAGGATAGATCGGGATCAAATGGTTTGGAATGAATAATCTCTATATGATTTGATCATGCTTGTTCTAGATCTGTATACTGACACATGTAATGTTCTGATCTGGGTATAACTTAAGTTTGAAATAGTTGCAACTCATGAATGAATATTTACAGATGTATATGCTTGTTGACTTCGATAAAAGCGCGTACATACGCAGGTTAGATACATATTAGTAGCATATACAATATGAACTATGATGTTTGAAGTTACAGGTGGTTCTGGTTGTTGATGCAAAGTCTGAGTTCTGGTAACTGTTTACTGGTGTCAGTATTCTGCATATTCAGTTTGGTTATTGTGTTTAGCTTCATTGTTGATGGATGAGATCTATAATGGATCAAGATCATAATGACTTATCTTTGAATGATCTGATGGACTAGATCTAGTTGCTAACATATGTATTATCCTTGTATATGTAATGATCTGGGTATGTCTGATGTTAGGAAGTGCAACAAAGTTATCTGTAAGTAATTGTTGACATATACGCTGGTTCACTTTGGTGAAGTTGCATATACACGCTGGTTCGGTTCTTCCAAGTAGCGTATGCATGATTTCTGATGATATAGTTGGTTCTAAATATTGTTGCAGAGTTCTGCGTTCTGGTGATTGCAGTTTGTTGACTGGGTGATTCATAGATTGATGATGCTAGTGTTGATTAATTTTGTGCTTCAATGATATTGATGGGTCTAGTATGAAAATTTGATGAAACATGGCCTTTCAGATTATGGTGTTGTGCCTCAGGAGTATCCAGTCTGAAAATTTATGAAACGTGGTACCTGGAGGATGAAAGAGAAGGTTGTAGCCTTCTGTAGGTTGGCACCTACGTACTAGTACATCAGCTAGTACAGGAGCAAAGGGGGTGGTAGCTCCCTTCCAGTAGTAGCTGGAAAACGAGTGAAGGTTGGAGCATTCAGTAGGTTGGCACCTACGTACTAGTACATCAGCTAGTACAAGAGCTAAGGGGGGTTGTAGCTCCCTTCCAGGAGAAGCTGGAGAATGAGAGAAGGTTGTAGCCTTCTGCAGGTAGAAGCCTATGTACTGGTATACGACTGCACTAGTATAGAAATATTGTAAAAATAAGTTTTCTTATTAAAAGAAGATAGAGATGACTTGCAGTAGGTGGTTTTCACCCACATTGGGTTTCCACCTTATATCATGGTGTTCATGTGTGCTTCTTGTGTGTGATGATCTATTCTGTTTTACTGCTCCTGTTTACTGTTCATATAGTTAATAATGTTCTGATGCACTCATTAAGGATAAACTAACTGAATCATAAGTTTACTGGATATACGCTTGTTGCATTAAACACAGTTGCGTATACACGTGGTTTTCCTTAACTGAAGTAGCGTATATGAATCTTAATATGGAAATGAAAAAGTTATATTGATCTGATAATACTGATTTGCCCCCTCCCTCTCAGTATTATTTCCAACAATTGGAATCAGAGCAGGTCCTTTGGTTGAAGCTTGATCGCTTGAAGGAGATCCGTAGAACAATGGGAATGAAGCTTAAGAAGAAAGTGCCCAAGAAGAAGAAGATATCTCAGAAGAACTATGACAATGGGAGAATTATTTGGGGAATATGTGGAAGAAGCACTTGAGATTCAGAATCACTTCAGAATGAAGATGAACAAGCAAAAGAACTATCAGGTATGAATTTGTTATCCTCTAGTGACACATTTATCCATCCATTTGAAGATGATGAAAGTGATAGTGAAACAACTGAATTTGCTCTTATGGGTGAAAATGAAAGATATCAAATAGAGGCAGAATTTAAAAGGCTTACAGACAAAATTAGAGATCAACAAGATCTATTGCACAAAAGGGAATGCTTCTCCAAAGAAGAAGTTACCAAAATAAAAGCTCAACTAGAGGAAGGAAACAAGATAAGGAAGTTATTCAAGGAAAAATGTCAAAAGTTGCAGTATGAAGTGACATCATTAAGAAATGAAGTAAATGAAAGGAGCACAACAATCAAGAAACTCAGAGAAAGATCCAGTTACTATGAAAGTCTTGAAGCTACAATCCTCTCACTAAAAGAAGGTCTTGAAGAATCAAATAAATAGAATAAATAACTACTCCAAGCTCTTGAAAAACAATAAAAAGAAGTTCATGAATTAAAACATTAGTTGGAAGAAGGAAGGAAAGCTGAAGAAAACATGAAGAAGCAGTATCATGAAAAGGAAGAGCAACTTTAGGTTGAGGTAAATATTCTAAAAGATAACTTAGAAGAGAATGATAAGCTCTTACGATTTCAAGATAGTTCTAAGATCATGGATGATATCCTTAGTAGTCAAAGGTCTCCTACTATCAAAACTAGTCTTGGTTTTCATGAATCTATTGAAGGTGAATCTAGTTCACAAAATGCACAATCTGAAATACTCAACAAGGAGATAAGAGGTCAATCCCATCAATAACCAAGGAAAGAAATTCTTCAAAGAAAATGTTTTACTCCTCCGATGAATAATGTTGAATGTTATGTATGTCATAATCTTGGACATGTTGTAGCCAGATGCAGAAGTAGACTGGTTCAAGACCATCACATAGAAAGATCATCATGTTCTAGGCACTTTAAGGGATATTGTTTTTCTTGCAATATGTTTGGTCACAAAGCTGTTGATTGCTACAAAAGGAATATGAAAAATATAAGATGTTATGCATGTAACAAGCTGAGACATATAGCAAAAGAATGCAGGAACAAAGTACGGGCACCATACCAAAAGGAGAAAACATCATCACACTTCAAGATATGGAAGAAGAAGGAAGTACAGTCAGGAAAATGTGGCACAGCACAATGTACAGACATAACAGACTCAGAGGGAACTGAAAGTGTAAAACTTCAGTGTTCTAAATCTCATACGCAACTTTCATGATGAAAAGTCGCGTATATGTCTATTTGAGAAAAGCAGTGGGACAGGCTCAGAAAAAGGGTCTGATATGATTCAGTCCATTATTTGCTCTGTTTGATAATGGTTACAACTTGTTGATGATATGTGGAAATTTCTTGATACTTGTAAGATGTTTAGAAGTGTTTTGATCCTAAATTAATGATGATGATGCCTTGATACTTCTTGCTGATATATGCATGATCAGTTCTGACAATGAACAGATGGCACAGGTTCAGGGGGAGCATATGCTTTTAATAATGCATTGTTGGCATTATGGTTAGTAGTCCTTGGTAATGATGCTTATATGTCTAAATGATATATCTTGCTACGATATGGTTATGAGTTATCCATGCCTAAATCTCATATGATTCTTGGGGTTACATAGTTGATGTTCATATCAGATTTGTGGTTGATTCTCTGATGATGCATATATGGTGCTTACATGGTAATCTTCATAAGGATAAGGAGAAGTACAAAGCTTGAATACACAATTTCATTACTTGATGATGAATCATTCATATGCTGCTATCGACATATAATACAGTTCTTGGCATTCACATGGATGAGGACTATTGCTGTTGATGATATCAAAAAGTCTTCACAAAAGATCTTGAGTTCAAGATACATAGTGCTACATACAGTATGTTGGATACATGAATGATTACTCAAAGTTGCATTGTTGGAGACATGATGATGATGAGTTCTTACCTATATGATGATAAGTTGATACTTACATATGTTGATTGATGCAAATGTTCCCAAAGTGATGATACTTGGATCATGCAGATCTTGATGAGACGGCTATGGTGTTTTTCACATATGATATAATGTGAATGATTTTGTATTTCATATGTAGAATTCTATTCAAAAGGACGAGTTGATATCTATATGCAGACATACCTTGTTATAGGTTGATGACTTATACACTAATGGACATATACAGGTTGCTGGTCTAGATGCTGTTGACAGATGCTTATGATCATACATTGTGTATGATAGTTGTTGATGACTATCATGGTCTTATTTAGATGTTTGGTCTCTGTTATAAATGTCATGTGAAGGCCATATCAAGAATCATGATGTAATATTTTGTCTCTATCTATTGTAGTCATTTGATGAATCCCTTTTGGTCATATGATGTAATTTGTACCCCCACTATGCATGGGAAAGATGATGTAATATTTCAGTCATGTATAAACAATTGGTATCTGGTATATACCCACTTGGTTGGGTGGATGAGTCAATATTGGTATATCCCCACTTGGTTGGGAGATGGATGTATGTATGAGTCTTTGGTGATAGGAAGGTAATTTATGATGTATAGAGTCATGTTCTTTTTGTAGATCTTGCTTACAGTCAGGGGGAGCATGAACAACTCACTTCAGCAGAACAGAGATTTCAGCATGTACTCAGAGGGAGCATGGACAGATTGGTACACCTTGGCATATACAAAGGGTGAGCTCAATCAGAGATTTCAGCAGGTACTCAGGGGGAGTATGGACAGCGGAATGTATATCAAGGAAGAGAATATTTTGGTTCGCCCTTTGCCCTTGATGTCAAAGGGGGAGAGTGACTTGGTATGGTTGTTGCCATCAAGTCCAAAGGGGGAGATTTTTGGAATTATGATGCATGTGTTGTACTTGATGGCAACCTACTTGTAGAAGAACAACTCACTTATATATAACTAGATGAATCTACAGAAGAGATATCAAATGTGACAAAATACATGGGATGTAGGACAGCTCAAAGGAATTAGTTCAGATGTAATGAACAATGACAACTCGTTAAGATGACAGTTCTTAGTATGGTAAGTTAACTTTGCCACCAAGTCCAAAGGGGAAGATTGTTGTCATTATGATACAAGTGTTGTCCTTGATGGCAACTCACATAGATGACAGATCATAGTGCAACAGGTCAATAGAAAAGAATTGATGATCAGACTACAAAGAATGAAGAAAGAAAAGTATATACGCAGGTTCACTATATACCAAGTAGTGTATACATGTAGGTTCACTATATACAAAGGCGCGTATACACGCGGGATTACAGATCAAAAGTCACGTATGCATATGCACGCACTTTCATGCACGGAAAAGTGCGTACATGTGGGAAAGCTTATTTTTGGGTCCGTGGTATTTAGACCTATGGTTTTGGACGTTGGTATTGCATCCTAAGTGTTGAACCTAGGTATTTGGTCCAAGGTATTGATTATTTATGGTTTTGGACCATGGTAATGAGTAAGGCCTAAGACTATAAAAGGAGGAGAAGATCATTAGGCAAAGGCACTTAGAAAGTCTTGAATATCTGATGATGCATGAGATCTAGTATGCAGGTGATGGGTTCATGATGCTTTTCTTGATCTGAGCTAAGGACGAATCTCAGCAGTTGATGGAGAACAAGATGTAAGGATAGATTGGGATCAAATAGTTTGGAATGAATCATCTCTATATGGTTTGATCATGCTTGTTCTAGATCTATATACTGATGCATGTAATGTTCTAATCTAGGTATAACTTAAGTTTGAAATAACTGCAACTCATGAATGAATATTTACAAATGTATACGCTTGTTGACTTTAATAAAAGCGCGTACA
Source organism: Pinus tabuliformis (assembly GCA_031772625.1). Lineage (NCBI taxonomy): Eukaryota > Viridiplantae > Streptophyta > Pinopsida > Pinales > Pinaceae > Pinus > Pinus tabuliformis. Next base: position 774,497,668 of record CM062820.1, on the reverse strand, counting down.
TACGCAAGTTAGATACATCTAAGTAGCGTATACAATATGAACTATGATGTTTGAAGTTACAGGTGGTTTTGGTTGTTGATGCAAAGTCTGAGTTCTGGTGACTGTTTACTGGTGTCAGTATTCTGCATATTCAGTTTGGTTGATTGTGTTTAGCTTCAGTGTTGATGGACAAGATCTATAATGGATCAGGATCATAATGAATTATCTTTAAGTGATCTAATGGACTAGATCTAGTTGCTAACATATGTATTATCCTTGTATATGTAATGATCTGGGTATGTCTGAAGTCAGGAAGTGCAGTGAAGTTATCTGTAAGTAATTGTTGACATATACGCTGGTTCACTTTGGTGAAGTTGCATATACACGCTGGTTCGATTCTTCCAAGTAGCGTATGCATGATTTCTGATGATACAGTTGGTTCTAAATATTGCTGCGGAGTTTTGTGTTCTACTCTGTGTTCTAGTGATCGCAGTTTTTTGACTGGGTTTCAGTGTTTCAGTATTGGGTGATTTAGAGATTGATGATGCTAGTGTTGATTGATTTTGTGCTTCAATGATATTGATGGGTCCATTATGAAAATTGGATGAAACGTGGCCTTTCATATTATGGTGTTGTGCTTCAGGTGTATCCAGTCTGAAAATTTATGGAAAATGGTACCTGGAGGATGAAAGAGAATGTTGTAGCCTTCTGTAGGTTGGCACCTACGTACTAGTACATCAGCTAGTACAGGAGCAAAGGGGGTGGTAGCTCCCTTCCAGTAGCAGCTGGAAAATGAGTGAAGGTTGGAGCATTCAGTAGGCTGGCACCTACGTACTAGTACATCAGCTAGTACAAGAGCTAAGGGGGTTGTAGCTCCCTTCCAGGAGAAGCTGTAGAATGAGATAAGGTTGTAGCCTTTTGCAGGTAGAAGCCTATGTACTGGTATAAGACTGCACCAGTACAGAAATATTGTAAAAAGAAGTTTTCTTATTAAAAGAAGATAGAGATGACTTGCAGTAGGTGGTTTTCACCCACATTGGGTTTCCACCTTATATCATGGTGTTCATGTGTGCTTCTTGTGTGTGATGATCTGTTCTATTTTACTGCTCCTGTTTACTGTTCATATAGTTAATAATGTTCTGATGCACTCATTAAGGATCAACTAATTGAATCATAAGTTTACTGGATATACGCTTGTTGCATTAAACACAGTTGCGTATACACACAGTTTTCCTTAACTGAAGTAGCGTATATGAATCTTAATATGGAAATGAAAAATTTATATTGATTTGATAATACTGATTCACCCCCCCTCTCAGTATTATTTCCAACAGTATGGGCTTTAATTAACCATAATCCTAGGTACCAATGTATTTTACGGTATCCTAACTTCATTCATATATTCACCATAACACCAAACTTTCACATCCACCATAAATCTTGACTCCACCATTGCTTTCCGCTTCACGATGTTAAATCCTTTTCATCTCACCTTACATCCCGCATACTCCCTCTAGATTTGATGGCCCACATCGCTCCTCGGCACTCTTTTGCTATCCAAAATTTATCGGCGAGGGGGAGGGAGGGGGGTTCGAAGTGGGCAGTTTTGGAAACCACCCTCTTAAACAATTTCCCCTCCTTCTAATCTTTCGGGACTTAAAATCCTGAAACGGCTTACCACCTCAAGTTGCTCCTGAACGCGGTTTATGTTTGACTATTTACTGCCGCTCCAACATCACTGTCCACATCCGCTCCATGTCACTTCCTCCGTCCAATCAGATGTCGCCTATTTGTTATTCATCTAATTCACACTCCCACGAATTTATGCCCCATAGACCTATTTAATAATCCCGTTGGATAATCAATGAATACTTAGCCATTCATTAAATAGTCCTGCTCCATTTTTTTCCATTAAAAGCCCTTTTCCTTCATGAAACTGTTACACAGTGCATTTCTATAACTAAATTGATCATTGAAGATTTCCTCCTTACAGCTCAATGACCATTCAACACTTAAGCAATCACCTTGTCATGTTAAGAAGAAAGTCGACATCCAGTCCACTTGTCCCTTTTCAGTCATGCTGTTTTTACTATTATCACTCAGTTTCAGACCAATTTTTCCCATTTCCATCACTTTCAGCCTGCAATTAATTTGATAATATGCCTCCTAAGGGAAACAAAATTGCAGAAATCCCAAATCCTCTTATTCATCTGCAAGTTGACTTCCATCGTACTCCCCTGGTCGATAGAGATTGTAAAATCATTGAGTCTTCTTCTCAATTTGATTTATATGAAAGTTATTGCTGGATGGAGGATCAATTAATTGATCAAACAAATGAAATAGGAATGTGGGACTCCCTCCTTCCCCACTACATTTTCCTTCAGATACACAAAGCACCTGAATTTTTTAGGAAATTCCATGAGTCCTATGATCCCATTCAAAGATCAATATTTTCACCCATAAGAGAAATCCTCTGTTTCATTAATATTGAGTCCATAGAAAAGATGTTGCAAGCTCCAGCTATTACACCAACCCATCCTTTTTCTTATGAAAGTCTGATAGAAGCTTATCAAAAGATAGATTTTACTAAAAGATCATAGACTCTTTAACATTTCCTAGCTATAGATAGTCCTCTGCCTAAAAGAAACCCTCCCTATGATTCATCCATGTTCCCTGACAGAACCAAGCAAATCACCACTATTTTTTCCTATCTGCTTGGTTACAATTCTGATCAATATGTTAATGAAGCTATCCTAGGTTTCTTGTCAATCTTTTCTACTGATTCCAAACCCACTGTTCTCTATAACTTTAGCCAATTCCTAGCTGAAGCCATACATGAGAAATTTGTCAAATTTAACACTAAATAAGTATTCAAGTATGCTTTAGTTCTTGTATACCTTTTTATATATTTTCAGGGATACAAATTTCCATTCACCTTGCAAAAACTAGATGAGGAAGGCAACCAACAATCAATGATCTTTTGGACTACAATGGGAATGAAGGAGAAAGAAGAATTTACCTATAAACAGTTCATAGAATTGTTTATTCATCCAACTATTAGTCTTATAAGCAACACTCCAGTACCAAGAATCAGTGATGAAATTATGAAAGTGTTGCGGCTAGTTGATCAAGCCACAATAGGAGACTGGTATCTTTACCAAAACTACACAGAAATTGGGATTTATGGTTGTGAGATTCCACCCTACAAACTTCCCAAGTACCTCCCAATCACAATCTTTGCACTGGAATATATTAGGCAGAGGTTGAATGCAGATGAAGTACACTTTGTGGTAGCAAAGAAGAAATCACAATTCAAGTTAAAAGCTCAGGTTGGTCCATTCATTTGCAATACCAGAGCAGCAGGAGAAGAAGCAGATAGATTATTAAAGGAAATGAAGTTTGGTCTTAGTTTCGCTTGGTCTTATGACATGATGGGAGTGATTTCTAAACTCAGGGTTGAAAATAACTTTATTGCATATCACCACACAGCCATACCTGAAATAAAGCAATAAAAAAATTAGATGGAATGGAAAGAGAACACCCTTCAAGAAGTAGAAGAACAAGCAGTTTCTACTTCAAATTTGCAAACTCCACTGGCACAAGAAAAGATAGCTAAAAGAGGAAGGGAAGAACAGTTATCCCTTACAACTGAAGCATCAAGCCAAGACTTTAGGATTGTGCATAGAAAAAAGATACCTAGGATCTCTGTGATTGTTGGAGCAACACATAATTCTCAAGAAACAACATTTGATGGACTTGGAGAGACTGTGATTTATACATAGTCTGGTGCACAGTATACCCAGTCCCCAACTCATTCCACTACTTCTCATGAACAACAGGTAATTCAGACTAGTGGAAGCATTCAGAAGGACAAGGAGGAGGACATATTTCATGCTTTTAATGAGATTAAAAAGAAGAATGAAGAGTTGAAATTGAACACCTATACCCAGTTCTAGAAACATTCCTCCAGCTCTCAGGCCAGACTTCTTTCAATTTTTTATTTTGAGAAGTGAAAAATGCAGATGACTTTCCTGCAAGGTCAAATTCCACAGCCCAGGACTCATGCACATTATGAGAAGCAATCCTCATTTGAGTTTAATGTAAAATATGTGCATCCAATTGATCAAATTGAGATGCACAAACAAAATGGACAGATGATTTCTTCCACTTTATCTCATACTACCATGAGTTTGTCAAAGTTGCAGGTCACCTTGGCTAATACATAGTCACAACTAAAATTGGAAAAGATTTCCTCACTGGCAAAGGACACCAAGATCAAATCCTTGGAAGATATGGTGCTAAATATGGGATATGATCCCTCAAACATAAATGCAGTAGAAGAACTTGTTAAGAAGAAAAATGTTGATCTCTGAGCATTAAGGAAATAACTCAAACTACCAAATTTAGAGGATCCAATGAACAAGGAGATTGAAGAAACCGAGGCTTAGAAATCTGACATGATGAAGCTCATCATGGAACAAAATATGAAAATAAAACAAATGGAGGAGAAAATGGAAAAATTGGTCAAAGAGAAAGAAGAAGCTATTAAGAAGGCTCAAATTCCAATGGATGTAGTTCCTCTTTCAGCAGTCTCAATAACCAGAGTTTATACTTCAGGAACATCAACTACAAGTACAACAAAAGGAGTTGAACAACTTACATAAGTTGTTCAAAATCTATCCATTCAAACAATTGAAATGAATAAGTTGCGGGATGAACTGAAGGAATTAAAACATATGAAGGCAGTTGCAGATAGTTCACATGCAGTCGAGTTGCGGAGGACAAAAAGTTAGATTGAAGTTTTGCAGAAGAAAATCAAAGAGTCCTACCTTGGAAACAGACTAGGTTTGGCAAACGAAATTCGATGGGAAGAAATTACTAAATCAATCAAGGATATCTAGCCCTATATAAAGATAATATTTGATAAAAAAGACCTATTGGAGAAAGATTAGGAAGCTGTTGAAATTATTTCTACAAAGCTTGAGGAAATGCCTGAAATTGCTTCCGAAATAATCAAGTTCCTCAATCCTAAAGACCGCTATGAGCTTGAGGAGTTGGATATAAATGACAAGACAACCAATATACTGGAGGTAAAGAAGACCATTACCAAGAAAAACCTCATCCCTCAATTGGAGGAAAAGTGCAGCAGTGTGAATACTATAGTTCAAATATTTTTCAGTAGGTTAGAACCCTTGACCAGCAAGGGTTTTCCCTCTATTCTTGTGATTAATGACAAATTAATGCTAATTGAGGATTATGTTCGAAATCTTACAGAGGTGGGTACCAATGCTGCTTCAGTTTCAAACATAAGAGGTGCAACAACACCAAGGGTTGTGTTGAATGCACTCAAAGATTCCTTTTTCATTCTAGATGAAATTAGGCATATATTTCCAGTAAAACCCACTTTACTAAGTATATAGAGATGGATGAAGTTTATAGGAGGGTAACTAAGTTATATATCCCAGATAAGAAATACTAGGAAGAATTAACTGATTTACTTGACTAAAAGGGTGTTCAAACAACATTCAATATTTACAGGGACAGTCATCACCAACTCAACAGTTCTTAGTTTTTCCAGCAACAGTCATCAACAACTCAGCACTAAAATATTGATAGATTGACTATCATTTTGTATTCCTGATTTTGTATTTATCTATTTTTGTAAAAATAGTTTAAGTTATTTTCTCAATTCTGAGATTGTATAAATAACTCTCTTTCATGGGTTATTAAGGGTTGCACCCTTGAAGAAGCATTTCTAAGCATTTAATGTACTTGAATTTTATGAATCATTAATACAAAAGAAAATGTATTTTGAATTCTTATTCATACCGTTTCGTTTTTCTGTAAGTTTTTTCCAGTTTTATTTCACAATGTTTTCTTCATGTTCTTATGTTTTACAAAGATAACCAGGTAGGAGTAATTGTGTTTCAATTATTCTTATAAGCTTCTGAAGTGATCATCTATAAAGAGAATGAATTATATAAACTGTTTGTTTTATTAATTCCCTATAAATCATAATATCATCAGCATCTATTGTAAGCTTAAGCATATTTTGTTAAACCTTCTTAACATAGTTTAAAGGTTTTTTTATTTATGATTATTTAATTTTCAATTTGAAGACTGTGATAGTCATACCATTTCTCTATTTTTGATCACCACCATGCAAACTACATCATTGTGTGAATTTTAATGGCAGCCCTCTGTTTAAATATTAATACTATTCAAAAGGTTAGGAATCACTGTTTTAAATCTATTTCATACATTGGTCCTCCAAATGAAAACAAAACCCCCAAAACAATCATCTTATATGCCCTGGCATGATAGCTGACCATTATCATCTCATAGATACAACATCCCTCATACTGATGGTTGTAATTTGTTGTCACATAATGAAGTCAATTGTTGTATACTATTTTCATTATGCTGAACATTTTTGAATATTTTTATCACTGGGCAGAAACTTCAGAATACAGAAATCTCATCTTTGAATCTCGGACACAGGGAGGAGGAGTTGTGCAAGCGTCTATGGTAGCCTAGATGCTCCTAGGCCATTATGTGCATGCGTCTAAAGACCAACTTACTAGATATACCCAAAAATCCTTGGATGCTCCCATGTAGTTACTGTACATGTGTCTAGGAGAACATGGATGCTCTCAGGACCACTATGTGTGAGCGTCTGTGGACTGACACCTCTAGATTTGCCTCTAAAGCCCTGGATGCTCCCATAAGCCTTTGTACTAGTGTCCAAGGCTCTCTTCATGCTGTCATGACCGCTGTGTGCCAATGTCTAGGGACTAAAATGCATTTTTCTATGCCAACATGCAGAAAAAATAAAACCCTAACTCAGAGCAAACCTCATGCCTGTGATTTCAAACCATTGTGCAAACTCCTTCCGTTGAACCTCTGCGAACCAAGACAAAAGAGAAGAAAAGATTGCGTGATAGAATGTGTGCAAATGAGCTTGAGGTCTATTCTATTTTTAGGCTTTCATGAGGTTCCACTTGGGTTTAAGGCCGACCTAAGTAGTTACCCATGTGGTTAGATCCAACCCATTCCATAATACACGTATGAATAAAATAATTCAAAACTCAACTTTTGCTTGACAAAATTGGGCAATCTTTAGGTCAATTTTGGGACTCTCTAAAAGAAGAATCTAATGGAATCATCATCTTGGTCATTTGATCTATCTAAGGTGGAATTTTATTGTAGTTGAAAAAATCAAGAATTCTTACACACTCAACATTGCTAGGTTGGTTGGTGCCATTCAGTGTGGTTGCATTGATGTAAAGAAAGCTAGCATTGATGCCAACTAGGATAGAATTGATATGCATGGTATGTTAAGCTCAAAGGGAGTCCCAAGATTTGAAGGAATTTATTCCTTAAGAGATGAGCTTAGATGCTCCTAGAAGTGACATAGTTGGATAATTCTCAACAAGCACTTTCCAACGGTATGTTGAAGTTTGCAAACGGTCTCCTAGTTCATAAGTTACCTCCAATCAAAGTTTAGTACCCCCAAAAGTCAAATTTCAACGTTAAAGTGGGAAAAAGGGTCAACTTGGCGATAGTTTGGTAGTCAGACAGAGTTGGCAGGCCTTTCTAGAAGAGCCATTAAACTAAACATTTGGGTGAAAATGGTTGACAGATTAAGCAGTGGATTTTGTTGTTATTGGCCAGGGGTTCAGCCTATATGATAACTCATCTCAACAGTACTTTCCCATATGGTTTTGAAGTTACACAAAAATGGCACATATGGTATGGCGTAAGCCTAGGCAGAGGTGGATAGTCCACACAGCGACGTCAAAGGCTCTCATTGGTAGAGTGTTTAACAAAAGAGGTCCCCACAAGATAGCTCATCCCAAGAGGAACTCCTTGGAAGAGCAAAGGTGTGCACAGATTTTGAGAGGCTTGGGATGGTGTAAGGTTAGGAAGACATTGCAGAGGAACATCATAGGACTGATAGACATGAAATCGAGTAGACGTAGCAGAGAAACAACATAGGAGCATTAGATAGGAAGTCGGGCAATCATGGTAGTTAACGTTGTAAATTTTTTGAATCCAGTGGTTTTGGATTTTTAAAATTAATGACGAAATTAATTGAAAACCAAGGCACGAGAAACCCTTTATCTCTTGTCACTAACATATACGATGGAAATATTTTATTAGGGCATGATGATGCTAGCATTATGTCGATATAGGGGACACATGGAACACATTTTTGGTGTTTTTAGATGGACATAGGGGCCAAATCTGGGTTACACATGTCACCATTGTTACAGGGAAAAGTGTCTATGCAGAACTGCTAATCCCACTAAGGCATGGTAGCTACCTTAGAAACAAACAAAGTAAAACTACTTTCGTTTTCCTTTATGAAAGATTGATGAGAGAAGAATAAAGGAGACCAACCTTTATCTTGCACTTGGTTCCTTGCTCGATTCCTCTCTCTTCTGATAGTCCTTTGCTACTTGCTTTCTTGTATACCCAGCTTTACAGAGTACCTGTAGAATCAAAGAAGCATAAGAGTATACGAGAACATGGATCTATTATCATAAACAATCTAGGATCAAATGTAAATTGACCATACAAATGCACAAAACATAGATTACACAAGAGTATGGAGGAAAACTTGAATAGCTTTATTGATAATCAAGGAAGAGCCAAGAGAGTTACAACCAGTTGTTCTGACCCAGCATCATCCTCTCAGCAGGTAAGCCCTTCTTCACCTCATGCAAAGCTTAGATCACCCAACACTATGATGTTGCCTCAAGAAACCAACAGCAATTCCTTACAAGATGCGAAATTCCAGCCTCTGGATCTCTGGGATGAGGGATCCATATATAGATATCTGTAAGGGAGATGAGTCAGCTTGTGATTTGATTAGTGTCTTCCCTCTGATAGTTCTTGCTTCCACTTGGAGATTGATGATCTCTTACTCATCCTTGGTCAAATTCAGAGAGGCAAGTGTCATAGGAGAAGTTTCTGGAAGATTCCATGCTTCTCCACCTCACGGATTGACACTGCCATTTGTCTCTTCTCTCCCATCGCACCCCATAGAAGGGATTTTTGAAATGCAACGCACCCACTGAGTGTACTTAGGTGAGATGCAACGCACCCATTGAGTGTACTTAGGTGAGATGCAACGAACTTTGCCTATGGAGCAGGTGAAATGATCCTGTTTTGACCAGTTCTGAGTAGTTTTTCATGGAGAGCTTCTGGGAGAAGCTGTAATCAGTTGACCTTGTTCCTTTAGGGGTTGGAACAACACTTTTAGGGACTTAGGAGCCCTTGTTTTATGGACATTTTATGCTTGGGGTTGCAGTGCCCAAAAATGTCTATAACAGTTGCCCCCTAAAGTATGAGGTCGTTAATATTTTTTTTGATGTCGGGTGAAATGCTTTATCACGAGGATCCGAAGTTCTTTCAAACTGGGATGAGACCTGTAATAAGATAGAATACAATACATTATCTTCATAACATTTTCATGATCTAGCTGAGGCGGGCATTCCCATGCTCAGCTTTATAAATTCATTTTCATGTACATAGGATAGACAATCGTCTGAGTGTAGACTGATGATTTTGGAGGAGCCATCATCCCATAGATTGGATGATTATCTGTGCAGCAATGATGTAAATTTGATGTCTTATTTTTCCTGAATATATATCGCATCCCGAATGGATGAAACTAGATCTGGGGTCTTCAATCTCGTTCGATCTTCACTCAAAGTACAAGTCGATCCATGTGAGAGATGTTCTGGAGTCGAACATGGAAAGACATCGCCTGATTACCAGCCAATGATGTAATCTGTTAACAGGTGCGAGAGGAATCACCGATAATGATAATGATCCTCAAGGTACTACAGTACAATTCACGTGGTGTGAATAAGGGACTTGGCGTCAAACACCACGTAAAATCTTTCGATCGAAGGCCATTGATGTAAACCTGTCGCGGGAAGTGAGAAACTTGCCGTTGAGGCATGCAAGTTTCAAAGTACTGAAATGGGTGTTCCTAGATCGACTTCTTGGATAATGAGCTGATGTTGACAAGAAGCGATCTGTCATAGGAGGGCCTAAATGAATCCCACATCAATGACATTGAATGGAGCAAATGATTTTAATGGAGGTGAAAACGATCTGGTGAGATAAGGTTCAGGGTGGCGGTCATGAAAGAATGGAGCGTATATGTATTGCAGTGGGTGAGACATAGGTGAATTCTCAGAGTGACTTCTCTTGAACATATCGGCGACACTGACATGATGGATTGGTAGCATTAACCCTAAATGTGGATGGTGTGATGTGACCGGTGAATGAAACAACCCAACCCGACTTGGATGCGGAGTGAAAGTGTCATGTTCAAGAGGGACTTGCTACCAAAAAGGTTTCTTCAAGTTTTCTCCCCAATTTTTCCCCAGTCATTGCTGACCAGTACCTCTTTATTTTTGTCAAGCTTGAGGAGGATAACATATGCTTGTTCTATAATATTCCCTTCGGGCAAACCCATCGCTATGTTTTAATGAACCTAGCGATAGTGAAACTCGTTCTTGTCTGCTATGGACAAGTTTGTCGCTATTAGGTTTTAACGAGTTTAACGACAAATATAACTCGGTCCTTTTCAATTTTAAAGAGTCTGAAAAGGGACGTAAAGGAAACTCCAAAAATCCTTTTTCGTCATCTAATCCCTTAAGTCCGAAAAAGTATAAAACAATACAGAAGGGATGAATTTTCGATACTTTTAACGAGCCGAACAAAACAAGCGCTCGATCTTTTTGTGTAATAATCCCTCAGGTCCAAAAAGATTAAAATCTAAAGGAGGGATAGCACTTCCGGTCCCTTTAATGAGCTGGAGAGGCCAATGGCTTGGAAATATTTTCATATTTTACGAGTCAGAAGAAAAGAGCTTAAAGGAGACTCGTCTTTGAGGAACGAGTGATAAAATTGGGTAGCAGCTGATTCCAGGTAAGGTTTGGAATTTTCCAATCACGACAATGTTACAAGGATGGCTAATAGGATCACTCTTCGGAGCTGTTCCTCAAAAGGGGTAAACAATCAAATGGAGGTGAATGATCGGCCAATACAGAGTGGAGGTGATGATGAGAACACGACCAAGGCTTTAAAGGCTGAAGTACTACATTCACGATGGTTATTTACTGGGAGTTGGTTCATTTTTTATTGAGCTTAAACGCTGGGGGAAACATTTTCTCATTGCTTATGTTTATTTTTTAACGAGCATGAAGTCTGCGTTAAAACTGCTTGATATAACGATCATTTCTTGACTTTACCATAAATAGCTTTGTTCTTTCAAAGATTGTACTACATGCTCAATTGCTTCATCAAACTAGTTAGAAATGAACAATATATGTTTAAAAAAAAATGAGTTAGGACACTAATATTTTACTCGAATTACGTAAAAGTAATTTAAAAGTGCTTTTACCTCTCATTTTACCATTTCATTTGAGCTTTGGCTTGTTGGAGCTTTGGAGGTGCTTTCTCCCCTTGATTTTCATCAGCTGATTCCGGGAGATTCTGTGGACGATTTTCGGCGCCGTCTAGACCAGGTAGGAGCTAAACCTGAGCTCTTTCATTTCATCCTTTCCATTTTGCATTCTGAGCCTGATTTCTGGTTTTTCTGAGCCTCTAGGGTTTGAAAAACTCACCCTGGCTCCATCGCACCATTTATGTATCAAAAGGTGCATTGGATGTTAGCTTGTCTACTGGCCAATTGACATGCAACACACCCAGACCACTACTGTAGGTGCGATGAGCGCAAGGAACGAAATTTATGCACAGTTTTTTGATGGAAATTTGTCTGTTTCTCACCAAATCAGGATCTAACTCTTCTCTTGTTTGTTTTCAGAGATTTTTTGGAGCAAGATGACTATTACATGGTGAGAACGTGAGCATGAAGAAGAGGACATACTTGCTTTACATGATCCAGTTACCGTAAACGCACTGCGGAACTGTGGCCTGTTGAAGTTTTTCCGCATCTCTAGCATGAGACAACAAATCAAATTGCTACAGTATTTGCTCGATGCTTGGGATCCTACCAGCCAGGTGTTCCAGATTAGGGGAAAATCCATCCCCTTGACTGTAGTGGACATCTATTTTTTGATCGGCTTATCGAGGCAGGGTGCCCCCATCTCTTTATCAGGTTCGGCCCGTGGAGGTGAATCTGTGAGAGATTATGTTTGCAAGTATTGCAGAGAGGGATCTCAGCCGAGTAAAGACGAAAAGATCATCATCCGAGATGTCACTGATAGGTCTTTGAGGACCATTCTGTTCACTTTTGGTAGGATGGCTAGTGGTGCGGCTCTTCATGTGGCCAACCATCTTATATGCAGTACACCTTGGAATGCCTCGAACTGAAGGTGTTCAACTGGTGTGACGCAGTACTCCTTGTGATGAAAGAACAGTTGACCAAGGTGAAAAGAGGGAGGTTGAATAACTTTGGATACGGTTCTATTTTGACCGCCTTTGCGTTGGAAAAGATACCACTGATGCAGCCGCAATATATTGCACTCGGTTTACCTCCACCGACTGAACCACGTATGCAGAGATGGGTTGACCATATGTCTAGGCATGCTGGTCAGTCTCAGATTTCCTTTTCTGATACCTTCTTTGGGTGGTTTGATCGTCAAGAGATGGTTTATTCCGAGTATCCATATGCTGGTATGGACTTCCGGGGTGACCCAGATTTGGTACTGCCGGCTGGCAAACAGTGGGGTGCCATTGGTAAATTCTTGACCATATTTCTGTTTATCATTTTTCTTTTATAATGTCCTCGTGCTTTACTTTGTCAATACTAATCAGAACTCATGTGCTCATGCAGATGTTGGTCCTATTCGGCCAGTAGTACGTCTAAGAGTGCCAGCTGCCGCCCCAGCAGGAGAGGCTGTTGGAAGGGCTATCCTTCGCGACCTTGATGTGGCTGAGACTCTTTCAGCATTACAGGATCAGATCGAGGGCCTCACTCTCAGTATTACAGATGTGAGGACTGACGAGTTGCCTTTGAGGTTGCAGCGACATACTACTGGCGTGCGAAGTTGATGGACTAGGCTTTTACGCATGATTGCACAGGCGGTGCCTTGTTATCACGAGCATCATTAGACTAGGGTGCCCCCTAGCGTTTTGAGTTTTGGGTCATTTGACCAATTTTGTCTTGGTTACAGAACATTATGTGTAAACCGTAAACAATATATATATATATATATATATATATATATATATATTATTTTCGGAGTTTTATTTTGGTTAAGTTACATGATCCTGATGCAAATATTGATGAGATGCTTATTTTTATAAATGTTGCAAATGTCTATCTAACACATAATTTGCCAATGAGTCAGTTAATGTGTTTAAGTTTCTGGAAATATGTTGATATTGAATAAAATCAAATTTCCTTTCCAAAATCTTGACCCTTAGTAACATGCGATAGATAGCTGGATTTCGGACGGAGTAGATACCAGTGAGTTGTAGTATGAAAAGCTGTGAGTCTAGCCTGACGACCAGTCAGCATATGCCATGTGTGATGGCATCAGAGAGAAGTTCTATAAATGCGCTATATTTAGCAATGTTATTCGTTGATCGACCAATACATACCCCTCTGAAACTTACTAACTCGCCGCTTGGATTGAAAATGGCCTAGGCTGCAGAAGATAGGTTCTGCGAACTACGACTCGCTCCGTCGGCATATCCAACAAATTATTCCAATAGGTTCGACATCTGCGACAAATGTAAAAAGCGGATTTACTTGACCAAAACAAATACTTTAGTGAAAACAAAATTGTAACAAAAGCATATAGGTTACTATACTGAATCACGCATAGTAACGCTTAAGGTACAACCCGTTACAAGGTTGTGCCAGTGGAATCCCGTCATAATCCATTAACTCATAGGCTCCTTTTGCTAACACTCGCTTAACAATATAGGGGCCCATCCATAAAGACTTGAATTTACCTGCTCCCAATTTATCGGATTCTTGGTCACAAAGCAAGACCAAGTCACCTTCTGAGAAGACACGGGGTTTGACATTCTTGTCAAACTGCGCCTTGACTCATTTCTTATGGGCTTCGTTAGCCAAAGCGGCATCACGAAGGGTTTCATCTAATTGGATTAGTTCCAAGAAATGAGCCTCCTCTTCTGAAGTTCCGGGGAGAAGGTCGATTGCGAGTTTGAGGGACGAGATTCACATTGAACTGGTAAGATTGCTTCTAGGCCATACACCAGTTGGAAAGGTGTAAACCCGGTTGCATTCCTTACCGATGTTTGGTATGCCCATAAGGCTGAGTACAGGATCAGGTGCCAACTCCTTTTGTGAACTCCAATCATCCTTTGCAGCATGCGTTTCAGGACTTTGTTGATTGCTTCAACTTGTCCGTTGGCTTGCGGGTAATATGGAGTAGAGCTGTCATGCGACAACCCTAATTTGGTACCTAATTCGACCATCATGTAATTGCGAAAATGCGATCCATGATCTGTGACTATAGCCTGTGGGACACCGAATCTGGCGACTACATGATTGAAAAAGAAGAGGGCAGCTGATTCATCAGTGTTATCTAATGTAGGCATCGCCTCGGCCCATTTGGTAAAATAGTCAACTACGACTATGATATACCCATGCCCCCCGGTCGAGGTGGGGTTACATGTCATGAAATCGATGCCCCATTTGGTGAATGGCCCAACAACAACTATTGGCTGCAGAGGTGTGGGTGGTCTTCTGGTTTTGCTATCGAAAATTTGACAGGCATGGCAACTTATGACTGCGGCTATGCAATCTTTGAACATTGTTGGCCAGAAGTATCATGCTCGTAAAAATTTTTGCGCTGTAGCGTAACCGGATTGATGCCCCCCACATGCGCCTGAATGACAATCATTTAGGACTTTTTTGGCCTCCTCATGGGTGAGGCACCTCCTCAGAACTGTATCGACACCACGACGGTAAAGTGTATCACCGATGATCATGTAGTCTTTTGATTGGTATTGAATACATTTTTGTTCGGAGCGGGAGGTATTAGGCCTATATTTTTGGGTTTGGAGATAAATGATTATATCTCCATACCATGGATTGCTTGAAGATATCAGAAACAAAGATTCATCCACGATTGTTTCTTCGGATGTTTCAACGTTGGACGACGATGGGAGATCGCATAATAATTCTGCGAAAACAAGGGCTTTCTTTGATTTGGATTTTACAAATTCCAGATCAAACTCTTGTAGAATTGCTATCCATTTTAAATATTTGCCCCCAGCAACTGTCGCGACAATATATAAGTCATGGGGTTGCAATCTGACAGAATGGTAGTTTTTTGAAAGAGGAAATAGTGTCGAAATCTCTGTATCGCTTGAACAGCTGCTAGCACTAGCTTTTCAACATAACAATATTTGCTTTCTGTATCATTTAAGTTCTTACTCAAATAATATATAGGATGTTCCATTCCGTTGTCTTCTTGAACTAAAACCATTGCGATGGTTGTATCTGCTGCAGCCAGATATAGGTTAAAGTCTTTTTAATAATCGGGAGTGTACATTAATGATGCTTTCATTAGGGATTCTTTTAAAGCATCGAAGAAAGCTTGCACAACCTGATCCTAGACGAAGGGAACTTCTTTTGTGAATAGACGTGTATAACCTTTAGCAAGTTTGGCGTAATTTGGAATGAACCTCCTCAGAAAGTTTTCTTTCCCTTGGAGTTTCTGAATCTGAAGCAAATTCGAAGGTGGAGGAAAATTTATGATTGCCTGAACCTTACATGGGTCGAGACGAATCCCGTCCTTTAAGACTACAAAGCCAAGTAAACGACCAGAACTGACACAGAAGACACATTTGTGTGGATTGAGTCGTATCGTGTAGTGTCAACAACGTAGAAATATCACTCTTAAATGCTGCGGATGATCAGTCCGCTTTCGCGAATGAGCCAGAAGGTCATCGAGATATGGTTGAACGATGTTTTTGATGTCATGGAAGGCATAATTTATTTCCCTCTGAAATGTTGCCCCTACGTTCTTTAAACCAAAGGGTAATTTTCGATATGCGAATGTGCCCCACGGACAAATAAATGCAGTCTTTGACTGGTCCTATGGGTGGATATTTATTTGATTATACCCGGAGAATCCATCCATAAATGAAAAGATTTCGCATCTGGTGTACTCATCAATTATCTGGTCAATGAAGGGTGTAGGGTAGTTGTCTTTTGGACAAGCTTGATTTACATCCCTATAATCGACACACACTCTAATCGTTCCTTGTTTTTTCATAACAGGAACAATGTTCGACACCCAATCGGTTAGAGGAACCGGGTAAATGAAACCAGCATGGAGGAGCTTTTCAACTTCTGCCTTGATGGCAGTGGCTTTCTTGGGGTGCACCTGCCGTAGCCGTTGTCGTACTGGTTTGACATCTGGATACATCTTGATTTCATGTTCAACGATACTCGAGTCAATGCCTGGAATTTCATTATATGACCAGGCAAAGACATCTCTGAATTCGCGAAAAAGAGCATTGTATATTTCCAGTTCTGAAGGAGAAAAACATTTGCCAACATAAATATTCTCTACAACATCTGTTTTGGTCGAGATATTTATGGCGATAGTCTCTTCAATGTTGGACAAGTTTCGCTCGGAATCCACCGTGTTTACAGTATTTGATAGGAAATCAAAAACTGAGGGATGATGAAGGTCATCAGAAGTATCTTCTTCACAACCCGGAAGAAGGGAATGATGGTGGTAATCTTCCCATGGTGCCCCTTCAATTACCATTGATTGAACAATTCCTTCGTCGATGTAATACACTCGCGACCAAGGATATGAAGGGGCACCATATTCCTTAGACCTATCTATACAAACGCTTGATGAGCGTTGATTTGGGTTTGCCTCCCATGCTAGGAACATTGATTGCTACAATATTTCCATTGGGCTTGGAGGCAATACCTGCGTATGATCCATGTTTATATCATTTTCTGAGATCTTTTCAATCGAAGATATCATATTGCAGGTTCCTACCGATGCTACTTCCGCCAGGTTTATTGGAGGTGGAAGGGCAAAAGTTCTCATTAATATAGGGTCTTTTAGTAGGCCTACTCTAATATTTTGAAGCGAATGGGGGCTTCCATGAATCATTGGAATGCTTCCCGTAACTTGAGAACCATTGGGGAGGAAGGTTTGTTGATCGACGATTGTAATCCCTCCTTGAAAGGGAAACACAATCTTCCTAAAATAGGTTGACACAACAACTGCCATAGCATATATCCATGGTCTTCCTAGTAGGATGTTGCATTCGAGGTTTCCATCGATTACTTCAACATCTATTTCTACTATTTTCCCCCCTAGTTCAACTTGCAAGTTACTTAGAATACCATATGGGGTATATGTTAATCCATCGAATGCTTTTAATGTCGTCAAAGATCGTGACAAGGTTGGAGATCCTAAAGTTTTCCAGCAACTCATCGACATAATACATGTAGATGCCCCCTCATCAATAATTGTTCGGTGAACGGTTTTGTTGAGGGCTTTCACTTGAACGAGGAAAGCTAGTTGGGTTGGTAACTGAGGATCGTATCCTTTATGATTAAAGGATACAAGATTGGAATCCTTTGGGTCTATCCCACCGATAGCTGATAATAAAGCCTGCTTTTGGGATGGGCAATTTTGCAGCACTTCAAGTGTCGACATAGCGGATGGCGATTGGTCCAGATCTTCCACTATATTATAATGTTGTGCTGCTCTAGCATGAGGATTAAATGTTGACTTGTGTACTACTCCCTATGGCGGTTTTATTGTTAACTCAGGAATGATGGGCGGCGCAACTTCTCTCGAAGTTGTTGTCGAACTACTACGTTGATCTTTATCCTTGTTGTTCGACAGCTGTGGATTCCCATAATCTTTTTTCCTTGTCGATATCAAAGCATAATTTTTCTATTTGGAAACTGATAACATCAGCACTTGAGATGAGGAAGCATTTCCACTGTCAACTAGATTTGTTCCTGGATTTGGAAACGGATCAGTTAATACTGCCGAGGTTTTTGAATTCTTGAAGAATTTTTTAAGCTCAGCTCTGTGGGGAAAATCTGCTGTCCAATGATCCTCATCGCATATAAAGCATGGACGATTTGGTTTCCTATTTCCAAAAGGGTTTGTAGAAGATTTTTCAAGTGATGATTCCTCCTGTTTCTTCTTCTTCCCTTTGTTTTTATTCTTGCCTCCTGGTTGCTTGGTTTCTTTGCCTTTATTTGTCGAGACGACATTTACTTCCAAGGCAAGAAGTTCTTCTTTTGCATTTTGACTGGAAATCTTATGGGCCTTTTTAGATGTAGCCTTTGTCAATTTCGTGTCTGTCGTGCCAATCACACCATCGCCGGCATGAGAGTCATTGTTTGATTTAGGAGGAGGAGGGACCGAGAATTCCGGTCTGGGAGCGTCAGGTATTTTATCGTAGAGTGTGCCAGACTGAGTGTAAATCAAGTCTAAATATTGTGCACGAGTGATAACTTGATCTTCGGTGACGACTCCCCCTTTTGCCACATCTTTCGTGATGGAAGGCAATAATGACTTAATAAACCATTCAGCTAAAAGCTGATCAGGTACATACATTTTTACCATTCTACGACAACGTTGCCACTCATGTATATGATCAGATATGTGAGTGGCTGTTGTTTGTTTGAAATTGGTAAGAAGTTCCGTTCCCGTTTCGTACCTTATCGGTAACTAAAAATGGGTTAAAAAGGTTGTGGCTGGGGTATTGAAGTTGTCAAACGAAGCTCTGGGCAATTCGATATACCATTTTGCTGCCGGACCAGTTAGTGTCCTCTGAAAAAGGCGAAGCCTAATCGAATCATCGTTTAGGGTGTTTGATGAACACCACAGATGAAAGGTCATCACATGATTCGACGGATCTTCACCTGGATTTCCATTAAATTTAGGAATATCTTACGGAAGTTTGTGCGAAATCGCTGGCCACCAAGGAGCGTAAGCGATTGGATCGTTTGTTAACCGATTTAGGTTCGGTAACTCTAAAGTTGCCACGAAGGGTAACTGTTGATTCAGGTTAGGAGAAGCATACCCAGGATAAGATGGAATCGCCTAAGCAATTGGTCTTTGCATACCAGCATAATGTATTTGATGTTGGTAACTTTGGTAAGGTTGGTGGGCATAACCATTATAGAATGGCTGATTTTGACCATTTTGAATATACGGATGCCCACTATTTGCAAAGATTTGTTGCTCAGATCCTTGGTATACTTGTTGGAATTGCGGTTGTTGGTATTGCACCAACCATGGTTGTGAAGCCATGTGCTGTTGCCCGATACTAACCATTTGACCAAGATGAGGGGTAATTGTACCCGTTTGGGCCTGTGTCATTCCACCAGTCGGCGATTGTGGTTGAGTCGCAGGGTCAAGAGGCTGTTGCATTACAACCTAAGAAACCTGAGGTTGGCATTGTAGTGCTTGTACTTGTGATACCGTCACAATAGCTGGTGTAGTTGGTATATTTGACATAGGTAAACATTGTTGCATCGAATATACAACTCTTGGTTGTTGAGGTAGTATCAGTATCCAATCGCTAGATGTAATTCCAGCATAACCTGAATTTTGTTGTGAACTCCCGTATGACTGTCCTCCTGAAGGAGACAATGAAAGGGTATACTACCCCCCATACGGCGGTAATACGGTACTTAAAGGAATGGTTTTCCCTTGAGTACCAGACTGCCCAAATTGACATCCTAAAGGATCAATTTTTTGAGACCCAACATAGGAGTTTCCGGATACTATTTCGGATGAACAAACAGGAACGGACCATACTGTCGAAATAGCCCCTGAGTGGGTCCCTTCTAGCGATTGAGAGCTAGTTGGGACAGATGGTATGCCAGCGAACATTGTTGGAGTGACAGCAGGAAGTTCTGTCATCATTGTGTCAGATGACACAGTCCTAGATGTCGACGGTTGTTCAGACATTTCTAGTCTATCCAAAAGATTACCTAGCGATTCTATAGGAGCTTCCGTTGGTGGTAGACTAATTTCTGACAAAGAAGGATACAGAGTGATCCCGACCCCAAATTGCGATGGAGTACTAGATGGAGGATCCTCCACAATCTCTTCTATAACAATCAGACCAGGTGGAAGAGGTAGACCGTCAAGTCCGTAAAATATTTCTGGTGCCGAAGAAGGTATGGAATCTGCAGTGACCGATGTTTGGGGTACAACACTCTCCGAACCGGTTGCAGATGGAACTGGTTCAGTAAAACAAGTGTTTACCCTCAGACTAGGATCAGTACTACTGTACTTTGGTAGCTGCTGAACTTCTTCTGTAAAGGCAAGGATACCAAAAATGTTTAGAGTAACCGAAGTCTCTGATGTTGTTGGAACACTTGTTCTAACTTTACCAGGAGATTTGGAACCGGTTAAACAAGTTTTCTTTGTCCGTAATAGTTCAATTCCGGAGACAAAGACGGTTAACTCGTAAGCCTCTGCGAACGACGGGGTTTCAATTTACTTTCTTCCACGATTGCGGATTACTTGACCAACTAAAAATCAAGGGGAAGTATGTTTCCGAATTAGATGAATTTTAGACGCTTTGACACAACTTGTTTTTTCAATTTTAAAGAGTCAAGAAAAAACAAAAGATGACTCTAGTCGCCTTCGATTTTTAATGAGCCTGAAGTGACAAGTGCTCAGATGGACCTTTTCTATTAAGGAGTCTGAAAAGGAATGAAAGGGATTGCTCTGGAAATATAGGCAGAGGGATTACCAAACCAATCGCAAAACTGCAGAATACCTTTTACGGTATGGCAGTCAATCTTCTCGAATGCTGTAGACAGTGCATTGCGATCGATAGGGCGGCAAACACGGCTTCCTATGGATAAAGGATTAAGCCTATTGTGGTCTCCCAAAATATACTCAACAGTACGTGGGAGCACAAGTCCGTACTGGCACTTAGCATCTCAAAGTGGAGGAATCACCCAACCAATAGTGAGAACAACAGTTACCAGGCTTTACGACGCTGGAATATGTCTCTAGCCTAGACTTCTAGATGTTGTGCGTTAGGTTCCAAAGCGTTGTTAGATTCATTAAATTTATTTTATAGTTGATATTGCTTAAGAAATTTGCCTTTCAGGTTCACCGCGTGATGTAGATGTACAATTCCTAAAATGCAATCTAAGATGATAAACAATCATTTTATCTTCTTTGTGCAATGAAAATCCTAGCTACTAAGGAAAGAGAAACAATATTCTTTCAACAAAGAGCAAACAACACACACTATATGCACTATCCTAAATCAAACCAACAAAAAAGTAGAAATGCAAATGCACATGCATATATTTGTTTTCATCCTTCTTAATATGTGAATGATAAAAACAAAGCTAATGCGCAAATCTGAATTACTTTTCAAAGCGACAATTACTAACAAGTTTCTTTTCAAAATCAAAATGAAGACAATGATGACACTTTGCGATTTGGAAATGAAAACTTGCTTTCGACGCTAGAAAAACTACTAATTCAGATCAAATACAATAGTAACAGGGTAATCGACTGTCAAGAGCAATCAAACTCTCTTCTATGACTGAAAACGACACTTGCGACACTTTCAAATCAAGAAACGACAGTACAATTACGTTACTTTTTTGCAAAGGAGAACTAAAAATGACTCAACAAATACACAAAAACATTTACAGTTCTTTGCACAATGGAGGCAGAATAACAGCAAGGAAAGGGGTTTCAAACAAAGGTGTACTGACTACAGGTAGCAAAATTCTTGAATAGATCTGAAAAGAGTGAACACAGAAACCAAAACTTAGGAACAATGCCTAGTCTGATCAGCGCACATGTAACATAGTGAATTTGAAATGCAACGCACCTACTACACTCGGGAAGTGAACTGAATTTGAGATTCACAGAACAGAGAGTGCGCTGGGCCAAGGACGAGACTTTGCTTGGGTTCCGGGTCACAGTTTGCAGTTCATTTCAGGGATTTTGGCCAAGCAAGTGGTAATCAGTAAATCATCAACAGGGGTAGATCTAAGGAGGTTACTAGAGCCACCACAAGGGAAATTAGAGAGTTTGTAAATCAGTTGTTTAATTCATAAACAAAACCCGGAGATTGACTGAAGTGGCATTTATCTACTTTGCATTTGCATAGCGAATGCAGTTCAAAAGCTACCTTGTTCAACTTCAGGCTCCGTCTGTAAGTTTATAAAGTAAACAAATGTAGATAGACAAACACCCTAGTCGATCCCCAATGGAGTCGCCATTTTGTTACAGGGAAAAGTGTCTATGGAGAACTGTTAATCCCACTAAGGCGTGGTAGCTACCTTAGAAACAAACAAAGTAAAACTACTTTCGTTTTCCTTTATGAAAGATAGATGAGAGAAGAATAAAGGAGACCAACCTCTGTCTTGCGCTTGGTTCCTTGCTCGATTCCTCTCTCTTCTGATAGTCCTTTGCTACTTGCTTCCTTGTATACCCAGCTTTACAGAGTACCTGTAGAATCAAAGCAGCATAAGACTATACGAGAACATGGATCTATTATCATAAACAATCTAGGATCAGATGTAAATTGACCATACAAATGCACAAAACATAGATTACACAAGAGTATGGAGGAAAACTTGAATAGCTTTATTGATAATCAAGAAATAGCCAAGAGAGTTACAACTAGTTGTTCTGACCCAGCATCATCCTCTTAGCAGGTAAGCCCTTCTTCACCCCATGCAAAGCTTAGATCACCCAACACTATGATGTTGCCTCAAGAAACCAATAGCAATTCCTTACAAGATGCAAAATTCCAGCCTCTGGATCTCTGGGATGAGGGATCCATATATAGATATCTGTAAGGGAGATGAGTCAGCTTGTGATTTGATTAGTGTCTTCCCTCTGATATTTCTTGCTTCCACTTGGATATTGATGATCTCTTACTCATCCTTGGTCGAATTCAGAGAGGCAAGTGTCACAGGAGAAGTTTCTGGAAGATTCCATGCTTCTCCACCTCGCGGATTGACATTGCCATTTGTATCTTCTCGCCCATCGCACCCCATAGAAGGGCTTTTTGAAATGAAACGCACCCACTGAGTGTACTTAGGTGAGATGCAACTTACCCACTGAGTGTACTTAGGTGATATGCAATGCACTTTGCCTATGGAGCAGGTGAAATGATCCTGTTTTGACCAGTTCTAAGTAGTTTTTCATGGAGAACTTATGGGAGAAGATGTAATCAGTTGACCTTGTTTCTTTAGGGGTTGGAACAACACTTTTATGGACTTAGGAGCCCTTGGTTTATGGACATTTTAGGCTTGGGG
The DNA here is from genome assembly GCA_031772625.1 of Pinus tabuliformis. Classification (NCBI taxonomy): domain Eukaryota; kingdom Viridiplantae; phylum Streptophyta; class Pinopsida; order Pinales; family Pinaceae; genus Pinus; species Pinus tabuliformis. The sequence goes on along the minus strand of CM062820.1, from coordinate 774,474,414 downwards.
TTGCAGTGCCCAAAAATGTCTATAACAACCACTCAGGAGGCACTATGTGGCATAGTTGACATAAGCATGATTCATCCCAGAATAGATACCTTGTATGGATTAAGAGAGGTACGATGTTATGTAACCAGATCTCAATAAAGAAAAAAAGATAGATCAACAACTTGAAAATAAGCCTCTTTAATTGGGTGACCTCCTTTTACATCACATAAATGAACAATTCTTGGATTATTTAAGTGACAAGACCTGCTTGTTGTATGTAGGAGCCTAAGGGGTCAAAATATAGTTAGTGTCTACAGAACAATAATAATGTAAGGGCACAACATTAACAATAGCGGACTTATGTGGGGCACAACAATAACAATAATGGGCTTTTGTGGGACACAACAATAACAATATGGGGCTACATGAGTATTATAGGGACCTAACATGCCTCTCTACTTCAAAAAAGTGTTGTCCTCAATGCTTGAGTCATTGTGGATGCTTGTGAATAAAATACTCATCCTCCCATGTGGAGTCTTCAACAAGTAAGTTATTCCACTTAATTAGATACTCTAAAATTGATCTACTTTGAAATTGCTCGATTCTTGTTTCTGTGATTGATTCAAGATATAATATGATTCTTTCTTCCTCTTCAAGTTCTGGAAATATAGTTTGAATTGGGAGTTTGTCACCTATAAGCTTATTTAAGCATGAAACAAGAAAAACGTGTTGTACTCACGAAGATGCAGACAACTCCAATTTGTATGCCATAACACCAATCTTTTGCAACACCTTGTAAGGGCCATAGTACTTGGGTGATAGTTTATTATCCTTCTTAGCTTGATTGAGGTGCATTTGTTTGTATGGTTGTAGCCATAAAAATACCCAATCACCCACATCAAAACTTCTTTCATTATAATGTTGACTTGCCTATTGTTTCATTCGATTTTGTGTTAGAGTCATGCTATCCTTTAAGAGTTGGAGAACTTGTTTTTGACGCTTGATGTGATATTTGACTACTTGAACCTTAGAATTATCTCTTAAAGATGATGTGATGGGAAATATATGATATCCATAAAGGGCCATAAATGGGGTCATTTTTGTTATGTTAAGGAAGGAAGTGTTATACCATCATTCTACCATAGGTAACTAATTGATCCATTGTGTTTGTTTACCATATACAGAGAAATGAAGATATCCTTCCAAACATTTGTTCACTAACTCACTTTTCCCATATGATTTAGGATGATAAGATGAGTTATAAGATACATGAGTGCCAAGGAGTCAAATGAGTCAAAGTCATAGTACCAGATGATGATTCGGTGAGCCTAGCCCTTCTAGGCCTTCCAAGGAATTGGCACAATACCAATATTTGGTAAATGGGAGGGAGAAACTACCAAATTGGGAGCGACTCTAGTTTGATTTGGTACAAGAGGAGATAAGGCGGAATACCAGAGATGGGACCTCATCCAAAGAAGAGGAAGAGGATTTTCATTATTTAGAAAAGGAAATAAAACCAAGGGAAATAAGTCACATAGTGATTCTAATTCCATCCAAGAGGACAACAAGAAATACTTGTCCAAAATCAATTGCTTTCATTGTTAGGAATACGAGCACTATGCCGCAAAGTGTCCATAGAAGAAGGTAAGAAAGAAGGATTCTATAGTGGTAGCAATAGGTGAATATTTGGCTTCACAATTCAAGCTTGACTTAACTCCCATCACATGCATGGAAAGCACAATGATAGGAAGTGTTTGGTATCTCGACAGTGGTGCCTTATTCCATATGATAGGGAACAGAGATTTCTTCAGTGACTTGGAGGAGAAATACATCAAGCATAACATTGAGTTTGGAGACGACGAAAGTTATAGTGTGACCGATATTGGTACAGTCACCTTTCATAGGGAGTCACACTCCCCTCTCAAGCTCAAGGATGTGATGTTTGTACCAGGTCTAAAGAAGAATCTAAGAAGACCGTGACTACAATGTGACATTTAGCAAAGGAAAGGCATTCCTGAGACACATCGCCCTGGGAGAGGTGAAGAACTTTGGTGTGTGAATCAAAAACCTATATGCACTTGAGGTAGAAGATGCATGTAAAGCCTTGAGGAGCAAGGAAAAGGATAGCGACTTGGTGAATGAGAGGGAGCATGATTTACCTCTCAAAATGGAGCCTCAGAAGTAACCTCAACAAGTTGTGGAGCAGCCACAAATGGAGAAGTAGAGAAGAGGCAGAGTGGAGACATCCAGTAAAGAAGAGACCTCTAGTAGGGGTAAATTTCAAGCCATGTGGGAAAAGGGTGCACAAGCGACCATACCTCCAGGTGTGAGGTGGGGCAATGTGAAGCCCTAGTCTCAAAATTGCATAAATTTAGGAAGGCTCCATTGAGGTGTTCTCCTCATGGATAATTACCTTGCTATAGGGCCGACAGTATTCAGTAACAGGAGGATCAATTTTAGTCAAATATTGAGGAGTGCACAGCAGTGTTTAAAACAACGTAGGAGGCTCAGTAATAGAGTCAACAACATCACAATTTTCCTAGTAGATAGTTGTAGACACAGTTGATTCAGTTTGTCTTTTTTTTCATGGATGCTTCTCAGTTGCAAATGTTAAATTAGAAACAACAACAAATAGAAGTGTTGCATGGAGTACATTTCATAGGTGCTTGATTGGGGTAGTTGTGAATCCCTTTCCTGCTTAGAGGGAGTGTTGAAAATGTAGCAAGAAATTCCTAAATTTATTTTGCCTTTGATTAAACTAGGAGAAAATCGACATTCCACATCAACAGAAAACTTGAATGATTAACTGAGTTGAAATAGTTGTTATCACTCAATTATCTTAGTTAATTCAAGGTGGGGGCATGAACTTGAGTTGTGTACAATGATTCCTAAATTGTAGGAGCCTAGATTGAGTTAATTTTAGTTGTAACAATTTCATTCAGTTAAATTGAGTTATGGTTAGTTTAACTAGTTCCAACTATTGGAGGAACTAATGGGAGGTCTAGCAGTGGGGTGTAACTTCAATGTTTAACTAGTTAACTGTTGAATCTTCCTAAAATAACTCATGCATGAATGAAATTTGAGTTACCCAGTTGATATTAGAGTTCAAGGGCAGTGTACTATCAGTTGCAAAATTTTCCAAGTTGTATAGGTGGTGCAAGCAATCAAAGAAGGGCCTAAAGGGATTGAGCAATTCTCAATGAGAAATTTCCCTAATTAATAGGGGATAATTCCTCATCAAATAGTGCAATATTAAAATTAGAAACTAGGGCCAAACTCCATGTGGGTCTACTTATTCATGGCAACTGATATTTTTCTTGGATTCCTCTCATTGAGAGGTGTAGGATTGATCTAAAGATCATCCAATTCCGACATGTATTAATAGAGATATGAATTTATTTATGTTATGGGACAATTCCTCAAGGTCAACCAGCAACCAAATTGTCCCCACTTGTGCTCAACATTTTAGTATAAAAAGAGGTGGCTTGCTAGTCATTTGAACACACACTCTTCTTGTGGTCTCTTCCTCTCCACTTGTCTTCGGGCTTTGGTGAAAGGAGGAGTCACTAAGAGAATACACTACCCTAGAGGGTTTTCTCTAACTCTAAAAACTATCTAAAGAAAGTCTATATGCTACCCTAAGAGGAGTTACCCTAGCCCTACTTACAGTTAAAGGGAGAAGGCTCTACACTGTCTTATATGCAGTCAAGATGAAGGTGGCTTCCACAGCGCAGCAAGGAGAAGCCTAAACACTGGTCTAGAAGAGAAATTTATATCCTTACCCTAGCCTTAGTAAAGAAGTGTTTTAGCCACAGAAATTTGGCCTCAGTCTTGGCCATAACATTGAAGAGAATAGGCCGCAAATTTATGTTCCCTAACTGCAGTCAATTCAAACCTTAACCGCTATCATAATATTGGCTCTCATACATTGCTCAAAGGGTCCTAAATCCGATGTCCTAAGGATAGGTCTATACATGGTTCCAAAGAGACCTAGACATAGTTCTGTGTGTGCCCCAATCTCTATTCAGATGCACCCTAAAGGCTGGCCCTATTCTGCAGCAAGAGAAGGACTCTTTGCTGCCCCAAATGCAATCATCAAAGGTTTTATAATCCACTATTTAGAAAGAGTCAAAGACATAGTCAGAAGGAGGTCTTATGTGCTACTTGTAAAATCCTTTCATGCTGTCATAAAGAAACTCTACACTACCTAAACACTGTCATAGGAGAGGACCTTGAACGTTTTCCTTAAGTAACACTCTGTCATGAAAAGTGTAACTATAACCTAGTTGCTCTGGTAGGCTGCAAGCCATAGCAAGCAGCTAAGGCTTGTAATTGGATACAATATTGCAGTGTAGTGATGATGGACATGGTGTAATTGGTGCATGGGAAGCATGGTGCAATAAGGTGCATGGAGCAGCATGGTGCAGTATGGCGCATGGGCAACATGGTACAGTAAGGTGCATGGAGTAGCATGGTGCAGTAAAGTGCATGGAGCAACATGGAGCAAAATGGAGCCTAGATTGAGTTAATTTTAGTGCAATGAAGGGTAAAACAATGTGCATCTTAGTGATGGGAGAAACACCGTAATGAGAACAACTCAATGTTGGGTGCAGCTTGGATGGATGCAACATAGACAATGAATACACTAGCTATTGGGTGTAGCATGTGGACAATGAATGCAACACATTGTTGGATGCATCATGGTTAATGCAATGCACCATTGGGTACAACATAGTGATCATGAATGGTGTAGCTTATATAGTGCAACATGGTGTAATGAAGTGCAACACAATGATGGGTGCAACATGGTGATGGAATCTCCTGTGTTCATATCAACTGCCTCATGTGTTATCTTATTAGTGAATATCTCTACTCTTATTTTGTCAAGTCAAAATGTTGACTTTTGATGTATATGTACTATCTCTCTCTCTGCTAAAATATCGAAGAAAATGAGAAGAATTGATCAAGGGTTTCCCCACATTAGGTTTTGTCCCTGGCTAGTGCCACATCTTATGTCCTATTGTCTTGGCTTGTTATCTGTGATTTATGTTTATGTTCTATGTGCATTTTACTATCATGCTAAATGTGATTACTAATTTCGAATTGATATTGAGCTAATATGGAAAATTGAAGTAAATTTTCTCTCAGCATAGAACATATCTAAAATTAACATGGTATCAGAGTTGAGGTGAAGACAAAGCCCAAGCAAGAGCGAAAGAGAAATCATCGAAGACAGTTGGAAAGGACAAAAGGTTCAATGGATTCCTCATCCCACTTCAAATTCAACAAGGGTAAAGTCGAAGTAGAGAATATTATCCGAGTGGTGCAGTGAAAGCATCTGATGGCCTACCTAAAGATCACTGCAATGGGAAGTTTGGATCTAAGGGTGGAAGGAAAGGTATATGAATTTCTTGCAATAAGTTTTGCCATTATGCAAGGGAGTGACTGAATCGAAGGGACACATCACTTGATGATGATACAAATAATTCTAGGGGCATATTCAATGATCGAAGTAATGATAGGTACCACAACAAAGGAAAAAGGACTGTAGGTCATCAAGGAAATGGTTGACTCTTCAAAGAAAGCAAGGAACTCTAGGCTCTTTGGGAATCTCGCTTATTGATTGTAGTGCTTCAAGGCACTTCATCGGATAGAAGGAAGATATCTATAATTTGGTAGAGATGGAAAAAATCATGGGGATTATACATGGAGTCAATGGAACCGATCCCACAAAGGGTGTAATGAATGTTACCCCTCAATTGAATGAGGGTAACACGATTCATTTACAAGAAGTCCTATATGTACCTAATCTTAAGAAGAACTTGGTGTCCATTTCGTTAATGGAAGTCAAAGGTTTCAAGGTGGAATTCATCGATGGAAAGGTACATGTTTGAAAATGGAATTTTCAATGATGCTTTTACTCATGGGTTCAGGCTTGGCAATTTGTATTAAGTTGCAGGAAGTCCACTGGGGACCATTTCATGTGACACATATCTTCAATGGCACCAGAGGTTTTCCCATCTTCATTATAAGGCCCTACCCTATGTGAGTCAGATGGTGAAAGGGATGCTTGAATTCAAGAAGAGCATAGAGGTACATGTCTGAGATGTACCGAAGGAAAATATTACAAGGGGACCATTTCCCTCATGTAGCAAGTCCACAGGTTTGGAACAACCTGAGGGGTTTAAGATTCATGATCAAGAATCTCATCTATGTAGGTTGAAGAAAGCTCTATATGATTTAGATCTAACACCCTGAGCTTGGTATGAGAGGATTGACAACAATCTGATGAAGTTGAAATTCACTAGGAATGAAGCCGATCCAATTTAACCATTGATTTAAGGTTGTGGATGATAGACCTTTGATACTGGTAGCTTATGAGGATGACCTCTTTCTGATAGGTGCAAACCCTCTCATTTGAAAAAGTAAGAGGGAGTTGGATTTCGGATTTGGAATGGTGAACTGCAAGCCCTTGAGTACCTGGATGAAGCCTAACTTTAAGAAGTTATGTGGTAGTGATGTCGGACTTGATTTATGAAATGCTTCTGAGTTTCATAAACTCATACTAGCATTGATGTTCTTGGTGAACTCTCATCCGGATATATGTTTTATAGTTAGCATGATGAGATCATATATGGTTGAGCCTCACTGGATTGGTGCCAAGAATCATTTGAGATATCTTCAGGGCACAATTTCTCATGGATTGAGATACACTATCGGAAATGTGAAACTAGATGATTATTTTGATGTTGATTAGGTAGGCAGTGTGGAGGATTGCAAGAGAACTTCTGGGTGTTGGTTCTCTTTGGGTTTTTCTTCAATATCTTGGATGAGTAGGAAGCAGAAGTCGGTTTCTTTGAGCACCGATGAGGCCAGATATATAGCAGTGAGTATGGCCTCATGTGAAGCTTTTCGGTTGTGGAAGCTCTTCAATGAGCTGTATGGACACATGTTGGATACCATCATGATGTTCTCTTACAACCAAAGAGGGATTTGATTGTTGGGGAATCCTATGTTCTATGATTTCTCCAAGCATATAGACATTAGGTACCACTTTATTTGGGATATGGTACATCAAGGATAAAGAAGGCTCCATCGCATTGCGACTGATGTGCAGGTCGCCAATACTCTATCATAGCCCCTGGGAAAGGTCAAATTATTGAATTTCCAAGAAAAACTAGAAGTCGTGGAGAGAATCTCTCCTAAGGGTCCTATATGATATGTATATTGGGCTTTGGGAGCTCTGGGGGGCTTGGGAGAACATCTTAGAGCAATGAGAAACCATAGGGTGAGTGACTCAGGCTTCCCCTAGTGGTTTGCTATGTAGGTGGGATGAGCGATTCATCCATCTCCTACCGAGACACAGTCATAGGGTGAGTTTTTTAGCCTTCCCCTAGTGATTTGTTGTGTACAGGGTGAGTGGTTCAACCTTCCCCTTGGATACCCCTGGCGACATGTAGACAAGATGAGTGGTTCAAACTTCTCCTGTTGAGACATCCTACCCATGCAATCTGGGACTCATGGAATGTACCTCTCATCTGGTCGATGAGTAGGGAAATGAGGATAGGGACCATAGTAGTACTGATGGACGCATCGTGTTACTACCATACTCCCAATGCTAGGATGATATTGATTTGGGATCAATTGGAACTGACTTCGGGTTAGTAAGAGTGATATAAATCACTTTCTTTTGGAACTTATTTTAGATCAGTAAGAGTGGTATGATACACTCTATTTATTTGGAATTGATTTTGGATCAGTAAGAGTGGTATGACACACTCTCTTTATCGAAACTGATTTCAGGTCAAAAGAGTGGTATGATACACTCTCATTTATATGGTACTGACTTCGGATCAGTAGAGGATGGTATGATACATTGTCGATCACTTCTTCTTCTTCATAGTTCAACAGAGCAGAGTAGTGCAGGGAACTAATGGAAAAGATAGTACAGTCTGGCAGATGGATTAGAAAATGGAGTTCTCGCTAGTTGAGAGGGAGTGTTAAAATTGGAAACTAGTGCCAAACTCCCTGTGGGTCTACTTATTCATGGAAATTGATATTTCTCTTGGATTCCTCTCATCAAGAGGTGTAGGATTGATCTAAATATTATCCAATTCTGACATGTATTCATGGAGATATGAATTTATTTGTGTTATGGGACAATTCATCAAGGTCGGCTAGCAACCAAATTGCCCCCACTTGTGCTCAACATTTTAGTATAAAAATAGGTGTCTTGTGTCACACGGAATGAGTCGATCTTGCGGACAAGATAGACCTTCCTAGAATCTAACAATATCTAGTGACAAGCAAGCCAATCAAAAAGTATCTTTCTCTAAATATGCAATTATAAACAAAGGCAAACAAGTGGTTTAGGCCTACCTTGGGTCCAATGCAAGTTTGTGGAAGCCTTGCTCCTTTGATCCAAATGAGCTCCCTTGTAGCGAATTTGCAAACACAAACAAGCAAAAATATTAAATAGCACCTTAAAAGCCAATATCATAAAGCATACTTATCATGATGATCAAGGAATTCATGAAACAAATGACATAAGACAATTTGTTGAGAAAAATGAATTTGATTGTATTAATTCAAATCAAAGAAGAACTTTACAACCTGTGCCTTGATGCTGTACAAGCTCCTCCTAGGGTCCAACAAGAAGTCTCCTCTACTTTGACAAGTTTCACTCTCTTCCCAATGAAGCCAAAAAGGTATGTGATCTCTCCTCTCAAGCTTAACTAGGAAGTCTCAATTCCACTAGCATTTAGCCTCAAAAATGTTCAGCTTCTAACCTCCCTAGCAACCAGCCCAATGCCTTAATTTATAGTGCAATGAAGGGAAGTTACTAGGTCCTCCTTCAAAGGGATAAAGCCCTCCTTCAAAGGGATAGCTCCTCTCATCAAGGGATTAGCTCCTTCTCTTTTGGGATGCATGAACCACCTAAGAGTGAACCATCCACGTCAAAATTCGTTCTAGAATCATCTAGAATTAACCCAAAGTGAGTTTTTAGAATAAACTTGTGCCTTTTTGACCTTCACAGGGGTCCGCACCCACTCCTTTAGAGACAGAGTGGGCAGGTCCATAGGTAATGTGAACCGAGGGTGCAGGACCGCAGGCAACAGTGAGAGAAAGTGCGGAACCAGAGCTTTAATGATTTTTAAGATCCTTCTCTCATTTTCAAAGCTTGACATGAAGAGCTGAGGTCTGACACTTGCTTAGGAGGACAGTATAAGTGATGATAGACCCATACTGACTGCAAATAGTCATGGTGACAATATTTTGTGTAACAAATTTCCCCCTAAAGTGCGAAGTCTGTAGTAGATGAGGATTTCATTTATCATCTAGGAAGAGTGAAGTACTTTATCATTTCAAGAATCATCTTGTGGAGAGCTTGGTTGGAACCTGTAAAAACATTCAATGCAAAACATATATATGAGATCATATCATTGCTGAGGTAGGCATTCCCATACTTAGATCAAAACTGACTAGAAAAATAACTACTACTTTGATATAGGAATGATCTTGTAATACATCACAAGTATAGACACATGTAGACACAGTATGGACGCAGCCATCTGTTTATGAATAGTCCACAATATAATGAATACAAAATTTCTCGCAGCCTGGATGGTAGAAACTAGATCCAGGTTCTTCATTTCTATTTCCCGAAATAGTACAATTCTAACCATGCGAATGATTGTGTTGAAGTTGAACATGGTAGAAACCACTTGATTACCAGTTAATGATGTAAACTATTAACAAGTGTGAGAGAAACCACCAGTGATGTCAATGGCTCTCAAAGTACTTAGTGCAATCCATGAGATGATAATAGATGTGTTGATGTCAAACATGTCACGGAATCCTTTGATCGAAGGTCAATGATGCAACATATTGTCGAAGGCGAGAAACCTGCCATTGAGGCATGCAGATCCCAAGGTACTGACGATTTCTAGATCATCTTTTTAGATAATGAGCTGAAGTCGATAGAAAGCGATCCGTCGTAGGCAAGCCCACAACACGAAATCATAGATCAAGTTTGAAGAAATTTAGTTGCAAGGACTGACTCAGGGATGTTCAAGATGGATGACAAATATTTTGCAGATGAATGGCTTATTTGCACTGACCTCTTGAACACATAACGACACAGCAGATGGTTTGGTGACAATTGACCCAAAGTTAATACCCAGAAACCGGCTGAAGACTTTCAATGTGGTTTGACCAACTGTTAGGCAAAGGATTTCCCAACCCAAGTGAATAAAAGTGTCGTGTTCAAGAGTGGTTACAAAGTATGACAAACAGGCTCATTTTTCTCTCTTTTCCCCCACCATTTCTAGGAAGTACCTCTTTATTTTTGACAAGCTTAAGGAGGATAACATTTGCTTGATTATAAGCTCATCCTTCGAATGAGTCCAACTTAGTTTAGATTCAAACCCTAAGAAGGAGTGGTTCGTTCCTGTTTGTAATTGAACAGGTCCTTTACTATTAAATTTTAACGAGTCTAGTATAGGAGAAACTCAGTGTTTTTCAATTTTAGAGAGTCTGAAAAAACTTAAGAAGACTCCAGGGTTGACCTTTTTCATAAATTTGTGTCTCCCAAGCCCGAAAAAGTATAAAATAATACTTGAGAGAATCGCTTGATCTTTACGACTTAGGAGTACTTTTCGTAATTAGTGCCCCTGATCCGAAAAAGTAAAAAAGTGATCAATGACACGTCATTTTATAACCAATATCGAATTTTCAACGACAAAAATCTGGCAATCTTTTCATGTTTTAACGGTCAGAAAAAGAGTTGTAAGTGGACCATATTTTTAGTTCCGTTTTAATGAGTTTAAAAAGAAAAACTCGGCGATCTTTTCATGTTTTAGGAGTCGGAAAAGAGCTTAAAGGTGACTCTAAATGTTTTTTTCGTCGAAAATGACCGATTTCCCCTGAAAAATCCGTTATCCTGAACAAAAATGCAAACATTACTCATACCTGTTTGAGATGGATAAAGATGTTGCAAAATTTAGCTTTCTAAAGTGAAACATAAAAAAATTTACAATTCATTTATTCAAAAAACTTATAAAAAGGGCTTTCGTCAATTCATTTTTACCGTTTGAGATTTGGGTGAGAAAATAGTGCTTTTGGTCAGAAACTTCTTGTGAATATTGCGGAAAATCCATCCGTCGGAATCGAGCGCCGTCTCCTCCAGGTAATCCACATCATCCTACTCTTCAATTTCATCCATTTCAAATATTTTTTTAGGGTTTTAGTTCATTTTTTAGAGGGTTTTTAGGCTAGAAACTTGCGTGCGGGGGCCCGCAGGCATAACAATGGCAGCCCACGGACCCAGAATTTTTCTCAATTGGTAAAAAGTCAGGGGTCCGCACCTGCTATGAAGGAAAGGTGCGGACCCACCCAATATCTCTAATAGAGAGGGTGCGGACCCCGCAGCAAGGGTTTTTAACCCTAAATTTCTCAAAATTTACCCAAACAATTCAATTTTTTGCATTCTAACTCGCCTTTTTGTTGGATGTAGAGTATACATCATGCTTGATTGGCGAGAACGGGAGGATGAGGACGTAGATATTACCGCGTTAAATCACCAACCTTCGATCGATGCATTGAAGGCATGTGGCTTGTACAAATTCTGGGCCATACCTGGAATGAGGGCCCAGGTGGACTTCTTGTAGTGGTTGGTAGAAAGGTGGAGCATATAGGACCAGTGCTTCTTCATTGGTGGCCACCAGCTCGAAATTGAGCTGGTAGACATATACTTTTTGACTGGTTTGCCTAAGAGAGGTGAAGAATTGACTCTCTTCGGGACTAGGCCAGGTGGCCAGTCTGTCGATAGCCTTCAGCTAGAGTTCTGCAACAACCAGACTAGAGACAAAGGGATAGACATCAAAACCATATCCCGTCCTGAACTCATGGTGATCGCGTTTAGTGTTACCAGGCTCTGTGGGAGCGCCACACTATATATTGCCACTAGATCCCAGATGCGGATGGCAGTTGACTGCTTTCGATGCACCATCTTCAACTGGTGCGATGCTGTGTTGGCTAATGTAAAAGGCCAATTGAACAGAACCAAGAACGGACAACTGAAGACCTTTGGATACGGTGCTTTGGTTGTGAGCTTTGGTCTGGAGAGGGTCCCAATGTTGGTCCCGCAGCACCTCACTGTTGGAGCTGGACTTCCTCGAGAGCCCAAACTGATGCGATGGGTTGCAGTTATGGCCCGTCATCCTGATGAGGGGATAGAGGTCGTTCGATTCAAACCTGAGTATTTCCATTGGTTGGAAAACCAGGTTTTTGCTATTCAGGACTTCCCTTACGCTGGGGTAGATTTTCGCGGTGACCCAGACATGGCTCTTCCACCAGGAGAGCAATGGGATGACTCAGGTAAAATCATTTTCAACATTTTCCTAATTTAATTTTTTTTTGTTTTTATCTCGTCCCAAAACTGATAGTAAAAGTTTCAAATGCAGATGTGGGTCCACAGTGACCAGCCGCTCTCCGGCCTTACGAGAGGAAACAACCAGTTGCAGCGGCACCAGCCCCACAGGACGAATCAGCAGAGACCTTGGCCGAGTCATCTAGAGCGTTTGACAGGAGACATTCCAGAGACCGGCATAGATGACATTCCTCGTCGACTACAACGCTATGTGATTGGGGTCCCAGGACCTTTTAGGAGGTTCCTTTGTAAGGTGGCCCGTACAGTGGTTTCTTATCAAGATCATCACCAGTGATAGGATGATCTCCTATGACATTTTTTGCTTTTTGTACTTATCATTTTTGCCGATCATAAGGTGTTTTTCAACCTATGATCGAGGACGATGTATATTTTGACACACTCCTATATTATACTATATCACTATTACCGGCTTATTTTGTAAAACATGTTATGGAATGTTTTTAAATTTACATGTATGATTATTGCAAATGTCTACTTAACATTCGAGAAGCGATTGCATCTGCTAATGTATTTAAAGATCTTGGAATATGCTAATATTCAATATAATCAAATTCACGTTCCAAGAGACGCACTCGCAAAAACAAACTCAATAACACTGGATTTCTAATGGCATATACTCTATTAAGCTGTAATACAACGAGTTCAGAATCTAACCTCACTATCAAACTCCGAATCCCAAATGAAATAGATTCAGATAATAACTCAATCACTGCACTATACTCGACAATGTTGTTCGTTGTTTGACCGAGGCTTACCCCATGCATAGATACCAACTCGTCAGAGGGCGAATAGATAACCCAAGCTGCGGAAGAAATGTTCTATGTATTACGACAAGCACCATCAGTGAAACCAATGTATGTTTGGAGAGGCATCGACATCTGCAATATCAAGAGTAAAACCAAGATAAGCAGGAATAATGACGAAAAACACTCTCTAAGCTAAGCACACTTTTTCAAACTAAAACACACCAGCTAGAAAGAAAACTAACCTAACAAAAAAATCTCCACACCCATTCTTTAAGCATAATACCTCTTCAGGTAAAGACCATTTCTGGGTTTACCTAAAGAGTCCCCATCAAAGTCTACCAATTCATAGGCCCCTTTTGCTAGCTTTCGTTTGACAACATAGGGACCATGCCACATAGGAACGAATTTTCCAGCGCTTAATTTATCATTAGCTTGATCGTACAATAAGACTAGGTCTCTTTCCGGAAAATTTTGAGGGGTCACATTTCGATCATACTGAGCTTTAATACATTTGGCATGAGTTTTGATCGCCAATGCAGCATCACGTCGATTCTCATCTAATTGAGCCAAGTATAACAACCATTTTTCCTCTTCAGAAGTGGCTGGAAGTAACTCGATGGCCATTTGCAATGACGGGATTTCGCATTCAATGGGTAACACAGCTTCCAGACCATAAACTAGTTGGAAAGGAGTGAACCCTGTTGACGTTTTTACTGAGGTTTGATACGCCCAAAGCGCTGAAAATAACATGTTATGCCAATTCGACCGATGAATCCCAATGATTCGTCGGATCATGATGACTAAAACTTTGTTGATGGATTCAACCAGAAAATTAGCTTGTGGATAATAAGGAGTTGAACTGTCGTGACGCAAGTCAAGCTGGCCTGTAAGTTCAGTCATCATAACATTTCGAAAATGACACCCATGATCAGTGATAATCGCTTGTGGAACACCAAACCTAGAAATTATATGATTGAACACGAAAATTGCAGCTATTTTTCTGTCTGCCTCAAATGTAGGCATCGCCTCGGCCCACTTGGTAAAATAATCTACCGCAAGGATGTTATACGCATGCCCTTTGGCCGAGTGAGGGTTACATGTAATAAAATCGATACCCCATTTGGAAAAAGGACCAACAACAATTATAGGGTGGAGAGGAGCAGGTGGAGCGCGCATCTTTCGATCAAAAATTTGGCAGTTGTGGCATTTTCGGACCGCGTTAATACAATCTTTAAACAAAGACGACCAGAAGTAGCTAGCGTGCAATATCTTTTGGGCTGTGGCATACCCAGACATATGACCGCCACACGCTCAAGAGTGATAGCCATTTAGAACCTTTTCCCTCGTGAGTTAAACAACGGCAAAAAACAGAGTCCGCCCCATGGCGATAAAGAGTATCTCCAATAATTCTGAATTGTTGGGACTGGAATCGTATTTTTCGATGTTCTGACCTTGAAATTTCTAGCCGTAAGGATTGGGTCTAGAGATAAACGATGATATCCCCATACCACGGATCTAAAGTGCTGATTAGAAACAAGGATTCATCTGCAATGGGCTCCTTCACCACAGTTTCCGTGTCAGCACGCCGGAAGTCACACATTAACTCCGCAAAAACTAAAGATTTCTTCGACTTAGACTTTTCAAATTCCAAGTCGAACTCCTGCAGGATCACAATCCATTTGGATTACTTGCCCCCTAGCAATTGCTTGGTCAAAATATATATCATAGGGCTGCAATCAGAAATTATTGTAGTTTTACGTAGTAAAATGTAGTGACGAAAACGTTGGACAGCTTGAATAGCTGCCAATGCCAATTTCTCCACATGTGAGTATTTTAGCTCAGTTGGATTTAAAGTTCGACTAAGGTAATATATCACATGTTCAGTACCGAATTCATCTTCCTGAACTAACACCATTCCAATGGTGGAAAGGGAGGCGGCGAGATACAAGAAGTAGTCCTGGTTGTAGTTGGGAGGATACAATAACGGTGCATGGGTCAATGCGTGTTTTAGTGCATCAAAAGATTTCTGAGCTATCTCATCCCAATAGAATGGAGTATTCTGTTTCAACAAACAGGTAAAACCCTTGTAACCTCGGCGTAGTTAGGAATGAATCATCGTAAAAAGTTTGCTTTCCCTTGCAAACCTTGGAGTTGGCGAAGACTCGAAGGAGGAGGCAATTTGACAATAGCTTCAACCTTCGAGGGATCGACGCGAATGCCGACTTTTGAAACAACAAATCCCAGCAACCGACCCGTTTCTATACAGAAAACACACTTGTGTGGATTCAACCTAATCCGATAATGCCTACACCTCATAAAGATTGCTCGTAAATGGATGAGATGATCAGCTCGATCTAATGAATGAGTAGGCAAATCATCGAGATAGGGTTGCACAATGTGCTTGATGTCATGAAACGCATAAGACATGGCCCTTTGAAAAGTTGCCCTGGCATTCTTGAGCCCAAAAGGTAATTTGCAATAAGCAAATGTCCCCCATGGACAAATGAAAGTCGTTTTTGGTTGATCGACATGTAGAATATTGATTTGATTGTATCGGGAAAAACCATCCATGAAGGAGAATATTTCGCTGCCGGCACAATCATCAATGATTTGATCAATATAGGGAGTTGGGTAATTGTCCTTTGGACAAGCTCGATTAATGTCCCTATAATCGATACATATTCTTATTGTTCCTTGCTTTTTGTCAACCAGAACAATATTTGATACCCAATCCATTAACGGAATCGGATAAATGAAACCTGCTTTGAGTAATTTTTCAACTTCTGCTTTAATAGCAACAACTTTTCTCGGGTGAATCTGACGCAAATGTTGCCAGATGGGTTTAGCGTCCGGGTAAGTTTTGATTTCATGAACAACAATCGCGGGGTCAATTCCTGGCATTTCCTCATACAACAAGGCAAACACGTCACAAAATTCTTGAAATAAGGCCTTATATATTTGAATTTCATCTTCCGTACATGAGGCACCTATATGAATGTTTTGAACAATTCCAAGCTTAACCGAAATATCAATAGGAATAGTTCGATAAATGTTTCCCAAATTTAACTCGGAATCAGGATTTTTCATTGGATTCTGAGGTTCCTTGACATATTAAATCGTAAAAATTGATGAAAAATTATTTTCCAAACGATCACTCTCTGGTAAAAACAAAGATCTATGATGGAGATCTTCCCATGGTAAATCGTCGACACATAGGATTTCACAAATTTTCTCATCAGTGTGAACAAGTTCAGAAAACATTATTGAATCCGAGTTTGATGTGAAAAGTGATTCCTCATGGACCACATTCATTAAGTCAATTTTGGTTGAAGATGGGTCGGAAAACGACTGCACGGCCTGATATGCAATTTCATATGGACTCAAAGGCATAACATCACCAAACGAGTCTATCTCAGATTCAGAAGGTACGATCCAAGGATCATCATAAACAATGGTGTCTGATGAAATCATATGAATGGTTGCAAAAGAAGACAATGCGTTGATAGGAGGAAAAGGAAAAGTTCCCAGTAAACCGACATCTTTAACTAGTCCTACTCCAACATCCTTATATGGGATAGTCGTTTTACCGACATGCTGAATGCTTTCAGAAGAGGCTAGGTCGGATGAAAAGTAAGCCACCTGGTCTATTGTTACGATATTTCCATTATGAGGAAACTTTATAAACCGAAAGACCGATGAAACGACAGCTGTCATAGCGTAAGACCAACTACGACCCAAGAGAAGGTTGTAATCTAGAGGGGCATCAACCACCTCCACATCTAGATTAACAATTTTTCCTTCAACCCCTATAGGTAAATCCTGCAAAATGCCAAAAGGATGAAACCCACGGCCATCAAAGGCCTTTAGAATCGTCGGGGATTGATTTAGCGAAGGAGAACCAAGCGATCTCCAACACTGTATCGACATAATACATGTTGAGGCTCCCTCATCAATCACAGCCCTATGAATAGGTCTGTTTTTGACTAACACTGGGATCTGGAAAGCCATTTGATGAGGCAAGCGCGATGTACTATTTTCTAGATCGAAAATTATTAGGTTCGAGTCCTGAGCGTCAACAGCTCCTATAGCCGACAAAAGTAATTTACGTTGTGCTAGAAATGATTGCAGCACTTCCAAAGCCGACATTGTTGAAGGTGAGATAGCTAAGTCTTCAACAATGTTATAGTTTTGAGTCGCTCTCGCATGTGGATTGAAAGCTGACTTTCGAAGTATACCCTTGGCGGGCATTTTGATTACTAAGTCTAGATTAGGTTTCTCGATCTGTAGTGGATTGGAACCGGGAGCTGAGGCTGATGGGTTAGAATGAGAAGATTCTGCTTCTTTACCATCAACAAGACTTTTACTACCATAATCATGCGATCGAGTCGCAATCCTAACATGGGACATCATCAGTATGGCTTCTTCGTTGGCATTTGAGGAAGAACCTATCATCTTACTATCTTGACTTGGAAAATGATCCTTCAAAACAACAGGCGTTTGGGAACCTTTGACAATTTTCGAAACCTCTGCACGATGAGGGCAGTCTCTTGTAAAATGCTCTTCGTTAGAAATGAGACAAGGATAACGAGGTTTGCATTTCTCATCATTTGATTCCACTATTTCTGGTTTCTCTTTCAAATTTTTATTTGTTTTATTTTTCTTCTTTCCTTTCTTCTTACCACCATATTTTGATTTGGCTGTAGATGACTCTACAACATGAATATCAGTGGAAATTTCCACAGAAGAATCTCCTGTCGGGGAATCTGGGAAGGTTATGATAGGAGAAGAATTCTTGGAAGACTTCTTCTTACTTTTGGTATTAACCGTACCAATCATACCGTCAGTGGCATGAGACCCTGAAGGAGCTGCAGCGATTTGATTTTGCTTAGGAAGATCGGGGATTTTCTCATGTAACGTACCTGACTGAGCATAAACTAAGTCAAGGTACTGCGCTTGAGCAATTACTTGCTCCTCAGTAACGACTCCGGCCTTAGCTACATCCTCAGTGATCTTTGGCAAAAAAGATTTTACAAATCATTCAGCTAAGATCTGATCCGGAATAAAAACCTTCACTAAACGCCGTCGACGTCTCCATTCATGAATGTGATCTGAAATGTAAGCGGACATCGACTTCTTTAACGAAGTTAATAATTCCATGCTATTGTCATATCTGACTGGCAACTGAAAATGAGTTAAGTAGCTAACTGACTAAAGTTATAAAAAGTGGCTCGCGGTAACTCGATGTACCACTTGGCCGCAAGACCAATTAGAGTGCGTTGGAAAAGCCTTAAATGGATTGAATCATCTAAAATGGAATTAGACGCACACCAGAGGTGATAAGTCATCACATGGTTCGACGGGTCCTCTCCTGATTTGCCTTCAAACTTAGGAATATGACTAGGCAACTTATTCGGCATTGGCGGCCAAAACGAAAGATAGTTAATGGGATTGTTCATTAGGCGCGACAAGTCAGGCAAGTCCAAAGTTGTGATAAATGGTAATTGACGATTAGGGCCCCTAAAACTCTGGGTCATGAGACCAGCCCCAGGAGGAGGATATCCAGGATAACTAGGAATTGGAATTGCATTTGGGATATTGTATCCTCCCGGAAAACTAGGATTAACCAGACCGTACTGGGGTTGTTGAGGTTGTTGATATGTATACCCAGGGTACGGTTGATACTGATAGACTAGTTACTGCACAGCAGGACCAAATTGGTACGGTTGATAAGTAAATTGTGGTTGACTTGTGACAACCGTACTTCAACCAGGTTGTCCTACAGGCATCTGAACTGAAGTTTGAATTGTGGATCCAGACTAAGGTAAAGATGTCTAAGGAGTTGATACAGGAACAATAGAAACTGGAGCTGTCGATACTCCAGAAGTAGGTGGGGTAGATTGAACAGATGTTGCAGCAGTTGTAGCAGCCATTTGAGGCAGAGTACGAGGCGTACTAGGCCCAAGCTGAGAAACTACCGAAGGTACAGAAGTTTGAACAATAGACTGGACAGGTTGCTAGGGTGAACCAGAAACTAAGGGTTGTCCAGTTTGAGATGACAACTATACATTTGGTTGCAAGACCTATTGAGTTTGTGATGGATCCCACACTAAGTTCATTCTGGGGTACGAACCCATAACAGGTTGAGAATATTGAGGACCATAACCGGGTTGAGGATAGGGTTGATAATTCAAAGGTACATTTCCCGTTCCTTGAACATATGATTGACTGGAGGGTGGTTGGAAACCTTGGTTCGAGTACTGACCTTGGGGTTGATAACCTTGAGGCACGTACTGATACTGGGGTTGACCTTGAGGTACATATTGATACTGGGGTTGACGTTGAGGTACATATTGAGTCCGGGGTTGACCTTGAGGAACGTACTATCCCGTGGGTATGTACTGTCCTTAAGGTCGCCCCCCAGGCGCAAATTGGGTACCTTGAGGTTGACCCCCAGGCGATACTTGAGGATTTTGAGGTTGCCCCCCAGGAAGTAACTGGTCACCTTGAGGTTGAGGATTAGGAATAGTACCTGACATCATGATAATATCTTCTACACTCAACGGCTTAGTACCATTATTTCCAGTTAATAACCCTTGTTCAATGGGTTGAGGAGATGCTCCTGCAAAAGTACCAGAAAGTGACTGATACCCAGAGGGAATAGAACGACCACCGTACAAAAAGGTTTCTAGAAATTGAGAAAACATGGACAACTGTCTTGACATATTTAATGGAGGATAGTAACCTCTAGGTGCTGGGTGATAAGGAATACGAGGTGGTGAAAAACTTAGTCCCGGGTTTTCCAAAAAATTTGTCAATGAGAGATACCAAGAACTGCTCCTAGGTGGACTGTAAAAAATTGATTCACGCTCCCTAAGTTCAATAACAGGTTGATTTTCAGGGATAGGGATGCCTACTTCCTCTTCCGGAGTAGCAAGTTCTTCAATAGCTATAAGTCCAGAAGGAAGATTTTGGGTAATTATTCTTTCTACCCTGGGTGAACTAGGACCACTAGAAGTTGGAGAGGTAAACCCCGATGTTGGAGTAGCAGCAAATTCACTTTCAGGTTCGGATGTTTCAGGTTCCTCACCTATATCACTAGTAGATGAAAAGCTACCAGTAATTTCGGAAACGAACACCGATTGTGGATTATAATCTTCTACTAAAGCTTGAAAATCAGGATGTACCACCAAAGAAGACTCTCCTTCTTCAGGTGACCCAACTCTACTGTCTCTAGGAGTTACGAGGGCTCTTAACCCTTCAGGCTGGCTCAATTAAAACTCAAGAGGTTGGCCCCGAAGTCTACGGGACTTCCTCGGTAATTCAACAACGTTAAAAAATTTAACTACTTCACACGAAAACAAAATAAAATCTCAATGAAAACCACCTAAAGCCTCTAAAGAACCAAAAAAATTTGAATCACATGCCTAAAGAATCTAGGAGATCAAACGACACATAAACAGTAACTTTCCGTACTGAAAACACTAGTTGGTGATGAAGCCCAATGTCGCAGAGTTCAATACAGAAATGGCGGTTGGAACAGTTACCCCTAAAACCTGCTTAAAGAATAGACTGGCACAAGTTCCTCCACTAAACCGTCTCGAGTGAAGAGAAATCCCCAGAAAATCCAAGTGAGTCTAGCCAACATCTGCTCTAGGTACAGTGGGATCTTCCCACCACTATCACCTTAGGAAGAATCCTATATAATATGGTCACTAAGGTTACCAATGGAAACAAATATACCTGGGGGAATAGTCTACGATCCGATACGCATGCAAGGGAAGAGTAACAAGCTCATTCCCCTTGAAGGCTCCTTGACATAATCAAAGGTTTACCAACAAGTGACCCCAGTCTCCTTGACAATGGTTAATCCGAGGTTTACCGTTTTTAATACGTGAATATCTGGCGTCGTGCCCAATGAGGAAGGATTGATTCCCACACTGGTTCAGACACGATCTCGTGCTTCTCCTTTAAGAGGAGCTTTCCCAGAGCATAAATACAACAATTGGATTTTTCTCCTACCGCAAGATATAGCTACTTTTTTGTTTTACTGTCTTGGAGAGTTAATTACTCCCTACTCCAAGACACTAACCTAAGCTATGTTGGTGTATTAGAGCCCTAGAAATAAAAATATTACTAGATATATTTTACTTTAAGCGTTATTTTTATTGGTTTTTGTTTGAGTAAAGGGATGCGGAGATGAAACTCGTGGTGTGAAGACTCAACTCGAAATCACTAAAAAATGCACTTAAGATGATTAAACAATCTTTTCCCTTCAATGAACTTCTAGCTAGGAAAGAGTTTGAGAATGCAAATGCTTGTAAACACAAATCTTTCTTAACAAACAAATTAAAAGAAGAGCTTTTGTCTTTTCCAATGCACTCAAAATGAGACAACTAGTTATTTTCACAAAAATTTCCCTTTTCTTTCAAAACACTCAAATACTACAAAAACAAACTTTTTCCAAAAGAGGTTTTTTATTTTTTATAAAACACTCAAAACTATGGAACTAACTAATCTTGAGATCTATAAACTATAAAAAACTATTTGAAGTCAAATCTTACAGGATGTCTTTTTCAAGGATGTTTTACTTAGCTATAAGCAAACTAAGGACTAATTTGTCCAGAATCACAAATCAGTCAAAAAACAACCAATTTTTGTTTTCTTTTCTAAAAATGAAATCCAAACTTTTAACACAAGCCTTTTCAAAGTTTCATAAAAAGAAAACACAAGGTGGATTCCTCAACAAAGGTAGATTTTGCAAATGGTCAAACTCATAAGAAGGCTAGTAAAAACCAAGGTGATCTGAGGCTTCTACAGCTTCTAAGCTCAGAGCTACTACAAGACCAAAATGAAAACCAAACCCAACAATCAAAACTTCTAGGAATTTCACCTAAAACCCTAACACCAATGGAATTAACCTAAGAAAAGCTTTTGACAGGTTGTATGTAGGTATGGGCAAGGGATAATAACATCTAAACAAAAACTAAGTTGACTAACAGAGAAAATCTTAGGTTTTCCAAAATTTTGACAGGGTCCGCAGGTCCACAGTTCACACAGGTGCGGTACCGCTCTGTGCTAAAAGCAAAAGTGCGGATAGGTCCGCACTGTGTTCCAAGCTGAGGGTGCGGTCCTCTCCGAAAGTTATGAAAAACAAAAAAATAATCCTAGATCTACTAAATCTACCCAATTCCACACACAACAAGCCAAAAACAGAACCAAAAACACAGTTTCTCAGGTCAAAGTAAAAACAAGGAAAAAATCAAGTCCCTAGTGGAGTCGCCATTTTGTCACACGGAATGAGTTGATCTTGTGGACAAGATAGACCTTCCTAGAATCTAACGATATCTAGTGACAAGAAAGACAATAAAAAACTATCTTTCTCTAAATATGCAATTATAAACAAAGGCAAACAAGTGGTTTAGGCCTACCTTGGGTCCAATGCAAGTTTGTGGAAGCCTCGCTCCTTTGATCCAAATGAGCTCGCTTGTAGCGAACCTGTAAACACAAACAGGCAAACAAATTAAATAGCACCTGAAAAGACAATATCATAAAGCATACTTATCATGATGATCAAGGAATTCATGAAACAAATGACATAAGACAATTTGTTGAGAAAAATGAATCTGATTGTATTAATTCAAATCAAAGAAGAACTTTACAACCTGTGCCTTGATGCTGTACAAGCTCCTCCCAGGGTCCAACAAGAAGTCTCCTCTACTTTGACAAGTTTCACTCTCTTCCCAATGAAGCCAAAAAGGTATCTGATCTCTCCTCTCAAGCTTAACTAGGAAGTCTCAATTCCACCAGCATTTACCCTAAAAAATGTTCAGCTTCTAACCTCCCTAGAAACCAGCCCAATGCCTTAATTTATAGTGCAATGGAGGGAAGTTACTAGGTCCTCCTTCAAAGGGATAAAGCCCTCCTTCAAAGGGATAGCTCCTCTCATCAAGGGATTAGCTCCTTCTCTTTTGAGATGCATGAACCACCTAAGAGCGAACCATCCACGTCAAAATTCCTTCTAGAATAATCTAGAATTAACCCAAAGTGAGTTTTTTAGAATAAAATTGCGCCTTTT
Organism: Pinus tabuliformis; assembly: GCA_031772625.1. Classification (NCBI taxonomy): domain Eukaryota; kingdom Viridiplantae; phylum Streptophyta; class Pinopsida; order Pinales; family Pinaceae; genus Pinus; species Pinus tabuliformis. The sequence goes on along the minus strand of CM062820.1, from coordinate 774,451,163 downwards.
TTACTTTCATAGGGGTCCGCACCCACTCCTTTAGAGACAAAGCGGGCAGGTCCACAGGTAATGTGAACAGGGGGTGCGGGACCGCAGGAAACAGTGAGAGAAAGTGCGGAACCAGAGCTTTAATGATTTTTAAGATCTTTCTCTCATTTTCAAAGTTTGACATGAAGAGTTGAGGTCTGAGACTTGCTTAGGAGGATAGTATAAGTGATGATAGACCCATACTGACTGTAAATAGTCATGGTGACAATATTTTGTGTAACATCTTGCTAGTCATTTGGACACACACTCTTATTGTGATCTCTTCCTGTCCACTTGTCTTTGGGTTTTGGTGGAAGGAGGAGTCACTAAGATAATACGTTGCCCTAGAGGGTTTGCCCTAACTCTAGACACTATCTAAAGAAAGTCTATACGCTGCCCTAAGAGGAGTTACACTAGCCCTACTGATAGCCAAAGGGAGAAGGCTCTACAATGTCTTATATGCTGTCAAGATGAAGGTGTCTTCCACAATGCAATAAGGAGAAGCCTAAACACTGGTCTAGAATAGACCATTCTATCATTACCCTAGCTGCAGTAAGGAAGTGTTTTAGCCACAAAATTCTAGCCACAGTCCTTGCCCTAAATTTGAAGAGAATAGGCTGCAGTTTTATGTTCCCAAACTGCAGTCAGTTAAATCCCTAACCACTATCATAATATTGGATCTCATATGATGTTCAAAGGGTCCTAAATCCTTTTTCCAAAGGATAGGTCTATACGCTATTCCAAAGAGACCTCGAATCAGTTCTATGTGTGCCTTAGTATTTGTTCAGATGCACCCTAACGGCTGGCCCTATTCCCAATCAAGAGAGGGACTCTATGATTCCCCTAATGCAGTCACCAAAGGTGTTATAATCTTATATTTAGAAAAATTCAAAGATGCAGCTAGAAGGAGGTATTACGTGCTACTTGTAAAAGCCTTTCACACAGTCATAAAGAAGCTCTATGCTACCTAAACGTTTTCATAGGAGAGGACCTTGAACGTTGTACTTAAGTAACACTGTGTCATGAGAAGTGTAAGTATAGCCTAGCTGCTCTGCTAGGCTGCAAGCCATAACAGGAAGCTAAGGCTTGTAATTGGATACAGTATTGCAGTGTAGTGATGATGGACGTGGTGTGATTAGTGCATGGGAAGCATTTTGTGATTGGTGCATGGGAATCATGGTGCAGTAAGGTGCATGGAGCAGCATGGTGCAGTATGGTGCATGGGCAACATGGTGCAGTAAGTTGCATGGAGCAACATGGTGTAGTAAGGTGCATGGAGCAGCATGGTGCAGTATGGTGCAACACAATGGATGTAACATGATAATGGGCATGGATGTATAATAGCAGCATGATATATTGTAGTATGCATTGAGTGTATGATGGATGTAACACAGTGCAATGAAGAGTACAACAAAGTGTAGCTCAGTGATGGGAGCAACACCGTAATGAGAACAACTTAGTGTTGGGTGTAGCTTGGATGGATGCAGCATGGACAATGAATGCACTAACTATTGGGTGCAGCATGGTGACAATGAATGCAGCATGCTGTTGGATGCAACATGCAGGTTAATGCAACACGTTGTTGGGTGCAGCATAGTGATCACGAATGGTGCAACATATATAGTGCAACATGGTGAAGCATGGTGTAATGAAGTGCAACACAGTGATTGGTGCAACATGGTGATGGAATTACTTGTGTTCACTTAGTAAAGATTTGTGCTCTTATTTTGTCAAGTCAAAATGTTGACTTCTAATGTATATGTACTATTTCTCTCTCTGCTGAACTATTGAAGAAAATAAGAAGAATTGATCAAGTGTTTCCCCACATTGGGGTTTGTCCCTAGATGGAACCACATCTTATGTCCTCTTGTCCTAGCTTGTTTTCTGCTTTTTATGTTTATGTTCTATCTGCATTTTACTATCATGCTAAATGTGATTGCTAATCTGGAATTGATATTGAACTAATATGGAAAATTGAAGTAAATTTTCTCTCAGCATAGAACATACCTAAAATTAAAACGCAAGGAAATGGGAGCTTGGAGGTTCAGAAATTTAGCTAAGTATTGGCCAAGTTGTGTAGGTTGTGCTCAAGCTTGGGAAAGCATATTGTATTCATCCAAATTATTAGATTAATGCAATACAGATAGGAAGGGGTTTTGAGCAGTTGTTTTCCCCTAGATAAATCTTTGTGTATGTGTGTTAAATCATGATGCATGTTTTTGATATATGTTCTCGATCATGAATTTTCTTCTGCATATGAGTAGAGTACATTTTAGTCTTATGTTCTAGTACATTACATGAGCAAATTCTAATCTACATTAAAATTCTACATGGTATCATAGCTAGATTCACAATAGAGGAGATTTCAAAGTTGTATTTGTAGGAGGATCATATTTGTAGGATCAATTCCCCAGACCTAGAAGGATGGACTTCTATGGACTAATACTTGACTATTCCCTTGAAAATAATTGGTTTAAGGAAATTGTTGATAGTGACATTTTGAAACTGGCAGCAATTGATACTCAAAATCTAGTAGAATGGAAGAAGTGTGTAGCTAGGGCAAGGAGAATCATATTAGAGGGAGTACAAGAGAATATTGTCTCCAATCTTGTTACGAGGAATTTTGCATCTACGGATAAATACTAATTCCCTAGGTAGGTAGCTATACCTAGAACAACATATTTAAAGTGCTTATCCTTTTTCTATAGACGATAAATAAGACAAGGGAATCAAAGGACCTACTTGTTCTTTTGCTTTCCTTTTGTCTCCTTTGTATGACTCCCATTGCTCCTTCTCAAACTTAACTCGCTCAAAATGTACCTGCAAGCATAAACAGAAGACAGAGAACCAATCAAATCAAGAGATTTATCAATTATAAGTAAATGGAACTAGATACATTCACACATATAAACATCATATATCAATATAAGCATATGGAAAAAGGTGTAAAAAACTTTATTAGGTAGAAGGAAGAATTACAAGCATGAAGTTCGATCCATTGCCACTCATCCAGCTTGGGTTCCAACCAACATCACATCAATAGGACAACACTCTGGCAGCATAACACTACTTGCTTACACTCTCAATTCTCACACCAACAATATCTCCTTACAAGTTCTCAAAGTCAAACCCCTTGATCACTTAGATGAGTGCTCAATTTATAGGAAAATGGAGGACGTTTGGTCATAAATGAGGGTATTGAATGGCCTTCCAAACTTAGACTTAGTTTCCATAGAGGAAGGGATGAGAGGATAGGAGGTTACTTTACTCATTCCCTATAGGACAACACTCTGGCAGCATAACACTACTTGCTTACACTCTCAATTCTCACACCAACGATATCTCCTTACAAATTCTCAAAGTCAAACCCCTTGATCACTTAGATGAGTGCTCGATTTATAGGAAAATGGAGGAGGTTTGGTCATAAATGAGGGTATTTAATGGCCTTCCAAACTTAGACTTAGTTTCCATGGAGGAAGGGATGAGAGGATAGGAGGTTACTTAACTCATTCCCTATCCAATTTCGAGCTCATAGGAGATGATAAGTGTGGGAATATTCTAGATTGCTCCAAAATATAAGAATATTCCCAGAACCCTATGTGAATTTCGCTCAATCTTGCCCAACGTAGGTAAAAGTGGGCCTAGGTGTTCTGTAGAGCACCCTAACATGGGCCTACCTGCACTGAATTGCACTTACCCTTGTCCAAGGCTACGCTAATCCCTCAAGGAGGAAATTTTGGAGCGCTTCAGGCCAAGAAACTCTCAGGGAAGGAGGCATTCAAAGTGGTGAATTGTCTATGGCATGTATGTTGTGGGGAAAAGTATCCAACACGGAATGACCCTATCCCACTCTAAGGGTGATAGTTCCTTAGCAACAGCTGAAAGCAAAGCTATCTAAAGTTTCTTCTTTATGACATGCAAGAGATAAAAGGAAGAGATCCACTTACCGATGTCTTGCGCAAATGGTTGATCCAATCTCCTCTGTTTGCCGCTTGCTCCCAGCTCCAAGTCTTTTCACGGGCCCAGCTACACGAGATCCTACAAATAAGACAAGAAAAGGAAACTACAAGAAGCATGCATTCATAATTGATTCAAGGATTAGCATAAATCAAAGACGCAAGTAAGACAATACACCATTGAAACACATGCGAATAGAAGAACCTCAAATGCTTTATTAATATATGGAAGTAAGGTTCAGGCGGTGATACAACCATGAGAGGTCCAATCCAGCATCACCTTCCCGACGGAGAGAAATCTCTTCTTCACCTCCCTCAAGCAATCACCCAATACTCTCAACTGTAAACCAACAGCAATTCTCTGCACAAAATTCCCCTCCTAGATCCCATGGGATGAGATCCTTATATAGAGTTTTGGAGTGAAGATAAGTCAGCTTGATGTGTGACTTGTTGTCCTCTTCAACTCCAGTTGTTCTTCAGTCCTTCACTCAGAGTTTCTGCCTTCCACTTGGAGTTTTAGAACCTCTTAACTCATCATTAGGTGAATCTTCTGATCCAAGTGTCATTTTAGAAGCTTCCTGGGCACTGGCACATTGAGAAAAGATTCCTCCATATGTCCAAGTACGCCCAATGCAGGTAGCCTTTGTTCTACTTGCTATGCAACGCAGGTAGCCTTTGTTGTACCTGCTATGCAGCGCAGATGCCTAGTGGAGCAGCTGCTTTGATCCAAAATTGACCTGTTTTTGAGTGTTTTTCAGTGGAGAACTGATCTGAAGTGCTGTGGTTTGCTGACCTTGTTCCTCTAGGGGTAGGAACAACATGTTTAGGGACTTTGGATCCCTCAGATTATTGACATTTCATGCTCTATGTTGTAAGGCACAAAAATGTCTATAACAGTTGCCCCCTAAAGTATGAGGTCGTTTATCGGGTGAAATGCTTTATTAGGAGGATCCGAAGTTCATTCAATCGTCGGGAGGTGACCTGTAACAAAATACAATACAATACATTATCTTTTCATACTTTCTTTTCATGATCTAGCTGATGCGGGCATTTCCCATGCTCAGCTTTATAAATACATTTGTTGTACATAAACAGAGGATCGTCTGATAATAGACTGATAATTCTCTGCTTTTAATTATCATCCTTTTAGTAGGATGATCATCTGCTGCACATGTCTATGTTTTTATCTCCTGAATATATATCGCAGCCCGGATGGATGAAACTAGATCCGGGGTCTTCAAACTTGTCCGATCTTCACTCTAGTACAAGTCAATCCATGTGAAAATTTCTTGAAGTCGAACATGGAAAGACATCGATTGATTACCAGTCAATAATGTAAACTGTTAACAAGCGCAAGAGGAATCACCGATAATGATGATGACCCTCAAGGTACTGCAGCACAATTCACGTGGCGTGAATATAGGATCTGACGTCGAACACCACGCAAAGTCTCCTGGTCGAAGGTCATTAATGTATACCTATCGCCGGGAGTGAGAAACTTGCCATTGAGGCATGCAAGCTTCAAAGTACTGAGGGCGTGTTCCTAGATCAACTTCTTGGATAATGAGCTGATGTCGACAAGAAGTGATCCATCAAAGGAGGGCCTTAATGAATCCCACATCAGTGACACGGAACGGAGCTAGTGATGATGGTGAAAACGATCTGTGAAATATGATTCAGGGTGGCGGTCATGGAAGGATGAAAGATGATGTATGGTAGTGGATGGGACCCGGTTGACACTTTCTGAATGACATCTCTTGAACATATAACGACACTGATGTGATGGATCGGTAGCATTACCCCATGTATGGATGGTATGGCGAGACCATGGTGAAGGGACCGGTGAATGATAATAACCCAACCCGATATTTACGGAGGCAAAAGTGTCATGTTCAAGAGCGACTTGCTACCATTAAGCTTTGAGGTTCTTCCCAATTTTTCCCCAGTCATTTCTGACCAGTACCTCTTTATTTTTGTCAAGCTTAAGGAGGATAACATATGCTTGTTCTATAACCTGCCTTTCGGGCAAGCCCATCGCTATGTTTTAACGAGCCTAACGATAGGGAAACTCGTTCTCGTCTAAAGACAAGTTTGTCGCTATCTAATATTTTTAACGAGCCCAGCGACAATGACAACTCGGTCCTTTTCATTTTTAGAGAGTCCGAAAAGGGTACATAAAGTAGACTCCAGGGGTCCTTTTTCGTCATCTAATCCCTTAAGTCCAAAAAAGTATAAAACAATACAGAAGGGATGAATGTTCGATATCTTTATCGAGCCGAACTAGACAAGCGCTCGATCTTTTTGTGCAATAATCCCTCAGGTCAAAAAGATTAAAATCTAGAGGAGGGATAGCTTTTCCGGTCCTTTTAATGAGCTGGAAGGCCAAAACTCGGCAAACTTTTCATATTTTACGAGTCAGTGAAAAGAGCTCAAAGAAGACTCGTCTTTTGAGGAACGAGTGATAAACAGGGATAGCAGCAGATTCCAGGTACAGGTTGGAATTTTCCAATCACGGCAGTATTACAAGGATGGCTAAGTGAAATCACTCTTCGCAGCTGTTCCTCAAAATAGGTAAACAATCAAGTGGATGTGAATGATCGGCCAAATGAAAAGTGGAGGTGACGGTGCACAAACACGACCAAGGCTTTTATGGCTGATGAATTTACGGTCTCAAATGGTTATTTACCGGTTCATTTTTTCTGAATGAGCTTGAACTCTGGGGGAAGCCTGCTCACAAGCTTATGTTTATTTTTTAACGAGCATGAATTTCCGCATTAAAACTGCTCGGATCTTGCGTTTATTTTTTAACGAGCATGAACTTTGCCAAAACCGCTCATATTTACCAGTCATAAAGTAGTAAGGTCTCATGGAAGATCGCTATTTTTTAAAGAGCTTCATCTCCCTACGTATTGCTCCATATCCTCTCTTTATGCAAGCCGGGTATCGGCCTATCCTACGGGTTACAGGGGTTAGTCCTACCTAAAACTAAAAAGCCGCCCGCGCTTGCATTCCAAGAGGTTTGCATGCCCCCAGGTGTAAGTCTAATTTCAAGGCTGCCCCTACTTTTCCGTCAAAAAAACTTTGTTTTCAACAGGTGAGGCTTACCTCTTTCAGGTTACCCAAAGATTGTTCTGCTAATTCTTTCAAACAGAACTTTCCTCGGCGACGCCGACTAGGCGACGGTGAATGACGATGCTCCGCCACCCACTCATAACTTTAACAAAAGAATCTTTTTCCAGAACAACCCCATCCCTAACAGCCCCTTCTGAGAGTCCAACTCTCTCTTTGTCTTCTTGTCCTTCTTCTCCACGAAGATGGCTCAGAGGAAGATTCACAAAGATGAAGGAGGGGGACGGGGTACGGACTAGTCATATTCTTCCGCGGAAATTCTACTTTACACCCAAGGTTTTTTCTGCCTCCAGAGCAGACCAGGATGCATGCCCCCTGGGTTCCGGCCTTCCTTTCCCGAATCACTCGCATTCATCAGGAAGAAGAACCGGAGGAAAAGACCTTTCTTGATCGAAAAGACCATTGAGGACAGGTATGTGACTACTTGCGATGCGTGATCCCGGAAGTGAAAGTTGGTCTACGAGCTTGACCATCCTTCCTTCGTATGGAAAACACATTATTCGAAAGAGCGAGGAGACTATTGCTTCCATGCAATATATGTAGTCTCGTCCAAGGAGTAGGTTATAATCCAAGGGTCCTTGGACGACCATCAAATTCATCTTGACAGCCTTCCCTTTCAAGGTAATAGGCACATTAGGCAGAATCCCTAATGGTCGACTGGTTCCTTTGTCAAAACCCGAGAGATTCCTTATCTCAGGCAAAAGCGCTGGGCAACCCAGTGCTTTCCAAGCAATAGAGGACAGGATACTCACAGATGCCCCTTCATCAATGATAGTCCCAGCCATCACCATTTTGTATATTTGGACTATAATTCTAAATGGTATACTGGCTGGTAACCGGGGTCTGCCTAGTTGGTTCCAATCAAAGGACACAACCAGGTTGCTTGGTGGTGGGACCGAATATACGGCCGGGTATGATCTTGACGATGCTCCTTCCTGCGATAAAGGAGTGGGCACATTGCCCTGATGTTCATCAGAATCGGTGTTGATGAAGAGAACCTGGACGGTGTCATCCTTACTCTCTTCGGTGAGGGTGTCAACTGAAGATGAATCCTCAGTGACTGTGGTATTTGAAGATGAAACTTCTGAAGGGAGAACCGGGTCAACTGCCATTTCGACCTTTGGACTTTCGTCCGGTCCGGATTCAGTAGGTTCAATTTCAGTGACTGACACTTCAGCTGGCCCTATGATGGGGGCAGCTGTATTTTCGACCAACGAAGGACTTGGCGCGAGTTTTTGGTATCCAGGAGGAAGCAGCAACGGTGCAACCGTTTGATCTTCCAAAACTCTCCTTGCTTCGTCTAAAAAGGGACAACGGCGGAGGGTGTGATTGCCTTCACACAATTCGCAGGGGAATCTCATTCCCCTTCGTCGTCTAGGACCTTCACTTTCGTTGGTCGACGGTAAGCATTCAACCTGGTTGTCAGAGGTTGACGCTTCCGAACTGTGCAAACGAGGGGACCAGTCCCTTAGTATTCGGGGAATACTGGGACAATCACGGTGGAGGTGGTCTCCTCTACATATGACACATGGCGATTTGGGCCCGGTCCGTGCTATGTGCGGGTTTTCGTTAGATACCTTCTGCTTGCCCCCAGGCGCCTTTGGCTCCTTCTGCTTCTTTTCTTTCTTCTTCTTTTCCTTCTTCTTTTCTATGGGAGCCGCGCTTTTGGCGGCTTGACCTTTCGAGGAAGAAGGATCGGAGGAAGGCTCATAAGAAGTGGAAGGCTGGAGGGTAGTTCTAGACTGGTCTAACTGTTGACTCGACTGTTCAGGAACTGTGGTGGTCTGAACTACAGCGGTTGAGAATAGCCAAACTGGCAGGCCAATTGTCAGTCCTGGAAGCGACAATGTGGCCATGTGGGGCGCACCAACTTCTCCCCAAGAGGAGAAAGGGCTAGGGGTCCCATCATGTGGAATCCCTTTGTTGGTGTGTTCCATGTTCTCAACTTTAAGATCAACGTAGGAATCAGGGGTAATTATGTTCCGTTTAAGATGAATTTTATATGACGACGCTTTAGACACAACTTGCTTTTTCACTTTTTAAGAGTCGAGAAAAAGCTAAAGATGACTCTAGTCTCCTTCGATGTATTAACGAGCCCGAAGTGACAAATGCTCGGATGGAATTTTTCAGTTATAGAGTTTGAAAAAGGCCAAAAGAAACTACTCTGGAGTTCTAGGCAAGGGTGTGCCAAACCTTTCGCGAAACCACAGAATACGTTTTACGGTACGAGTGGTCGATCTTCGTGAATGTTGTGTTCACTGCATCGCGATTAGTAGGGCGGCAGACACGGTTTCCTATGGATAAAGGCTTTGTTCCTATAGGGGTCCCCCAATATACGCGACGGTACGCGGGGGCACAAATCCGTATTAGCGCTCTCGTCCCTCAGGAGGAATCACCCACCTTCGTAGAGATCGATAGTCACTATGTTTAACGAAGCCGGTTCATGTCTCTACCTAGACCTCTATTATGTTTCGTTATGTTTCAAAGCGTTTTTTAGATAAATTCAGTTCTTTTTAGGTTGATCTTGCTTAGCAGTTTGCCTTTAAGGATCACCACATGATGTATGATACAACTCCTAAATGCAGTCTAAGAATGATAAGCAAGCTTTTCAATTCTTTCAACTTATGAAAACCTTAACTACTGAGGAAAAGAAAGACATCATCTTTTCAAACAGATCATAGAGCACACACTGATGCACTTTTCCTAAATCGACATGCAAACTGTCAAAATGCACATGCACAATGCAAGTATTTCTTTTCTTCTTTCTTAATGTTTGGTGTATGACAAAAAGAAAGCTGTTGTACGATTTCGAATTCAATTTCAAGCGAAAGCAAACAAGTATTTGTCCAATAATCAAAAGAACACCTTAAGATTCACTCGTTTCAAACACAAGAAATACTGAAATTCGAACCATATAACGAAAGCAAATGCTCAAGCAACTATGAACAGCAATAAACTAGCTCTTAGAATCACAACGACACTTTCTCACAGGTCTAGATCCAAGAGGTCACAGCAAGACTAGTTCACTTTCGCTACGGGAAACTGTGAATGAAAGCAAGAAATACAATAAGAACAATCATGGTTTCAACATACAACTGAGGCGGAATGAGGGCAAAGAAAGGTAGTTTCAGCTGGGTATACAGGTTGACAGCAGGCTACAAAAACAATATTGAAAACTGGGCAAAAGACAGTGGGGAACCCCAGTTGCACAAGGCAAAACTGGATCAGCGCAGGTACTGCACTGTCAATCTGACATGCAGCGCAGGTAGCCCCTTTGAGACCTGCGTTGCAGCGCAGGTAGCCTTTGTGGCAGCTGCACTGAAGAGACAACTCTCGTCTCTCTTAGATTCCGGGTCACAGTTTGCTCAAAAATCAACAGTTTTTGGCCAAATCAAAAGCTATCAGTCAAGTATACTCTAGAGGATGATTAAGGAAGATGAACACTATCACAAAGAGCTTAAAAGAGTCCTTGTGGATCAGCTCTTTAAATCATGAACATGCCCAGCACTGGGCTAGAGTAGCTGCCCTCTACTTTGCATTCGAAGGATTCGAATGCAGTTCGATTCGGTACTCCCTTTGTTCAAGAGATAAATAGCAAGAATACACAAGCTACCAACAAGACACGCTCCCCAGTGGAGTCGCCAGTCTGTTGTGGGGAAAAGTATCCAACACGGAATGACCCTATCCCACTCTAAGGGTGATAGTTCCTTAGCAACAACTGAAAGCAAAGCTATCTAAAGTTTCTTCTTTATGACATGCAAGAGATAAAAGGAAGAGATCCACTTACCGATGTCTTGCACAAATGGTCGATCCAATCTCCTCTGTTTGCCGCTTTGCTCCCAGCTCCAAGTCTTTTCACGGGCCCAGCTACACGAGATCCTGCAAATAAGACAAGAAAAGGAAACTACAAGAAGCATGCATTCATAATTGATTCAAGGATTAGCATAAATCAAAGACGCAAGTAAGACAATACACCATTGAAACACATGCGAATAGAAGAACCTCAAATGCTTTATTAATATATGGAAGTAAGGTTCAGGCGGTGATACAACCATGAGAGGTCCAATCCAGCATCACCTTCCCGACGGAGAGAAATCTCTTCTTCACCTCCCTCAAGCAATCACTCGATACTCTCAACTGTAAACCAACAGCAATTCTCTGCACAAAATTCCCCTCCTAGATCCCATGGGATGAGATCCTTATATAGAGTTTTGGAGTGAAGATAAGTCAGCTTGATGTGTGACTTGTTGTCCTCTTCAACTCCAGTTGTTCTTCAGTCCTTCACTCAGAGTTTCTGCCTTCCACTTGGAGTTTTAGAACCTCTTAACTCATCATTAGGTGAATCTTCTGATCCAAGTGTCATTTTAGAAGCTTCCTGGGCACTGGCACATTGAGAAAAGATTCCTCCATATGTCCAAGTACGCCCAACGCAGGTAGCCTTTGTTCTACTTGCTATGCAACGCAGGTAGCCTTTGTTGTACCTGCTATGCAGCGTAGATGCCTAGTGGAGCAGTTGCTTTGATCCAAAATTGACCTGTTTTTGAGTGTTTTTCAGTGGAGAACTGATCTGAAGTGCTGTGGTTTGCTGACCTTGTTCCTCTAGGGGTAGGAACAACATGTTTAGGGACTTTGGATCCCTCAGATTATTGACATTTCATGCTCTATGCTGTAAGGCACAAAAATGTCTATAACAATGTAGCAAATGAATTAGCGTTTGATGAGCCCTAATGGTACTGATCTAAATGATGGGAGTGATGTGCCCAAATGGATCTGTAACAACTAACCCCTAAAGCATGAAGTTGAAAATAATGATGTCGAGTGATATGCTTTATGATGTGATGAGGAGGTTCTGAAGTGGTTGGTGACCTACATAGATTACAATACATAATATCATGATATTTTGATTTTTTCTCATGAATCGCTGAGGGAAGGCATACCCATGCTCAGCATATAAACTTTCATTACAAGTACATAGACAGTCATCTACAGATATAAACCCATGATAGTATGACCATCAATGTAAAGCCATTGTACGGATGATTTGGCACATTTCGAAATCGCAGCCTAGATGGATGAAACTAGATCTGGGGTCTTTTATATCGTTTAATCGTTTTCTCAATTAAAAGTCTAACCATGTGAATATAAGATATGAATTCGAACATGGGAAGACAATGTCTGATTACCAGCCAATGATGTAAGATGTTAACAGACACGAGAGAAATCACTGATAATGATAATGATCCTCAAGGTAATGCAATACATTTTGCATGGTGTGAATGGATATTTTGATGTCGAACACCATACAAAGTATTTTGGTTGAAGACCGGTGATGTCAACATATCTCCAGAAGCGATAAACTTGCCATTGATGTATGCAAGCCTCAAGGTACTGGAAGGGTGTTTCTACGTCAGCGTCTTGGATAATGTGCTGATTTCGACAAGAAGTGACTCATCACACGAGTGCCTTGATGTATCCCACATCAACGACATGAAACGAGTGTAATGATTTTGGATATGGAATTTGACTTACGACACAAGGTTCAGGAATGGCGGTCATGAAAATGAAGGTTTATGAGTATTGCAAAGGATTAATTTTAAACTGAGTGACTTCTCTTGAAGATGTCGGCGACACTCAATGGATTTGCAGCAATGACCCAAAATTAATGGATGGTATGATGACCATCAAGTAGATAACCCAACCCAAATAGTCACAATGATGAAGTGAAAGTGTCATGTTCAAGAGCAACCTACTGCCATAAAGTGGTTTACCCCTTTTCCCATTTTCCCCAGTCATTGCTGACCAATACCTCTTTATTTTTTATCAATCTTGAGGAGGATAACATATGCTTGTTGTATAATTCCACCCTTCAGGTGGATCCATCGCTATGTGATGTTTTAACGAGCCTAATGACAATGATAACTCAGTCCTTTTCATGTTTAGAGAGCTTGAAAAGGTACAAAAAGAAAAATCCACAAGTTTTTTCGTAGATTTGTCTCTCAAGTCTGAAAAAGCGTAAAACAATACAAGGGAGAACCTATTGACCATGTTCGATCAACATATTCCTTTTTTGTAAATAATCTATCTCAGCCTGAAAAAGGGTTAAACTTATACTGAGTAGATGTCTTTTGCAATCCATTAATGAGCTGAAAAGGACAAGCGCTCGACAATGTTTTCATATTTCGAGAGTCTGAAAAGGGCTTAAAGATGACTCCAAGGGGGTTCCTTTTTCAGTGTTTAACAGAGCTCAAAAAAGAGATAAAAGTATGCTCTGTGGTAAAAGTACAATTCATGATCGTGCACGTCAAATTCTGTAAGTCAGATGTAAATCTTTTCAAAGCAACACCAAACAGATTAAACATACCTATTCCAATTGGTAAAAATAGGTAAATACAAAATTTTACTCATTTAATATTCATGAAATAAACGTAAAAACAAGAATTTACCATGTTATTTTCACCATTTGATATTTACCCTTCAGTTTGTTCTCTAACCCTCTTTTTCACCTCGATCTTCATCAGCTGATTGTGAGAGATTCTGCGGATCATTTCTCGTGCCGTCCAGACCAGGTAGGAGATCTACCCCTCCTCTTTCTTTTCATGTCATTCTTTTATTGTTTCATGCAAGTTTTTATGGTTTTTAGGGCCCATGGGGTTTGAATTTTTCAGCATAGGATCAACACAAGATTTCATGTCGAAAACTGCACTGGGGGGCACCTAGACAGAAGGCATTCTACACTACAACCCAATGTCTCCTTTTTTGGGCTATGTTGGGCGAGTTTCACAAACTTGTTTCACCAAATTGACCCCAACTTTCTCTAGTTTTTTGCATGAAAAGGATCCTAACTAAGCTTATGGTTTGATTTCAGGATTTCATCAGATCAGAATGTCTATTACTTGGCGAGAAAGAGAGCATGAAGAACAATACACGGTTTCCCTAAATGATCCGGTATAGTTGAGGCCCTCAAAAATTGTGGGTTGCTCAAATTCTTTAGGTTGTCCAGAATGAGGCAACAATCAGAACTATTGCAGCTCCTAGTTCATGCATGGGATTCGACAGATCAAGCTTTTCACATAAGGGACAAAGTCATCCCTATTGTGATTGATGATGTTTACTTTCTTACAAGGTTGTCAAGACATGGTGCCCCCATTTCTCTTTCAGGTTCTTCTGGTGGAGGGAAGAGGGTGAGGGACTATGTTTGACAATTCTGTCGGATAGGTACACAACCTAGCAAGGACGGAAAGATAATCATCAAAGATATCCGTGATTTGCCTTTGAGAACAATCCTTTTCACCATCACAAAGTTGGTAGGTAGTGTGACACTTCATCTGGTGAACAGATCATATGTGCAATATGCTCTTGAATGTCTTGAGCCAACTCTATTCAACTGGTGTGAGGCAGTACTTTCTTCATTGAAAGAGAAATTGACAAAGGTAAAGAGTGGTAAGACAAATAAATTTAGCTATGGATCTCTCTTAATTTCTTTTACCATAGAAAGAATTCCATGATGCAACCCCAACATGTAACATTGGGTGTAGCTGGTCCTAGAGATCCACGGATACAGCGGTGTGTCAAATTGATGGCTAGAAATGTTGTTCAGTCATCGATTACATTTTACATTGCATTCTTCAGTTGGCTTGATCGAGAAAACATTGTCATCATGGAGCACCCATACTCAGGGATGGATTTTCGTGGAGATCTAGAGTTGAGTCTACTAGTGGGCGCTCAATGGGGTGCTATAGGTAAATTATTTTTGACCAAAATGTTTTTTGATTTTTAAGTTGCTACATGTTTTTGTGTTCTGATGTTCTAAGAGTAAACTAAAATCATTCTCATGCATGTATATGTGGGTACTATTCGACCTATGAGGCACCAATAGGAGGTAGGTGGGCCAGCACGGAAAAATGTTGGGAGAGCAGTTCTCCAGGATTTGGATTTGGTCGAGACACTAGCAGAGTTGCAGGGTCATGTAGAGGGATTGACCCTTGGTATTCCAAATGTCCAAATCGAGGAGCTACCTATGAGGTTGTAGTGCCATACTATTTGTGTTCCAGGCCATTGGATGTCGCTCTTGTGCATGATAGCTCAGGCTGTGACATGTTATCATGAGCATCACTAGGTCTACTTAGGATGTTTTTTGCATGCATTTTGAGTTTTTAGGTTAGATGACCAAACATGTCTTGGACACAAATTTTGTAAAAACTTCTTAAAAAATCTATCTATTTTTACTTTCAGAGTTTTTATATATATAGTTATGTGCAATCCTATTCAACTAATGATGTGAATTGAAAATTTACTTTTACATGTGTCGCAAATGTCTATTTAACACATAGTTTGCTAATGAGTCGGTTAATGTGTTAAAGTTTTTGGAAATATGTTGATATTGAATGTACTCAAAATGTCTTTCCAAAATATGAAATCTAAGGAACATATGAAGAATTTTTGGGTTTCAGATGGTATAAATGTTTGTTAGTTGTAGTACAACGAGTTGTGATTCTAGCCTAACGATGATCCGGTGAATGCCAAGTGAAATGGCATCAGAGAGAAGTTCGATCAATGCACTATACTCAGTGATATTGTTCGTTATGTGTACTATGACTAGCACCATCATCATAACCAACAAATGGTTCCAAAGGTTCTGACATCTGCAACAAATGAAAGGCGGATTACTTAACCACATAAAAACTCTAAAAAGCACACTGACACACACACATGCAATTAAAGCATATATACAATGATTTACTACACTCAATTAAGCATAGTAACGTTTGAGATACAACCCATTTCAAGGCCGTGACCATGGAATTCAATCATAATCCACCAACTCGTAGGCACCTTTTTCCAAAACACGCTTGACAATATAAGGACCCATCGAGAGCAGTTCAAATTTTCTTGCTCCTAGTTTATCAGCTTGCTGATCTTAAAGCAAGACCAGGTATCCTTTTGAGAAAATGTGAGGCTTGACATTTCTATCATATTGTGCCTTGATTCATTTCTTATGCGTTTCATTAGCCAATGCGGCTTCACAACAGGTTTCATCTTGATGGATAAGTTCCAAGAAACGTGCTTCTTCTTCAGAAGTGTCACGTAAAAGGTAAATTGCAAGTTTGAGAGATGAAATTTCACATTGTATCAACAATATTACCTCCAGACCATACACCAATTGAAAGGGTGTGAATCCATTTTCATTTTTCACTGAGGTTTTATATGCCCACAAGGCAGAGTACAGGATTAAATGCTAGTTTCGTTTATGAACCCCTATCATCCTTTGAAGCATTCACTTCAGGACTTTGTTGATGGCCTCAACTTTTTCATTTACTTGCAGATAATAAGGAGTAGAAATATCATGTGAAAGTCATAACTTGGTAGTTAACTCAGCCATCATGTGATTGTAAAAATGCAATCCATGATCTGTAACTATAGCTTGTGGTACACAAAACCGGGCAACCACGAGGTTGAAAAAGAAAAGAGAAGCCATCTCACCACTGTTGTTTAATGTTGGCATCACCTCAGCCCATTTTGTGAAATAGTCAACACCGACTATAATGTACCCATGCCCCCTGGCAGAGGTGGGGTTACATGTCATGAAGGCAATGCCCCATTTGGCGAATGGTCCAACAACGATGATAGGATGCAATGGTGCAAGTGGTAATCTAGATTTACGATCATAGATCTGGCATGTGTGACAACTTCTGACAGAAATTATGCAATCTTTGAATATGGAAGGCCAGAAATAACCAGCATAAAGAATTCTCTACGTGGTAGCATAACCATATAAGTGTCCACCACAAGCACCTGAATGGAAATCATTCAAAAATTTCTTGGCTTCCTCATGAGTGAGGCACCTTCATAAAATCGTATTGATACCACGACAATAAAGAGTGTCGCCAATGATTAGATAACCTTTGGCTTGGTATCAGTTACGTTGCTATTGCAAGCAAGAGGTATCAGGATAGAAGGTTTAGGTTTGGAGATAAATCAATATATCTCCATACCACACGTCAGATCACGAAATCAGGAATGGAGACTCCTCCAGAATTGATGGTTCTAATGTTGAATCAATGGTATTCGAGGGAAGGTTGCAAAGAAGCTCTACAAAGACTAGAGATTTCTTTGATTTGGATTTGATGAAGTCCAAATCAAACTCCTGCAAATGATGATCCATTTTGAGTATTTCCCCCCTAGAAATTTATGTGACAAAATATATGTCATAGGGTTGCAATCTGAAATGAAAATGGTAGCTAAGAAAGTGAAGTTTGATTCAAAATAAGCTCGTGGTAACTCAATGTACCACTTTGCAGCTAGACCAGTAAGCATTCTCTGAAAAAGAGGTAGTCTAACAGAATCATCATTCAAGGAGTTTGATGAACACCATAAATGAAAAGTCATGTCATGGTTGGACAGGTCTTCTCCAGGGTTTCCATTGAATTCCGAAATATTGGAAGGTAACTTATGAGGAATCATTGGCCACCAAGGTGCATAATGAATTGGGTCATTGGTGAGTCGGTTTAGATCTGGTAATTCAAGTGTCACAACGAAAGGAATCTATCTATTGAGGTCAGGTTGAGCATATCCAGGGTAAGATGGGATTTCCTGGGAAATAGGCCTTTGCATACCAGCATAAGGCATCTGTTGTCGGTAACCTTGATAAGGGTAAGTTTGTTGAGAAAATCTGACATAAGGTTTTTTTTTAGCACTGGGATACATTTGTTGCTGTCCAAACCCAACATAAGCTTGCTGACCAGGACCTGGCTAAACTGGTTGTTGACCAAACCCAGCATAATCTTGTTGTCCAAGTCCATTTTGACGTTTGTATTGCTGGAATTGTTGTTGTTGATATTGGGGCTACCAAGGCTGTTGAGTCAACTATTGTTATTGTTGGTACAATGGCTGTTGATTTAACAATTGTTGTTTCCCACCAATGTAAGGTTGACTAGGTTGTGAATACACTAAACCTGTGTAAGTCTGAGTCATTCCAATAAAAGGTAAACTAGACTGAAGTTGTTGGACTCCAGACACAAGTGGTTGTTATAAAACTGCCTAAGAAGGTTGGATCTCTATACCTGAAACTTGGTGTCTGAGGTTGAAGGGCCATCTTACACAAGTTGAGATACAATAATCTGAGATTGTGACTATGGTAAAGCTATAACAACATGTGTTGTAGGTATGGATGAGACAAATTTCATAGGTTGTGATGGATACAAAAGTCTAGGTTGAACGGGCACGGTTGGTTGCCACTGACAGACAGTCATTCTAGGCTGACCTAAAGACGATGACATACCGACATATGGTTACCCCCTAGAAAATGGAGGATAAGGAGAATGTGCATATTGTTCTCCATATGGGGATAGTCCAGTGTAAAGAAGATACATAGGACGATAACCAGATAAACCAACTTGATATGAACTTGATGGGTCCAGTTGTTCGGTATCCGTTAATGAAGAACAAGATAAAATTCCAGTACAGGACATTGGTGAAGACCAAGGGCTAGAAGCAACACCTGAGTGGGTTCCTAATAAAGATTGGTAACCCGATGGAATGGACGAAACATCATATAAGTGTGACTCAGGTGTCGCAGTAAACATCAAAGAGGTTGCGACAGAAGATTCTGCCATAGCCATAATAGATGGTATGGTCAGGATGTTGACTTTGCCATAGTCAAATGTAGAAATAAGTTTCCTAATGAATAAATGAGTGTCTAAAAGTAATCAAGATCAAAAGGAGCAGTGAAATGAGGAGTATGAGGATACAGATAAAGTCCAGTTCCAAAATGGAATGGAGTTTTGGGTGATTCTACCTCAGGTTCCTCTTCTATCAAAATCAAACCAGGTGGAAGAATTTCACCGTCTGGTCTGTAATAGATTTATGGTATTTGTTGTTGAGGTAAAGAGGAAGTCTCGATAGTTATGGATGTCTAAGGATATACCAGTCGATCTTCTTCCGGTAAGGTAACAAATTCTGATTGTTCAACCTCAAGATCCAAATGTTCTAGTAAAAGAACAAGTTTAGGTTGGGCTTCATGAAAAACTTCTGGTTCAAAAGTAACTTCTGATTGAACAGTGATGGGTTCAGGATCCACTTCTGGTTGAACAGATTCAGGTTCATAAGTAATTTCTTGTTGAACAACTTTAGATTGAGAATCAACTTGTTGTTGAACAACTTGGGTTACTGTTTCACTAGATTTAGTTCTAGTTTCCTCAGGTAATTGTGGAGATTCCACTTTAGTAATAGATGTACCAGTAACCATAGGAGTAACTGGGGTCATAGTACTTACCGGTATAGGTGTTTTTGGTAATTCAGATGAAGAACCAGAGGCTTGTGAAGTACTGGATCCAGTCAAACGAGACCGCTTTGACTGGATAGGTGTAGCTTCAGGCGGTAAAGGCGGTTTACTTGCTGCTCTCCGTGAATGACGGGGTAAGGGTTGATTTTCCTCCACGATTGCTGATTGATTTTATTACAAAAAAGAAATAAACAGAAATGGGTAATCTAGGTGAAAAGGTTTACTAAGCAATTGTGAACTGCAGAATACCTCTTGACGAACCAAGAAGTACGGGCAGGCAATCTCCCCAAATGCTGTGTTCGGTGTATCACAGTGTACAAGGCAGCCGAATCGGTTACCTAAGGGTGGATAGAAACCTAGTGTTTTCCTCCCATATATACCTGAAAGTACATGGAGACCCAATCCGTATTAGCGTTGTCTAATGCAAAACCACACAGTGAGAGAATTCCCATATACTTTACGTACTGTAACACCATCCTTTATACCCAAAGGTATGTGGACGAGATATGATATACTCATGTACATGGAATGAGGTATCACACTTGTAATGTATCGCAGACAAGTTAGCAACAGTTGCTATGTTTTACAATGCCAGAACACGTCTCTAGCCTAGAACCTATAAATGTTTTGTGTTAGGTGACAATGCTCCATTAGGTTAATTGATGTTAATTTTAAGTTGATCTTGATTAAGAATTTTCCTTTCAAGGTTTCCCACGTGATGTATTTTCAACTCCTAGAATGCAACTAATATGATAAGCATCCTTTTCATTCAATTTTGAGAATGAAAACCTTAGCTAGTAGGTATAGAGCAATCATATTCTTGTAATCAAAGAGCAAAGAACACATCTAATGCAATTTCCCTAAACTATTCCTATGAGCACACACAAACTTTTTAATGCCAAATACAAGTTTTTCTTTTCAATTCCCTTAATGTTGTGATGAACAAAAAGAAACAAATGCACATATAATCAATCAATATTTTTACAATAATGAAGACTTTACGACAATTCCGTTTTGAAAGAAATGAAGACTTTTATGACACTTTCTTTTGGACAAAGATTAATCGACTATAAACTAACTTTGACAATGAATTGATAGTGATAAAGAAATCATTTAAGAAACACTAAAAAATCAATGACAAAGTAGGGCTGCAAAGGAAACACAAATTGATTTCAGAGACACAAGCATCATTGACCTTTCAACAAGCAGAAACAGAAGGAAATTTGGCAAAAAATCAACTCAAAGGATGGATTTTTTTCCTAAGGAGGATCAACACAGCCTTGAATGGGAGACAGTGTGCTTCAGAGCACTATCCTCAAGCCAAGGGTGCTCTGCAGCACTCTGTCTCTAGACCAAACCTGTGCTGGTGCCAAAGAGGCCATCCTAGGGGCTTACAAGCACAATTTTCACCAAAAAACACTTCAAAAAGGCTGAAAGAAGATCAATGGAAATAGGTAAGGTCTATTAGAGTGTACTAGGATGAAGGTAAGCTACTTGGAATGATGATCGTTCCCCATCAAAGTTGCCAATTTTTTATGAGGAATTTTGCATCTACGGATAAATACTAATTCCCTAGGTAGGTAGCTATACCTAGAACAATAGATTTAAAGCGCTTATCCTTTTTCTATAGATGATAAATAAGACAAGGGAATCAAAGGACCTACTTTTTCTTTCGCTTTCCTTTTGTCTCCTTTGTATGACTCCTGTCGCTCCTTCTCAAACTTAACTCACTCAAAAAGTACCTACAAGCATAAACAGAAGACAGAGAACCAATCAAAGCAAGAGATCTATCGACTATAAGTAAATGGAATTAGATACATTCACACATATATAAACATCATATATCAAGATAAGCATATGGAAAAAGGTATAAATAACTTTATTAAGTAGAAGGAAGAATTATAACCATGAAGTCTGATCCATTGCCACTCTTCCATCTTTGGTTCCAACCAACATCACATCAATAGCATAACACTCTGGTAGCATAAAAATACTTTCTTGCACTCTCAATTCTCACACCAACAATATCTCCTTACAAATTCTCAAAGTCTAGCCCCTTGGTCACTTAGATGAGTGCTCAATTTATAGGAAAATGGAGGAGGTTTGGTCATAAATGAGGGTATTGAATGGCCTTCCAAACTTAGAGTTAGTTTCCATGAAGGAAGGGATGAGAGGATAGGAGGTTACTTAAATCATTCCATATCCTGAGCTCATAGGAGATGATAAGTGTGGCAATCTTCTAGATTGCTCTAGAATATAAGAATATTCCAAGAACCCTATGTGATTCACTCAATCTCGCGCAGCGCAGGTCAAAGTGGGCATAAGTGTTCTATATAGCACCCTAACATGGGACTACCTGCACTGAAGCACACTTACCCCTATCCAAGGCTGCACTGGTCCCTCAAGGAGGTAATTCTGGAGGGCTTCAGGACAAGAAACTCTTATGGAATGAGGCATTCAAAGTGGTGACTTGTCTAGGGCATGCAGCAATTGAATTAGGGTTTGATGAGCCCTAATGATACTGATCTGAATGATGGGAGTGATATGCCCAAATGGATCTGTAATAAATCTCCATGGGAAAAAGTCTTTGTATGCAATATGGAAAGAATTGACAAATATGCTCCAGAGTAGTAGTGACCACAGGAAGTTGGTGCTCAAGGAAAAGCTTCGAAGTATCAAGATGTAGAAGAATGACTCAATTCAGAATTATCTAAGTAGGTTCACACAATGTGGTGATGAACTTAAATGAGTCAGGGTCACTTTACTAGATGATGATTTGATGAGCCTAGCCCTTCTAGGCCTTCCCAAGGGTTGGCATAACTACCAAGATTTAGTAAATGGGAGGGATAAACTACCAAATTGGGAGTGACTTTGGTTTGATTTGGTAGAAGAGGAGATAAGGTGGAATATTAGAGATGGGACCTTATCCAAAGAAGAGGAAGGGTACTTTGCATTACTCTGCAAATGAAATAAATCAAAGGGAAAGAAGTCCAAAGGTGAGTCTAATTCCATCCAAGAGCACAAGAATAAATACTTGTCCAAAATCAAGTTCTTTCGCTGTCATGAATACGAGCACTATCAAGGAAAGTTTTAAGGATGGAAATTTATCTTAATGATTAGAAACCTTGGCAAATCTCACTAGTCCATAATATGCAAAATATAAAATGATTGGTGATATTTTAGTAAAAAAATTCAAACTTCTAATGGTTTTATATAGTCTCTATAAAATTTTGGTGATCTTTAAGGTAAAATATTATTTTCTTATAAATTTTGGGCGAATCAATTTTAGGAAAAAATGGGAATTGGCGAATCCTTTTTTTGGAAAAAGCGTGGAAAATTAGTCCTTCTGTGAATATTAGCCCCTAAAATTTTCCCTGAGCACTATGCCACAAAGTGTCCACAGAAGAAGGTAAGAAAGAAAGAGTTTGTAGTAGAAGCAGAGAGTGAAGCTTTAGCTTCACATTTCAAACTTGAATTTACTCTCGTCACATGCATGGCAAGTACAATGATGGGAATTGTTTGGTATCTCGACTGCGGCGCCTCATTCCATATGATGGGGTACATAGATTTCTTCAATGACTTAGAGGAGAAATGCCTCAAGCATAACATTGAGTTTGGAGACAACAGAAAGTATATCATGACCTGTATTGGTACAATCACCTTTCAGAGGGAGTCGAGCTCCCCTCTTAGGCTCAAGGATGTGCTGTGTGTACTAGGTCTAAAGAAGAATTGGGTTTCCATCGTGATTCTAGAAGATCATGGCTATGATGTGATATTCAGCATAGGAAAGGCATTCTTGAGACACATCACCATGGAATAGGTGAAGAAGATCGATGTGTGAATCAAGAACCTATATGCACTTGAGGTAGAATATGCATGCAAAGCCTTGAGGAGAAAGGAAAAGGTTAGAGACTTGGTGGTTGAGAGGGAGCTTTACCTCTCAAAATGGAGCCTCAAAAGCAGCATCAACAAGTTTTGGAGCAACGACTAATGGAGAAGTAGAGAAGAGGAAAAGTGGAGACATCCACTAAAGTAGATACCTCCAGTAGGGAGGAATTTTGAGCCAAGTGGGAAAACAGAGTACATGCATCCATACCTCCAAGTGTGAGGTGGGGCGATGTGAAGCCCTAGTCTCAAAATTGCAGAAATTTGGGAAGAGCCCATTGAGGTGTTCTCCTTGTGGGTCATTACCTTTCTATGGGGCCCACAATGTTCATTAGAAGAAGGATCAATGTCAGTAAAATACTTAGGAGTGCAGAGGAGTGTTGACAGTAGAGTAGGAAGCTCAGTAGTAGAGTCATCATTAAAGTTTTCCCAGTAGACAATTGCAAACACAATTGATTCAATTTGCTTTTTTTTCTTGGATGCTTCTCAGTTGAAGATGTTACAGTAGTAGAAAAAACAAGGAGAAGTGTTTCATGCAGTACATTTAAAGGTGTTGTATCGGGGTAGTTGTGAATCCATTAATTGCTTAGAGGGAATGTTGAAAATGCAGCAAGAAATTCCTAATTTAATTTTGCCTTTGATTAAATTAGGATAAAATCAAAATTCCACATCAACAAATAACTTCAATGATTTAACTAAGTTGAAACATTTTTTATCACTCAGTTAGCTTAGTTAATTTGAGTTGGGGGCATGAACTTGAGTTGTGCGCAATGATTCTTAAATTTTAGGAGCCTAGGTTGAGTTAATTTCAGTTGTAACAATTTAATTTAGTTAAATTGAATTATGGTGATCCAGGTGGATATTGGTGGCCACCCACCTATTCCACTTGGAGCCTCACCATTGCTTCTTTCAGTTCCCTTAATTGTAGCACAGTTTCAGTTTCCTTAATTGTAGAACAGTTTACTAGTTTTGGCATTTTTTGGGTCTTAAAGTTCCAGAGCCATTTTGAGGCCCTAAACGATGTTTTTTCTTGGAAAACAAAAAAATGTGAGTCTTTCACTCATGTTTGGAGTTGAATGTTGTATTCCTTGGATAGGTATTTCTAATGAGGTATTGTGTGTGTCAAACAGAGATCATATGCCAAAGTTACGACCCCAGGAAGTTGATGTTACCCCAACAAGGCCCACAATTTTGGCGCTTCATCTCCTAGGGTTAGGTTTTTGGATGTTTGGGGTTTCCCATCATTTCTCAATAATAAATAGGCCTTCCAACCTCATTGTAACACAGTTCAAAGGCATGTAGCCGTCACATCTATCCTCAAAGATAAGCTACCATCACCCGAGCTAGTTTATTTCCATTTTGTTTGTAAGAATCTTTCAATTCTTTGATATTAATAAAATGAAGATTTATTTTTGTTGCGTCTTTGTGTTTATTTTTATACAATTATTCTATTGTATTACTGCATAAGTCTGGATCATATGGTTAGTTAAACTAGTTCCAACTCTTGGAGGAACTAGTCGAAGGACTAGCAGTGGGGTGTAACTTCAGTGTAGTTAACTGATCAATCAACCTAAATTAACTCATGCATGCATGAAATTCAAGTTACCCAGTTGAGATTGGAGTTCAAGGGTAGTGTATTATCAGTTGTAGAATTTTCCAAGTTGTACAGGTGGTACATGCAGTCAAAGAAGTGTCTAAAGGAATTTCGTAATTCTCAATGAGCAATTTCCCTAATTAATAGGGGCCAATTCCTCATCAAACAGAACACGGAAATAGGAGCTTGGAGGGTCGAAAGTTTTGGTAAGTATTGGCTAGGTTTAGGCAGTCAACAGAGGATATAAAATACTTGTGCAGATTGTGCTCGAGCTTAAGCAAGCATATTGTATTCATCCAAATTCTTTGATTAATGCAATACAGATAGGAAGGGATTTGAGTATTTTATTTCCCCTAGATAAATATTTGTGTATGTGTGTTAAATCATGATTCATGTTTTTTTATATGTGTTCTCAATCGTGAATTTTCTTTCGCAATGAGTATAGTAGGTTTGAGTATTATGTCTATTGAAGGAAATGTAACAATGTCCGGTCTTCATAAATGTACTTTTGATATTTGTACTTATTGAAGAAAATAAATATTATTTTTATAATATATGTCAATGAGTTTCTTTCTCATTGAATTAGTTCCAACACTAGTTTAAGTGTTATAGATGAGTCAAATAGTCAAAAGGAAGTGTTGAAGGCCTTAAGGGCATGTTACACCTTGTATAGATATGTATTAAAGTGAAAAGAATACCTCCAAGAAAATTCAAGTCTCCTCCTATGATAAGGCACCATCAAGAAGCTCCTTCAAGCATGCAACACCACCTAAAGAACCATATAAATTACACTCTTCAATTACGCCTGCAAATAGTTGACTAGTCGGCCTTCTAGTCAACCTAAATGGAGGGACAATCCTCTATTTATAGAGATTTTCCACTCTAATACAATGCACTGATTCAGCTCTAAAATCTGCAACAGAAAGAAGTAGAAGAGGAATAAAGGAAGCTGAAGAAAAAGGGTCTACAAGAGCAAGGAAGTAAGAAGGAAGAACAATGAAGAAGAGGATTGTTTCTAGGGATAGAAATAGTCACACGTGCAAGGAGAAGAAGGAGAAATGTATGGATATGATAGCAGGGATAAGCATTCAATATTATTGTGTTGTTTGGGTTTTAAATTAAGGTCTACAAGGCCTCACTCTAAGAGTGAAGAAGAGACTCTGACAAACAAAGGAAGAAGGAATAAGGCTGAGGAAGAAGAGGACTATTTCTAGGGCTAGAAATAGTCACACATGCGGAAAAAGAAGAGGACAAGTCTGCAGTTGGTGAACAGTCCATGTCACATCATTGTTTGGGTGAGAAATCAAGCCTACAAGGACTCCCAAGCCTATTGAAGGAGCCTATCTCTCTAGTGAAAGTGGAAAGGAGGTGGAAGGACCCTAGGATGAAGTGTCGGGGGACAAAGTGTTGGAAGGAGGAAGGCCATGTCCAGGGGAACAAAGCGCAGAAAGGAGGAGAGGACTTGACTTATGCTTGAAGGATATTCTAAGTCAGGGTTCTAGGGTTTGGAATTGTTCAATAGAAGCTTCAATAAGAGAAATTCACTAAATGGTTTTCCTCTCAAGAGAAGAGAGGTTTTGGCCCTGACAGAGAGCCAATAACTTGTGTTGTTTTTTTGTTTGGTAGCAATTTTATGAAGTACACACATATGCACTAATAAGAAGAAAAGAATAATAAGATAATAAGGAAGAGTAAAAATACTCCACAAATTGTTATCAAGTAACAAATAATCACACTACTCTACTTTGCCCTAGATTCTTCAACAATGTTTTAGTACATTATATGAGCAATTTCAAATCTACATTAAAATTCTACATCAGAGTCTTAATTGTCTCAACTTTGTTTTTTTGGAAAACCAAAAATTATGCCACAAACTTATGAATATTATATTTAAGGCTATCCCAAAAAAATCCTTCTTGACCTTGTGGTAAGTTTTTTAAAATCATGAGTGCCCTCCTATAGGAGAGGTGTCCAATTCCAAAAGAACCTTTTGTTTGAGTTGAGATTTCTTACATAGACATAAGTGATCTTTGCACCACAGTGAATCATTTTTCCAAATAAATGTATCAGATGCATTGGGATATTCTTGCAACTTTTGAATGAGTATCAATATGTCTTCACCATTTTTACATTCATCCCTTGCTTCAGTTATCCAATCAGGTTGTATAATAGAAATGGCACAAAGAAATGCCTCCACATCCTCATCCCTTCTTAAGAGTGCATCTGCAACCACATTTTGTTTCCCTTTTTTGTAGATGATTTCAAAAGCATAACCCAACATCTTTGTGACCCATTTTTGCTACTCTTCTAAAGATAACCTTTGTTCCAAGAAGTATTTAACATTATCATGATCTATTTTTACTTTGAAATGTCTTCCCATTAGGTAAGGGTGACATTGCTTCAATGCATGTAGTATTGCCAACATTTCCTTCTCATAAATGGGTTTTTGTAAATACTTTCCCTTGATTGAATTACTTTTAAAAGCAATGGGTCTTCCTTCTTGCATTACAATAACACCAATGTCATTTCCTAAGGGATCACATTCCACAATAAAGGTTTATGTGAATTCTGGTGTAATTAAGACCGAAGCTTGACATGTTGCCTCTTTAAGACATTTAAAGGCCTTAGTTACTTCTGGAGTCCAAAAAAATGCAACTTTTTTCAATAATGTTGTTAGAGGTGCTGCTATTTTCCCATAATTCTTAACAAACTTGTGATAATACCCTGTAAATCCAAGAAATCCTTGAAGATGCCTTAAAGTTGTGGGAATTTTGCATCCCTTGATGGATTTAACTATTTTAGGGTTTACCTTAACACCCTCATGAGATACAATATGACCCAAATATTCCACTTCTTGTACCCCAAAGAAACACTTGGATAATTTTACATATAATTGTTTCTCCTCCAATAGTAATGTTGTTAGAGGTGCTTCTATTTTTTCATAATCATTAATAAACTTGCGATAATACCCTATCAAGCCGAGGTATCCTTGAAGATGCCTTAAGGTTGTGGGAATTTTCCATCCCTTGATGGCTTTAAATTTTTTAGGGTCTACCTTAACACCCTCATGAGATACAATATGACCCAAATATTCCACTTCTTGTACCTCAAAGAAACATTTGGATGGTTTTGCATATAAATGTTTCTCCTACAATAGTTTGAGCACCCTGTCAACACATTGAACATGATATTTCCAGGACTTGTTGTAGATTAATATATCATCAAAAAATACTAACACAAGTTTTCTAAGGAAGAGTTTTAAAGTGGAATTAATCAAACCTTGAAATGTAGAAGGTGCATTTGTAAGGCCAAAAGGAATGACCAAAATTTCATAATGACCTTCATGAGTTCTAAATGTTGTTTTTGGAAAGTCTTTTGTCTTCATTCTAATTTGATGATATCCTAAATGAATATCCAGCTTAGTGAAGTGAATTTCTCCATGTAGTTCATCCAACAATTCATCAATGAGAGGAATGGGAAAGTTATATTTAATAGTGAGCTCGTTGAGCTCTCTATAATTTGAACACATATGACATGATCCATCCTTCTTGTGCACCAATACCACTGGAGAAGAGAAAGGACTTTGGCTAGGTTGTGTTGTAACATACTTTATTTTTAATAAGTTATTTTTTATTTTAAAAGAGGGTATAAAAAAATAAAGGAAAAAAATGGAAATATGAAAAAATAGAAAAAAAAACAAAAAGATCAAATAAAAACCCATCAAAAGAAAATCATAAAATTGTATAAGTGTGCTGATTTAAATGCCACTTCATAGAAATAAATTACATTGTAATAAATCAAGGTTTTTGTGTGCAACTTGTTTTCATGCCACAACCTTTTCTTCTTATTTGAATCACACAATTTAATCTTGATCAAAACATTTAAATTTATGTTTTAGATTAGTGAATAAGTTCACCAAACTATTTAACCTTGGTCGAACACTAGAAGATAGGATAGAATAGGATAAATTAATGGCCTAATTTTTTCAAATTTTGGCCAAACTTGTATTAGATTAGGATTAATTAGTGAATTAGTTAAATAATGGTTGCTAGTCTAAATGCATCAAAGTTAGATTAAATTTCAATTAGCATTTAATTACCTTTTTTAAACGTTGATTAATCTTATGTAAATAAACATTACATGTTTTTTAGTCAAGGTCATATATGAAAAAATGCAATTTGTCCTGAAGCGATAAAGTGAAAATACAAATCAATAGTGATCCGGCTCCCCACCCAAATTAATGGTGAGGAAGCCACTTCACACCCCCTCACTTTGATATTGGATAACAGTAGGGGTTGCGAAAAGTTGTTTTACCCACGCGAGCCCCCCATGAACATGTCACCACCTTCATGCTTCGCACCCCCCTCACGCATTACCACTTACCACTACCACCCCCCCCGAAATCCACCTATCTATCTTCCCGCACCTCCCGATACCACGTCAACGGTAATATCTCCCGCACCTTCTACCTCCAACCATTGCATGCCACATGCCCCTATCCATTGGTGCATATCCGTTACCGTTATCCATTCCTTCCATTATTGTTCTCCCTTTGCATTAAATGCCCATTCTTCCGATTAGTAACGACTTCCCTGTAAAGGTAAATTAATCTCAATTATAAATAATCCCCTCACCCATTACACCTATTTTCGTAAACTACTCTTTCACTATTTGATTTCAATGTTCCTGTTTTTACAGTTTATGCCACTGTCGAGCCTACAAACAGTACGTGTCATCTTAAGGTATCCATGTTCCTTTTTCTCTTATCCTTCATTACAGTTCTGTTATCATGAATCTTCAGAAGAAGGACAAGCCATCTTCCAGTTCTTCTGCATTACAGTAAAACCCAAAGGCCTCTGATGCCTTAGACGTGGACCACATTCCATTAGCTGACCAGTATTTTAAAATAATAGTCACATACTTTCAATTCGACATGTTCAAATTACACAATTGGCTTAAACAAGCCTATATCAACTCTGCAGATGACATAAATCTATGGGAATCCCTTTTTCCCCTATACATGTTTCCTCAAAACTATTCTTTTCCTGATCTAGTCATGTGGTGCCAAGCTAAGTATAACCCTTTGCAGAGAGCTATGGTGGCTCAGAATGGAGACATTCTAATATCTATCACCCCAAATATTATCAACAAGATGATTTTGATCCCTGAAAACAATTCCCTTAGATTTTTTTCCACCGCAGTTAATGGACCTATATAAAAAGCTCACCTTCCCTCAAAGAGCTCATATTTTTTAGATCTTTCTCCCTGAAGATGTTGAACTCGCTAAAAATAATTCTTCTTATCCAGCATCCATGTTCCCTGAGAGAGCTAAACACATCATTTCCCTAGTTTCTTTCTTATTAGGCTACCAAATATATCAATGGGTAGATGAAGTTAACCTAGGTTATCTATCCATTTTCTCTAAAGAAAAAAAACACGCCTTCATGTATAATTATAATTAATTCTTGGTTGAAGCTATGCACGAGCAATTCATGAATATAAGTACTAAAGGAGTGTTTAAATACTCCTCTGTGCTAGTACATATATAGGTTACCTATTGTTCTACACAAGCAGGATGATAAAAAAGTGAATTAAACAGTCACACAGTGGACCTCATTGATTAGGAAGAACTCAACTGAGTTCATATTTTCAGACTTCATTGATTGTTTCATTCACCCAGTTGCATAGCTTCTCAACAGCCAGAGTGAACCCAGGATCAGTACAGAAATCAAAAGGATCCTGCATCTCAGTGATCAAGCTAGAACATGAGACTGGTATCTTTACCAGAACTATATAGAGATTAGAGTATATGGTTGTGAATTGGCTCCATATAAATTGCCCAAATATGTTCCAATGAGAATTTTCTCTCTAGAATATATTAGGAAAATGATTAATATGGATGAGTTTCATTTTATTTCAGGGAAGAGGAAATCTCAGTTCAAGATAAAGTCACAAGTAGGATCATTCATTTGTAATACTAGATCAATATGTTTAGAAGCAGATGCAATACTCAAACAGATGGGTTTCCAACCGAGCTTCACCTGGTCTTATGTCCCATTCAATATTATTTCAAACATGAGGGTGGAACTGAAAACCACACCTTACAATTATACATCAAGACTAGAGATTGAGAAGTATAGAAATCAAGAAAAATGGAAGGAGAATACTCTTCAAGAAGCAGAAGAATAGGTTTTACCTCCTTCTACTCTTCAAACTCCTAGTTCTCAAACTAAGAACGACAAGAGGCCCAAAGAAGGATCTTCATCATCAACAGTTGGAGAAAAGGAATTCGTTCACTATCAGAAGAAATCACACATTGACTCCAAAGGCACTACTATTACTCAGGGTCAGAAGGAGCCTATCATCATCAATTTTGATGATTCATAGGTATCTGTAGGGACAAAAGAACATCTAATCACTACTCCATCTTCTTCTTCAGCTTCACAAAATTTGTTAGACATCACCCCGTTGAGAAATCTAGGGAAATTTAAGAATTAGATTTCTCTTAACTATGATAACTTCTTGTGATATTGTTATCTATATTTTTCTTCTTATTATTAACATGGGTTATTATCATCAACCAGCTATCAAAACAAGAAGATCAATAATGCAAGAGTACACAAGATATTGGCAACAAGCCAGGGAAGAAACCACTCCAAATCATGAGAGGAAAAACCCTTTGAACTCTTTCTTATAGAATCTTTATTGATGAATTCCAAGACCCAAAATTTGACTCAAGAAACCTTTAGAGATCAACTAACAATACCTCCAAAATGTACCCAAACAAGTCTTTCTTTCTACAACTTCGGATAGCACAATTGGTCTGCAAACACTCTATGATAGTCTACAAATGTGATCAAGGATAGGCTCACCTAGCCTTCCTATATCTTTGATTTCCTTGGAGATTGATATGGCAT
This sequence comes from Pinus tabuliformis, assembly GCA_031772625.1. Lineage (NCBI taxonomy): Eukaryota > Viridiplantae > Streptophyta > Pinopsida > Pinales > Pinaceae > Pinus > Pinus tabuliformis. The sequence goes on along the minus strand of CM062820.1, from coordinate 774,419,384 downwards.
ATCATGACCCTTTTCCTCGAGCTTGGAAAGAGCTTTCTTGATTCCGAGAGAGTGATTGTCTTAGAAAAGCGAGGATAGATCTATCAACTACAATATATAGTCCACACGTGCAAGGAGGGTTAGGGCTATTCTAGCCCTTTTATGACCTCATTCTCCTTGCAAACTTCTTGTTCCTTCTAGTGGTTGCAATATTGAGACTTTAACCCAACAATATGCCCGTAAAAGATTGTTCCCTAGCTTAGATCTAAATGTTGCATGAGGGAACAAACTTCTTATGTTATTTAGGATGAGGGAACGTACTTCCTCTTGGACTGCAACTTCTTCTCTTCAACCCTTTCTCTTCATTTATCCTTCCTTGAGAGAATGAGATAGATTTGTGTTGGAGGAGTGTTACAGGGAAAAGTGTCAATGCAGAACTGCTAATCCCACTAAGGTGTGGTAGCTACCTTAGAAACAAAGAAAGTAAAGCTACTTTCGTTTTTCCTTTATGAAATATAGATGAGAGAAGAACAAAGGAGACCAACCTCTGTCTTGCGCTTGGCTCCTAGTTCGATTCCTCTCTCTTCTGATAGTCCTTTGCTACTTGCTTCTTTGTATGCCCAGCTTCATAGAGTACGTGTAGAATCAGAGTAGCATAACACTATACAAGAACATGGATCTATAATCATAAACAATCTAGGATTAGATGTAAATTGACCATACAAATGCATAAAACATAAATGACACAAGAGTATGGAGGAAAACTTGAATAGCTTTTATTGATAATCAAGAAAGAGCCAAGGGAGTTACAACCAGTTGTTCTGACCCAGCATCATCCTCTCAGCAAGTAAGCCCTTCTTCACCTCATACAAAGCTTAGATCACACAACACTATGATGTTGTCTCAAGAAACCAACATCAATTCCTTACAAGATGCAAAATTCCAGCCTCTGGATCTCTGAGATGAGGGATCCATATATAGATATCTGTAAGGGAGATGAGTCAGCTTGTGATTTGATTAGTGTCTTCTCTCCGATAGTTCTTGCTTCCACTTGGAGATTGATGATCTCTTACTCATCCTTGGTCGAATTCAGATAGGCAAGTGTCATAGGAGAAGTTTCTGGAAGATTCCATGCTTCTCCACCTTGGCGGATTGACACTGCCATTTGTCACTTCTCACCCATCGCACCCCATAGAAGGGATTTTTGAAATGCAACGCACCCACAAAGTGTACTTAGGTGAGATGCAACGCACTTTGCCTATGGAGCAGGTGAAATGATCCTATTTTGACCAGTTCTGAGTGATTTTTCATGGAGAACTTCTGGGAGAAGCTGTAATCAGTTGACGTTGTTCCTTTAAGGGTTAGAACAACACTTTTAGGGACTTAGGAGCCCTTAGTTTATGGACATTTTATGCTTGGTGTTGCAGTGCCCAAAAATGTCTATAACAGTTGCCCCCTAAAGCATGAGGTCGTTAATCTTTTTTTTGATGTCGGGTGAAATGCTTGATCATGAGGATCCAAAGTTCTTTCAAGCTGGGAGGAGACCTGTAATAAGATACAATACAATACATTGTCTTCATAATATTTTGATGATCTAGCTGAGGTGGGAATTCCCATGCTCAACGTTATAAATTCATTTTCATGTACATAGGATAGACAATCGTCTGAGTGTAGACTGATGATTCTGGTAGAGCCATCATCCCTTTGATTGGATGATTATCTGTGCAATAACGATGGACATTTTGATGTCTTTATTTCCCTGAATATATATCGCAGCCCGTATGGATGAAACTAGATCCGGGGTCTTCAATCTCGGTTGATCTTCACTCGAAGTACAAGTCGATCCATGTGAGAGATGTTCTGGAGTCGAACATGGAAAGACATCGCCTGATTACCAGCCAATGATGTAAGCTGTTAACAGGCGCGAGAGGAATCACCAATAATGATAATGACCCTCAAGGTAATGCAGTACAATTCACGTGGTGTGAATAAAGGACTTGGTGTCGAACACCACGCAAAATCTTCCGGTCGAAGGCGATTGATGTAAACCTGTCGCCAGAAGTGAGAAACTTGACATTGAGGCATGCAAGCTTCAAAGTACTGAACGGGGTGTTCCTAGATCGACTTCTTGGATAATGAGCTGATGTTGAAAATAAGCGATCCGTAATAGGAGGGCCTTAATGAATCCCACATCAATGACACGGAACAGAGCAAATGATTTTAATGGAGGTGAAAACGATCTGGTGATATAAGGTTCAGGGTGGCGGTCATGAAAGAATGGAGCGTAAATGTATTGTAGCGGGTGAGACACAGGTGAATTCTCTGAATGACTTCTCTTGAACATATCGGCGACACTGACGTGATGGATTGGTACCATTAACCCCAAATGTGGATGGTGTGATGGGACCATGGCGATGTGACCGGTGAATGAAACAAACCAACCCGACTTGGATGCGGAGTGAAAATGTCATGTTCAAGAGCGACTTGCTACCAACAAAGTTTCTTCAAGTTTTCTTCCCAATATTTCCCCAGTCATTGCTGACCAGTACCTCTTTATTTTTGTCAAGCTTGAGGAGGATAACATATGCTTGTTCTATAATTTTCCCTTCGGGCAAACCCATCGCTATGTTTTAATGAGCCTAGCGATAGTGAAACTCGTTCTTGTCTGCTATGGACAAGTTTGTCGCTATTAGGTTTTAACGAGTTTAACGACAAAGATAACTCGGTCCTTTTCAATTTTAGAGAGTCTGAAAAGGGACGTAAAGGAAACTACAAAAATGCTTTTTTGTCATCTAATCCCTTAAGTCCGAAAAAGTATAAAACAATACAGAAGGGATGAATTTTCGATACTTTTAACGAGCCGAACAAAAAAAGCGCTCGATATTTTTGTGTAATAATCCCTCAGGTCCAAAAAGATTAAAATCTAAAGGAGAGATAGCACTTCCGGTCCCTTTAACGAGCTGGAGAGGCCAATGGCTTGGAAATCTTTTCATATTTTACGAGTCAGAAGAAAAGAGCTTAAAGGAGACTCGTCTTTGAGGAACGAGTGATAAAATTGGGTAGCAGCTGATTCCAGGGAAGGTTTAGAATTTTACAATCACGACAGTGTTACAAGGATGGCTAATAGGATCACTCTTCGGATCTGTTCCTCAAAAGGGGTAAACAATCAAATGGAGGTGAATGATCGGCCAATACAGAGTGGAGGTGATGATGAGAACATGACTAAGGCTTTAAAGGCTGAAGTACTACATTCACGATGGTTATTTATCGGGAAATAGTTCATTTTTTAATGAGCTTAAACGCGGGGAGAAACATTTGCTCATGAATTATGTTTATTTGTTAACAAGCTTGAACTATGCGCTAAAATTGCTCGATTAATCCAGTCATATAATAAGAATGTCTCATATATGAAAACGACAATTTTTAGAGTTTTTCCCCACATCCTTTCTTTATGCAAGTTAGGAAACGACCAATCCTATGAGTTTAAAGGGTTAGAGGACCTACAAATTTAAAAAGATAAATAGTCGCTCTCCGCTTGCACGCCAAAATGTTTGCATGCCCCCAAGTATAAAATAAAGCTTCAAGGTCACCTTTTGTTCTACTGACAAAACATTTGTTTTATCAAGAAAGGTCTACCTCTTTCAAGTTACCAAAGATTGTTCTATTCACAGCGCAAACAAAACATTTCTTCGGCGATGTCTACCGAAATAGACAAAGGTGAGACAATCCACTCACATAACTTTGATGAGGGAATCTTGTTCTAGTCTAACCCCCTTTTCCAATCACAGACAGGAGTACAGACTAGTCATATATCTCTCGCGGAAACCTACCCTATACCCGAAGTCTTCTTACCAAAGTAGACCAGGGTGCATGCCCCCTGGGTTTCAGTCATGTCCCCCAAATCACTCACGCTCATCAGGTGGACGAACTAGAGATTGATGAGACATTCCTTGTGTGAAAAGGCCATTCAGGGATGGTATATGACTATTTGCTATGTGTGATCTGGGAAATGAAAGCTGGTCTACGAGCTTGACCACTCTTCCTTCGTGCGAAAAACACATTACTCTAAAGAGTGATGAGACAATGGCTCCCATGCAATAAATATAGTCTCGTCCAAGGAGCAGATTATAATCCAGGGGTCCTTGGACTACCATTACATTCATATGAATAGTTTTCCCTCTCAATGTTATGGGCACATTGGGAAGGATCCCTAACGGTCGACTGGTTCCTTTGTCAAAGCCTGTTAGATTTCTCATCTCAGGCAAAAGCAATGGTGAACCAAGCGCTTTCCAAGCAGTCGAGGAAAGGATACTCATAGAAGCCCATTCATCTATGATGGTACCAGCCATAACCATTCTATATATTTGAGCAATAATTCGGAATGGTACACTAGCCAGTTAACGGGGTCTGCCTAGTTGATTCCAGTCAAAGGAAACAACTAGGTTGCTTGGAGATGGGACTGAATAGACGGCCAGGTACGACTCTAATGAACTTCCTTCCTGTGGTAAAGGAATGGGTAAATTGACCCCATGTTCATCGGAGTCTGTGCTTACAAAAAGAATTTGGATGGTGTCATCCTTATTCTCTTCCGTGACTGTATCATCTGAAGATGGAACCTCTGAAGGCAAGACCGGGTCAACTGCCGCCTCGACCTTTTGAATTTCATCTGGTATGGTTTCAGATGGTTTGTCTTCAATGATAGATGCTTCGACCGACCACCTGGGCGGGTCAGCCGGATTTTCAACTAGAGATGGACTCGACAAGAGTTTTTTATATCCAGGAGGAAGTCGTAGCAGTGAAACCGGACGATCGTCCAAAACTCTTTTAGCCTCGTCTAAGAAGGGAAAACGGTGGATGGCATGATCGCCTTCGCACAGTTTACAGGGAATCTATATTTTCCTTTTTGTTCTGGGGCTTCACTTTCACTAGTCGACGGTGTGTTTTCAACATGATCATCAGAGGTTGACGACACCGAGTTGTGCAAACGAGGATACCAGTCCCTTAAGATCCGAGGGATGCAGGGACAATCTCTATGATAGTGGTATCCTTTGTAATTGATACATCGCGATTTAGACCTGGTCGGTGCAGTGTGTGGATTTTCGCTAGACGATGCTTGGTTGCCCCCTTTCACTTTTGGCAAACCCATCGCTATGTTTTAATGAGCCTAGCGATAGTGAAACTCGTTCCTGTCTGCTATGGACAAGTTTGTCCCTATTAGGTTTTAACGAGTTTAACGACAAAGATAACTCGGTCCTTTTCAATTTTAGAGAGTCTGAAAAGGGACGTAAAGGAAACTCCAAAAATCCTTTTTCGTCATCTAATCCCTTAAGTCCGAAAAAGTATAAAACAATACAGAAGGGATGAATTTTCGATACTTTTAACGAGCTGAACAAAACAAGCGCTCGATCTTTTTGTGTAATAATCCCTCAGGTCCAAAAAGATTAAAATCTAAAGGAGGGATAGCACTTTCGGTCCCTTTAACGAGCTGGAGAGGCCAATGGCTTGGAAATCTTTTCGTATTTTACGAGTCAGAAGAAAAGAGCTTAAAGGAGACTCGTCTTTGAGGAACGAGTGATAAAATTAGGTAGCAGCTGATTCCAGGTAAGGTTTGGAATTTTCCAATCACGACAGTGTTACAAGGATGGCTAATAGGATCACTCTTTGGAGTTGTTCCTCAAAAGGGGTAAACAATCAAATGGAGGTGAATGATCGGCCAATACAAAGTGGAGGTGATGATGAGAACACAACCAAGGTTTTAAAGGCTGAAGTACTACATTCACGATGGTTATTTACCGAGAAATAGTTCATTTTTTAATGAGCTTAAACGCAGGGAGAAACATTTGCTCATGACTTATGTTTATTTTTTAACGAGCTTGAACTATGCGCTAAAATTGCTCGATTAATCCAGTCATATAATAAGAATGTCTCATATATGAAAACGAAAATTTTTAGAGTTTTTCCCCACATCCTTTCTTTATGCAAGTTAGGAAACGACCAATCCTACGAGTTTAAAGGGTTAGAGGACCTACAAATTTAAAAAGATAAATAGTCGCTCTTCGCTTGCACGCCAAAAGGTTTGCATGCCCCCAAGTATAAAATAAAGCTTCAAGGTCACCTTTTGTTCTACCGACAAAACATTTGTTTTATCAAGAAAGGTCTACCTCTTTCAGGTTACCAAAGATTGTTCTATTCACAGCGCAAAAAAAACATTTCTTCGGCGATGTCTACCGAAATAGACAAAGGTGAGACAATCCGCTCACATAACTTTGATGAGGGAATCTTGTTCTAGTCTAACCCCCTTTTCCAATCACAGACAGGAGTACAGACTAGTCATATATCTCTCGTGGAAACCTACCCTATACCCGAAGTCTTCCTGCCAAAGTAGACCAGGGTGCATGCCCCCTGGGTTTCAGTCATGTCCCCCAAATCACTCACGCTCATCAGGTGGACGGACTAGAGATTGATGAGACATTCCTTCTGTGAAAAGACCATTCAGGGATGGTATATGACTATTTGCTATGTGTGATCCGGGAAATGAAAGCTGTTCTACGAGCTTGACCACTCTTCCTTCGTGCGGAAAACACATTACTCTAAAGAGTGATGAGACAATGGCTCCCATGCAATAAATATAGTCTCGTCCAAGGATCAGATTATAATCTAGGGGTCCTTGGACTACCATTACATTCATATGAACGGTTTTCCCTCTCAATGTTATGGGCACATTCGGAAGGATCCCTAACGGTCGACTGGTTCCTTTGTCAAAGCCTGTTAGATTTCTCATCTCAGGCAAAAGCAATGGTGAACCAAGCGCTTTCCAAGCAGTCGAGGAAATGATACTCACAGAAGCCCCTTCATCTATGATGGTACCAGCCATAACCATTCTATATATTTGAGCAATAATTCGGAATGGTACACTAGCCAGTTAACGGGGTCTGCCTAGTTGATTCTAGTCAAAGGAAACAACTAGGTTGCTTGGAGGTGGGATTGAATAGACGGCTAGGTACGACTCTGACGAACTTCCTTCCTGCGGTAAAGGAATGTGTAAATTGACCCCATGTTCATTGGAGTCTGTGCTTACAAAAAGAATTTGGATGGTGTCATCCTTATTCTCTTCCGTGACTGTATCATCTGAAGATGGAACCTCTGAAGGAAAGACCGGGTCAACTGCCGCCTCGACCTTTTGAATTTCGTCTGGTATGGTTTCAGATGGTTTGTCTTCAATGATAGATGCTTTGACCAACCACCTGGGCGGGTCAGCCGGATTTTCAACTAGTTACGGACTTGACAAGAGTTTTTTATATCCAGGAGGAAGTCGTAACAGTGAAACCGGACGATCGTCCAAAACTCTTTTAGCCTCGTCTAAGAAGGGACAATGGTGGACAGCATGATCGCCTTCACACAGTTTACAGGGAAATCTATATTTTCCTTTTTGTTCTGGGGCTTCACTTTCACTAGTCGATGGTGTGTTTTCAACATGATCATCAGAGGTTGACGACACCGAGTTGTGCAAACGAGGAGACCAGTCCCTTAAGATCCGAGGGAGGCAGGGACAATCTCTATGATAGTGGTATCCTTTGTAATTGACACATGGTGATTTGGTCCTGGTCGATGCAGTGTGTGGATTTTCGCTAGACGATGCTTGGTTGCCCCCTTTCACTTTTGGCTCCTTCTTCTTCTTCTCTTTCTTATTCTTTTCCTTCTTCTTCTCAGGTACTTGATTTTTGGCTTTACCTGCCCCATCAAGCGAAGAGGAAGGAGGAGAGGAAGAATTGGACGAAGTAGAAGGTTGGCGGGTAACTCTGGAATCGTCTAGTTGCTGACTCGATTATTCAGGAATTACGGTGTTCTAAATGACAGAGGTTGAGAAGAGCCATACGGGCAAGTCGATTGTCAGTCCTGGAAGCAACAATGTGGCCATATGGGGTGCACCAACATCTCCCCAAGAGGAGAAGGGACTAGGATTTCCTCCAAGGGGAATTCCTTGGTTGGTGGATTCCATTTTCTCAACCTAAGATCAACATAGGAAAGGGTGATGATTATTCCGTTTAAAATAAATTTTAGATGCTTTGACACAACTTGTTTTTTCAATTTTTAAGAGTAGAGAAAAAACAAAAGATGACTCTAGTCGCCTTCGATTTTTAATGAGCCTGAAGTGACAAGTGCTCAGATGGACCTTTTCTGTTAAGGAGTCTGAAAAGGAATGAAATGGACTGCTCTGGAAATCTAGGCAGAGGGATTACCAAACCAATCGCAAAACTGCAGAATACTTTTTACGGTACGGCAGTCAATCTTCCCAAATGCTGTGTTCAGTGCATTGCGATCGATAGGGCGGCAGACAAGGCTTCTTATGGATAAAGGATTAAGCCTATTGTGGTCTCCCAAAATATACTCGACGGTACGTGGGAGCACAAGTCCGTACTGGCACTTATCGTCTCAAAGTGGAGGAATCACCCAACCATCAGCGAGAACAACAGTTACCAGGCTTTACGATGCCGGAATACGTCTCTAGCCTAGACTTCTAGATGTTGTGCGTTAGGTTCCAAAGCGTTGTTAGATTCATTAAATTTATTTTATAGTTGATCTTGCTTAAGAAATTTTCCTTTCAGGTTCACCGCGTGATGTAGATGTTCAATTCCTAAAATGCAATCTAAGATGATAAACAATCTTTTATCTTCTTTGTGCAATGAAAATCCTAGCTACTAAGGAAAGAGAGACAATATTCTTTCACAAAGAGCAAAGAGCACACACTATATGCACTGTCCTAAATCAAACCAATCAAACAGTCTAAATGCAAATGCACATGCACGTATTTGTTTTCGTCTTTCTTAATATGTAAATGATAAAAAAGAAAGCTAATGCGCAAATCTGAATTACTTTTCAAGCGACAATTACTAACAAGTTTCTTTTCAAAATAAAAAATGAAGATAATGACAACACTTTGCGATTTGGAAATGAATACTTGCTTTCGACACTAGAAAAATTACAAATCCAGATCAAATACAACAATAACAGGGTAATCGACTATCAAGAGTAATCAGACTCTCTTCTACGACTAAAAATGACACTTACGACACTTTCAAATCAAGAAACAACAGTACAATTACGTCACTTTTTTTCAAAGGAGAACTGAAAATGACTCAACAAATACACAAAAACATTTACAGTTCTTTGCACAATGGAGGCGGAATAACAGCAAGGAAAAGGGGTTTCAAACAGAGGTATACTGACTACAGGCAGCAAAATTCATGAATAGAACTGAAAAGAATGAACTCAGAAACCAAAACTGAGGAACAATGCCTAGTCTGATCAGCACACCTGTAACAGAGTGAACTTGAAATGCAGCGCACCTACTACACTCGGGAAGTGCGCTGAATTTCAGATTCACAAAATAGAGCCTGCGCTAGGCTAGAGACGAGACTTTGCTTGGGTTCCGGTTCACAGTTTGCAGTACAGTTCAAGGATTTTGGCCGAGCAAGTGGTAATCAGTAAATCAAAAATAGGGGTAGATCTAAGGAGGTTACTAGAGCCACCACAAGGGCAATTAGAGAGTTTGTAAATCAGTTGTTTAATTCATAAACAAAACACGGAGATTGACTGAAGCGGAATTTATCTACTTTTCATTCGCATAGCAAATGCAGTTCGAAAGCTACCTGGCTCGACTTCAGGCTCTGTCTGTAAGTTTATAAAATAAACAACAAGGTAGATAAACAAACAACCTAGTCGATCCCCAGTGGAGTCGCCATTTTGTTACAGGGAAAAGTGTCTATACAGAACTGCTAATCCCACTAAGGTGTGGTAGCTACCTTAGAAACAAACAAAGTAAAGCTACTTTCATTTTTCCTTTATGAAATATAGATGAGAGAAGAACAAAGGAGACCAACCTCTGTCTTGCGCTTGGCTCCTAGTTCGATTCCTCTCTCTTCTGATAGTCCTTTGCTACTTGCTTCCTTGTACGCCCAGCTTCATAGAGTACCTGTAGAATTAGAGTAGCATAACACTATACAAGAACATGGATCTATAATCATAAACAATCTAGGATCAAATGTAAATTGACCATACAAATGCATAAAACATAAATGACACAAGAGTATGGAGGAAAACTTGAATAGCTTTTATTGATAATCAAGAAAGAGCCAAGGGAGTTACAACCAGTTGTTCTGACCCAACATCATCCTCTCAGCAAGTAAGCCCTTCTTCACCTCATACAAAGCTTAGATCACCCAACACTATGATGTTGTCTCAAGAAACCAACAACAATTCCTTACAAGATGCAAAATTCCAGCCTCTGGATCTCTGGGATGAGGGATCCATATATAGATATTTGTAAGGGAGATGAGTTAGCCTTTGATTTGATTAGTGTCTTCCCTCTGATAGTTCTTGCTTCCACTTGGAGATTGATGATCTCTTACTCATCCTTGGTCGAATTCAGAGAGGCAAGTGCCACAGGAGAAGTTTTTGGAAGATTCCATGCTTCTCCACCTCGCGGATTGACACTGCCATTTGTCACTTCTCGCCCATCGCACCCCATAGAAGGGATTTTTGAAATGCAACGCACCCACAGAGTGTACTTAGGTGAGATGCAACGCACTTTGCCTATGGAGCAAGTGAAATGATCCTGTTTTGACCAGTTCTGAGTGGTTTTTCATGGAGAACTTCTGGGAGAAGCTGTAATCAGTTGACCTTGTTCCTTTAGGGGTTAGAACAACACTTTTAGGGACTTAGGAGCCCTTAGTTTATGGACATTTTATGCTTGGGGTTGCAGTGCCCAAAAATGTCTATAACAAGGAGGTATCAACATTGTATTTATATGGTCTTATGTTCTCATCTCCTAGTCCAACATGATCCCTTGACTAAGCCGACATGATAGAAGGCTTCTAGACTATCCAAATAAATTATTTCGAGAGACTTTTTTGCATCAATTCAGGGGGTACATTTTGGATTATTTCATTAATTATATTAAAGGAATTTTTGACTTACAACAATAACATTCATAAGTGTAACAATACATGATTGTCTTAATTTTACATAACTCAACCTAGGTCTCTCATTGGGAACCACAACTAAACCATGAAAATTCTTGAGCATGAAACCACTATCTCAAGAAAAAATATAAAAATTTCCTTGATACAAAATTACATCATGAAAAGATTTGTCATTATGAAGACCGAACCTAGTTACACTATTTTCAACACTCCCTCTTAACTAGGGAGGTATTCATACATACATGGTACATGGAAATTCTCAATACAAGAGTTCTCATAAGAAAAGATTCAGATTAGTTATCCATCTGTTATAGCATCATTTCAACCAACATTGTTTCCATATAGCAAGGCCTTTACTAATAGATCTATCTATCAAAATAGATCAGAGCACAATGTTGGTGAGACTAATGAATTATAAACACACTCATCATTGTCTCTCTTAGGGTCATACCCACCCAGATGTTCTCCGAGTATTCCCTACTAGGACTATTCTCATCTTGGGTTCCCAGCCCTCAAGAATATCAGTCCTCTTGCCCACTCTTATCATGGATGCCCTACCACATCTTCAAAGAGTGTCGAATGCGAGATGATAACTCACTCCTCCATTTATTCTTCATTCTTGAAAGACACAAATGTAGTGTCTATCTTTCCCACTCAAATAGAGACGACATATCAACTAGACCAATCTTGTCTCTAAAATACACAAGCTTCTTGTTCATAAGTGATTTCGTTAATATGTCGATAGTCTTCTCATCGGTGGGAACATACTCTAGCATCAACACACCATCTTGTACCAAATTTTGAATATAATGATACTTGTTATTTATGTTCTTTGCCTTCCCATGAGACACTGGGTCCTCAGACAATATTATACAACTAGTATTATAACAATAGATAGTTGTATGGGCCAACGATCCTATACACAAGTCAAATTACAATTTCCTCAACCAGACCACTTCTCAGCTAACTTCACATGGTGCTACATACTCGGATTCAACACTGCTAAGGCAACTGTCTCTTTCTTCCTACTCATCCAAGAGACCATCGAGGATCCTAGACTGAGGCATCCTCTGGTAGTGCTTCTTCCATCCTTCTTGCTGCCTCCCCAATCGAAATCAATAAATCTTGTCAGAAGTACATCTTTTCCTTTCTCATATTTTAGGCAACGATATATGGTTCCTCACAAATATCTCAGAATATGCTTGGAAGCCACCCAATGATCATGACAAGGCTCCATCTGGAATTGGATAAGAACAATCACTACAAAACATATATATGGTTGAGTATTTACTAGGTACATTAGGGATCCAATCAATTTCCCCTACCTTGTGGGATCCAGCAGACTGGATTCAGAGTTTCTTAACACTCTCAGGTTTGTAATCATAGGAGTCATCATAGGCTTGCACTCCATCATGTCAAGCCTCTTGATAATTTCAATTACATACTTCCCTTGACCCAAGCAAATCTCATTGGGTTCTTACCATACTTCGAGTTCCAGATAGTAGTGCATGGATCCCAGATCCTTCATATCAAATTTTGTAGTAAACTAATTCTTACATTCTTGAATACGTTCTTCTACACCTATTAGCACAAAATGATCTACATATAGTAGGATGATGACAGGTTCATCCTGTTATATGGAATTTTCATCTATGGATAAACACAGTTTCCCTAGTTGATAGCTACACCTAGAACAATAGAAAGAAAGTAGTTTAACCTTTTCCTATTTTAGATAGATGAGATGAAGGAACTCACTTGTATTCTTTCACTTCTTTGATCCCCTTTGAGTTTCTCTTGTCGCTCCCACTTGAACTAAATCCTGTCAATTAGTACCTGTATCAACATAAACATAAACCAAAAACGATCAAAGCATACATGACCTATCTAATATAAACCAATGGAATTGAAGGCATTGAAACACATAATCATCATAGATATGAAAAATAATATGAGAAAAGGAATAAACACTTTATTAATGTAGAAGGAAGAGTTTCACCCAATACAGTTTGATTCTGTGCCACTCCTCCAGCTTCAGTCCAACCCTCACCACGTCAAAAGCACACCAATTTAGCAGCATAACATTACTTGACATGAACGCAAATCTCAAACCAAAAACATTTCTCTACAATCTTCATATTCTAGCCCCTTGATCACTATGGTGAGTGCTCAATTTATAAGGAAATGGAGGTGGTTTTGTCATAAATGAGGATATTGAATGGCCTTCCAAACTTGGAGTTAGTTTCCATGGAGAAAGGGATGAGAGGATAGGAGGTTAATGGATCCTTAGCCTATCCAATTTTGAGCTCATATGAGGATAAATAGATGGGATACTTCTAGAATGGTCTAGAATCAAGGAATATCCCTAGAAACCTATGAAAATTTTGCTCAATCTTGCCCAACGCAGGTCAAAGAGGTACTAAGTGCACTGCAGTGCAAGCCTGAATGGGCGTGCCTACTCTGCAGCACAATTACCCTTGACCAAGACTATGCTAGTGTCCCAAGGAGGCATTGCAGCAAGGCTTCAAGCTAGGAAACTTTCATGGATGGAAGCATTCAATGAGATGATTTGTCTAGGGCATGTAACAAATGAATTAGTGTTTGATGAGCCCTAATTGTACTGATCTGAATGTCGAGAGTGATGTGCCAAAATAGACCTATAACAGTTTCCCCCTAAAGAATGAAGTCAAAAATGATAATGTCAAGTGATATTCTTTACGATGTGACGGAGAGGATCTGAAATGGATGGTGACCTACATTGATTACAATACATAACATCATGATATTTTGAATTTTTCATGAATTTTTGAGGGAAGGCATACCCATACTCAGCATATAAAATTTTCATTACATGTACATAGATAGTCATCTATAGATATAGAACCATGATAGGATGACCATCTGTGTAAAGCCATTGTACATATGATTTAGTACTCTCTTGAAATCGCATCCAAGATGGATGAAACTAGATCCGAGGTCTTCTATCTCATCCAATCATTCGCTTAAGTACGAGTCTAACCATGTGAAAATGTGATTTGAAGTCGAACATGGGAAGACACCATATGATTACCAGCCAATGACGTAATATGTTAACAGACGCAAGAGAGATCATCGATAATGATAATGATTCTCAAGGTATTGCAGTACATTCTGCATGGTGTGAATAAATTTTTTGATGTCGAACACCATAAAAAGTCTTTCGGTCAGAGGCCAGTGATGTCAACCTATCGACGGGAGCGAGAAACTTTCTATTGATGTATGCAAGCCCTAGGGTACTGGAAGGGTGTTTCTAATTCAACTTCTTGGATAATGTGCTGATGTTGACAAGAAGTGACTCATCGCAGGAGGGCCTTGATGTATCCCCCATCAATGACATGAAACGAGTGTAGTGGTTTTGAAGACATAATGTGACTGATGACACAAGGTTCAGGAATGGCAGTCAGGAAAATGAAGGTTTATGAGTATTGTAAAGGATAAAGTTTACTGAGTGACTTCTCTTGAATATGTTAGGGACACTGAATGAATTGGCAACATTGACCCAAAACGAAAGTGATGGATGGTGTGATAGACCATAGGTATGATAACCATAAAGAAGATAACCCAACCCAAATAGTCACAAAGGTGAAGTGAAAGTGTCAAGTTCAAGAGCGACTTGCTACCATAAAGTGATTTATCCCTTTTCCCATTTTCCCCAGTCATTGCTTACCAATACCTCTTTATTTTTTAACAAGCTTGAGGAGGATAACATATTCTTGTAGTATAATTCTACCCTTTGGGTGAATCCATCGCTATGTGATGTTTTAACGAGCTTAGTGAAGGTGAAACTCAGTCTTGTCATGATGGACAAGCTTGTTGCTATTTGATGCTTTAACGAGTTTAACGACAATGAGAATTCGGTCCTTTTCATGTTTAGAGAGTTTGAAAAGGGACACAAAGAAAACTTCACAAGTTATTTTTCGTAAATTTGTCTCTCAAGTCTGAAAAAGTGTAAAATAATACAAGAGAGAACCTATTGACCATGTTCGATCAACCTATTCCTTTTTCGTAAGTAATCTATCTTAGTCCAGAAAAGGGTTAAAATTATACTGAGTAGATGTCGTTTCCAATCCGTTTACGAGATGAAAAGGACAAGCGCTCAGAAATCTTTTCATATTTTGAGAGTCTGAAAAGAGCTTAAAGAGGACTCCAGGGGGTTTCCTTTTCGATGTTTAACAAAGCTCGAAAAAGAGATAAAAGTATGCTTTGTGGTCAAAAGTAAAATTCACGATCGTGCATGTCAAATTCAATATATCAGTGGTAAACCTGCTCAAAGAACCACCAAATGGATTAAGCATACCTGTTTCATTTGTAAAAATAGGTTAAAACTATATTTTATTCATTAAATGAACATGAAATAACCATAAAACAAGAATTTACCAAGTCATTTTCACCATTTGATATTTACCATTCATTTTTGTGCTCTGAACCAGTTTTTACCTCAAACTTCAGTAGCTGATTGTGAGAGATTTTGTGGACCATTTTTCACGCCATCAGGACCAGGTAGGAGATCTACCTTTTCTCTTCAATTTAAGTTCATTCTTTTGCAGTTTCAGACAAGTTTTTTAGGGTTTTGGGGTCCCTAGGAAAAATACACCTCGCCCTGGGATTAGCAGAACCTAAAACATCGAAAACTGCGTTGCAGTGCACCAAAGTAGAAGGGTGCCTTATCTGTAGTGCACTGTCTCAAGGTCTGGGCTGTGCTGGGCACAATTGAGAAATTTGTTTCTCCTGGTTTACCCAAAAATACTCTATTTTTTTGCATGAAATGGATCTTAACTAAGCTTATGGTTTGATTTAGTCATTGATTAGATCAGAATCACCATTACTTGGTGTGAAAGAGAACATGAAGAACAAGATATGGTTTCCCTAAATGATCCAGGTAATGTTGAGGCCCTCAGAGACTGTGTGTTACTCAAATACTTTAGGTTGTCTGGGATTAGGCAACAATTAGAACTATTGCAGTACTTAGTTCATTCATGGGGTCCAACGGATCAGGCTCTTCACATAGGGGTCAAAGTGCTTCTTATATTGATCGATGATGTTTACTTCCTTACAAGATTGTCGAGACGTGGTGCCCCCATATCTCTTTCAGGTTCTCTCCATGGAGGTGAATCAGTGAGGGACTACATTCGGCAGTTCTATTGGCTAGGTACACAACCTAGAAAAGATGGGAAGATAAACATCAAGGATGTTCGTGATTTTCCCTTGCGAACAATCCTTTTCACTATCACAAAGTTTGCAGGTAGTGCAACACTTTATCTGGCAAACAGATCATACATGCAGTTTGCGCTTGAGTGCCTTGAGCCAACTATATTCAACTGGTGTGAGGCAGTTCTCTCTTTGATGAAATAACAACTGACCAAATTAAAAAGTGGTAAGATGAAGAATTTTAGCTATGGTTTGATCTTGATCGCCTTTACCTTACAGATAATTCCATTGATGCAACCTTAGCATGTGTCACTGAGCTTGACTGGTCCTAGAGATCCACAGATGCAGAGATCCACGGATCTTGAGTTTGATGGCTTGACATGCTGGTCAATCATTAATCTCATTTCCTGCTGCATTCTCTAGTTTTCTTGGTCGATGACACATTTTCATCGAGGAGAATCCATATGCAGGGATGGACTTTCGTGGAGATCTAGATTTGAGGTTACCAGTGGGTGCTCAATGGGGTGCTATGGGTAAATTTTTTTGACCATGTGTTTTTAATTTTTTAAGTTTCTACATGTTTTTTTGTTTTTGATGTTTCCAAGACTAAACTAAAAATGTTCTCATGCATACAGATGTTGGCACCATTCGACTAATGGGTCATCAATAGGAGGTGGGTGAACCAGTGCAGAGAAATGTCAGAAGAGCAATTCTCCATGATTTGGATTTGACCGAGACACTGGCCCAGTTGCAGGATCATATAGAGGGGTTAACCCTCGATATTCCAGATGTTTGGATGTCTGGATCGAGGGGTTACCGATGAGGGTGCAGCGCCATACTATTGGTGTGCCTAGCCATTGGATGAGGCTATTGCGCATGATAGCTCAGGATGTGAGCTATTATCATGAGCACCATTAGGTCTACTTAGGATGTTTTTCTATATGTATTTTCAGTTTTGAGGTTAGATGACCAACATGTCTTGGACACAAATTTTGTAAAAACTTTTAAACATCTATCTATTTTACTTTTAGTGTTTTTATATGGTTATGTGCAATCCTATTCAACTTTGATGTGAATTGAAAATTGACTTTTTACATGTGTCGTAAATGTCTATTTAACACATAGTTTTCTAAAGAATCAATCAACGTGTTAAATTTCCTGGAAATGTGTTGATATTGAATGTAATCAAAATGTCTTTCCAAGAGACAAACTATAAGGAACATACGATAAATAGTTGGATTTCGAATGGTATAAACATTTGTAAGTTGTAGTATGACAAGTTGTGATTCCAACCTAATGATGATTCGCTGAATGCCAAGCAAAATGGCATCAAAGAAGAGTTCGATCAATGCGATATACTCAGTGATATTGTTCGTAGAACGACCAATACAAATCCCTTGAAAACTAACTAACTCGCCACTTGGAGTGAATATGGCCCATGCTGCAGAAGACAGGTTCTATGTACTAAGACTAGAACCATCGGCATAACCAACAAATGGTTCCAAAGATTTCGACATCTGCAAAAAATGAAAAGTAGATTACTTAACCACATAAAAACTCTAAAAGTCAAACTGTGACACACACACATGCAATCAAAGCATATATACAGTGTTTATTACTACACAAAATCAAGCATATTAGCATTTCAAATACAACCCGTTTCAAGGTTGCGACAATGGAATTCCATCATAATCAACTAACTCATAAGCACCTTTTTCCAAAACATGCTTGACAATATAGGGGACCATCCATAAAGGTTCAAATTTCCCTGCTCCTAATTTATCAGCTTCCTGATCATATATCAAGACCAGGACTCCTTCTGTGAAAATGTGAGGCTTGACATTTCAATCATATTGCACCTTTATTCATTTCTTATGTGCTTCATTAGCCAATGCGGCTTCACAACATGTTTCATCTAGATGGATGAGTTCAAAGAAATGTGCTTCTTCATCAAAAGTGTTGGGTAATAGGTCAATCACGATTTTTAATGATGAAATTTCACATTGTACGAGCAAGACTTCCTCCAAACCATACATCAATTGAAAATGTGTGAATCCAGTTTCATTTCTTATCGAGGTTTGGTAAGCCCATAAAGCCGAGTACATGATTAAATTCCAGTTTCGTTTATGAACTCCTACCATTCGTTGAAGCATTCGTGTAAGGATTTTTTTGATAGCTTCAACTTGTCCAATAGCTTGTGGATAATAAGGAGTAGAACTATAATGGGAAATTCCTAACTTGGCAGTCAATTCAGTCATCATATGGTTGCGAAAATGTGAACCATGATCTGTAACTATAGCTTGTGGTACACCAAACCGTGCAACCATGTGGTTGAAGAAAAAAAGAGCAGCCGTCTCATAATTGTTGTTTAATGTAAGCATGGCCTCAGCCCATTTCGTAAAATAGTCCACGACGACATTAATATACCCATACCCCCTGGCCGAGGTAGGGTTACATGTCATAAAATCAATGCCCTATTTTGCAAATGGTCCAAAAATGACGATATGATGTAGTGGTGCAGGTGGTAATCGAGTCTTACGGTAAAAAATTTGGCATGCATGACAACTTCTGACAGCAATAATGCAATCATTGAATATGGTTGGCCAAAAGTAACCAGCACGAAGAATATTCTGCGTGGTAGCATAACTAGATAAATGTCCACCACAAGAACCATAATGGAAATCATTCAAAACTTTCTCGACTTCCTCATGAGTGAGGCACCATCGTAAAATTTTATTGATACCATGACGGTAAAGGGTGTCACCAATGATCAAATAATATTTGGCTTGATATCGAATACATCGTTGTTGCAAGCGAGAGGTATCGGGTTGAAAAGTTTGGGTTTGGAGATAGATCAATATATCTCCATACCATGGGTCAAATGATGAAATTAGAAACAAAGACTCATCTGGACTTGATGGTTTCATTGTTGAATCAATATTAGTAGAGTGAAGGTCACAAAGAAGCTTGGCGAAGACTAGATATTTCTTCGACTTGGATTTGATGAATTCCAAATCAAATTCCTGCAAAATGATGATCCATTTCAAGTATTCCTCCCCCCGCCCCCCCCAGCAATTGACATGATAAGATGTATTTCATAGGGTTTCAATCCGAAATGACAATGTTCTTTCAAAGCAGGATATAGTGGTGAAATATTTGTACAACTTGAATAGTAGCCAAAGCTAGCATTTCAACATAACAGTACTTAGTTTACGTATCATTGAGATTGAAGCTCAAATAATGGATCGAATGTTCAGTCCCATCTTCTTCTTGGACTAAAACCATAGCAATGGTTGTATCTGCAGTGGTGAGATACAGGAAATAGTCATTTTGATAATTAGGGTGTTGTGGGGAAAAATGCCTATGCAGGACGATCCTATCCACCTAAGGTGTGACAGTGCCTTAGCAACAAACAGAAACAACTATTCTAGTATTCTTCCTTTATGAATTAAGAATGAAGAGAGATGGATGGACTAACCGGTGTCTTCCATTTGTCCCTCGATCCGATTTCTCTTCTCTTTGAGAGTTCCCAGCTACTTGCCTTCTCGCTCGCCTAGCTTCAACAGGTTCCTGCAAGATCACAAGAAGGGAACACTACACAAAGACATAGATTCATATTCATAACTAGTTCAGGATTAGAAATAAACCAAATACACTAATGCAATCATACATCAAAGACACATCAGCATATAGGAGAAACCAAGATAGCTTTATTGATGAATAACAAGGTTCAGGAGGAGATACAACCAAGAGAGTTCCAATCCAGCATCTCCTTCCCAGCAAATGAAATTCCTATCTTCACCTCCCTTCAAAGCATTAAGCACCCAATAATTCCAATCTCAAACCAACAGCAATTCTTTGCAATAACAAAATTCCAGCCTCCTGGATCTCATGGAGTAGAGATCCTTATATAGATGTTTGGAGAGAGGATGAGTCAGCTTGAGATCTGACTAGTGTCCTCTCCCTCTGTCAGTTCTTGCTTCCACTTGGAGACTAAGAGCCTCTTACTCATCACTAGTCGAATTCATTGAGGCAAGTGTCATTGGAGAAGATTCTGGAAGCTTCCAGGGTCTTTCCACCTCGTTGAATGAACTTGCCATTTGTCATTTCCCGCTCAGCGCACCCTGGTAGTGCTTCTACCTGCGTTGCAGTGCACCTAGCCAGTGTAATCTCTGCATTTCAGCGCAGACAGCTAGTGGAGCCTCTGAATTGATCCTGAATTGACTTGTTTTTGAGCAGTTTCTGGTGGAGAACTTCTGTGAATTGCTGTGGTTTGTTAGCCTTGTTCTTCTAGGGGTAGGAACAACATGTTTAGGGACTTTGGATCCCTTAGATTATGGACATTTCATGCTTATAGCTGTAAGGCACAAAAATGTCTATAACAGTTGCCCCCTAAAGTATGAGGCCGTTTATCGGGTGAAATGCTTTATTAGGAGGATCCGAAGTTCATCCAATGCTGGGAGGAGACCTGTAATAAGATACAATACAATACATTATTTTTCATACTGCTTTCATGATCTAGTTGAGGCGGGCATTCCCATGCTTAGCTTTATAAATTCATTTTTCTGTACATAGAACAAACAATCGTCTGATGGTAGACTGATAATTTTGATGAAATTATCATCCTTTGTGTAGGATGATTATCTGCTGCAATGATGTACATGTCAATGCCTTTATCATTCCTAAATATATATCACAGCCTGGATGGATGAAACTAGATCCGGGGTCTTCAAACTCGTCCGATCTTCACTCTAAGTACAAGTCGATCCATGTGAGAAATGTTCTGAAGTTGAACATGGAAAGACATCGCTTGATTACCGGTCAATGAGGTAAACGTTAACAAGTGCGAGAGGAATCACCGATAATGATAATGACCCTCAAGGTACTGTAGTACAATTCACGTGGTGTGAACAAAGGACTTGGCGTCGAACACCACACAAAATCTTTCGGTCGAAGATCATTGATGTATACCTATCGCCGGAAGTGAGAAACTTGCCATTGAGGCATGCAAGCTTCAAAGTACTGAAGGGGTTGTTCCTAGATCAACTTCTTGGATAATGAGCTGATGTCGACAAGAAGCGATCCGTCAAAGGAGGGCCTTAATGAATCCCACATCGATGACACGGAACAGAGCTAATGATTTTGATGGAGGTGAAAACAATCTGATGACATATGATTCAGGGTGGCGGTCATGAAAGAGTATAATGTATGGTAGTGGATGGGACACAGGTGACTTCTCTGAACGACTTCTCTTGAACATATGGCGACACTTATGCGATGGATCGGTAGCATTACCCCAAATATGGATGGTATGGCGAGACCATGGTGATGTGACCGGTGAATTAAACAACCCAACCCGACTGTGGTACGGAGGAAAAGTGTCATGTTCAAGAGCGACTTGCTACCATCAAAGTTTTCTTGAGTTTCTCCCAATTTTTCCCCATTCATTGCTGACCAGTACCTCTTTATTTTTGTCAAGCTTGAGGAGGATAACATATGCTTGTTCTATAACTTGCCCTTCGGGCAAGCCCATCGCTATGTTTTAACGAGCCTAGCGATAGTGAAACTCGTTCTCGTCTAAAGACAAGTTTGTCGCTATTTAATGCTTTTAACGAGTCTAACGACAAAGATAACTCGGTCCTTTTCATTTTTAGAGAGTCTGAAAAGGTACGTAAAGTTAACTCCGAAAGTCCTTTTTCATCATCTAATCCCTTAAGTCTGAAAAGGTATAAAACAATACAGAAGGGATGAGTTTTCGATAGTTTTTACGAGCCAAACAAACAAGCGCTTGATCTTTTCATGCAATAATCTCTCAGGTCCAAAAAGATTAAAATCTAAAGGAGGGATAGCACTTCCGGTCGCTTTAACGAGCTGGAAGGCCAAAACTCAGCAATCTTTTCATATTTTACAAGTCAGATGAAAAGAGCTTAAAGAAGACTCATGTTTTGAGGAACGAGTGATAAAACGGGTTAGCAGCTGATTCCAGGTATGGGTTGGAATTTTCCAATCACGGCAGTGTCACAAGGATGGCTAGTGAAATCACTCTTCGCAGCTGTTCCTCAAAAATGGGTAAAAAATCATATGGAGGTGAATGATCGGCCAATGGAAAAGTGGAGGTGATGGGCAAACACGACCAAGGCTTTAATGGCTGATGATATTACATTCACGGTGGTTATTTACCGGAATAGTTCATTTTTTAACGAGCTTAAACGCGGGTGGAAACATTTTCTCGATCTTATGTTTATTTTTTAACGAGCATGAACTATGCACTAAAACTGCTCGGATATTGCGTTTATTTTTTAACGAGCATGAACTGTGGGCTAAAACTGCTCGATTTTCCAGTCATATGATAAGAATGTCTCATGTAAGATTCCATTTTTTATGGAGCTTGCGCCTCACAAAGCTATGCTCCTGGAATCCTTTCTTTATGCAAGTTCGAAAACGACTAATCCTACGAGTTTAAAGGGTTAGAGGTCCTAAAAATTTAAAAAAATAAATAGCCGCCCCTTGCTTGCACTCCAAAAGGTTTGCATGCCCCCAGGTATAAAACAGAGTTTCAAGGTTACCTCTACTTCACTTCCGCCAAAACAATTGTTTTACTGAGAGAGGCCTACCTCTTTCAGGTTACCCAAAGATTGTTCTATTAATCTTTCAAACAAAACACTTCTTCGGCGGTGTTTACCGAGATAAACAAAGGTGAGCGACGATGCCTGCCAACTCACATAACTTTGACAAAAGAATCTTATTCTAGAACAACCCCACTTCCAACCACAGACGGGGTATGGACTAGTCATATTCTCCTGCGGAAACCTATCTTATACCCAAAGTTTTCCTGCCGAAGCAGACCAGGATGCATGCCCCCTGGGTTCCAGTCATATCCCCCTGAATTATTCGCGCTCATCGGGAGGACGGACCGTGGGTTGAGACACTTCTTGCGTGAAGAGACCATTTAGGGATGGTATATGACTATTTGCGATGCGTGATCCGGGAAATGAAAGCTGGTCCACGAGCCTGACCACTCTTCCTTCGTGTGGAAAACACATTACTCTAAAGAGTGAGGAGACGATGGCTCCCATGCAATATATATAGTCTCGTCCAAGGAGTAGGTTATAATCCAAGGGTCCTTGAACGACCATCACGTTCATTTGAACGGTCTTCCCTCTCAATGTTATGGGCACATTGGGGAGTATCCCTAAAGGTCGACTGGTTCCTTTATCAAAGCCTGTCAGATTTCTCATTTCAGGCAAAAGCGCTGGCGAACCAAGCGCTTTCCAAGCAGTAGAGGAAAGGATACTCACAGATGCCCCCTCATCAATGATGGTGCCAGCCATGACCATTCTGTATATTTGGACGATAATTCTGAATGGTATGCTTGCTGGCAAACGGGGTCTGCCTAGCTGGTTCCAGTCGAAGGAGACAACTATGTTGCTTGGCGGTGGGACCGAATATACGGCCGGGTATGACTCTGACGAAGTTCCTTCCTGCGATAAAGGAATGGGCAAATTGCCCCCTTGTTCGTTGGAGTCTGTGTTGATGAAGAGAATTTGGACGGTGTCGTCTTTATTCTCTTCTGTGATGGTATCATTCGAAGATAGAACCTCTGAAGGCAAGGCCAGGTCAACTGCCGCCTCGACCTTTTTACTTTCGTCAGGTATGGATTCAGACAGTTCATCCTCGATGATAGGTGCTTCGGCTGACCACCTGAGCGGGCCAGCCGGGTTCTCAACTGGTGAAGGACTTGGCAGGAGTTTTTTATATCCAGGAGGAAGTCACGCTGGTAAAACAGGGCGATCTTCCAAAACTCTTTTAGCCTCGTCTAAGAAGGGACAACGGTGGATGGCATGGTCGCCTTCACACAGTTTTCAGGGAAATCTAGCTTTCCCTCTCTATCCCGTGGCTTCACTTTCACTAGTTGACGGTGTGCTGTCAACATGGTTATCAGAGGTTGACGCCACCGAATTGTGCAAACAGGGAGACCAGTCCCTTAGTATCCGAGGGATGCAGGGACAATCTCTGTGGAAGTGGTCTCCCTTGCATATGACACATGGAGATTTAGGCCTAGTCAGTGCTGTGTGTGGCTTTTTTTCAGACGACACTTGTTTGCCCCCAGTTGCTTTTGGCTCCTTCTTCTTCCTCTCTTTCTTCTTCTTTTCCTTCTTCTCCTTAGGAACTTGGTTTTTTGTTTTACCAGTTCCGTCAAGCGAAGAGGAAGGAGGAGAGGAAGAATTAGATGAAGTGGAAGGCTGGTGGGTAACTCTGGTCTGGTCTAACTGTTGATTCGACTGTTCAGGAATAGTGGTGTTTTGAACGACATTGGTTGAGAAGAGCCAGACTGACAAGCCAATTGTCAGTCCTGGAAGTGATAATGTGGCCATATGGGGTGCACCAACATCTCCCTAAGAGGAGAAGGGACTAGGATTTCCACCAAGGGGAACTCCTTGGTTGGTGTGCTCCATTTTCTCAACCTAAAGATCAACGCAGGAAAAAGGGGTGATTGTTCCATTTAAAATAAATTTTAACGACGCTTTAGACACAACTTGCTTTTTCAATTTTAAAGAGTCGAGAAAAAGCTAAAGATGACTCTAGTCTCCTTCGATGTTTTAACGAGCCCGAAGTGACAAATGCTCGGATGGAATTTTTCCGTTATAGAGTCTGAAAAAGGCCAAAAGGAACTGCTCTGGATTTCTAGGTAGAGGGTGTGCCAAACTTTTCGCCAAACCGCAGAATATTTTTTAAGGTACGGGCGGTCAATCTTCCTGAATGTTGTGTTCAGTGCATTGCGATCAGTAGGGCGGCCGACACGGTTTCCTAAGGATAAAGGTTTTATGCCTATAGGGGTCTCCCAATATATACTCGATGGTACGTGGGAGCACAATCCGTACTGGCGCTATCGTCCCTCAGGAGGAATCACCCACCATCAGCGAGATCGACAGTCACCAGGCTTTACGACACCAGAACACATCTCTAGCCTAGACCTCTATGTTGTGCGTTAAGTTACAAAGCGTTGTTAAGTTCATTCAATTTATTTTAGGTTGATCTTTTTAGAAGTTTTCCTTTTGAGGTTCACCACGAGATGTATGATACAATTCCTAAATGCAGTCTAAAGATGATAAGCAAGCTTTTATATCTTTTCAACAATGAAAATCCTAGCTACAAAGGGAAAAGAAAGACACCATCTTTTCTCAAAGAGCACTCAGCACACTCTAAATGCACTTTTCCTAAATCAAACATGCAAACTATCAAGATGCAAATGCACAATGCAGGTGTTTGTTTTCCGCTCTCTTAATATTGATGCCTAAAAAGAAAGCTTTTTTGTACAACTTTGAATTTGCTTTTAAATGAAAAATACAAACAAGTTTACTTTTTTCGAAATCAGAAAGGGTAGAAGAGAATACAACACTTTACGACTTTCAAAATGAACACTTGTTTCGACACTTAAAAGAGACAAACTCAAACCAAAAGCAAAAGTAAATGTATAATCAACTGTAAACAACCAATGAACTCTCTCCTAAGATCACAATCAACAGATCTGAATCAAGGGCTACAGGTCGACTATTTCACTCTTGCAAAGGAAAACTGTAAATGACGCCACAAACACATAAAAACACTCACAGTCTTTTTGTACAAAAGGAGGTGGAATTTAAGCAGAGAAAAGGAGTTATCAGACAGGTACCTATGCTGGTTACAGGCTGTAGAAATCAGAGATCAAAACAAGGCAAAACAGAGCAGAGAACCCCAGCTGCACAAGGCCTAAGCTGGATCAACGCACCCTCAACAGAGAGGTTTTGACATTCAGCACAGGTGGCCTTCACGGGACCTGCGTTGAAATGCAGAACCTCTTCACGGAGTTTGCGCTAAAGCAGAAACGAGAGTTCTTCTCTGGGTTCTGGGTCACAGTTTGATGATTAATCTACGGTTTCAGGCCAAATAAAAGCAACAAGCAAGGTACAATGAAAGGGATGATTTGAAGAAGGGCTAAGATCTATCACAAAGGATCATCAAATCATTTGTGAGTCCATTGTTCAGATCATAGACAAATCCAGTGATTGGATCAAAGCAGCAGCTATCTACTTTGCATCTGAAAATAGCAGATGCAGTTCGATTGCTGCTCTTGAGTCTATGAAACAAACAATGATAGAGACACAAATAAAATGACTAAACAGATCTCCCCAATGGAGTCGCCAATTTGTTGTGGGGAAAAATGCCTATGCAGGACAATCCTATCCACCTAAGGTGTGACAGTGCCTTAGCAACAAACAGAAACAGCTATTCTAGTATTCTTCCTTTATGAATTAAGAATGAAGAGAGATGGATGGACTAATCGGTGTCTTCCGTTTGTCCCTCGATCCGGTTTCTCTTCTCTTTGAGAGTTCCCAGCTACTTGCTTTCTCGCTCGCCCAGCTTCAACAGGTTCCTGCAAGATCACAAGAAGGGAACACTACACAAAGACATAGATTCATATTCATAACTAGTTCAGGATTAGAAATAAACAAAATACACTAATGCAATCATACATCAAAGACACATCAGCATATAGGAGAAACCAAGATAGCTTTATTGATGAATAACAAGGTTCAGGAGGAGATACAACCAAGAGAGTTCCAATCCAGCATCTCCTTCTCAGCAAATGAAATTCCTATCTTCACCTCCCTTCGAAGCATTAAGCACCCAATGATTCCAATCTCAAACCAACAACAATTCTTTGCAATAACAAAATTCCAGCCTCCTGGATCTCATGGAGGAGAGATCCATATATAGATGTTTGGAGAGAGGATGAGTCAGCTTGAGATCTGACTAGTGTCCTCTCCCTCTGTCAGTTCTTGCTTCCACTTAGAGACTAAGAGCCTCTTACTCATCACTAGTCGAATTCATTGAGGCAAGTATCATTGGAGAAGATTCTGGAAGCTTCCAGGGTCTTTCCACCTCGTTGAATGAACTTGCCATTTGTCATTTCCCGCTCAACGCACCCTAGTAGTGCTTCTACCTGCGTTGCAGTGCACCTATCTAGTGTAATCTTTGCATTTCAGCGCAGACAGCTAGTGGAGCCTCTGAATTGATCCTGAATTGACTTGTTTTTGAGCAGTTTTTGGTGGAGAACTTCTGTGAATTGCTGTGGTTTGTTAGCCTTGTTCTTCTAGGGGTAGGAACAACATGTTTAGGGACTTTGGATCCCTTAGATTATGGACATTTCATGCTTATAGCTGTAAGGCACAAAAATGTCTATAACATAGGGGAAAACATTAATGATGCTCGAATCATGGTATCTTTGAGAGCATCAAAGGAAGCTTGCACAACCTAGTCCTAATAGAAGGGAATTCCCTTTTTCAAAAGATGAGTAAATCCTTTAGCCATTTCAGCATGTTTGGGAATGAACCTCCTTAGAAAGTTAGACTTCCCTTGGAGTCTTTGTAACTGCAGTAAATTGGAAGGTGGAGTGAAATCATGAATTGCCTTAACCTTCAAAGGGTCAAGTCGAATTCCTTCTTTAGACACTATGAAACCAAGAAAATGACCAGAACCAACAAAAAACACACATTTATGTGGATTGAGTCAAATTTTTTAGTGTCGACACTGTAAAAGGATAGCTCTCAGATGTTGCGGTTGATCAACCTGTTTCCATGAATGAGCATGTAAATTGTCTAGATTGGGTTGAACAAAGTGTTTGATGTCATGGAAGTCATAATTCATTGTCCTATGAAAAGTTTCCCCAGCGTTCTTCAAACTAAAAGGGAGTTTCCTATATGTGAATGTGCCCTAGGGAAAAATAAAAGCAGTTTTATATTGGTCTTCTGGGTGGATATTGATCTGATTATAGCTGGAAAATCCATCCATAAATGAAAATGTTTCACATCTGACACATTCATCAATTATCTAGTCAATAAAGGGAGTGGGATAGTTGTCTTTTGAACAAGCATTATTAACATCCCTATAATCAACACACACTCATATTGTTCCTTGTTTCTTTCACTAGTACAAAATGGCTAATTAATTACTTAAAAAATGACTAAAATTTTCATATTAACGACCATTTTTCAGTCGGTGACTAGTAGTAGCTAATTTACAGTATCTTATAACGTGGCCAACTTTTATTCGTTTTTATCTTAGTCATTAATTGGTTGTCTCAATTTTATCGTCTAATAGTATATTTAGTCATAAATTTTGTCATTGATTTAGTCATTAATTACCAAATTAATGACCAAATATATAACAAAAATATATTACTATATGACCACCCGAGAAAACCAATTAATGACCAAAGAAATATGACCAAAATGTTGATATTGTTATAAGATACTGTAAATTAGCTACTAACAGTCACATATATGCAAATTTTAGTCATCATTTGAAACCAATTAATGGCCAGAGAAATATAACTAAATTTTGGTTGTGTTATAAGATACTGCAAATTAGCTACTACTAGTCATATATATGCAAAAATTATTCGTCCTTTGAAATAAAAAATTTACCATTTGCTATAGTCAATTTTTTTGTAGTTTCATATTATTATATAAATGACTAATTTAGTAGTTTATATTCATTTCATTTAATTTCATTAATAATCATTATAAATGACTAATTTCGTAGTATATTCATTTTATTTGTGTTCATAATTAATCAATATAACCTACTAATTTAGTAGTTTTATATTGATTTTATGTGTTCATTATTAATCAACATAAATTAATTAGTATGATTTTGCAACTAAATTTAAAAATTGTCATACAATGTGCATGCTCATTTAATATGAAAATGCAGAGTTTCATATGTTAACTACAATACTAAACAATATCAATTGCATCTATAAATAATATCAACCACATAAATTATATTATATGAAATGTTAAAGTATTACAATATGAGTTTCTAACTTAATATTGTTTGAACTATAATTTACACATGAAATGATGCTTCATCACTTCAAAACATTATCATTGTGTTGCCAAGGCATTACAGGTGAATTCACCAACTCTGAAGACTTGACCATCAGTCTTTATGTGTGTGTCTTATGTGGGATATTGAATCTATGAATATCACTAGATCGGTTCTCTTCTCTCTCTTTTTTCATTTGTCACTCCAGTGTTAATGATCTTAGCCTCTTTCTTCAATTCCTGCTTCTTAGCATCAATACTCAGTTCATTTTCTAAAAACAAAAGAAGATACAATGCATAGTGTAAGACATCAAATACAATGAACAGTAAAATAAAAACTAAAGTAGACTATAAAGAGTTTATACAACATATACCTCAACATCAGTGATGTCAAATGTATTTTCCCCATACAAGCAAGAAACTTGAACAAGTTTTCTTTAGTTTGGCGATAGTGGCCACTATAATGTGGCTAGATGACCTGTATAAACAAAGCAAATAAAATGTCACCATATAAAATAACACCTTAGTAACTTATTATTCAACCTTCAGGGAAAGCTTAGCCACAATCATGCCAACTAAGTTACATGCTAAAAAGTTCAAGCTATAGGTAATTTGTGAAAACAAATAATCTAAGGTGTGATGTTTAATCCTTGTCATTTTATTCACATCAACATTTCATTTTCTAATGCATGAACTTGGTCAAGTATCTAAACAACATGTGCTCAAATAACAACATGAAAGTAAACTTTTGTGATAGTCATGAAAATATTTTAACACAAAATAGTTACAAGGATTCTAATCAATATCATGTAATACTAATTTCATCTTCAAGCTTTGGCTGTTGTTTAAATTGACATGATACCAAGTATTTTCAATTTCATAGTTAAAAGACAAAACAAAATCATAAGAAACGTTCAAAATACAATCAAACAATAAAGAGAGGATATCATGGAATGGACATTGCAATTATAAAAAATTTGTTTACTAGTCCATCGATGTCTTGTCTGGCATTCTTAAAACATTTGATTTCCCAAAATAACCATGAGGTGAAAGAATCACAAGATTAAAAAGCATAGGAATCCCTACTAGAAAAATTTCCAAAGTCGATGGCTCAAGTGCTTGGACTACCTCTAACAGCAAATGAATCATATCCAATACATTCTCTTCATTATCTCCCCATCCTTTTTCCAATCACATTTCCTGTAGCATGCCCATAATAGAGTCAAGTAACAATCAAAAACAGACATTGACATTTGTTTTTATCTTTTCTATCTATATAATTTGAATATGATTTGTTTCGAGAACATATTAATTCATATTTAAAGTCTTCTTGACATATGAGAAGGTACCAATCAAACATGACATCAGAAAAATCGACCTCAATGAGGTCCTTAAACAATTTCTATAATATATTTTTTGTGCCATGATATCTTGGGTATAAAAAAGAACATATCTGCAAAAGAAAAATCCATATATTACTTATGTTCAAAATATGTATATGGTGTATTCTTAGGCAACCTTTTAAGATTTTCCTCCACCTTTACCAAAGCGAACTGTAGCTTGGTTAAACTTGGCATCCTTTCATTCAGCATCAATTTCTACAAGATAAATGTCACACATTATTCTTTCCCATTTCTCAACATGCTTCATATGATAAATTAGAAGTCACATAAAACCAAGAGCAAGCCCTTTTCTAACCAAAATAGACAAACAAACAAACAGTGCCTCTAATAAAACTTCATTCTAATATCAGCAGATGAAAAGTGAGTGGACCATTTTTGCCGCTTAAATTTTCTTGTTTTTGTTATGAAAGTGCTCAAGCTTCAGGAACCAACAAATGTGAGGGAAGTTGTAAATGTGAAAAAAATTATGTTCACCTTTGTAGAATTCTTCAAAATGATGTGAGTGATGCCATTTTCAGATGTGGTAAATCTCCTAATAAGAATGGCCACATTGGATGCAGAGATTAAATATAAAAACTTGTGAACATGGAATGTATTCTAATAAATTACATTACAATGACTACAATGGGCCTCCACGGGTTACAGTTCCTCAGTATGTTAGTCTTGATGATGAAAGAGAGATGGAAACGATAAATATGGGTGGTCCTAGTCTATATGGTGGATATCTTCAAACCAAGGTCATCACCTTAATGAACCTAGGTTCTGACATGGTAAACTTGGATCTGGTCCTCACTCAGGATCTATCAAGGATATTTTCACAAGAGTCTCACAATTTATCCAGTAAGTAAAGAGTTAAATTGTATATTAAAACAAATAGAAGCAAACTACTCAAAATCATCTTAGGTGGGTTGTGGTCAAGTGGTTAAATCAAAGCACTTTCAATGCACAAAATTGGGTTCAAATCCACCCGAAGACGTGTTACTAAATAAATATGGCCAACGAAGTTATCTACCTCATCTAAAAGTGGGTGGAAGTCTTAACAACCTTGATGGCCCATGGTTGTGGTATGTCTCAACAAGAGAGGAAAGATGCAAGTATTGGATGAATTTAATGTGGCCAACAGAGTTATCTACCCCATCCAAAAGTTGGTGGAATTCTTAGCAACCTTGATGGCCCATGGTTATGGCATATCTCAACAGACGAGGAAAGATGTAATCTTGGATGAATTTAATGGAAGAGATACCCTTGGCAATGGCCTCTAAGAAAAGGTAGAGCCCAATTCATTAACAAATTTCCATTTTCCAAATGCAGAAAAGAATATCATAAGATCCTGAACTGGATGGAAAAATACCTTTTCTATTGTAGCCATCAAGTCATGCATGGAATGTGCGTCCTTGTATGATTCAAAGAAAGATGCTTCTTCAGACTTTTCTATGGCACTTGAATACACCTATGAAAAAGTACATTAAATCAACTTTAAATATCAAATGTAAATAAAGCAGAAATATCAACTATGGTGTTAATATCAATCCCAAAAAAAAATTATTATTGGTTAAAAATGAATATGTTACACACAATAGTGCCAGCTCCTTTTCTTGCAGAAAAAATACAACCAATTGGATCAGTTGAAGGTCAAGCACTGATGTCCATGGAAAATTTGGGCAAGCCAACACACCCTCAAATTATTAATTCAATCAAAATGGGAAGGTCTAAGCCCTCATCCAAATGTTGAAACAATATGAAATGAAGGGCCTCAACAAAACCCCACCCATATCAAACACTGAAGAGCTCAGTTAATAATATTACCATTAACTAAAACCAAAAATGTTTCAAAACTTTTCAACCAGATTGAAGCTCCAGCCAACCATGTTTGGAAACACCCATTTTCAAGAGCATATGCCTTATAAAATTTACAACGTCTGACTTCACAAAACTACATTGCTAATTAAGTCAAGTGTTGAGCTGCTTTGTGCCTCAAAAGAAAACACATGAAATGAAATAATTATTCTAAAAGGAAAAACTCAAAAATTCCAATCAAAATTTGGCACTGGCCTTCGCTTAAATCTGTACCAAATAGTGCATATCCATGACATATCCTTCAAGTCTACAAAACCAGAGATAACACCACCTTCGCATGGTTGTGAAAGGCTTTGGTTTCCACCTCACCAGAAAGAGTAACAAAACTTGTAGGCCTCTACTCATGCTAAAGTAGTGCAATTGTCATTCCATAATTATTGAGGCACCCCTTAATTGTTGTTGGTGGGTCCAAAGCATGTTGAGTGCCTATGGTGAACATTTTCTTGTTCCTTGAAAAGCTATGTGATATCTCTGCTCCAACAACAGTCTTTTTTAGAGGACTAACAATGTGCAAGTAAGATGCCTTCAAGGTATCACCCTTACCAGTTCTGCAAAGCATGAGTCACTTTCAGTATGACACCAAAAAACTTTCTATGCAATGCTTCATAAAAAAGTTTGCAATTGCCCCTAAATTTTACCAAAAAACCCACTAAAATTCACTATTTTAGTTTACAAGAATGGCAAGGACCAAGTCTTACAAGGTCAAAGAAGAAACAAAATCAAGCTTTGAAATACCCAAGCCTTCATCATATTTCAAGAAGTTTCCTGATGCAATGTAGAAAGCAACTTCACCCCCTACAGAAAGATTCTCATTTCCAATTACTCCTAAGAAATGTGTTATTGGAGATGGTGTCAATACAATGCTTGTACTGACCCCTGCATAATCATGCATATATTGAAGCTCAACCTGTCAAATTTACAATATATAATGTAAGAAAAGTTAAAGTGTAATCCATTTCACAAAAAAAATTACAAAAGTATTTTTATCACTATAAAACATGAAGAATGTTGTTAAGCATTGTGTTTATCACAACATACCAGCATGAAATTTTACCATGTAGATAACCTTGTGACTATTGATGATCAAAATTAGGGGGCATGCTGAAGCCTGACTAATACGGATGTCTGAGTAAATGTCTACAATATTACAAAGAAAAGGCTCTAGATAGAAACAAGAACAAGATGTTTCGTTGCAATGGTTCTCACATATAAAACCAGTTATTATTTTTCATATCCTTCCAAATGGCTTATTTCAAACTGCAGAACTGGAAATTTGATCCCTTCTCAGGTGAGACTGAGTGGAAGAGCACAATACAGATGAAAACTACAACATGTTGCAAATATATGCATTCAAGAAAATGGCACAATTGACACAAATTTCTAATCACCTTAATTGTCATGTCTTTCTAAATGGTAAAAATGAATGCCACAATAACTAAAAGAATGTTTTAACTTATAGAATGTAGCAATGTCCCAATTAATACAAAGTACTGCAGGTTGTTACTTTACAAAAAAACACCTACATTAAGCATGAAAATTGTTCAAAGCTAAATATGATGTCAAATATAGATTTGATTGTTCAAATCCAACAATTAATAGAGATGACATCTTGCACAACTAGGTTTTCACTCTCAAGTTCTCTATTCTTAGAGGTAGCCATGACTTCCCTAAGGAGGGGTGGCTCCATTTCCTCCTTTGATCTAGCCTTTGAGGTAGCCACAAAATATTTCAAATATCTTGTGGCAGCTTCTTTCTCAAAAGCAAAAGAACCATAACATCATCCAAATGATGGTTTGTTAAGAAATGGAATAAGTTCTTAAACTCATTTCATCAATCCAAGGAGAAAATCACTTCATTTCTACCTCTAAAATATTTTCTTCGAAATATAGATTTAATTATCAACTATAAACCCCAAAGTTACTTGACAACATCAACCATTGTGACCTTGGTGATCATCCTTCTCACATAAGGCTAGCTCTCCTCCAACATAAGGGAGGAATCCATGATAAGCCTATAAACTTGTCCTTCAAATGCTAAAAAAACATATTTTCAAAATGATAGTGTTTTTGTCTTTTAAGATTTGAAATGGAAAGCTAGGCTAGACATAGTGCCTAGTCCCTCAGGTATAGACTCTAAGCAACAAACAAAACTTTAAAATTGAAGAATAATATGTGATTCATGACAAAACAACCAAACAACAAGTGTTATCAGTCAAGAATAAATCCAATAAATAGGTAACAATGCTATCTCCTATGTATAGATGGAACATTTGAAGACAATGTGCTCCGCCAACTTGATCTCTTGTAAGTCACATAGCTAAAAATTCCCTTTGAGTTGTGTGATGTCGCGAGCTATCTCACACCAAAGCTAGTGGGAGCCCACTCTGAATGAACCAAGGGGAATCCTAAGGTTTTGCATCCAATCTCTATTAGTATAGATAGGCCTAACAATAAGAGTAACTTACCTACATAAAGCAATAAAAATAATAAAATGACATATTCAAGCTAATGCCCTCACACCTGGTCAAGTTTCCTATCACTTTTTGGTTGGATACCAAAATGGAAACTTTGTACCTGCATATGAGTCAGGTCCAGTGTCTCTTGGTCCTATCATAGTTACCAAGGAGCTTTCCTCTTAGTTAACAAAAAACAATATTTCTTCCTTTCTCACCAATGTCAATGTCGACGAGAAGTATATATCAAGTGAGGAGATATTGAAATTGGTGGAAGCAACTATTTTAGAGAAATTTCCATCAAGTAAAAGGAAAAGGCCATCAAAAACTGCAATAGATGATTTTAAGTCCAAGTACACAAATTTCATGTCAGGAAGGTTTCCTGATCTACCAGAGGAAATTTCATTCTAATAATGTGATGGAATATTGCTCTTGAAGATTATTGTTTGCATTCGTATGTTTTTCTATGATCTATGACCTCTGCAAGGATAGCGAAATTTAGGAGGAAAACAACCAATTGAAATAAATTTTGAATACGTGTTTGTTTTTGAGTTGTACTACTTATGGGGCATTCACAGGAAAGATGGAGGAAGGTGAAAGGTTGGTTGCTAAGGGAATGCTATTTAGCAATTATTGTCAAAAATGATTTCTACTATGTATCATAGACCATCGCTGCTATGACTAATACTTACTTTATGCTTGATTCAGTGCTAAGTACAAAATGATGGACAATACTTGCCTCTGGACTATCGCATTTGGTTTGGTGTTCTACGGATCATACAAAACATTGTTGCAAAGTTTCAAGTTTTTAATAATGTTACAAAAATAGAGGGTATGAAAAATGATCACAAAATATGATTGCATATAAGTTTTGTAGTTGCTTATGTTACAGAGCCTACCATATTATGCTCTTATTGTGAATTACATATTGCCACTGACATTGCATACTGCAAAAATTCAATGAAAACTACGCTACTGCTACCATTAAAAAATTCTTGTTGAGAAAATTCATCTTGGAATCAATCCATTCACTAAGAGACAACAATAGAGTTTGTTGATAAAGTGTTTGGCGTAAAGAAATAGAAGCACAAATCGTATTATGATTATTTCGGCACATTTCTTTCCCAACAGAGATAAAAACAAATAGAAATAAAAGTACAATTGTGCTTAGGATCACACACACAATCATTTACAAAAAATTTATATCTCTAGGTTAAAAAGCAATTTGGCACTCACCGTTACAAATGAATAAAACATAGTAACAATGACAGCATAAAGGTTTTATCTGGATGCATTCATAGAATATCCAATTCTTGAATATGAAGTAATATGATGTAAACATTTTGACTTGATTGGAATCCTTTTTGCAATTGTTTCTAGGTAGTAAGTATAGCAATTGATACATTCCATTACTTCTGGATTCCTTTGAAGTATATATTGACCTTTACTTGAAGTTGTCATTGTTGGAAACTCATGGTTAACCAAGCAAGCTTGTAGTCCATATAATGGGTTGGGTGTAGTTTGTATTAGTTAAGGGCACTGTTCAAAACCCTAAACCTAAACCCTACCCCCCAACAGAAACAAAAAACACTATCCCTGTTCATTGTTAAGGGATATCGTAAATTTCAAGTTTTTCTAGGTTAGTTATTTTTTTTTATTTTTTTCTCAAGGTGTGTGTTTGGGGGGGGGGGGGGGGGGGTGTTTGGTCAGTAGAGCTTATATTAAAAAGTTTTTGCCATACGATACAACTTAAGTTTACTAAAAATATATAGTCCTGGGCAAGCATAACCTAGAATCCCTAGTTAAGGATGAACCAGTCAAAATACTATGGAGGCCTACCTATATCTTCTTCTTAGAATTCCATAGGTATATTGCTTAACATACTAGCATAATAAAAACAGAACTCAACAAAACATACTAGGTTACTAAAAAAGGTAAAAATGTAATGCCCGTTTTGGGCTTTAGTTACTTGGTCCACATGACATGCTAGGGCTTCATATTTCACAATTGTGGAGCCAATATCAATGTAGATAGCCACATGATTGTCTTTAGTGGGGATTTCCAGTAGCTTCGAGATATGACCACTTAGGGTGTATCCATAGAATGAGGTGGGCCAGAGGAGGTAGAGTCTACAAAGCTGTTGCTTAAGTTGAGAGTGGTAGATCGCTTAACCTCTACATAGAGGTTGAAGTGAACCAATGTGCACCCAACCATCATTTATAGAGACTCCATAATTGAAGCCATTTTCAACTGGTTCCCTCTAAAATGGTCATGGAGACCCAAGGTTCATCCTCCCATTTCCTCAAATTAAAAATATGATTTGATGTTTGTGGCATGCATTATATAATTGGTATTGGTGTATATGGATGTGGATGGAAATTTGGGGCAAGCATTATTGTTGAAATAGGTCCTATAAGTCAATTTTTTATGCCACCATTGTCAATAATGCACCAGCCCAACAGAATTTTAATTTGATGTCTATCACTAAATAATGCCTCACTATTTATGCACGAGTAGTCATTGATCAAGTTTAGAATGACAATTATTAACCAATTGTTTGGTCTTAATTCATCTCTTCCTTCATTATGACAATCGGTTCAACCTTTCACACCTTTATAGATTTAGGCATTCTCCACTTGAATGCAAGAATTAATAAAATGTTAGATTTCAACAAAAAGCAGAGGTGGGCACCGAAAACATTGTTCCCAACATGTTATTGGCACTTGTGTTGAGTCCATTTTCTATTAGATTACTAGAAGTAAGTGAATTGTTTACTGCGTGGAGAAATAACCAGCACAGAGAAGAAGTAAAAGAGTTCCTCTTTATGCAAATAAAAGATGCAAACATGATGCACAAGGAAGCATTGTATGCAACTACAAGACAACATACAACCATCTCCGAGGCATTGGAAATACCAATATATATGCATTACTTTGGATAATTTAATTTGTGAAGCTTGAGGATTTTGAGGTCTTTACACCAGTTATTTTTCCATCCTTACAAGGGATGTACAATATGCTGGGCTTTAGGGTATAAGAAGCACCAGAATACAGAAGTCAGTGCACCCGTGCAACTGTCTGTACATAATTACATCACTTATACCATCCTCTTCTCATGATTCCATCCAAAATTTTCCATAGTTGATTTTAGGCCCAACTATTCTATGATTGGGTGTGCAAGTGGCTGTGAATACCACTTAAGGAAGTTTTGTTTTACCTTACTCCAGAAAGCTTGACCAAGGAACATCACTGGCTAGGGGGGGTGGGGGGGATCATTTGTTGAATGATTTTTGAACTGAAATAATGTCCAAGATTTGTTTCTGAGCTGACCTTATTGTTGTAGCTTTTATAATGATGTGCAATCTATCCACATGAAAACACTTTGCTGGAAATTGTTCACTTTGTACCTTCTTCTAGCATCTCTTTCACATCAGCAAGAGAAGATACAAAAGTGGATCTCGTGGACCTTTACACACGGTACAAATTTCTAGTTTATGCCAACGCTCCTATTTTTTAATCCAGCATATGGAAAATGACTTCTATGAGTTATTAACCAAGCAAACACATAGTAATGGGGAAAACCCTTCTTTAGAAGGGTTGTAACTTGTGACCCCTGTCAGGTCTATAATCATTATTTAGGGGTGCTTAGAGCCTACAAAATGACTTACAAATTTAAAGCAGTTACCTTCTTTGGATATTGGTGACAATATGTAGAGGTGTTAAGAAAACCTTATCATTGCCTCGATATGATGATATTGCAGAGATATTGTTTTCAGCCAACAGTTATATCAGAACACTGGTTCAGATCTGATTTCTATACCTAGATTTGAAAATAAAATTTTCATCAAGTTGCAAAGGCATAACTCATTTTTGAAAGTTTCTTATTTTTGAAGGTTGGTTGGTTAAAAAGCCTGAAAGACCACATTAGAGGATCACTCCATCCCGTGCACATGGATCACTACTTTAATGCACCTCTTTTGGAGCCTGGAGGTGGCCACATTTTGAGGAAGTTGTAGCTTGCACTTGAGATCGTTTTTATGAGGAGTTGGTTAACATGAAGAAGAATATCGAAGCTTTAAGGGATACAAAGCAGCTTCCATATTCTCCAATTTCAAAGAGTCAATATAAAGTAAAGTGCTCCATGCCTCAGGGATACAAGGGTAATTTAATATTAATATATGATTGGAGTTTTTTAAGGAATGCCCTAGATATAAGGATGACTGTAACCTTTTTCAGTTTTTAGCACAAATCTCAAGAAGTTATTCCTTTGAAATTCCATAAAACATTTCAAATAATGTTTCAGAATTCTGAAATACCATCTAAAATGGCAAGTGGAATTTCAAGGAAAAATGGGCACGTCTTAATCTAGTTTAACTGTGTTTTGATAGGGAAATTTACCATAGGAACCTGCCCAAGCGCTTTAAATTCGAATTGACATAAATTTTGACACTAATTTCACATTGAATAAGCTTCTAGAAAAACCTTACACCTTGTCTTTGTTCTAAATACAATTTACCACTTATTATTTCCTCACACTTTCTTTCAGCCTTTTTGAGAAAAGGTATCTCCTACACAAACAAGAAGCACTTCTGTTGTGTGTGAAGCATTGTGATCTAGTTTTGTAGTCACAACCAGAAGACAGTTGTGAGCAACAACATTGTTCCACAC
Source organism: Pinus tabuliformis (assembly GCA_031772625.1). Lineage (NCBI taxonomy): Eukaryota > Viridiplantae > Streptophyta > Pinopsida > Pinales > Pinaceae > Pinus > Pinus tabuliformis. The sequence goes on along the minus strand of CM062820.1, from coordinate 774,379,991 downwards.
TTCATTTCTTCACATTTTCTTCAATAAATTTTAGGAAAAAGTGTTTTCTATAGCTACAACAAGCATGTTATGTGCATTTTGGATAGCAAGGATATTATTGGAGGCTACATTTAAATTTCTTACTCAATTTTCTTGTGCTATTTTATATTTATATATAGACAGACAAATATTGTTTCCCTATTTCAATTTTTTTTGTTTTTCTACTTTTTTGATGGGGGATGAGGCAGGGATCATGTTTCCAGCATGTACCCTTCTCCCAATACCATGCAACTTCGCTTCCAAGGATTTTTGAGATGGAGACTCAAAGGCTTTCTAAGAGAGCCCTTAATCAATCTTCGAGGCATTTGCCACACTTCAAAAAATAATTCCAACTCAGAGCGACTTTTTAATTTAGAATTGAGGCCCTTCACGGTTGATTAGGAACGGGCTTCTAAGAGGTTCATTTAAGTATTTCAAAACTAGGGATCTTTATTCTAAAATATTAATATAACAATAATTCTCAAATGTTGATGCATCACTAGGATAACAAGATTAACGCATCCAAAGCATTTCCACAATTTAAATTAAACTGAAACTCAATCAAGAAAGTATCCAAAAAAATCAAGAAAGAAAAAGGAAACATATAATAAATAATGTAGACAACTAACTAGAAAATTACTAATAATACCTGTGATCCGATTCCCAAGGATTCTTAACACTACTTACAAAGTTATGTTCTAAGAGAACTAAATTTTTCACCACTACAACTCATACCACCAGGTAACCACTATATCCTCTCTGCCAAATATATGCAAAGAAATATAAGATTACTTGCAATGCCCTTCCATAACTTTTTCCATGTTGTCATCATATGTAGGAATAAACACATCACTGGCCAAAGACACCATGTAATCCAATGCAGCCATTTCGGATGAATGATTTTGGAATGGCTTTAAATCCATAGGACTAAGAAGAGTCTCCTTCCTCACCTGAAAATTTTTGTTGATCAGCATGAGTGCATAGCATAAGAAAATACAACTTCAAAGGAAAATGAGTTGAAGTGAGTGAATTGGTCAACTTAGAATATTTGGATAAGTTTAATAGAGGGCAGACATCCTTCTTTCTCCCCCATAGATTTCTTCAGCAACAATATATATTTGAATATTTATATAAAAATAAAAAGCTTTCAATACTAATGGAGTCTCCTCTGGTGTTATAGGACATAGTCCGTCCTTCCTCTTCATTTAAGAAATTATGACCTCCTTCCACCAATAGTAGGCATGCTTGTGAAAGAAATACGACAAGATAATAGGATCAACATTGTTAACAATAAAGATTTAGACTTGACTAGGAAAATATTATGATTTCCAAACATGTAATATACCTCAGTCTAGTGAGTTCCTCAACTTATTCATCGTTACAACGAAGAGTGCAACTAGAAAAAACCAATATATATTCATTTCATAACAAATATGAAGAGCCACAAAATAACCATGCTGTTGCAATATTTAAAAAAAATGACCCAATTCATCAATTTTTGAAGTGAAAAGCAGAGTGTTGTATTTCACATGAAAACATAGCTTTTAAACCTCAAGTGGAAGGCTATCATTTGCTAGATGTGCATATGCCTTATTCAAATGAAAAACTTTGTGCTTTCTTATAAGGGGAAGGATTTTTATCATGGTAGGAAACTTTTTTAGTGTCCTTCTGTGCAAAGCCCAAAGCATTAAATGATAGTCTTCGATACTCAACCTAATGCAGGTAATAGGACATGTTTGGCTAGCTCACAGGAGGCATGGTGAAGACTGCCCTATCTTCTGCCTTTGCCTTTAGCTTTGAAGGAAGCTTCTTTACTATCTAAAACTTGCCTCTCAGAGATGTGATAAATTGATCCACATAAAAAATGTCTTCATATTCACTGTTCACATAGGATTAAAGATTAATTTTTTGCAAAACGAAACATGAAGGATAAAACACCCCCACAAGTAATTAATGTCGTGCAATAGCCAATGCTGAAATGAACCAATAAAAAATATTGAAGATTTGTTAACAGATTGGAGGAATACTGAAGTTAAATAACTGGGATCTGCCCAAAGTGAAGCCTTGTCTAGCTTTGGGACAACCACAACCACATTGAGATAATTGTAACCATGTCACATATCTAACATGAGAAAATTATTGACCTTGATCAAATGATAATATATCAAAAAACAGTCACAAAAGAAAATTCAGCAAACACAGTGACAACATGAAGTAAATAATTACATAGTTTGGAGAACCATAATCAAGGCTCTAGCTAAAGGAAAATCATGCATAATTCTAAAACATGGAGATAAACCAACTTGCATATTGCAGCTCACATATTCCATTTTGCACTTTACATTTCAAAAAAATATGCTCCAAGAAGACATTGATAGCCCTTCTTCTGGGTCAGGTGGCTTCTCTGCTGATAAAATCCACTAGATTATCCTAAAATGAGCTTACCCTCAGAGAAATTGTTGTACCGACCTCACATTCCTTGAATTATCTTCTTCTGTCAATTGTGTTTCTAAGTCAATTAATACATCACATGAGATAGCTTCGGGCTCGGTGGTACTACTATGTTTTTTTGGCTTTCGTGGATGTTGAAGCTAACTATGTAGTGGTGAGGTCATATGAATATACATCAATAACAAGAGTCATGTTGTTGGACTACTGGAAAATTCCTTGTGTCTTGTTACTTACATGGATATTCTTGAAGACAAGATACAAAATCAGACAGTTTATTGGTGTAGGAGTATGTGTTGTTGGGCTTGTTCTCATTGTATTTTCAGATGTGCATGCCTCTGATAGACAAAAGGGAGAAAAAATTATTCTAATCCAGGCCTCCATTGCAAGAGACCATTAGGTATCCATTTCTTTTATATAGTCCTGCCAACAATTTACATACTCAAGAATTTCAACATAATATTCAAGATTTTCTCAAATAGATACCAAAAGGAGGGCTATGACGGTGCCAAGGCCGACATTTGGTCTTGCGGGGTCATATTTTTCATTCTCCTGGTGGGTTTCTTGCCATTCCTAAGAACCTTGATGGCCTTGTATAAGAAGCTTCACTTGTCACACTCTACTCATGGTCCATAGTATGGAAAATGCTTTGCCATCATCGACAGTACAAAAGTGCCTTTGTTCCCTCGATTAAAAGGGTGAAAATAACATATTAGGGAAAAAAACGTCCTGCTTGATGTAATTAAAAGTCAAAAGCATCCACCCACATTTTAAATTTGCTTCCACCGACAACCCAACGACAGTATTATCTTCTCATAGGAATCCTTCGCTACTTTCGAAGACAATGTCGCCATCTACACCATGTTGTAAGGAGCCACGTTGTTCAATCTGAACTCCCACAAAAACGAACCGTCGCTTCAATACAAATTTGTGTATTCAATCATCTGAACTTAAATTTAAAATAATCGATAAATGATCGATTTTTTTCATTTCCTATTGAATCATCTAAATACACAGAGGGGAAATTGTAGATGAGCTAGAGTTTGATTACCTCTCCTTTCGCTTTTGGAGGAAGCATTACAGAGATAATTTTTTCACTATTTCCAAACTTGTACGTGAAAGGAAACCATGTTAAATCAATTTTGTACCTATAAAACTTCATTTACCCTTTCACATTCTACGTATCCAACCCCTATTCAAAATAACATATGTGCCATACGTTAAAATTGGCAACTAGGGCCAAACTCCATGTGGGTCATCTTATTTATGGCAGCTGACATTTTTCTTGGATCCCTCTCATCGATAGGTGTAGGATTGATATAAATATCATCTGATTCCGATAAGTATTCATGGAGTTATGAATTTATTTACGTTATAAGACAATTCGTCAAGGTTGGCCAGCAACCAAATAAACCCCACATGTTCTCAACGTTTTAGTATAAATAGAGGTGGCCTTCAAGTCATTTCAACACACTTGGGATCTCTTCCTCTCTCTACTTGTCTTTGGGTTTTATTAGGAGGAGAGACCCTAAGGAATAAAGTTTCCTTGATCCAGAGGGTGGAAAGCCGGAACTGCTAGAAAAGTCAGAACTACCGGAAAAGGCGGAACTGCCAAAAAAGCCGAAAAGGATAGAAAAATCAGAACTGCCGGAAAAGCCAGAACTGCCAGAAAATTCGGAACTACTAGAAAAGATGGAACTTCTGGAAAATATGGAAAATTCAGAAAAGCCAGAATTGCAGGAAAAGTTGGAACTGCCGAAAAAGCCAGAAATGATGGAAAAGCCGGAACTGCCAGAAAAGCCAAAAAATACAAAATTGTCGAAAATGCTGGAATTACCGGGAAAGCCGGAACTTCTGGAAAAGATAGAACTGCCGGGAAAACCAGAAAAGCCAGAAAAGCCATAACTTTAGGAAAAGCGGGAAAAGCCAGAAAATCCAGAAAAGCTGAAAATGTCAGAATTGTCAGAACTGCTGAAAAAGTCAGAACTGTCGGGACTGCTGGAACTGTCAGGAACAACTGGGACTGTCGGAACTGCCAGGAACAGCCGGAATTGCCAGAACTTTCGAGAACTACCGTAACAGCTGGAGCATCGATCTCCGAAGGAGAGCATCATGCAAGGGACAACTAAATAACATTGGTGCAGTTGTATGGTACTTAGCATCAAATACACCAAGAATGCAATGTTACAGCTAGCATGCAAGGGACAACTAGCATGCAACAACAAGCATGTTAAGGACAACAAGCATGCTAGGGACAACAAGCAAGCAAGGTGCAACCAACACATAGGTTAGGATGGCAACATGGTGCAACAATGGCACATAATGCAGTACAGTGATGGGTACAGTCATGATTAATGAAGCGTGATGAGATGCAGCATAGTAATGATCGATGTAGCATGGTGCAATGCGGTGAGGTGCAGCATGATGACGAAATGCAACACAACGATAGGTGAAGGAGTCACCTTGGAGAATTAGTTGAAGGAGCATGTCTTCAACTGATCTCATGTATCATATTCTTAGAGATGATCTATGCTCTTATCTAGATAAGTCAAAGTGTTGACTTCTATTGTAAACGTACTATCTCTCTCTCTCTTTCTCTTTGCTAAACTATTGAAGAACATATAAGAATAATTGATCAAAGGTTTCCCCACATTGGGGTTTGTCCTTGGCTAGCACCACATCTTGTGTCCTCTTGTCTTGGCTTGTCTTCTGCGATTTATGTTTATGTTCTTTCTGTAGTTTACTTTAATGCTGGACTGATTTCTAATCTAGAAAAGATATGGAGCTAACTGTGAAAATTGAAATAAATTGCTCTAAGCATAGAACATACCTAAAATTAACATGGTATCAGAGCTAAGGTGAAGACAATGCCCAAGAAAGAGTGAAAGAGAAATCACCAAAGAGAGTTGGGAAAGGATAAAAGGATCAATGGATTCCTCATCCCTCTTAAAATTCAGCAAGGGTGAAGTCGAAGTAGAGGATATTATTAGAATGGCATAGCGGAACATGGCCTACCTAAATATCATTTCATTGGAAGACTAAATCTTAGGGTGGAAGGAAAGGAAGATAACTAGTTTGGCCATTATGTGAAGGAGTGTCCGAATGGCAGGGACACATCACTTGATAACAATCATTCCAGGGACATCTTCAATGATCAAAGGAATGACAGGTAATGCAGGTCATCAAGGAAATTTCTGGCTCTTCATAGAAAGCAAGGAACCCCAGGTATGAAGAATCAAATGTTGTTTCTGATAACATAAAGAAGCGTTATCTTGTAGTGGCCCTCTCCTTTAGATTCTTTGGGAATCTATGTTATAGATTGTAGTGCTTCAAGGCACTTCATCAGATAGATGGGTGCACTCTCTAATTTGGTAGACATGGAAACAATCGTGGGATTATACTTGGAGCCGATGCCACCTATCTCGGAAAGGGTGTAGGGAATGTTAACTCTCAATTTAATAAGGGTAACTCAATTCATTTATAGAATCTCTTTTATGTACCTGATAGCAAGAAGAACCTGATGTCCATCTCAAAAATGGAAGTCAAAGGTTTCAGGGTGGAATTCATCGATGGAAAGGTACGTATTAAAAAATATAATTTTCAAAGATGCTCTTTCTCATGGGTTCAGGGTTGGAAATTTGTATCAAGCTGCAAGATGGTCCATTGGGGATCATGTCAATTGACATATCGCATCTATTACATCGAAGGTCTACCTATGGGGCCCTACCTGATGTGAGTCAAATGGTGATAGGGATGTCTGAATTCAAGTAGAGTATGAAGTTACATGTCTGAGATGTATCGAAGGAAAATCTTATAAGGGGACCATTCCCATCATGCAGCAGGTCCACATGTTTGGAAAAACCCAAGGAGTTTGAGATTCATGATCAGGAATCTCATGTATACAGGTGAAAGAAATCCCTCTATGGCTTGAAGAAAAACACCCCGGGTGTAGTATGAGAGGATTGATAGATGTATGATGAAGTTGAGATTCACTAGGAGTGAAATCGATCCAAACCATTACCCGAAGGTCGTGGATGATAGACCTCTCATACCGGCACCTTATGAGGATGACCTATTTCTGACAGGTGCAAACCCTCTCATTTGCAGAAGTAAGAGGGACCTGGATTTCGGATGTGGAATGATAAACTACAAGCCTGTGACTACATCAAGGATCTTAACTTTCAAAAGTTATATGGTATTGATGTTGGATTAGATCTGGTAAATGCCTCTAAGTTTGATAAACTCATTCGCGTTGATGTTCTTGGTGAACTTCCGTCTGGATATATGTTTTGCAGTTAGCATGGTGAGCTCATACTTGGTTGAGCCTCACTGGATTGGTGCCAAGAATCTTTTGAGATATCTTCGGGGCACAATCTCTCATGGATTAAGATACACTACCGGAAATATGAAACTGCATGATTATTCGAATGCTGACTAGGTAGGCAGTGTGGAGGATCACTAGAGAAGTTCCCAGTGTTGGTTCTCTTTGGATGTTACTTCAATATCATGGATGAGCATGAAGTAGAATTCGGCTGCTATAAGCACCACTGAGACCGAATGCATAGATACGAGTATGATCTCGTGTGAAGCTGCATGGTTGCAGAAGCTCTTAAGTGAGTTGTTTGCACATATGATGAATACCACCGTGATTCTCTGTGACAACTAAAGGGGGGATTCGATTATTGAGGAATCCTGTATTCGATGATTGCTCTAGCAGATAGACATCAGATACTGCCTTATTTGTGATATGGTAAGTCGATGAGCAAGGAGGCTCCATTGCATTGAGACTGATGTACAGGTCGCAAAAATTTTGTCAAAGCCCTGGGGAAAGGTCAAATTTGTGACTTTCCTGAACGACTTGGAGTTGTTGAGAGACCTTCTTATAAGGGTCCTGCATGTTGCATGCATTGAGCTCTGGGTGCTCTTGGGGGCTTGGGATACTTACTGGAGAAACATACGACCATAAGGCGAGTCACCCTCCCGTGTTGGTGTGCTATTAACATGATTATTAGTTCTCCTGTGGGCGAGGATGATTTGTTCTCCGTGGCGACTATGGGACATGATGATTAGTTCTCCTGTGGCCCAGGATGATTTGTTCTTCGTGGCGACTGTGGAACATGATGATTAGTTCTCCTGTGGGCCAGGATGATTAGTTCTCCATGGCATCCACTGATAGGATAATTCATTCTCCTGTGGATAGGATGATTAGTTCTCCTATCAAGGCATCCTACCCATGCAGTCTGGGACTCATGGGAAGTACCTCTCATTTGATCAATGAGCAGGGAAATGAGGATAGGGACCATAGTAGTACTATCGATGGATGCATCACTATATCTATCGTACTCCCTATGCTAGGATGACCTCCATTGATCTGGGATCAATGAAACTAATCTGGGATCAGTGTGAGTGGTTTGAGACACTCTCTTGTGATATTGATCTGGGATCAATAAAATTGACTTCGGTTCAGTAAGAGTGATGTGACACACTCTCTTCAGATGAAACTGACTTCGGGTCAGTAGAGAATGGTATGAGACATTATCGTTAAATTCTTCTTCTTCATAGCTTAGCAAAGCAGAGCAGAGCAGAGCTCAACAGATCAAAGTAGAGTAGAGCTCAGCAGAGTAGATCTCAGCAGATCAGAGCAGCATAGAGTAGTGTAGGGCACTGATGGAAGAGATAGTATAGTCGGACATATGGATCAATGGATGGAGTTCTCCCTAGTTGAGAGGGAGTGTTAAAATTGGTAACTAGGGCCAAACTCCATGTGGGTCATCTTACCTAAGGTACCTAATATTTTTCTTGGATCCCTCTGATTGAGAGGTGTAGGATTGATCTAAAAGATCATCCGATTCTTATAAGTATTCATGGAGTTATGAATTTATTTACATTATAAGACAATTCGTCAAGGTCGGCCAACAACCAAATAAACCCCACATGTTCTCAAAGTTTTAGTATAAATAGAGGTGGCCTTCAAGTCATTTCAACACACTTGAGATCTCTTCCTCTCTCTACTTGTCTTTGGGTTTTAGTTGGAGGAGAGATCCTAAGGAATAATGTTGCCCTGATCCAGACAGCAGAAAGCCGGAATTGACGGAAAATCCAAAACTACCGAAAAAGCTGGAACTACTGGAAAAGTTGGAACTACCGGAAAAGATAGAAAATCTGGAACTACTAGAAAAGCTAGAATTTCCGAAAAAGACGAAACTACCGGGAACAACCAAAAATCTGGAACTGCCAGAACAACCAGAAAGCCAGAAAAGCTACAAAACCTAGAATTGTTAGAAAAGTCGAAAGTCCTGGAAAAGCTGGAACTACCAGAAAAGACGGAATTACCAGAAAAGTTGACACTTCTGGAAAATCCAGAAAAGCCAAAAAATCTAGAACTGCTGAAAAAGGAAGAAAAGCCATAAATGTCGAAACTGTCAGAACTGCCGAAAAAGTCAGAACTGCTGAGACTGCCGGAACTTCTAGGAACAACCGGGATTGCTAGAACTGCTAGGAACAGCCAAAACATCCAGAACTGCCAGGAACTGTGAAACAGCCGGAGCATCTGTCTCTGAAGGATAGGAGTATGCAAGAGACAACTAACTGACATTGGGATAGTTGTATGGTACTTAGCATCAAATACACCAAGCATGCAATGTTACATCTAGCAAGCAAGGCACAACTAGCATGCAAAAACAAGCATGCTAAGGGCAACAAGCATGCTAGGGACAACAAACAAGCAAGGGACAACAAGAAAGTAAGGTGCAGCCAACACATAGGTCGGGATGGAAACATGGTGTAGCAATGGCACATAATACAGCACAGTGATGGGTACAGTCATGATTAATGAAGCGTGATGAGATGCAACATAGTAATGATGGGTGCATCATGGTGCAACACGGTGAGGTGCACCATGATGACAAAATGCAGCACAATGATAGGTGAAGGAGTCACCTTGGAGAATTAGTTGCAGTAACATGTCTTCAACTAATCTCATGTATCATCTTCTTAGATATGATCTATGCTCTTATCTAGGTAAGTTAAAGTGTTGACTTCTATTGTAAACGTACTATCTCTCTCTCTCTCTCTCTCTCTCTCTCTCTCTCTTTGTTGAACTATTGAAGAACATATAAGAAGAATTGATCAAGGGTTTTCCCAAATTGGAGTTTGTCCCTGGCTAGCGCCACATCTTATGTCCTCTTGTCTTGGCTTATATTTTGCGATTTTGTGTTTATGTTCTATCTAGAGTTTACTTTAATGCTGATGTGATTGCTAATCTGGAAAAGATATGGAGCTAACTGTGAATATTGAAATAAATTTCTCTAAGCATAGAACATACCCAAAATTAACATGGTATCAGAGCTGAGGTGAAGACAATGCCCAAGCAAGAGTGAAAGAGCAATCACTGAAGACAGTTAGGAAAGGACAAAAGGATTAGTGGATTCCTCATCCCCCTTCAAATTCACCAAGGGTGAAGTCAAAGCAGAGGATATTATCAGAATGGCAGAGTGGAAGATGGCCTACCTAAAGATCACTTCATTGGAAGACTAGATCTCAGGGTGGAAGGAAAGGCAGATAACTAGTTCGGCCATTATGCGAAGGAGTGTCCAAACGGCAGGGACACATCACTTGATAACAATCATTCTAGGGACATCTTCAATGATCAAAGGAATGATAGGTAATGTAGGTCATCAAGGAAATGGCCGACTCTTCATAGAAAGAAAGGAACCCCAGGTATGAAGAATCAAATGTTGTTTCTGATAAGATAAAGAAGCATTATCTTGTATTGGTCCTCTCCTTCATATTCTTTAGGAATTTGGCTTATAGGTTGTAGTGCTTCAAGTCACTTCATCAGATAGATGGGTGCACTCTCTAATTTGGTAGAGATGGAAACAATCGTGGGATTATACTTGGAGCCATTGCCACTTATCCCGAAAAGGGTGTAGGGAATGTTAACTCTCAATTGAATAAGGGTAACTCGATTCATTTACAGAATCTCTTTTATGTACCTGATCGAAAGAAGAACCTGGTGTCTATCTAGGAAATGGAAGTCAAAGGTTTCAGGGTGGCATTCATCGATGGAAAGGTACGTGTTAAAAAATATAATTTTCAAAGATGCTCTTTCTCATGGGTTCAGGGTTGGCAATTTGTATCAAGTTGTAGGATGGTCCATTGGGGATCATGTCAATTGACATATCACATCTATAACATCAAAGGTATACCTATGGGGCCCTACCTGATGTGAGTCAAATGGTGATACGGATGTCTGAATTCAAGTAGAGTATGAAGTTACATGTCTGAGATGTATCGAAGGAAAATCTTATAAGGGGACCATTCCCATCATGCAGCAGGTCCACAGGTTTGGAACAACCCGAGGAGTTTGAGATTCATGATCAAGAATCTCATGTATACATGTGGAAGAAAGCCCTCTATGGTTTGAATCAAAACACCCCGGGCATATTATGAGAGGATTTATAGCTATCTAATGAAGCTAAGATTCACTAGGAGTGAAACCGATCCAAACCATTACCCGAAGGTTGTGGATGATAGACCTCTCATACCAGCACCTTATGAGGACGACCTATTTCTGACAGGTTCAAACCTTCTCATTTGCAGAAGTAAGAGGGATTTGGATTTCAGATGTGGAATGATAAACTGCAAGCCTATGACTACCTCGAGGATATTAACTTTCAAAAGTTATATGGTAGTGATGTCAGACCAGATCTGGGAAATGCCTCTAAGTTTCATAAACTCATTCGCGTTGATGTTCTTGGTGAAATTTCGTCCATACATATGTTTTGCAGTTAGCATGGTGAGCTCATATTTGGTTGAGCCTCACTGAATTGGTGCCAAGAATCTTTTGAGATGTCTTTGGGGCACAATCTCTCATGGATTGAGATACACTACTGGAAATATGAAACTGCATGATTATTCGAATGCTGACTGGGCAGGCAGTGTGGAGGATCACTATAGCACTTCTCTGTGCTAGTTCTCTTTGGATTTTGGTTCGATATCATGGATGAGTAGGAAGCAAAAGTTGGTTGCTATAAGCACCACTGAGACCGAATAAATAGCTACGAGTATGATATCATGTGAAGCTGCAAGGTTGGAGAAGCTCTTAAGTGAGTTGTTTGTACACATGATGAATACCATTGTGATTCTCTGTGACAACCAGAGGGGGGATTCGATTATTGAGGAATCCCATATTTGATGATTGCTCCAGTAGATAGACATTAGATACTGCCTTATCTGTGATATGGTAAGTCAATGAGCCAGGAGGCTCCATCGCATTGAGACTAATGTACAGGTCGCAGACATTTTGTCAAAGCCCCAGGGAAAGGTCAAGTCTATGAATTTCCTGAATGACTTGGAGTCATTGAGAGACCTTCTTATAAGGGTCCTACTTGTTGCATGCATTGAGCTTTGTGAGCTCTGGGGGGATTGGGGTACTTACTATAGCAACATACGACCACAGGGCGACTCACCCTCCCGTGGTGGTGTGCTATGAACAGGATGATTAGTTCTCCTATGGGCCAGGATGATTTGTTATTCGTATCGACTATGGAATAGGATGATTAGTTCTCCTATGGGCCAATATGATTTGTTCTCCGTGGTGACTGTAGAACATGCAGATTAGTTCTCCTGTGGGCCAGGATGATTAGTTCTTCATGGCATCCACTGACAAGATGATTTGTTCTCCTGTGGACAAGATGATTAGCTCTCATGTCGAGGCATCCTACCCATGCAGTCTAGGACTCATGGGAAGTACCTCTCATCTAATCAATGAGCAGGGAAATGAGGATATGGACCATAGTAGTACTATCGATGGATGCATCATTGTATCTACTATACTCCCTATGCTAGGATGACCTCCATTGATCTGGGATAATGAAACTAATCTGGGATCAATATGAGTGGTTTTAGACACTCTCTTGTGATATTGATCTAGGAATAATAAAACTAACTTCGGGTCAGTAAGAGTGATGTGACACACTCTCTTCAGATGAAACTTACTTCGGGTCAGTAGAGAATGGTATGAGACATTCTCAATAAATTCTTCTTCTTCATATCTCAGTAGAGCAAAGCTCAGCAAGCAGCAGACCTCAGCAGATCAAATTAGAGCAGAGCTCAGTAGATCAGAGTAGAGTAGAGTAGTGCAGGGAATTGATGGCAGAGATAGTATAGTTGGACATATGGATCAACGGATGGAGTTCTCCCTAGTTGAGAGGGAGTGTTAACATTGTAAACTAGGGCCAAACTCCATGTGGGTCATCTTATTTATGGCAGCTGATATTTTTCTTGGATCCTCCTCATCGAGAGGTGTAGGATTGATCTAAATATCATTCGATTTCGATAGGTATTCATGGAGTTATGAATTTATTTACATTATCAGACAATTCGTCAAGGTAGGCCAGCAACCAAATAAACCCCACATGTGCTCAACGTTTTAGTATAAATAGAGGTGGCCTTCAAGCCATTTCAACACACTTGGGATCTCTTCCTCTCCCTACTTGTCTTTGGGTTTTAGTAGGAGGAGAGATCCTAAGGAATAACGTTGCCCTGATCCAGAGGGCAGAAAGCCAAAACTGCTAGAAAAGCCAGAACTGTCGAAAAAGCCAGAAATGCTGGAAAAGCCAGAAATTTCGAAACTGCTGGAAAAGCTAGAACTACTGAAAAGTACGGAACTGTTGGGAACAACTAGAAAGTCGGAACTACCAAAAAAGTCGGAATTGCCAGAAAAGCCGGAACTACTGGAAAAGCCAGAAAAGCCGAAAGTGCCGGAAAATCCAAAAATGCCAGAAAAGCCAGAATTGCCATAAAAGCTGGAAAAGCTAGAACTATTGGGAAAGCCAGAACTGCCAGAAATTCTGGAACTTCCGGAAAAGACGGAACTGCCAAAAAAGCTGGAAAATCCGAAAAATATGGAAAATCCAGAAAAGCTGGAAAATCTAGAACTACCATAAAAGCCTGAAAAGTCAGAAATGTTGGAACTATCGAAACTGCTAGAAAATCCGGAATTGCCGGAACTGTCGGGAACAACCAGAACTATTGGAACTTTCGGCACTGCAGAACTGCCAAGAAATTCTAAAGCAGTTGGAGCATCTGTCTTGGAAGGAGAGCAACATGCAAGGGACAGCTAACTAACATTGGGACAGTTGTATGGTACTTAGTAGCAAATACACCAAGCATGCAATGTTATAGCTAACATGCAAGGAACAACTAGCTGTTGGAAATAATACTGAGAGGGGGGGTGAATCAGTATTATCAAGTCAATTATTTCCTTTTTCAAATTCAGATCATATATGCTACTTTAGTTAGTGAAACCTGCGTATATACGCAACTACGTATAAGGAAACCACTTATACTATGCAAACTTATAATTTACTTTATCTTACAGATGTTAATCATTAATATGTGTATCAGAATCAAATAAACAGTAACCAGAAACAGTGAAACAGAGCAGAAGAAAATCACACACAAGAACACAAGATATAAGGTGGAAACCCAATGTGGGTGAAAACCACCTGCTGCAATTCATCTCTATCTTCTTTTTAATTAGAAACTTCTTTTTACAATTATTCTGTACTGGTGCAGTCCTTTACCAGTACGTAGGCTCCAACCTGCAAAGAGCTACAACCCTCTCTCATTCTCCAGCTTCTTCTGGAAGGGAGCTACAACCCCCTTAGCTCTTGCACTAGCCAAGATACTAGTACGTAGGTGATGGCCTACAGAAGGCTACAACCTTCTCTTTCTTCCAAGGACCACGTTTAATAAATTTTCAGACTGGATCCATGAACATTAATCAATCTTCAAGAATTTCTGCATCAAACAATCTCCTTTTCACCAATTAGAACTGAATCAAGTAGACACTTTTCTGGCAGTTGTACCCAAAACACAGTAACAGTAATCACACACCAAATTCTGAACCCAAAACACTGCAACAACAAACAGAAGCAGCTAGAACCCAACTCAAGAGATGTACACTACTTTAATAACCTGAAACCTGCGTGCATATGCTTCTATGTTTGGACCAACCTGCATATACGTTGTTTTTATTCACTGAACCAACGTGTATACGCGCCTTTGCTTCACTGAACCTGCATATAGATCTATAAATGATAATTCACTCTTTCAAATATTCAGACACTACTTAAACCAGATTATCAGATTTATAGATAAAGCATGCACCACATATAATAGATGAAAATCATACAAAGATACTATTACTCAAGCCTTAAGATTATGACCCTTCTCTTGCGCTAAGGTTCCTCCTTCATTCAGATTCAGATCTACACCATAACCCCAATTGTCAATATTTCAGATCTAGCACTTTATCAGATATTCAATTAATTCAGATGATCCTTTGCCAAATGATCTCCTTCCTCTTTTATAGTCTTAGGCCTTTCACAATACCACGGTCCAAAACCATAATAAAACAATACCATGGACCCAATACTTGGGATCAACACTTCTGACGATATACCATGGTCCAAAACCATAGGTTCAAATACCAAGGACTAAATACCACGGACCAAAAGTAAGTTCTCCAACATATACGCACTTTTCCTTGCGTAAAAGTGCATGTATACGCATACGCGCCTTTGTAACGTCTAACCCGCGTGTATACATGCCTTAGTCTAGGTGAACCTGCGTATATATCGTTTTCCTTCATTCTGAGAGCCTGTACTGAGATCTGTCACCAAAGTGAGTTGCCATCAAGGACAACACCTGTGCCATAGCTCTAAATCAGTGCCACAATGCCAACAATCTCCCCCTTTGGACTTGATGGCAACCCCAATATCCTCAAAGTCATTCTCCCCCTTTGTCATCAAGGGCAAAGGGTTGTGCTCCGCCTGAGTACATGCTGAAATCTCTGCCCTGTTGTGCTGACCATGCTCCCCCTGACTATAGGCAAGATCTACAAAAGGATGTTCTTGAAGAAGAACCATGACTTATACATCATAAAAGACCTTCCTATCACCAAAAGAGTCAATACATACATCCATCACCCAACCAAGTGGGGATCATCCACCCAACCAAGTGGGGATACATCATAAATTTACATATGAAAACCAAGTACATTACATCTTCATCCCAGGCATAGTGGGGAAACCAAAATAGGCCGTTACATGACCTTGACACCATAAAAAAAAGATACATGACATAGAGACGAAATATCTAGAGCAAGATTTATGAAAGTCACCAATAACTGATATCAGCAGCATTTGTCAATCACCATTCAGATCAGAAACCATGTTTTCCTTCTATTCTCCCTCTACATTTGTTCCACCTAAAACCAACAACAGCTGTGAACTTGAACCAAAAGCTTCTAAGATAATGCCAACAATGCATCATTGGAAGTTTATCTGCTCCCCCTGAACCTCTGTTAGATGGTCTCTGTCAGACCCATATCAGACTATCTTCAACCAGAGCCTGTCCCTACTGATATCCATCAAGCCTCCATATACACGACTGTATCTGTATAAACCAGCGTATGTACGCAGATCCTCTTCAGCCAACTCACGTACAACCACTTTTCTCTGAAACAGACAAGTTTCAACAGCAGGATGAAGCATCAACTACTCCCAGCTTCTGTCTGAGGTATTCAAATGTCTCCCTGGGCAGTGGTTTGGTGAGTATATCAGCAACTTGTTCCTTAGAGGGAACATATTCCAAATTGACCTTTTGTTCAAGCACTTGTTCCCAGAGGAAATGATATTTGATAGGTATGTGCTTGGTCTTTGAATGAATAACTGGGTCCTTTGAAATGTTGATTGCACTTGTATTATCATATAAGATGGAGATAGGTGGTGTACAAGTGATTTGAAAATCCTGCAAGGTTTGCATCATCGAAAGGGGTTGAGTGCAACAAGATGTAGCAGCCACATATTCCGCTTCAGCTATAGATAGAGCAATCGAACTTTGTTTCTTGCTGAACTAAGATACTAATTTGGAACCCATAAAGAATGCACCACCACTTGTGCTCTTTCTATCATCCATGATTCCAGCCCAATCTGCATCTGTATAAGCATGAAGAGTGAGATCTGTATCTCTTGGATACCATAAGCCATAGTTTTGAGTTCCTTGAAGATACTTGAAGATTCTCTTCACTGCCTAAAAATGAGTTTCCTTTGGATTTTCCTGAAATCTTCCAACCATTCCCACTGCATGCATGATGTCTGGTCGGGTACTTGTCAAATAAAGCAGAATTCCAATCATGGATCTATAGGTTGGTTGATGCACTGCTGCTGATTCATCATTTTCACTGAGGCTGCATCCTGTAACCATAGCGGTACATATTGGTTTCGAATCTTCCATGCCATATTTCTTCAAGATCTGCTTGAGATACTTGGTTTGAGACAAAAATATACCGCCTTCATTTTGTTGGATTTGTAGACCAAGAAAATATGTCAGCTCTCCAAGTAATGAAATTTCGAATTCTTTCTGCATCACCAAGGCAAATTTTTGACTCATAGCTTCTTCATTGCTGCCAAAGATAATATCATCTACATACACAACAAGTATTATAAATTTGTCATTTTCAATTTTTATATAAAGATTGCTATCTGCTGATCCTTTTGAAAAACCTTGTTGATGAAGGTATTTGTCCAAACGGTAGTACTAAGCCCTTGGAGCCTGTTTAAGACCATAGAGAGCCTTTTTTAGTCTGCATACAAGATTTGGATCATTCCCAAGAATGAAACCATATGGTTGCTCAATGTACACTTCTTCTTCTAAGTCTCCATTCAGAAAGGTTGATTTCACGTCCATTTGAAATACTTTGAACTTCTGAAAGCTAGAGAGAGCAAGGAACATTCTGATGGCCTCAAGTCTAGCTACGGGAGCAAAAGTTTCTTCAAAGTCTATTCCTCCTTGTTGAGCATACCCTTTACATACAAGTCTGGCCTTGTTTCTAATCACTTCCCCATTTTCATTCAACTTTTTTTTGAAGATCCATTTTGTCCCTATGACATTCTTATCTTTTGGTCTAGGAACCAACTCCCAAGTGTTATTCTTTTCGATCTGCTCAAGTTCTTCATCCATTGCCTTTACCCAGCATTCATCTTTGCATGCCTCTTTTACATTTTGTGGTTCAGTGGAGGAGAGCAAAGCCAAATAGCTTGAGGCGTCTACAATTGTTCTTCTTGTTTGTATACCTGCCTCTTTCTGCCCCAAAATTTGAGATTCTGAATGTACTTGGATGGAGTCTTATCTTCTATCCTTATCTGTTCTTCTGGTGCCTCTTGAGCTTCTTCTTCATCATAATTCTGATTTGATGTTGAAGGATAGTCCTCATCATCTTCGAAATCTTCAGATCTTACCTGCCTAGGAGTGTTTTCTTCTTCATCAATTACCACATCAATACTTTCAACAATTTTTCCAAGCCTTTTATCGTAACACTTGTAAGCTTTGATGTGAGGAGAGTAACCAAGGAGAATGCCTTCACCTGCTCTAGGTTCAAACTTACCAAGACTCTCATCAGTATTTTTGATATAGCATTTTCTTCCAAAAATTTTGAAATATATTACCGAAGGAGTCTCACCATACCAGAGCTCATGTGGAGTTTGAGTGTTGTTCACCCAGACATTCATTTTTTGAGAATAACAACTGCAGCAAATGTGGCTTCACCCCAGAAGGTTGCGGGAGTTCTAGACTCATCAAGCATAGCACGAGCCATTTGTTGAACCATTCTATTCATCCTTTCTACTACTCCATTTTGCTGAGGAGTCCTAGCTGTAGAGAATGCCCTTCTTATTCCATGTTCTTCACAAAAATCAAAAAATTCATTCGAGGTAAATTCTCCTCCTTGACCAGACCTGAGGCATTTGATTCTGTGACCTGATTCGTTCTCTACCAAGGCTTTGAATTATTTGAACTTTTCAAAGGCTTCGTCTTTGTGCTTCATAAGTCTTATCCAACACATCCTGGAATAGTCATCAATGAATAATATAAAGTATTATTCTCCTCGAGGTGACCTTTTCCTAGAAGGACCACATACATCAATATGGACAAGTTCAAGCGGCACGCTGGCTGATCCTTCCTTCTCAGGGAAGTTAGTTCTGGTTTGCTTACCAAACTGACATGATTTTCATATTGTATTGTCTAGAATTCTGATGTCTGGAAGACCACGAACTGCCTGGTATTTGCATGCTTTCCTTATCTGTGAGAAACTAAGATGCCCCAATCTTTTGTGCCATAGCCATTGTTCATCATTCTTGCTTAGATAGCATTGGTGTTGTCCTTCTTTGAATATGATAAATTATTTGGAGTTCTTACACCTTTGATCACTGTTTTTCCTGTATCAAGATCACGAACACTACATCCATTTGATCGAAATATTACCTCAGTTCCTTGATCACACATCTGAATGACACTTAATAGATTATGCTTTAAGCCATCAACATACATGACATTTCCAGCTTTGACCCTTTCTTTCAACTGAACAGAACATTTACCTTTTATGAGAGCAGGGGTGTCATTTCCAAAAGAGACCTTCTTCTCCTTCTCTAAGGCACTATATGACTGAAGTTTTTCTTTATCACCTGTCATATGTTTCGAACATCCACTGTCAATGTACCATTGGTTTTCTTGCCCTTCCGCATATAAGGCTATACCACATCTTTCTGGTTGTGGTTCTTTTATTCTCCATGATTTGGCACTTGAGGCTTGCTCCTTCTGAGTTGTCTGTCGAAACCTGCTCCTGCATTCGGAATCTTCATGACCGAAATTGTTACAAATAGAACATTCTACTTCATTTTCAAGAGCAGAGAAGTTTTTGTAGGTCCTTTTCATGATCCCAGTCATACTCCTCTATTTATGAGCTTCTCTAGTCATGATTGTTTTATAGGCAACACATTGAGCTGCTTTGAGACCAAAGTTATGACAAGAAAAACATTGGCCATTGAAAAAACTCCTGTGATTATAAAATCTACCAGCCAAATGATTGTAGTTCCTATTGACATCCATTCTTGAGGCAAATTGAGAAGGTTGTACCTGTGGTTGGTTGTAGCTTATATTTGTTCTTAAAGTAGATTGCACCTGATTTACTTGGTAGTCTTTTCTCATTCTTGAGGTAAATTGTCCCTGATTCACCTGGTGATTTCCATTGGGTCTTTGTTCACTTCTCATTGCAGCATCAAGATAACTCTTGGAGGTAGATGGTTTCTGCACTTGAGTTGTTTCTTCATTATATCCCTTACCTGTCTTGATTAGTGGAGAGCGCTGCACTTTGATAATCTTATCTAAAGTGTTAGATCCTTTAACAAATCTAAGATTAAGATCTTTTGTTTTCTCAATCTCTTTTCTCAGTGCCACAATTTCACATTCTAACTTTTCATGATGTTTTTCCTTTGCAGCAAGTTGGAACTCAGATAGAAACCAATGTACGGGACAATAAAGCAAGTCATCTTATTATACCATGCACTCAAGAAGAGCTCCACATGTTTCTCTAACAACAACTCACTAATTAGTGTTTAGCTGATTGGAATCGTCAACTTCGACCTGTGGAAAGAATAGATTATCTGCCATTTTTCACGATATTTCTACTTTCAGGCATTTCAATTGCTCCCCGTAGGAAGAACTCGCCATAAAACAAATAATCCAGCTCGCTCCTCACCCTTCTTAGGGCGGGTGAGAGCTTTCGCTCCTCAAAATAAATCAATTGGACTCAGCTCTATAGTGAATCAACGTAAGTAAGATGGCTTGTGGTAGGTTAGTCTGAGTGTGGTAGGCTTATCGAATTTCTTATAGAGTATCTATGATCACATTCTTCTCTTCTATACAAATTTTGAGTCTAGAAATCTCTTCATAAAGACCTTCTTCATCTATAGCATCCACAAAATCATCATCTTCAAAAGCCATTAAAAGTTTATAATTATAGCCTTCTTCATCACTATTTGAAAGTCCATCACTATCTTCATGAGTTTAATAGCTTCTCTTATTTACATTCTGTTTCTTGTTCCATCTAATAGGTTCCTTACCTTTGTCAAGCTTATCTTTATGAGGACACTTGGCAGCATAGTGACCGACTCTTCCACAAGAAAAGCATTTGAAAGGTAACTTACCTCTGAATCTGCCAGCACCTCGTTGAAGATTCTTGACAAAATTTGATTCTTCCTCTTCTTCTGACATATGTCCTGACTCATAGTAATCTCCTTTGCCTAAAGCCTTGAAAGCAGCTTCTCTCCTGTCTGATGTTCGTCCTTTCCTCATTTCGTAAGCAGTTAGAATTCTATGCAGCTGAGACATGGTAAGGTTCCGTAGATTCTCCTTTTCTTCTATTACAAAAACTTTTGATTCAAACTTAGGGGACAAAGATCTTAGAACTTTTTGAACCACAACAGCCTCTTTTATTTCTTCACCCAAATTTTTCATACAATTAACAATCTCATCTACATGAAGGAAATAGTTAACCACACTTTCATCATTGTGCATTCTGAGATTTTCATACTGAATTCTGAGGGTTTGAAGTTTTGCTCGTTTTACCTGTTCATCTCCTTCATAGCTCAAACAATATTGTCCCATATTTCTTTTGCGGATTTATACTACATAACCTTGAGGAATTCTGATTGAGATAAACATCCTAATAGAGTATTGACAGCCTTTGCATTTGTTTCATATTGCTTCTTACCAGCCGAATCTGTAGGAGTTGTGGATGGAAAAGTGTACCCTGTATCTATGATATCCTAGAACCTTGTACCAAGATATTGAAGATAGGCTGTGACTCTTACCTTCCAATAGACGAAGTTGGTCCCATCAAAAATTGGTGGCCTGATAGATGCTTCTTTCTTGTAGTTGCTCATGATGATGGATCTTCCTTCAAGCAATCAAGCTCCTCCAGAAGGACCTGCTCTGATACCAATTGTTGTAAATAACACTGAGAGGGGGGGTGAATCAGTATTATCAAGTCAATTATTTCCTTTTTCAAATTTAGATCATATACGCTACTTCAGTTAGTGAAAACCGCGTATATACACAACTACGTATAAGGAAACCCACGTATACTATAAAAACTTATAATTTACTTTATCTTACAGATGTTGATCATTAATCTATGTATCAGAATCAAATAGACAGTAACCAGAAACAGTGAAACAGAGCAGAAGACAATCACACACAAGAACATAAGATATAAGGTGGAAACCCAATGTGGGTGAAAACCACCTGCTGCAATTCGTCTCTATCTTCTTTTTACAATGATTCTGTACTGGTGCAGTCCTTTACAAGTACGCAGGCTCCAACCTGTAGAGAGCTACAACCCTCTCTCGTTCTCCAGCTTCTTCTGGAAGGGAGCTACAACCCCCTTAGCTCTTGCACTAGCCAAGATACTAGTACATAGGTGCTGGCCTACAGAAGGTTACAACCTTATCTTTCTTCCAGGGACCACGTTTCATAAATTTTTAGACTGGATCCATGAACATTAGTCAATCTTCAAGAATTTCTGCATCAAACAATCTCCTTTTCACCAATCAGAACTGAATCAAGTAGACACTTTTCTGACAACTGTACCCAGAACATAGTAACAGTAATCGCACACCAAATTCTGAACCCAGAACACTGCAACAACAAACAGAAGCAGCTAGAACCCAACTCAAGAGATGTACGCTACTTTAATAACCTGAAACCTGCGTGCATATGCTTCTGTGTTTGGACCAACCTACGTATACGCTATTTTTATTCACTGAACCAGCGTGTATATGCGCCTTCGCTTCACTAAACTTGCGTACAGATCTATAAAGGATAATTCACTCTTTCAAATATTCATACACTACTTAACCCAGATTATCAGATTTATAGATCAAGCATGCGCCACATATAAAAGATCAAAATCATACAAAGATACTATTACTCAAGCCTTAAGATTATGACCCTTCTCTTGCACTAAGGTTCCTCCTTCATTCAGATCCAGATCTGCACCATAACCGCAATCACCAATATTTCATATCAAGCACTTTATCAGATGTTCAATTAATTCAGATCATCCTTTTCCAAATGATCTCCTTCCTCTTTTATAGTCTTAGGCCTTTCACAATACCATAGTCCAAAACCATAATAAAACAATACCATGGACCCAATACTTGGGATCAACACTTTTGACGAGATACCATGGTCCAAAACCATAGGTTTAAATACCAAGGACTAAATACCACAGACCAAAAGTAAGTTCTCCAACATATACGCGCTTTTCCTTGCGTGAAAGTGCGTGTATACGCATATGCACCTTTGTAACGTCTAACCCACGTGTATACGCACCTTAGTCTAGGTGAACCTGCGTATATATCTTTTTCCTTCATTCTGAGAGCCTGTACTGAGATCTGTCACCAAAGTGAGTTGCCATCAAGGACAACACTTGTGCCATAGCTCTAAATCAGTGCCACAATGCCAACACTAGCATGCAACAACAAGCATGCTAAGGACAACAAGCATGCTAGGGACAACAAGCAAGCAAGGGACAACAAGCAAGCAAGGTGCAGCCAACACATAGGTCAGGATGGCAACATGGTGCAACAATGGCACATAATGTAGTACAGTGATGGGTATAGTCATGATTAATGATGCGTGATGAGATGCAGCATAGTAATGATGGGTGCAACATGGTTCAGTGCGGTGAGGTGCAACATGATGACGAAATGCAACACAACGATAGGTGAAGGAGTCACCTCGGAGAATTAGTTGAAGCAGCATGTCTTCAACTGATCTCATGTTTCATCTTCTGAGAGATGATCTATGCTCTTATCTAGATAATTCAAAATGTTGACTTATGTTGTAAATGTACTATCTCTCTCTCTCTCTTTGCTAAACTATTGAAGAACAGATAAGAAGAATTGATCAAGGGTTTCCCCACATTGGAGTTTGTCCCTGGCTAGTGCCATTTCTTGTGTCCTCTTGTCTTGGCTTGTCTTCTGTGACTTATGTTTATTTTCTATCTGCAGTTTACTTTAATGCTGATGTGATTTCTAATCTGGAAAAGATATGGAGCTAACTGTGAAAATTGAAATAAATTACTCTAAGCATAGAACATACCTAAAATTAGCACATGGTGAGGGCATATGACTATATGTCAATAACAAGTGTCATGTTGTTGGACTACTAGACAATTCCTTGTGTCTTTTTCCTTACATGGATATTCTTGAAGACAAGATACAAAATCAGACAGTTTATTGGTGTAGGAGTATGTGTTTTTGAGCTTGTTCTCGTTGTATTTTCAGATGTGCATGCCTCTGATAGAAAAAAGGGGAGGAAACCTATTCTAATCCAGGCCTCCATTGCAAGAGACCATTAGGTATCCATTTCTTTTATATAGTCCTACCAGCAATTTACATACTCAAGAATTTCAACATAATATTCAAGATTTTCTCAAATAGATACCAAAAGGAGGGCTATGACGGTGCCAAGGCCAACATTTGGTCTTGCAAGGTCATATTTTTTTTTCTCCTGGTGGGTTTCTTGCCATTCCTAAGAACCTTGATGGCCTTGTATAAGAAGCTTCACCTGTCACACTCTAATCATGGTCCGTAGTATGGAAAATGCATTGTCATCATCGACAGTACAAAAGCATCTTTGTTCCCTCGATTAAAAGGGTGAAAAGAACATATTAGGGAAAAAAATGTCCTACTTGATGCAATTAAAAGTCAATAGCATCCACCCACATTTTAAATTTTCTTCCAATGACAACCCAACGACAGTATTATCTTCTCATCAGAATCCTTCGCTGCTTTCGAAGACAATGTTGCCATCTACACTTTGTTATAAGGAGCCACGTTGTTCAATCTGAACTCCCACAAAAAACAAACCATCACTTCAATAAAAATTTGCTATTCAATCGTCTCAACTTAAATTTAAAATAATCGATAAATGATCGATTTGTTTCATTTCCTATTGAATCATCTAAATACACAGAGGGGAAATTGTAGATGAGCTAGAGTTTTATTACCTCTCCTTTTGCTATTGGAGGAAGTGTTACAGAGATAATTTGTTCACTATTTCCAAACTTGTACGCAAAACGAAACCATGTTAAATCAATTTTATACCTTAAAACCTTCATTTACCCTTTCACATTCTATGTATCCAACCCCTATTCAAAATAACATATGTGCCATACGCATCTTACCTGCTGCCACTTTTTGAGGTTGATTTTCGTTCATAGCGTTCAATGTAGATTTGGAAGGCTGTTGTCCCGATATCTGTTCAATTTTGTTGCTGGTAATCTTAGAGGTTCTTAATTTGATGGCCTTGTATAAGAATATCCACAAGGGGGACTTCAAATTCCTGCCTTGGTTTTCCTCCGATGTCCGGTAACTCATTCTCCGGTTCCTGGATCCCAACCCTGAGACGAGGATAACCCTCACCAAACTAATGGAGGTCCCCTAGTTTTGGTAGGGCTTCGAACCCCTATAGCCTGACTACGAAGTTGATGTGAGCCTCCTTACGATGTCGATTTGGCATTGTTTATTCCGAAGCTAGCCCGCTTCAACGTGTTCGACATTATTGCTCTTTCCCCTGCATTTGACCTCTCAGGGTTATTCAAGGACAAAACCCTAAAGTAGGAATTGTGTCTCACATTGACTCAGCCATCCTGGAGCATAATATTGAAGATATGAGGAGATTGCAAAAATACTGAGATTCAGAGTCAAGAAATATGAGGATTGCAAGATGAAGTTATAGAGACCTAAGCGGGGGGCTGAAGGGGCATTCGTCGATAGATGTAGAGATTTTCGAAGTAACATACTCATTCTTCATGGTGGAGCTTCATAAGATCAAGGTTGGGGAGATACAAAAATAGACAACAAACAAATCAATGTTTTGTGGGGCGAGCTATTGAAGAGATCCTCTCCATCCGCCTTATCGAAATTCAACCCTGAAACCCTAGCTATCTATGAATAATTGTTGAATTTCCTATGAAAACGTAGAACAAATATGTATGAAAATGAACAAATCTGTAGCTAAGGCATCAGAGTTCAATCGATTTGAAAAACAGGAATCGATCTAGATATCCTAAAGATTGATCCAGTGTGACCTCCTGTTTCCATATATTGCAGGGAAGATTGGAGATCGATATTGTTGTGCAAAACTATTGTTCTGCCCTTTGTTTTTTTGGTGGGAATTAGATCATGGTAAAATATCTTTAACAACACGCCCAATTTTGAGAAAAATGTGTAAAATTATGGAATGGATAAATATATTTTTAGGCGCTCAATTTTGAGCAATCTATTTAAAATTTATTTGAAGATTTTTGACATTTGTTTTTTTCTAGACATTTGTTTTTTTTAAATGGTGTGTAAAATAATAACTTTTATTCATTGTGAAATGTCACAAAAGTATGCATGTTGATCATTTTGAAAGTCAAAATCTTCTTAGAGATTAAATATTTTGGGTGTAAGAGTGAGATACTTACACAATGAGTTTTTACATCTTGGATAAGATATTTGTTTCATTTTATATATTAGAATTTTATGATGGGCATAGTATGATGTTAGTAGTGTTTGGTAGCTTACAACATCAACATATTTTTAATTTTTTTTCATAGAATATTTTTTTTCATCTACACATTGAGTAGGGTTTGATTCATATGCTCGTGCACCTCATTGTAAACTTCTTCATCATATCATTTTTAGTAGTGCTCACAAATTTAGTGATAACCTATCTAATAGAAATTTCGCATACATAGCTCCATCACTAAATTTAGAAGAAAGTGGGGAAATATCCATCTAAGATGGGAGGACCCAATGTGACACATTAGGCCATGATCGCCAAGGAGCATCATCACTAGTAGTTCACCTCCCATGAAGGATCCCTTTCTATATCTTAAATGCTAGTTTGTTAGTTAGATGCATATTTTGTTGTTTCTTCTAGCCTTTAATTTTTATGCATGCCAAATTTAAGGATTGACTCTTCAATTGATGATCTCCTTGTAAAACTATAAAAGATCCATTGTGATATGAATAAGAACCAATATTTTTTCTTTGGATTCATGTATGATTTAATTTCTCTATTGTCTGGGTATTTTTTTGCATTTCTTTGTGGATATTTGAGATAAATATGATTAAATCTCATCACACTTATTCTTCTACTTGAAAATTTGGTAGGTTTTTACAACATACCAATAAGACGATGAGTGACATACCTAGACCCTTAGTCTAAGTCATGTTACCAAAAATCCAACTCTAATACCATTTTGAAAGAAATGAATATATGTTGTCTAACATATAGGCTCATGTGATTGTCCATGATTTTAAAATTAAAGAATGTAGATGAATTAACCATGCATAACAAAATTTAATCATACATAACATAAATTGAACATAACCTTCAAGCATAACATTTACATATTAAATAATAGAGCGATTGGAATATTTATCCTTATAAATGTTTTACACAACTAGCTACAAATGTCAAATATTACATCCAACCATAGTTATTTTTGGACTAATTCTCTCTATAATAGGCCACCCCTAATATAGGTCTATGATTCCACAAAGGTGAGCATGCTCCTATGGATGTCTATAGTCAACACTAAGATACCAATACCTAGTAAATTAAGAGTGATGCGACCCCTACAATAATTCCTACTAGCCAACTCTCTTTCCCATTATTTCTCACAATCTAAGGATGATATTTATTTCTATGTATCATAGTCCCTTACACAATCTCCATCCCCTCTAGGGCTCTAAAATAGATTGGTAAGGTATCTCTTAGTTATGGGATTTAGGAAATCTAGCTATTAGTGGAGCACTTACAACGTCAACTTTTACATAAGAACTTGAGTGATTTCTAAATGAGAACTTCTCACAAACATTCAGAGCTAGTTCTTATCATAAATATCAACACTAGAGATTGGTTTTGAACACAAATTGTATTTTCTCCTCTTGTAGCACCAAAAATCTAGTTTTTTTGTCCTCTTGCTTTTTGAAAGTTAGCTATCTCCTCTACTCAAATTCAATTTCTTATGCATGTTCTGACTCAGACGATTCAAAAGATAATTTTACTCATCACATGTTCTCACATCTAGGTGAGATGACTCTCTCACCCACCTCTTACATGCATTTAGTAAAACCACTCCCCTCATGAGTGTACTTAGCCCATGCTTCAATAACTAATTGATAAGACTCTTCTAACAACCTCAAAAATGCATTCAATCACTGGTTTTAATAAGTCAAATGGGGATTATATGGTAATGACATTTAATTTATGCTAATAAAATGGGATTTTAGGCATATGTGATTTACCCTTGGACCCATTTTTATCCCCCTCCTTTATGGAATGATAGGTCCTCCATGAATATGTTCTTGTCCATTTTATAACCAGTGATGTATTTTATATTATTATTTTCAATATAAAAGTTTACATATATTTTTTTGTTTGATATCATGTCCATGACTTGTGGGACTAGCATGTGATATAAGAAATCATAACCCAGGGCATCTAACCCATCAAAATGACTTTGACGATCACACTAGGCCAAGACCACACCAACCCTTAACATGGATAATTTTTTTGGATGTATCCTCCCTACTATTGCGAGTTTCACACATTGGTCACCTTACATAATGAAACCATTGAAATCCAATAATTCTAGCGATATTTTGCTACATTTTTACATATTATATATCTTTGCATTTACACATTCATCATATTTAAAAATATACATTTCTAATCTAGTGATCAAAACCATTATGTTACATTTTCCTCCCCCTACACTTTTTCACTATATTTGATGCACATCACCATATAGGTTTACATGTATAAAGATAAAAAAAATTACATCTTAGAACTCTATAATTTTAAAATTTAGTAACTCCTATAGAAATTCCAAATAACCAACTCTCACTCCCCTCAACCTACATAATCCAAGGAAGAGTACTCCCTTCTCTCCATCACAATCCTTTAGGCTGTCCCACTTACCTTTGAGGGCTCAACCACTATTTGGACATTAAAATATCCAAGCTATGGAATTTAGTAATAATATCTATAAAAAAATGGAGTCTTTAGTCATTTATGCACAAATTCACATTCACATTTCCTCAAAATATGCAAAATCTATGGGTAGTCTTCCCACATAGCCTCTTCATGCTCCCATGTGGTATCTTCAGGATTGCAGTAGTTCCATTGGAAATTTACAAAGATAATGGCTTTGTACAAGAGCACTTCGAATTTTGAGTCAAAGATGCATATTGGCTCCACCCAAAAGTCTTGTTTGTGCTCCACCTAGACCATAGTCTAATCAATCACAAGGTTAGGACTAGGCTCATACTTTTTCAGTAAAGATACATGAAACACTTTTATGAATATTCATGGATGCAAGTAATGAAAGAATGTATATAACCAACATTATCTCATCTAGGATTTCAAATGGCCCATAATATTGTGCTATCAATTCTGGGTAGCTTCCCAATTTTAGTGAGCTCTTTTTAGCCTTTACTTTGAAAAACACATGCCCAACCAATCTAAATTATCTATGCATTTTTCCTTTGTTTGCACAAATTTCTACCTATCTTATATTGTATCCTTTATATTTTTATGTATCTTTAACATATGTTCTTACATCTCTTTTATAATATATATCCCAACAATCACTTTGTTTTCTAGGTTATCCCAACTCAAAATATAACTGCACAATCTCATTTTTAATATAAATTTACACAATATTGGATTACTTATCAATCAACTTAATTGAAATAATATGTATTCCTTTCGTAATCTTGTCCATAAATACCATGATGGAATCATCTCACCTTGTTATCCTTGGTAGCTTGGTGATGAAATTTATGGTAACAATTTCTCATTTGCATTTAGGAATGGACAATGGATATAGAAATCATGTTGGATGTCTATGTTTAGCCTTTACCTTCTAACATTACATGCATTTGGCTATGTAATCAACCACATGTTTTTTCATACTAAGTCAAAAATATTGGATTCTTATAGCTACAATAGTTTTTTGGTACCCTAGTGTCCAACATATGGTGCATCACACAGTTCTCTTATCACTAAATTTCTCAATTATTGAGAATTAGGATCATAAACTTGTGTTCCTTTGCAAGAGGTTTCCATCCTCTTCTAGCATGCAGTCTTTAAATTTTTGGTGTGAATTACCTTGTTGTAAGCCTTATTTAATTTGTAAATAGTGTTAGTTTGATCCTAATCTTCCAAAATTATTCTTTTTAAGTCTATGTTGTATATGATAATAGCTATAGCATCATGCATTACATGCACCCTCTTAATGTTGAGTGTGTTAGCCTCTTTATTCTCGTTTCCCTTAATTTTGTTGATGTCAAAGTCAAATTCACTAGGGAATTCCAACCATCTAATTTTTCTATGTGAGTATTTCAAACCGCAATGGTCTATTTTCAACTCAAAATTTCATCCCATAAGATAATGCCTTCACATTTTCAATGCATGGATAATAGTTGTAAGCTCCAAGTCATGGGTAGCATAATTTCCTTCATGTACTTTGATTTTTTTCAATTCATATGACATGCCTATCTTGCATAAGGGGTCCACCAATTCCTTATTTACATGCATTTATGCACACTAAAAATATCCTCATTTGGATATGCATTCTTTAGAATAGGTGCATTGGTTAATAAATATTTTAGATATTGAAAATTATCTTCACAATTTGCAGCCCATTCAGTCTATACTCATTTATGTTGCAACGAAATAATTGAATGTAAAATCTTATAGAAACCTTGAACAAATATCATGTGGTAATTAGGTAAACCCATAAAGAGTCTCACCTTTGAAATATTCTTTAGGGATGGCAAACCTTTGATGGATTAATTCATATTCCCTAGGTCCATTGTTATGCCCTCCTCTAAGACATTTTGTACTAAATCATGGATTTTCCTTTTAATGAAAGTGCACTTGCTCAACTTGGCATACAATTATTGGTCTTGCAACACGTATAGCACCATCCTCAAATGTCACTCATGCTCCTCTATTGTCTTGGAGTGTATAAGAATATCATCCAAGAAGGCAATAATAAATCAGTCTATATAAACTCTAAACACTATATTCATCAAGCATACAAAACTAGAAACTACACCACATGTTTCAAAGTAAACGTTGTAAGGTGGTAGCATAGGAAACAAAAGCATAGAAGAAATAAAAAAAATTATGCAATTTTGTTTCTTTACTAGCATTTCTTTTTTATCATATGTTATGTTTCAGGGAGATTTCAACCAAGCCAATATTCTAGAATATGTTCAAAATGAAGGTAATGTGAAACATCTTAACTCCAAAGGATTTATGAAAATGCTCTTCATTAAGATTCATGAACTATTACAAGTAAATGATTTAAATCAAACATTTCATAGCAAAAGTAATCTCATATCACCTTTTATTCAGAATGCAATGGATAATAGCTTTTGTTAGAAGGGATTCAAGATAATGTATGTGCATTTTGAGTCATTTTTATGTTAGATGTTATGACTAGAACATTTTAGTCACTTTGATTCATTTTTATGTACTTAACATTGCAGATGGATTTAGAGACCCTCTTAAATGGGTCTCTAAACTTTAACACTGCAGATGGACTCAAAGACCCCTTTGTCTCTAAATTTAACATTGTAGATGGATTCAAAGAAGGGGATCTCTGAATCCATTTGTAGTGCTAAAATTTAGAGACAAAAGGGTATTCATAATGTTAACGTTGTAGATGGATTTAGAGACCCTTTGTCTCTAAATTTTAACAATTATGATGGATTCGGAGACCCATGTAATGAAAGGTAACGCTTCAAAATAAAATTTCCAATTTTTCGTTTTCGAAGTGACATAATTAAAAATTACTAACATAAATGATTAATTCATATAGTTGTTGTACTTGTTATTTGGTCATATTTTTATTCTTGGACTACAGTAATCATATAAGCTAATCATTATTAGTTTTATCACTTATTATCTAGTCATATATTTTAGTCCTGGACTAAATTAGTCACTTAAGTTAGTCACTTTTAGTTTGGTCACTTATTATTTAGTCGTATATTTTATCCCTAGACTAAATTAGTCATTTAAGTTAGTCATTTTTAGTCCAGTCACTTAAAATTGCTCAAGTTTAGTAGTAATTCGCTTGAAATAATCACAGTGACTAACTTTTTTAGTCACCTAGTCATTGATTTCATCATTTTCTACTAGTGTTCATGGCAGGAACAAGATTGGAAACCCAATCAGTAAGAGGAATGGGGTATATGAAACTAGCATGCAAATTTTTTTCAATTTCTTCTTTTATGGTAGCAACCTTCTTTGGATGAACAGGACGAAGGCATTGTCATATTGGTTGACATCAGGATACATTTTAATCTCATGTTCAACTATACTAGAATCAATACCTGGCATTTCCTCATATGACCAGGAAAATATATCGCAAAATTCATGGAAAAGAGCACGATAAGTTTCAATTTCCGATGGAGAATAAGATTTTCCAACATGGATGTTTTCTACAATTTAGGTTTTGTCGAAATGTTGATAGAAATGGTTTCTTCGATATTTGATAAGTTTCATTCGGAATCAACTGTGTCTATAAATATAGAATTCAAAAGGAAGTCAACAATTGAAGGGTGATTTAGTTCATTTGAAACATCTTCTATATGATCTAGAAGATGGGATCGATGATAATAATCTGTCCATAGTTCTTCTTCTGTCATCATTGATTGGATGTTTCCTTCATCAATAGAAAATGTACGTGAAAAAGTATCAGAGGAAGTACCATATTCTAATGAACGATCAACCCATACAATTGGTGATAATGGATTTGGGTTTTCCACACAATCCAAAAAGATTGATTTCTATGAAAGCTCAATGGGGCTTAGCGGCATGGTTTCATTATGCATATCAACTTTAGATTTATTGGAAATCTTCCATGAATCAGATGAAGTGGAAGATATCATGTTACAAGTCTCAACTTTTGAAACTTCCACCATTTGTGATGGTGACGGTAGCGAAAAGGTACCCATTAGGGAAGAATCTTTGAATAGACCTACTCCAAGGTTCTGAAGAGATATCAGGGGTCCGTGAACTAACAAAATACTTCATGTAGCCTATGAGCTAGAGGCGAATAAGACAAGTTGATCAATTGTTGTGATTCTGCCTTTATGAGGGAAAGCGATCATACGAAAGTATTTCGAAACCAAAACATCCATAACATAAACCCACGGTCTTCCTAGCAAAATGTTGTAGTCAAGGGGTCTGTCAACGACCTCAACTTCAACAACTACAATTTTTCCCCCTAGTTCTATCTATAGGTTACTTAAAATTCCATGAGGTGTATAAGTGCAACCGTCAAAAGTTTTTAACGTTGTAGGTGATCATGACAAAGGCGGTGAGCGAAGTGTTTTCCCGCAATTCATTGAAATGATACAAGTAGATGCACCCTCGTCAACAATGGTTTGGTGAATGAGTTTATTCAAAGCCTTTATTTGTATCAAGAAAGCTAATTGAGCTGGTAATTGTGGTGTATAACTTGCATGGTTAAAAACCACAAGATTGGAATCCATTGGATCAATTCCACCAATTGCTGAAAATAAATCCTACTTTTGGGAAGGACATTTTTGAAGCACCTCAAGCATTGACATAGCAGAAGGTGACTGAGCCAAATCTTCTACTATGTTATAATTTTGTGGTGCTCGAGCTCAAGGGTTGAGTGTAGATTTATGTACAACTCCCTTAGGTAGTTTTATTGTTAACTCTGGTGCAATAGGTGGTGGAATAGGATCAGACAAAGTCGAAATCGAATTATTTGGTTGATCTGAAGCCTGGTTATTCGATGACGACGATGGATTACGATAATCTTTACTTCGTGTAGTCACCAAAACATCAATCTTAGGCTTAGATGTGAATATCATAAGCACTTGTGAAGTGGAAGCATGATCTGTAGCAACCAAATGAGTCTCTAGGTTTAGAAAAGGGTCTGTCAACACAGCGTATGCACTAGAAGTCTTAAAAAGTTTTGAGACTTCAGAGTGGTGAGGACAGTCTCGTGTAAAATTCTCCTCATTACAGATTAAACATGGATAACAAGGTTTCCTAGCCAGAGAAAAGGAATCAAATGATTTCTCTTGAGGGGGACGATTTTGTTTATTTTTAGCTTTCCCCTTCTTCTTGCTTCTAGGTTGCTTTTCATTTTTACCTTTGTCAGATGACACGAAATTCATTTTAGAAGTAAGAGTATTATCAAATGCACTAGAAGTTTGATTGGAAATAAAAAGTGTTTGACCAGATGGTCTACCTACTATTTTTGTGCTTGAAGAACCAATTGTACCATCATTGGCATGAGAGTCCTTACCAAATGGAGGTGGTGGAACAGTAAAATTTGGTCTGGGTGCATTTGGAATTTTGTCATAGAGCATGCTAGACTGGGTGTAAATCAAGTCTAAGTATTGGGCACGAGCAATTACTTTCTCCTGAGTAACAAATCCTCCTTTAGCCACATCCTCTGTGATATATGGCAACAAGGATTTGATAAACCACTGAGCTAAAATCTGATCAGAAACACAATTTTTTACCATTCGATGACGATGACGCCACTCATGAATATGATTAGAAATGTGAGTAGCAGTAATCTATTTGAAGTTGGTTAACAATTTCGTTCCAGTTTCATATCTGATGGGTAACTAGAAGTGGGTTAAAAATGTGGTGGATAAGGATGCAAAGTTGTCAAATGAAGCTCGTGGTAATTCAATATACCACTTTACAGCTGGACCAGTAAGCATTCACTGGAAAAGATGTAGTCTAACTGAATCATCATTCAGGGATTTGGATGAACACCATAGATGAAAAGTCATAATGTGGTTGGATGGATCTTCTCCAGGGTTTCCATTGAACTTAGGAATATCAGAAGGCAATTTATGAGGAATCACCGAACACCAAGGCGCATAAAGAATTGGATCATTGGTAAGCTGATTTAAATTCAGTAATTCAAGTGTTGCGACAAAAGAAAATTGTTGATTGAGGTCAGGTTGCGCATAACGAGGGTAAGATGGAATTTCCTAGGCAATATGCCTTTGCATACCAACATAAGGAATTTACTTTTGGTAACCTTGATAGTGGTAATTTTGTTTAGAAAATATACTATAAGGTGGTTGTTGGGCACCATGATAAATTTACTGTTGACCAAACCCAACATAGGCTTGTTGACCAGGTCCAAGATAAGTTTGGTATTGTTGGACTTGTTGTTGTTGATATTGTGGCTGCCATGGTTGTTGATTTAATAGTTGCTGACCACCAATGTAAGTTTGACCAGGTTGTGAATAAATTAAACCAATATAAGTCTGATTCATTCCATTAAATGGTAAACTGGCCTGAGGTTGTTGGATTCTACTTACAAAAGGTTGTTGTAAAATTGCATGAGAAGACTGAGTCTATAAACCTGAAACTTGAGGGTCAGAGGTTGAAGAACCAGCTTGCAAAGGTTGAAAGACAAATAACTGAGCTTTTGACTGTGGTAAAGTCATAATGACAGGCATAGTAGGTATGGATGAAACAAATTGCATTGGTTGTGATGGATACATAATCCTTGGTTGAACGGGCATTGTAGGTTGCCACTGACAAACAGTCATTCCGGGTTGGTATATTTCCATATGGTTTCCCCCCCAGAAAATGGAGGATAAGGAGATTGGGCATATTATTCTCCATGTGGAGGTAATCCAGTGTAAAGTGGATACATTGGACGGTAACTAGATGGACCATCTCGATGTTGACTTGATGGATCAAAATTTTCAGTATCCGTAACTGAAGAACCAGGTAAAATTCTTGTAGATGACATGGGTTAATTACCTAGACTAGAAGCAACACCTGAGTGAGTTCCAAATAAAGAGTGGTAACCTGGTGGGATGGATGGAACACCATACAAATGTGACTCAGGTTTTGTGGTAAACATAAAAAAAGTAGCGACAGTAGATTCTTCCACAGCTGTAACAGATGGTATAGTCTAGGATGTTGATTCGGCCATAGTCAAATGACCCGATAAATGTCCTAATGAATCAACGAGAGTCTGAAAGTAAACAGGATCAAAAGGAGCAGTAAAATGAGGAGTATGAGGATAAAGATAAAGCTCGAGTCCAAAGTGAGTTGTTATGGGTGTTTCTTCTTTAGTTTCCTCTTCAATAGAAATCAAACTAGGTGGAAGGATTTCACCGTCAGGTCCATAATATATTTCTGGTGTTTGACTCTATGGTAAAAGGGAAGCCTTAATAGTTACAGATGTCTGAGGATAAACTAGTCGATCGTCTTCCGATATGGGAACAACTTCTGATTTTTCAACTTCATGATCCAAGTGTTCTGGTAAAATAACAACAGGTTCAGGATGAGCTTCTTGAACAACTTCTGGTTCAGAAGTAACTTCTGGTTTAACTGTGATAGGTCAACTTTTGGTTGAATAGATTCAAGTGCATAAGGAATTTCTTATTGAACAACTTTGGGTTAAGAAACAACTTCTTGTTGGAAAACTTGGGTTACTGTTTCACTAAGTTCACTTTTAGTGTCCTCAGGTAATTGTAAAGGTTCCACTTTAGTAACAGATGCACCAATAATTGTAGGAGTAACTGGAGTCATGGTACTTGCTACTATAGGTGACTAGTAATTTAGATGAAGAACCATAATTTTTTGATGTGCTTGATTCAGTTAAACGAGACTGCTTTTTCCAGCTAGGTGTAGCTTCAGGGGGTGAAGGCAGTTTACTAGTTGCCCTCTGTGAACAATGGGGTAAATGTTGATGTTCCTCCATGATTGATGATTGATTTTATTACAAAAAGAAATAAACAAAAAGAGGGTAATCTAGGCAAAAGGATTACCAATCAAATGTGAACTTCAATATACTGCCTTAGTAAACCAAGGACTTAACATACGTGTAGGCAGTCTCCCCGAATGTTGTGTTCGGTGTATCACAGTGTACAGGGTGGCTAACTCAATTACCTAAGGATGGATAACAACCTAATGTAGTCCTCCCATATATACTCGAAAGTACTTGGAAGCCCAATCCATATTAGTGTTGTCTAATGCGAAACCGCACAGTGAGAGCATTCCTTTATACTTTTCGTACTATAACACCACCCTATATACCGGAAGGTATGTGGACGAGCTATGATATACTTACGTACGTGGAATGAGGTATCACACTTGGAATGTATCACAGACAATTAACAACAGCTACTATGTTTTACGAAGTTGGAACACTTCTCTAGCCTAGAACCTCTAAATGTTATGCATTAAGTTACAATGATCCATTACGTTAATTGAAATAACTTTTAAGTTGATCTTGTTTAAGAATTTGTCTTTCAGGTTCACCGCAGGATGTCTTTGAAATTCCTATAATGCAACTATGATGAGAAACATTATTTTCATTTTATTTGAACATTGAAAACCTTAACTACAAGGGATAGAGCAATCAAATGTTTAATCAAAGATCATAGAGAACATATAATGCAACTTTCCCTATACTATTCATATAAGCACACACAAACCTCTAAATGCATAATGCAATTTTTTATTTTCATTTCCCTTAATGCTTAGATGAACAAAAGGAAACTAAATGCACATAATATCAATCAATACTTTTCACAAGAAATGAAGACTTTACGACACTTCCTTTTCAGAAAAGATTAATCTACTATAAGCTAACTTTGAAAATGAATTGATAATGATAAAGAAATCATTTAAGAAACACTAAATAATCAAGGCCAATGTAGGGCTAGGCGGAGAAATACAACTTGATTTTAGAACCATCAGAAATATTGATCTTTCAGCAAACAAAATCAGAAGTAACTTTGGAAAAATCAAACCAAAGGTGAGTTTTTTAGCCTAAGAGGGATCAGCACAGGATAGAGTGGGAGACAGTGCACTGCAGTGCATTGTCTCTAAGCTAGGGGTGCTCTGCAGCACACTGTGTCAAGACCAACACTGCGTTGGTGCCAGAGAGTCAAATCAAGAAACATTCAAGCATAATTTTTTACCAGAAACACTTCAAAAAGACTAAAATAAGATCAATGAAATCAAGAAAAGTCTACTAGGGTGTAATATGATGAGGGTAAGCTACCAGGAATGACAATCGATCCCCAGTATGGTCACCAATTTGTTATATGGAATTTGCATCTATGAATAAACACATTTTCTCTAGGTGGGTAGCTACACCTAGAACAATAGAAATAAAGTAGTTTAACCTTTTCCTATAGTAGATAGATGAGATGAAGGAACTTACTTGTAGTCTTTCGCTTACTTTATCCCCTTTGAATTACTCTCGTCGCTCCCACTTGAACTAAATATGCTAAGTTGGTACTTGTATCAAGAGAAATAGAAACAACAAACAATCAAAGCATAGATGATCTATCTACTATAAACCAATGGAATCGAAGACATTGAAACACATAATCATCATAGATATGAAAAATAATATGAGAAAAGAAATAAACACTTTATTAATGTAGAAGGAAGAGTTTCACCCAATACAGTTCGATTCTGTGCCACTCCTCTAGCTTCAATCCAACCCTCACCACATAAAAAGTACACCAATTCATCATCATAACATTACTTGACATGAACTTAAATCTCAAACCAACAAAATTTCTCTACAATATTTGGATACTAGCCCCTTCATCACTATGATGAGTGCTCAATTTATAGGGTAAGGAGGTAGGTTTGTCATAAATGAGGGTATTGAATGGCCTTCGAAACTTGGAGTTAGTTTCCATGGAGCAAGGGATGAGAGGATAGGAGGTTAATGGATCCTTAGCCTATCCAATTTCAAGCTCTTAGGAGGAGATAAGAGATGGGGTCCTTCTAGAATGATTTAGAATCAAGGAATATTCCTAGAACCCTATGAAAATTTCACTCAATCTCACCCAACGCAGGTCAAAGAGGGCCTAACTGCACTGCAGTGCAGGCCTGCCTATTCTGCAGCACAGTTACCCTTGACCAAGGCTACGCTGGTGTCCCAAGGAGGCATTTCAACAAGGCTTCAGGATAGGAAACTTTCATGTATGGAAGAATTCAACGAGATGACTTGTCTAGGGCATGTAACAACTGAATTAGGGTTTGATGAGCCCTAATTGTACTGATCTGAATGTCGAGAGTGATGTGCCCAAATAGACCTATAACACATCCTTTACCACTTTAATGTAGAGGTTTGGATTAGCTGAACTTTTGATAAAGCCTAGTATTTGCATATAAGTATCCATCCTAGCATTCCATGCCCTAGGGGCTTGCTTGAGGCCATACAAAGCCTTTTTCAACCTGAAAATGTAGCCTTCTTTAACCTTGACTTCGAATCCCAAAGCTTTCTACATGTAGAATTCTTCATCTATGGTGCCATTCATAAATGTTGTTTTTACACCCATTTGATGAACCTTCCATTTCATGGATGCTTCCAGAGAAATCAGTGAATGAATGGTTGTATATCTTGTTGTTAGAGCAAAGGTTTCCTCATAGCCAATTCCTTCTTCTTGAGAGGAACCTCTAGCCACAAACCTGGATTTGTATTTGTCTATGCTTCCATTCGCAACATGCTTGATCTTGTAGATCCACTTCAAGGTTACCACATATTTTTTTTTTGGGTCTACGAATGATTTCCTAATCACCATTCTTCATTATAGATTAGTATTCCTAATTCATTACAGATTTCCAGTCAGATTTCTTGGAAGCTTCTTCAAATGTGGATGGATCATCTTCTATTAATTTTGATATGTAGGCTGCATACCTAGAATACCTTTTAGGTTTCTTGCTTTCTCTAAATTTTCCACTTGCCTGGTGTGTTTCAGAATATTGAATTTTAGTGGTCAACCAATTAGGTCTCTTCCTCTTTTCATGGATAGTGATAGGCTCACTTGGACCTTCATATTCTTGATGAGCATCTTCTTCTTATTTATTGACTTGTTCCTCAAATATAGGAAGATCATCTTCATCGGAATCAGATGAAATATATTTTGACTCCTTGAATGAAATATTTTCATCAAATATTACATCTTGACTTACCTCAATTTAATGTCCCTCCTTGATGTCGATTCTGTAAGCTTTGGATGAATTACTATATCCCATAAACATTCCCTTCTTTCTTGCTGGATATAGATTCTTTCTTTTGTCCTTGGGAATGTGGATATATACTGTACATCCAAATATTTGGAGATGGTCCACATTAGGTTTCTTTCCAGTGAAAGCTTCTTCGGGAGTTCGATTATTTAGAGACATGCGAGGACTTATATTTTGAATATAGACAACAATCTTTTTTGCTTCTCCCAATAGGAACTTTGGTAGATCTTGGTCATGAAGCATTGCTTTGACACTTTCTTCTATGGCCTTGTCCTTTCGTTCAAATACTCCATTTTGCTTGAGATTATATGGAACTATGAGCTCCCTCTTAATCCCAGCCTCCTTGCAGAAGGTTATAAGTTCTTTAGAAGTGTATTCTCCACCGTTGTCAGATATTAAAGTCTTGATATTTCTTTCTGTGAGATTTTCCACTTCAGTGTTGAATTCTTGAAATTTTGAAAAGACTTCATCTTTGGATTTAAGAAGGTAAACCCAAGTTTTCCTGGAGTGATAATCTATGAAGGTGACATAGTATAGATGTCCTCCAAGAGATTTGGTCATGGGACCACAAACATCAGTGTATGAGATCAACTATCTCTTGAGCACGAGATGTGCTATGTCCAAAAGGTTTCTTTGCAATCTTTCCCAACACACATCCCTTGCATACACCTTCATGTTCTTCTTTGAGATTCAGAATTCCATTTACTATGGAATTTAGGGTTGGAAGAATTTTGTGGTGGAGGTGGCCCAATATTCTATTCCATAGTTCACATGGACTAATTTTGATGTGAACAAGTGCTTGATTGATAGGAGAAGCCAATCTATAAAATCCACATTCTTGGACACCAATAGTTCTATATTTTTTCTTGAATCTTTAGCCCAAAAAACTACCCTTCCATCTATAAAAGAAACTCTATCACCATTTTCTTCTAGAGATGAAATAGAAATAATATTTTTTCACAGACCTGGAACATATAGGATGTTGTTGAGATGAATGTTACTTCCGTCTTCAAGCTTGATGGAAGTAGATCCAATGCCATTTACTGGATAATTTTTGTTGTCACCAAGTTCCATAGAATAGGAAGACTTTCCTTTGGAGAGAGTCTTGACTTGGTGATGATGTCCCTTCATGTGCCTTGAAGCTCCACTATCGCTTACCCAGATATTCTCATCTTGAAACGTGCCAGAGAGTGTAGAGAATAATCCATCAACTTTTGTAGATCTATTGATTTTGGAGATAAGATTGACCCATGCTTACTTGATATTTTGATTGATGAAGCTTGTCATAAATGATACAATGCTTGCCAATTGCTTCATGAGGAAGGTGATCTTCTTCATGCCCTTTGTAGAACTTCCCTCTGATACCATGTTGAGAAATATAAGGCAATTTAAGAATTCGATTCTCTTAACTATGATAATCGCTTGTGATATTCTAATCTTATATTCTGCTTCTTATTATTAAAATGTGTTATTATCATCAACCAGCTATCAAAACAAGAAGATCAATAGTGCACGAGTACACAAGATATTGGCACCAAGCCAGGGCAAAAAGCTCTCTAAATCGTGAGAGGAAAAAACCTTCGATCTCTTTCTTATAGAATCTTTATTTATGAATTCCAAGACCCAAAATTTGACTCAAGAAAATCCTCAGAGATCAAACGACAATACCTCCAAAATTTACCCAAACAAGTATTTCTTTCTACAACTTCAGATAGCACAGTGGCTCTGCAACAACTCTATATAGTCTGCAAATGTGATCCACGATAGGCTCACCTAGCCCTCCTATATCTTCGCTTTCCTTGGAGATTGATCTCACATATCATGACCCTTTGCCTTGAGCTTGGAACGAACGTTCTTGATGCCGAGAAAGTGGCTATCCTAGAAGATCGAGGATAGATCTCTCAACTACAATGTACATTCC
This sequence comes from Pinus tabuliformis, assembly GCA_031772625.1. NCBI lineage: Eukaryota > Viridiplantae > Streptophyta > Pinopsida > Pinales > Pinaceae > Pinus > Pinus tabuliformis. The sequence goes on along the minus strand of CM062820.1, from coordinate 774,338,608 downwards.
ACACGTGCGAGGAGGGTTAGGGCTATTCTAGCCCTTCTATGACCTCATTCTCCCTACAAATTTCTTGCTCCTTCCAATGGCTGCAAAATCGAGCCTTTAACCCAACAATATTCCCATACAAGATGATTCCCTCGCTTGGATCTGACTACCACATGAGGGAATAGACTTCTTAGGTGATTTCAGATGAGGGAACAAACCTCCTCTTGGAATGCGGCTTCTTCTCTTCGACCGTTTCTCTTTGTTTATCCTTACTTGATAGAATGAGATAGATGTGTGTTGGAGGACGTATCAAAATTGTCTTTATATAGGCTTGTGTTCTCATCTGCTAGGCCAACATGATCCCTTGACTAGGTTGACATGATAGGAGGCTTCTAGACTGTCCAAATAAATTATTTCGAGCAGCTTCTTTGCATCAATTTAGTGGGTACATTTTGGAGTATTTCATTAATGATCTTGAAGGACCTTTTAAATTACAACAATTACACTCATAACTTTAACAATACATGATTTTCTTCATTTTACATAACTCAACCTAGGGCTTTCAATGGGAGCCACAACTAGACTAAGAAACTTCTTAAGCATGAAACCCATGTCTCAAACAAAAATATAAAAATTTCCTTGATACAAAATTGCATCATTACAAGATTTGTCATTATGAAGACCGAACCTAGTTACACTATTTTTAACACTCCCTCTTAACTAGGGAGGTATTCATACATATATGGTACATGGATATTATCAATAAAAGAGTTCTCATATGCAAAGAGTCAGATTAGTTATCCATATGTTATAGCATCATTTCAACCAGCATTGTTTCCATATAGCAAGGCCTTGACTAATAGCTCTATCTCTCAAAATAGATCATAGCATAATGTTGGCAGGACTAATGACTTATAGACACACTCGTCATTGTCTCTCTTAGGTCTTACCCACCCGGGTGTTCTTCAAGTATGACCTACTAGGACTATTCTCATCTTGGGTTCCCAACCCTCAAGAATATCGATCCTCTTGCCCACTCTTACCTTGGATGCCCTACCACATCCTCAAAGAGTGTCGGATGTCAGATGATAACTCAATCCTCCATTTCTTCTTCATGCTTAGAAGACAGAAATGTAGTGTCTATATTTATCGCTCAAATAGGGACGACATATCAACCACACCAAGCTTGTCTCTAAAATACACAAGCTTCTTGTTTGGAAGCGATTTCGTTAATATGTCGACAGTCTGCTCATCAGTGGGAACATACTCCAGCTTCAACACACCATCTTGTATCAACTTTCAAATATAATTATACTTTTTATTTATGTGCTTTGTCTTCTCATGAAACACAGGGTTCTTAGACAGTTTTATACAACTGGTATTATCACAATATATAGTTGTAGGGGCCAACGGTCTTGTAAATAAGTTAGATAACAATTTCCTCAACCAGACCACTTCCCCACTGACTTCACATGCTACCACATACTCAGGTTCAACACTACTTATGGCAAATGTCTCTTGCTTCCTGCTCATCCAAGAGACCAACGAGGATCCTAGACTAAAGCATCCTTCGGTAGTGCTTCTTCCACCCTTCTCACTGCCTCCCCAATCAGAATCAGTAAGTCCTTTCAAAAGTAAATCTTTTCCTTTCTCATATTTTAGGCAATGATATATGGTTCTTGCAAGTATCTCAGAATATGATTGGAAGCCACCCAATGATCATGACGAGGCTCCATCTAAAACTGGTTTAGAACATTCACTACAAAACATATATTTGGATGAGTATTTACTAGGTACATCAGGGATCCAATCAATTGTTTGTACCTTGTGGGATCCACCAGATTGGATTCAGAGTCTCTTAACACTCTCAGGTTTGTAATCATAGGAGTCGTCATAGGCTTGCACTCCATCATGTCAAACTGCTTGAGAATTTCAATCACATACTTCCCTTGACCCAAGTAAATTGGTTTCTTGCCCTACTTCTAGTCCTAGATAGTAGTTCATGGATCTCAAATCCTTCATATCGAATTCCCCAGTAAACTGATTCTTACATTTCTGAATACGTTCTTCTACACCTATTAACATAAGATGATCTACATACTATAGGATGATGACAGGTTCATCCTTTACCATTTCGATGTAGAGGTTGGGATCAACCGAACTTTTGATAAATCCTAGTCTTTATAGATAAGTATCCATCCTAGCATACCACACCCTGGGTGCTTGCTTGAGGCCATACAAAGCCTTTTTCAACCTGTAAACATAGCCTTATTTATCCTTGAATTCAGATCCCAAAGGTTTCTCAATGTAGATTTCTTCATCTATGGTTCCATTCAGAAATGTTGTTTTACATCCATTTGATGAACCTTCCATTTCATGGATACTACCAAAGAAATCAGTGAACGAATGGTTGTATATCTTTTTGTTGGAGCAAAGGTTTCTTCATAGTCAGTTCCTTCTTCTTGAGAGAAACCTCTAGCAACAAACTTGGCTTTGTATTTGTCTATGCTTCCATCCACAACATTCTTGATCTTGTAAATCCACTTCGAGGTTACCACCAATTTGTTTTTTAGTCTAGGAATGATTTCTCAAACACCATTCTTCATTATAGATTGGTATTCCTCATTCTTTGCATATTTCCATTCAGAGTGCTTGGAAGCTTCTTCAAATGTGGATGGCTCATCTTCTATCAATTTTGACATGTAGGTTCCATACCCATAATACCTTTTAGGTTTCTTGCTTTCTCTAAATTTTCCACTTGCCTAGTGTCTTTTAGAATATTGAAGTTTAGATGTCAACCAATTAGGTATCTTCCTCTTTTCAGGGATAGTGTTCGCTTGGACCTTCGTAATCTTGATGAGCATCTTCTTCTTCTTTATTGATTTTTTCCTCAAATATAAGAAGATCCTCTTCATTGAAATTGAATGAAATATCTTTTTACCTCTTGAATGCAATATTTTCATAAATATTAAATCTCAGCTTACCTCTATTTGATGTCCTTCCTTGATGTAGATTTTGAAAGACTTGAATGAATTACTATATGCCACAATTATTCCCTTCTTGCTTGTTGGATATAGCTTCTTTCTTTTGTCCTTGGTGTTAGGTTCCTATACCAATAGGAGTCATAATTTTTGAATGACTGAGATTAAAACTTGTAATATGTACATACCTTTTCTTTCTGCAAATGTTTTCCATATTCAAAAAAATTAAAAAATGTAAAGGGGGTGTGTCCTAAAAGAATAATCAAAGGACAAAAAGAATAAGAAAAGGTTAAAAAAGGTGAAAAATATGAACCCCAAAAACAAAAGAGCATGAAAGTGAGCAAGCCAAAATGCCACTACTATTTACTTTTGTGCATAATAAATGATTGTGTGTAGTTTGTAATCTTTGCCACAATCCATGAGAGTCAAAATGTTTAAACTTGGCTATTTCATGTTTTAAATTTCATGTCTATAGATAGAGAATAAAAATCTGACCAAACTGTTTAATCTTGGCAGATAATTAGATAGGTAGAGTAAATAAAAGGAACTAAACCGTTTAATCTGAGCCCTTGGAAGTAATAGGATAGATTTAGTTAGTTTACTATTGTAAAAGAGAAAGAAAAATATTTGATAAGGGGTTTCTAGCTTAAATGCACCCTAATTTAGTGGAGAAAAAATGGCAAGATGAGTAAGTGGGTAAGTAGTAGAAAGGTTGCAGAAGTATGATGATTGATTAGACCAAAGAACATTTATCATCTTTCAACATGTATTTCAAATGTGGATGAAATTATGCATGCATAAGGTTTACAAAGTCAATTAATTAACTTCCCCCATCCATTCCACCGTTTACCTTACTAATTTTCCATAAATAAATTCTAAGTACTTAAATCCTTCAAGTCAAATAGGCTCAGAGTATTTCTTTGACTTCTGGAGGGACCAAATCCTCAACTTAATGACTTAAGGACAACAAGTACTAGATTCCCCCTCATCAAAAATTCATCTCCCTTCATTCCCCGTCATTTCCTTAATAATACTCCTTTCCTAAGGTTATATACTTTTACCTAGGAAAAGTATTTATTCCCCCACATAAATCATTTCCATATTAAAAACCCACAAAAACACCTTATCCTAAAGTATTCTTGTTAATATCAGAAAAGCATTAAAACGTAAAAAATCATTTACTTTGGGTATTGTGCCCCTTTTCTCTCATTTTATTAATTACTAGTCTTATTTATTAAATACCAAACAAAAACCCTTTTTCCCCGTATATATTTAACTCCTACATATTAACTAGCCCTATACCCTAGTTTAAAATATAAACTATAATTTCACCCAAAACCCCCGAAAACCCACTAACTAATTGGTTTGCGATTAAGTTAGATAATCCCCTATTTAAACTCATCACTAATGACCCCGATGCCTTAACCCCGCCTTAATCCCTCATTAACTCAAAAACCGCCAAGCGCTCGTTGGGCCCCACACTACCCTCCATGCAACTCCCCTGCCTGATCACCGTATGATCACTTCTCTCCACATCTGGTAGCCCTTATCCATTTCGAGCAGTCCCCACGTCCAAACAATACCCACCCATAAAAGTGATTTTTTGTTGCGCCCGCAATGCTATGTGTCGTTCAACATATGGAATCAGGGGGCTTTCCCCCAATACCACCAAGTGCCCAAAAGCAGTGCGATGGAAACCACTTACCGCTCGCCTGCTACATGCCAAAATAGTTACTGTTCACCCCGCTACACGACAAATGACCACTGTTCACTTGTACCCGCCAAAATTGACTTTTGCGCATAAAGCCAAAAAGCCCCAAATCATTTGTTTTTATCATTTTTTCTACTGTAAACCTTCATGCACGCACTTGCGAACATCGAACATGTCAACCTACATACAATTGCACCCTAAAGATGCCTCAGAGCACCCAGTTTTCTTTCCAACCTACTTAGAGCCTTTTCGACTATTCGCAATTGCCAGTCACCCTTTTCAGAGCTAGTTCTCCTCAATTCCAGGTATTTAAACCATAATTCACTGGAAAACCCTGTCAATTTCAGAACCAGTTACTGATTTTTCTTAGTTAAGGTAAAAATTAATTAAAGAAACTCTAGCAACTCAAACCTACTCTTAAAGGACTGAAAATCACCTCCCACACTCTCAAATACACAAGAACTGAGAATGGCTACCCCAATTGCCATGGATGTTACACCTATTTCCACTCCTCATCTAGACCTAGACCACCTCCCACTAACTGATAAGGATTTCCAAATAAAGGAAACCTCTATCCATGAATCCCCTCTAAAACTATACTGCCAATATAGAGACCAATACCTGAACCATGCTGATAAAATTGGTTTTTGGGAGTCCAATTTGCCCAAGTACCAATTCCCTAGAGTTCACATTTTCCTAGAGATTGTCCATTATTGCCATGCAAATTATATCCCAAGTCAAAGAGCAGTGATGTCCCCTAACTAGACCATACTTTTCACCATCATTGCTAAATCTATCAATGAAATGCTAAAAATCTAGCCTGGCCAAAACATGACTCCCCTCTCCATTGGAGATCTATTGTACTTATTTCCCAAGTTTAGCCTTGCAAGATTGGCCCAAATAATCCAAATCTTCATTCTAGAAGAGAAGTATACCCCCAAATATCCTCCTCCATATGTGTATACCATATTTTCCCCATTTGGCTAGGACATTTTAGCAATGATATCCAATGTCCTAGGTTATACCACTAGTGAGTATATAGATTAAATCATCCTGGCTTTCATGTCCATCTTCACTCCAGGATAGCCTCCCACTATCATCTATGATTATGCCAAGTTTATAGCCAATAGGATGCATGACCAGTTCCTTAGGATGAGTAATGAGTGAGTCTTCAAGTACTCCTTTGTTTTGTATCACCTTTTTCTAGACTACCAAGTAGATAAGTTCCCATTTACTCTCTAGAAGCTTGACACAAAAGGTCACCCTAGATCAGTAATTTTCTGGACTCCATTGATCCATAAATATCATTGTCCATATTCATATGTGGACTTCATAAACATATTTGTACATCCCGTTGTGAAAATGCTGATAGGCAGCCCTCCTCCAAGAATCAATTTAGATATAAAGAGGATCCTACAATTCTCAAAACAATCTAAAGTAGGGGATTGGTACTTGTACCAAAACCACACTGAGATAAGGATTTATGGCTGTGAGCTGGCCCCATACAAACTACCTAAATAAATCCTAGTGAGGTTATTTGCTCTGGAGTACTACAAACAGATAATAAATTCAAATGAGGTACACTTTGTTAAAGCCAAAAAGAAAGCCCAGCTCAAGATCAAAGACCAATTAGGTCCCTTTATTTGTAATAGCAGAGAATTTGGAAAGGAGGCAGACCTAATCCTTCAAAGATTAAAACTAAAACAAATTTTCATATGGAAATATGATCCTTTGGATTTCATCTGCAAAAGAAGGCAAAAAAACAAGATGGCTCCTTATATTCATCACCGCATCCTTGAGATAGAAAAGTATGCCAACCAATTAAAATGGGTGGAAAACACTTTAGAGGATAGGGCTAGTATTGAAGTTGCTATGGAAAACACATTAATTTATCTAGAGAAACAGCTTGATGAGAATTCTTTCCTATAGGTGCCGGAAGAATAAAAGGTACTAGAAGAATCACAGGTGCCAGAGGGATCAGAAGTTCCAAATCAAACAAAATTTCTAGAGAAATCAGATAGACCAAAAACCACCATTAGTACCCCTCCAGTTCTATAGACTCCTCTAAATGAGGAGAAAATCCTCAAAAGAAACAGGGAACTTCAGAAAGAGCAACATCACAAGCCTATGTAGAGACAAGCCAGGCTAAGAGACAAAGAGTCAATCTTGTCTCTGAATAGGAATATACAAAGGAGACAGCTGAGGTTACAAGCATAGAAAGAGATGTGAGCAGGCATGCCACTCCATCTGGAGGCATCCTAGAATCTTCCACATCACACACTCAGATGTTGGAAAGGCATCAAAGTGTTGAGGTATCCTCTTTCAGAATGCTAGCAGATAAAGACCAAGATATAAAGGAAAGATACAAAGAAATAAAGGAAATAAATGAGAGGTTTAAATCCCAAACCTATGCACAATATTTGAAGATGACGACTACCAATCAAACAAGGCTTATGTCAGCCTTTGATGTCAAAGAGGGGAAGATTCAAATGACCTTCATCAAGCTAACCACTCAACCACCAATGGAAGCAACCAATTTTAAAAGGGTGGATTTTGAAGTACTGGCAAGGGATATTCATCTCTTTGACCAGATTGAGCTACATAAGAAAACAAGTGAGATGATTTATTCTATGTTGACAGGGAAAGCCATAGCAGCCTACCAATTTGCAGAACTCTTTAAACAATATGTCAGCTCAGTTTCAATTGGAGAAGGCCTCCTCACAAGCCAAAGATACAATAATCAAGTCCTTAGAGGACTCAGTGATAGAATTGGAACATGATCCCAAGGATGTGAAAGTAACAGAGCAACTAATTAAAAAGAATAATGATGAAATTGTTGCATTGAAGAAGCAGCTCAAAATTCCCCAGTTGCATCACCCTCAAACAATGGAAGTCTTAGAAGCACAACAGGGACACGAAGAGCTTATGGACCTAGTCCTAAAGCTAAATGATCAGCTTAAAGAAACAGAGAATGAGTTGGACACTTTGATTCAGTCCAAGCAAAGTGACCTAGCCAAAACTTCCAAAACTGTCATCCCCACAGTATCAACAACAGTTCCTTCCACAATGGCAGCATCATTGGCACCTACAGCTCCACCTGCCACATCACTACTAATTACAACTAAGTGCACTACAGCAGTAGGTACATCAACTGAGAAAACAACAGAACTGGTAAAATCCATGGAGGATATGTCCATCCAAGCTACAAAGGTCAAAAGATTGAAGGATAAAGTCCGATTGCAAACTTGCCCAAATTCAACAAAGATACGACACACAGAAGGTCCTAAGGATGGGTGAGAAAATAAAAGTCCTAGAGAAAGATTTGACACTACAGAAGCCACTAGGACAAACTAAAGAGATGCTCTCGGCTAATATCATTAACTCTGTCAATGATATTTGGCCATCAATCCAAGTAATATTTGAGCAAACAGAATTAGTGAAGATATGCATTGAAGCTATCCAAAAAGTAAGGGAAGAATTAGGAGACCAACCTAAGGATGCAATTGACTCATCCACCTGCTGAACAGTAAGAACAGATATGAGATCCATGAGCTTGGAATAGATGATAGGACTAAAGACATCCTTGAGATTAAAAAGGTTCTTTCCAAAAGAAACCTCATGCTAAACTTAGAAGAGAAGTGCCACAACATGCAAGTAGCCATTGACAAGTTTATGGCTAAATTTAAAATTTTGAGGTACAAAGGCCTTCCCAGTCCTATGGTCATTAATGACAAACTTATGACCCAATTAGAATATAGTGATAGACTCAGGAGATTGGCCAAGGAATAAGCCAGCTCTTCAGGCATTAAAGCCCTGCCAACTGGGAATGTATTGTATGATACATTGGAGAACATGTTTTTCCTAGAACATGAGGTGAAGCATTTGTTTCTCAGCAAGCCCAATTTTACAAAATACATAGAGGCAATTGGAAGTTATAGAAGAATGTTGAAAATGATATTGCCTGAGGTAGAATGGTGGGAGAAAATGACAGATTTACTATGAAAAAGTTTTACATCAGAAAGTTACCACAGTAAATCTAAAGGCAGCCAGGTGAAACAAGTAAAAGACAATTCAGTAAGGTTAAAGAGTAATAGAGTCAAAGAGTATCAATGAAAGATCAAAGTAAAGAAGATTCCAGTGTAGAAATACTACAACTATCAGCCAGTTTAAAGGGCTCAAAACTCAATAGAAACAGCTAGCAACACCACAATAACAAGGACATCAAGAAGTAGTTCTACATCTGTCTCTATCTTCATGCATGAAGATATTTTATTCCCTAGATTAAATCTCAAATTGCTATGAGATATTCTGTAATTATTTTTTGTATAAATACTTCACATTTCAAAGTATGTAGGGTGGATTCCAAGACATTTATATAGACTTTTTCTCTCAAATCAAAATTCTATTATATCAATGACTAGATTGACTTGCTGGATCAAGGAATAAAGATCAGATATTTTACAAGATTCTTGTGTAAAGTGAAATGCAAATAAGTATTCTCTCATGTTCAATGTTGTCTTTCCTTATGTTTTTTCCATAATCTTATTTGTATATCTAAAATCTAAATGTATAACATGGAATGGTATTTCAAAAATTGCTTGAATGCACTCTGTCTTGATTGCCTTACATTCTGAATATTTTCTCCTAAACTATCTTAGCTACGGAATTCTTAACTACTCCTTAGCTTCCATAGTTTCTCCTCTTGTCTATAGCAAAGGGTTCTTGATTTACCTTTTCTCATGATCATCCTCTACTCTTTGTTCTGATCCTAGTCCAAGGATTCTTAAGTGCCCTTTCACCTTGGTTAGAATTACTTCACCCATTAGGCCTGAAGATTTTATTTTTTACTTTGCTAACCTACCCTGTGAACATTCCCTTTAATGATCTGCTCCAGTTATTCTATCCATTTGTTGACTCCATAGCCCATTGGCTTGAATACCTAGCTCTATCCATCTTTTCTAAGAATTCCACCACGCAACCTTAAAATCAAAACCAAAACCCCATGAACACTAAGAACTAGCCTAAAATCCCATAAAAACAAAGTTAAATCATAAAACAAACAACCTAGATTAAGTTGTTACAGAGGAATCATTATAGAAATACTAAACACTTTCTTAGAAACCAAGGTTGTTGTAATTCCTAGAAAGCATAATATGCAAGCTCATAGTTTAGCAATGTTTGTTAGTACTTATAAGTTACCATTTCAACCTAACCATCAGTACACTGCTGAGGTCAGGCATAGACCTGCTATCCCTGATAACTTGAAAAACTGGAAAGTATTTGCTAATAACAAATAGATAAACAATTTTTTAACCTTAGAGGAATAATTTGTAAATAGTAATATAGATACTCACATAACATTAGATCCTGATTTTAAAGATGAAATAGAAATTAATGAAACAGAAGATGAAAAGATAGATAGATTCCATCCCACTAAATTTACAAAATTAGATGTAGTAAACCTAAAGCAAGTTGAGGTTGATGAAACAATTGACGAGGACTCTGAAGTCATTAATCTCAAAGACAACTTTTTACCCAAAGGTTTAACCCCTTTGGAAGACTTGTTTGACTCAAATGATGTTCCTAGAAAACCAAAGATGGAACCCGTAAAATTTGATATTGAGGAGTGTAATATACGGACTAAGGAAAATTCAAAATTGATCAAAATTTCAAAGTCCTTACCTCCTACCGAAAAAGTGAAATACCTTGAACTATTAAAGGAATTCCAAGATGTCTTTGCTTGGATTTATGAGGACCTCAATTCCTATGACACCAGCATCATACAACACACTATCCCCATACAAGAAAACCAAAAACCTTTCAGGCAAAAGCTTATGAGGATTAATCCCATTCTATTGCCTTCTATTGAAAAGGAAATGCGAAGGATGTATGAGGCCAAGATAAAAGCACCAATTAGATTCTTTGATTGGGTTTCAAATTTGGTGCCAACAAGGAAGAAAACTTGTGAGATCAGACTTTGTGTTGATATCAAGAAGATTAATAAAGTTTCACTCAAAGATAATTACCCTCTCCCTAAGATGGATCATATCTTACAAAGGGTAGTTGGATCAACCAGAATCTCATTATTGAATGGGTTTTCTGGCTACAATCAGATTTTAGTTCACCTAGATTACCAGGCCAAAACTGCATTTACTACTCCTTGGGGCACATTCATGTATGTGAAGATTCCTTTTGGATTGATGAATGAAGGGGCCACTTTCCAAAGAGCAATGTACATAGCCTTTGCCAATGAAATCCATGACTTCCTAGTAATATATTTATATGACATCATTGTATTCTCAAAATCTAATAATCAGCACTTAGATCATCTAAGGCAGGTTTTCATCAAATGCAAGAAGTATGGAATCTCTTTAAATCCCAAAAAATCTTTATTTGGGTTAGAAGAGGGAAAGTTATTAGACCATATAATTTCAAAAGATGGTATCCGAATAGATCCTGCAATAATAGAAGCCATCTTACAGATACAACATCCTAGGAGAATTAGGGGATTACAAGCCTTTTTAGGGAAAATTAACTTTCTTAGGAGATTTATTTCTAACTTAGCAGAATTGATTAGATCATTGAACAATATGTTGAAAAAAGATTAGACCTTAAAATGGACCATTGAGGCTAATAAATCCTTCAAAGGAATTAAGCTAGCCTTAACTAAAACACTATTTTTGATCAGTCCAAAATTTGACAGGGACTTCATTTTATTTTCCTTTGCTTCAGAACATACAATTGCTTCAGTTTTACTGTAGAAAAGTGATCAGGGTTATGAAAAACCTATTACCTTTTTTAGCAAAGCCCTGAGAGATGCCCCCTTAAAATACAACATAATGGAAAAGCAAGCCTTTTCTTTGGTGAAAGCAATCAAAGATTTTAGAGTTTACATTTTATATTCTCATATAATAGCCTATGTCCCCAATTCAATATTCAAGGACATCCTAACTCAGGATGGTCCAGATGGAAAGAGAGGGAAATGGATTGCTACCATATTAGAATATGGCCTAGAAATTAAACCAACAAAGTTAATCAAAGGCCAAGGATTAGCCAAGCTCATGACTGAATCGAATTGTCAGGCCTTAGATATTAATTTTATTGCAGAAATGGATAATGGAGAGGAGATGGAGACTCCACCAATCAGCCATGGTATGCTGACATCATATATGTTTTACTAAATCTACAAGATCCTCTTGAATTATCCTAGACCAAAGGAAGGTTTTTAAAAATGAAATCCTTAAAATTTTTCATAATAGATAATGCTTTGTTTTGGAGGAATTATGAGGGTATTCTTCTCAATTGTTCATTAAAAGAAGAATCTGACAAAGTGTTACAAGAATTTCATGCAGGTGATTGTGGAGGACATATTTACTGGAAAACCACCACTGACAAGATTTAGAGCCGGTTTCTATTGGCCTACTTTTTTTTCTAATGTAAACAAATTTGTAACCTCATGTCATAAATGTCAAATTTCTGAAGGGAAGAAAAAGCTTCAACCCCTACCCCTAAAACCGATCTCTATTGAAGCACCTTTTCAACAATGGGGTCTTGACTTCATTGGTGAAATCCACTCACCTTCCTATGCCCAACATAGATGGATAGAAGCCATACCATCAAGGCAAGCCACTGACACTGTTATAATAACCTTCCTTGAGGCCAACATCCTATCTAGATTTGGGTGCCCAACCAAAATAATTATTGATAATGTAGCAGCTTTCAAATCTAGAAGAATGATTGATTTATGTAATAAGTATCATATACCCCTGGTCCACTCCATAGCTTATTACCCTCAAGGGAATGGACTAACAGAGTCCTCAAACAAAATTCTGGTAAATATCATAAAAAATTGTTATAGGATAACAAGAAAACATGGAACAAAAATCTAGTAAATGCCTTATGGGCAGACCGGCTAACCACAAAGAAATCCATTGGTACTAGTCCTTATCAATTAGTTTATGGAATGGAAGTTGTTTTCCCATCTTCCTTGGTAACACCAGTGATGAAACTGCTCCAAGAGTTGTAGGTGGAACCAAATGACATCCAAAGAAGAATGAACTAAAAAATTCACTTACAGCAAACCAGGGAAGAAGTGTACATCAAATCTCAGGTTGTGTAGGAAAGGATCAAGAAAACTTTTGATAAAAGGACCAACGTAGAAGATTTTTACCTAGGGGGAAAAGTTTTAAAATGGGATTAAGGAGAGAAGATAAAAGTAAACATGGGAAGGTGCTTGTTGTCATGAGAGAATAAGATAGAGATAGAAAGAAGAAATGCAAAAAAGACACAACGTGTACCATAAATTCAGCCACCACCGAACGGGGATGATGGAACAGGGATGGAGGGCGCAGGGTTCGATCCTGAAACCCTAGGAGGAGGGCCTAGGTGACGCAGATAGCCCATCTCACATCACGAAGGTACGAGCTGGACCGATGGCGGACCCTCCGAGGTTAGGCGTTTTCGAGGTCCCCTAGCATGAGACACATGGGCGGATTTCCTTTTGGCTTTTCTTGGTTAGATTTGGGGGTTTTTTGCGCTGGCGGTTTTGTGTTGGCAGTCTCCTCTGAGGGTTCATCCCTGCAAAAAACGTTTCGAGGTGGGTTTGAAACAGCTTAAACCATATACAATACGGTGACTTATCCCCTGGCGGTTTTAGGAGCGTTCTTTCAGGAAACGGGTTTCTGTGAGGTGTCAGTTTTACCACAGTTTAGTTACCATGGTGATTCATAATGAGGCAGTGGATTTAGACCCAGCCCCAGAAGACATTCTCTCGGTCTGGGGTAAGGAGGTCACCGAGCAAAACATTGAAAAGTTCTTCGGGCAGGTTGGAAATTTCGCATCTGCCACCCTTTTAGTGGGAGGCCCATGGAGCAACAACCCGCCTAAAGGTTTGCTGGAGGATAGCTTGGTTCTGTCTGGTGCGTTTGGCAAAAAAAGCCGGTGCATAGAAGACTCAGGAGCATGAGCAGTGGAAAGAATCCAGAAAGAGAAAGGACTCCCCGTTGGTAAGGTTCTATCCCCCTCGAAAGCTTTCAGCCCGTCGGGTGGTCTAGAAGACATCATAAACTTCAATTCCAGTCAAGGTTTATGGAGATCTGTTGGGGGTTTCCAAATTTCGGATAAAGAAGCTAGGGATAGAGGCGGTCACTTGGCTGTTAACAGGAACCTTTTTTCAAAAGACCCGATACTCGACGATCCGGGTGAAAAGGGGTCTGCTCCATTCTCGGAAAGGTTTCTAATCTAGGGAAGGATGATCAAACCCTTTCCACAGAAAGGGCGGAAGATAAGGGAAGTCAATCTGCAGGTAAGAATGGAACCCCAGTAGGAGTATCGAGCCAAATCCCTACAGGAAAGGATGTTAACCCCTCTGTGGAAAATGTGAATGGAGCTCAAAGGGTACCAGACCCTTCAGGCTTGGTTAGAGAGGCGGACCCGGATTAGGAAAGGGTTGGGGAAAAACGCAAGAAGGTGAAACCCTTAAAAAAGAGAAGGGTAGCAGGAAATTTGTTACTAGGAATGGATGTTCAAGTCGAGGACGCCTTGGATGTGGCGGAGTGCATGCTTGTGGGCCGAGTAAGGGGGCGGTTTGTCTCTGGCAAGTTCTTACAGCAATGGGCAGAGAGGCAATGGAAGGAGACCCCGACAAAGTCTTTCATAACGGCCACACTGGTTAAAGGGTGGTTTATGATCAGGTTCGAAAGCAAGGAAGCCATGGAATGAGTCGAAGGAAGAAATTGGGCTTTTGGGAACCGCCCAGTCTTTTTCAAAAGGTGGTCTCCTCTTTTCGACGCGTCTAAGGAGAAGGTGGAGGAATTCCCCGTCTGGGTAAGGGCACCTGGTCTACCCCCGTTCCTTTGGGTGGATTCCGTTTTTTCTTCTATTGGGAATCTTCTGGGTACGTTCTTGGAAGCGGACAAGTCCTTTCTACACACCCATGAAAGAGCTGTAGCCAGGATTTTAGTGCGTCTAAACCCAAACGAAGGGCTAGTGGATTCGATAAATTTGCAGTACAAGGATTATGTTTTTGAACAGTTGTTCGATTATGAACTTTTACCCTTCAGGTGTCACACATGCCATGAGCATGGGCACCTAGCAAGGGATTGCCCCTTGGGGAGGCGCAGAAAGAGGACTCAGAAATCAGATGAACAGTGGGAGGGAAGCACGAGGAAAGATACGATTTCGACAGAGAAGCAAATCTCAGAGGCCAAGCTTATGGAAGGGATACAACCTCAGGAGGATGAAGCCCTACCCCAGGTTGGAGGGGATCCGGTCAAATTTTTTGATGAACCGAGCGGCGCTGAAAAGATCCCCGTGGGAAATGCTGATGCCGCTGCTAGTGAACCACCCGGGACAGAAATGAAGATGCAGATAAGCTATCTAAAGAGGGTTTGCAGCAAGCTGTGGACTCGTGGAGGATAACCGAACAGATGCATGCTCAGATCCGTGTGTCGGATCTCCCTCCATATACTTAAAATCTTTAAATATCAACTGTTTCAGTTTTCTGTTTCGACAGTTTATCTATATCCGGATCCGGATCTCATGTAAATAATGCTGTTTTACTTTCCTGTTTTGGACTACTTTTTTTGGATCAAACATATGAAAACATGGTGATTTCCTGTGGGTTGTTTTCCTATGTATAGGAGACCCACGGTAATCTGCTTTGGACAGTCAAAATTTTTGACAAAGTTGTCTATGAAAGGCAACGTTACAGTGTTGTTAGCAAGCGAGCAAAAGCTTATTTTCTGACTGTTTTGGTGATACACAGAGGAGTATGTCTCTCCCTCTTTGGGACTGTTGTAGATCTCAAGATCACTGAAAGTTCTGGAATGTTAACTCATATGCTTGTAACTTTTTTATTTCTTATAAAAAAGTTCGTTTTTTCCTTTGGAAAAAAAAAGTAAACATGGGAAATTTTATTTCCTTTGGAAAGGCCCATATATTATTTATGCTTTCAGGGGTAATAATGCTTTCTTCCTCAAAGAAATGGTTGGCACAAAAGCAGAAGAAGGACCAGTTAATGGTCGAATGCTCAAACACTACATTGAACCTAGTTACTGATTTCACTGATCATTTGTACATACTTTGTTTTCAAAAATTTAGAGTTTATTGGATGGTGATTTTTGAAGTTGAAACCCAAAGAGAAGGCCCTAAGCTTCAAAAGTATTAGTGTCATAAATAGTAATAATGCATAAACATGAAAAGGAAAAGTTGTAGGGTAACATCACAGTAATTCAGAAGGCCATTGGTCTACAAAGTTCTTGACATTTTACCAGGAAATATCATCCCCAAGTGGAGCCATTGTTAGGTTCCTATACCAATAGGAGTCATACTTTTTGAATGACTGAGATTAAAACTTGTAATATGTACATACCTTTTCTTTTTGCAAATGTTTTCCATATTTAAAAAAATAAAAAAATGTAAAGAGGATATGTCCTAAAAGAATAATCAAAGGACAAAAAGAATAAGAAAAGGTCCAAAAAAGTGAAAAATATGAACCCCAATAACAAAATACCATGAAAGTGAGCAAGCCAAAATGCCACTACTATTTACTTTTGTGCATAATAAATGATTGTGTGCAGTTTGTAATATTTTCCACAATCCATGATAGTCAAAATGTTTAAACTTGGTTATTTCATGTTTTAAATTTTATGTCTATAGATAGAGAACAAAAATCTAACCAAACTGTTTAATCTTGGTAGATAATTAGATAGGTAGAGTAAATAAAAGGAGCTCAACTGTTTAATATGAGCCCTTGGATGTAATAAGGATAGATTTAGTTGGTTTACTATTGTAAAAGAGAAAGAAAAATATTTGATAAGGGTTTGCTACCTTAAATGCACCCTAATAAAGTGAAGAAAAAATGGTAGAATGAGTAATTGGGTAAGTAGTAGAAAGGTTGCAGAAGTATGATGATTGATTAGACCAAAGCACATTTATCATCTTTCAACATGTATTTCAAATGTGAATGGGCAATTAAGCATGCATAAGGTTTACAAAGTCAATTAATTAAATTCCCCCATCCATTCCACCCTTTACTTTACTAATTTCCCATAAATAAATTCTAAGTACTTAAATCCTTCAAGTCAAATAAGCTCAGAGAATTTCTCTGACTTCTCGAGGGACCAGACCCTCTGCTTAATGACTTAAAGACAACAAGTACCAGATTCCCCCTCATAAAAAATTCATCTCCCTTCATTCCCCCTCATTTCCTTAATAATACTCTTTTCCTAAGGTTAAATACTTTTACCTAGGAAAAGTATTTATTCCCCCACATAAATCATTTTCATATTAAAATCCCACAAAAACACCTTATCCTAAAGTATTCTTGTTAATATCGAAAAAGCATTAAAACGTGAAAAATCATTTACTTAGGGTATTTTGCCCCTTTCCGCTCATTTTATGAATTACTAATCTTATTTATTAAATCCCAAACAAAAACCCTTTTTCCATGTATATATTTAACTCCTGCATATTAATTATCCCTATACCCTAGTTTAAAATATAAACTATAATTTCACCCAAAAACCCCAAAAACCCACTAACTAATCGGTTTGCGATTAAGTTAGATAATCCCCTATTTAAAATCATTGCTAATGACCCCAACCCCTTAACCCCGCCTTAATCCCTCGTTAACACAAAAACTGCCGCACTTAAGCACCCGTTGGACCCCCCCACTACACTCCGTGCAACTCCCCCACCCGATCACCGTATGATCACTTCCCACCACATCTGACGGCCCTTATCCATTTTGGGCAGTCCCGATGTCTGAACAATACTCACCCAAAAAAGCTATTTTCCACCGAGCCCTCGATGTTATGTGTCGTTCAACATATGGAATCAGACTACCTTCACCCAATACCACCAAGCACCCAAAAGCTGTGCGATGTAAACCACTTACCGCCCGCCCGCTACATGCCAAAATAGTTACTATTCACCCCACTACATGAAAAATGACCATTGTTCACCTGTACCCACCAAAATTGACTTTCACGCATAAAGCCAAAAAGCCCCAAATCATTTGTTTTTATTGTTTTTTCAATTGTAAACCTTCATGCACGCACCTGCGAATGTCGAAGTTGTCAACCTATGTCCAATTGCACCCTAAACATGCCTTAGAGCACCCAGTTTTCTTTCCAGCCTACGTAGAGACTTTTCAACTGTTCGCAGTTGCCAGTCACCCTGTTCAGAGCCAGTTCTCCTCAATTCCATGTATTTAAGCCATAATTCACTGGAAAACCCTGTCAATTTCAGAACCAGTTACTGAGATTTCTTAGTTAAGGTAAAAAATTAATTAAAGAAACTCTAATAACTTAAACATACTCTGTATTGAACCACCATTTCCCTAAAGGATTGAAAATCACATCCCCCACTCTCAAATCCACAAGAATTGAGAATGGTTGCCCCAATTGCCATGGATTTTAGACCTATTTCCACTCCTTATCTAGACCTAGATCACCTTTCCCTAGCTGATAAGGATTTCCAGATAAAGGAAACCTCTATCCATGAATCCCCTCTAAAACTATACTGCCGATACAGAGACCAATACCTGAACCATGCTGATAAAATTGATTTTTGGGAGTCCAATTTGCCCAGGTACCAATTCCCCGGAGTTCACATTTTCCCAGATATTGTCCATTACTGCCATGAAAATTATATCCCCGGTCAAAGAGCAGTGATGTCCCCTAACCAAACCATACTTTTCACCATCACTGCTGAATCTATCAATAAAATGCTACAAATCTAGCCTAGCCAAAACTTGACTCCCCTCTCCATTGGAGATATGTTGGACTAATTTCCCAAGCTCAGCCCTACAAGATTGGCCCAAATAATCCAAACCTTCATTCTAGAAGAGAAGTATACCCCCAAAGATCCTCCTCCATATGTGTATACCATATTTTCCCCATTTGGCTAGGGCAGTGTAGCAATGATATCCAGTGTCCTAGGTTATACCACCAGTGACTATATAGATGAAATCATCCTAGCTTTCATATCCATCTTCACTCCAGGACAACCTCCTACTATAATCTATGATTATGCCAAGTTTATAGCCAATAGGATGCATGACTAGTTCCTTAGGATGAGTAATGAGTGAGTCTTCAAGTACTCCTTTGTTTTGTATCACCTTTTTCTATACTACCAAGCAAATAGGTTCCATTTATTCTCCAGAAGCTTGACACAAGAGGTCACCCTAGATCAGTAATTTTCTAGACTCCATTGATCCATAAATATCACTCTCCATATTCATATGTAGACTTCATAGACCTATTTGTACTTCCCATTGTGACAATGTTGATAGGAAGCCCTCGTCCAAGAATCAATTCAGATATAAAGAGGATCCTGCGATTCTCAAAACAATCTAAAGTAGGGGATTGGTACTTGTACCAAAACCACACTAAGATCAGGATTTATGGCTGTGAGCTGGCCCCATACAAACTACCTAAATACCTCCCAATGTGGTTATTTTCTCTAGATTACTACATGCAGATAATAAATTCAGATGAGGTACATTTTGTTAAAGCCAAAAAGAAAGCCCAGCTCAAGATCAAAGACCAATTAAGTCCCTTTATTTATAATAGCAGATAAGCTGTAAGGAAGCAGACCTAATCCTTCAAAGATTAAAACTAAAACAGAGATTCATATGGAGATATGATTCTTTGGATTTCATCTGCAAAAGAAGGCAGAAAAACAAGATGGCTCCCTATATTCATCATCGCATCCCTGAGATAGAAAAGTATGCCAACCAATTGCAATGGGTGGAAAACACTTTAGATGATAGGGATAGTACTGAAGTTGCTATGTAAAACACATTAATTGATCTAGAGAAACACCTTGATGAGGGTTCTTTCCTACAGGTGCCAGAAGAATCACAGGTACCAAAAGAATCACAGGTGCCAGAGGGATCAGAAGTGCCAGATCAAACAGACTTTCCAGAGAAATTAGATAGACTAGAAACCACCATGAGTACCCCTCCAGTGCTACAGACTCCTCTAAATGAGGAGAAAATCCTCAAAAGAAACAAGGAAGGGGCCACTACTTCAGAAATAGCAACATCAGAAGCCTATGCAGAGACAAGCCAAGCTAAGAGAAAAAGAGTCAATCTTGTCTCTGAATAGGAATATACAGAGGAGACAAATGAGGTTACAAGCACAAAAAGAGATGTGAGCAAGCATGCCACTCCATCTGGAGGCATCCTAGAACCTTCCACATCACACACTCAGATGTTGGAAAGGCAGCAAAGTGTTGAGATATCCTCTTTCAGAATGCCAGTAGATAAATACCAATATATAAAGGAAAGATAAAAAGAAATAAAGGCAAGAAATGAGAGGCTAAAAGCCCAAACCTATGCACAGTATCTGAAGATGACCCCTACCAATCAAACAAAGCTTATGTCAGCCTTTGATGTCAAAGAGGGGAAGATGAAAATGACCTTCATCAAGTCGACCACTCAGCGACCAAGGGCGATAATAGATTTTAAAAGGGTGGATTTTGAAGTACTGGCAAGCGATATTCATCCCATTGACCAGATTGAGCTGCATAAGCAAACAGGTCAGATGACTTATTCTACATTGACAGGGAAAGCCATAGTAGCCCACCAATTGCATAACTCTTTAAACAATATGTCATCTCAATTTTAGTTGGAGAAGGCCTCCTCATAGTCCAAAGATACAAGAATCAAGTCCTTAGAGGACTTAGTGATAGAATTGGGACATGATACCAAGGATGTGAAAGCAACAGAGTAGCTAATTAAAAAGAAGAATGATGACTTTACTGCACTGAAGAAGCAGCTCAAAATTCCCCAGCTGCATAACCTTCAAACAATGGAAGTCCTAGAAGCATAATAGGGACATGAAGAGATTATGGACCTAGTCCTAAAGCTAAATGATCCGCTTAAATAAACAGAGAAGGAGTTGGACACTTTGATTCAGTCCAAGCAATGTGACCTTTCCACAACTTCCAAAATTGTCATCCCCACAGTATCAACAATAGTTCCTTCCACAATGGAAGCATCATTAGCACCTACAGCTCCACCTGCCACAACACTTTCAATTACAACTCAGTCCACTATAGCAGTAGGTACATCAACTGAGAGAACAATAGTACTGGTAAAAGTTGTGGAGGAGATGTCCATCCAAGCTACATAGCTCAAAAGATTAAAGGAGAAAGTGGCAAGTTTGGAAACTGATTGAAAACTTTCCCAAATTCAGCAAAGGGAAGAGACATAGAAGGCCCTAAGTATGGGTGAGAAAATCAAAGTCCTGGAGAAAGATTTGACACTGCAGAAGCCACTAGGATAGACTAAAGAGATGCTCTGGGCCAATATCATTGACTCTGTCAATGATATTTGGCCATCAATCCAAGTAACCTTTGAGCAAGAAGAATTAGTGAAGATAGCCACTGAATCTATCCAAAAAGTAAGGGAAGAATTAAGAGACCAACCTGAGGATGCAAATTGACTCATCCACCTCTTGAACAGTAAGAACAGATATGAGCTCCATGAGCTGGGCATAGAGGATAGGGATGAAGCCATCCTTGAGATTAAAAAGGTTCTTTCCAAAAGAAACCTCATGCTCAACTTTGAAGAGAAGTTCCACAACATGTAGGTAGCCATTGACAGATTTATGGCTAAATTTCAAATTTTGAGGGACAAAGGCCTTCCCAGTCCTTTGGTCATCAATGAAAAACTCATGACCCAATTAGGCTATAGTGATAGACTCAGGATATTGGCCAAGGAACAAGCCACCTCTTCAGGCATTAAAGCCCTGCCAACTGGGAAAGTATTGTATGATACATTGGAGAACCTATTTTTCCTAGAACATGAGGTGAAGCATTTGTTTCTAACCAAAGCCCAATTTTTCAAAATACACAGAGGAAGATGAAATTTATAGAAGAATGTTGGAAATGAGATTGCCTGAGGTAGAATGGTGGGAGAAAATGATAGATTTACTATGAAAAAGTTTTACATCAGAAAGTTACCATAGTAAATCTAAAGGCAGCCAGGTGAAACAGGTAAAAGACAGATCAACAGGGTCAAAGAGTAATAGAGTCAAAGAGTATCAATGAAAGATAAAAGTAAATAAGATTCCGACGTAGAAATAATACAACTATCAGCCAGTTTAAAGGGCTCAAAACTCAACAGAAACAACCAGCAACACCAAAATAAAAGGGACAACAAGAAGAATTTTTACATCTATCTGTATATTCATGCATGAAGATATTTTATTCCCTAGATTAAATATCAAATAGTTATGAGATATTTTGTAATTATTTTTCTTATAAATACTTCACATTTTGAAGTATGTAGGCTGGATTCCAAGAAATTTCTATATAGTTTTTCTCTCAAATCAAAATTCTATTGTATCAATGACTAGATTGGCTTGCTGGATCAAGGAATAAAGATAATATATTTTACAAGATTCTTGTGTAAAGCGAAATGCAAATAAGTATTCTCTCATGTTCAATGTTGAATTTCCTTAAGTTTTTTCCATAATCTTATTTGTATCTCTAAAATCTAAATGTATAACATGGAATGATATTTCAGAAATTGCTTGAATGCACTCTATCTTGACTATCATACATTTTGAATGTTTTCTCCCAAACTATCTTAGCTAGGGAATTCTTAACTCCTCCTTAGCTTTTGTAGTTTCTCCTCTGGTATATAGCAAAGGATTCTTGATTTCCCTTTGGTCATGATCATCCTCTTCTCTTCATTCTGATCCCGGTCGAAGGATTCTTAAGTGACGTTTCACCCTGGTTAGAATTACTTCACCCATTAGGCCTGAAGATTTGATTTTTACTTTGCTAGCCTGCCCTGTGAACATTCCATTTGATGATCTGCTCCAGCTATGCTATCCATTTGTTAACTCCATAGCCCAATGGCTTGAAGACCTAGCTCTATCCATCGGCTCCAAGAATTCCACCACCCAACCTTAAAATCAACCAAAACCCCATGAACACTAAGAACTAGCCTAAAATCCCTTAAAAACAAAGTTAAATCATAAAGAGAGAACCCTCTCTGAACTTAGGTTGGCTAGAGCCTAAGCCTAAAAGATTGGTTTATGGTTACCTCAGATGCTTCCTTCTTCTGATAACTTCTAAGGAAAATTCCAAGTGATATCACTTGGGAATGTGGATATATTCTAGTGTTGTTGTGGCTACAACCACCCTCCAAAATATTGGCCTGTACTAATTTCAGAGCCTCTCTTGAGAGTTTCACTTGATGATTGCACACACTCGAGTTCACTCCATGAGCTCATGTGAGTATTTGCATTCACCTGATTGCTATTTTTATTCAAGTTCGTATATGCTGGTGTCTAAAACATGCTTGCGATCATGTTCTAGTTATGCTCAAAGTCCTCGCTTCGTATGTGCTTGTTGTGTTCGCTATGAAAGCATCTATTGCACTCACACACGAAGTTACATTCACTGTAGTGAAAGCATCATGTCTATCAATGAACGGTCAATCATGAGTGTTGTGCTTGTCACTTGCATCGTTGGTTAGTCATGTTGAACATGTGTGTTTGATTGGTTTCGATCGTTTCATTGTCAGGTCATGTGAGTGTGTGTTTTTATGATCACCTATGCATCTTTCAATCGTTCATACACTTAGTCATTTTTGTTGAATTTCTAACAACCAGTATCCCCTCTAATAGCTAGACCATCACCCCACTTTTGACTCGATCGACTGTCAACCAGAACAATGCAGAAGCACCAAGCTAGTCTTTTCAAGCTGCACTGCCCACAAGAAATCAAATCAACTTCCATGTTGACCACCCAGATAGTTAGACCTGACAGTCACCGCAGGAATGACTCCCTTCAAAAATTTCATAGAGGCCACTCACCCCACTCGCTCAACTAACTGAGGAAATTCCACAAACAGGTCGGACAGACACCAAGTTCCTGTCCCTGTCTCCTTCAGAAAATTGTGCAGTTTTCCGAGTCAGTCATCCGAATAGTCGACCAGCTACTCATCCAAGAAATTGCATAGTTTTCATGAGTAGGCCTTCTGTTGTCCAACAGTCCTCTTAGCTTAGAAATTGTGCAACGATGATCAGTAGGTCGGCTTCCTAGCTTTAGTACAATTTCCTCTCCAACAGCTCCTAACAACAAACTGCCAGTTCCCTCCAGGAATTGCGCAGTTTCTGCTGCCAGTGACTAAGCATCAAACTTCCATTTCCCTCTAGGAATTGCACAGTTTTGGTTTCCAATGACCCCAGTAGCCAACTTTCAGTTCCCTCTGGGAATTATACAATTCTGGCTGCAAGTCTCTCGGGTAGTTCCTCCCAAAAACTGCACAATTTCTACCTGCTGACCCTTCATGCAGCCCGGCTCGTTCCTCTAGAAAATTGCACAAATTTGGTTGTCCAACCCCCATTGCCCATTCATTCTGAAAAATTCACAGAGCATACCTGCCTTGCCTTCCTGCAGCCTAGACTGTCCCTCCCAAGATTTTCACAATTTTTCCTCCCAACCAAGCCAGACCTCGTAGACAGTCACTGTCGACTCCGATTGCTCATCTCCATCACTCAGTGACTCTTGCATAGTTTTCATCAGTAATGACCAGAGCCACCATCCCACTTCACAACCTTGTCGCCTCTCTCGATTACCTGTATCCGAAATGATCATGTGTCATGGTAGGCCAGAATGTTTTGGATTTGATGTCATCTCGCCATGAGTGATTGCAGGTACAGGTACACCAACAAACATGGAAAGACGACGAATGGGATGAATGGAGGGAGAAAATGCAAAAGGATAGGTTCACCAGTGGATGAATGAACGATGCATGCAAAATGAACGAACGTGACGAACATGCACCTTCGTGAACAGATGAGCCTGTCAAGCCTTCCAACATGCAAGAAAGGAACAACATGCTAAAGATTCATCGAGTGAAACAAGGACCATTGAAGACTCCACGCACTTCGCCATGCGGAGGTGAAGCTATGATACACCATGAAGACATCCATCACCTAGTAGCACTATAGCTCGACATGCACTCCAACAACAGCACGAATGTACCAACACTGTCATGTTAAGTCATGTTGAGTCAAGTCGTGAGTCATGTCACCCACATCTCCATTATGAGCCATGTTGTCAATCAATGTGATGTAAAGTAGATGTCCAAGAGACCCACTTGTTGAACAAAGAGTCATGTAAGTTGAAAAGTGATGGAAGTCAAACGGTTATGAGGGTAGTCAAACAGGCACAAGGTTTAGTTTCACCCTTGGCTGTAAATACCCCCTCATTTGTACATGCAAAGGACTTTTCACCTTAGCTCCTCCCACATAGCCAAGAGATTTTGTAATATTTGCTTTGAGGAGTAAGTAGTGGCTCCAATGCCCCACACTTAGGGTTCGTGATGTATGGTGTAACGAAGTTTCTTGGAACTTTTGCTTAACTCAAAATCCTGCTAACAGGCCAGCACATTTTCACACATGTATTGTATCTGTTGTAAGCCTGATCTTTAACACTTGTAATGCATGTTGCTTTAACCTATGTTCTGCATCTAAAATATTTCATTTGTTGTAATGCATAATATATTAATGGAAATGTGTTTATATGTTGTTAACATTGTCTCGCCCATGTTGACTTCTCTCCCAGACATCAGAGAAACCTTCCACATGAAGCTTGTTGTAACAGCCATTGCACTCATTTGGACTACTCCATTGAGTTTTGTACGTGTTATCTTATCTTGTATGTTGTGACTGCCACATCCGTGTGGATTGCTCCTCCAGAAGTTGTGCATGTCCTATTGTGTTGTGTGCTTCTAGCTGAGTTGGCGCTACATCCCATCCAAGCTGGGACTCAATTTCACCCTCTCCCTTTAGAATGAAAGAATCGTTGACACGAGTACACTTACACTCACCAGGCACGTGAACCTCACTTCCCGAAGATAAAGAAAACCACTCTCCTATGCTAACAAGCAAGAGTTGAGGCAAGTCCTTAAGACAATGGAAACTGGGACATCATACCGGATGGCACTCCCACACCAAACGGTGTGAGGTATAGTTGGGAATTCATACTTGAGTGATCCCCTGAATGTTGGCAGGTCCAACACCGTTAACCTTTTTGGCGCTAGAAGGAGGGCAGCCAGTTGTATATGGCTAAAATTCCCCTCACACTCAGTCATTAACCATCTAGTCAAGGTAATAACTCACACTCCCTCTCACCTACATGCGACTCTGTAGTTGGTTACTCCTCACCTCCCAGAATTGAACACGAGATTTCATATGAACACCTTCGCTCCATTGTGTCATCACTCGCCAGTTTGCGAAAGTAGTCAGACTGATCCCAGGCATACAACATCTTCCACACACATCTAGGAAGCCAAAAGCCACTCCCACAGGAGTTGTTGTATCATCGGTGGAAGAAGCAGTCCTTGCCATGCTTGAAGGTCTAGAAGAAGCTATTGAAGATGGAGAGGAATCTCCAATCTTCCTTGAAGACAAACAAGGCACCCTTGTGATCTTGGTATCAAACTCCAGTATAGGAGGTGGAGGGGAAGGCAGCGAAGGAGGTGGAGGTGAAGACAAACCGACATACTCAGATCCAGAACCATCAAACTCCGAAAGAGAGGAAGAGGATGAATAATATGAAGAGGATGAAGAAGCCAAAGATATGGCTAACCCAAATCTTGAATGGATGATTCAGGGACCATTGGCTCTCCCAGCTATTCTGCACAAGATGCCGAAGCGAGAGGAGAGAATAAACATCAAGTTCAACCTTGACAGCACAGTGAAGGTAGAAGACCACTTAGACAACTTCTACCTACATCTGTAGACCCTTGAGGTATGTTATGATGATGTAGCATGTATTGTTCCCATGTACCTTGGATGGCTGCGAAACTGCTTGGTATCATAGCCTTACACCCAACTCCATACAGAACTAGGGTTTTTTCAAACATATGTTCCTTGAAAAGTTTGTTGATGACAAGACCCCAACCATGCTACTCAAAGAATTGGGAAGCCTCAAGATGGAGGAAAAATAGAAAGTGAAAGAACTCAACCAAAGGTTTATGTGTATTTTGAACAAATTTGTAGCAGACACTAAACCTCATGACTCCATCACTATTGACTATTACACTATACACTACCAACCACCATTTTGTAGTTCGTTAAGCGAGCTGTGAAGCCAACACTTTTGGAAAGTTGCGAAGAGGTTATTTTTGTTGAAAAGGACTTGCACACAATCAGATTCATCAAGGATGACAAATCAACGAAATATTCCAAGGATGCCAGCAGAAAGCCCCAAGCAACGACGAGCAAGGGTAGAGACAAGGAAGCAACTGATATTGAGACCCTCACTCGCCTTGTTAAGAAATTGATCACCTAAATGTCTGAACTCAAGCAATGGAAAATGGACACATTCGCAAGTAGTTATCCGCCCAGACAGAGACAGGAAAATAGTTATTCAACCGGATCATCAAGCAACAACCAGGTCGCTTCCAAAATTGCATAGAAGCCTGTGTTCCAACTCGATTAGTCTGCTAATCCTAAGTTTTGTTCCTTCCACGAAGAGTTTCACCCCGAGAACTCTTGTTTGGTTTGGAAGCGAGTCGTTAGCTTGATCTGCAGTCATACAATCGATGCAGAAGGTGATATACAAGAGCATCCAGAAGACACTGATGATGATGAAGAGGTTGCACCTAATGAAACACCAAGTTCTAGGCATGTGGTGAATGCATATCAGTTCTCGCAAGTAAGCTTGAAGACGAACACTGAGAAGCAACCCCAAAAGCAAAATGATCGTTACCATATTAGGAGTAAAGGGGCTCCCTCTACACTTGGGGAAATTCAAGAGAAGGTGAGGTAGCTGATAAAGAAGGTCGATCCACTAGCCACCTCAAAGAAACAAACACAAAGCAAGTATGGGAAGACAATGACAGACAAGAGTACACCCATGATCAGCAAGTTGCGAAACACTCCTTTGGACAACACAAACATCCATTCCACCCCAGACACCTTAGGGAGTCTACCAACTCTGGACTACAACATAGTTGATGACATGAAGAAAACTTGAGTGAACATCAGTTTGTTCGAGTTAGCCAAAGTCCAGAGTCAGTGAGATATCTTGCTGCGTGCATTGGGACAGATGGAAACAGACAATGCAGCCTCTACCAGCAAGGGAGCAGGCACACCTCCTGAGTCACTTTCCACTATGCTCAATACACTCCAGATGGAAGAAGAAAACTCAGTTTTCCCCCCATTCCTACTTTCATTTGAAGTTTTCAACTACAATGTTCACAACTTCTTGGTCGATTCTGGCGCGGCAACCAACGTCATGTCACTCTTCATTGCTAAGAAGATCTGTGATAATCATCCAACTTGATCAAACATCAGTATCAACCATTGGTGAACTGCAAGACATGACCATTTGACTATCTCATGACATTCAAGTCCACCAATGCATCAACATAGTTGTTGTGGACATACTAGAAGCATATGGCCTGCTACTTAACAGAGACTAGTCCAGCAAGCTAGACAGATATTTTGCTACAGACTGGTCTCACGTGTGACTTTCATACAAGGGTAGATGCAACCAAATCCAGGTCTTATCCGAGAGGTATATGAAACACAATATCACTCCCCTTAACATCGAGAACAAACCGTTGTCCTTCGCAGAACTCATGTTTGGAAACTACCTCCTAGAAACAACATTGGAGTGTTATCCTGCACGAATAGCTCCAACGTCATCAAACATGCAGTTGGCACTCCTTCCTTACCCAACTAATGGTAACGAAACTTGTACAATTTATTTTTATGATAGTAGTAGTAGTAGTAGCAATAGCAGAAGTAGTAATACTGCATTCCAAATGGTCCATGTTCAGACGAATGGTAAGCCATGAATCTTGATGAATCGGAAACACGTGATGGCTCAAGGACTGAGTGTATCTTAGTCATCCTAAACAACAAATGATGCATGATTTCAAGTTGCTTGAAGTTCGAATGCACCAACAACAATGTTGAGTATGAAGCTATCATGTTGAAAATACAAAGAACCACTACTACAAATGAACAAAGCATCTTGGAAACTTATCATGATCCGAAGATGGCCAATCTCGGTGCAAGCTACACACCACAATAGTGACAAATATTTGACCGCTTGACCAAATAGTACCGGGATGGGTCTGCACAGGTAGATGATGACCTGAGTACACACTACATGTGAGAAATCCAACATGAGATCCCAGGTAAAGGAGGAGACAATCCATTGCAGTGAATACCAGGTAACACATACATGTTGTTTACACTACTTTTACAGAAAAAAATTGACTAACATTTTGGGTGATTGGATTACTTGCAAATTTCATTATAATACTTGGTTTTCTAGTTTAAATCCCGCACATAAGAAATATGGAAAAATCCACTTATGCATTGACTTCAAAAACTTGAACCCTTCCTGGAATAAAGACAACTACCTCATTCCATCATTGGAGCCCATGGTGTTGTCTTCACTTGAAGGTATTCTGGAATGCCAACAGTTTCCGGTAGTGAAACTTGGTGGACTTGCACTAGTCTACGAGAAGCTTGGCCCAAACACATATCATTTTCAATCACTTGATAGTAGGATTGACAAACTTCCTTTGAATGGCCAAGATCTCAAGCATTATTTTCAGTAGTTCGTGCTATGCCCGTGCCATGTACATAGTCTACTTGTTTCTTATTATTTTCATCCTGTTTTCTTTGCTTATTATCTTTGCTTTTTCTTTGTTTGATTATGCTTACTATTTTTGTTCATGCTCATTTTGTTTGTTTGATATATTACTATTTTTGTTTCCGAAAATAAGTGCGGCCAACTACTACGTTCTGGCTTCTGGATAGAGTATATGGCTGATATTTGAGGAAACTCGTGACACTGCATCATTTGGCCAGTTTTGTGTTTGCCTTCTCTGTGCTTGGTTGTAACCTTCGACCGATGATGTCCTGATGGAAAATATGAACCATTTGCTCAAGAATTTTTGGTCCAACCATGAACCTATGTCCACACTCGGAAACCCCATGCTTGTACTCAGTCTTCTGCTCTGTGTGTTTAATCTCATCCAACTAGTAGAAATGGAGAATGGGAAAATCTAAACGAGCAAACCTATGTTAGAGGTCTTACATGCTTCTCTAAAGGAACAACCTCTTTTGCTCTCAGTAAGTCAAGGTCCATATTCCACCGCAAAAGTAAATAAGTGCATATGCATAGTCCTCTTCAAAAATACAAAAGTGAAAGAAGAGAAAGGCTTCCTGCGCAGAGAGGTGAAGCATGCAACTCCATCAGGATACTGACCAGGCTCACTGGCAGTGGAGCAATGTGTGTGTTTTTGCATGACTCCACCAAGGTACTATCCAAGCCTAGTGGCAATGGAGCAACACTAGAGATGAAAACTTATACTTTGAAAATCTTCAACTCGTGAGCTAAATTACCCTTCTTGGATTCGAAACACTAAGATCTAAGTTGAACTTTTGATTTTGTTTGACTGAGTTGGCAAAGGTGAACCATGTATGTCCATGGGGTAAGTGGGGAAACTGAAACAACCTGCACATTGATTCAATACTCCCTGAAAGACCAAGGCCCTTTGCTAGCAATGAACTGAAACAGAGAAACTGGAGTTCTACCAGTGTGTCACCAAGTGTTGTAGCGGCTACAACCACCGTCCAAAATTTTGTCTTGCACAAATTTCAGAGCCTCCCTTGAGAGTTTCACTTGATGATTGCACACACACTCAGGTTCACTTTGTGAGCTCGTGTGAGTCTTTGCATCTGCCTTTCTTGCTCTTTTCATTCAATTTCCTGTATGCTAGTGTCTAAGTCATGCTTGCGACCATGTTCTGGTTATGATAAAATTCTTCACTTCATATGTGCTTGTTGTGTTCCCTATGAAAGCATATGTGGCACTCACACACAGAGTTATGTTCACTATCACACAAGCGTCATCTCAATCAATGAACGGTCAATTACGAGTGTCGCGCTTGTCACTTTCACCGTCAGCTAGTCATGTTGAACATGTGTGTATGGATGGTTTGAGTCATTTCGTCATCGAGTCATGTGAGTGTTTGTTCATATGATCACCTATGCATCTTTTAATTGTTCACACACTTAGTCATTTTTGTTGAAGTT
This sequence comes from Pinus tabuliformis, assembly GCA_031772625.1. Taxonomy (NCBI): domain Eukaryota; kingdom Viridiplantae; phylum Streptophyta; class Pinopsida; order Pinales; family Pinaceae; genus Pinus; species Pinus tabuliformis. The sequence goes on along the minus strand of CM062820.1, from coordinate 774,307,841 downwards.
CTGATGACCGGTCTCCCCTCTGACAGCCATACCATCACCCCGCTTATTACTAGATTGACTGTCAACCAAAACAATGCAGAAGCACCAAGCTAGTCATTTAAAGTTGTGTTGCCCACAAGAAATCAAATCAACTTCCATGTTGACCACCTGGACAGTCGAACCCGACAATCATCCCGGGACTCACTCCCTTCAAAAATTATGCAGAAGCCATTGACCACACTTGTTCAACTGACTAAGGAAATTGTATAGACAAGCCGAACAGACACCAAGTGCCTGTCTCTATCTCCTTCAACAAATTGTGCAGTTTTCCTAGTCATTCATCCAGATAGTCAACTGGCTGCTCATCCAAGAAATTGTGTAGTTTTCATGAGTAGGCCTTCTACTGTCCAGTAGTCTACTCAGCTAAAAAATTGCGGAGAGATGATCAATTTCCCCACCAGCAGCTCCTAGCAGCAAACTATCATTCCCTCCAAGAATTGTGTAGTTTTTTTTGCTAGTGACTAAGCAGCCAACTACCAGTTCCCTCTGGGAATTGTGCAGTTTTGGTTGCCAGTGACCCCAGCATCCAACTACCATTTTCCTCTAGGAATTGCACAGTTCTTGCTACCAATTTCCCGGGAAATTCCTCACAAAAACTGTGTAATTTTTGCTTGCTGACCCTTCATGCAACCTGACCCGTTCCTCTGAAATATTTCACAAATATTGTTGTCCAACCCTCATTGCCTGTCCATTCCAAAAAATTTGCAGAGCATGCATGCCTTGCCTTCCTGCAGCTCATACTGTCCCTCTCAAAATTTGCGCAATTTTTCCTCAGAGTCGAGACAAACCTCGCAGACAGTCACTGTTGACTCAGATTGCCCATCTCCATCACTTAGTGACTCTTGTGCATTTTTCATCAGCAGTTCCTGGAGCCACCATCTCACTTCACAACCTTGCAGCCTCTCCCCGTCACCTGCATCCAAAATGATCATGTGTCATGGTAGACTAGGAGGTTTTGGATTTGATGGCGTCTTGTCATGAGTTATTGTAGGTACAAGTACACAATAAACATGGAAATATGACGAATGGGATGAACGAATGGAGCACATGTAGAACGACAGGTTCACCAATGAACGAATGAACGATGCATGCGAAACGGATGAACACGACAAACATGCACCTTCGCAAACAAATGAGCCTATCAAGCCTTCCAACATGCAAGAAAGGAACAACATGCTAAAGCTTCATCAAGCGAACCAAGGACCATCGAAGACTCTACGCACTTTTCCATGCGGAGGTGAATCTATGATACATCATGAAGACATCCATCACCTAGCAGCACTGTAGCTCGACATGCACTCCAACAATAACATGAGTGTACCAGCAATATCATGTCAACTCATGTCGACTCATGCCACCCACATCTCCACCATGGGCCATGTTTTCAATCAATGTGATGTAACGTGGAAGTCAAAGAGACCGACTTCTTGAACAAAGAGTCATGTAAGTCAAAAATTCATGGAATTCTAATGATCATGAGGGTAGTTGAATAGCCACAAGGGTCAATTTCACCCTTGGCTATAAATACCCCCTCATTTGTACATGCAAAGGAATTTTCACCTCAGCTCCTCCCACATAGCCAAGAGAGTTTTTAATCTTTCCTTTGAGGGGTAAGCAATGGCTCCAACGCCCCGCACTCAAGGTTAGTGATGTATGGTGTAACAATGTGTCTTGGAAATTTCTCTTAATTCAGAAGCTGCTAACAGGCCAACACATTTTCAAACATGTATTGTATCTATTGTAAGACTGATTTTTAACACTTGTAATGTATGTTGCTTTAACCTGTGTTCTGCATATGAACTATTTAATTTGTTGTAATGCATAATCTATTAATGGAAATGTGTTGTATATGTTGTTAAGGGTGTGTGTAGACTGCTCTCCCAGACATCAGACATACCTTTCACATGAAGCTTGATGTAACAACCGTTACACTCATTTGGACTAATCCGTTGAATGTTGTGCATGTTATCTTACCTTGTATGTTGTGACTTCCGCATCCGTGTGGAATGATCCTCTAGAAGTTGTGCATGTCCTGTTGTGTTGTGTGTTCCCAACTGAGTTGGGACTGCATACCATCCAACCTGGGACTCACTTTCACCCTCTCCATTTATAATGAAAGAACCATTGACACGAGTACACATTCACCAGGTACGCGAACCTCACTTCCCAAAGACAAAGAAGACCACTCTCCTGTGCTAACAAGCAAGAGTTGAGGCAAATCCTTAAGACAATGGCAACCGATAAATCATACTGGATGGGACTCCCACACCAAACAGTGTGAGGTATAGTTGGGACTTCATACAAAGGTGATCCCTTGCATGTTGGCAGGTCTAGCACTATCAACAACTGGACATCCAAATATTCGAAGATGGTCCACATTAGGTTTCTTTCTAGTGAAAGATTATTCAAGAGTTCGATTATTCAGAGACATGTGGGGACTTCTATTTTTATTATAGACAATAGTATTTGTTGGTTCTCCCCATAGGAACTTTGGTAGATCTTGGTCATGAATCATTGCTTTGACACTTTCTTCTATGGCCCTATTCTTTCGTTCAGCTACTCCATTTTTCTTGGGATTATATGGAACTATGATCTCCCTCTTAATCCCAACTTCCTTGCACAAGGTTATAAGTTCTTTAGAAGTGTATTCTCCACCATTGTCAGATATTAAAGTCTTGATATTTTTTTCTGTGAGATTTTCCACTTCAGCTTTGAATTCTTGAAATTTTGAGAAGACTTCATCTTTGGATTTAAGAAGGTAAACCCAAGTTTTCCTGGAGTGATCACCTGTGAAGGTGACATAGTATAGATGACCTCCAAGATATTTGATCATGGGACCACAAACATCAAATTGTATGAGATCAAGTATCTCTTGAGCACGATATGTTCTATGTCTAAAAGGTTTCTTTGCAATCTTGCCCAAGGAACAACCCTTGGATATGCCTTCATGTTCTTCTTTGAGATTCATAATTCCATTTACTATGGAATTTAGGGTTGGAAGAATTTCGTAGTGGAGGTGGCCCAATCTTCTACACCATAGTTCACATGGACTAATTTCGATGTGAACAAGTGTTTGATTGATAGGAGAAGCCAATCTATATAATCTACCTTCTTGGACACCAATGGTTCTAGCTTTTTTCTTGAATCTTTAGCCCAAAAAACTACCCTTCCATATATAAAAGAAACTCTATCACCCTTTTCTTCTAGAGATGAAATAGAAATAATATTTTTTCACAGACCTCGAACAGATATGGATGTTGTTGAGATGAATGTTACTTCCATCTTCAAGCTTGATGGAAGTAGATCCAATGCCTTTTACTGGATAATTTTTGTTGTCACCAAGTTCCACATATAGGAAGACTTTCCTTTGGAGAGAGTGCTAAGTTGTTGATGATGTCCTATCATATGCCTTGAGGCTCCACTATCGATTACCCAAATATTCACATCTTGAAACGTGCCAGAGAGTGCAGAGAATAAGCCATCAACTTTTGTAGATCTATCAATTTTGGAGATAAGATTAACCCATACTTTCTTGATCTTTTGATTAATGAAGCTTCTCATAAATGATCCAATTCTCGTCAATTGCTTCATGAGAGAGGTAGCTTTCTTCATTCCCTTTGTAGAACTTCCCTCTGATACCATGTTGAGAAGTCTAGGGAAATTTAAGAATTCGATTTCTCTTAAATATGATAATTGCTTGTGATATTCGTATCTTATATTCTGCTTCTTATTATTAACATGTGTTATTATTATCAACCAGTTATCAAAACAAGAAGATCAATAATGCATAAGCACACAAGATATTGGAACCCAGCCAGGGAAAAAACCTCTCCAAATCATGAGAGGAAAAACCCTTTGAACTCTTTCTTATAGAATCTTTATTGATGAATTCCAAGACCCAAACTTTGACTCAAGAACACCTTCAGAGATAAAATGGCAATACCTCCAAAATGTAGCCAAACAAGTATTTCTTTTTGCAACTTTGGATAGCACAATGGCTCTACAACAACTCTATGACAATCTGCAAATGTGATCAAGAATAGGCTCACCTATCCTTCCTATATCTTCGCTTTCCTTGGAGATTGATATCACATATCATGTCCATTTTCCTTGAGCTTGGAAAGAGCTTTATTCATGTCAAGAGAGTGACTTTCCTAGAACAATGGTGATAGATCTCTCAACTACATTTTACAATCCCCACATGCGAGGAGGGTTAGGGCTATTCTAGCCCTTCTATGACCTCATTCTCATTGAAAACTTCTTGCTCCTTTCAGAGGCTGCAAGATCGAGCCTTTAACCCAACAATATGCCCATACAAGATGATGCCCTAGCTCGGATCTGATTTCTACATGAGGGAACAGACTTCTTAGGTGATTTTGGATGAGGGAACAAACTTCCTCTTGGACTGTGACTTCTTCTCTTCGACCCTTTCTCTTTGTTTATCCTTCCTTGAGAGAATGAGATAGATGTGTATTGGAGGAGGTATCAACATTGCCTTTATATAGGCTTGTGTTCTCATCTCCTAGGCCGACATGATCCCTTGACTAGGCCAACATGATAGGAGGCTTCTAGACTATCCAAATAAATTATTTCGAGTGGCTTCTTTGCATCAATTCAGTGGGTACATTTTGGAGTATTTCATTAATGATCTTGAAGGAATTTTTGACTTACAACAATTATATTCGTAAGTGTAACAATACATGATTGTCTTCATTTTACATAACTCAACCTAAGGCTCTCAATGGGAGCCACAACTAGACCAAGAAATGTCTTTAGCATGAAATCCATGTCTAAAGAAAAAATATAAAAATTTCCTTTATACAAAATTACATCATTACAAGATTTGTCATTATGAAGACCGAACCTAGTTACACTATTTTTAACACTCCCTCTTAACTAGGGAGGTATTCATACATACATGGTACATTGACATGCTCAATACAAGAGTTCTCATAAGAAAATACTCGGATTAATTATCCATTTGTTATAACATCATTTCAACCAACATTGTTTCCATATAGAAAGGCCTTCAGTAATAACTCTATCTCTCAAAATAGATTAGAGCACAATGTTAGTGAGACTAATGACTTATAGACACACTCACCATTATCTCTCTTAGGGTAATATCCATTTGGGTGTTCTCCAAGTATGCCCTACTAGGCCTATTCTCATCTTGGGTTCCTAGCCCTCAAGAATATCGGTCCTCTTGCCCACTCTTATCTTGGATGCCATACCACATCCTCAAAGAGCATAGTATGCTAGATGATAACTCAATATTCCATTTCTTCTTCATTCTTGGAAGACAAAAATGTAGTGCCTATATTTCTTGCTCAAATAGGGACGGCATATCAACCACACCAAGCTTGTCGCTAAAACACACAAGCTTCTTGTTCGGAAGCAATTTCGTTAATATGTCGGCAGTCTACTCATCAGCGGGAACATACTTCAGCTTCAGCACACCATCTTGTACCAGCTTCTGAATATAATGATATTTTTTATTTATGTGCTTTGTCTTCCCATGAAACACTAGGTCCTTAGATAGTCTTATACAACTGGTATTATCACAATAGATAGTTGTAGGGGCCAACGGTCCTGTAAAAAAGTCAGATAACAATTTCCTCAACCAAACCACTTCCCAGCTAAGTTCACATGCTGCTACATACTTAGCTTAAGGCTACTGTCTCTTTCTTCCTACTCATCCAAGAGACCATCGAGGATCCTAGACTGAAGCATCTTCTGGTAGTTCTTCTTCCATTATTCTCGTTGCCTTTGTAATTGGAATCAGTAAATCCTGGCAAAAGTAGATATTTTCCTTTCTCATATTTTAGGCAGTGATATATGGTTCCTCGCAAGTATCTCAGAATATGCTTGACAGCCACCCAATGATCATGATGAGGCTCCATCTAGAACTAGCTGAGAACATTCACTACAAAACATATATCTGGCCGAATATTTACCAGGTACATCAGGGATCCAATAAATTGTTTGTGCCTTGTGGGATCCACCAGACTAGATTCAGAGTTTCTTAACAGTCTCAGGTTTGCAATCATAGGAGTCGTCATAGGCTTACACTCCATCATGTCAAACCTATTGAGAATTTCAATTACATACTTCCCTTGACCCAAGAAAATATCATTGGATTCTTGCCATATTTCCAGTCCCAGATAGTAGTGCATGGATCCCAGATCCTTCATATCGAATTCTACAGTCAACTGATTCTAGTATTCTAATGAGCACCAGTATTGCAGCAAGAATGTTGCAACTGCTGGGGCTACCAACTTTACTTTATCAACCCGAGGTTCATACAAACTTGGAGGTGACAATGTTGTATACACAAGTAGATGCAATGGGTCCACTCTCTATCACTATTGAACTGGTGATAGACCACTAGGGTTTCTCAAACCAACCTTCTATTGATTTAGAAGTTTGATTACCAATGGAGAAAATGGAATTTTACCCTAATTGAGAGAATTGAAATATTGTCTACTACAGTAATGAAAAACTGAAATAAATGCTTTAAACACACCCCTCATCTATCTATTTGTTAAGAGATCTTGCTTCAAAAGAATTCTAAGCTAACATATGTGTTATCCTAACTATCCTAAGCATGCAATCTCATATAATAAAACACTTTACTGCTATGTATATGAATGAACACAATAACCCATTTTTTCTTTTTGTCCTTTTTGTGAAAACATGAATGCTAATTCTTCTTGGTTGTATGGCATGTCAGTTAGGTGTGGAGAGAGATGGTTGTGAAGGGTCAGATGGCTTGGGAGGTAAGCAGGGGTCTTTTCCTATCTTTCCGGATGCATTTTCCACAAATTGGCCTCAAAACAAGAAACTAAAGGTCATCCTATAGGATGTCCTAATGCTCCTACAGGATCCCCTATATTCCTACAAGACCCGGCCAAAAGCATAAGGAGTGATTAAGAAGGTGGTATAGGGCTTAGGGAAGGTGAATGATGGAAGAAATAAGGTAAGAGAGTGGTTTGGACATCCTCAGAACTCAAACCAAAGTTTGTAAGATGGTTGGATTTTCTCAACAAACATGGAAAGTTGTTCTTATGGAATGATAATTCGATTTATGGACTTGGTGGATTTTTGTGATCATGGATGGATGAGGTTAGGTTGGGGCTGCTGACATGAGATCTTCCTGCACTATTGAAACTCCTGAAATACACACATCACTAGCACTTACCCATGAATCATGTCAAAACAAGAAAGATTTCCAATCAACATAAGAAAGAATAATGCCATCATTCAGTTGCCTAGTTCATGCATGGAAATACTTGTAGCATATTGTGAAACACCATGAGTTCTAATACAAAGCTAGAGATATCAAATATAACAACTGAAACCTATCCTTCAAAACTAAAAAGATGCTGGCCTAATTAGCAGAAAACCCTAAATTCCATAAGAAATCATAATTCTGTCTTTTTGGGGCTAAATAGGAGTTTTTTCTCAAACCATGGTCCCTGAAGGGAGGAATGAGGCAAGATCCACATACTATAAGCCTTTTTTGTATTCCTTTGTCTCTCTAAAGCTATTGCTAAATCTATGCACAAATGGAAGCAAACTAATCAAATTCACCAATATTTGCAATGAAACAATGTCAAAATTAACTCAACAAGTAATCTATGAAATAACCTAAGAATAAAAGTACAATAAGAGGAACCTCTACTACTAGGGTTGGGCCCTGTTATCACTTAGATATTTCTTTTGAAGTTAAAGAAGAAATAAAAGTCAAAGGTAACCACAAACGACTTTTGGAGATCATGACCTCGCCTTCCTAATGCTCAGAGAGGGCTCTCCCTTTATAATTTTACTTTGTTTTAGTTAAGATGATTTTAGGCTATTTATTGTTTGCACTTGGGTTTTGGTTTGAAATTGGTTGGTGGGATCACTTTACTTAGATGAACAGAGGTTTTCTTTTACCATTGGGTTATAGAGTCGAATGTCAGACAAACAAGACTGGATTCAGTTCTAAAAACAGTGTCTACCGGGCAAGATAGATGAGTTACTGCAGATCTCAAAGGTTAAATGTTGAAATAGTTTCAAATTGGATCCAGGGAGCAATTAAGGGTTCCCTCATCCAAACTATGGAAGAAATGAAAGAAAGTCAACCGGGATGGGAGAGCAATTTAGGGTTCTCAAATCGAGGTATCAGAGGAAAACATGTAAATGACTAACTGTGCAAAACATAGTGTTACAGGGAAAAGTGTCTACTCAGAACTGCTTATCCCACTAAGGTGTGATAGCTACCTTAGAAACAAACAAAGTAAAGCTACTTTCATTTTTCCTTTATGAAGTATAGATAGAGAAGAACAAAGAAGACCAACCTCTGTCTTGTGCTAATCTCCTGGCTCGATTCCTCTCCTTCTTGATAGTCTTTCGCTACTTGTTCCCTTGCAGGCCCAGCTTCACAGAGTACCTGTAAGATCACAGTAGCATAGCACTATACAAGAACATGGATCTATAATCATAAACAATCTAGGATCAGATGTAAATTGACCATACAAATGCAACAAACATAAATGACACAAGAGTATGGAGGAAAACTTGAATAGCTTTTATTGATAAACAAGAAAGAGCCAAGGGGAGTTACAACTAGTTGTTCTGACCCAGCATCATCCTATTAGCAAGGAAGCCCCTCTTCACCTCATACAAAGCTTATATCACCCAACAATCTGATGTTTTATCTCAAGAAACCAACAACAATTCCTTACAATATGCAAAATTCCAGCCTCTGGATCTTTGGGATGAGGGATCCATATATAGATATCTGTAAGGGAGATGAGTCAGCTTGTGATTTGATTAGTGTCTTCCCTCTGATAGTTCTTGCTTCCACTTGGAGATTGATGATCTATTACTCATCCTTGGTCGAATTCAGAGAGGCAAGTGTCACAGGAGAAGTTTCTGGAAGATTCCACGCCTCTCCACCTCACAGAATGATACTGCCATTTGTCATTTCTCACCCATCGCACCCCATAGAAGGGATTTTTGAAATGAAACGCACCCACATAGTGTATTTAGGTGAGATGCAAAGCACTTAGCCTATGGAGCAGCTAAAATGATCCTATTTTGACTAATTCTAAGCAGTTTTTCATGGAGAACTTCTGGGAGAAGCTGTAATCAGTTGACCTTGTTCCTTTAGGGGTTAGAACAACACTTTTAGGGACTTAGGAGCCCTTGGTTTATGGACATTTCATGCTTGGGGTTGTAGTGCCCAAAAATTTCTATAACAGTTGCCGCCTAAAGCATGAGGTCGTTAATCTCTTTGATGTCGGGTGAAATGCTTTATCATGAGGATTCAAAGTTCTTTCAAGCTGGGAGGAGACTTGTAATAAGATACAATACAATACATTATCTTCATAATATTTCATGATCTAGCTGAGGCGGGCATTCCCATGCTCAGCTTTATAAATTCATTTTCATGTACATAGGTCAAACAATCGTCTGAGTGTAGACTGATGATTCTGGTAGAGCCATCATCCCTTTGACTGGATGATTATCTGTGCAGCAATGTTGTTGGGAAAAGTATCCAATACGGAATGACCCTATCCCACTCTAAGGGTGATAGTACCTCAGCAACAATCAAAGAAAAGCTATTTGAGATTACTCCTTTATGAGATGTAAAAGAGGGGAGAAAGAGATCCACTAACCGATGTCTTTCGCTAATGATTGACCCAATCTTCTCTCCTTGCCGCTTGCCCCCAGCTCCTTGCTCTTTCACTGGCCCAGCTACACCAAGATCCTGCAAAATGACAAGAGAGGGAAACTACAAGAAGCATACATTCATAATTGATTCAAGGATTAGAATAAATCAAATACACAAGAATAACAATACATCATTGAGACACATGCATATAGAAGAACCTCAAATGCTTTATTAATGGAAGAAGTAAAGTTCAGGAAGTGATACAACCATAAGAGGCCCAATCCAGCATCACCCTCCCAGCAGAAAGAAATCTCCTCTTCACCTCCTTCAAAGCAAATCACCCAATAGTTCTAAACTCAAACTAACAGCAATTCTTTACATTCACAAGATTCCAGCCTCCCTAGACCTCATGAGAGAGATCTATATATAGGAGTTTTGGAGAAAGGATGAGTCAGCTTGAGGCTGGCATGAAGCTGACTAGTGTCCTCTCTCACTTCAGTTATTCTTCAGTTCTTGAGTCCACTTGGAGGTTCTTGCTTCCACTTGGAGATCTAGAACCTCTTACTCATCACCAGTCGAATTGCCTGATCCAAGTGTCATTTTGGAAGCTTCCTGGGCATTGACACCTTGAGGAATGACTGTGCCACATGTCCAAACTCGCCCAGCGCAGGTAGCCTTCTTTGCAGTTGACATTCAACGCAGGTAGACAGTGGAGCAGTTGACATTCAGTGCAGATGCTCAGTGGAGCAGTTGACATGATCCAGAATTGCCTTGTTTTTGAGTGTTTTCAGGTGGAGAACTTTTATTCAGTGCTGTGGTTTGCTGACCTTGTTCCTCTAGGGGTAGGAACAACATGTTTAGGGACTGTGGATCCCTTAGATTATGGACATTTCATGCTTCATGCTGTAAGGCACAAAAATGTCTATAACAGTTGCCCCCTAAAGTATGAGGTCGTTTATCGGGTGAAATGCTTTATCAGGAGGATCCGAAGTTCATTCAATCGCTGAGAGGTGACCTGTAATAAGATACAATACAATACATTATTTTTCATACTGTTTTCATGATCTAGATGAGGCGGGCATTCCCATGCTCAGCTTTATAAATTCATTTTGGTACATAGAACAGATGATCGTCTGATGGTAGACTGATAATTTTGGTGAAAATTATCATCCTTTGAGTAGGATGATCATCTGCTGCAATGATGTACATGTCAAATGTCTTTATATTTCCTGAATATATATCGCAGCCCGGACGGATGAAACTAGATCCAGGGTCTTCAAACTCGTTCGATCTTCACTCTAAGTACAAGTCGATCCATGTGAGAATTGCGCTGAAGTCGAACATGGAAAGACATCGCTTGATTACCGGTCAATGATGTAAACCGTTAACAAGCGCGAGAGGAATCACCGATAATGATAATGACCCTCAAGGTACTGCAGTACAATTCACGTGGTGTGAATATAGGACTTGGCGTCGAACACCACGCAAAATCTTCTGGTCGAAGGTCATTGATGTATACCTGCCGCCGGAAGTGAGAAACTTGCCATTGAGGCATGCAAGCTTCAAAGTACTGAGGGGGTTGTTCCTAGATCAACTTCTTGGATAATGAGCTGAAGTCGACAAGAAGCTATCCGTCAAAGGAGGGCCTTAATGAATCCCACATCAGTGACACGGAACGGAGCTAATGAATTTAATGGAGGTGAAAACAATCTGTGAAATATGATTCAGGGTGGCGGTCATGAAAGGATGAAAGATGATGTATGGTAGTGGATGGGACACGGTTGACTCTTTCTGAATGACATCTCTTGAACATATAACGACACTGATGCGATGGATCGGTAGCATTACCCCAAATGTGGATGGTTTGGCGAGACCATGGTGATGAGACCGGTGAATGAAACAACCCAGCCCGATGTGATACGGAGGAAAAGTGTCATGTTCAAGAGCGACTTGCTACCATTAAAGCTTTGAGGTTCTCCCAAATTTTCCCCAGTCATTTCTGACCAGTACCTCTTTATTTTTGTCAAGCTTGAGGAGGATAACATATGCTTGTTCTATAACCTACCCTTCGGGCAAGCCCATCGCTATGTTTTAACGAGCCTAGCGATAGGGAAACTCGTTCTCGTCTAAAGACAAGTTTGTCGCTATTTAATCATTTTAACGAGTCTAACGACAAAGAAAACTCGGTCCTTTTCATTTTTAGAGTGTCTGAAAAGGTACATAAAGTCAACTCCAAAATTCCTTTTTCGTCATCTAATCCCTTAAGTCCGAAAAAGTATAAAACAATACAGAAGGGATGAGTTTTCGATAACTTTAACGAGCCGAATAAAACAAGCGCTCGACCTTTTTGTGCAATAATCCCTCAGGTCCAAAAAGATTAAAATCTAGAGGAGGGATAGCTCTTCCGGTCACTTTAACGAGCTGGAAGGCCAAAACTCGGCAAACTTTTCATATTTTACGAGTCAGATGAAAAGAGCTTAAAGAAGACTCGTCTTTTGAGGAACGAGTGATAAACAGGGATAGCAACTGATTCCAGGTACGGGTTGGAATTTTCCAATCACGACAGTGTCACAAGGATGGCTAGGTGAAATCACTCTTCGTAGCTGTTCCTCAAAATAGGTAAACAATCATATGGAGGTGAACGATCGGCCAAATGAAAGTGGAGGTGGCAGGTGCAAACACGACCAAGGCTTTTTATGGCTGATAAATTTATGATCACAGTGGTTATTTACCGGGATAGGTTCATTTTTTATTTAAAAATGAGCTTAAACTCTGGAGGAAACATTGCTCACTACTTTTATTTATTTTTTAATGAGCATGAAGACCGCGTTAAAACTGCTCGGATCTTGCGTTTATTTTTTAACGAGCATGAACTTTTATGCTAAAACTGCTCGATAATACCAGTCATAAGATAAGAAATGTCCCCTGTGAGATCTCTATTTTTTAAGGAGTTTCATCTTCACTAAGCTTTACTCCATCATCCTTTCTTTATGCAAGTTTGGAAACGGCTAATCCTACGAGTTTAAAGGGTTAGACCTATAGGTTTAAAGGGAGGACCTAAAAATTTAAAAATAAATAGTCGCCCCTTGCTTGCACTCCAAAAGGTTGCATGCCCCCAGGTATAAAACAGAGTTTCAAGGTTACCTCTACTTACCCTCCGCCAAAACATTTGTTTTAATCGAGAGAGGCTTACCTCTTTCAGGTTACCCAAAGATTGTTTCGTTAATCTTTCAAACAAAACACTTCCTCGGCAATGTCTATCGAAATAGACAAGGGTGAATGACTGGTGCCAAACACGTAACTTTGACAAAAGAATCTTATTCTAGAACAACCCCTCTTCCACCCACGGACAGGGTACGGACTAGTCATATTCTCCCACGGAAACCTACCCTATACCCAAAGTTTTCTCTGCCTAAAGCAGACCAGGATGCATGCCCCCTGGGTTCCAGTCCCATCTTTCTGAATCACTCGCACTCATCGGGAAGGAGGACTGGGGGTGGAGACATTTCTTGATTGAATAGACCATTCAGGGTTGGTATGTGACTATTTGCGATGCGTGATCCCGGAAATGAAAGTTGGTCTACGAGCTTGACCATCCTTCCTTCGTGTGGAAAACACATTACTCTAAAGAGTGAGGAGACTATTGCTCCCATGCAATATATATAGTCTCGTCCAAGGAGTAGGTTATAATCCAAAGGTCCTTGAACAACCATCACGTTCATTTGAATGGCCTTCCCTTTCAATGTTATAGGCACATTGGGGAGGATCCCTAATGGTCGACTGGTTCCTTTATCGAAACTCGAGAGATTTCTTATCTCAGGCAAAAGCGCCGGGGAACCCAGTGCTTTCCAAGCAATAGAGGAAAGGATACTCACAGATGCCCCTTCATCAATGATAGTGCCAGCCATTACCATTCTGTATATTTGGACTATGATTCTGAATGGTATACTGGCTGGCAACCGGGGTCTGCCTAGTTGGTTCCAATCAAAGGACACAACCAAGTTGCTTGGTGGTGGGACCGAATACACGGCCGGATATGACCCTGACGATGTTCCTTCCTACGATAAAGGAATGGGCGCATTGCCCTGACGCTTGTCAGAGTCTATGTTGATGAAAAGAATCTGGATGGTGTCATCCTTATTCTCTTCAGTGAGGGTGTCATTTGAAGATGAATCTTCAGTGACGGTGTCATTTGAAGATGAAACTTCTGAAGGGAGAACCAGGTCAACTGCCGTTTCGACCTTTGGACTTTCGTCCGGTCTGGATTCAGTAGGTTCATTTTCAATGACTGACACCTCAGCTGACCACTTGAGCGGGCCAGCTGTATTTTCAACCAACGAAGGACTTGGCACGAGTTTTTTGTATCCAGGAGGAAGTCTCAACGGTGAAACCGGACGATCTTCCAAAACTCTCTTCGCTTCGTCTAAGAAGGGACAACGGTGGATGGCGTGATTGCCTTCACATAGTCTGCAGGGGGATCTTGCTCCCCCTCGTTGTCTTGAACCTTCACTTTCGTTGGTTGACGGTAAGAATTCAACATGGCTATCAGAGGTTGATGCTCCCGAACTGTGCAAACGAGGGGACCAGTCCCTTAGTATCCGGGGAATACAGGGACAATCTCTATGGAATTGGTCTCCTCTACATATGACACATGGCGATTTAGGCCCGGTTTGTGCTGTGTGTGGATTTTTGTCAGATGTCTTTTGCTTGCCCCCAGTCGCCTTAGGCTCCTTCCTCTTCTTCTCTCTCTTCTTCTTCTCCTTCTTCTCCATGGGAGCTTGGCTTTTGCCGGCTCTACCTTGCGAAGATGAAGGATTGGAGGAAGAGTTATAGGAAGTAGAAGGTTGGTGGGCAGCTCTAGACTAATCTAACTGTTGACTCGACTATTCAGGAACCATGGTGTTCTGAACTACATTGGTTGAGAATAGCCAAATTGGCAGGCCAATTGTCAGTCCTGGAAGCGACAATGTGGCCATGTGGGGCGCACCAACTTCTCCCCAAGAGGAGAAAGGACTAGGATTTCCATCATGTGGAATTCCTTGGTTGGTGCATTCCATGTTCTCGACCTACAGATCAACGCAGGAATAGGAGGTGATTATGTTCCGTTTAAAATAAATTTTATAACGATGCTTTAGACACAACTTGCTTTTTCACTTTTTAAGAGTCGAGAAAAACCTAAAGATGACTCTAGTCTCCTTCGATGTTTTAACAAGCCCGAAGTGACAAATGCTCGGATGGACTTTTTCAGTTATAGAGTTTGAAAAATGCCAAAAGAAACTACTCTGGAGATCTAGGCAGAGGGTGTGCCAAACTTTTCGCAAAACCACAAAATATGTTTTACGGTACGGGTGGTCGATCTTCGTGAATGCTGTGTTCACTGCATTGCGATCAGTAGGGCGGCCGACACGGCTTCCTATGGATAAAGGCTTTGTTCCTATAGGGGTCTCCCAATATATACGCGACGGTACGTGGGAGCACAAGTCCGTATTGATACTTATCGCTTCACCGTGGAGGAATCACCCAACCACTCAACGCTAAGATATCACGTTTAACGACGCCGGAACACGTCTCTAGCTTAGACCTCTATGTGTTTGTGTTATGTTTCAAAGCGTTGTTATGTAAACTCAATTCATTTTAGGTTGATCTTGTTTAGCAGTTTGCCTTTATGGATCACCACGAGATGTATGGTACAACTCCTAAATGCAGTCTAAAGATGAGAAGCAAGCTTTTTCAATCTTTTCAACTTATGAAAATCTTAACTACTGAGGGAAAAGAAAGACATCATCTTTTCACACAGATCATAGAGCACACACTAATGCACTTTTTCCTAAATCAACATGCAAGCTGTCAAAATGCACATGCACAATGCAGGTATTTCTTTTCTCTTTCTTAATGTTGATGTACTACAAAAAGAAAGCTGTTGTATAACTTTGAATTCAATTTCAAGTGAAAGAAAACAAGCTTTTGTCCAAAATTAAAAGACACCTTAAGATTTACTTGTTTCAACACTAGAAATACATAAATTCAAACCATATGACGAAAGCAAAAGCTCAATCAGCTATGAACAGCAAACAAACTAACTCTTAAGATCAAAACGACACTTATCACAGGTCTAGATCTAAGAGGCCACAGCAAGACTAGTTCACTTTCGTTATGGGAAACTGCAAATGATGTAAGAAATACACAAAGAACAAATACAGTTTCTTTATACAACCGAGGCGGAATAGTGGCAAAGAAAGGTGGTTTCAGATAGGTACATTGACTGATAACAGGCTGCAAAAACAGGGATGAAAACAGGGCAACAGAAAGCAGAGAACCCCAGTTGCACAAGGCCACACTGGTTCAGCGCAGGTAGAACACTGTCAGTTTGACATTCAGCGCAGGTAGCCCCTTCGGGACCTGCGATGAAATGCAGACTGCCTTCACAGTGCCTGCAATGAAGAGAGAAACTTTCGTTTTTCTCAGGTTCTGGGTCACAGATTGCTAAAAAATCAACAGTTTTTGGCCAAATCAAAGCTATCAATAAAGTACACACTAAAGGATGAAAAGGAGGATGAAAAGCTATCACTAAGAGCTATTCAGAGTCCTTGTGGATCAGCTCTTCAAATCATAAACATGCCTAGAAACGGAGCTAGAGTAGCTGCCCTCTACTTTGCATTTGAAAGATCCAAATGCAGTTCGATTCGGTACTCCCTGTGTTTAGGAAATGAATAGCAAAAACACAAACAACTAACAAGATACGATCCCCAGCGAAGTCGCCAATTTGTTGTTGGGAAAAGTATCCAATACGGAATGACCCTATCCCACTCTAAGGGTGATAGTACCTCAGCAACAATCAAAGCAAAGCTATTTGAGATTACTCCTTTATGAGATGTAAAAGAGGGGAGAAAGAGATCCACTAACAGATGTCTTTCGCTAATGATTGACCCAATCTTCTCTCCTTGCCGCTTGCCCCCAGCTCCTTGCTCTTTCACTGGCCCAGCTACACCAAGATCCTGCAAAATGACAAGAGAGGGAAACTACAAGAAGCATACATTCATAATTGATTCAAGGATTAGAATAAATCAAATACACAAGCATAACAATACATCATTGAGACACATGCATATAGAAGAACCTCAAATGCTTTATTAATGGAAGAAGTAAAGTTCAGGAAGTGATACAACCATAAGAGGCCCAATCCAGCATCACCCTCCCATCAGAAAGAAATCTCCTCTTCACCTCCTTCAAAGCAAATCACCCAATAGTTCTAAACTCAAACCAACAGCAATTCTTTACATTCACAAGATTCCAGCCTCCCTAGACCTCATGAGAGAGATCTATATATAGGAGTTTTGGAGAAAGGATGAGTCAGCTTGAGGCTGGCATGAAGCTGACTAGTGTCCTCTCTCACTTCAGTTATTCTTCAGTTCTTGAGTCCACTTGGAGGTTCTTGCTTCCACTTGGAGATCTAGAACCTCTTACTCATCACCAGTCGAATTCCCTGATCCAAGTGTCATTTTGGAAGCTTCCTGGGCATTGACACCTTGAGGAATGACTGTGCCACATGTCCAAACTTGCCCAGTGCAGGTAGCCTTCTTTGCAGTTGACATTCAACGCAGGTAGACAGTGGAGCAGTTGACATTCAGCGCAGATGCTCAGTGGAGCAGTTGACATGATCCAGAATTGCCTTGTTTTTGAGTGTTTTCAGGTGGAGAACTTTTATTCAGTGCTGTGGTTTGCTGACCTTGTTCCTCTAGGGGTAGGAACAACATGTTTAGGGACTTTGGATCCCTTAGATTATGGACATTTCATGCTTCATGCTGTAAGGCACAAAAATGTCTATAACAAGCAACAATGTACATTTAATGTCTTTATTTCCCTGAATATATATCGCAGCCCGAATGGATGAAACTAGATCCGGGGTCTTCAATCTCGTTCGATCTTCACTCGAAGTACAAGTCGATCCATGTGAGAGATGTTCTAGAGTCGAACATGGAAAGACATCTCCTGATTACCAGCCAATGATGTAAGCTATTAACAGGCGCGAGATGAATCACTGATAATGATAATGACCCTCAAGGTACTGCAGTACAATTCACGTGGTGTGAATAAAGGACTTGGCGTCGAACACCACGCAAAATCTTTTGGTCAAAGGCCATTGATGTAAACCTGTCGCCGGAAGTGAGAAACTTGCCATTGAGGCATGCAAGCTTCAAAGTACTGAACGAGGTGTTCCTAGATCGACTTCTTGGATAATGAGCTGATGTCGACAAGAAGTGATCCGTCACAGGAGGGCCTTAATGAATCCCACATCAATGACATGGAATGGAGCAAATGATTTTAATGGAGGTGAAAGCGATCGGGTGATATAAGGTTCAGGGTGGCGGTCATGAAAGAATGGAGTATAAATGTATTGTAGCGGGTAAGACACAGGTGAATTCTCTGAATGACTTCTCTTGAACATATCGGCGACACTGACGTGATGGATTGGTAGCATTAACCCCAGATGTGGATGGTGTGATGGGACCATGGTGATGTGACCGGTGAATGAAACAACCCAACCCGACTTGGATGTGGAGTGAAAGTTTCATGTTCAAGAGCGACTTGCTACCAACAAAGTTTCTTCAATTTTGCTTCCCAATTTTTCCCCAGTCATTGCTGACCAGTACCTCTTTATTTTTGTCAAGATTGAGGAGGATAACATATGCTTGTTCTATAATTTTCCCTTCGGGAAAACCCATCGCTATGTTTTAACGAGCCTAGCGATAGTGAAACTCATTCTCGTCTATAGACAAGTTTGTCGCTATTAAATTTTAACGAGTTTAACGACAAAGATAACTCGGTCCTTTTCAATTTTAGAGAGTCTGAAAAGGAACGTAAAGGAAAATCCAAAATTCCTTTTTCGTCATCTAATCCCTTAAGTCCGAAAAAGTATAAAACAATACAGAAGGGATGAATTTTCGATCCTTTTAACGAGCCGAACAAAACAAGCGCTCGATCTTTTTGTGTAATAATCCCTCAGGTCCAAAAAGATTAAAATTTAGAGGGATAACAGTTTCGGTCCCTTTAACGAGCTGGAGAGGCCAATGGCTCGGAAATCTTTTCATATTTTATGAGTCAATTGAAAAGAGCTTAAAGGAGACTCGTCTTTTGAGGAACGAGTGATAAAATGGGTAGCAGTTGATTCCAGGTAAGGTTTGGAATTTTCCAATCACGACAGTGTTACAAGGATGGCTAACATGATCACTCTTCACAGCTGTTCCTAAAAATGGGTAAACAATCAAATGGAGGTGAATGATCGGCCAATACAGAGTGGAGGTGACGGTGCAAACACGACCAAGGCTTTAAAGGCTGAAGTATTACATTCACGATGGTTATTTACCAGAAATTGGTTCATTTTTTAATGAGCTTAAACTCTGGAGGAACATGTGCTCATTGCTTATGTTTATTTTTTAACGAGCATGAATTCCGCGCTAAAACCGCTCGATTAATCCAGTCGTATAATAAGAATGTCCCATTTAAAACAACAATTTTTATAATTTTGCCCCACATCCTTTCTTGATGCAAGTTAGGAAACGACCAATCCAAAAAATAGATAAATGATCGCTCTTTGCTTGCACGCCAAAAGGTTTTCATGCCCCCAGGTATAAAACAAAATTTCAAGGTTACCCCTTCTTCTTTCCGTTAAAAAATTTGTTTTACCGAGAGAGGTCTACCTCTTACAGATTACCAAAGATTGTTCTATTCACGGCGTAAACAAAACACTTCTTCGGCGATGTTTATCAAAATAAACAAAGGTGAGTGGCAATGCCTGCCAACTCACATAACTTTGACAAGAGAATCTTATTCCAGTCCAACTCCCTCTTCCAATCACAGACGGGAGTACGGAGGTCATATACTCTCGTGGAAACCTACCCTATACCCAAAGTTTTCCTGCCGAAGCAGACTAGGGTGCATGCCCCCTGGGTTTCAGTCATGTCCCCCGAATCACTCGTGCTCATCAGGTGGACGGACTAGGGATTGAGACATTTCTTGCGTGAAAAGACCATTCAGGGATGGCATATGACTATTTTCTCTGTGTGATCCGGGAAATGAAAGCTGGTCTACGAGCTTGACCACTCTTCCTTCGTGTGGAAAACACATTACTCTAAAGAGTGAGGAGACAATCGCTCCCATGCAATAAATATAGTGTCGTCCAAGGAGTAGATTATAATCCAGGGGTCCTTAAACTACCATTACGTTCATTTGAATGGTTTTCCCTCTCAATGTTATGGGTACATTGGGAAGGATCCCTAACGGTCGACTGGTTCCTTTGTCAAACCCTGTTAGATTTCTTATCTCAGGAAAAAGCGATGGCGAACCGAGCGCTTTCCAAGCAGTCGAGGAAAGGATACTCACAGAAGCCCCTTCATCTATGATGGTACCAGCCATAACCATTCTATATATTTGAACAATGATTCGTAATGGTACACTAGCTGGTAAACGGGGTCTGCCTAGTCGATTCCAGTCAAAGGAGACAACTAGGTTGCTTGGAGGTGGGACCGAATAGACGGCCGGGTACGACTCTGACGAACTTTCTTCCTGCGGTAAAGGAATGGGTAAATTGCCCCCATGTTCATCGAAGTCTGTGCTTACGAAAAGAATTTGGACGGTGTCATCCTTGTTCTCTTCGGTGACTGTATCATCTGAAGATGGATCTTCTGAAGGCAAGACCGGGTCAACTGCCGCCTTGACCTTTTGACTTTCGTCTGGTATGGGTTCAGATGGTTTGTCTTCAATGATAGACGCTTCGGCCGACCACCTGAGCGGGTCAGCCGGCTTTTCAACTAGTGATGGACTCGGCAAGAGTTTTTTATATCCAGGAGGAAGTCGTAACGGTGAAACCGGATGATCATCCAAAACTCTTTTAGCCTCGTCTAAGAAGGGACAATGGTGGACGGCATGATTGCCTTCGCACAGTTTACAAGGAAATCTATATTTTACTTTTTGTCCTGGGGCTTCACTTTCACTAGTCGACAATGTGTTTTCAACATGATCATCAGAGGTTGACGACACCAGGTTGTGCAAACGAGGAGACCAGACCCTTAAGATCCGAGGGATGCAAGAACAATCTCTATGATAGTGGTCTCCTTTGCAAATTACACATGGCGATTTAGGCCTCTTTGGTGCAGTGTGTGGATTTTCGCTAGACGACGCTTGGTTGCCCCCTTTCGCTTTTGGCTCCTTCTTCTTCTTCTCTTTCTTCTTCTTTTCCTTCTTCTTCTCAGGTACTTGACTTTTGGCTTTACCAGCCCCATCAAGCGAAGAGGAAGGAGGAGAGGAAGAATTGGAGGAAGTAGAAGGTTGGTGGGTAACTCTGGAATCGTCTATTTGCTGACTCGATTGTTCAGGAATTGCAGTCTTCTGAATGACAGATGTTGAGAAGAGCCATACAGGCAAGCCGATTGTCAGTCCTGGAAGCAACAATGTGACCATATGGGGTGCACCAACATCTCCCCAAGAGGAAAAGGGACTAGGATTTCCTCCAAGGGGAATTCCTTGGTTGGTGGATTCCATTTTCTCAACGCAAGATCAACGTAGGAAAGGGTGATGAATATTCCGTTTAAAATGAATTTTAGACGCTTTGACACAACTTGTTTTTTCAATTTTTAAGAGTCGAGAAAAAACAAAAGATGACTCTAGTCGCCTTCGATTTTTAATGAGCCTGAAGTGACAAGTGCTCAGATAGACCTTTTCCGTTAAAGAGTCTGAAAAGGAACGAAAGGGACCGCTCTGGAAATCTAGGTAGAGGGATTACCAAACCAATCGCAAAACTGCAGAATACTTTTTACGGTATGGTAGTCAATCTTCCCGAATGCTGTGTTCAGTGCATTGTGATCGATAGGGCGGCAGACACGGCTTCCTATGGATAAAGGATTAAGCCTATTGTGGTCTTCCAAAATATACTCGACGGTACGTGGGAGCACAAGTCCGTACTGGCACTTATCGTCTCAAAGTGGAGGAATCACCCAACCATCAGTGAGAACAACAGTTACCAGGGTTTACGACGCCGGAATACATCTCTAGCCTAGACTTCTAAATGTTGTGCGTTAGGTAACAAAGCGTTGTTAGATTCATTGAATTTATTTTATAGTTGATCTTGTTTATGAAGTTTTCCTTTCAGGTTCACCGTGAGATGTAGTATAATTCCTAAAATGCAATCTAAGATGATAAACAATCTTTTATCTTCTTTGTGCAATGAAAATCCTAGCTACTAAGGAAATAAAGACAGAATTATTTCACAAAGAGCAAAGAGCACACTCTAAATGCACTTTCCTAAATCAAACCAATCAGACAGTCTAAATGCAAATGCACATGCATGTATTTATTTTCGACTTTCTTAGTATGTAAATGGTAAAAAGAAAGTTGATGCACAGATCTAAATTTCTTTTCAAGCGACAATTATCAACAAGTTTCTTTTCGAAATAAAAAATGGAGACAATCACAACATTCTACGATTTGGAAATGAATTTTTTTTTCGACACTAGAAAAATTACAAATTCAGACCAAAAACAATAGTAACAGGATAATCGACTATCTACAGCAATCAAACTCTTTTCTATGCCTGAAAACGACACTTGCGACGCTTTCAAATCAAAGGACGACAATACGATTACGTTACTTTTGCAAAGGAGAACTGAAAATGACTCAACAAACACACAAAAACATTTACAGTTCTTTTGTACAAAGGAGGCGGAATAACAGCAACGAAAAGGGGTCTCAAATAGAGATATACTGATCACAGGCAGCAAAATTCATGAATAGAACTGGAAAGAATGAATCACAGAAACCAAAACTGAACAATGCCTAGTCTGATCAGTGCACCTGTAACACAGGGAATTTGAAATGTAGCGCACCTACTACACTTGGGAAGAGCGCTAAATTTCATATTCTCAGAACAGTACCTGCGCTGGGCCAGAGACGAGACTTTGGTTGGGTTCCGGGTCACAGTTCGTAGTTTAGATCATGGCTTTTGGCCGAGCAAATGGTAATCAGTAATGCAACAATCAAGGGTAGATCTAAGGAGGATCTAAGAGCTATCACAAGGGCAATCAAAGAGTTCATGAATCAGTTGTTTAAATCATAAACAAATCCCGTAGTTTGACTGAAGCGGCATTTATCTATTTTGCATTTGCATAGCAAATGCAGTTCGAAAGCTACCTGGCTCGACTTTAGGCTCCGTCTGTAAGTTTATGAAATAGACAACAAGGAAGATAAACAAAAAAACTAACTCATCCCCAGTGGAGTCGCCATTTTGTTACAGGGAAAAGTGTCTACTCAGAACTGCTTATCCCACTAAGGTGTGATAGCTACCTTAGAAACAAACAAAGTAAAGCTACTTTCATTTTTCCTTTATGAAGTATAGATAGAGAAGAACAACCTCTGTCTTGCGCTAATCTCCTGGTTCGATTCCTCTCCTTCTTGATAGTCTTTCGCTACTTGTTCCCTTGCACGCCCAGCTTCACAGAGTACCTGTAAGATCACAGTAGCATAGCACTATACAAGAACATGGATCTATAATCATAAACAATCTAGGATCAGATGTAAATTGACCATACAAATGCAACAAACATAAATGACACAAGAGTATGGAGGAAAACTTGAATAGCTTTTATTGATAAACAAGAAAGAGCCAAGGGGAGTTACAACCAGTTGTTCTGACCCAACATCATCCTCTCAGCGAGGAATCCCCTCTTCACCTTATACAAAGCTTAGATCACCCAACAATCTGATGTTTTATCTCAAGAAACCAACAACAATTCCTTACGATATGCAAAATTCCAGCCTCTGGATCTCTGGGATGAGGGATCCATATATAGATATCTGTAAGGGAGATGAGTCAGCTTGTGATTTGATTAGTTTCTTCCCTCTGATAGTTCTTTCTTCCACTTGGAGATTGATGATCTCTTACTCATCCTTGGTCGAATTCAGAGAGGCAAGTGTCACAGGAGAAGTTTCTGAAAGATTCCATGCCTCTCCACCTCGCGGAATGATACTGCCATTTGTCATTTCTCACCCATCGCACCCCATAGAAGGGATTTTTGAAATGCAACGCACCCACACAGTGTATTTAGGTGAGATGCAATGCACTTAGCCTATGGAGCAGCTGAAATGATCCCGTTTTGACCATTTCTGAACAGTTTTTCATGGAGAACTTCTGGGAGAAGTTGTAATCAGTTGACCTTGTTCCTTTAGGGGTTAGAACAATACTTTTAGGGACTTAGGAGCCCTTGGTTTATGGACATTTCATGCTTGGGGTTGTAGTGCCCAAAAATGTCTATAACGCATAGTGTACTTAAACAATTTCTGAGTGATATCTCTAGTTAATTCATTCAAATTTAGAACACATTTAAGATTATGAAACATATAAGAAGGTAACAAGATCAAACAAAGAAGATAATTCACTGCAAATGGCTCATCTCATGAATCCTATAGCAAAATGCTTTTATTACTTGCTCCAGTCTGTTGACTTGAAAATGGTACAATCACCCTTAGGTTTTCAGATCAAAATAACTCTACAAATGTAAAATAATTCACCATAATACTTCAAATTATGAATTATTTATACAAAAGGAATTACAAAATATCTCAAACTACATTGAGAACTAATCTAGGAAAAAGAAATATCTTTGTGCAAGAAGATAGAGACAACTATTGAACTGCTGCTTGTTGTCCCTATTATTTAGGTTCTGCTGGCTTTGTTCTTTGAACTTTTTCCCTTTATGCTACTTGGCTATTTGGTCTTCACACTCGATGTTCTGTTTTACTTTAACCTTCCATCTGATACACTTTATCCTTGTTGACTTGTCAATATCCTTTTACTGTGATGTTTTACTTTTTACTGTACATTTATATTTTACTGTCTATTTACTACAATAAATCATTCAGTTTTTCCCATCTTTCCACATCTGGTAATTGGATAATGAGCATTTTTCTGTATATTTCATCTTCTTCTGTATATTTGGCAAAATTATGCTTATTAATAAACAAGTGTTTTACCTCATGCTAGAGGTAAAATAAGTTTTCAAAAGTTTGATACAACACTTTGCCTGTTAGTAAGCCCTTCATGGATGAAGTGATTACCTGTTATATGGCCACTTCCCTGATCTTCTTATTATAACCTCATGTGTCATTAACTTATCATTTATTACTGAGGGATTAGGTAATCCCTTTTCCTTCAAAAGTTTGAACTTAGCCACGAACCTGTCAACGACTAGTTGCATGTTTTGGCACTTATCTTCTAAATTCAACATCAAATTTCTCTTAGTGAGGACTTTTTTGACTTCCAAAATTGTACCTATCCTGTCAGGTATCTCCAGTTATTGTAGCTCATACTTATTCTTAGAGTTGAGGGAGTGGATGATTCTTGCTACTTCCTCTAGCATATCTCCAAGTTTTATTTTAACCCTTCCAATGACTTTTGTAGCTTGCTTTATTAAATCAATTTGTTAAAAAATGACCTAGATAGATGGCCAAATATCATTAACAGAGTCAATGATATTGGCCCACAGTTTCTCCTTAGCCTTACCTATAGGTTCATTGAGTGCCAGTTCTTTCTCCAGGCTTTTTATTCTTTCATTCATCCTTGTAGCCTTTTGTTGTTCTTCTTCATGCATGATCTGGGCAACTCTTGTAATCTGTCTCTAGGCTAGTGACTTTCTCCTTCAGTCACTTCATCACAGTGGTCTGAATGGACATTTCTCCCATTGCTTTGACCAACCTGTTTGCTTCATCACCTATGGAGGGTGTTGCTGTTGATCGTGTTGTTGATGTAGTCAGTGCAGATGTCGGTATTGCAGTGGCCATTGGAGAAGTGGGAGCTAATGATGCTGCCAAAGTAGAAGGTATAGTTGTGGTCACTGTTGGAATGACAGTTGTAGGAGCATTATCAATACTAGCTTGTTTGAGTTGAATCGAGCTATCCAACACCTTCTCCATCTCCTTTAACTAGTAATTCAGTTGCAGCACCAAGTCCATCATTTCCTCATGATTGGTCTAGCTTTCCAAGACTTCCTTTGTCTGTGGGCATTGTAAATGAGGCAACTTAAGCTATTTCTTGAGGGTAGTTATGTCCTCATTCTTCTCTTTGGTCAATTTTTATGTGGCCTTAATATCACTTGGGTCTTGGCCTAGTTTAATGACCAAGTCCTCCAAGGACTTTATCCTGGTGTCTTTAGCATGTGAAGAGGCCCTCTCCAATTTGTATTGAGCTATCACATTGTCCAATCAATCCTGCAACTTGTAAGTAGCCATGTCCTTTGTTGTGAGGGTGGAGTAGATCATTTCTCCAGCCTGCTTGTGAAACTCTATCTGATCAATGGGATGAACATCCCTGGCCAATACCTCAAAATTATTTTTCTTGTAATCTATCGAGGTCTTTGGTTGTTGTACAGTGGGCTACAAAAATGAGACCTAAATTTTTCTTTCTTTTATGTCAAAGGTTGACATCATTCTGGTCTGGTTTGGTGGTGTGAGCTTGAGGTACTTGGCATATGTTTCTGCTTTCAATTTTTAATTCCTCATTTTTATCTCTTTGAATCTATCTTTGATATCCTTTTCCTTGTTAGCTAGCCTGACAGAGGAAGAGATCTCCATACTCTGTTGTTTATCCATCATCTGTGTGTTGGAGGTTGATGGTGGTTGTGTTTCCTCTGATGTAGCTGCTTCTTTACTTCTCTACCCCATTGCCTCAATGTTAGTTATTTTCTCTGATGCAATGTTCCTCATGTTCAGACACATGATTAAACTTGGGCCTCTTGCTTGGCTTAAACAACTCTTCAGTTGTATCCATAATAGAGCTAGATGCCTCCTCCCTATTCCTCTTAGGATTCTTCTCTTCATTGGCTGGGGTCTGTATGATAGGATGAATGTTCATTGGATCCCCTTGTTTAGGAACCTGTAGGAAAGATTTGTGATCAAATTGTCTTTCCAAATCTATGAGTGTGTTCTCTACATCCAAAACAGCGTTGTCCATATCAATCAAGGTGTTCTTCACCCACTCATCCTGGTTAGAAAATTGTTCAATGTCACGCCTTGGGTCGTGAATGTATGTTCCAAACTTGACCTTGAGTCTGAGCTTGTTTATGACCCCATGAGGGTCATAGTGCCACATGAAACTGTTTTTGAATTTCATTTTTTGAAGTAACCTATCAGCCTCTGGTCCAACCTCTCTATTGTTGCAAATGAATGGGCCTATTTGGTTTTTCACTTTGAACTGGGTTTTCCTCCTATAAGCTAGGAAGTGGACTTCATCAGAGCTAATGATTTCTCTGAAGTATTCTAGAGCAAATATCATCATAGGGAAGTATTTTGGAAACTTATAGGGGGCTAGCTCACAGCCATAAATTCTAATATTAGTGTGGTTTTGGTACAAGTACCAATCTCCCACCTTGTTTTTCTTGGCCAATTGTAGTACTCTCTTGATTTCTGGGCTGATTCTAGGCTGATTCTTAGAAGTCAGCATGTTCATGAATGGGTACACAAAGGAGTCTATGAAGTATTTATAGGTGAATTTTGTGTAAAACTTGTGGACCAAGGGTGTCCAGTAGATGACTGAGCTCTCCTTTCCCTTTGTATCCAACTTCTGGATGCTCAAAGGGAACTTATCTGTCTGGTAATACAAGAACATATGAAACAACGCTAAAGAGTATTTGAAAACTCTTTCAGTGGGCAGTCTAGTGAATTGTTCATGCATTCTGTCTGCAATGAATTGAGCATAATCAAACATGATAGCCGGAGGCTTGCCTGGAGTGAAAATGGATAGAAAGACCATAATGACCTCATACACATGCTCATCTGATGTGTATCCTAGGATGAATTAGAGCATGGTGATTGTGCATTTGCCAGTCTCTGAAAAAACAGTGGCAGTATAGGGTGGAATGCCTGTAGGAGTATGGCGTTCCTCAATGATGAAATTTGGAAAATTTGTTTGATTTTGATTGGGTCCAGTGTGATCTACAAGTCCTATAGGTTTCCAATGGAAAAAGGGGTTAAATTAGGACTAGGATGGACTTGTGGCATCTGGTTGATAGATTCAACAGTAATGGTGAATAATAACTCATGGTTTGGTGCAACAATAGCCCTTTGGCTTGGAATATAACAAGCATGACAAAAATGTACAATGTATGGGAATGGGTGAACTTCTGGGAATTTATACTTGGGAAAATTAGATTCCCAAAGGTTAATGTCATCAGCATGGTTTAAGAACCTATCCTTACTCCAGCAGTGGTTTCTCAGAAGGTGGCCTGGAGTAGTAGTGTCTTTAATTTGGAAATACCTATTTGCTAGGGCCAAATGGTCAATGTCTAGGTGAGGAGGTGATACAGGTGTGACATTCAGAGAGGTATGGGCAACCATCTTTGTGATAAAATATTGGAATTGGGCTTATACAGCTTGTGGAAATGAAGTATTGACAACTCTGGTACAAGGATAGGGTAATGGCAATTTTGCAAGATAGGGGTTTCAGTATTTGAGGGGAAATAATTTTAATTCAATGAAAATTAATTAAATTCAATTACTTTAATGTTTGAATTTACTATATTCTTTTGAATTTGAGAGGGTTGTCTGTGGTTTGTTGTCAAATACCTGGATTTTGAGGTTCAGACTACAAATTGGTTTTAATGGCGGTTGTAGAGGGTTCTATGGCTTCAGTCGCGCATTGGAGGGCTGAACTGGGCTTCCAGAGTGTGTTCATGAGGCAATTGTTGGTCAAAACTAGTTGTAGAAGCTTGGGGGGCGCAGGAAAGCTTAAGATTCTTTCACAGAGCAAACGAGTGAAAAGGGTTAAAATGGGGGTCTGTGGCCTCTTAATGGGCAGCAGTTAAAAATTGGTGTGGAAACTCGTTTAGTGAATAGTGATGGTTTTTTCTTTCAGTAGGGAGGTGGTTTAAGGAGCCATCATACTGATTTTGAGCGATGGGTGGTATTTTCCCAAGAGTACACAACTTAACACAGTGCCACCACGTAACCCAAGGGGCCCTCGCAATACCGCCCATATCGCATGTTCTCGGGCTGGTAAAGGTCAGGAGATGAATGGGCACGATATGGGCAAGGGTCGTAGGATCTGAGGGTGCAAGATCCAATGGCCATCACATGGTGAAGTTGCACAGCGGGAAATGGGGGCGGATATTAGTGGGGCCTAGGGGTTAATTTCACTCAAGTATAATTAATTAATGGATAATTGTGGGGTTAAAATGTAATGCGGGTTTATGAAATGGGGCCGAGGTTTTGTCGGGAACATGATATTGTAGCAGAGTTAATAAAGTAATGCAGGGGGGATAATAGTTAGGATAAGAGGTTTTAGTGGGGTTTTTGGGATTTTTAGGAAAATTAATCAAGGGAAAGTGATTTTTTTCATGGGAAAGGGTTTCACACCAGGGAAAAAAGGGTTCTTGGGTAGGGGGAATGAGTTTGGATGGTATTTTACTATGGAATTGTGTGAAACCAAGGGGTAGAAGTCAAAATGAAGGAAAAGGGGCTTGCATAAGATATGAAGGGGTAAAAGGGGAAATTAGTAAGTATGTAGTGAGGGGTAAAATGGAATGGGGGGTAGTTAACCAAATGAATTTATGAGCATCCTTTTTCTTTGATAACTACTCTTGCACACTGAAACACATGATTAAGCATGATGAATGTGCTTATGCCTCAAATAACTTGTATTTCTGTAACCTTTCTTCTACTTACCCTTTTACTTACCCTAACATTTTTTCTTCACTTTCTTGGGTTCATTTAAGATAGCAAGTCCTTTCTTTCCTTTTTCTTTTGAAAAGTAAACTATTTACTTCTAACCTTATATCTTCCAAGTGCTCAGATTAAACTAATGAGCTCCTTTTATTTCTCTACCTATCTACTGATCTACAATATTAAACTGTTTGGCTAGGTCTTTATTCTCTATCTATAAACATAAAATTCAAAGCATGAAGTAGTCAAGATTAAACAGTTTGACTATCATGGGTTGTGGCATGTATGACAAGCTAGACACAACCATTATTTTAGACAGTAAAGTAAAAGTAGTGGAACTTTTACTTGCACACTTTCATGATCTGTTTTTGTTTGGGGTTCATATTTTTTCATTTTTGTTTTTATCTTTTCTTATTCTTTTTGTCCTTTGATATTTCTTTTAGGACATACCCTCTTTACATTTTTTAATTTTAATGAGGAAAACATTTGCAGAAATCAAAGGTATGTACAATATTACAACGCTTAACCTCAACCAATTCAAAATTATGCATCTTATCACTATAGGACTCTACTAGTGGCTCCACATGGGGATGGAATTTCCTGGTGAAATGTCAAGAACTCTAAAGATCAGTAGCCTTTGAATTGTGATTGTAGTTACCTTGTGAACTTTCCTTCTGCGATTCTGATTTATTGATAGTTATGATAGTGAATCCTTCAAAGCTCAGGGCCTTCTCTCCGAGCTTCAACTTCAAAGGATTACCATCCAATCCAATCTACACTCTACAATGTTATTTACAATGATGCAAAGTAAAGTGAACTATTATTAGTCAGTGGAAAAATAATGCTTCAACATTCTACCATTAACAGGTCCTCCTGGTAGATCTGATCCATCTATATATCTCAAGAAAAAGGCATTGTTTCCCTTATAGCCATAAATGACATAAGACCCTTGCCACAAAAAACCAAATTTTCCATGCTTTCCTTTGTCTTCTCTCCTTGAATCGCACTTAAGGACTTTATATCCTATGTAAAAATCATCTGCTTTAGTCTTTTTATCAAAAAAAATTCTTGATTTTGTCCTAGATTACCTGTGATTTTACATATACTTCCTCTCTGGTCTGCTGCAAATGTATGGTCTGATTTATCCTTCTCTGGATATTGTTTGGTTCTACCTGTAATTCTTAGATGATCTTCATCACTGGCACTCC
Organism: Pinus tabuliformis; assembly: GCA_031772625.1. NCBI lineage: Eukaryota > Viridiplantae > Streptophyta > Pinopsida > Pinales > Pinaceae > Pinus > Pinus tabuliformis. Next base: position 774,277,232 of record CM062820.1, on the reverse strand, counting down.
CAAAGATGATGGAAAAAATGCATCCATCCCATATACTAACTGGTAGGGAGATGTGCCAATGGACTTCTTAGTAGTCAGTCTATCTGTCCATAAAGCATTGACTAACTTCTTGTTCCATGTCTTTTTGTTATCTTCCAGCAATTTCTTAATGATATTGACTAACCTTTTATTAGATGACTCTACAAGTCCATTACCTTGAGGGTAATATGTTGTGGAGTGGCCAAGGGTGATGTGGTATTTGTTACGGAATTCTATCATTCTCTTGGATTTAAAGGTAGCTACATTATCAGTAATGAGCTTCTGGGGGACATCCAAATCTTGACAGGATATTATTCTCTAGAAATGAGATTATGATAGTGTCTGTGGCTTATCTATAAGGTATGGCTTCTACCCATTTGGTAAAATAGTCAGTGGTTGTCGGAATCCATTTGTGTTGCGCTGAGGAGGTTGGGTGTATTTCTCCAATGAAATCTAACCCCCATTGTTGAAATGGAATTTCAGTGGAAATTGGTTTAAGAGGAAAGGGTAAAAGTTTTCTCTTTCCCTCAAATATCTAGCATTTATGACAGGAGGTCACATGTTTCTTAACATCTGCAAACAAAGTGGGCCAGTAGAAACTAGCCCTCAAGATTTTTTCATCAATAGTATTCCAGTACAAGTGTCCTCCACAATCCCCCGGATGAAACTCTTGCATGATTTTATCAGCTTCATTTTTCTATAAACAATTCAAAAGAATACCACTATTGTCTTTCCAAAACAATGCATTATCTATGATACAATACTTTAATGACTTCATCTTTAAAAATATAGCTTTATTTCTTGTTAAACCAGGTGGAGCTTGTAAATTTTGTAATACAAATATAATATCTGCATACCAGGGTGACTCAGTAAAAGGTTCACTGATTAGTGGAGTCACCAACTCTTCCTAATCATCAAGGGCACTAATGAAGTTTATATCAAGGGCCTGACAATTTGATTCAACCATGAGTTTGGCTTTATCTCTATGTCATATTCCAATATTGTGGCAATCCATTTGCCTCTTTTCCATTCAGGCCCATTTTGTGTCAAAATTTCCTTAACTATAGAATTTGGAACATAAGCAATAACGTGAAAATACAGAATGTATACTCTAAAGTCATTGATGGCCTTTACCAAAGCTAATGCTTGTTTTTCCATAATATTGTATTTAAGTGTGGCATCTCTTAAGGATTTACTAAAAACCGCAATTGGTTGTTCATATCCTTGGTTGTTCTTTTGCAGCAAGACTGCTGCAATGGTGTGTTTTGAAGCAAAAGAAAAAAATTTAAAATCCTTGTTAAAATCAGGACTTATCAAGACTGGAGTTTTGGTTAAGGCTTCCTTGATGGCTTCAAAGGATTGTTTGGCCGCCACTGTCCATTTAAGTGTTGAGTCCTTTCTTAGCATGTTATTTAATTCTCTAATTAGTTCTGCTAGATATGAAATTATTCTCCTAAGAAAGTTTATCTTGCCTAGAAATGAATGTAACTCTCTAATGTTTCTAGGATGGGTAATGGTCAAAATGGCCTGTATTCTAGTAGGATCTATTCTAATCCCATATTTAGATATGATATGTCCCAACAGCTTTCCCTCTTCCAAACTGAAGAGTGTCTTTTTGGGATTTAAAGAAATCCCAAATTTTCTACATTTGATAAATACTCTTCTCAGGTGGTCTAGGTGTTCATTATTAGATTTAGCGAAGTTTGTGATGTCATCTTGGTATACTACCAGGAAGTCATGGTTCTCCTTGGCAAAAGCTATATCCATATCTCTTTGAAATGTGGCACCTGCATTCATTAATCCAAAAGGCATCTTCAAATACATGAAGGTACCCCAAGGAGTAGTAAATGCAGTTTTGGCTTGGTCCTCTGGTTAAACTAAGATCTGGTTATACCTAGAGAATCCATTTAATAATGAAATCCTCTATGAGCCCACTACCCTCTGCAGTATATGGTCCATTTTTGGTAGAGGATAGTTATCTTTTAGTGAGACCTTGTTTAAATTTCTGAAATCTACACAAAGTCTAATTTCACCAGTCTTTTTCCTACTAGTGACTAAGTTCAAAATCCAGTCTGAGTATCTAATGGGGGCTATAATTTGGGCATCAAACATTCTTTTAACTTGTTTCTCAATAGAAAGCATAAGAACTGGGTTTATTTCTGTTTGAAAGGTTTATGATCTTCTTTTAGAGGTATTTTGTGTTGGATTATGCTGGTGTCATAAGATTTTAAGTCTTCATAACTCCAGGCAAATACATCCTAGAACTCTTTAAACAAATTGATGTATTTAACCTTTTCCTCTGGAGGTAAAGCTTTTGATATTTTAATGAGTTTTTGCTTATCCTCAGTTACTATGTTAACCTCTTCTATGCCAATGCTCAAAAGTTCCATTTTGGGTTTCCTAGCTACACCATTAGAGTCAAACAAATATTCTAAAGGGACTAATCCCTCAGGGAAAAAATTGTTTTTCATATTATGAATTTCTAGATCATGATTCATTATTTCTTCAATATCTACATTATTTAAACTATCTATTTCTACTCTAGTAAATTTAGTTGGTTTAGCTATATCTAAAATATTTATATCTATGTTACTTTCTATATTATTGTCTATTGTAAAGTCTGTATCTATATTAAAATTCTAAAACTCACCTTAATTCTTCATGAAATCAAAAATCTTAGAATCCTGGGAGAAAATATGCCAATACTTCAGGTTGTCTGGTATAACAGGCTTATGTCTGACTTCTACAGTGTACTGATGGTTGGGTTGAAATGGAAATTTCCAGGTACTACCAAAAGTGGCTAGATTATGGGCCTGCATGTTTTGTTTTCTAGGAATGGCCGTAAAGTTTGTTTCCAGGAGATCTTTGATCAAGTCTATGACAGTTTCCCTATATTGGCCAAGTCTAGGATTGTTTACAGAGTATTCACCATTAATTTGTTTAATAATCAGCTCTGAGTCTCCCCTGATGGAAACTCTTTTGGATCCAATTTTCCTAACCAATTGTAACCCTAGAATTAGGGCTTCATATTCAGCCATGTTATTGGTACACTTGAATTTCAATCTGAAAGCATGTCCCTCAGCATGATTATTCTCCATATTATGGATCCACACTCCTGCACTAGCCCCTAACCTATTGACAGATCCATCAAAGTCAAGATACCATAGGGACTCATGAAAGATGTTCTCACTATCAGTTGTTCTATATTTCAGGTCTTGAACTATGATTTCCTTATTGTCATGTTCTGCATTGTACAAGATAAAAGAGTCCATATCTGAATGCATGGAGTATATGGGAAATTTTTGTGGTTTTTCATCACTACTCACCATGTATTTCATCAAGGCCTCTCTATATAGTTTTCTTGGTTGGCCAAAAATAGATATGGTGGCATAAGACATATCTAACTGCAAGGATCCTTGCACTTTTTCTCCCCATGAGCGAGATAGCAGCATTCCATATTTCAGTGGGATGTCTGCAACTACTATTTCCATTAGAATACTCTTTGAAAGGCACTAAACAAGAGTTACACATAATTCCTTGATCAAACCAACACATTTGACTTGGCTAGAGTCAAAATAAAACAAATCCTTATATGGTCTGGTAATGTCTAGCTTCAGTCTCTCCATGATTGCCTTTGGCATAAAATTATGGGATGCCCCTAAGTCTAACATAACATTATGCAATCTTTTGTTATGAATGTTTAGGCTAATGTAGAAAGGATGAACTCCCACTTGCTGATGAATATCATTGGCCTCAGGGCCAAACAATAATTCAGGTTAATCATAATTCAAATTAACGACATCCTCTCCCTCTCCTATGTTCAAAGTTTCAGTTATCTATGACCTATAGGATTCATTCTTTACTAGTTCAGTCAATGGAACTAATATCTTTAATTTTTCTATTTCAGTTTTGATGTTGAAAGGGAGCTGAGCTTTGTTTGTTTGATTAAGATCTTCCTTAACATGTGCAGTTTGTGTATTCTTATCTTGTTTCTCAGTACTAGGCATTTCAGTATGTGTTTCTATTGTTTTGCCTTGATTTCTCTTATTTTGATTGATTTCAGCAATTGTCTCTGTTTGAGTTTCAATGGAGGTTATATCTACAATTCTAGGGGTAGAAGTCTCTAGTGTCCCCGTAGGGAGAATTTGTAAAACTTTTCTAATTGGAGCTTCTTTTATTATCTTAGTGTGGGTTTGGATGGATCTTTTAAAGGGAGTTTGTTATAGACATTTTTGTGCCTTACAGCTATAAGCATGAAATGACCATAATCCAAGGGATCTAAAGTCCCTAAAGATGTTGTTACAGCTCCTAAAGGAACAAGGTCAACCAATGACAACTTCTCCCAGAAGTTCTCCACCAAAAACCACTCAGAAACAGTCAATTCAGGATCAATTCAGATGCTCTACTAGCTGCCTGCGTTGCAAAGCACCCAAATGCACTGGCTAGGTGTGATGCAACGCACTTGGATACACTACCCAGGTGCGCTAAGTGGGAAATGACAAGTGGCAGAGTCATTCAACGAGGTGGAGAGACCATGGAAGCTTCCATAATCTTCTCCAATGACACTTGCCTCACTGAATTTGACCAAGTGATGAGTAAGAGGCCCTCAGTCTCCAAGTGGAAGCAAGAACTGATAGAGAGAAGCCACAAGTCAAAACATAAGTTGACTCATCCTCTCTGCTTACATCTATATATGGATCCCTCATCCCAGAGATCCGGAGGCTGGAATTTGGTACTTTGCAGAGAATTGTTGTTGGTTTGAGATTGAGATTAGTACATTGGGTGATTTATAATTTGTTGGAGGAGAGGAAGGGATTCCTTTGCTGGGAGGTAGATGCTGGATCAGAAATCACTTGGTTGTATCTCCTCTTGGACTTTCTTATTCTATCAATAAACTATTTGAGTTTCTCCTACATGTTGTGTATCAATGATGTTTTGTTATATTTGCATGTTTACCTTAATCTGATCTTGAGCTTTTTATGAATGTATATCTATATCTTCGTGTAGTTTCTCTCTCTTGTGATCTTGCAGGAATTCGGTGAAGCTGGGCCGGTAAGGGAGCAGGGAGCTGGGAGCTATTGAAGAGAGGAGCGATTGGATCAACAAACTAGCGGAAGACACAGGTTAGTTACATCCTTCCTCCTCATTTACATTTCATAAAGAAGAAATACTCAAGTAGTTTTTCTTGTTTGTTGCTAAGGCACTATCACACCTTAGAGTGGGATAGGGGCATTCCGAATGGATACTTTTCCCAACAACAAATTGGCGACTCCGCTGGGGATCGTATCTAGTTAGTCTATTTGTGTTTCTATTGTTGTTCTTCTCATAAACTTAGGAGTGCTGAATCGAACTGCATTTTCCATTTACAAATGCAAAGTAGAGATCTACTACTCTAGTCCATTCACTGGGCCTGTTTTTATGATCTGAACAGCTGATCCACAAGTGCTCTAACAGCCCTTTGTGATAGATCTTAGTCCTCCTTTAAATCATCCTCCTAATTGTACCTTATTGATAACTTTTATCCGGCCAAAAACTGTAGATTAAACTGCAAACCGTGACCCAGAACCCAGAGACAATTCTCGTTTCTGCTTCAGCGTAGGCTCTTTGAAGAGGTTATGCATTTCAACGCAGGTCCTGAGAGGACTACCTGCGCTGAAGTTCAGTTTCTCTGTGCTGGGGGTGCGCTGATCAGCCTTTGCCTTGTGCAGCTGTGGTTCCCTGCTTCCTTTTGCTCAGTTTTGTCTCTGTTTTTTTGCAGCCTGTTATCAGTGTGTGTACCTATCTGAAACCCCTTTTCTTTGCCTTAATTCCGCCTCAGTTGTATAAAGAAACTGTATTTTTTCTTTGTGTATTTGTTACATCATTTGCAGTTTCCCATTACAAAAGTAAACTAGTCATACTGTCGCCCTTAGATCTAGACCTCTCGTAAGTGTCGTTTTGATCTTAGGAGTGAGTTTGTTTGCTATTCACAGTTGATTACGCTTTTACTTTTGTCTTTTGGTTTGAATTTTTGAATTTCTAGTGTCGAAACAAGTGTTTACTTCAAAATCATAAAGTGTCGTAATCGTCTTTTTGATTTCAAAAAGAAATTTGTTGGTGTTTTCACTTGAAATCGAATTCAAATTTGTACAACAGCTTTCTTTTTAGGCATCAATATTAAGAAAGTGAAAAACAAATACATGCATTTGTGCATTTGCATATTGATAGTTTGCATGCTTTGATTTAGGAAAAGTTCATTTACAGTGTGCTCTTTGCTCTTTGAGAAAAGATTGTGTCTTTCTTTTCCCCTTGTAGCTAGGATTTTCATTGTTGAAAAGAGATAAATGCTTGCTTATCATCTTTAGACTGCATTTAGGAATTGTATATACATCTCATGGTGATTGTTGAGCCTCAAACCTGCACTCATTTACTCATCCTCCCAATAGCCTTTTCCTACTCATTTCCTTCTTTTGTCATCATTTCCTTCATCAACTTGTTCAATTCAATGCATTATAGGACTTTTTAACATGATTTGCTAATCGTGCTAATGATTAACTGTTGGTTTAGATTTTTGGTTTAAGTGCTGCAATTCCGCAGCTTATACAGGGTTTCCGCAGCCGATCTCTGATTCCGCAGCCGATCCCAGATTCCGCAGCCATTTTCTTGTTTGCTATACTCCAGGTGTCCTCCAGAGGAAAGAACCACATGGGCAAGTTTGTATGACTGTGTACATGGTGCGTGTGCTGTCAGCTCAGCCAAACTGGCCGTCTACACCCCTGGTCAACGCGGAAGTAACTCTGGTCAAACGGCAAGGTTGCAAACGGTGGCACGGCTCTGCATGTTCAGGTAGAGCACGAAACTCACAGTTGGCCTCCTCTTTAGCCACAAAGACTGCAGGGGACAAGAATCCAACAACGGATTTATCAACCATGATGACCGTTTCCTAAATCCGTGCACGGTGTTGCTGAACGTGTCTTTTGCATAGCTCTTAGTTAGCTTAGTTTACGCACAGAACAATGTGTTCCTGTTATAAATAAAGCGTTTGCACACGCTGATTAGTTAGCTTTTGGAAGTTAGTCTTTTGCTGTTGTTAAACTCTGTTTCAATACTCTTTTACATAGCGTTTACGCTCCCCACTGTATTTTATTATGTGCTAATTTAATACCAAGAAGACAGTTCTGTTCTTACCTGCGTAGCTGATCTTTTTAATTGGTTGAAGTGGATGGAGGGCCCCTGTCTGCTACAACCATTGTACAGTAGCTTTTAAATTTATTTTCCTGCATTCCTTTTTTTTCTAATTTACCATGTATATTAATGTACAATTTGATTTCTGCAATTTTGATTTCTTTTGACATGTATATTAATGTACAGTTTGAATTATGCTGCTTTAAGTTTCTGTACTTTTCATGACTGATCAGTGTGTGTTTTTGCAGCTTTGTTAGGAGCCCGGGACAGTGTGCTTTTCCTTCTTTTTATCACTAGTGGCATTTGAAGTTGTCTTATCTAAACTGCTGACTTTTGCTTTGATTTTCATTAGTTTCCTTGCTTAGTTAGTTTCCTTGCCTAGTTACTTTATCAGGTTTTGTCAAGTTGCTAATCTCTTGATGGTTCTTTTTATCATAATTCACTAACTATTATGGGACCAAAAAATCATTTATTTTCATCTTGGTTTATTTAGTTTTAGACTCATATTGCTAATTCACTCCTAACTCTTTTTGACATGATCAATTTAGCTAAAGGCAGAATGTTAAGGGAGAATTAAGTAGTGTGATTTGTCACTTAATTTTTGCATTGCTTTAGATTCAATAGAGGAGTTAAAATACTGTTCTTGCTTTCAATTGAGTTAAGTAGATGTCATTTTCATTCTTATCAGCAGTAGAGGTATTGGACTAGTGCCATTGGTCTTTTCGTTTGATGCTTTACTTTCATTTGAAGCTCTAATTTCATTCCAAGTTATTGTTCAAGTTTTCTCTTTAAATTTCAAGAAGCATTTAGAAATCACCACATACACACACATTCACTCACTTGTTTATAACTTCATCACATCACATTAGGAAGATAAGTCAAACATGAACTAAAAACGACAAAAAGAGCTAGGAAAGGCTGCTTAAGTATATATTGTACACTTCACTTCATCAGCTTACGAGCCCCGGGTTGACAATTTATGATAGCAATTTAGAAAACACTAAATTGACCAAACATTTTGGCACCGTTGCCGGGGAAGTGAAATTAGGTAGCCAATTTCTAAAAAAAAAATTTAAGAAAATTTCAAGAAAGGGAAATTGATAACCTCTCAAAGTATGCTCTCCTCTTGCACCTAGAGTGATCTGGAGGATCATAAAAGAGAAAGTTATTGGTTTAATAGTTTCTTAAGTATGCTCTCTTCTTGCACCTAGAGTGACTTGGAAGATCAGAAAGAGAATTATTAGCCTGACTTGAAGAAAAATAAAAAAAAAATGACATGCATAGAGCTAGAGATTCTAGGGGAAGGTTTTTAGCTAGAGCCAAGAGTTCGATTTTTACAAGTCCATCTACTTCATGGAATAGACAAGAGACACCTCCCTCATCTCCAACTGACACTCCTAGCCCTAGGATTCCTGGAATTCAAGAGGCAAGAATTGACTCTCCCACACCTTCTATTGAATTTGAATCAGAAAGAGATCCTTTCCTTCCTTCTACAGAAAGACCAATTGTAATTGAAGAAGTAGAATCATCTGAAGAAGAGGGAGAAATTCCTTCTCATTCACCCTTTGTAGAAGAACCAGAAGGCTCTGAAGTCTCTAGGGAAACCATTATGACAGAGGAAGGAGGTGGTAGAGGTAGAGGTAGAGGAGGAGGAGGAGGAAACAATGGAGGAGGTAGAGGTCACATTGGAGGAAATAGAGATGGGGATAACTCATTTGGGTTTCCTATCGTCGATGAGGATTCCTGAGCCACTATGAAAAACATATCGCCATCTGTCCTCCCAAACTTTCATGGGTTAAGAACTGAGGACCCTGAAACATTTCTATTCGAGTTTGAAGTCGTGTGTCGAACTTATGACTATCTGGATGACTCTCAAAAACTCAAATTGTTCCCTTCAAAATTGAAAGGACACGCTTTGAAATGGTTCATGGGGTTACTCACTCAATCCATTAGGTCTTGGAATGATATGAAACAAACATTTTTGGATAGGTACCTGGACTATTGTATGCCTACTGATCACAAGGATGAGGTATTTAAAATGGTACAAAGAGAAGATGAGAACTTAGAGGATTTACTTGAAATATTTCAATATAACCTGAAAAAGAGCAAAAATGAGTAACTTGGATGAGGAGACCTTGAAAGCCCTCCTATTAAAAGCCATTAGAGATGAATGGATAGATATTCTGAACATGATGGGGAAAGGAGATATATCTCAACTTTCACTCAATGATATAGCAGAGCTATGTATCCATCTCTCAAGGGGCAAATCAAAAACTCAAAAAGGGTCTAGAGATCCTTCTCTCCTTAGAGCAAATAAATCTGCAACTGGATCAGTAAGTAGGGCTGAGATTGGCAATATGCTTGATGAATTCAAAACTGACATCTTAGGGAGTCTTAGTGAACAGTTAGACACCCTTAAGATTCACAATAAACAGAAAGCAGAAGCCGAGGCTTTGGCCATCTTTTGCCCAAAATGTAGGAAGAAACATGCTTTAAGGGAATGTCCCTTGGATGCACAAGTTGTAGAAACATGTGTAATTTGCTCAGAAAACCATGAGACCAAGGATTGTCCTTCAATCCCTGGGCTCAAAGCAGTCTTTCAAGAAGATCCAAATACACTTGAATCTCTCTGTTTTGTTGCAAGGAGACCTTGGCAGGGGCAACAAAATCAAGGGTTTAACAACTCTATGAATTTTCAACCCCAACCAAATTGGAATCCTTGGCAACAACCTTGGTCCCAACCTCAAAATCCTTTTCAATCATGGATGCAAAGCATGCAAAATCCTTATGGGAGATTTTCTCAATTCTATCAATATCCTCCATCTTTTCAAAACCAGTAAGCTCCACAACTTCCAAATCAAAGTCCACAACTATCATTGCCATTCCCTCAACAACAACAACCTTCTCCACAAAATCAAAATTCTCAGCTCTTGCTTCCATCCCAACAGAAGTCAAATCAACTTCCTTCTTAGCCATTGCCAAACCCCAATAATAGGAACCCTCAAAATGCTTACATGATGGAAGGTCAACCATTCCCTACCTATATGATTGTTCCTCTCAATGAAGTACAACTCAGATCAGGTAGAATCCTAGATCAACCTTCTATAAATGTTCAACAGCAAAGCATTTCTGAGGAAGAATCTCTTAAAGATAATAAGGGTTCTGAAGCATCTCTTCAAAACCCAAACACTCAAAAAGAAAAAGAAAAAAAATCAACCCCCACAACTCCCATAGTTGAACAACCTACATCTTTGGCCACACCTCCTTTTCCTGAAAGGTTACAAATCGACAAAGGAGTGGAAAAAAAAAATTTGGTTGTCTGACTATAATTTTCTGGATGAATTGAAGAATGTCTGTATCAAGATTCCCTTGTTACAAGCCATTAAAGAGATTCCCATTCTAGCAAAAACAATAAAGAGTTGAGTCTTAAAAGACCAGGAAGGAAACCAAGAGATACCAGAAGGATCCACCTGGTAGGGAAAATTGCAGACATCATGATGGGAAAGATTACTATGCAAAAATATGTAGATCCCGGTAGTCCAATTGTCAAAACACATATCAATGGGGTAGAAATACCAAATACTTTGATTGATTTAGGGGTTGCTATCAACATTATGAGTAGACAGACCATGGACCAGTTAAAACTTCCTAACCTTCTCTTTACACCTACTTTACTGCAACTTGCAGATCGATCAATCATTAAACCTGATGGTGTATTGGAAGACATTCCAGTCTCCCTAGACTCTTGGGAATATCCAGTTGATTTTATGATTTTAACTCCCAAGAACAATCTAGGAGGACATCCTCTTATTTTAGGAAGACCTTGGCTAGCCACATCTGATGCTTTCATAAGTTGTAGGTCTGGGGATATGTATATTTCTGATGGCAATTCAACAAAGAAGTTCAATTTGTATCCTCCAGCGAAAGCAATTACAGAAATAGGAGATAATGAGTGGGTTGATGATGAAGATACTATACAACCTGTCTTTACCATTTCTAAGATTAGTGAAGATAGTCAAATTCTGAACACATTAGAAAATTTTGAACCATCTTCAGAATATGACTCTACACAATTTCAGTTGGATTCTGACATAGAGTGTCTATCATCTAGACAAATGTCTCATTTCTCTATGGAAGAATTTGGTAGTTCTGCCATTGGGATCTTTCCAGGAAAAACATTAAACATTAACAAAAACTTGGAAAAATCCCAACAGGAAGAGCTAACCAAAGTCTTGCAAAGACATTCTACTGCATTTGCATGGGAGTATACCGATATGAAAGGTATTGACCCTAAGACTTGCATTCATCACATCTACATTGAGGAAAATAGTAGACCAATCAGACAACCTCAAAGAAGGATGAATCCAAACCTTAGGGAGATAGTGAAAGAAGAGCTCCAAAAGTTACTCAATGTAAACTTCATTTACCCCATTTCAGATAGCCGATGGGTTTCTCCTTTGGTTATAGTACCTAAAAATAATGGTAAATGGAGGGTTTGCATTGATTACAGAGAATTGAACAAAGCAACCTTGAAGGATCACTTTCCTTTGCCGTTTATTGATCAAGTATTAGATACTTTAGCAGGAAAAAAGTATTTCTCATTTTTGGATGGTTTTAGTGGTTACAATCAAATTCAGGTAGCACCTGAAGATCAGGACAAAACCACATTTACTTGTCCATGGGGAACTTTTGCTTACCGAGTACTTCCTTTTGGATTATGTAATGCACCCGCAACATTTCAAAGGGTTGTACTAGGAATCTTTTTAGATCTAATTCATGATTGTGTAGAGGTCTACATGGATGATTTCACAGTTTATGGTAACACATTTGAAGAAGCATTAGAAAATTTGGAAAAAGTCCTAATTAGATGTAAAGAAACAAATCTTTCATTAAGTCATGAAAAATGTTTTATGATGTTTACTGAAGGGATTGTTTTAGGACATCATATTTCAGGAGATGGAATTAAAGTTGATAGATCAAAAGTTGAAGTCATCTCCAAGTTACCTATTCCAAATTGTCAGAAAGATGTTAGAATTTTTCTTGGGTTTACTGGATATTATAGAAGATTTATTGAAAATTTCACCAAGATAGCATCTCCGCTCTTCAAATTACTTACAAAAGACTGTGAATTCAAATGGGATCCTGAATGTCAATCTGCATTTGAAACTTTAAAGACTAGAATATCTGAAGCACCCATTTTGAGAGGGCCAAATTGGAAACTCCCTTTCCACATTTCTACTTATGCTTCAGAGACAGCTCTAGGAGCTGTCTTGGGACAAAAGGATTTGGTCCCTTATGCCATTTACTACACCAGTAAAAATTTGACTCCCACTGAGTTAAATTATACTGTGACTGAAAAAGAGTTCTTAGCCGTTGTTCATGCAATCAAAAAGTTTAGACATTATATAACCGGCTATGAAACTTTTGTCCATACTGATCATTCTGCGATTAGATATCTTATGAACAAACCTGTTACTAATGGCAGAGTTACAAGATGGCTTTTACTTTTACAAGAATTCAATATTACTGTGTTAGATAGACCAGGGAAACAAAACACAGTAGCTGATTTCTTGTCTAGAATCCAAAATACTAACGAAGATTCTCCTGTAGAGGATAAGTTTCCAGATGAATACTTGTTTGCAGTAACTACTAAAACTCCTTGGTATGCAGATATTGCCAACTATTTAGTTACAGGGAAGCTACCTCCACACTTATTTCCTAATGAGAAAAGGAAAATCATCCAGGAGAGTTCACATAATTCTTGGATTTCTAATGAATTGTTCAAAACAGGGCCAGATTGTATGATCAGAAGATGTGTTCGGGAAGATGAAATGCCTGACATCCTTAAGGCATGTCATGATGAACCGTGCGGCGGACACTTTGCTGACAAGAGGACGGCCTATAAAATCCTTTCTTTAGGATATTATTGGCCTTCTCTCTTCAAAGATGCAAAGCAATATGTTAGAAGGTGTGACAGCTGCCAAAGAGTTGGGAGACCAACTCCTTCAAATGAAATGCCACTACAGCCACAGGTATGCATCGAACCCTTTGAAAAATGGGCTCTAGATTTCGTTGGACCTATTAATCCACCATCTAAGCAAAAGAAGTATATATTGGTTTGTACTGATTATGTTACTAAGTGGGTAGAAGCAAAGGCATTGCCTTCTGCCACTGAAAATTCAGTTGTTCAATTTCTTTTTGAAGATATTTTTACTCGTTTTGGTGTCCCAAGAGAAATTGTGACAGATCAGGGAAGTCAATTTACATCTAAATTGATGGAGAAGCTGATGGAGGAATACAAAATCAAGCACAGAACATCTACTCCATACCATCCGCAAGCAAATGGTCAAGTGGAATCTACAAACAAAGTTCTTGAAAGCATCATCACCAAAACTGTTCATCTCCACAGAAGAGATTGGGCAGAAAGGCTTCCTGAAGCATTATGGGCCTATAGAACTACATGGAGGAACACAACAGGACATTCTCCCTATGAACTTGTTTATGGGAAAGAAGTCCTGCTCCCCATTGAGTTCCAAATCAAGACCTTCAAGATGGCAGTTCAGTTGGGGATGAGTTTATCATAAGCCCAAAAGCACAGAATGGACCAGCTAAATGAGCTAGATGAAATAAGACAAGATGCAATTCTAAGTACCGATCTAGTTCAGCACCAAAGAACTAAGTGGCATGATCGACACATAAAAGAAAGAAAGTTTCAGAAGGGAGATTGGGCACTATTGTTTGATTCCAAGTTTAAGGACTTCAAAGGAAAATTTCAAACTCATTGGCTTGGGCCATATGAGATTGATGAAGTCTTTAACAATGGAGCAGTTCGAGTAAAGACCATTGATGAGTTTCAGACTCCTCTCATTGTGAATGGCCACCGATTGAAAGTCTACCACAAGCCACTCTCAAAGGAGGAATTTGTTAAATTGTTCCAAGAAGATTCTGCAATGAGGCTGGTGGAGAAGAATTCTTCTCCTCCATCAGCCTAGTCTTTGTTCCTTTCAGTTAAAAAAAAAAAAAAAAAGGGAGAAAAAAAAAAAAAAAAGTCTCTTGTATAAGCCTGAAAACCAATCTTGGATTGGCGGTCTTATGCAGAAAATATAAAGTGAAAATCAGGGTCCCCTGACACTTTATATTTTCCAAATAAAAAAAATCTCTCTCTTTCTCTTTCCATCTCATCCGCCATTTTGTCCATTTCATCCATCTCATCATCTTCATTCCACTTCATTTTTCTTCTAGATCATTCATTCCATCTCATTTCCACCAATAAAGTCCCTCTTAGGACTATTCCATTCAGTTAAGTTTGTTCTAATCATCTTTGTGCAGGTAGAAAAGTGTTGTTGCAGTTTCCGCAGCTCATACACTCTGTCTCTGCAATCAAAGCAATTCTGTTTCAAAAAGGAAAATTTACAGTCAGAGGTATCATCATCAAAGAGCAGCAAGGATACATAGCACCTACAAGGCCAGAAAACAATCAAAAGTTAGCCACCATAATCAACAAAGGGATCAAATGCAAACGTATGAAGGTATGTTCCAAATTTTTAACCAACAGTTTAATGTCGTTTATGCGTGGTTTTCAAATCGTGGTAGGAGTCACTTAATGCAATGATTGACAAGATTATCCCACTTCTCCTCCATTCCTCGTCCACGATCACGCCTAATCCACCTCATCACCCTCTTAACGGTCCCCTAATTACTATTGATTCGAACTTAATACAAGCTGCTCTTCCATTAACTACTCGTACCTCAGTGACGTATACCAATGTACTACGGCTCTACATATGATCATTTCCACAGCCAAGTGTATGTAGCCACCCGACGCTTACGGATTTGGCTGTTGCTTCATCTACTCATATCTCCATTTCCCGCATGCATAAACTCATTGCCGTATTGTTCTCTACTCTCTCATACCATCGTTTCCATTCTCGTTTTCATACACCACTCTCGTTTTTACTGTAAATCTCTCTCTATTCTTTTTCCTCACCTCTCCGCTCAAAACCCCGATCACAAGTTCTGCACCATACCATTTATTACATTACGGTTACTCTGTTACAACCGTAATTCCTCTGTTTTCCCCGTGAGCATTCTCCTCAAGTGTCCATATACCACTGTCAGAGCTTCAAGAAAAACTAAGAGCTGAAAATGGGGAAATTGTTAAGAGCAGAACCGGAGGGTTCGAAATTTTTAGAGGGTTACCCACAGATAAAGGAAGCACTGTAGAAAGCCAAATGGTTGAAGTTCATCCAGAAATTTAAAGGGTACAATAAAGAGGTGACAAAGGCATTTGCCCGGTCATTTAATGGAAATACCGTGGAGGTAGGAGACCTGCAGTTCACCATAACAGAGAGCACCTTGGCCACAGCAACTGATTTGCCTCAAAAAGGAGAACGCTGGTTCAAAAATAGAACAGTTGAAGATCAAGAGTGGAAAAATATGCTCAAGAATCCAGGTATGGATACCTCCATTTTGACTAAGGGAATCCCTGTACGTGTCATTAAGGAAGAGTGGACTTCATTACTGTTGCTTGTTCAAAAAATTTTAACATGTGAAGGCCGCTTCAGTGTCATGTATGTATACCATGCAAGAATCATGATGCACTTTATGGATGACCATGCTATCAAACTACGTTATTTCTTGTTAGCTAGTCTAAAGAAGATGAGTGACACTGTTCAGAAACACATGGGAAACATTGAACCCCACTTGTCTCATCATGGACTCATTAGAATTTTAATTGAGGAGCAGTTGAAAATTAAAAATGATACGTGGGAGAAGTTTCTAGTTAGAAACCATTTTCAAGAGGTAGCTGAAGCCTCTAGCAGCTCTCCTAGGATACCAAAGAGAAGTAGGAGAAGAGGGAAAGAAATTACTGCCCAAGAGACTACTGAAGAAACTGTTCAAGAAACTGCCCAAGAAATTGCTCAAGAAGAAAGGAAAAAGGGAGGCAGAACTAAAAGACAAAAGAGGGATAAAGGGAAATCCATTGTGCAAGAGTCATACCCTTCACCTGAGCCCTCAATGGAAGAAGACTCCCAAACACTAGCTGATAGACTTGCTCAACTCCATGCTACTGCCCTCTCAAAGAAGAAACAAAAGCAAAAACAAAGTACCTTGCAAAAGCAAAAGAGCACTAGTGCCGTGAGAAGGAGCAACAGACTAAAAAGGAAAATGAGGGTCACTGAAGACAAACAGCCACATTTTATTGACTTGGGAGGAAGTACACCTGAAAAGGTTGCTACCCAGCTTGATTTTGAATCAAGTTCCCCACGTGTTGAGGTCACTCCTCCACGTGAAGAAAGCCCATTTCAGCAAGACCCTCAAACAGATTTTGAATATGAACCAAGTCCAAGAAGATCACCTGACATTGACCCTGACCAACAGAAGGTGTACAATTATTTGGAAACCTTAGAGAAATCAGCTGCCGGTCCTAGCACTATCTTGCCTCTTGATCAACAGGTTCAATCTCTAAAACAAGAAGTGTTCGAGCTAGAAGTTCTGAATCGCCATATTAAACAGGAAAATGAAACATTGAGAGAACAGAGCAAGGTGGAAAAAATTGTCCACGACAACACAATGCTTCACTTGGGTCTTTGGCAGAAAAAGAATAGGCAATTGAAGAGGAAATGCAAGAAATTGAGGAGGGCCTTGATTAACTTGAAATTTAAGTGTTTGGTTAGAAAACCAAGAACAAATTTGGCAGCAAGAAGAAAAAGGAGAAGGTTGGATGTCTTGGCAGAGGCATCTGAGCATATGGACTGAAAAATCATGACAAAGTCTTGGTTGCATGAGGACATGCAACACCTTCACAGTGGGGGTATGTTGAGCCTCAAACCTGCACTCATTTACCCATCCTCCCAATAGCCTTTCCCTACTCATTTCCTTCTTTTGTCATCATTTCCTTCATCAACTTGTTCAATTCATTGCATTATAGGAATTTTTAACATGATTTGCTAATTGTGCTAATGATTGGCTGTTGGTTTAGATTTTTGGTTTAAGTGCTGCAATTCCGCAGCTTATACAGGGTTTCCGCAGCCGATCTCTGATTCCGCAGCCGATCCCAGATTCCGCAGCCATTTTCTTGTTTGCTATACTCCAGGTGTCCTCCAGAGGAAATAGCCACATGGGCAAGTTTGTATGACTGTGTACATGGTGCGTGTGCTGTCAGCTCAGCCAAACTGGCCGTCTACACCCCTGGCCAACGCAGAAGTAACTCTGGTCAAACGGCAAGGTTGCAAATGGTGGCACGGCTCTGCGTGTTCAGGTAGAGCACGGAACTCACAGCTGGCCTCCTCTTTAGCCACGAAGATTGCAGGGGACAAGAATCCAACAGCGGATTTATCAACCATGATGACCGTTTCCTAAATCCGTGCACGGTGCTGCTGAACGTGTCTTTTGCATAGCTCTTAGTTAGCTTAGTTTACGCACAGAACAATGTGTTCCTGTTATAAATAAAGCGTTTGCACACGCTGATTAGTTAGCTTTTGGAAGTTAGTCTTTTGCTGTTGTTAAACTCTATTTCAAGACTCTTTTACATAGCGTTTACGCTCCCCACTGTATTTTATTATGTGCTGATTTAATACCAAGAAGACAGTTCTGTTCTTACCTACGTAGCTGATCTTTTTAATTGGTTGAAGTGGATGGAGGGCCCCTGTCTGCTATAACCATTGTATAGTAGCTTTTAAATTTATTTTCCTGCATTCCTTTTTTTTCTAATTTACCATGTATATTAATGTACAGTTTTATTTCTGCAATTTTGATTTCTTTTGACATGTATATTAATGTACAGTTTGAATTATGCTACTTTACGTTTCTGTACTTTTCATGACTGATCAGTGTGTGTTTTTGCAGCTTTGTTAGGAGCCCGGGACAGTGTGCTTTTCCTTCTTTTTATCACTAGTGGCATTTGAAGTTGTCTTATCTAAACTGCTGACTTTTGCTTTGATTTTCATTAGTTTCCTTGCTTAGTTAGTTTCCTTGCCTAGTTACTTTATCAGGTTTTGTCAAGTTGCTAATCTCTTGATGGTTCTTTTTATCATAATTCACTAACTATTATGGGACCAAAGCATCATTTAGTTGTAGCTTGGTTTATTTAGTTTTAGACTCATATTGCTAATTCACTCCTAACTCTTTTTCACATGATCAATTTAGCTAAAGGCAGAATGTTAAGGGAGAATTAAGTAGTGTGATTTGTCACTTAATTTTTGCATTGCTTTAGATTCAATAGAGTTAAAATACTGTTCTTGCTTTCAATTGAGTTAAGTAGATGTCATTTTCATTCTTATCAGCAGTAGAGGTATTGGACTAGTGCCATTGGTCTTTTCGTTTTGATGCTTTACTTTCATTTGAAGCTCTAATTTCATTCCAAGTTATTGTTCAATTTTTCTCTTTAAATTTCAAGAAGCATTTAGAAATCGCCACATACACACACATTCACTCACTTGTTTATAACTTCATCACATCACATTAGGAAGATAAGTCAAACATGAACTAAAAATGACAAAAAGAACTAGGAAAGGCTGCTTAAGTGTATATTGTACACTTGACTTCATCAGCTTACGAGCCCCGGGTTGACAATTTATGATAGCAATTTAGACAACACTAAATTGACCAAACAGTGATCCAAAAAGGCAAACTTCTAAGAAATATCAACCTAAAATAAATTGAATGAACTTAACAACGCTTTGTAACTTAACGCACAACATAGAGGTCTAGGCTAGAGACGTGGTCCGACGTCATAAAACCTGGTGACTGTCGATCTCGCTGATGGTTGGGTGATTCCTCCTGAGAGACGATAAGCGCCAGTACGGATTGTGCTCCCACGTACCATCGAGTATATATTGGGAGACCCCTATAGGCATAAAACCTTTATCCATAAGAAGCCGTGTCGACCGCCCGACTGATCGCAATGCACTGAACACAGCATTCTGGAAGATTGACCGCCCGTACCTTAAAAAGTATTCTGCGGTTTTGCGAAAAGTTTGGCACACCCTCTACCTAGAACTCCAGAGCAGTTCCTTTTGGACTTTTTCAGACTCTATAACAGAAAAAGTCCATCCGAGCATTTGTCACTTCGGGCTCGTTAAAACATCGAAGGAGACTAGAGTCATCTTTTGCTTTTTCTCGACTCTTTAAATTTGAAAAAGCAGGTTGTGTCTAAGCGTCGTTAAAATTTATTTTAAACGGAATATTCATACCCTTCTTCCTGCGTTGATCTTTAGGTTGAGAAAATGGAGCCTACCAACCAAGGAATTCCCCTTGGTGGAAATCCTAGTCCCTTATCCTCTTGGGGAGATGTTGGTGCACCCTATATGGCCACATTGTCGCTTCCAGGACTGACAATTGGCTTTCCGGTCTGGCTCTTCTCAACCAATGTCATTCAAAACACCACTATTCCTGAATAGTCGAATCAGCAGTTAGACCAGTCCAGAGTTACCCACCAGCCTTCTACTTCCTCTAATTCTTTCTCTCTCCCTTCCTCTTCGCTTGACGGAACTGGTAAAACTAAAAGCCAAGTTCCTAAGGAGAAGAAGGAAAAGAAGAAGAAAGAGAAGAAGAAGAAGGAGCCAAAAGCGATTGGGGGCAAACGAGTGTCGTCTAACGAAAATCCACACACAGCACTGACTAGGCCTAAATCGCCATGTGTCATATGCAAGGGAGACCACTTTCACAGAGATTGTCCCTGCATCCCTCGGATACTAAGGGACTGGTCTCCCCGTTTGCACAATCCGGTGGCATCAACCTCTGATAGCCATGTTGAATGCACACCGTCAAGTAGTGAAAGTGAAGTCCTTGGACAAAAAGGGAGAGCTAGATCTCCCTGTAAACTGTGCGAAGGCAATCACGCCATCCACCGTTGTCCCTTCTTCGACGAAGCTAAAAGGGTTTTGGATGATCATCCGGTTTCACCGTTACGACTTCCTCTTGGATATAAAAAACTCTTGCCGAGTCCTTCGTTAGTTGAGAATCCAGCTGGTCCGCTCAAGTGGTCAGCTGAAACGCCGGTCATTGAAGATGAACCAGCTGAATCCATACCCGACGAAAGTCAAAAGGTCGAGGCGGCAGTTGACCCGGTCTTGCCTTCAGAGGTTTTATCATCGAATGATACAGTCACTGAAGAGGATAAAGATGACACCATCCAAATTCTCTTCATCAACACAGACTCCAACGAACACGGGGGCAATCCACCCATTCCTTTATCGCAGGAAGGAAGTTCGTCAAAGCAATACCCGGCCGTCTACTCGGTCCCACCACCAAGAAACCTAGTTGTCTCCTTCGACTGGAACCAACTAGGCAGACCCCATTTGCCAGCAAGCATACCATTCAGAATTATCGTCCAAATATACAGAATGGTCATGGCTGGCACCATCATTGATGAGGGGGCATCTGTGAGTATCCTTTCCTCTATTGCTTGGAAAGCGCTTGGTTCGCCAGCGCTTTTGTCTGAAATGAGAAATCTGATAGGCTTTGATAAAGGAACCAGTCGACCTTTAGGGATCCTCCCCAATGTGCTCATAACATTGAAAGGGAAGACCGTTCAAATGAACGTGATGGTTGTTCAAGGACCCTTGGATTATAACCTACTCCTTGGATGAGACTATATATATTGCATGGGAGCCATCGTCTCCTCACTCTTTAGAGTAATGTGTTTTCCACACGAAGGAAGAGTGGTCAAGCTCGTGGACCAACTTTCATTTCCCGGATCATGCATCGCAAATAGTCATATACCATCCCTAAATGGTCTCTTCACGCAAGAAATGTCTCAACCTATGGTCCGTCCTCCCGATGAGCGCGAGTAATTCGGAGGGATATGACTGAAACCCAGGGGGCATGCATCCTGGTCTGCTTCGGCAGGAAAACTTTGGGTATAGGGTAGGTTTCCGCGGGAGAATATGACTAGTCTGTACCCCGTCCGTCTTGGAAGAGGGGTTGTTCTACAATAATATTCTTTTGTGAAAGTTATGTGTTTGGTGCTCGTTGTCACTCACCTTTGTTTATCTCGGTAGACATCACCGAAGAAGTGTTTTGTTTGCTCTGTGAATAGAACAATCTTTGGGTAACCTGAAAGAGATAGGCCTCTCTCATTAAAACAAATGTTTTAACGGACTAAAGAAGGGGTAACCTCGAAATCGTACTTTATACCTGGGGGCATGCAAGCCTTTTGGAGTGCAAGCAAGGAGCGGCTATTTATTTTTTAAATTTTTAGGTCCTCCCTTTAAACCTGTAGGTCTAACCCTTTAAACTCGTAGGATTAGTCGTTTCCGAACTTGCATAACGAAAGGATGCAGGGCATAGCTTTGTAAGGCGCAAGATCCATAAAAATGGAATCTTACATGAGACATTCTTATCATATGACTGGATTATCGAGCAGTTTTAGCACATAGTTCATGCTCGTTAAAAAATAAACATAAGATCGAGCAAGTGTTTCAACCCGCGTTTAAGCTCGTTAAAAAATGAACTATCCTCCGGTAAATAACCACCGTGAATGTAACATTATCAGCCATTAAAGCCTTGGTTGTGTTTGCACCATCACCTCCACTTTTCCATTGGCCGATCATTCACCTCCATTTGATTGTTTACCCATTTTGAGGAACAGCTGCGAAGAGTGATTTCACTAGCCATCCTTGTGACACTGCCGTGCTTGGAAAATTCCAACCCTTACCTGGAATCAGCTGCTACCCATTTTATCACTCGTTCCTCAAAAGACGAGTCTTCTTTAAGCTCTTTTCATTTGACTCGTAAAATATGAAAATATTGCTGAGTTTTGGCCTTCCAGCTCGTTAAAGTGACCGGAAGAGCTATCCCTCCTCTAGATTTTAATATTTTTGGACCTGAGGGATTATTGCACAAAAAGATCGAGTGCTTGTTTTGTTCGGCTCGTTAAAACTATCGAAAATTCATCCCTTCTGTATTGTTTTATACTTTTTCGGACCTAAGGGATTAGATGACGAAAAAGGACTTTCGGAGTTAACTTTACGTACCTTTTCAGACTCTCTAAAAATGAAAAGGACCGAGTTATCTTTGTCGTTAGACTCGTTAAAAGCATTAATAGCGACAAACTTGTCTTTAGACGAGAACGAGTTTCACTATCGCTAGGCTCGTTAAAACATAGCGATGGGTTTGCCCGAAGGGCAAATTATAGAACAAGCATATGTTATCCTCCTCAAGCTTGACAAAAATAAAGAGGTACTAGTCAGCAATGACTGGGGAAAAATTGGGAAGAAACTCAAAGAACTTTATTGGTAGCAAGTCGCTCTTGAACATGACACTTCCACTTCGTTCCTGAGTCGCGTTGGGTTGTTTCATTCACCGGTCACATCACCATGGTCTCGCCATACCATCCACCTTTGGGGTAAATCCTACCAATCCGTCACACAAGTGTCACCGATATGCTCAAGAGAAGTCATCCAGAGAAGTCAACCGTGTCCCATCCACTACCATACATTATACTTCATTTTTCATGACCGCCACCCTGAACCATATATCATCAGATCGTTTTCACCTCCACAAAATCATTTGCTCCGTTCCGTGTCACTGATGTGGGATACATCAAGGCCCTCCTTTGACAGATCGCTTCTTGTCGACATCAGCTCATTATCCAAGAAGTTGATCTAGGAACACCCCCTTCAGTACTTTGAAGCTTGCATGCCTCAATGGCAAGTTTCTCACTTCCGGCGATAGGTATACATCAATGACCTTCGACCGAAAGATTTTGCATGGTGTTCGATGCCAAGTCCTTTATTCACACCACGTGAATTGTACTGCAGTACCTTGAGGGTCATTATCATTATCGGTGATTCCTCTCGCGCTTGTTAACAATTTACATCATTGACTGGTAATCAAGCGATGTCTTTCCATGTTCGGCTTCAAAACATTTCTCACATGGATCGACTTGTACTTAGAGTGAAGATCGGACGATATTGAAGAACCCGGATCTAGTTTCATCCATCTGGGCTACGATATATATTCAAGAAAAATAAAGACATTGACATGTACAACATTGCAGCACAGACAATCATCCTACCAAAGGGATGATGATTTCAGCAGGATCATCAGTCTACCATCAGTCAGCACATACTGTACTATGTAACATAAAATGAATTTATAAAGCTGAGCATGGGAATGCCCGCCTCCACTAGATCATGAAAACAAAATGAAAAATAATGTATTGTATTGTCTCTTATTACAGGTCTCCTCCCAGCATTGAACGAACTTTGAATCCTCCTAATAAAGCATTTCACCCGATAAACGGCCTCATACTTTAGGGGGCAACTGTTATAGACATTTTTGTGCCTTACAGCTATAAGCATGAAATGTCCATAATCCAAGGGATCCAAAGTCCCTAAATATGTTGTTATAGCTCCTAAAGGAACAAGGTCAACCAATGACAGCTTCTCCCAGAAGTTCTCCACCAAAAACCACTCAGAAACAGTCAATTCAGGATCAATTCAAATGCTCTACTAGCTGCCTGCGTTGCAAAGCACCCAAATGCACTGGCTAGGTGCGTTGCAACGCACTTGGATACACTACCAAGGTGCACTGAGCGGGAAATGACAAGTGGCAGAGTCATTCAACGAGGTGGAGAGACCATGGAAGCTTCCAGAATCTTCTCCAATGACACTTGCCTCATTGAATTCGACCAAGTGATGAGTAAGAGGCCCTCAGTCTCCAAGTGGAAGCAAGAACTGACAGAGAGAAGCCACAAGTCAAAACATAAGCTGACCCATCCTCTCTGCTTACATCTATATATGGATCCCTCATCCCAGAGATCCGGAGGCTGGAATTTGGTACTTTGCAGAGAATTGCTGTTGGTTTGAGATTGAGATTAGTACATTGGGTGATTTATGCTTTGTTGGAGGAGAGGAAGGGATTCCTTTGCTGGGAGGTAGATGCTGGATCGGAACTCACTTGGTTGTATCTCCTCTTGGACTTTCTTATTCTATCAATAAACTATTTGAGTTTCTCCTACATGCTGTGTATCAATGATGTTTTGTTATATTTGCATGTTTACCTTAATCTGATCTTGAGCTTTTTATGAATGTATATCTATATCTTCGTGTAGTTTCTCTCTCTTGTGATCTTGCAGGAATTCGGTGAAGCTGGGCCGGTAAGGGAGCAGGGAGCTGGGAGCTATTGAAGAGAGGAGCGATTGGATCAACAAACTAGCGGAAGACACAGGTTAGTTACATCCTTCCTCCTCATTTACATTTCATAAAGAAGAAATACTCAAGTAGTTTTTCTTGTTTGTTGCTAAGGCACTATCACACCTTAGAGTGGGATAGGGGCATTCCGAATGGATACTTTTCCCAACAACAGAGTCTCATTGTTCTTTTTACTTCTTAAGCTATATTTTTTGTGTACCTCATATATAGCTAACTCATATCCCTATTTAAAATCAAAAGATTCACTAGATTCTAACTGCAACTACTACAACATATATAATTCCTATTCTTCTTGAGTAAGAAAAACAATGTCTTCATCTTTGGTTTCTAGTAAGTTCATCTGGGTATCATCCTCTTATTCTTGGGTTTGTGAATCCTCAACATAGATCTCTTGGAAAGGGGGCCTAATCTGTTGATCTGGTGTAGTGTTTTTTTCAGTGTTAGGGTTCTTCCTAAAATTGGGGTTTCTTATTGGGGGTGGTTGTTGATTTTCCCATTGATTTTTCCTCTCCATGTTTTCTAATCTATCCATTATTCTCTCTAAACTCTTAGCTAAAATATCTACCTTTCCATTAGAAGTGGAAGTTTCTTCTTTAAATACAACTTTCTTTTCATTTCTCATTCGGGCTTTCTTGGCTAATTGGTTGGCCTCTACACTAACAACATTGCCTTGCATTTGTTCCAATGTTTTAGGGTTTCTTTCCCTTAATTGGTATGGCATGTTAGCGAAAAAACCATCAAGGAATTTAATTAACGATAGGTCAGGTGGAGGCTTAATATTGGTTGGAATTGCATTGTAGATACTATTGAACGTAGTGCAATAGTCTTGAACTGACTCATTAGGAGCTCTTCTAATGTTTTCATATTCAGAAAGTATTTGCAATGGGTTTTTCTTTCTCTCCCATCTATCAATGAATAATCTATGAAAATTAGGTAAGTCTGCAATATGGTTGGTAGGAAAGGCTTTGAACCATTTCTTGGCATCCCCAATTAAAGTTTGGGAAAACAACCTCATTTGGACATCTGCTTCATCTATCTCATGCAACTCAAAAAAGTCAAACATCTTGTTTACATGCTGCTGGGAAGTGTACTGACCAGTAGCATCAAACAAAAATATTTTACTCTGATAATTTGCGCGCATGGAATGGAGTTGTGCAGGTAAAACTAGAGGTGCATATCGGTTTGCCATTGATGTGATTCTTGCTTAACTACGGGGTAAAGTTTGGTGCTTGAGGAAGAACCTAAACTGGATGGAGGTAAACTAGATGATGGTGAGGATGGCTTATTAATAAATTTTTTAGGTGATTGGACTGATGTAGATACAATTGGTGAGGTGGTAGTAAAAGAAGGTGTATTTACAATGAGTGAAGTTTGTGTAGAAACTTCAGTGGCAACAGTAGTAAGGGAAGATAATTCAACAGATTGTTGAAGGTAAGAATCACCTACATTGCTTATTGATTTAGAGGCCCAAGCTTCTATCTTGTCAAAAGTCTCAATGACAAATTTATCTAAATCTGAACGAATAATCCTTTTTGATTCATTGAGTTGAACAAACTCAGGGTCTAAGACTGTTTCATGGATAGCATTCTCATATTTACTTCTAAATAATGAGAGGTCAAATGAAAAATCAAAAGGGATTTCCTCTAATGTTAACAACTCCTTAGGGAGTGAATTGGCTCTGATTAACCAGCTACTACTGGCTTCATTTTCTGCTGCTTTTGGTTTTCTTAGAATTCTGTCTAGGTCATCAACTATAGTTGTAGGGTTTGGATCTGGGTTTGCCCTGGTATAGTGAATCTTCTTGGGAGCCAGAATTTTAACTTTCTTAACTATTTTTATGATATTTTTCAAGATTAACTTCATAACATGACTTTAAGGGGCTTAAGATGAAATTTGAAGTTTCCTTAAAGTTTTATGAGACTGAGGATCGAAGTCCCCAGTATGTTCGCCAGAAATGTTATCACTCTAATATTTCTTTTGAAGTTAAAGAAGAAAGAAAATTCAAAGGTAACCACAAACCACTTTTGGAGATAAGGACCTAGCCTTCCTAATGCTCAGAGAGGGCTCTCTCTTTATAATTTAACTTTGTTTTAGTTAAGATGATTTTAGGCTAGTTATTGTTTGCACTTGGGTTTTGGTTTGAAATTGGATGGTGGGATCACTTTACTTAGATGCACACAGGTTTTCTTTTACCTTTGGGTTATGGAGTCAAATGTTAGAAAAACAAGACTGGATTCAGTTCTAAAAACAGTGTCTAAAGGGAAAGATAGATGAGTTACTGCATATCTCAAAGGCTAAATGGTGAAATGATTTCAAATAGGATCCAGGGAGCAATTAAGGGTTCCCTATGCCGGACTCTAGATGGAATGAAAGAAAGTCAACCGAGATGGGAGAACAATTAAGGGTTCTCAAATCTAGGTATTGGAGGAAAACATGTAAATGACTAATTGTGCAAAACAGAGTGTACTTAAACAATTTCTGAGTGATATCTCTAGTTAATTCATTCATATTTAGATACATTTAAGATTATGAAACACATAAGAAGGTAACAAGATCATACAAAGAAGATACTTCACTACAAATAGCTCATCTCATGAATCTTGTAGCGAAATGCTTTTATTACTTGCTCCAGTCTGTTGACTTGAAAATGGTACAATCACCCTTAGGTTTTCAAATCAAAATAACTCTACAAATGTAAAATAATCCACCATAATACTTTGAATTATGAAGTATTTATACAAAAGAAATTACAAAATATCTCAAACTACATTGGGAACTAAGCTAGGAAAAAGAAATATCTTCGTGCAAGAAGATAGAGACAACTATTCAACTATAACTTTTTCTCCATGTTATTTAGGTTCCGCTGGCTTTGATCTTTGATCTTTTGCCCTTTATGATGGTTGGTTGTTTGGTATTCATGCTGGATGTTTTGTTTTACTTTAACCTTTCATCTAATACTCTTTCATCTCATACACTTTAACCTTGTTGCCCTGTCAATATCCTTTTACTTTGTTGTTTTACTTTTTACTGTACATTTATATTTTACTGTGTATTTATTACAATAAATCATTCAGTTTTTCCCATATTTCCTCATCTGGTAATTGGTTATTGAGCATTTTTCTATATATTTCATCTACCTCTGTATATTTGGCAAAAGTAGGATTATTAATAAACAAGTGTTTTACCTCATGCTAGAGGTAAAACAAGTTTTCGAAAGTTTGATACAACATTTTTCCTATTGGTAAGCCCTTCATGGATGAAGTGATTACCTATTCTTCAGCCACTTCCCTGATCTTCTTATTATAATCCTCATGTGTCATTAACTTATCATTTGTTACTAAGGGATTAGGTAATCCCTTTTCCTTCAAAAGTTCAAACTTAGCCATGAACCTGTCAATGGCTAGTTTCATGTTTTGACACTTATCTTCTAAATTCAACATCAAAGTTCTCCTAGTGAGGACTTTTCTGACTTCCAAAATTGTACTTGTCCTATCAGGTATCTCCAGTTCTTGCAACTTATACTTATTCTTGGAGTTGAGGAAGTGGATGATTCTTGCTGCTTCCTCTGACATGTCTCCAAGTTCTATTTTAACCCTTTCAATGGCTTCTGTAGCTTGCTTTATTAAATCAATCTGTTTAAAAATGACCTGGATAGATAGCCAAATATCATTGACAGAGTCAATGATATTGGCCCACAGTTTCTCCTTAGCCTTACCTATAGGTTCATTGAGTGTCAGTTCTTTCTCCAGGATTTTTATTCTTTCATTTATCCTTATAGAATTTTATTGTTCTTCTTTATGTATGATCTAGGCAAGTATGCAATCTGTATCCAAGCTGGTGAATTTCTCCTTTAGTCTGTTCATCTCAGTGGTTTGAATGGACATTTCTTCCATTGATTTGACTAGTCTGTTTGCTTCATCACTTGTGGAGGGTGTTGTTGTTGATTGTGTTGCTGATGTAGTCGGTGCAGATGTCGGTAGTACAGTGGCCATTGGAGCAATGGGAGCTAATGATATTGCCAAAGTAGAAGGTATAATTGTGGTCACTATTGGAATGACAATTGCAGGAGCATTATCAATACTAGCTTTTTTGAGTTGAATCAAGCTATCCAACTCCTTATCCATCTCCTTTAACTGGTCATTCAGTTGTAGCACCAAGTCCATCATTTCCTCATGATTGGTCTATCTTTCCAGGACTTCCTTTGTTTGTGGGTGCTATAAATGAGGCAACTTGAGTTGTTTCTTGAGGGCTACTATGTTCTCATTCTTCTTTTTGATCAGTTTCTCTGTGGCCTTAATATCACTTGCGTCATGGCCCAATTCAATGACCAAGTCCTCCAAGGACTTTATCCTGGTGTCTTTAGCCTATGAAGAGTCCCTCTCCAATTTGTATTGAGTTGTCACATTGTCCAATGAATCCTGCAGCTTGTAAGCATCCATGGCCTTTGATGTGAGGGTGGAGTAGATCATTTCTCCAGCCTACTTGTGAAACTCTATATGATCAATGGGATGAACATCCCTAGAAAAGACCTCAAAATTAGTTTTCTTGTAATTTGCTGAGGTCTTCGGTTGCTGTACAATGGGCTGCAAAAATGAGACTTGCATTTTTCCTTCTTTGATGTCAAAGGATGACATCAGTCTGGTTTAGTTTGGTGGTGTAAGCTTGAGGTACTTGGCATATGTTTCTTCTTTCGATTTTTCATTCCTCATTTTTATCTCTTTGAATCTATCTTTGATATCCTTTTCCTTTTCAGCTGACCTGACATAGGAAAAGATCTCCATACTCTACTATCTATCCATCATCTCTGTGTTGGAGGTTGATGGTTGTTGTCTTTCCTCTTATGCAACTACTTCTTTACTTCTCTTCCCCATTGCCTCAGTGTTAGTTATTTCCTCTGATGCAATGTTATCCTCTTGTTCAGACATAGTGTTCAACTTGGGCCTCTTTCTTGGCTCAAACAACTCTTCAGTAGTCTCCATGGTAGAGCTAGATGCCTCCTCCCTGTTCCTCTTAGGATTCTTCTCTTCATTGGCTGGGGTCTATATGACAGGAGGAATGTTCATTGGCTCCCCTTGTTCTGGAACTTACAGGAAAGAGTTGTGATCAAATTGTATTTCCAAATCAATGAGTGTGTTATCTACATCCACAATGGTGTTGTCCATGTCAATCAAGGTGTTCTCCACCCACTCATCCTAGTTAGCAAACTGTTCAATGTCAGGCCTTGGGTGGTGGATGTATGCTCCCAACTTGACCTTGAGTCTGAGCTTGTTTATGACCCCATGAGGGTCATAGTGCCACATGAAATTGTTTCTGAATTTCATTTGTTGAAGTAACCTGTTAGCCTCTGGTCCAGCCTCTCTATTGTTGCAAATGAATGGGCCCATTTGGTTTTTCACTTTGAACTGGGTTTTCTTCCTATAAGCTAGGAAGTGGACTTCATCAGAGCTAATGATTTGTATGAAGTATTCTAGAGCAAATATCCTCATAGGGAGGTATTTGGGAAACTTATAGGGGGCTAGCTCACAACCATAAATTCTGATCTCAGTGTGGTTTATGGTACAAGTGCCAATCTCCCACCTTGTTGTTCTTGGCCAATGCAGTACTCTCTTGATTTCTGGGTTGATTCTAGGCTGAGTATTAGAAGTCATCATGTTCATGACTGGGTACACAAAGGAGTCTATGAAGTCTTTGTAGGTGAATTCTGTGGAAAACTTGTGGACCAAGGGTGTCAAATAGATGATTGATCTCTTATTTCCCTTAGTATCCAGCTTCTGGATGCTCAAGGGGAACTTATCTGCCTGGTAATACAAGAACATATGAAACAACCTGAAGAGTATTTGAAAACTCTTTCAGTGGGCATTCTAGTGAATTGTTCATGCATTCTATCTGCAATGAACTAGGCATAATCAAACATGATATATGGAGGCTTTCTTGGAGTGAAAATGGATAGAAAGGCCATAATGACCTCATCCACATGTTCATCTAATGTGTATCCTAGGATGCATGAGATCATGGTGATTATGCGCCTTCCAGTCTCTGAAAAAATATTGGAAGGCATAAGGTGGAATGTCTGTAGAAGTATGGCGTTCCTCAATGATGAAATTTTGGAAAAAAATTTTGATCTTGACTAGGTCTAGTGTGATGTACAAGTCTAATAGGTTTCCAATGAACAAAGGGGTCAGATTAGGACTAGGATGGATTTGCAGCATCTGGTTGATAGATTCAGCAGTAGTGGTGAATAATAACTCATGGTTTGGTGCCACAATAGCCCTTTGGCATGGAATATAATAGGCATGACAAAAATGTACAATTTCTAGGAATGGGTGAACTTCTGGGAATGTATACTTAGGAAAATTAGATTCCCGAAGGCTAATGTCATCAGCATGGTTTAGGAACCTATCCTTACTCCAACAGTGGATTCTCAGAAGGTGGCCTGGAGTAGCACTGTCTTTAATTTGGAAATCCTTGTCTACTAGGGCCAAATGGTCAATGTCCAGGTGAGGGGTTGATATAGGTCTAACATCCAGAGAGGTTTGGGCAGCCATATTTGTGATAAAATATTGGAATTGGGCTTATACAGCTTGTGGAAATGAAGTATTGACAACTCTGGTACAGGGATAGGGTAATGGAAATTTTGCAAGATAGGGGTTTTGGTATTTGACGGGAAATACTTTCAATTCAATGAACATTAATTAAATTCAATTACTTTAATGTTTGAATTTATTGTATACCTTTGAATTTGAGAGGGTTGTCTGTGGTTTGTTGTCAAATACCTGGAGTTTGAGGTTCAGACTGCAAATTGGTTTTGATGGCGGCTGTAGAGGGTTCTATGGCTTCAGTTGCACACTCGAGGGCTGAACTGGGCTTCCAGAGCATGTTCAAGAGGCAATTGGTGGTCAGAATTGGTTGCAAAAGCTCGAGGGGCATGGGAAAGCTTAAGACACTTTCGCAGAGAAAACGAGCTAAAAAGGTTAAAATGGGGGTCTACGATATTTTAATGAGCAGCGGTTAAAAATTGGCGCGGAAACTCATTTAGTGAATAGTGATGGTTTTTTCTTTCAGCAAGGAAGCAGTTTAGGGAGCCATCACACTGCTTTTGACCGATGGGTGGTATTTTCCTAAGAGCACATGAATTAACTTGGTGTTGCTACATAACCCAATGGGGCCCGAAAAATACCGCCCATAGCGTGTGCTCTTAGGCTGATAAAGGTCGAGAGATGAATGGGCGCGATATGGGCGAGGGCTGTAGGATCTAGGGGTGTAAGATCCAATAGCCACCGCATGACGAAGTTGCATGGCGAGAAATAGGGTAGATATTAGCGGGGTCCATGGGTTAATTTCACTCAAGTATAATTTAATAATGGACAATTGTGGGGTTAAAATGTAATGCGGGTTTATGAAGTGGGGCCAAGGTTTTGTCGGGAACATGATATTGTAGCGGAGTTAATAAAGTAATGCGGGGGGGGGGGATAATAGTTAGGATAAGAGGTTTTAGTGGGTTTTTTGGGGTTTTTAGGAAAATTAATCAAGGGAAAGTGATTTTTTGCATGGGAAAGGGTTTCACACTAGGGAAAAAAGGGTTCTTGTGTATGGGAATGAGTTTGGAGGGTATTTTGCTAGCAAATTGTGTGAAACCAAGGGGTAGGAGTCAAAATGAAGGAAAAGGGGCTTGCATAAGAAATGAAGGGGTACAAGGGGAAGTTAGTAAGTATGTAGTGAGGGGTAAAATGGAATGGGGGGAAGTTAACCAATTGAATTTATGAGCATCCTTTTTCTTTGATAACTGATCCTGCACATTGAAACATGATTAAGCATGACGAATGTGCTTATGCCTCAAATAGCTTGTATTTCTAAAACCTTTCTTCTACTTACCCTTTTACTTACCCTAACATTTTTTCTCCACTTTGTTGGGTTCATTTAAGCTAGCAAACCCTTTCTTTTCTTTTTCTTTTGAAAAGTAAACTATCTACTTCTAACCTTATATCTTCCAAGGGCTCAGATTAAACTAATGAGCTCCTTTTATTTCTCTACCTATATTCTAATATTCCAAGATTAAACTATTTGGCTAGGTCTTTATTCTCTGACTATAAACATAAAATTCAAAGCATGAAGTAGTCAAGATTAAATAGTTTGACTATCATGGTTTGTGGCATGTATGACAAGCTACACACAACCATTATTTCAGATAGTAAAGTAAAAGTAGTGGCACTTGGGTTTGCACACTTTCATGATCTGTTTTTGTTTGGGGTTCATCCTTTTTCATTTTTTTGATATTTTCTTATTCTTTTTGTCCTTTGATATTTATTTTAGGACATACCCTCTTTACATTTTTAATTTTAATATGGAAAAAATTTGCAGAAAGCAAAGGTATGTACAATATTACAAGGCTTAACCTCAGCCAATTCAAAATTATGAATCCTATCACTATAGGACTCTAACAGGCCCTAACCCAAGAGCTTTAGCCGTCTGAGTCAACTTAGTGTTGGATCAAGTAAATTCCCATTCTCATTATCTTATCAAAAAATTGCATAACAATGTTTTGCACAATCCTTCAACTCGAAAATGCTTAGTTCTCTCTTACATAAAAAATCTAAATCCAAATGAAGCTCTGGGCCTCCTTATTTATACAACTGAAGTCTCCAACAAATTCCTTAAATCTAGGGAGGCTTGACTCCCAAACTCAAGATGAACTGCTTCTTAACTATCACTAGCTCAGCTGCCAATGATCTCCATGACTCGGCTGCCTGCAACTCCGAGATAGTGTGATTTGATTGATGGATATTCGAAGGAGTGAGGATTTAATGAGGAATATCCATCTCCTATAATCTCTCCTTCTTGTCTCATTCGAGTTCCTGCATATTAATCGGCCAAAATTTTCATGATTTTCTCCCAAAAACCTGCAATCAATGCACATTAGACCACTAGACATAACATCTTATTTTTACTCATCTAATTAAGCAAAATATAAGTAAAAAATGTAAGGAATTATGAGAAGAGTTTATTTTAGTAAACTTGGAGGTGTATTAAGGTCCATATAGTTACCCAATGATAAGGCTCATCATCACACCCCTATTGAATGTGTTTCTCATCCTTTGAGCAACTTAATATTTGCCCATGTCCTTAATTGCTCTGGTGGCCTCCCTGACATCCCATGCTTCTACTGTAGTTTCCTCTTCCTGTGAATAACATACTTCCTTCCCCTCTATCTATTCCCACTACTTTCTTTATTCTTATTCTTTTCTTCCTTCCAAAATTCCTAAGAGAAGTGGTGGAATAGGTCTCAAGCCAATCCAATTGACTTTGAGTCTTTGTAGAGCCTCCTTATACATGGGCGTTCTATTTAGTGCCTCTCTCATTCTACGAGGAGAATGGTATTCTCTAATTTTTATGTTCTATTTATAGCCTCTCTCATTCTATGAGGAGAATGGTATTCTCTAATTTTTAGGCTGTAAGACAAGGTGTTCCACCTCCTTTAGCAAGCTTGCATGCTGTCATATCCTAGTAATCTGAACATGTCTTCAAAGTTTGTGACTGTTTGTTCTTGTGCAGCAAGGTACCTAGGTGCAAGCTTAGGATCATTTGCAATGGTATTGTGGGTTTTGATGACAACCATTAGGTTAGTTTTTTCATCTCTGATCATAAGGGGTTTTATCTCTTATCTTTCCATTACCCTTTTCATCTCTGTAGCTATTTCCTCCTCATGATTCACCCATGATGATAAGGCCATCAATTGCAAGTCTCCTAGTTTTGAATTTGGATCCCACACATTCAAATTTGTCAAGGCCAAGTTGTGTAGGTAAAAATCAAAGCTTTTTTCTCTATCTTCCAAGGTGATTTGATCACAGAGATCAATGAATTATCTATAGTCTTGGAAGAGCATAGTGCCTCTCTGTGCTAAAGTATTGATTTCTCATTGTAGCCATTGTTCCTTCAGATACAAGGCATAAGACTTTGTTTCCATCCTACACTGGATTGCCTCTAAGGATAAACTAACCATAGTCTCCAACTAGATTTCCATTTCTTGTAGTTGTCCCCTGAGCCATGCATTCTATGTTTCTAACTAAGATTTCATCATTGCCTCTCTATCCTTTATGTTGCTCAGTTCTCTACCCATCTCCTTCAATTTCTCCTCCATGTGGCCTACATCCTCCACTCACTTTGATTTGGCAATTTGCATCCACCTGTGTGTCCTTGCCCTCTCTTTTTCCAGTTCAAAGAATAAGGGGATGGAAAACTTCTATGGGATTACCATACCTCGTTCAATGAACCTATAGTGGGAGTTGAGGTTGGGTTGTGGACTAGGTTCTCTCAATTTTGGGTCTTCTTTCTTTGTTTCTTGCTGTGTGATACATTCTTGGTCCATTTTATGTGTTTCCTATAGGTTTAATAGAGTTTCCTGTAGGATGGCCTCTTCTTCCTGTAGGTTTGTTTGTGTCTCCTGTAGGAGACCTTTTCCCTTTGATGAGGTTGACCTTGTGATAGGTCTCCTAACATAAGTGATGGGAGATTTTGGAGAGGCTTGTTTTGATGATCCTACCCCTTTATTTTTCTCTAGAGGAGCTACCTTTTCTTGCCACTTTGGTGAATCTTCAATGAAAATTGGAGTTTTGGTGGGGGTTTGAGGTATTCCTTTCCTAATCCTCTTGATCTTTCTTGTCCTTAAGTATAGTGGGGTTTGTCTTTGCCTCTTCCCTTTTGACTTGATAGGTGTAGTTAGGGCAGTAAGAGCAGTTGCTGCCTCTTTCTCAGTGGGTTCTAGAGATACAATTGGTGATTATTTCCCTTCTTTACCTTGAAATGTAGACCTTTGTTCTTCCTTCTGTTATGTTTCCTCTTTTCCACTCTCCTTCTCATTCTTTTCTTCCTCTTCCTCTTCTTCCTCCATTTCCTCACTCTGCTCATCTGTCTCTTCTTTTGTTCCTTCTTTTGTCTCTTCTTCATTCTCCTCCTCTTTATCTTCACATTTTCCTCCTCTGTTTCTTCCTCTTTTTCCTTCTTTGTTTCTTCTTCATTTTCCTCTTTTGTTTCTTATCCCCTCTCACTAGTAGTGGGGATTTTGTCATATTCGAGAGCTTGAATTGCTCCTCCTTCCTCCATGTCTCTGAAGGTTGTCCATGTAATAGGGAGTATTAGGTTTTGTAGAACATCTTCTAGGATGAGTTTGATCAACCCATGATGGGCTAGTTGTTGGTGTTTCCCTCGTGCACTTTGATGCTCATGTCTATCATTGATTGAAGAAGAAAGTTGATATACTCAATCTATTTTGAGGAGGTGTGTTTTCTCCAAATCTTATTTCTTGGAGGAGTCTAAAGTGGTATCCATACACCACATTGTATCTCCCTTCACATGATATGTATTTAATGAGGTGGTAACTAACTTCATTCCAAGGGTATGGAATGCTTTCCCTTCTAACCCCATTTTTGTTTTCCATTGGCTCCTCCCCTTGCAAAAATAATTTCTTTGTTATATAGGAAAATGACCTCCTCATCAGCTTAGAGGAGAAAGATATGATGACTAAAGGACTGACCAAGTTCACATACCAAGTTCTCAAGCTAACGTTGTCTAAACACTAGCAACTTGCTTTATAAAGCTTCCTAGCAAGGCTAAGGGTGTGTTAATTCCCAAAGTAATTATGTTTGTTACCTTAGGAAGATCTTTAGTAAACCCTAATGATTTTATATGGGTCAAGAGAACGAGTTGATTATGAAATATCCCAAGTTTCTCTCCTATGTCAGCTCACAAAAGTAGGGAAACATCAGAACTCGACCTGTGTTGGGTAGCGGAGGACCCACGTAACAGTTTTGGGGCTTAAAGCCTCTAAGTTAGGGTAATAATATTGTAAATCTCCGAAATGCGTGAAGCGTGAAATGTAATTGGTCAAGTCAAAGGATTGTCTGCCCAGAAATAATATAGAATAATAGGAAGTAAGCTGACCTGCCCAGGGTCTGCAAACCATGGGAATGTATAAATAGAGCGAGGCTCTAAGGGTAGAAGGAAGTTCTTGTTTTTGGTTTGGATCTTGGTGTTATGGGTTTGTGAAGATAGTATTTTTTGCGTCTATAAGTCCGAGTCAAGGGTGTTGGTAGGTAGATAGAGGCTTTGCAACTGTGTGCGTAGAGGCCTGGTAGAGTTCGCAGCTATGTGCATGGACCCTTGTAGTTGAGTGCGCAGGGAGGATTTGGTTGTATTGGTGAAATATTTTAATAAAGATAAGTTGTTTCTAAAGTATCACAGATCTATTGTGTTATGATGTATGCATCTGTTATATGAGTTTATATCTTTTATAATTATGCGCATTGGGTTTTCTTGTTAAATGTTTACTTAAAGACTGTAATTAGAAGATCAGATCTATAATAATTTTATTAAGAAGAAAGTCTACCCGCGTGGATCTTCGTGAAAGCCCAATAATAATCCAGAGTAGCGCGAGGCCACAAAACGGTTTGCGACCCCTCCAGACAACATCAAGACATCCCAAGGGTGCGGAAACCTGGTTCCAACACCCTCCCCTGCTACCTAGGGTGAGACCTCAGTCCACTCTCCACGAACTGTTGCCAAAAGGGCCAGTAGCTGCGGGATTTGTTTGGCTAATAACTATGCTGAACTTGGGTCAGGCCCCAATAAGCCAACAACTTTTTTGGGGGAATTACTAATTCTTAATGGAGTATGCAAATGGGAAAGAGCACAAAGGCATGGAAACATCATTGCTTTTTCATAATGGAACTCATGAAGGACTTAGAAACCCTATCCTCACATGCTATATATGCAAGGCTGGGGCCATTGTGAAAGAGGTTGAACCATTTGAAAGGATTGCCTATTTGATTGTCGAGTAGAGTCTTAGACTAAGGCATCAGAAGAGGTTAAGAAGGGAGAGAGAGAGACGAGTTGTAGGGCTAAGGGAAGGTTGATGCAACTGATGGTTGTAATCACTCTTTCTACATCAATATAGAACTGCAATTGTGTTTTCCACTCCGAGATGTTGATAGTATGACTTTTTTGTACGTTTATTCAATATCATTGTCATGAGTGGCTCAGATACATGCAACTAGATATTTTTATATGTTCATGCATTGTTTATCAAGGTTTTATGCTGTGATGTTATGCTTGTATTTTCTATGTGTAGGTTTTGATCTGGAGTTGGCTCAAGGGTCTTCCACCTAGCTACATTGCACTCTCCAGCAACACTACACTAAGACTCGAGGTAATAATTCCTTCTCGATTTGATATCCATTTTTTAAGTATATATATGCATGCATCTTTGTGACAGTTGTAGCTAATCTGACTGTCTGCCAAGCATCCCAGGAAGATCCTTGAGGGTTTCTAAATCACCAAACACCCATACATTAATCCCTATAGCAGAATTGGTGACTTTGCTGGGGAATAAACTTAGTTCCAGGTTTTCCGAGAAAGGTCCTAGATCTCTCTTTCTTCCAGGCCTTCCTGTACTTCTTCATTCCCTTTCCAACCACTCAAGACTATACAACACCCTT
This sequence comes from Pinus tabuliformis, assembly GCA_031772625.1. Taxonomy (NCBI): domain Eukaryota; kingdom Viridiplantae; phylum Streptophyta; class Pinopsida; order Pinales; family Pinaceae; genus Pinus; species Pinus tabuliformis. Next base: position 774,239,404 of record CM062820.1, on the reverse strand, counting down.
CTCTCAATGCTCAACCATAGATCGGATCCCCACAACCTATTTATTTAGCCTTTTTCCTCAGTAACATTGTCTGCTAGTGTAAACATTACTTTATAAAGCACTGTGCCCCCACAAACAGTGCGTCAGTGCTGAAACTAACTCGCTGTAGCCTCTAGTACAGAGCGTTAGCCAACTATTTCTTGATAAACAACTAGCTCTCTGACCTCATGGGTTGGGAAATCTGCTTGTAGACTGATTAGGGATCTGCAGTTGCACTTGTTTGACTGATTTGTGTCTTGAACATTTTTTTTTTAAGAAAATAGCTTTACTTCTTATGTTTTTTTTTTCATTAAAGAAAATACAAATTTTTTATTGTTTTTTGCTTAGCTAGTTAGATCTGCATTATTTGGTTTCAATAGTTGTTAGTGAGCATTGAAGTTATGTCGGTTATGTTAGTGTTTTACTAAATAGGATGCATGGTATATATATTGATGTATGAATGACTCTCCCTTTGTAGAAGCATCTTATTCCTCAAAAGTGAAAATTTACATTAATTATTTTTGCATGATTTGAGTCAGAGTCCCATATAACTTCATACGTCAACACCCCTACTAAAGACTCTAACGAAGTACATTTAAAATCTACCTAATAAAATCAATCAACAACTCTTTTTAGAGTAAACACACATTAGTTCAGGTTAGGATCTTGGGATAGATAGTATGAGTTAACTGCCCAAGATCATACACCGAAACTAGTGTCATTAAAGAGAGAAATCCTTTTGCACTCATACTATCTAGGACCACTCCAGTAAAAGAGGAGATAAATACAAGACAACATCGGACTGTAAGTGAAGGTAGCCTGCCTCTTCTTACATCGCCTTTGGGTATTTTGTGTATCGAAGATCCCTTCGGGGATATCGGAGCTGAGTTGGGTACTCAGGTATCCTGCCAACATAACGTACTGTCTGCGACTATGTCCTCCTCGATAGTGTTTGTGATTTGAGGTATCCTTAGTGGCCATACTTTTAGGGATGAACACAAGGTGACTGGGGTAGGCTACCCTGGTACCTAACACAAACGAACCTACTCTGTCTTTGGTTTTTGAGAGGGTGCTCGTCTTCACAAGAGTACTTGGCCCCTTAATCTGAGGTTCAGGTGAAGCTCAAGAGTAATCGTAACTGTACATTTGGCCAACTCTCTCTATTATTCATCGTGATACTGGGTTTCATCTCCAGTGATTGGTGCTTATCAGACAGGGTCATTTCCCTCTGTTTATTAATTGATATCCTTAGTGTATTTTTTATTTTTTAAGTGCCAGAGTGTTATCACTGAGACTTTAATAAAAATCATTGTAAAACTTACTGATAAAATTTATCGGGTCACCATGGCTATATCTAGACCTCATCGTCAATCTAGATGGTTGTTAGGTCTTCCCCCACTCACTATGGAGGATCTGTCGAGCCCCAGTATACCAGATTCCCCATATTTGGGCAAACAGTCTCCAAGATCTAACACAAAATTAGTTTGGACATCCCAACATTCAAGCTTACCAAAAGATTTCTTTACTTAAGGATTCCTTCCTCCATACAATCCTTTGATCACGAATCCGTTGGGATCGCTCTTGATTCTTGTTACATTTGTACCTCCTTTGTCTTCCATTGGAACATTTCCACCCATCCCATCGATGACTAATGGGTCATGGGATTTTGTGGACACTTTTGGTCCACCACCACCTCCCCAGTCGACAGTCAGTACCACACCTCTGATGGTGAACCCTGCTATCCCATCTGTCCCAGGTTCAAACCCTATCGTGAAACCCACCACGAGTGGAACCTAGTACATTCCTAGTTCCGCCCTTTTTGTGTCAACCCCTAGACCTTTGACAAGTGATACATATAGAGCTCCTTATAATGATCAATATAGCATGGTTAGCATAGGTCCCTTAACCAACCCTATGGTTAGCATCCATTGTATATTTTTAACCCCCAAGTTCAGATACCTGGGGGCACAGTTCTCAATATGCATATACCAACCAAAATGTAATAGTTTCCCCTCCATTTGCAGGTTTGTAGGGTTAGTCATTGATTGACATGAACCCTCCCTATGTCAGTCAAGGGCCTATCGTTAGTTATGTGGTGAGTGAGAACCCTCAACAAGGTCCCAATCAATCCCTATGGGCACCCTAATCACAACCTCAAATGAGTCAAGGGGGAACTCCTTATCCTGGGGGCACTTCCAATCCCCAGTCTAACAACCCCTATGGAAACCCACAGTGAAATACTATACCCCAAGGCACTTACTATACCACACAACCTGTGTATAATATTGGAAACAACACGATGGGAGGACCGCAAGGATCCTCAAGTCATATGTCATCACTTTGGTTTGATTCAGAGGCATCAAACACCTTGCCTTTCTTAGCAATGCTTGATATCCACGACTTGTACAAACTCAAAAATGACCCCATCTATCACAACTTACTTTTGCCGCCAATCTCGCATAAAATACCGATAGACATCCTGAAGTTCAAAGGGAAACAAGGGGAGGATCCAGGTACACACATCACCACCTATCATTTATGGTGTGTTTCTAACTCCATGGTTGATGATAGTATTTGGCTATGGCTCATTCCTCGCACCCTTACTGGCAATGCATCCAAGTGGTACATTGTGTTACCACACACGTCAGATAATACCTTTGGTGCTTTAGCGATGGAATTATTAAAGCACTTCCATCTACCCATCCGCTATGAAACTACGACGAAACTCCTCACTTCATTACGTCAGGACACCACCACCGACATCTCTTATCATATACATGAATGGAGACGTAGGCAACAGCTAGTCAAAGTTCCCCTCCCATACTATCTAAAGATGTCGCCTTAGGTGGCGTGGTCATGGAAGACCAATCCATTCGTCGTGCCCAACACTTAGATTTTATATATTCACAGTGTGGCACTTTATACAACATCATTCCCAATGCCCCTCACAACTCCAATGCTCTTGCTACTCAACAACATGGAGCGCACGCGGATGGGATTATTAGTGCAACCTTCGAGGCTGTTGTAAAAAAACTCAGTGGTCACATTGCCCAGTTGTTAGTTGACCCCTCTACGAAATCAACTGCTCTTCCTACCACCATGATAAACTCTGTGGAGTCTACACAAAAACCTGGTGGTAAGAACAAGAAGAAGAAGAAAAAGACGTCTCCATCTGAAGAGTAGTCAACAAAGCAGTACAACCCAAAGAAGAAGGTTGTTTCACCTTCTAACGATGGAAAGGACAAACCCACCTAGTTCCCTTGTTAAATTTGTGCGGAAGACCACATGACATATCATTGTCTGTGTCTTCAAGAATGCACGGATTTCATCGCTAGAAAAGACACTGGCAAGACCCCTGCGGTCCTAAATAATCCTTTCCCCACTCAGCAACAGCAACACCTTGTTGCAAACCAACCCCAACCCCCACAAGGGGGAAACAACGGTTCACATCATCCTTCAGCTGGTGAAGGACCATCTACCATTTACACCTTTGAAATGGTAGATCTACAAACCAAAGCCAAATCTTATGGAGCTCCAGTCGCTAATGCTGAGGAAGCCTCCTCGAGTCAAAACCCACCGCCGCCTAACAATATTCATATCGAAAGGCTAGTTGCTGATCTTGTGATTCGCCCCCAAAAGGGGCACTTCATCGCACAACACATAATACATCTGCACGTGCTGCCCAAAACTACAGTATTGTAGAATATTTGGTGCAAGCAACATCTGCTATGTCAGTGCTCAAAGTATTACAAACCTGTCTAGCACAAAGGAAAGCTCTGCTTTCAACAATTGGTGGTATCGACCCACAAGATTCCATGCTTGCAATTTTTGACATGGACAAATGTAAACCTCCCCTTTCACACCAGATTTCATTTCAAGTGCAAATATTTTCAAAAGGGTGAGGAATACATAGAACTGTCATTGGCAAAGGTGCTTCAACCTGCGTCATGCCGGCTTGATGTTGGCTTGCTTTGGGTTCTCCAACCCTATCCCCGCCTTTGAATTCCCTTAAAGCTTTTGAAGGCTACACTTTCATCCCAAAAGGTTACCTAGCTAGCTACCCCATCACCTTAAATGGGAAAATGGTAATAGTGGACATCGAAGTCATAGATAGAAAGCTTGACTATAATCTATTCTTGGGCCATAGTTGGACTTACACCATGACTGCCATTGTGTCTACTATCTTCCGCATCATCTTATTTCCATTGGATGGAAAGATAGTCACAGTGGACCAGCTTTCCTTTTACACCCTTCATTATTCCTCGTTACCTAGCGGTTCTGTACCCTTAGTGGGTGGTGTACCTGACTCTTACATCAGTATTGGTACTGATCTATTGAAGAGATCTTCCCTGATGGGTTGTCTTCCTCTTTCACCGCCCGTGGTTCCACAGACGGTCAATATGGTTTCATCCATTCCTCACGAACTGACCGATCCTTGGATCATACCACCCCTTCAAACATTGACAGTTATGAAGAACAAATGTTGTTGTCACCAGCTGAATTGGCCTACCAGACCATTCAATCTACATCCGAATCTCTGATCACTTTGCTCATGACCAAAGATATCACCTCCTCCCCCATAACTGCTCCTTTCAATCTCCTCAATCAAGTCCTACCTTCGGATGAAGCTATTAGGGAGATCATGTGTTTAGAAGAGTGACCTTGGGAGGACTCTCACCATCGTGTTTCAATATCTGATTTAGACATAATGCCTCTTCAAATCCTATCATTTGACGCACCTGAAATCATTTCCTCACCTTATACGATTATCCAAACTTTGGACTCAGAGGAAACATGGGAAATATTTCAAAGACATTGCTCATTAATATTTTTGTCACGATAGGCATCATAGAAAACATCTAGGTTTGACTCCTGAGGAAATTTCAAGCTTCACCTTCCATTTTAAGAAATTTTGCGATGTGCTCGCTTGGTCTTACAAGGAAATGCCCGACATAGATCCGTCTATTGTCGAGCATGAGATCAAGATATATGACAATGCTAAACCTGTCTGCCAAAGGCTTCGACTAGTCCATCCCCGCAAAACGGAAGCCATCAAGACTGAGGTGGAAAATTTGGTATGTGCTAGTTTCATCTATCTCCTTCCCTTAACAGAATGGGTTTCCAATCTGGTTCCTATCAATAAGAAACAAGGAACCATTCACGTATGTGTCAACTATCGGGACTTGAACGTCGTGTGTTCGAAGGATAATTATCCAACATTGTTCATTGACCAAATCATCGACGATTGTGCTGGTTGCAAATCATTCTCATTCATGGATGGTTTCTTAGGTTACAACTAGATTGCCATAAAACCAAAATACGAGCACAAAATCGCCTTCATTTACCCATGGGGAATATTTTCCTATCAAAAACTCCCATTCGGTTTAAAGAATGTTAGAGCAACATTTCAAAGGGCCATGGACTACGCATTTCATGATATTAGACATATTGTTCAAGCTTACTTGGAATATCTTCAAGCCCATTCCAAGAAACAAGCACAACACCTAGATCATTTAAGAGCCATCTTTCTTAAGTGTCAGTTCTATAACATACGTATGAATCCACATAAATGTGTTTTATGAAACTTACTTGGATTCATTATCTCCAAGTATGTGATTAGGGTTGATCCCGATAAGGTGAAGTAATTACTCAATTTCCCGAACCACAATCCATTCTGTAGCTCCAACGTTTGTAGGGGAAAGCAAACTTCTTAAGACGGTTCATCATAAACTATGATGATCTAAAGAAAGGCTTTATGCACCTACTTAAGAAGGGAGTGTCATATCTATGGGATGATCAAGATCAATAATCATTTGATTGTTAGAGAAATATTATATATGATAGAGAAATGCAAGACATATAATATGCAGAAAAACACAAACACATAAAACTGGAGAGAGACAGATATACGTGGTTCACCCAGTTTGGGCTACGTCCACCCCAAATAGCCAGTCCTTCCTTTCTATTATCCAGCAAAATGAAGAGACACAACCTACAAAAGATCTGTTGTAATATCCTATGTTTTATCTCACAGTCTCACCTCTCTGTTTCTCACTTGGAGAATACACATCTATTACACAGCCTCAATACAATGCCCTTATACAAAGGGAGGGGTTTCCTTCTAGGGAAAAAAACCCTAAGCTAAACATAAGTTCTACCATCAGATCATCTGCCTATTGAACGGCCCAGATTGACTAGAAATTACTATACTTTTACAAGGCAATTTTACATCTGTTTTTAGCTTCGGGGGCGCTACCCCCGAAACCTCCGTCGGGGGACCACTGGCCCCCAGACCCCCCAACTAAGGGGGATCGGCCCCCCCGAACCCTCGTGGGGGGGACAAGTGCCCCCCACACCCCCCCACGTGAAGGGGTGTACAAATTTCCTAGGGTATACATCCAGTTGAAACAAATACCTCTAAATAATCATGCTCCACACCCAACAATCTCCCACTTGGAGAATGATTGTAGCAACTCCACCATTGCTTCATTTGCTGGACAATGACTCCTATTTTGGACCTGGCTATTTCTCATCTTCATCATCATCCTTGAAGACCGATTGAAACTGAGCATATTCTCAGTTTCTCCCTGGTTACAACTTTTGTTAGTATATCTGCAGGATTCTGGCTAGTGTGTATCTTTTCCAGCTTCAACTCTCCATCTTCCAACACTGATTGTATGAAATGGTACTTGAGTTGTATGTGTTTAGTCTTGGAATGAAATGTTGAGTTCTTTGCAAGATGAATGGCACTTTGGCTATCACTATATAACGTGCCCATATCATGCTTCTTACCTAATTCACCCATAAACCTTTGTAACCAAATCATTTATTTACTAGCCTCTCTAGCAGCAACATACTATGCTTCTGTTGTTGAAAGTGCAACAACACTTTGGATTTTTGAAACTCAACTGACAGCTGTTCCACATACATTAAATACATATCTTGTAGTGCTCCTCTTGTTATCTCTGTCACCTGCCATATCTACATCAACATATCCCTGTAGAGAAATATTTGAACCACCAAAGCATAATGTTTGATTTGTGGTACTTTTCAAATATATGAGAATCCATTTCACTGCCATCCAATGTTCCTTTCCTAGATTTTTCATGTACCTGCTTACAACTCCCACTGCATGTGCAATATCAGGCCTTGTGCAGATCATTGCATACATTAAGCTTCCAACTGCTGATGCATATGGAACTTTAGACATATAATCCATGTCTTCTTGGGTCTTTGGACACATTTTCTTACTAAGTTTGAAATGGCTAGCAAAAGGTGTACTAACTGGTTTTGCATTGTGCATATTAAATCTTTTCAACACCTTTTGTATGTACTCATTCTGATACAATGTTAATTTGCGATTTTTCCTGTCTCTAGTTATTCTCATACCAAGGATTTGTTTTGCAGCTCCTAAATCATTCATTGCAAATGAATTTGCCAATTTTCTTTTGAACACATTTATTTCCTGCATGTTAGACCCTGCAACAAGCATGTCATCTACATACAATAACAATATAATATAGCTACCATCATTTTTCTTTTTCATATAAACACAATGATCAGAGTGACATCTAGTATAACCTTTTTCAGACATACAGTTGTCAAATTTTAGATACCACTTCCTTGGAGCCTGTTTTAAGCCATACAAGCTCTTCTTCAACCTGCACACTAGTTTCTCCTTCCCTTTCACCTCATATCCTTGTGGTTGTTGCATATATATCTCTTCCTCCAAATCCCCATGGAGAAAGGTTGTCTTTCCATCTAACTGCTCAATATGAAAATATTCAACTGCTACTAGACTTAAAATAGTTCTGATTGAAGTCATTTTAACAACAAGAGAAAATATTTCATCAAAATCAATACCTTTCTTCTGTGCGAACCCCTTCACCACAAGTCTAACTTTGTACCTCTATTTTCCTCCATCTTCTTCCTTCAGCCTGTAAACCCATTTATTCTGCAATGTAGTTTTACCTGCAGGCAACCTGACTAAGTCCCAAGTCTGGTTACGCATTAAGGAGTCCATCTCTTCTTCCATGGGTAGCTCCCACTTCTTCCTGCTTTCAACCTACATTTCTTTTTCATAACATTCGGGTTCACCAAAATCAGTCAACAATAAATAATATAATGAAGGAGAGTATCGTTCATGGGGTATACTTATCCTAGTAGATCTTCTAACACCACTTTCAGGTGTTTGAGGTGCATATTGTTGTTGTGGTGGTTGTTGTTGTTGTGGTTGTTGATTATTATTATTTTCAGGCACCTTTACTTTTTCAGTGATTTCATCAAGAACTGTGTATTCCTTGTTTCTTTTTCTTGCTTCTTTTCCTGCAACTGATTCTTATACAATAACTTTTCATTGAATATTACATCTCTGCTCCTAATGATTTTGTGATTTTCATAATCATATAAGCGATAACCAAAATCATTAACACCATATCCAATAAAGGTACATTTCTTTGATTTTGCCTCAAGCTTTGTTCTATTTTCTTCATTAATATGGACAAAGGCCTCACAACCAAAAGGCTTTAAAAAAGAGTAGTTTACCTTTTTACCTGTCCATGCTTCCTCTGGAACACCACCATCCAAGGAAATTGAAGGCCCTCTGTTTATTAGATAAAAAACAGTATCTATAGCATCTGCCCAAAATTGTAAAGGCAATCCTGCATGCAATCTCATGCACCTTGCACGCTCCATGATTGTTCTGTTCATCCTTTCTGACACACCATTTTCTTATGGTGTTCTTAGAACTGTCTTCTCTCTGCGAATTCCATGCTCTGAACAGTACCTATCAAACTCTTTGCTGCAATATTCACCTCCATTGTCTGATCTGAGACACTTCAATTTCTTTCCTCTCTCAATCTCAACCAAAGCTTTCCATTTCTTGAAAGTATCAAATACATCAAATTTATTCTGAATACAGTAAATCCAAGTTTTTCTAGTTACATCATCAATAAAAGTAACATAATAACAAGAGCCACCAAGAGATGATACCTGAGCAAGTCCCCATACATCTATATGCACAAGCTCTAATTTTTCGCTCTTCTTTTCTTTCCCAACTCTAAGAAATTTGACTCTCTTCTGTTTTCCATAAATGCAATTCTCATAGAAGTCCAAATCAACATTCCTCAAACCTGGAAACAAATTCCTTGAGTGAAGGATCTTCATCCCCTTCTCACTCATGTGTCCGAGCCTATGATGCCATAATGCTGCATCTGCTCCTTTGGAAGTTAAAGCATTAACAGAGTTAGAAATACCATTGCATAAATACAATGTACCAACCTTTTCTCCTTTTTCTATTACTAGTGCTCCTTTGGTGACCTTCCAAGCTTTATCTGTGAAAGTTGTCACACAACCTTCATCGCTTAACTGCCCTGTTGAAATCAGATTTTTCTTCAGATCTGGAACATGCCTTACCTCCTTTAGTAGCCATTGATTTCCATTCTGCTGTTTTACAAGAGCCTTACCCATTCCAACAATTTTACAGGGTTTATCATCACCCAAATGGACTTGTCCAAAATCTCCTTGAACATAGTCATGAAAATATTTCTTATCAGGTGTGGCATGGAATGAGGCCTATAAATCTACCACCCAGGAGTCAGTAATATTTTCGGAAGAAAGAATCAAAGCATCTTGTAACACCTCACCTATCACATTTGCTTCATGATTATTTTCTTACTTTGCATCTCCTTCTTTTCCCTTCTGAGATCTACAATCTTTCTTTAGGTGTCCTTTCTTTCTGCATTTCCAGCACACTATCCCCGATCTAGACTTGGATCTTTCTTTCCTTGATTTACTACGATATCTTGAGCTCTTTCCTCTTTCCATTTTTCTTCCCCTAGACTCTGCACTCAAAGCATTACCCTATGTCTCACTTGAGCTTTTCCATCACATTTCCTCGCTAAGGATAGCACTGACAACATCATCAAACTTTAAAGTACTAGATCCAGAAACAGGTTTACTAATGGCCATTACTAAACCATTCCAACTTTCTAGCAATGAGCACAAGAATGACAGAGCTCTAACTTCATCTTCAAAGTTTACCCCTACAGAACTTAACTAACTTGTGATTGTATTAAAATCATTTAAATGGTCTGCAACAGATCCACCTTCTAACATCTTCATATTAAATAACTGTTGCACAAGAAATACCTTGTTTGAGGCCGAGGGTTTTTCATATAGTTTCACCAATGCCTAAATCAAACCCTCTGTCATTGTTTCCTTTGAAATGTTGAAGGAAACCAATGCTGCGAGGCACAACCGTATTGTTCCGAGTGCCTTTCTATCAAGAAGGTTCCATTCTTCATCTGTCATAGCCGTCGGATTCTTTGTTTTTTCACTCAATGGTAGGTACAGATCTTTTTGATACAGATAATCTTCCATCTACATCTTCCACAGTGAGAAGTTTTGGCCATTAAATTTCTCGACCCTAAACTTACCATCTTCCGCCATTGCTTCCACTCGAACCAGGAACCCTTCTCTCCTGCGAGTTTGTCAGCGAAATATACCTTTAGCTCTGATACCAGTTGTTAGAGAAATATTATATATGACAGAGAAATGCAAGACATATAATGTGATAACCCCAGTTTATGTAAAAATGAAAATCTACTGTGGTAAAAGACAGTAAACAGTTGTTGTTATGTGTTAAAGAAAAAAACTGGATAAACTATTTTATTAAAGTAATTTAAATATTTTCTTGAATTGCTGGAAGCCTCTAGGAGGTGAATTTTAAAGAAAGTGATCAGTTATAATAACTGAGGGAAACTACCCTCCCAGGAATGAGGAAAAGTCCTGGCTGGGGGGAAAACTTTGTGCTGTGTGGACAGGCAGAGGAGGAAAAAACCTTTTCCAATCAAAAAGGAAAAAGGAACAAAGACAAGAAAGGAAAAAGAACTGGTTAAGTCTGGTTAGGACCAGATAACCAGGCACTGAGAGTGCAAAAATCTTGCTGAGGGCTTGAGGTCTGCAAGATGGCTCGGGGGGAGACTTCCATCTGATGAATGGGTCTCATGGCTGGGTGGATGAGCGGAATTATGTTCAGGTGACTTGCTTTGTTTGAGAACCATTCTTAGCTCTGGCAAACCAGGTACGGTTTCAAACTGTAAAGCCTCTAACTAGAAATAAATGCACAACTAGTTACAGTAATTTAAACAGGGAAACATGTTTAGCATTTTCCTAGATACTGTAGCAATGTTAATATCAATGTACAGATGTAGACCAGGAATTAAGGGACAGACTGTCCATCGCAGACAAGAGTCTAAGTTAACATTATTGTAAACAGAGCTACATCTAGCTATTCTGCTAAAACCGAATATCGGTACCGGAAAAGAGTAAACGAAATCTGGTTATGTAATAACAGATGAATATACCTTCATTAGTAAGATCAGAACGCTATCTAAACATCCGTAATGTCAATAGTGAAACAAAAACAATATTGAGTATTTAAAGAACATTTTAATACTGAAATGTGTCAATGGAAATGAGGGTTAGGACCCCTGATTGAGAATAGAGGAGCACTGACCGAAGTCGGATGCGACTATTGACCAATGTTATCTGAGTAAATAACTGAGGACAGAAACAGAATAGACGAAAATTCTCAATAAACAGAGCTACTGATCAACTATGTGACAGAGAGCGACCATCATGGTAGCAAAACCCAGTTCTTAGAACGATAACAGGAAAGTAATAATCTTTACATTTAAACAAGACCTGTGCATGTAGTCTCAAACGAGAGTTACAGCTAAATTACAAAGTTCTGTACATGCAACAACGAATACGGTTACTCATATCAAAACTCAAACTGAAGCTTGTAATCTTGAACAGGGGTTACATTTATATATATATTTCCGTGTTCACAAATGAAAACGAGACATGTATTCTTTAAAACATCGGAAGTGCTGAGCCTATATCTGCAAGATAAACTTTATACAATGCGGCATTCCGTAACAAAAGGAGAATATAACACAGGTTTCAACCCTTCACAAGCATGCCGAGTCGGTTAATGAAACGATGGACTCATAGCGGAAATAGAATTCAAGATTTAAGTCAATATCGTAACCTGGATTGAACATTCGGATGCAAACATATTTATAAGCAAAACAGAATACTGAATAAACCCAATATTTTGCATTGGTACTAAAGTAAATGTGAAGACAAACTTATATTGAAGCAACCATAAATCATCAGAGACTTATACAGTCTCACAGTATCATGAATAAGTGCAAGCGCTGGAGGCTTAACCAGTCTGCGATGCCATAAACTTAAATACACAGTATTGAGCAGTCAAACCCTGAAACAAGATCAAATGTACATATGGGTTGAGGATAAACCTCGTAGGGTTTGCTACCCGGTCAGAGCACTGAAGCCAGACTCGTAGCCATTAAATACAAACAGAGATAACCCTCTAACTCGGGCATGCCGGTATGGCAGCTATAGTAAAAAACAACAGAAAAGAACTAACTATAAACTCTGAACAGAACTCGAGATTCCGATGAACCCTGACTTAAACAAACGACTCTCTGCTAAGACCCGACAACAATAGGGATGCAACTGCAAAGATCCTCTACGGGAAATACCTCAGAGGTTGGAAGGAGGAAACCCGCATCGGAGTGGCGGTCTGAATCCACAAGAAATCATGACCATAGCTTAAAATCCGAGCTTTAAATCTCTGTTATGCAAGAGTAGTAGTAAAGACATAACTCACCTGTGATTGAGAAGGTGGAACCGTTGGAAGAAGCCACCCCAGTTCCGTCCGAAGAGTTGCAGGCCACGGCTGCAAACCAAAGTGACAGAGAAATTAACCAGAGCGAAATTGCTGCAAGTAAAACCAAACGACTAAGTAACATTATAAAGTGACAAACCCGAAGCGGTACTTGTAATGATCTGAGAACAAGAAGAGTCTTAGCCTCTGATGCTTTTGCCGGATGAAAGAATGCTGCAGGTGACATTAACTCTGAGGAGAAGCGATGGACCAGAGCCGAGAAGTTTAACGCACAAATGATCCCCGAGTATGTAGGCGGGTGATTATAAACCCTCTCGAACCCTTGCAAGCATAATAACCCTCCGATCTCTGGATGAGATCTCAGCCATCGAAGTAAGGCGGGAACCCAATGCATCGAAACCGAGATTCCCGTCTCCGAAGTGTCACATGGCCACAAGAGCCAGATCATGCCACATGCCCCCGCAAGGACGAGTGTCTTAAAGATTAGGGTGAGCTGGCATCTGTGTAATCTGCGGCAGGACCATTAAAGGCCGCGCCAAGTTAATACACGCTACGGTGGTAGACTTATAGCCAGGTCTGTGTAACATAAGTATAGGACTTACACACAACCCCGGTCGGAACCCATAATATGTTGTATAGTTCATATACTTCCAAGGTTCCGTTAAACAAACAAATGATGTGATTTTATAATTAAGGTATTCCAATAGTATACATATGATATGTTAATCGAATGTATAAGTTTGTGGTTGCTCGTTAAAAGCATGGAATACATATAACCTCATGGAGAACATAATGTTCTGCTGATTTATATTTTAGGTGTATATTAAAAAGAATTTTTTTTTTAGTAGAGGTGTGACAAATTGGTATCAGAGCCAAGTTTCAACACTGTGGCCTCAGGTAGAACATATTTCAGTATGCAGAAGGGCACACCAAGCAAACATATGCAAGCTAACAATGTACTTAACTGTGTTCTGTTTATTTGGGGTGAAATACAGAATTGCAACAGCTAGCAGTTAAGTCAGAGAAGAGACAAAATGCAAGGACCCGGCAGTAACCCTCAAGAGAATGCAGAGTTGTGGGTGCAATTGGGTGCAGAATCACGGAGTACCAACCTTGCAATCCTGGAAACTGTCCAGGAATTGAAGAATGAGATGGCACGGTTGCGAGAGGACAACGCGCGTTTAACAGTTGAACAGGAAAGGATTCTGAAGAGCCTGTCGGACAGGCAGAACCCACCCCTGTCTAACCCCAGTGCAGAACAGCAGAGGGTGACAGAAGAACAAGACTATCAAATGGAACCTGAAAATTCTGACAACAAGGAAAATCACTCTGATAATGCACCTCAGCAGCAAACCTCAAAACGTCAGAAAATGGAACTGCAGGGAGAATTCTGAAAGATTAAACCCCCACATTTTGATGGTGAACAGGAGGAAGCTGCGGAAGCCTGGTTGATAAATATGAATAAGTATTTTCAGTTGTATGAATATGACCACAATTTGAAGGCAAGATTAGCAATTTTCCAGTTACAAGGTAAGGCAACCTTGTGGTGGGAGGAAATCAAGATTGTCAAGGGGGTCAGCGAATGAACCATTACATGGGAGAAGTTTCAGAAATATTTTAAAGAAAGGTACCTGACTGAGCGCTTCTATGATGAGAAGGCAAGGGAATTTCATGACTTAAGACTGGGACAGCAGACCATGGACGAGTTCATTAACCGTTTTACCTCGCTGCTACGTTATGTACCTTACATCAAGGAGGAGAAAGCCAAGGTCCAAAGGTTTGTGAGCAGTTTACCTTCATACATAAGGGAAAGGATTGAATTCGACAATCCTAGAACCATGGATGAGGCCATCCGTAAAGCGAGAATCTGCTACCAGCAGAGTAAACAGAAGGGGGACACTTCGAGCAAAAGATGGAATGAGAAAAGAAGCGGTCGGATGGTTGGGGGCAGCAAAGGAAGTCGCAGCAGTGGGAATAAAGGTGCTGGTAAAGGACTAAACAGTAGACCTGTTGCAAGGAATGCGCCCCGGTCCAGACCAATGAGCGAATCTAAAGCAAATGAGCAGTCTGTTAGACCAGAAGGTGAGGGGATGACCAGACCGCCAGTTCAATGCTGGGGTTGTGGAGGACCTCACTATGTTAAAAACTGCCCACAGAGAAAGGGGACAGACCAGATATCCCAGATTCATGAAGCATCGACTGTTGGGGACGTGGCACGTAGTGTACCCAGAATCAATGCAGCGCTGGAGGATCGCCAAGCGGAGTACCAGCCATCTATGGTTGAATTCGAAGGTAAAATCTCAAACCTTTCCATAGCTGTTCTTATAGACCCAGGGGCTACTTTAAGTTATATTAGCCCGAAAATAGTAGAACAGTGTAAACTGCAAGCTGAAAAGTTCAGAAATCCGTGGCTGGTCCAACTAGCTACAGGAGCCAAGAGACGAGTCTTGGCCAAAGTAAATAATTGTTCTTTGACCATAGCAGGACAGCCGATAGTGGCGGATTTGAATGTATTACCGTTGGGTTCCTATGACATCTTGATTGGGATGGATTGGCTGGAGAAACACTGGTCCTTGGTGAACTGCAAGACCAAAACCATCTATTATAAGGATGACCGTGGAGAGCAGCAGGAGTTGCAAGGAATCAGACATCCTGTACAGATTCGACCCATTACAGCAACTCAGTTAGCTAAATGTATCAGAAAGAAGTGTCAAATCTACGCTATTCAGGTGGGTTACGCTAATCAGAAGGATAAAACTGCCACATTGGGTAACATTCCGGTGGTGCAGGAATTTGCAGATGTTTTTCCCGAGGAGGTACCGGGATTACCACCTAAAAGAGATGTGGATTTCACCATTGAACTGATTCCAGGGGCAGCACCTGTATCACGGGCACCATACCGTATGAGTGTACCAGAACTAATAGAGTTAAAAATGCAACTGCAGGAGCTGTTAGATAAAAATTACATCCGTCCCAGTGTATCACCTTGGGGAGCCCCAGTGCTGTTTGTCAAAAAGAAAGATGGCACCTTTCGGATGTGCATTGATTATCGTCAGCTGAATAAGCTCACGATAAAAAACAAATACCCTTTGCCTAGGATCGACGAACTTTTTGATCAGGTGAAGGGAGCAACGGTATTCTCTAAAATTGATCTGCGATCTGGTTACCATCAGATCAGAATTAAAGAGGAAGATATCGCTAAGACCGCTTTCAGAACGCGGTATGGGCATTATGAATTCGTGGTGCTACCTTTTGGGCTGACCAATGCACCTGCTACCTTCATGTGTTTGATGAACAGTGTGTTTCATCGGTTTTTAGACAAGTTTGTGCTGATATTCATAGATGACATTCTGATTTACAGCAGATCAAGAAAGGAGCATGAGGAACACCTTAGATTGGTGTTGCAAACTTTGCGAGAACATCAATTATATGCAAAGTTTAGTAAGTGTGATTTTTACAAGGAGGAGATACAATATTTGGGCCATGTAATCACCAAGGAAGGAATCGCAGTAGACCCTGAGAAGATCAGAACTATAATGGAGTGGCCTATACCAAAGGACGTGGCAGATATTAGGTCCTTTATGGGGTTAGCGGGTTATTATAGAAGATTTGTTGAAGGCTTTTCGAGGGTAGCATACCCTATCACCTCTTTGCAAAAGAAGGGAAAAGTATTTAAGTGGACCTCAGAATTCCAGAAGAGCTTTGAACAGCTCAAGCACTTACTCACTACCGCACCCGTATTAAGTATAGCTGATCCTAATAAGGATTATGTGGTCTGCACGGATGCAAGTAAAGAAGGTGTGGGAGGATTGCTGATGCAAGAAGGAAGATTCATTGCTTATGAATCTAGGAAGCTGAAAGAGCATGAGCAGAAATACTCTGCTTACGACTTGGAGCTGGCTGCTGTCATTCATGCCCTGAAAATGTGGCGGCACTACCTTTTGGGCAGAAAATTTCTGTTACTAACAGACCACCACAGCCTAACAAACTATTTCAGCCAACCCACTTTAAACACAAGGCAAGCTCGTTGGGCTGACTTCTTAAGTGGATTCGACTTTGAAATTAAGCATCTAAAAGGGAAGGAGAACCGAGTGGCTGATGCATTAAGTCGAAAAGTACAATGCTTGTGCAAAATTTCAGTTAGTAAATGGCAGAATACTTTATTGGAAAGGATAAAAACAGCAGCTGAATGTGATGCTGTTTACCAGCAAATTAAACAGCGAATACAACAACTTCCTGGTAAAGAATCACAACAGGGGCATGAGCTGGATGATGCCGGAATGCTGTACTTTAACAAAAAGTTGTATGTACCCAATGAAGACAGTGTTAAGAAGCTGATTCTGGATGAATTTCATACCAGCCATTATACTGGGCATCCGGGCTACCAGAAAATGGTTACCGCTCTTCGAAAAGAATATTACTGGCCAAAAATGAAGAAGGAGATAGCTGAGTATCTAGCACGATGTCTAGAATGTCAGCAGATTAAGGCGGAACATTTGCATCCAGCAGGGCTGTTACAACCCTTACCCATTCCGGAATGGAAATGGGAGACTATCTCCATGGATTTTATAACTGGACTGCCTAAAACAAAGAAAAATAATGATTCCATTATGGTGGTAGTGGATAAGCTGAGTAAGGCAGCACACTTCATACCTGTGCAGTCGACATATAAGGCTGTGCAAATTGCTCATATTTTCATGCAAAATGTGTTCAAATTGCATGGACTTCCGAAGGTGATTATCTCCGATCGGGATGTCAAGTTTACATCAACCTTTTGGAGAACATTGTTTGCTGAACTGGGAACACAGCTGAATTTTAGCACAGCTTATCATCCCCAAACAGATGGCCAAACAGAACGAGTGAATCAGGTTGTGGAGGACATGCTGAGAGCCTGCGTTATGATGAAGCCAACCCAATGGGAGGATTATCTCCACCTGGTCGAATTCGCATATAACAATGGATATCACTCCTCAACACAGATGAGTCCTTTTGAGGTTATGTATGGGCGGAAGTGCCGCACACCCGCAAGCTGGGGTGGACCTGAGGACAGGTTGCGAATTGGTCCTGATATGCTCAAGGAAATGGAAGATACGGTAAAGAGGGTGCGTACCAACTTAAAGGCCGCTCAGGACAGACAGAAAAGTTTCGCTGATCGAAAGAGAAGATTCAAGGAATTCCAAGTTGGGATCATGTATTTGTAAGAATCCAACCAAGAAGGAGTACCTTGCAGTGGAGCGGATGTGCCAAACTAGCACCTCGCTACTTTGGACCTTTCCAGATCTTGGCAAGAGTGGGGCCGGTAGCCTATCAACTTGCCCTACCAAGCCATATTAGGATCCACAATGTGTTCCATGTATCCGTATTAAAGCAATACGTTTACGATCCTAAACATGTGATTCAATGGCAGAATATTCGGGTAAGAAGTAATCTGGTCACTATAATTAAGCATTGCTCTAAACTGGAAAATAATTAAATCTGTTGCTGATTGCAGGTCGAGCCGGAAGGCGAGGTTCTGGTCGAACCACTGACCATTCTCGACCGGAGAGAAGTGCAGCTGCGGAAACGGGTTATTTTCCAAGCTAAAGTGCAGTGGCAGCACTATGGACCAGAAGAGGCCACTTGGGAGGATGAGGAACTCCTTAGAGAAGCTTACCCAAACTTGTTTAAGGGAAACAGACATCAGGACGATGTCCAATCTCAGGAGGGGGAGATGTGATAACCCCAGTTTATGTAAAAATGAAAATCTACTGTGGTAAAAGACAGTAAACAGTTGTTGTTATGTGTTAAAGAACAAAACTGGATAAACTATTTTATTAAAGTAATTTAAATATTTTCTTGAATTGCTGGCAGCCTCTAGGAGGTGAATTTTAAAGAAAGTGATCAGTTATAATAACTGAGGGAAACTACCCTCCCAAGAATGAGGAAAAGTCCTGGCTGGGGGGAAAACTCTGTGCTGTGTGGACAGGCAGAGGAGGAAAAAACCTTTTCCAATCAAAAAGGAAAAAGGAACAAAGACAAGAAAGGAAAAAGAACTGGTTAAGTCTGGTTAGGACCAGATAACCAGGCACTGAGAGTGCAAAAATCTTGCTGAGGGCTTGAGGTCTGCAAGATGGCTCGGGGGGAGACTTCCATCTGATGAATGGGTCTCATGGCTGGGTGGACGAGCAGAATTATGTTCAGGTGACTTGCTTTGTTTGAGAACCATTCCTAGCTCTGGCGAACCAGGTACGGTTTCAAACTGTAAAGTCTCTGACTAGAAATAAATGCACAATTAGTTACAGTAATTTAAACAGGAAAACATGTTTAGCATTTTCCTAGATACTGTAGCAATGTTAATATCAATGTACAGATGTAGACCAGGAATTAAGGGACAGACTGTCCATCGCAGACAAGAGTCTGAGTTAACATTACTGTAAACAGAGCTACATCTAGCTATTCTGCTAAAACCGAATATCGGTACCGGAAAAGAGTAAACGAAATCTGGTTATGTAATAACAGATGAATATACCTTCATTAGTAAGATCAGAACGCTATCTAAACAACCGTAATGTCAATAGTGAAACAAAAACAATATTGAGTATTTAAAGAACATTTTAATACTGAAATGTGTCAATGGAAATGAGGGTTAGGACCCCTGATTGAGAATAGAGGAGCACTGACCGAATTCGGATGCGACTATTGACCAATGTTATCTGAGTAAATAACTAAGGACAGAAACAGAATAGATGAAAATTCTCAATAAACAGAGCTACTGATCAACTATGTGACAGAGAGCGACCATCATGGTAGCAAAACCCAGTTCTTAGAACGATAACAGGAGAGTAATAATCTTTACATTTAAACAAGACCTGTGGATGTAGTCTCAAACGAGAGTTACAGCTAAATTACAAAGTTCTGTACATGCAACAACAAATACGGTTACTCATATCAAAACTCAAACTGAGCTTGTAATCTTGAATAGGGGTTACATTTATATATATATATATTTCCGTGTACACAAATGAAAATGAGACATGTATTCTTTAAAATATCGGAAACGTTGTTGCCTATATCTGCAAGATAAACTTTATGCAATGTGGCATTCTGTAACAAAAGAAGAATATAACACAGGTTTCAACCATTCACAAGCATGCCGAGTCGGCTAATGAAACGATGGACTCATAGCGGAAATAGAGTTCAAGATTTAAGTCAATATCGTAACCTGGATTGAACATTCGGATGCAAACATATATATAAGCAAAACAAAATACTGAATAAACCCAATATTTTGCATTGGTACTAAAGTAAATATGAGGACAAACTTATATTGAAGCAACCATAAATCATCAGAGACTTATACAGTCTCACAGTATCATGAATAAGTGCAAGCGCTGGAGGCTTAACCAGTCTGCGATGCCATAAACTTAAATATACAGTATTGAGCAGTAAACCTTGAAACAAGATCAAATGTACATATGGGTTGAGGATAAACCTTGTAGGGTTTGCTACCCGGTCAGAGCACTGAAGCCAGACTCATAGCCATTAAATACAAACAGAGATAACCCTCTAACTCGGGCATGCCGGTATGGCAGCTATAGTAAAAACATCAGAAAAGAACTAACTATAAACTCTGAATAGAACTCGGGATTCCGATGAACCCTGACTTAAACAAACGACTCTCTGCTAAGACCCGACAGCATTAGGGATGCAACCGCAAAGATCCTCTACGGGAAATACCTCAGAGGTTGGAAGGAGGAAACCCGCATTGGAGTGGCGGTCTGCATCCACATGAAATCATGACCATAGCTTAAAATCCGAGCTTTAAATCTCTGTTATGCAAGAGTAGTAGTAAAGACATAACTCACCTGTGATTGAGAAGGTGGAACCGTTGGAAGAAGCCACCCCAGTTCCGTCCGAAGAGTTGCAGGCCACGGCTGCAAACCAATGTAACAGAGAAATTAACCAGAGCGAAATTGCTGCAAGTAAAACCAAACGACTAAGTAACATTATAAAGTGACAAACCCGAAGCGGTACCTGTAATGATCTGAGAACAAGAAGAGTCTTAGCCTCTGATGCTTTTGCCGGATGAAGGAATGCTGCAGGTGACATTAACTCTGAGGAGAAGCGATGGACCAGAGCCGAGAGGTTTAACGCGCAAATGAACCCCGAATCTGTAGGCGGGTGATTATAAACCCTCTCAAACCCTTGCAAGCATAATAACCCTCCGATCTCTGGATGAGATCTCAGCCGTCGAAGTAAGGCGGGAACCCAATGCATCGAAACCGAGATTCCCGTCTCCGAAGTGTCACATGGCCACAAGAGCCAGATCATGCCACATGCCCCCGCAAGGACGAGTGTCTTAAAGATTAGGGTGAGCTGGCATCTGTGTAATCTGCGGCAGGACCATTAAAGGCCGCGCCAAGTTAATACACGCTACGGTGGTAGACTTATAGCCAGGTCTGTGTAACATAAGTATAGGACTTACACACAACCCCGGTCGGAACCCATAATATGTTGTATAGTTCATATACTTCCAAGGTTCCGTTAAACAAACAAATGATGTGATTTTATAATTAAGGTATTCCAATAGTATACATATGATATTTTAATCGAATGTATAAGTTTGTAGTTGCTCGTTAAAAGCATGGAATACATATAACCTCATGGAGAACATAATGTTCTTCTGATTTATATTTTAGGTGTATATTAAAAAGAATTTTTTTTTTAGTAGAGGTGTGACATATAATATGAGGAAAAACACAAACACATAAAACCAAAGAGACACAGATATACGTGGTTCACCCAGTTTGGGCTACGTCCACCCCGAACAGCCAATCCTTCCTTTCTATTATCCAGAAAAATGAAGAGACACAACCTACAACAGATCCACTGTAATATCCTATGTTTTCTCTCACAATCTCACCTCTCTGTTTCTCGCCTGGAGAATACACATCTATTACACAGCCTTAATACAATGCCCTCATACAAAGAGAGGCATTGCCTTCTAGGGAAAAAAAAACCCTAAGCTAAACATAAGTTCTACCATCAGATCATCTGCCTAATGAACGACCCAGATTGACTAGAAATTACTATACTTTTACAAGGAAATTTTACATCTGTTTTTAGCTTTGGGGGCACTACCCCCGAAACCCCCACTGGGGGACTACTGGCCCCCGGACCCCCCAGCCGGGATTGCCCCCCCCCAACCTCTGTGGAGGGGACAAGTTCCCCCCACACCCCTCGTGTGGAGGGGTGTACAAACTTCCTGGGTTATACATCCGGATGAAACAAAGACCTCTAAATAATCATGCTCCACACCCAACATTAATTCCTTGAAAAAGGTGCTTATATTAGCCCCACTCCTTAGCACTCCCAACTATGGGCGTGATTTTCTTCTATACCTGGTAGCCTCGCCGTCCTCTCTAGGAATGGTCTTGATTCAAACTCATGATGATCAGAGTGAGCATGTGATATACTATCTATCAAAAGGCCTGGTTGGGCCCAAAATCAGATATTCACATGTGGAAAATCTATCCTTGGTGGTTGTCTTTGCTATCAACTGCTTCCGACATTACATATTACTGCAACAGACTACTATCATCGCCTTGGAGAATCCCATGAGACATATTTTGTCTCGTCAAGTCATTGGAGGGAAATATTCCAAATGGATAGTGATCCTCCAACAATTTGATTTGGTTTTCACTACTTCCAAGGCGAAAAATTCCTTAGTCTTCACCAAACTTTTTTCAGATCTTCCCATTATCAATCCTAACGAGATAGCCCACGATCTTGTTCTAGATGAAGCTGTCTATATTATTGACACTACTGACCCTTGGTATGGTGACATTCTTGTCTACCTCTAAGTGCAATGGTTCTACCCTGAACTATTGTAAGGTGACCATCGTCGCATCTGCCACCAAGCACGACACTATTTAGTGCTTAACGATATGTTATATCACCATGGTGCTGATACAGATCTTCTACGTTGCCTCACTCACAAGGAGGCGGAACACGTTTTAAATGACTGCCATGCTGGGGCATGTGGCGATCATCTTTTTGGCATATCTACTGCTCAGAAAATTTTGCGTGCAAGCTATTACTAGCCAACCTTGTTTAAAGATTGTATCAAGGATATCCAACAGTGCCACCCTTGTCAAATTTTTACAAAGAAAATATGTGCTCCTCTGGCCCTAATACACCCAGTTATATCCGTCAATGCTTTTGCCAAATGGGGGATAGACTTTGTAACTTGCAACCCCATTTCCTCTGCTGGACACAACTATATTATCGTAGTTGTGGACTATTTCATGAAATGGGCTGAATCCCTTCCTACCTTCCAGGTCGATGGAGAAAATACGACACTATTCCTGTTTAATCAGGTCATATATCACTTCAGTGTGCCCCGCACAATCGTTACAGACCATGGGTCTCATTATTAGAATCACATGATTTCTGACTTAACATCGTTGCTCGGTTTCGCAAGGATCAATCATCCTCCTACTACCCCCAAGCTAATGGTCAAGTAGAGGCCATCAATGGCATCTTAAAACCCATGATCCATAGGTTAATAGGGAATCATATAACCCACTGGCATCAAATGTTATATCCTACGCTAAGGGCATACTGAACTTCAGTTAAAATGGCTACAGGCTTCACACCTTTTCAACTAGCTTATGTCCTGGAAGCAGTTTTACCAATCGAGTATGAGATTCCTTCCTTACGAATCGTTGTTGAACTCTTACTTGGCACCACTGCCGAAGAAGAACTCCTGCTATACCTAAATCAACTAGATGAAACCCGTTGGGATGCCGAATTGGCACTCAAATCCCACAAGTGTCGGGTCAAAGCCCAGTACGACAAAAAGGTCAAGCCTCGTTCTTACTGAGAGGGAGATCTTATTTTACTCTATGATAAAAAACATGACCTCTTGGGGGTAGGAAAACTTCAATCCTTATGGTTAGGCCCATATGTCATCAAGAAAGCCCTCTCAAAAGGGGCATATGAACTTCAAGACTGGGAAGGAGTCCCACTTGCTGAGCCTCGAAATGGGATCTATCTGAAAAAGTATTATGCGTAATACTACACTAGGAATGTGCTTTGTAATTTTATGTATTTATAAGTTTTGCTTCTTTTTTGATGTGACTTGATTTTTTGGTATTTCTTGAAGTATTTTTCTCATACATATTTCTCATTATGCATATGTATTCATTACCCTTAGCATACTTAGGATACGTGGATGGTCCTAGTCGTCACACACGACACATTGCATCAGCTGCTTGGGTCATTTACACATGAGTAGGAATTGTTTTGTTCCGGGGGAGTCTTTCTTGGTAATGCCACCAACAATATTGCTGAGTACATGTCCATAATTTCACTTCTCATTGAAGTGTCATCAAGGGACATCTCCAATCTAGTGGTCAGGTTAGACTCTCAGCTTGTTGTTATGCAATTGAAAAACCATTATCACATTCGTAATCCAATCTTATTATGTCATTATTTAAGGGTATGACTCTTGGAACGTCAATTTGAGGTTATCACATATGAACACATTCCTAGAGAATTTAATACAATTGTTGATTCATTGGAAAACTATGTGTTAGATTGGAATTTGTCTCATTCACTATAAATACATGTATGAAAGTAAATATCTACACAGTTAAAAATTTACAAAAACACTTAAAAAACATTTACATCATAAAATACCAAAATATCTATATATATATGTGTGTGTGTGTGTGTGTGTGTGTATCGAATCCAGTCTTTTACATCAAAATATTTCCAAAACTTGGGTGTTTTAAGTACAAAATGGCTATTAAGCCTAGCTATAAACACCCACTGGCTATACCATGCATCTGCTAATAGGGCTTACTACTCATGAAAAGATAACACTGATCTAGCTATCCTCTGAAGAGGAACCAGAAACTGCTCAGGCACAACAACTGTGTGTCGCTGCATATGAGCGGGGATCTCCCTCATAGGAAGGGGGGGAACACCCTGTGGTGAAGTAAAATTCTAAGTGTGGACACAAACAATTCCTCTAGACCAAGAGTGGGTCTAGCCACAAACAAGACATTCTATGGAATATTTCCTTAGGTTAGAACCAATTAAGAGGTCCTACCTCTTAGTATGCTTATCCTGTTTGGTGATGACCTCATTTCCTCACTCCAGCTATCTCTTGTTTCCTTCTTCGAGCACCTGAAACAAGTAAGCAACAATAAACAACAACCGTGATAACAGAAAAATTGTATTCAACCCACTTAACAAGTCAAGAAACATAAAGACATAAACATATGAGATGACATATTATGTAGGAAATCAATCAATAGGTGCATATATATTAAATCAAGAAGAGATTACAACCGTTGCCTTGACGTTGTTGTTCTCCTCTGACAAATCCAGGTTCCCACACACTTTTGTTAGCATTCCACGATGGCCTCAACAATGGTATTTTTAAGGCTATTCCCATTAGTCTTTACACTAAACCAAATTCACACTTCTCCCTCACACACAACTAGAGAGATACAACTATAAATAACTTGTTGATTACTCCAAAATCAAAACTTCAACCAGAGCCTAATTCGAACTAAGATCTAACACTAGCTTGTGCTTGGAAAAATGAAGGTTTATATAGCATGGATGGAAGGGAGATGGTTCCTCTCCTCATGGGAGGAGGTCTTATCTCGTGAGGTAGTTCCATCCTAATGGGGGAAAGGAGCCCAAACTGACCTCATTGACTCCATCTGGCCTAACCATCTACCAAACTTCTGTTACAAAGCTTCTAGAGCTGGAAGCTTTGGCTCATTATTTAAAAAAAATTCCAAAAGAGGATCGGCGTGACTAGAAAAAGGTTCATTCACTCTGATCGGCACTAGGGATAGTTGTAATCTCTGCATATCAGTGTGAGCAAATGGGTCATTAGTGCTGGTCTTGTAAACTGGGAAAAAATAAGATTTTGGGAAATGATGCCAAAGGGAATTGTTTTGCACATGAAGAGGGACACAATGGGAGTTCCTTCATGAAGGGAAATCATGTAGGGTTCATTGTAGAGGTCCTCCAAGATCATGGAACAGGGAGGACAGGGATAATGATAAAATGTTGTGTAACAGATTCCCCCTAAAGTGTGAAGGCTGAACTAGAGTGAGGGGTGAAATTCTTTATGAATCAGTGCAGGGAACCGAAGCCTGCCATCGGAAAACTTGGAAGCAAGTACAAATACATTTACATAACTGAAAACTCTGTCAAATGATACATGAATCATGGTATGGATGCAACCATCTAGAGAATGATCATGTAAATGGATCTAGGTATGGGTGCAGCCATTCGATAAAGAGGATCATATTGAAACCAAGGTATGGTCACATCCATCCAATAATAAGAAGGATCATATATGATAGCTCATGGTATGGTTGCAGCCATCCATCTAAGAGAGACATGCTTATCCATACAATCATGTCACACCACCTTGCAACTTGGACTTTTATAATCTAATCCTAGGGTCTTGCGCTCCAACATGACCCGATCAAAGTACAAGTCCTAACATGTGAATAGATGTGTTGACATTGAACATGCTAGAAAATTGCTTAATTACCATCTGATGATATGTACTGTTAACAAGCGCGAGAGAAACCACAAATAATGACAATGGTTCTCAAGATACTATCAACACAATTCATAGAATATGAATAAAGGAACCGAAGTCGAACACCCGTGAAATTATCCGATCGAAAGCCAATGATGTGAACTTGTTGTCGAGTGTAAAGAACTTTCCATGAGGGCATGCAAGCTCTAAGGTACTAGAAGGGAGTCTCTTGGTAAACTTCCTAGATAATGAGCTGAAGTCAACAGGAAGCAACCATGTCGAAGGAGGGCTAGATGTATCCCAAATCATTGACATGAGACAAAGGGATGCAAAATGATTTTGGACGATACAGAGAATCAGGGGTAAGTGTAACTGTAAAAAGACAACTCTTGAACACATCGCTGACACAACCCAGAGTTTGGCAGATTTTAGATCCATAGGATCGGTGGTCATGATGACATGGTAGAGATCACATGGGAGGAAAAAATAAATGGCCCAACCCATGAAGGTTGAAGATGAAGTGAGGATATCCCATCTTGACATGAAATAGAAAGTGTCATGTTCAAGAGTGAGCTGTCGACATGACTAATTGAATTTCCAAATTTTCCCCCACCATTTCTGGCAGGTACCCTAATTATTTTTTAATCGCCAGATTGAAGGGGATAACATATTCTTTCATTGTAAGTTCATCCTTCGGACGAATCCGACCTAGTAAGTTTAATGAGCTCTAGGAAGGAGAAGCTCATGTTCATCATGGAGACGAATCCGATGTCATTTTAATGTTTTAATAAGTCCAACAAAGGTGTAACTTGGTATCTTTTTCATGTTTAGAGAGTTTGAAAAAGACACAGAAAAGAAAATTCCACATGGTCCCTTTTCATACATTTGTGTTTCTCGAGCCCAAAAAGGTAGAAAACGATACTCGAGAGAACCACTTGACCTCAGTCGAGTAACTTTTTCATAAATAGTGCATCCCATCCTGAAAAAGGGGTAAATGTATACTAGGTGCACAACATTTAACATCCGTTAACGAGTTCAAAAGAAAAGAGCTTGGAAATATTTTCGTGTTTAAAGGGTCATAAAAGAGCTTGAAAGTAAACCCCCCATTGTATTCTCTTTAATGAATCAAAAGGGAAAAATACTCAGCAATCTTTTCATATGAGTTTTACGAGTTGAGAAAAGAGCTAAAACGTGACTCAGTACCATCATCGAACATCTTGTTGAAATAACAACAAGAAATGCTAAATATAGAAGTGATAAAAATAGCACTGCCATAAATAGCATTTCGGGATACTTTCCTATTTTTAGTTAGTCCCTGAACTAAAATAGAGAAGTAAAATTCGAATTTGATCTTAGCAGTTGTTCGTAAAATAATTAATTAATTCATCTTGAGTTAATTAGTTGTAGAAAATCAAACATGAAGTCTATGTGAGGACATGCAATAGTTATTCCATTGATTGAGGAATTTATCTCTTAGTTAAAGAGATAAGGATGAGTTGTAATTAGTTAGCTCAGTTAACTGAGTTAAGTCCAATTAGATTAGTTCAAATAGTTTGTTGAACAAATTGTGAGTTTATTTAGTTAATGCATGCATGCATGTAACTGCTTCACTTCAGATAACTGAATATTCTTTCATAAATAACTCATGCATGTCAATTCAGACAAAGACCCAGTTGAGATAAGATGACAATACAATGTACTATCAGTTGTAGGAATATTCCATGGTGGATATCTCCTGCATGCAGAAGGAATTCATTCCTTGGAGATTGCACAATTGATTTTGGGTTTGGTGAGTGTGTGATGAGGCCAATTCACACAGGTGGCAGCATTGGACCCCAAGGAAAACTGTGTAATGAAATAGGAGGCTTGGAGGGATGAGGAAAGGCATATCTTGTGTCTATTAAGTCTATGAGCTATATTGTTCTATTGCAGAGAGAGAAGGATGGCTTGTGAGCTGATTCTTTGTGTAATCTGAACATATTTCTACTTGTATGATAATACAGAGATCAGGGTTTTTAGCTGAGGCTTTCCCTAGAGTATTCTTCTGTGTTCATGTGTGATTTCTTTCTCATTCTCAGTTATATGTGTTCTATTTGATATTGCTCAAATTCGATTAAGCTTCCGCAAGTTTGTTATAAAAGTAGATCTTGTATTTTGCTTTAGTATATTGCGTAATATGTTGATCTATAGTGGGAATTTCTACATGCTATTGGAGCAAAGGTGATCAAAGTGAATAAAAGTATACAAAGAAGTTTGAAGTTCGAAGTTTGAAGTTCCTGATTATAGAAATCGAGTTCTTATCACATCTCAATTTCACCAATGGCGTTCAGTGAGTTAAGACTCGAGTATGACCTTGATGGCAGCTCAAATCATATAGCCTGGAAGGATTACATGGAAGCAGTATTAGAGGACAACAGTCTAAAGGACTTCATTGATCAAGAAGTCCCCAAGCTGGCAGCAGCTAATGCTACAAAATTTTCAGAATGGAAGAAATGTGTGGCTAGAGCAAGGAGAATCCTTCTAGAGGGCATTCGAGACCACATAGTCTCAAGTCTCCATGGGAAGGAGACACCATTTTCGATGTGGAAATCATTGAAGTATCTATATCAGAACAACAGCAATCAGAGGAAGCTGGCACTAAAAGACAAGCTTCGGAAAATCAAGTGTGAAAAGGGCGACACAATCTCTACATATCTAAAAAATCTCACCACCTACAGGGATGAGCTTGGAAGTGTAGGGATCACAACAACTAATGATGACATGGTGAGTCTTGCACTCTTCGTCTTCCTAAGAGCTGGCATAGCTACCAAGACTCGGTAAATGGAAGAGAAAAAATTCCAGATTGGGAACGACTTTGGTCGGATCAGATGCAGGAGGAGATAAGAAGAAGCACCAGAGATGGATCCTCATCAAAGCAAGATGATGAAGAAAATCTAGCCTTAGCAAGTGTCACACGGAATGAGTCGTTAGTGCAGACACAACCGACCTCCCTAGAAGCCTAAGACTTTCTAGTGAAAAACAAGACAAATAAGAGCAATCCTTCTCTAAATATGCTTTTACCATATGAGAAATCAAGTGTTTAGATCCTACCTGTAACCCAACGTTGTTGTAGTAGTCCAGCTTCGTTGATCCGGATGAGCTCCTCCTTCACTTCGAAACCTGCATTCACTAACAATCAAACGATTAAATAGCACCTGAATATCACATAAAATAAAACATATTTAACATATAGACCAAGGAGTATATGAAACAACTCATAAATAACAAATTGTTGAGAAGAATGGACTAATTTGTATTAAAAGGTAACAAAAGGAACCATTACAACCTGAGCCTTGGTGTTGTGCAAGTCCCTCCCATGGTCCACAAGAGTTCTCCTTTACTCTGATCGGCTCACCCACTTCCAAATAGAACAAGCAAAGATGGTAATCTCTCCTCACAAGCTTCTACAAGGAAGTCCTAATTCCAGCAGCATCTACCCTTAGGAATGTTCAGCTTTCAACCTCCCCTCCCTTTGGCCCAATGCCTGTATTTATAGTGCTCTAGAGGAAGTTATTCAGGTCCACCATCAATGGGATAAGCCCCTCTTTGGATGGGATAGCTCCCCTCTTGATGAGATAAGTTCCTCTTTGGTAGGGATACATGAACCATCTGGAGGCGCTTCATACACGTCAAACAAGCTTCTAGAAGACTCTAGAAATGACCACAAGTAACTTTTTTAGAGTGAAACTTGTGCCTTTTGACCTTTACAGGAGTACGCACCCACCCCTTTACATACAGAGCGTACAAGTACGCAGGTATTGTGAAATTGGATTGCGTACACGCAGGTAAGGCTAAGAGAAACTGCGTACCAGAGATAATTGACTTTAAATGACTTTTCTCTTCTTTCTTGCAGTTTGACATGAATAGCAGAGGCATGAGACTTGCCAAGGAGGATAGTATGACAGTGGATGGAGCCATACTAACTGCAAATAGTCATGGTGACATTTTTTAGTGTAACAGATTGCCCCCTAAAGTGCAAAACCTGTAGTAGATTAGGGTTTTATATGATCTAGGAAGGGTGAAGAACTTTATCATTTCAAGGAGTATCTTGCGGAGAGCCTGGTTAGAACCTGCAAATATTCAACACAAAATACATATATGAGATGATATCATCACTGAGGTAGGCATTCCCATACTCAGATTGAAAACTTTAACTAACAATCTAACTACTGCTCTGATACAAGAATGATTTTGCAGTACATCACAATCGTAGACTTTTGTAGACACAGTATGGACGCAACCATCTATTTATGGTTAGTCTACTATATAATGAATACAAAACTCGTCGTAGCCTGGATGGTGGAAACTAGATCCAGGGTCTTCATTTCTACTTCCTGAATTGGTACGATTCTATCCATGCGAATAAATGAGTTGATGTCGAACATGGTAGAAACCACTTGATTACCAGTCGATGATGTAAACCGTTAACAAGTGTGAGAGAGACCACCAGTGATGTCAATGGTTCTCAAAGTACCCATTACAATCCATGAAATGTGAATGAATGGGTTGATGTCGAACACGTCACGGAATCCTTTGATCGAAAGTCAATGATGTAAACTGTCGTCAAAGGCGAGAAACCTGCCATTGATGCATGCAGACTTCAAGGTACTGACGATTTCTAAGTCATCTTTCTAGATAATGTGCTGATGTCGATAGAAAGCGACCTGTTGCAGGCAAGCCCACAACACGAAATCATTGTTCAAGTTGAAGAAATGTTGCTGTAAGGACTGACTCAGGGATGGTCAAATGGATGACAAGTATTTTGCATATGAATGGTTTATTTGCAAAGACCTCTTGAACACATAACGACACGACAGATGGCTTGGTGACGATTGACCCAAAGTTAATACCCAGAAACGATTGAAGACTTTCAAAGTGGTTTTATCAGTTTTAAGGCAAAGGATTTCCCAACCCAGGTGAATGAAACGTGTCGTGTTCAAGAGCGGTGATAAGGTTCTTCTGTAACAAAGGATAACAAAAAGGTTCATTCTTCTCTCTTTTCCCCCACCATTTCTGGCAAGTACCTCTTTATTTTTTACAAGCTTGAGGAGGATAACATATGCTTGATTATAAGCTCATCCTTCGGATGAGTCCAACCTAGTTTAGATTCGGACCCTAAGAAGGAGTGGTCCGTTCCTGTTTGTAATCGAACAGGTCCTTTACTGTGAAATTTTAACGAGTCCAGTATAGGAGAAACTCGGCGTTTTTCAATTTTA
The DNA here is from genome assembly GCA_031772625.1 of Pinus tabuliformis. Lineage (NCBI taxonomy): Eukaryota > Viridiplantae > Streptophyta > Pinopsida > Pinales > Pinaceae > Pinus > Pinus tabuliformis. The sequence goes on along the minus strand of CM062820.1, from coordinate 774,207,855 downwards.
GAGAGTCTGAAAAAACTAAAGAAGACTCCAAGATGAACTTTTTCGTAAATTTGTGTCTCCCAAGCCCGAAAAAGTATAAAATAATACCTAAGAGAATCGCTTGATCTTGCGACCAAGGAGTACTTTCATGATTAATGCCTTTGACCTGAAAAGTAAAAAGCGATCAGAGGCATGTCGTTTTATTTCCAGTATCGAATTTGAAACGACAAAAATCCGACAATCTTTTCTTGTTTTTACGGTCAGAAAAGGGCTGTAAGAGGACCGTCTTTTAATTCTGTTTTAACGAGTGTAAAAGAAACGCTCGGCAATCTTTTCATGTTTTAGGAGTCAGAAAAGGGCTTAAAAGATGACTCTGATGTCTTGGTTCGTGAAAAATGATGATTTTACCCTAAAGTCCTTTTGTCCTGCACAAAAACAACACATTACTCATACCTGTTTAAGATGGGCAAAAATACATTGAAAAATATCCCTTCATGGTGAAAAATAAACAAACTTAGCATTCATTTATCCAAAAAAACCTATAAAAAGACTTTTTACCATGTCATTTTTACCATTTTATTGTTGAGGGTGAGAAAAGGGCTTTTGGCAAGAAACTTCCCGTCGACTTTGCGGAGAATCCGACCGTTGGAATCGAGCGCCGTCTCTTTCAGGTATTTCACAACATCCTCCTCTTCAATTTCATCTGTTTAGAATTCCATTTTAAGTTCTAGTTTGATTTTTTGGAGGGTTTGGGGTTTTAGAGTCCGCTTTTCGGGGGACGCAGGTGCCCCATGGGTGACCTGCGTACCCCGACATTTTTGTATATGGGAAAATGGTCGGAGTACGCAACCCACCTTCAGAACAACTGCGTCCCCACGCTGTGTTTTCTGAACACGGGGTGCGTACTCCGCCCAAAACGGATTTTCAAAACCCAAACTCAAAACCTAACCATCAAAATTTGATTTAATGAATTCTAATCAATGTTTTTTGGTGTGTAGATTGCCCACCATGCTAGATTGGCGTGAAAGAGAACACGAAGATGTCGATTTGGCCGCAATAGGTCATCAACCTTCCATTGATGCTTTAAAGGCATGCAGACTCTACAAGTACTGGGCCATACCTGGCATGAGGGCCCAGGTGCCATTCTTAGAGTGGCTGGTTGAAAGGTGGAATTTTCAGGATCAATGTTTTTACATCGAAGAACACCAGCTCGAGATAGAGTCCTCCGACATATATTTTCTCACTGGCTTGCCTAATAGGGGCGAGCAACTCTCTCTATTCGGGACTAGGCCGGGTGGCCAATCCCTTGCTAGTCTCCGGCTAGAGTGGTGCAACAATCAAAACCAGGATAAGGGGATAGAAATCAAATACATATCCCGACCTGAACTTATGGTAATTGCCTTTACAGTTACCAGACTTTGCGATGCTGCCACCTTACACATAGCCACTGGTTCCCAAATGCGGATGGCTATAGATTGCTTCCGAGGCACCATTTTCAACTGGTGCGATGCTGTGCTGGCCAATATGAAAGGCCAACTGACTAGGGCAAAGAATGGACAATTGAAGACCTTTGGATATGGGCCTTTAGTTGTGAACTTTGCCCTAGAGAGAGTTCCAATGCTGATCCCCCAACATCTTACTGTTCCAGTTGGGCCTCCTCGGGAGCCTAAGTTGACGCGGTGGGTTTCGGTAATGGCCCGACATCCTGATGAGGGAGCGGGGGTTGTCCGATTTCCTACGGGTTACTTTCACTGGTTGGAGAGCTAGGTCTTTGCGATTCAGGATTTTATTTATGCCGTAGTAGATTTTCGCAATGATCCGGACATGGTTCTTCCACAGGGAGAACAATGGGACGATAGAGGTACTTCATTTTTCACAAGTTTTTAAATTATCTACTTTTTTTGTTTTTTATATATCGTCTCAAAACTGACAGAAAAAATTTTCAAAATGCAGATGTAGGCCCACGGCGTCCGGCCAATCTTCGGGCTTTTGAGAGAAGAGTACCAGCTGTACCAGCACCAGCCCCACAGGATGCGGCCGTAGAGACCTTAGCCGAGCTGGAACAGGACTTAGAGCGTCTCATAGCAGGCATACCAGAGACGACTATAGACGATATTCCTATCCAACTTCAGCGCTATGTGGTCGCAGTCCCAGGACCTTTCAGGAGGTTCCTGTGTAGGGTAGCGCGAGCAGTGGTCTCATATAGAGAGCACCACCAGTGATTGGCTAGTCACTTTTGTAGACACATGCGACATTTTTGGTTTTTTGTACTTATCATTTTGTCGATCATAAGGTGTTTTTCAACCTATGATCGAAGAAGATGTATATTTTTTGACACACTTCTATCTATATATATCATTATTACCGGCTTATTTTGTTAAACATGTGTGATGAAATGTTTATAAATTTGCATTTATGATTGTTACAAATTTCTATTTAACATTCGAGATGCCATTGCATCTGCTAATGTATTTAAAGACCTTGGAATATGCTGATATTCAATGTAATCAAATTCATGTTCCAAGAGACGCACCCTCAAAAACAATCTTAATAACACTGGATTTCTAATGGCATAGACTCTATTAAGCTGTAATACAATGAGTTTAGAATCTAACCTCACTATCAAACTCCGAATTCCAAATGAAATAGATTCAGATAATAATTCAATCACTGCACTGTATTCTGCAATGTTGTTTGTTGTTTGACCGAGGCTCACCCCATGCATAGAAACTAACTCGTCAGAGGGCGAATAGATAACCCAAGCTGCGGAAGAGATATTCCGTGTACTACGACAAGCACCATCAGCAAATCCAATGTACGTTTGGAGAGGCGTCGACATCTGTAATATCAAGAGTAAAACCAAGATAAGCCAGAATAACGACAAAAAACACACTCTCTAAGCTAAGCACACTGTCTAAATTAACAAAACACACCAGCTAGAAAGAAAAATTAACCTAACTAAACTAACTGAATCTCCATACCCACCATTTAAGCATAATACCTCTTTAGGTAAAGTCCGTTTCTGGGCTTACCCAAAGAGTCCCCATCAAAATCTACCAGCTCATAGGCCCCTTTTGCTAGCTTTGGCTTGACAATGTAGGGCCCATGCCACATGGGAACGAATTTTCCAGCACCTAATTTATCGTTAGCTTGATCATATAATAGCACTAGGTCTCCTTCCGAAAAATTATGAGGGGTCACGGTACGATCATACTAGGCTTTCATTCTTTTTGCGTGAGTCTCGATTGCCAAAGAAGCATTACGTCGAGTCTCATCTAATTTAGCTAAGTATAACAGACGCTTCTCCTCTTTGGAAGTAGCTGGGAGTAATTTGATAGCCATTTCAAGTGATGGGATTTCGCATTTAATGGGCAACACTGCTTCCAAACCATAAACTAGTTGGAAAGGAGTGAACCCTGTTGATGTTTTCACTGAGGTTCGGTACGCCCAAAGCGCTGAAAATAACATGTTATGCCAATTCGACCGATGAATACCAATGATTCGTCGGATCATGATAACTAGAATTTTGTTGATGGATTCAACCAAACCGTTTGCTTGAGGATAATAAGGAGTAGAACTATCATGGCGTAAACCAAGCTGGCTTGTAAGTTCTGTCATCATAATGTTTCGAAAATGGCGCCCATGGTCAGTGATTATCGCTTGTGGGACACCAAACCTAGCAATAATATGATTGAATATGAAAATCGCAGTTGTCTTGCCATCTACCTCGAATGTAGGCATCGCCTCGGCCCACTTATTAAAATAATCAACCGCAAGGATGATATACGCATGCCCCCCGGCTGAGTGAGGGTTACATGTAATAAAATCGATACCCCATTTAGCAAAAGGACCAACGGCAATTATAGGGTGGAGAGGAGTAGGTGGTGTGCACATCTTGCGATCAAACACTTGACAGTTGTGGCATTTTCGGACCGCAATGATACAATCTTTAAACATGGACGGCCAGAAATAGCCAGCACGCAACACCTTCTGAGCTGTGGCATACCCAGACATATGACCGCCACATGCTCCAGAATGGCAGTCATTCATAACCCTTTCTGCCTCTTCATGAGTTAAACAACGAAGAAAAACTAAATCTGCCCCACGACGATAAAGAGTATCTCCAATAATTTTGTACTGTTGGGACTAGAATCGAATTTTCCGACGTTCCGACTTTGAAGCTTCGGGCCGAAAGGATTGGGTTTGGAGATAGACGATTATATCCCCATACCACGGATCTAAAGTGCTGATGAGAAACAGAGATTCGTCTGCAATGGGTTCCTCTACCACAGTTTCCGTGTCAGCACGCAGGAAGTCACACATCAATTCCGCAAAAACTAAGGATTTCTTAGACTTAGACTTCTCGAATTCCAAATCGAACTCCTGCAGGATAACAATCCATTTGGAGTACTTGCCCCCTAGCAATTGTTTAGTCAAAATATAGATCATAGGGTTGCAATCCGAAATCACTATAGTTTTACGGAGAAGAATGTAATGACGAAAACGTTGGACAGCCTGAACAGCTGCCAGGGCCAATTTCTCCACATGCAAATATTTTAGCTCAGTGGGATTTAACGTCCTATTAAGATAATATATCACTTGTTCCGTTCTGAATTCGTCTTCCTGAACTAAGACCATTCCAATGGTGGAGTGGGAGGCGGCGAGATACAAAAAGTAATCCTGGTTGTAGTTGGGAGGATGCAGCAACGGTGCATGGGTCAACGCGTGCTTAAGTGCATCAAAAGATTTCTGAGCTATCTCATCCCAAGAGAATTGTACATTTTGTTTCAACAACCGGGTGAACCCCTTTGTAACCTCGGCGTAGTTAGGAATGAATCGACGTAAAAAGTTTGCTTTCCCTTGCAAACTTTGGAGTTGGCGCAAACTCGAAGGAGGGGGCAATTTGATGATAGCTTCGACCTTCGAGGGATTGACGTGGATACCGGCTTTTGAAACGACAAATCCTAGCAATCGTCCCACTTCTATGCAGAAGACACATTTGTGTGGGTTCAACCGAATTCGATAATGCCGACACCTCATAAAAATAGCGCGTAAGTGGACAAGGTGATCAGCTCGATGTAAAGAATGAGCAGGCAAATCATCGAGATACGGTTACACAATGTGCTTGATGTCGTGAAACGCGTAAGACATTGCCCGTTGGAAAGTGGCTCCGGCATTCTTAAGTCCAAAAGGTAATTTGCAGTAAGCAAATGTCCCCCAAGGACAAATGAAAGCCGTTTTTGGTTGATCGGCAGGTAGAATATTGATTTGGTTGTAACCGGAAAAACCGTCCATAAAGGAAAATATTTCGCTGCCGGCACAATCATCAATTATTTGATCGATATAGGATGTGGGATAGTTGTCTTTTGGACAAGCATGATTTATATCCCTATATTCGATGCATATTCTTATTGTTCCTTGCTTCTTGTTAACCGGAACAATATTCGATACCCAATCCGTTAACGGGATCGGATAAATGAAACCTGCTTTCAATAGCTTCTCGACTTCTGCTTTAATCGCAGCCGCTTTCCTAGGGTGTATCTGACGTAGACGTTGCCGAACGGGTTTAGCGTCCGGGTAGGTCTTGATTTCATGAACAATAATGGAGGGATCAATTCCTGGCATTTCCTCATAGGACCAGGCAAACACGTCACGGAATTCTTGAAATAGGACCTTGTATGTTTGAATTTCGTCATCTGTACACAAGGCACCTATATGAATGTTCTCAATAATTCCGGTTTTGACTGAAAAGTAAATGGCAATAGTTTGGGAAATGTTTCCCAAATTCAACTCTGAATCAGGATGTTTCATGGGATTCTGAGCGTCCTTGACATATTCAGCTGTAAAAATTGATGAAAAATCATTTTCCAAGTCATCACCCTCAGGTAAAAACGAAGATCGATGATGAAGATCTTCCCATGGTAGATCATCTACACTTAGGATTTCGCGAAGTTGTTCGTCAGATGACACAACTTCAGGAAACGTTATCCATTCTGAGGTTGACGTGAAAAGTGATTCCTCACGGACCACATTCATTTGTTCAGATTGGGTTGAACTTGAGCCGGAAAAAGACTGCAGGCCTCATAAGCAATTTCATATGGACTCAAAGGCATTGCATTACCGAATGAGTCTATCTCAGATTCAGATGGGACAATCCAAGGATCATCATAGATAATAGTGTCTGAAGTAATCATATGAATGGTTGCGAATGAAGGGTCTGCGTTGATTGGAGGGAAAGGAAAAGTTCCCAGTAAACCAGAATCTTTAACTAATCCTACACCAACATCCTTGTAAGGGATAGTCGTTTTACCGACATGCTGGATACTTTCTTAAGAGGCTGGGTCGGATGAAAAGTAAGCCAGCTGGTCTATTGTCACGATCTTACCATTGTGTGGAAACTTTATAACTCTGAAGACCGATGACACGACCGCTGTCATAGCGTAAGACCAACTGCGACCCAAAAGAAGGTTGTAGTCTAGAGGGGCATCAACCACCTCCACATCCAGACTAACGGTTTTTCCTTCAACCCCTATAGGAAAATCCTGTAGAATGCCAAACGGATGGAACCCACGGCCATCAAATGCCTTAAGAATCGTCAGGGATTGGTTCAGTGAAGGAGAGCCAAGCGATCTCCAACACTGAATCGACATAATACACGTAGAAGCTCCTTCATCAATTACAGTCCGATGAATTGGCCTGTTTTTTACTATCACTGGAATCTGGAAAGCCATCTGATGAGGGAGACGCGGTGTACTATTTTCTAGATCAAAGATTATTAGGTTTGGGTCCTGAACATCAACAACTCCTATAGCCGACAAAAGTAATTTTCGTTGTGCTGGATATGACTGCAGCACTTCCAAAGCCGACATTGCTGAAGGTGAAACAGCTAAATCCTCAACAATGTTGTAATTCTGGGCCACTCTCGCATGTGGATTGAAAGCAGACCTTCGAAGTACATCCTTGGCGGGCGGTTTTATTACTAAGTCCGGGTTAGGTTTCTCAATCTGTAGTGGATCAGATCCAGGAGCTGAGGTTGATGGATTTGAACGAGAAGATTTCGCTTCTTTCGATCCATCAACAGGACCTTTACTACCATAATCTTGTGATCGAGTCGTAATCCGTACATGAGACATCATCAATATGGGTTCTTCACTGGCATTTGAGGAAGGACCTATCATCTTACTCTCCTGCTTTGGAAATGGATCTTTCAAAACAGCAGGAGTTGGGGAACCTTTAACGATTTTCACAACCTCTGCCCGATGAGGGCAATCTCTTGTGAAATGATCTTCTTCACAAATTAAACAAGGATAGCGAGGTTTGCGCTTTTCGTCGTTAGATTTCGACTTCTCTTTTTTCTCCTTTGGAGCCTTGTCTGCTTTATCCTTCTTCTTGCCTTTCTTCTTACCACCATTTTTTGATTTAGCCATAGATGTCTCTACAGCGTGAATGTCGGCGGTAATTTCAGGAGAAGACTCTCCTGTCGGGGAGTCTGGTAAGGTTATTATTGGAGAAGAATTCTTTGAGGATTTCTTCTTACTTTTAGTATTCACCGTACCAATCATGCCATCAGCAGCATGAGACCCCGAAGGAGCAGCAGCGATTTGATTCAACTTAGGAAGATCCGGGATCTTCTCGTGCAACGTACCCGACTGAGTGTAAACTAAGTCAAGGTACTGGGCTTGAGCAATGACTTGCTCCTCAGTAACCACTCCGGCCTTAGCTACATCTTCAGTAATCTTCGGTAATAATGATTTTACAAACCATTCAGCTAAGATTTGGTCCGGGATAAAAACTTTCACTAAACGTCTTCGATGTCTCCATTCATGGATATGATCGGAAATATAAGTGGAGGTCGACTGTTTTAATGAGGTTAATAGCTCCGTGCCGTTATCGTATCTGACCGGCAACTGAAAATGAGTTAGGAATGAGGTAGCTAACTGGCTGAAATTGTAAAAAGAGGCCCGTGGTAACTCAATGTACCACTTGGCCGCGATACCAATGAGCGTACGCTGGAAAAGACGTAAACAGATCGAATCATCCGAGATGGAATTTGAAGCACACCAGAGGTGGTAAGTCATCACGTGATTGGATGGATCCTCTCCAGACTTACCTTCGAACTTGGGTATATCACTGGGCAACTTATTTGGCATTGGCGGCCAGCACGGAAGATATTGTATTGGATCGTTCGTTAGGCGCGTCAAGTCTGGTAAATCCAAAGTTGCGATAAACGGTAATTGCTGATTAGGATCCCTAAAACTTTGGGTCACAAGACCAGTCCCAGGAGGAGGATATCCAGGATAACTTGGAACAGGAATCACATTCGGGATATTATATCCTCCTGGAAAACCAGGATTAACCGGACCGTACTGGGGTTGTTGAGGTTGTTGATAAGTATACCCAGGATACGGTTGATACTGGTAAACCGATTGTTGGACAACAGGACCGAATTGGTACTGTCCCTGGTACTGTTGATAGGTAAATTGAGGTTGACTTGTTACAACAGTACTTAAACCAGGCTGCCCTACAGGCATCTGGACCGTGGTTTGAATCGTAGATCCGGACAACGTTAAAGATGTCTGAGGAGTGGTTGCAGAGACAGTAGAAACCGGAGCTGTCGATGCTCCAAAAGTAAGTGCGGTAGATGTTGCGGTAGTTGCAGCAGTCGTTTGAGATGGAGTACTAGGTGCAATTGGCGGCTGAGTAACTACCGAAGTTACAGAAGTTTGAATATTTGACTGGACAGGTTGCGGTTGCTGGGGTGAACCAGAAACTACGGGTTGTCCAGTTTGAGGTACCAACTGTATACTTGGCTGCAACATATGTTGACCTTGTGACGGATCCCACACTATCATTCTGGGGTATTGACCCGTAACAGGTTGAGGATACTGAGATCCATAAGTAGATTGAGGATAGGATTGATAACTGAAAGGCACAGTTCCCATACCTTGAACATATGACTGACCTTGAGGTGGTTGATAACCTTGACTCGAGTATTGACCTTGAGGTAAATATTGATACTGGGGTTGACCTTGGGGTACATATTGAGGCTGGGGTTGACCTTGAGGCATGTATTGTACTATGGGTACATATTGTCCTTGAGGTTGCCCCCCAGACACGATTTGTGTACCTTGAGGTTGCCCCCCAGGCGTTAATTGAGGCTGCCCCCCAGGCGGTAATTGGCCACCTTGAGGTTGAGAAACGGGAACTGAACCTGACATCATGTAAATGTCCCCTACACCCAACGGTTTATTACCATTGTTTCCAGCTAATAACCCATGATCGATGGGTTGAGGAGATGCCCCCTCAAAGGTACCAGAAAGTGACTGATACCCGGCGGGAACAGAAGGATCGTCGTGCAAGAAAGATTCAAGAGATTGAGTGAACACGGACGACTGACCAGACATATTTACAGGAGTATAAATACCTCCAGGTGGAAAAGGAGTACGAGGTGGAGAAAAACTTATCCCTGAGTTGTCTAAATAATTGGTTAACGAAAGGTACCAAGTAGTACTTCTAGGAGGACTGTAAAAGATAGATTCACGCTCCCTTAGATCAATAGTAGGTTGATCTTCAAGGATAGATACGCCTAATTCTTCCTCTGGAGCAAGTTCTTCAATAGCTATCAAACCAGTAGGAAGATTTTCGGTGATGACTCTTTCTACCCTAGGTGAATCTGGTGCACTAGAAGTTGGAGTAACAGGTTCAGATACCTCAGGTTCTTCGCCTATATCACTAATAGATGAAAAGCTACCAGCAAGCTCAGAAACTGTGACTGCTTCAGGATTATAACCTGTTTCTAGACCTTGGTAATCTGGATGGACTACCAATGACGATTCTCCTTCTTCAGGTGAACCTACTTTACTGCCACTAGGAGTTACAAGGACCTTTAAACCTTCGTGATGACTTGGGACGTCTTGAGGAGGTTCACCCCGAAGTCTACGGGATTTCCTCAACAATTCGGCCACAGAAACAACCTCAGGAGACTTGCCCCGAAGTCGACGGGACTGTCTCGGTAATTCTGCCACAGTTAAAAACTTTTAACTACTGCACACGCAAACAAAGTAAAATCTCAAAGCAAACCACCTAAAGTCTCTAAAGAACCAAACAAATTTGAATCACACGCCTAAAGAATCTAGGGCGTCAAACCAAGCAAAAACAGTAGCCTTCCGGACCAAAAACGCTAGTTGGAGATGAAACCCAACATCGCCGGATTCAGTACAGAAGTGGCGGGTGGAACAGTTACCTTGGCAACCTGCTTAATGAATAGACCGGCACAAGTTCCTCCACTTTAACTGTCTCGAGTGAAGTGAACCCCTCGGAAAATCCAAGTGAGTCTAGCCGACGTCTGCTCCAGGTACAGTGGGATCTTCCCTCCACCGTCACCTCGGTAGAATCCTAAAGATAATGGTCACTAAGGTTACCAACAGCAACAAATGCACCTGGGGGAATAGTCTACACTCCGACAGCACGCAAGGGCAGAGTATCAAGCTCAATCCCCTTGCCGGCTCCTTGACAATAATCCAAGGTTTACCGACAAGTGACCCCTGGCTCCTCAACAATGGTTAATCTGAGGTTTACCATTTGTAATACGTGCGTGTCTAGCGTCGTTCCCAATGAGGGAGGATTGATCCCCTCACTGGTTCGGACATGAGCTCGTGCTTCTCCTTTAAGAGGAACTTTCCCAGAGTACAAATGAAACAATTGGATTTATTCTATCACAAGATAAGCTACTTGTTTGGTTTTGTTGTCTTGGAGAGTTAATTACTCTCCTACTCCAAGACACTAGCCTGATCTAAATTGGTGTTTCAGAGCCCTAGTAAATAAAAGTTACTAAGTTAATTTTACTTTAAGCGTTAATTTTATGGTTTTCCTTAAAGACAAAAAGGTAGTGGAGATGAAACTGGTGGTGTGTAGACTCGACTCGCAACCACTACAAAGATGCACCTAAGATGATTTACACTACTTTTCTTTTTTCAATGAATCTCCTAACTAAGAGAGTTGGAAAATGCAAATTTTATGGAAAACAACTTTCTTAGTAAAGACAATCAAAGAAACAATCTCTTTATCTTTTCAAAACACACAACTCATGACCACTAATTACTCTACGAAATTTCCTTTTTCTCCCAAAAGTCTACAAATGCTACCAAAGCAAACTTTTTCCAAAAGATTTTTTTTTTGTGTTTTTTCTATATCAATAAAGCATGTAAAAACTATTTATCAAATGAAATTTAACAAATCTAAGACAATCAAATCAAATTCACTCAAAAGCCAATTAAAAGGAAATTTACCTAAAAGCAAAAAATAATGAGGACAAAAGCCTACAAGGATAATTCCCAGATGTTTTACTCAGTCAAAATGCAACTAAGGATCAGTTCATGCAGAATCATAAACTAATCAAAAAACAAAATTGAAATCTTTTTGTTCTTTTTTCTCAGAATGAAATTCAAGGTTTTAACAAACAAACTTTTCAAGATTCGCAAAGAGAAGACACAAAGGTAGGTCTCTCACAAGGGTGACTTCTATGACAGGCCCGACTCCTAAGAGGACTGACCAAAACCAAGAAGATCCAAAGTTTGACAACCTCTAACGCCAAAGTCACTACAGGACCAGTTAAAAATCAAACCCTAAGGAAAAATCCCTATGAATTCCACCAAAACCCTCGACACTAATGGGACAAGTTCAGGTGAAGATCTCTGACAGTAAACTAATGGATCTGGGCAGTAAAAACAAAGTAAAAACAAAATCTAAAGAGCTAAAAGAGGAAAAATGAAATTTTCTCAAATTTGACAGGGGTACGCAGGTGATCTGTTGACACAGGCGCAGGGACGCCCTGTGCACAAAGACGCAGTGCGTACAAGTACGCACTGTGCCTAACTCAGAGACTGCGTACTGCTGGCAAAGCTAAGAAAAATAAAAATCTAAATTGAATCTAAGCTAACCCACCCAAATACACAGCTAGACAGCCAAAAATCAGAAACCAAGCGATTTTTCTCAAACCAAAATATCAAATCAAAAATAACTCAAACACATTCATGGAGTCCCCAGTGGAGTCGCCATTTTGTCACACGGAATGAGTCGTTAGTGCGGACACAACCGACCTCCCTAGAAGCGTAAGACTTTCTAGTGAAAAACAAGACAAATAAGAGGAATCATTCTCTAAATATGCTTTTACCATATGAGAAATCAAGTGTTTAGATCCTACCTGTAACCCAACGCTGTTGTAGTAGTCCAGCTTCGTTGATCCGGATGAGCTCCTCCTTCACTTCGAAACCTGAATTCACTAACAATCAAACGATTAAACACCTGAATATCACATAAAATAAAACATATTTAACATATAGACCAAGGAGTATATGAAACAACTCATAAATAACAAATTGTTGAGAAGAATGGACTAATTTGTATTAAAAGGTAACAAAAGGAACCATTGCAACCTGAGCCTTGGTGTTGTGCAAGTCCCTCCCAGGGTCCACAAGAGTTCTCCTTTACTCTGATCAGCTCACCCACTTCCAAATAGAACAAGCAAAGATGGTAATCTCTCCTCACAAGCTTCTACAAGGAAGTCCTAATTCCAGCAGCATCTACCCTTACAAATGTTCAACTTTCAACCTCCCCTCCCTTTGGCCCAATGCCTGTATTTATAGTGCTCTAGAGGAAGTTATTCAGGTCCACCATCAATGGGATAAGCCCCTCTTTGGATGGGATAGCTCCCCTCTTGATGGGATAAGTTCCTCTTTGGTAGGGATACATGAACCATCTGGAGACGCTTCATACATGTCAAATAAGCTTCTAGAAGACTCTAGAAATGACCACAAGTAATGTTTTTAGAGTGAAACTTGCGCCTTTTGACCTTTATAGGAGTACGCACCCACCCCTTTAGATACAGAGCGTACAAGTACGCAGGTATTGTGAAATTGGATTGCGTACATGCAGGTAAGGCTAAGAGAAACTGTGTACCAGAGATAATTGACTTTAAATGACTTTTCTCTTCTTTCTTGCAGTTTGACATGAATAGCAGAGGCATGAGACTTGCCAAGGAGGATAGTATGACAGTGGATGGAGCCATATTAACTGCAAATAGTCATGGTGACATTTTTTAGTGTAACAGCAAGTAAGGCGAGGAAAGGGAAATGGAAGGCATCCCATCCCAAATCTAGTTCTTCCCATGGTGGGAAGAAGTTTGAGAAATCGAAAGTGCGATGCTTTCATTGTCATGAAGTGGGCAATTATGCTACGAATTTTCCACAAAAGAAATCCAAGAAAGGATCCTCGAAGGGATCTAATGATGAGGCACTAGCCTCACATTTTGAGTGGGATTTCTCTCTCATCGCATGCATGTTTTCATCCATGGTGGGATGTGTTTGGTACCTAGACAGTGGAGCTTCATTCCACATGTCAAGTGACAAGAATATTTTCAGTACCTTGGAGGAGAAGGATCTCCAGATGTAGATCAAGATGGGAAATGATGGAAAGTACTGTGTTTCAGGTGAAGGTACGGTTGTGTTTCAGAGGGAGCATGGAGCTCCTCTCACCCTGACCGATGTAAAGTATGTACCAAGTCTGAATAATAATTTTGTGTTCGTTGCTATGCTAGAAGATAAAGTCTATAATGTAGTCTTTAGTAAAGGAAAGGTATTCCTAAGGCGTATCAGCACAGGATAGACCAAGTGAATCGAGATTCGAGTAAATAATATCTACAAGCTGGAAGTAGACGACTATGCTACATTGAGTTCCAAAGTTGAGATGGTGTAGAGCCAATATGTTGGCGAGCTTTGGCATAGAAGATTGGGAAACTTGCACCATGTAGCCTCGAAGATCATGCAACAGATTTCTACCAGACTTCCCAAGGGAAAATTGGAGTAGACGAATACATGAAAAGGCTATACCTTGGGTAAGTATATGAAATCTTCCTTTCTGAATAGAGAGAGTAGAGCTGGATCAATCCTGGAACAAGTTCACTTAGATGTTTGTGGACCATTCTCTATAGCCTCCACCACTAAACAAAGGTATTGTGTTATTTATTGATGATTTATTTCATAGATGTTGGATCTACTTTATGCAAAAGAAGGATCGGACCTTTTTGAGGTTTTGTGAGTTTAAATCCTTGGTAGAGAAAGAATCTGGAAAGAAAATAAAAGCCTTGCGTAGCGACAATGGTGGAGAGTATGTCTCCAAATAGTTTAAAGACTACTGTGCTGCAGAAGGAATTAAATGGGAGTTGACAACACCCCAAAACCCTCAACAAAATGGGGTGGCCGAATGGAAGAACAGATATATTGTGGGAGTTGCTCGAGCGATGTTGCATGACCAAAGCCTACCATTGCATTTGTGGGCTGAGGCATGCAATACAATAGTATACTTTTAGAACAGAAGCCCACACCATATAATGGGAATGAGGACACCTATGGAGGCCTTTTCCAGGAAGCGACCAGATGTGGGTCACTTCCGAATCTTTGGATCATTAGTTTACTTCCATGTGACCAAAGATGCCCGAAATAAGATAGATCCAATAGCTGAGTTGGGAGTACTTATGGGGTACATGGATACACCCCACAACTATCGAGTGTTCCTACCTACCAGTCAGAGGACAATGATATGCAGAGATCTGAAGTTAGACGAGTAGAAACCCATGTGAGTATCACTTGAGAGGGAGCTCAAGTTGCATGCAGATGAGGAACTTTCAGTTCCTAAGGAGGAGGAGCCTCAGATTGTTGTGGAACAGCCGCATGCAAAGGATCCAAGAGTGGAGACATACACTCATGTTGAGACTTCCAGAGATGGGTGAAAACACTCAAGGGAAGCTGACAGGTTGATGTTGGATGCACGAGAGAATGTGGGACAACCATCTTCTCAGCACAAACAGAGGAGGTCGCCCGAGCAGTACACTGTTTACATGGACCTGGTTGGGGAGTTTGTAGAGTCTGAGCCTTCTTCATTCGATGAGGTAGTGCAACAACCAGTCTGGGTTGATGCTATGTGTTACAGGTCAATTTGGGCACATCAACCCCAACTTCCAGATCAGTATTATTAGGGTCCATCAATCCATAATTTAGTTTTTTTCATTCCCTAATGAAGTCAACCTACATCATGCTTGCCTCCCAAGAGTTTCCATGACTCCATTCATCCAAAAAGTGCCCCTAAGGAGATCAGTGTAGGAAGCCTTCTATCAGGCTATAATGCAATGCAGGAGCTACACTAACTGGCTGCTATGCACCATACCTATCCTTTGTTTCACCTGCAATGAGCGAGGTTCATTGAATTTTTTGAAATGAATCCATTGGATTCCTCATCCAATGGATTCTTATGGAAATTTCCCGATGGATTGAGCTCGCTTTTGGATGAGGAAGAGGATGAATGAACCTTAATCCATTGTCCCTTCCTCCATGGAACCACTTCCCAATTTTGGCAAAGCATTCATGAGGGCCATTAATGGCTTAACCTCCTCCATTCAACTATAAATTGACCATGCATTCAAAGGCTGGTACTGGTAGAGGTTGGAATTTCTTGAGCTAAGGAAATGTTGTTTGAATGAGATTTGTAAGAGTATTATTAAGATGTCAAATTGTTGCTTCATGAGGAGAGAAGGGTTTGAAGCTGGAAGGATGACACTGAATCGAGCATGCATCTACATGGGTTGTAATCTTTCCTTCTATCAATAAAGAATTCTAAGATTTTTTCATTCATGTGTTTATATAATGTATATCATATTCTTCATTCAATGATATGTTTAGTTAACAGATCATCATTATTGTATGTTTTGATGGGTTTCTGTCTTGGCTTGTGTGCAGGTACTTTCCAAGTGAGTTAAGTATGGAAAGGAGTGGCAAAATCAGTCAAAGGAGAGAGGGATCGAGCGAAAGTTATAGGTTGGTACCTGTGTTCTTCTTTCTCTTATCTGTTAAATATAGGAAAATCAATGAATTACTTTGTCTGTTGTTTCTAGACTAGCTATTAGGTCTAGAGGGTTAGGCATTTGAAGAAACACTAAATTTGCCCAAAACAAATTGGTGACTCCACTGGGGAGCGATCCTATCCCTTATAGTAGCTCATCAATCTCTTAAAACACTTTGACATACTGTACTTCCTGTCATTTGTTGAATTCAAGTCTAAATTCACTGAAAATTGAATTAAATTTAAGCATAAAATTGCCTTCAGTAATCATCGCACTTCTGTGACTGACACAGTGCAATGTAGTGCACTTTCCACATAGATCCAGTGCAATGCATCGCACTGTATCTAACTACTACCTGCGATGATCCCTTTAGGGTCAGTTTTCCCATCTAGGAACTAAAAATTTTGTCAATTTTCATCAGGTTGAATTGCTTGTTGAATGTAAATGATGTCTTATCTCTGAAAACAGTCTTTTATTTCCTTATTCCAGCCCTACTTTGATTGGATTGATTAATGTTTCTTTAATGTTTTCTTTGTCATTATCAGTCTATAGTCAAAGTAAGTTTTTGATTGATTATTTTTGTCGATAGAAAAGTGTCGTAAAGTCGTCATTTTTTTCGAATAATGAAGTGTCATATAGTCTTCCTTTCCCTTTTAAATAAATTGTCATAAATCGTCATTTTTTATGAAAAAATATCTGAATCGTTTGTGCATTAGTTTTTCCTATTACATCATTCACATTAAGAGAAACTGGAAAGAAATACATGCAATTTGCATTTTGAATTTTGTGAATGCTTGAAAGGAATGGTTTAGGGAATTGCATCCAGTTTGTGCTCCTTGTTGCTTGTTCAAAAAGTACTTGTATGCTCTATCCCTCATAGCTAGGATTTTCATTGCTGAAATTAAATGGAAGGAGTGCCTCTCATTCTAGTTGCATTTTTAGGAATTTTGGAAAACATCTTGTGGTGAACCTTCAAAGGAAAATTTTAAGCAAGATCAACCTAAAATTTACATCAACTAACCTAATAACGCATTTGAACTTAACAAAAGCATCTAGAGGTCTAGGCTAGAGACATGTTTTGGTGTCTTAAAACCTAGTGGTTGTCGTTTTTATTGAGGTTGGGTGATTCCTCCTCTTTGATTCGATAAGTGATAGTACGAACTTGTGCTCCCTATACCATTGAGTATATAGTGGGAGACCCCAATAGGTTGAAATCCTTTATCCCTAGGAAGCCGAGTCTGCTGCCTTACCGATCATAACACACCGAACACAACATTCAGGAAGATTGACTATCGTACATAAAGTCCTTGGTCATTTCTCTTTCATTTATCACGAAGGTGTATATTGTAGTTTTGCGATTTGTTTGGTAAACCCTCTTGTCTAGAATCTCCAAAGCAATCACTTTCATTCCTCTTTGACTCTTTAAAAGTAAAAGGATCATCTGAGCACTTGTCCCTTCAGGCTCATTAAACATTGAAGGCGACTAGAGTCATCTTTTGCTTTTTCTCGTCTCTTTAAAAATGAAAAAGTGAATTTGGGTTCCAGTGTCATAAAAATTAATTGACCACGGATAACATCCTCCTCGCTTGCTCCTTATTTGATCTTAGGTTGAAACATATGGTGATAAATCCAGAGTCCACCAATCAAGGAATTCCTTTTGATGGAAATCCTAGTCCTTTTCCTCCATTTGGAAATATGGGTGCTCCATATATGGCTACATTGTCCCTTCCGGGATTTACCATTGGCTTGCCAGTGTGGTTGTTTTCAACCTTCTTGGTTCAAAATGTGATGATTTCTCCGTAATCGAGTACACCTCCAACTGGACAAAATCAACCTCCAGTTGATCCTAAATTTGACCCTTTTTCTTCTTCCTCATTTGTTTCTTCCTCCCCTTCTTCCTCTTTGCCTGGTGAAAGTATTTTTGCTAGTAACCAGGTGGCTAAGAAGAAGAAGAAAGGGAAGAAGAAGAAGAAGACACAAATTCAGCAGAGGGACGACCAAGAAACAATTGCTTTGAATGCAACATCTGATGAGAAATCGTCCGTAAAGCCTCACAAAGTTCGATATCCATGCAAAATTTGTGTGGGAGACCATCTTCTTTGAAATTTTCTTGATATTACTCAGATATTAGAAGAATGGTTTTCCCGTTTACATCATATTGTGTCATCAACTTCTCGAGATCATGTTGGTGACACATCATCAACTAGTGGTAATAAAGATCATGGAAAGAAAGGGAAAGTTAAGTTTCCCTATAGGTTATGTGAAGGGAATCACCCCATTCACCTTTGTCGCTATCTGGATGAAGCCAAAAAAGTGTTGGATAACCGTCCTGCTTCACCGTAGCGATTTCCATCTGGTTACAGGAAACCATCCCTAAATCCTTCACTAGTTAATGAATTAACTGACCAAAATCAACCGTTGGTCAAACCCACTCTCTCTGAAAGTGAATCCTATGAGTCTATACCTGACCCAAATCAACAGGTCGAGGTAACAGTTGACCCAATTTCACCTTCAGTAAATCGTACTTTTCCCGAAGAGAGTAAACATGATGCCACTCAGGTTCATTTTGTTTCTTCATATTCAAATAATTTTGGCGGAAGTCCGCCTGTTCCATCAAGACAAGAGGAAAATCCTCCCACTCTCGTAACTCAAGGGGCTAATCCTCTCATTTCTACGATACCCCCTCCAAGTATTCTAGTCACTTCCTTTGATTGGAATCGAATGGCAAGATTTCACCTTCCTTCTTATGTGCCTTTCCAGATCATAGTACAAGTTTGTAATATAATTGTATTTGGCACTATTATAGATGAAGGTGCATCAATGAGTATCCTTTCCTCAACTGCTTGGCAAGAACTTGGTTCACCACCGCTTGTGCCTGTTATACAGAATCTGTTGGGTTTTAACAGAGGAATTAGTCAACCATTAGGGATCCTCCCTCGGTTACCTATCACATTGGGAGGAAAAATTGTTTATCTGAATGTGATGGTAGTCCCAGGCCCTTTAGATTTCAATTTACTTCTTGGGTGTGACTAGGTTTATAACATGGGAGCTATTGTTTCAACACTCTTTCGAGTGATTTGTTTCCTGCATGAAGGCAGAATTGTCATCGTTGACCAGCTTTAATTTTGTAGAAATTTTGAATAATATGACACTTATTCACAAAGATTATCCCGATTATACACTATTGTGGAATACATGCATAATACATAACCTCCTCTATGTTGATAATCAATTTAGCAGCATTAAAAATAATGAAACATCAATTGCATGCACACATTAACACAGTATATAACCCGGGGAAAGCATACAGCTGAAAACCCCACACTATCTGTATATTATAATGATTGAGAACATGTAACAATACATAGTACAATACTCCTCACAAGTACTCAATACTATCTCCACCTGTTGTAGAGCTATAACTAGGGTCTCTCACACCGCTAATTATTCCACATTAACAAGTCAATTCGGGAACGTTTTGTTATTGCAAGAAGTAGCTCAATCCGAGGCTATTTGTCCGAGTAATGCTTAGTAGTACAGTGTTCAGAAGATTCAAAGGAAAACAGATGCTAAGCTGTAACTAAACTAACCCAAAAGATGGAATCACACAAAACAGTTGATCAGTCAAGGGTACGGAAGCAATAACCCATCCCTCTAGAAACTGATTAAAGAAGGGAAATTAGAGCATGGACTTATATGTCTGGGAGCTAAGCAGCGTCTTGCTAAGGCTCACTACAGCCTTAGGCCTTCTCTCACACCAAAACAACAAAGGCAGGTAAATAAATCAGCGGAAAGTGAAATCGAACAGAAAAACGGAAATGGAACAGCAGTAAATGGAACAGTAGTAAAATGGAACAACAATAATCAAATGGAACAGCAATAATCAAATGATTTATGGAACAACAACCATCACCTGTATGTACATGTTCTACACTAATATAGCAATCTGAGAATATTGGATGATACAACTATGTTTCTAAACAGAATGACGCTACTCTCAAATCCCACAAATATTGTTTCACATAAATCCAATGACAGTAACATTCATACCAGCACTCTGTTACAAAAATGGCTGAATAAAGATACAATTCGACCCTGTGTAAATCCAATTATACAGTGCAGAGTCCTTACATAGAGAAATCATTCATTCATTGATCATAACAGAGCATAGCGTATCATATAAAGAATTTATCAGATTGCTAAGTAATAAAGATAAACAAACCACACACAAATCACCGTATAATGATACAAAAGCAAGTGTCCTTCGGAGCCGGGCCCTTAGCTGCCAATGGTACACCGCCTTAGATTACTCCAGACGCAGAGACGGAATAAACACCAAGTCTTTTATATTAATCGCATCCACAAAAGTATAACAAAATCAGGTCTCAGTGAGACTCAATGATTAAAGTTTGTTCTAGAACTGTAAAAAAACAAAAACAGTCGTCCTCTTGCTTAATGATGTTGTGCCATTATATAAAAGAAATGACGGAGATATCTAGAAAATCATAGATAAGTAAAGCAGCGATCCTTCAGGATCGAAGATCCTGAGGGATTCGCTAATCGTTCAATCTTTCTTGCATTCGCCGAGCCGGTATCCCGCATTCTTTTCCTGGACTATTCAATTCCGATTTCGCTTGATCGTGTCCGCATCCGGTTCCCCACTGGAGGAACAGCAGTTATTTTTCCTCTGCTTCTCGCTTTTGGACGAGAACTCCTTGCTCGCACGTCTTCCTGCATAGAAAACGTCAATTATTAGCACTTGAGCTTCCTTTGTCTATTTTTGCACATTTTATCAAAATCCTTTATCTTCTTTGAATTCCTAATGCAGAAAAGGTTACAATTATTATTGAAAAACCACTAGATTGCTTGTCAAAAGCATACCTTCCAAGTGCTCCACACACCCCCCTACTTACCCTGTTTCATGGCCTCATGAAAACATTATAGTTGACATGCAAGGCGGTGAGAGAATAGGCCGCAGAAGGGATCTCGTGAGGAGGCCGACAACCGTGATGAGCAACTAGATTATCAAAGAACTGATCTATTGGATCTGCAGGCATCTCATACAAGGCCTGATATCCGGGTGCAGGGTGCCAAATAATTGGACTGCGAAATCGATACCCCAACCAGGATGGCCCTGCTTGCAGAATCCATTCCCCATAAAGGTTCAATCGGCTGGCAGCCAGCTCAAAATTCTCATATTTGAATGGTTCCCTGAGCTGGATGCTTGGACTAGAGGTCCGGTATCGAAATTTTGTAGCATCGATGGCAAGATCTTTAATAGTCAGGAAATATTCCAGACCATTTCGGATCAAGTCTTCGTGCATGGGTCCTAATATCTCGATGACACCTGGGATCCTCATAAGACTCCTATGCTCTCTCCATAGCGTCACTGGGTTTCTAGGTTCAGCTCTTATCCACAAGTCTAGGCTATTTTCTTGTCTCTGAAAGGTGTTATAAGCTCTGAGCCATTTCAGCTGATTAACCCCAAATGAGATGAAGGCTTGGAATTGTATATCGCCAACAAAAGGGCCAGGATTTAAATCAGTTTCCTGGTCTAGCACAAGGTTGTGCAAGTAAAACTCACACAATAACCTTTGAACCTTAACCCCATAATGCTTGCAACAGTCTATAAAATCATTAACAGTGTTGATGTGGATAGGTGCTCCTGCCCTAACGGCTTCTATTTTCAATCTCAAATATCTTTCAAGCAAAAATAAAGCATAATTTTTAGCAGGGGCCCTACAAGTCAAAACGTCATTATATAAGGAACACACAGTGTCCATCTGCTTAACAACACTATCTAATCGACGAGTTACCTTAGCAACCTTTTCTTGTTCCTTCTGCCATCCCTCAAAGGCTTGGCTTTCGGATTGACTAATACTCCGAAGTTGCTGTTGTAACTCTTCGTATTTCTCCCGGGGGATTGCTTGCTCTCTTAGTTGTTCAGCTTCTTGTTGGGATTGCTTCATCATCCTGTGCAAGGTTCTCGTTTTTGGATCCTTTTTCCATTGAGCCATAGAGGCCGAGAATTTTGCCTGAAACTTTTTATTGCGCTGTTTAGAGTTTAGAACCCGAATAACCCCTGAGGGTGGTGCCTCTGTTTGGATCCCCTTATTCTCTTTCTCTTTCTTGACACGAATGAAAGGCTGCTGAGGTCCCCCTGCCATTGGAACATCTTGTTGTTCTTCTCCCTTAATTGGAATGTCAGTTTGTTCTCCAGGGTCAGATGGAACAGCAGTCTGTTCCTCTATGTTATTTGGAACAACACCCTGTTCCTCATTATCATTTGGAACAGCAGACTGTTCCTCGGCAGTAGGTCTCCTGATGGGGTTTCGACCAACAAAACGGGTTCTTGTCCTCGGGGTTTTTGCTGTAGTGGCCCTCCTCCTTTTCCTTGTGGTCCTTTGTATTCTCAAATTGGCTTTCAAAATTCGAATTTGCTGCCGGAGCCTGGCTATAGTGCCCAACAACCTCTACTGTTTCTTTCTTAATTTCTTAATTTCCTTTGCCTCGGCAGAGGGTTTGGCCCTTAAGCCCGCTCCTTCTTCATCTGGGATATCTTCCGGCGTCCTGGGGACAGACTGTCCCTGATTTTTGTCTTCAATTTCATTATCATAACCAGGCAGGTTTTCTTCTCCTGCCTTTTCTGCATGTACTTCCTCGGGTAGTTCTTCCTCTGCGGGACTGTCAGGGATTCCTGCTATGCTGGAGGGCTGGCCATATTCCCCCATATTGGCCAGAACTGCTGCCAATTCCTCCTCACCTACAGGATCCTGCGACGGGCTACCCCCCTGGCTGTGCTATTTCTTCTTCTTGATTGCCCTGTTCGGTAACCCTTTCTTCCTCAGAGTGCTCATCTTCTTGGTTGCTTTGTTCGGTGGCCATTTCTTCCTCAGAGTGCTCATCTTCTTGGTTGCTCTATTCGATAATCATTTCTTCCTCTTCCGGCTGGCCAGTCCCGGGCCCTGATTGCTCAGCATTTCCTTCAGAGGGTCCTCCTTTTGGTTCTGGAGGTTCGTCCGCAATTTCAATTGGCTGGGCCGTTGTTCCCTGAATTCTTTCCAACCTTCCTCGTATCCGGGCCAGCCGAGCTGACTTCCTTGGTCTCTCAGGTTGGTCGAGTGTGCCAGCAGGTTCTCTGGGTTCCTCTGGTCGTTCTGGCGTATCGGAAGGTTGTTTCCGTTTTGAAGCGGCATGTCTTTCTGCTGCTGACTCCTTGTGTTTCTCTAATCGTTCCGGCGTGCTAGAGGACTGTTCAGGTTTTGGGGGTGGTGCAGCCACGTAATCATGGAGTAATGAGATTACCTCCCCCCCGCGATCTGATAGGCTGTCCCCAGCCATCAAAGAGAGGAGCAGCAGCCAGTCGGAGGTTCAATCATAAAGTACAGCATATGAAATTATGCCATGTTTTAGAAAAACAACGAAATGCCGAAACCGAGGCAAAAAGGTAGATCGCGTTTTATATAAGAGCCTGCGTGATATAATGAGGAGCTAGGGGATGGGATGTCTGTCAAGCGTACGAAGTCTCCAGTGGTCACTGTCAGTTCCGTTGCCATGATTGGTGGTAATAAATATTCATGCGATATATACATCGGGTGTGACATATGATCTTTGCAAAGGATAAGAGATAGAAAAATTTAATATCATACCTATTGGTGTAATTATTACAACTTCTATGCCATTAACAGAGCTCTGCTGCCAACAAGTGTTCATAACCTTGGCAGAGTTGTTTATTTCACCCTCCGGAACCATGATCCTTTGTGTATATTCTAAAGAGTGCTTTGTCAAAATGCAGGCCATTATGCTGGCTTGGTAACCAGATAGCCATAATGCCATTCACAAGGTAGGCGCGAAACGTGGTCAGGCCGGCTCGCAATGAGACCCCCTGTTCCAAGGTTTGCTTGTTAATTTACCTTCAGACCATATCCCTAGTGTGGTGGCCGTTATGGGAATGCCACTTCGCTTCCATCCTTATGATCATGGTAGACCGGCTCTTAATGAGACCCCCTATCCTGCATTTGACAATTTTCATATTTTGTTTTTGTTTTCTTTTGCAGAGCACCTCTCTTGTTTATTTTCACATAAGGGTGGTTCCGCACTCCTTAAGAGCGGGGAATGGTGGAAGAAGTCTTATGATCCCAACAGATAGATATAAATCGTTCGTTCTTACTCCTAAGTAATGATCAAGAAAGATTTTTAGGGGAATCGTCATGATAAATATCACCAACCAGGGTACCGGTAAATGACAATGACAACGAAGATGAAAAGTTCACGTCCCTCCTCTTGTCCTCTTATACATATTGGCTTCATAGTGATAGCGATTTATAATGTGTTGATTTCGGTATATCATGGTTTATGTTCTTCGCATAAGTTCATTGCTGTATCTAAAATATTGAGGAGAACATGGGGGCAAAGCATCCTTGATAAGGGCAAAAACATGTCGATGGCATTCCTGAGAGAAGAATTCATTCGTAGGATACCATTTCTTTGAGAGGAACAACGGAAAATCGCAAATGCTGTCCCTTTTGAGAAAGGAACAGCAAAGACACTCAAATGTTGTTCCTTTTGAAAAGGAACAGCAGACACACTCAAGTGTTGTTCCTTTTCGCAAAGGAACAACAAAAACACGCAAATCACACAGGTGCTGTTCCTTTTCGCAAAGGAATAGCAAAAACACACAAGTGCTGTTCCTTTTCGCAAAGGAACAGCAAAAACACACAAGTGTTGTTCCTTTTCGCAAAGGAACAGCAAAAACATAAAAATGTTGTTTCTTTTCACAGAGGAACAACAAAATCACACGAGTGCTGTTCCTTTTTGCAAAGGAACAGCAGAAATACGCAAAGGCTGTTCCTTTTGAAAAGGAACAGCAAAATCACACAAGTGTTGTTCCTTTTCGCAAAGGAACAGCAAAAAGCACAAGTGTTGTTCCTTTTCGCAAAGGAACAGCAAAAAGCACAAGTGTTGTTCCTTTTCGCAAAGGAACAGCAAAAAGCACAAGTGCTGTTCCTTTTCGCAAAGGAACAGCAAAAACACACAAATGCTGTTTCTTTTCACAAAGGAACAGTAAAATCACACGATTGCTGTTCCTTTTTGCAAAGGAACAGCAGAAACACGCAAAGGCTGTTCCTTTTGAAAAGGAACAGCAAAATCACACAAGTGTTGTTCCTTTTCGCAAAGGAACAGCAAAAAGCACAAGTGTTGTTCCTTTTCGCAAAGGAACAACAAAAACACACAAATGCTGTTGCTTTTCGCAAAGGAACAGCAAAAACACACCAGTGCTGCAAAGGAACAGCAAAATCTCACAGGTGTTGTTCCTTTTCGCAAAGGAACAGCAAAAACACACTAGTGCTGCTCCTTTTGCAAAGGAACAGCAAAAACACTTGGAATACAAGCAAAAAATCAAGAAATCATATATACAAGATGTTATGTACAAGTTATAAAAATGAATTTCTTAAATTATAGGTGAGGAAGATTTTGCTTCCTCTCCTAAGATTTCCATATCAGTATCTTGTCGTAGTTGCTGACAGAAGGATTCCCGAGTGAGTGGCTTTCGATAAAGGCGAACTCGGTGGCCATTTACTTTGAATGCATATCCAGAACTGTCAATTGTGATCAGGGTAAGGGTCCCATTGTCATGTACCTTCTGGATTTCGTATGGTCCTAACCATCGAGTCTGGAGTTTCCTCGGGAAGTCCTGAAACCGAGAGTCGTATAACAGAGCCCAGTCTCCTTCATGAAAGACTTTATTCTTGATAAGTGCATCATGCCATTTAGCTCGCTCCTGTTGAATCAATGCTGTATTTTGTAATGCAGAGAGCCTGATTTCGTCCAATTCATTAATCTGCTGTAATCGATTGATTTGTGCCTCACTCAAATCTAGGCCGACTTCCTGTGCAGTTCGTAGCGTTTGGATTTCGAATTCTATGGGGAAAATTGGCTGCTTTCCAAACACTAATTGGTAAGGTGAATATCCTGTAGTACTTCTCCATGTGGTTCTGTAGGCCCACAGTGCCTCGGGTAGTCGAGTGGCCCAATCACGCCTATGCGATGCAATGGTCTTTGTTAAAATTGATTCTATTACCTTATTACTACTTTCTACTTGCCCATTTGCCTGCGGATGGTATGGGGTAGTGA
Organism: Pinus tabuliformis; assembly: GCA_031772625.1. Taxonomy (NCBI): domain Eukaryota; kingdom Viridiplantae; phylum Streptophyta; class Pinopsida; order Pinales; family Pinaceae; genus Pinus; species Pinus tabuliformis. The sequence goes on along the minus strand of CM062820.1, from coordinate 774,181,850 downwards.
TCTTATGTTGGACATGATAATTGTTAAGTGTTCCAGCTAATTTATTTCCAACAAATTGTGGTCCACCATCGGTGATTAGTTCTCTCGGAAGTCCATAACGTACAAACAAATGGAACAAGAATTGTATCACAGAGTCTTCTGTAGCCTTAGGTAATGATTCGGCCTCAACCCATTTAGTAACATAGTCTGTCGCCACCAGAATGTATGTCCTCTGATTTGATGATGGATTAATGGGCCCAATGAAGTCCAGAGCCCATCGTTCAAATGGCTCAATGACCAATTGTGGTCTCAGAGGCATTTCATCGGCTTGGCCAGGTCTTCCTGCTCGCTGGCAGCTGTCACAGGCTTGTGCAAATTTTTTCGCATCCTTGAAAATTGTAGGCCAATAGTATCCCGTCTGCAATACTTTATGTGCTGTTCTCTTTTCAGCGAAATGTCCCCCACATGGTCCGTCATGGCAAGCTTTTAGAATGTCGAAGATTTCGTCTTCTCGAATACACCTTCTGATTTGCATGTCTGCCCCTGTATGGAACAAATGGCCTCCAATCCACGAAAACCGAGTGCTCTTCTGAACAATCTGCTTACGTTCCTGAGGGGTTAAGTGTTTTGGTAGCTTACCGACTGCAAGGTAATTGGCGACATCAGCATACCAGGGTGTTCGAACAGCAACAGCAAACAGATGCTCGTCAGGAAATTGATCTTCCACTGCCGCTGTTTCAATTGCTTTCGGAATTCGTGAGAGGAAATCAGCTACAAGGTTCTCCTTGCCAGGTCGATCCTTGATTGTGATGTCGAACTCCTGCAATAAGATCAACCATCTGGTTATTCTAGCATTCGTAACAGGTTTATTTGCCAAATATTTGATAGCAGAATGATCTGTATATAACACAATGGGATAGCATGTGATATAATGTCTAAATTTGTTAACAGCATGTATTACAGCCAGGAATTCCTTTTCAGTAACAGTATAATTGAGTTCGGCAGAGGATAAATTTTTGCTGATATAGTAGATAGCATATGGTCTCTTATCCTCTTCTTGCCCTAGGACTGCACCAATTGCTGTATCTGAGGCATCATATGAGATTTGGAATGGCAAATTCCAGTTTGGTCCTCGAAGGACTGGGGCTGTTGATACAAGCTTCTTCAATTCCTTAAAAGCCTGGTCGCATTTTTCCATCCACAAGAAATCAACATTGCCAGTTAAAGCATATAGAGGTGCAGCAATACGTGAGTAATGTTCTATAAATCGTCTGTAATACCCAGAAAATCCAAGAAAACTGCGTACCTCCATTTGAGTAGTGGGGGTAGGAATAAGAAAAAGAATCTGGATTTTAGCCGGGTCTACCTGGATGCCAGTTGCTGAGATATAGTGCCATAGAATGAGCCCTTCTGTCATCATCATGTAACATTTTTCGTGGCTCAGACAAAGTCTGGTAGCGATACAACGTTGTAGGACTTTTTCCAGGGTATCTAGAGCTGGGTCAAAATCATCTCCATATGGTGTAAAGTCGTCCATATACACTTCAAGTCCGTCATTTATTAGATCTGCGAAGATACTAAGGACAGCCCTTTGGAATGTAGCAGGGGCATTACATAGGCCGAAGGGCAAAACTCGATAGGCAAACGTTCCCCAAGGGCAAGTAAAGGTAGTTTTATCCTGGTCTTCAGGGGCGATTTGGATTTGGTTATATCCGCTGAAGCCGTCCAGGAAAGAAAATAATTTCTTTCCTGCCAAAGTGTCCAATACTTGATCTATAAACGGGAGAGGGAAGTGATCCTTCTGCGTGGCTTTATTTAACTCCTTGTAATCTACGCAAATCCTCCATTTTCCATTTTTCTTGGGTACCACCACCAGGGGAGAGACCCATTTACTGTCGGAGATGGGATAGATAAAATTAACATCTAAAAGTTTCTGAAGTTTGGCTTTTACTACCTCTTTTAGATGGGGGTTAAGTCTTCTTTGCAGCTGACGAACAGGTCTTGCATCTTTTTCTATATAGATGTGGTGGGTGCATAATTGGGGATCGATCCCTTTCATGTCAGGGTAATCCCACGCAAATGCTCCTTGATATTTTCGTAACAGATTTACAAGCTTTGTTTCTTGGTCTGGTGTAAGGTTGGCGTTGATATTTAGGGCCTTACCAGGTTCAATTTCCACTACTTTACTATTGGCAACAACAGTCACTGGTATTGTTTGGTCATGTGCGTTTTTCAAAGGGTCTTCCTCTAGCTCACTATCAAATGCTGCCTCTATCATAAAACACTGTGTGTGAGATCTAGATTCAGTTTGACTAATGAAGTTATTGATGGCATCATCTTCTATTTGATCTTTAAAATCTAAAGCCTTCTGTACAGTCAATGGGGATCTGATACTGTTAGTAAGGTATGACACAGGATACTGATTGGTTTTGATCATTGGCGGGCTTGGCTGTGCTGGAGGATATAGAACTAGATTTTTAACGTCTGGTCCTTTAGTTATGGTCATGTTTCCCTGCCGGCAACCAATGTAGGCATCGGCAGTAGCAAGCCAAGGTCTTCCTAGTATTAGCGGATGTCCATCCAGTCGGGTTTTTGGATTAATTATCAGGAAATCAGTTGGATATTCCCAGGAGTCTACAGAAACCATGACATCGTATAGAGTGCCTTCTGGTCGAACTACAGATCGATCTGCCAATTCTAGCAAAGTAGAAGTAGGTTCTACTGATGTGATGCCAAGCTTCTGGTAGGTAGAGGTTGTCAAAATATTGATTGCAACTCCTAGATCAACTAAAGCGTTAGTCAGGGTTTGGCCATAGATTTGGACAGTTACAATTGGATTTACGGGATCTTCGTATTTGATAGGTGTCTCTTTTCCCGATAATAAGTCAGATAAGGTGCCGACTACTTGGACTCTTGGGTTAGTGATTGTATTCCTCCTTGATTTTTTTATGCACAGTTCTTTTATAGTTTTTGCGTATATAGGAATATCTTGAATAGCTTGGAGGAATGGAATTTTTATGTACAGGTTTTGTAACTCTCCCAGAATGTTAAAGTTTGGATGTTGTACTGGTCGTGGTATGACTAATCGTTCCGGGAAAGGAGGAGAGGATGTATTTGCTTGTTGATGGGTCTGTTCTTTATTTACACCCTCTTGTTGTGGTGGTTGTTCTATTGGTAACTGATCTTCAATGTGAACTGTTTTGTCTCCCTCTATTTCTATGATACGTCCAGATCGTAACTGAAGGTCATTGCACTCCCTTAGGTCAAGTCCAGTTTCTGATGTTTCTATAATTTGGAGGGATTGGACTGGTCTATTATTAGGATTGGGATTGGGTTGGGCTGGGAGTTGCGGCCTTAGATTAGACTGGGGGTTTTGTTGTAAGGTTGGCAGAGTCGGTTGAGGGAGTGGAATAGTTCCTGTTGACTGATATGTCAATATTGGCCAATTTGTCTGCCAGGGTGAACCTTGTGAAGTAGGGGGAATCCATTGTGGAGGGTATGAGTTATTCTGCCAATATGGTGGGGTGTAAGGAAAATTTGGCCAGCCGAATTGGCTTGTCTGATTCATCCATGGATTCGGAGAAGGAAACGACTGTGATGACCAATTTAGGACTGGGGGTGTAGATTGGTTTTGCCACATACCATATTGCTGAGCATTATACTGCGGAGGCTGGAAAGAAGAAGTTGGGTCCGAAAACATACCAGATTTCCTAGGTTGCCATTGGCGACGTTGGTTAATAAAGTATGCTGGTTCTGATTCTTCTTCTGCTTCCTTGTATACTGCCTTCAATCCAGGAAGTGAGGGGCAGCTCTCAGTAAGGTGGTCTTTCGTACAGATAGCACATGTTCGAACTGTATCTAGAGGGCATTCATTGTGGCTGTGTTTGTTCTGCATCTGGGCGGCAGAAAATTGCCAGATTTTGCTCCGCCTCCATTTGCTTTTGTTTATCCTGCACAATATCAAAGCTGTGGGTTAATTTCCCAGAATATCAGTTTACAATTTTCTAATAAATTCCCTAGTTCTACAAGTGTTACTCCTTCTGTTGATATTTGTTTCTCTAACAAAACCTATCATATTCTGTTGATTTTATCCTTGTGCTGCCTCTTGAACTCCTGATGCATAAATTAATGATATCGGTAAAATTCTCTTGGTAAATATCCCCTTTTCCCATGATATTCAATGTTTCAATCCACTGTTCTTTCATTCCTCTAATCAATGCAGTTTTCAACACATTATCAGGCAGAGGTAGTGATGCATAGGGGGATCTCTGTAAATTATACTGAAAACGTTCTACGTATTCTTCTAAGTTTCATTTGGTCTGGCCGTCATTTGGAAAATTTCATCTTTTAGCTCTCTCGACCTACAATAATCCTGATATTTTTGAGAAAGGATTCTTTCATTTGCTCCCAGTTGTTTATGACTCCACCACCTAAACCGATGAACCATCTCAGAGCTGCTCCTTTTAAAGTGGAGGGGAACAGCTTTAATTTCTGGGGGTCAGTGGTGTAATCGTACCCTCTACATAGCACATCGAATTCAAATAAAAATGCATCGGGGTCTTCTGATGTAAGTCCATGAAACGTCGGGATGTGTTGAAGAGGTATTGCTTTCATGGGTGCATTTGCAACAGAAATCTACTATAGGATATTGCAATGTAGAAGTTGAGTATTTGGTGATTCTGCGCCATTGGATCAAATATGTGCCAATATTCTTTCGGAATTTCTTGGGAGGTATTCTAGGTTGAGAAGGGACGGCCTTGGCAGGAACTGTTTAATGACACTTCCCTTATTGGGGATTTCTGTCTGAGGGAATGGGGTGCCTTCAATGTTAACTTTGGCCGCGCTCCCCTATCTGGGCTGTTTAACAATTGGATTATCTAGAAGGAGACCTTGGTTCCTCTATTTCCCTGTTTCCCCTTCTCCTTCACAAAGATTTCTTAAATTCCCTTCTTGCAGCCGTTCTGACACAGAATTTTCAATTTCTTGGAAGTCTGTTCATCAGTCTGACTATGCACCTCAGCGTAGGCTCCAGATGGTGATGCTGTAGCCTGAGGGAACTAGTAGGCTGCTTAGAATGAATCTCTCTGAGGCCTACTGACAGTTGAGATTCAATTTTCTTATAGATTTCATCTATGAAGGTTGTTCGGCCAAGGGTCACCGGTCCTTTGGCTTTTTCAGGTTTGACTGGAGGTTTGATATTCTTTTCTAGCTTTTTCTGCTTATTCATGCACTCAAAAAACTACTAAATCCTATTCAACCAGCAATTCTGCTAAGAGAGCGGAGGTGGAGCAGGGCTTTACATGCTCCGTACGCAGGTTCTTACTCCGTTTTTAAATCCAACCCCCCTAGCAGATTTGCGCACTACTCTGTAAAGGGCAAATGGCTATACTCCTTCCCGGCAACGGCGCCAAAATGTAGAGCTATAACTTGGGTCTCTCACACCACTAATTATTCCACATTAACAAGTCAATCGGGAAGGTTTTGTTATTGCAAGAAGTAGCTCAATCGAGGCTATTTGTCCGAGTAATGCTTGCTTAGTAGTACAGTGTTCAGAAGATTCAAAGGAAAACAGATGCTAAGCTGTAACTAAACTAACCCAAAATATGGAATCACACAAAACAGTTGATCAGTCAAGGGTACGGAAGCAATAACCCATCCCTCTAGAAACTGATTAAAGAAGGGAAATTAGAGCATGGACTTATAGGTCTGGGAGCTAAGCAGCGTCTTGCTGAGGCTCACTACAGCCTTAGGCCTTCTCTCACACCAAAACAACAAAGGCAGGTAAATAAATCAGCGGAAAGTGAAATGGAACAGCAAAACGGAAATGGAATAGCAGTAAATGGAACAACAGTAAAATGGAACAGCAATAATCAAATGGAACAGCAATAATCAAATGATTTATGGAACAACAACCATCACTTGTTGTACATGTTTTACACTAATATAGCAATCTGAGAATATTGATGATGATACAACTATGTTTCTAAACAGAATGACGCTACTCTCAATCCCACAAATATTGTTTCACATTAAATCCAATGACGTAACATTCATACCAGCACTCTGTTACAGAAATGGCTGAATAAAGATACAATTCGACCCTGTGTAAATCCAATTATATAGTGCAGAGTCCTTACATAGAGAAATCATTCATTCATTATCATAACAGAGCATAGCGTATCATATAAAGAATTTATCAGATTGCTAAGTAATAAAGATAAAACCCACACACAAATCACCGTATAATGATACAAAAGCAAGTGTCCTTTGGAGTCGGGCCCTAGCTGCCAATGGTACACCGCCTTAGATTACTCCAGGACGCAGAGATGGAATAAAACCAAGTCTTTTATATTAATCGCATCCACAAAAGTATAACAAAATCAGGTCTCAGTGAGACTCAATGATTAAAGTTTGTTCTGGAACTATAAAAAAACAAAAACAGTCGTCCTCTTGCTTAATGATGTTGTGCCATTATATAAAAGAAATGACGGAGATATCTAGATAATCATAGATAAGTAAAGCAGCGATCCCTCAGGATCGAAGATCCTGAGGGATCGCTAATCGTTCAATCTTTCTTGCGTTCGCCGAGCGGTATCCCGCATTCTTTTCCTGGACTATTCAATTCCGATTTTTTCTTGATCGTGTCCGCATCGGTTCCCACCTGGAGGAACAGCAGTTATTTTCCTCTGCTTCTCGGTTTTGGACGGGAACTCCTTGCTCGCACGTCTTCCTGCATAGAAAACGTCAATTATTAGCACTTGAGCTTCCTTTGTCTATTTTTGCACATTTTATCAAAATCCTTTATCTTCTTTGAATTCCTAATGCAGAAAAGGTTACAATTACTATTGAAAAACCACTAGATTGCTTGTCAAAAGCATACCTTCCAGGTGCTTCACACCTGTTACACAAACTAGCTCAGATCTGATGCCTCAAATCTCCTCCACTGTTTGCCTGCCTCCACTGTGCAATCCTGCAAGAGAATAATTATGAATGGCTGAAGCAAACTCGTATTTCCTTGGCTGAACCACACAATACTCATTGGCATTACTCAATCCCACTGATTGTGCAAAATCTCATGCACAACTATAGTCACAACTGATAGCAATCTCAACCTCTAACACCTGTCTCCACTGAACTGTACATGCACTGAGTTAACTGATGTATTATTGAGTTGCTTTATGAGTTAATAATTAGTGAATTAGTTTAAAAATTAATTCACATCACTCATCACTAGTGTATTTGCAGTTAGACTAAATACAACTAGTTTAACCAAGTCAAACTGAACACAACTCCATCAACTCCAACAAAATCAACCACATGAGTTCTAACTGAAGTCCTACATGCAATAGCTCAACTGAACCACAAGAAAAGCGTATTTCCTTCTGACAGCTGCATGTACCACATCTGTAGCTCAAACTAAAGTTCTCCAAGAGGATAAGATAATGTTTATAGTCCAAATATTATTATGAGACAATAATATTCGACTGTTTTATTTTTAGCCTGGCAGTCTAAAAATAGAAACCGCCCATATGTCTAAAAATAGAAGTCCATCTATTTTTACCAACATGACCAATCATCCACAAATAGATTCCTGCAACTCATAGACCATGATCCATATGTCTAAAAATAGACTTTGCGCCAAAAATAACTTGCGGGCCCACTTAGTGAAAGCAACTTCTTTCCACTAAGCTCCATCATCTTGTTGCATTCTCAACACTCGCTCTTAAAAATATATGGATTATCAGCAACCTCTATCCTACCTCGGTGGTATTCAACTTTGCTCCTGGTGAGTGCCTTCGTCAAGATATCAGCATCCTGATCCTCCACTGGAATGTATGAAAGTAACATGATTATCCGCTGCACACAATCTCTGATATGATGGTACTTGATGTCAATGTGCTTAGATCTATCATGAAATACTAGATTAGCTGAGAGTTTAATGCAACTCTGGTTATCACAGTAAATCACAGTAGGCTCCAAGTATGAATCGAACAACCCGACCAGGATCTTCCTCATCCATATAGCCTCGCATGCAGCCAAACTTGCTGCTATATACTCGGCCTTTGCTGAACTGAGTGCCACAGATCTCTGCTTCCTGTTGTACCAAGAAACTATTGTCAACCTGATACTGAAGACCCCTCCAGATGTGCTCTTTCTGTCCGTTGGGCTCCCTGCCCAATCTGCATCCGTGAAGCCACATAGCTTCACCTCATCCTCCTATCTGTACCACAATCCATATCTCGATGTGCCTCTAAGATAACACAATACATGCTTGCATGCCTTCCAGAAGAGCTTGGTTGGCTTAACCATAACTTGTGAAAGCTGGTTAATAGCATAGCATATATCGGGTCGTGTATTGACCAGATACATAAGCGACCCCACTAACTGTCGATAAACAGTGGCATCCACTACTTCCGCCAAAGTAGCATCCTCCTTCCTCCAACCTCCAGGAAGAGGAGTATCAACAGGCTTGTAGCCATGCATGTTGAACTTCTCTAGTATCTCCTGAGCATACTTACCCTGAGAAACAAATAGTCCATCACTACGCTGCCAAATTTCCAATCCCAGGAAATAATGAAGGAGGCCCAAGTCCTTCATCTCAAACTCCTTAGCAAGATCATCCTTGCATGAAAGTATCAACAGCTCATCACCTGTTAGAATCAAATCATCTACATAAAGCACAATGATAAGCAACTTACCCTCCACCACAATCTGGTATAGGTTAGGATCCACCTCACTCTTGGAGAATCCAAGTCCGGTGAAATAACTGTCTATCTGTGTGTACCAAGCACATGGTGCTTGTTTCAACCCATACAGTGCTCTCTTGAGCCTGCACACATGCAACTCGCTGCTGAAAATCTAGAAACCTTCGAGCTGCTCTATGTACACCTCCTCCTCAATGACTCCATTGAGGAACACAGTATTCACATCCATCTAATGAATGTGCCACCCCATCTGCGCTGAGAGATCAAGAATCGTCTGTATGGAAGAATACTTTGCGACAGGTGCAAAGGTCTCCTCATAATCGATTCCCTCTATCTGTGAAAAGCCTCGGGCAACAAATCTTGCCTTGTACTTCTCCACACTCCCGTCAGCTGCCTGTTTAACTTTGTAGATCCATCTCGAACCCACCACTAATTTCCCTTCTGGTCTTGGGACAATCTCCCATGCACTGTTTCTGACAATCGAATCATACTCTTCCACCATGGCATCTACCCATGCGGGATCCTCCACAGCTTCCTCGAAAGAGGATGGCTCAGTCACAACACATTTGCTCACAAGAGCCATGTATCCAGTGTACCGATCAGGTGACTGTCTCTGTCTATGTTGAGCTGTAGGTGGTCCTACAACCTTCTCTGCATCTTGAGCCAGTCGCTCAGCTTCTGTTAAGTGCTTTCACCCTCTGATGGTTGGCGCTGCATGAGTGGTCTCTTCCACTCCATGAACTTCATCCTGTGGCTGATCCATGTCCTGAAGCTCATCCTTAGGAACTAATAGCTCCTCATCTGCATGCAAGTGTGGCTCCCTCTCAAGTGAACACTTCATGGCTTTCTCCTCCTGAAATTTTATATCCTGTCACACAACAGTCTTGCCATTGTCTTGAAAATACACACGATAGTTGTGGGGCGTATCATTGTACCCCAAAAATATCCCAACCTCTGCGGTTGGCTCCAGCTTCTTCCTGGCATCCTTCGTCACATGCATGTAAACGTTAGCACCAAAAATATTCAAATGAGAAATATCAGGCCTCTTACTAGAATAAGCCTCCTCGGGTGTACTCATGCCAAGTATCCTGTGAGGACAACAGTTCTGCACATATATTGCAGTATTGCATGCTTCCTCCCACAAGTGAAGGGGTAGGCCCTGATCATGCAACATCGCCTATGCAGCACCCATGATCATTCTATTCTTCCGCTCAGCAACCCCGGTATGTTGTGGGTTATGGGGAGCTATGAGCTCTCTTCAAATCCCTTCTGCACTACAGAAATCCTTGAACTCGCCAGAGATGTATTCACCACCATTGTCGCTCCTGAGAGCCTTCACCTTCTTCCCCAACTCCTTCTCGACCAGTGCTTTGAACTCATAGAACTTTGAGTATGTCTCTCTCTTCTTCTGCATGAAGAAGATCCAGCGCTTTCGAGAGAAATCATTAACAAAGATTACATAATACCTGTGCTTTGTTGTCGAAGCTACTGAGAAAGTTCCACACACGTCTGTGTGAATTTTCTCAAGGATCGTCGTGGCGCGACTATCCTTCTCGTGAAAGGTGGCTTTCAAAAATGTTCCCAAAGTACACCCCTTGCATTGATCTGACTGTGCAAGAGTGCCTTTAGGAAGCCCAGTAGTAATCTGTTGTAGTATCTTCAATGCTCCATGGTGAAGGTGACCCAATCTCCTGTGCCACAGCTCGCCATCATCCTGGCTCACCAATCCTTCTGCCTTGCATGCCATTGCTGCACAACCATCTACATGCAACTGATAAAGGTTCCTCACTCGAACCCCTATCTTTCAAGTTTCTCCAGTTGTCTTACTGCGCAGGAAAGCCTTTCCCTCACCGAAAACAACATCATATCCCTTGTCTTCTAACATCGCCACAGAGATAAGATTCTTCTTTAATCTTGGAACATGCATCACTTCCTTCAATACAAAGGGTTTACCAGACTCCCTCTCAAAGGAAATGGTACCGATACCAGTCGCACTATATCTACCATCATCACCCATCTCGATGTGCACTCCAAGATATTTCTCCTCCAGATCAGAAAACAAATCTCGATCTTTTGAATTAGAAGCCGGAGAACCCACAGTATTAACCATTTCTTTTATCAATGTTTCGAATCCCAATCAGGATCCATCATTCAAGTTTGTCCTGATGATGGATCCCGATTGGGATTCGAAACGTTGATAAAAGAAATGGTTAATACTGTGGGTTCTCTGGCTTCTAATTCAAAAGATATAAACCACAGAGGTCTTAAATCCAAAATCTCGATCTCCTGTCATGTGAAAAGACGCATCACTATCCAAGAACCATACTGATCCCATCACACTTGATACCAAGCATGCGATTAATGAAAAATCAAGCTCAAACTGTGAGGCTAAGGCCTCTCCCGCTACAGATCCAGCAACTTGCTTATTTTTCTTCTTCTGCGGACAATTTGTGGCATAGTGTTCGTGCTGGTGACAGTGAAAGCACTTCACCTTGGACATGTCCTACTTCTTTCCTTTTGCACCGGAATGAGAAGCTTTCTTGTTCTTCCCCTTCTTTGCTTTGGCAGCCAAAGCGCAATTTTTTTCATCAGGTGCCTTTAATGAAGATCCGTCCCTGGTATTCCGCCTGATCTCCTCCTGCACAAGATCTGACCAAAGTCTCTCCCATCCTGGCAATTTCTCCCGACCATTGATAGAGTCTTGATAGGAATGCCAAATCTTCGAAAGACCAAGGAGAGACAAGCTCACCAAGTCCTCATCATTGACAGTTACCCCCACACTTCCCAGCTCATCCCTGCACTGAGTGAACTTCGTGAGATACTTGGGCATACTGTCTCCCTTCTTGCATTTAATGTTTCTGAGTTTGTCCTTGAGCACCAACTTCCTCTGGTCACTCTTTCTTTGGAATAGATCTATCAACACTTTCCACATCAAGTATGGAGAAGCCTTTGCAGGCTGGACACAATGTGATCCTTCACGCCCTCCAACAGAATCCTTCGACACTTTGATGTCTTCTTTTGCCAAGCATCAACTTGCGCAGTATCAGTAGGCTTTGGGACCTCAGCCTCTATGAAATCCTTCATCCCATTATCATCCAACATCGCCTCCATCCTGTCTTCCCATGCAATATAATTCGAGCTGCCCTCAAGAGCATACTCTAATCGCAATCCATTGAAAGACATTGCAACGTTGACACCAAGAAAACACTGCTGCAAATTCTAATTCCAACAGCTCAAAACTAAACCACCTCTGATCTAGAATTCATGAGAACAAAGTATTTCTCGTACAGAGATTGAGAATATGGGCTTTTACCGGATCTCACCTTCCAAAGGAAGGATGAATCCAGAGGCTACCTAGCCCGATTACAGACTCTGCCTGAAGAAATAAAATGTAAACACTTTCTGAATAATAGATATGATGATCAACAGCTCTGATACCATGTAGAAATTTTGAATAATATGACACTTATTCATAGAGATTATCCTGATTATACACTATTGCAGAATACATGCATAATACATAACCTCCTCTACGTTGATCATCAATTTAGCAGCATTAAAAACAATGAAACATCAATCGCATGCACACATTAACACAGTATGTAACCCGGGGAAAGCATACAACTGAAAACCCCACACTATCTATATATTATAATGATTGAGAACATGTAGCAATACATAGTACAATACTCCTCACAAGTACTCAGTACTATCTCCACCTATTACACACAAACTAGCTCAGATCTGATGCCTCAAATATCCTCCACTATTTGCCTGCCTCCACTGTGCAATCCTCCAAGAGAATAATGATGAATGGCTGAAGTAAACTCGTATTTCCTTGGATTAACCACACAATCCTCATTGGCATTACTCAATCCCACTGATTGTGCAAGATCTCATGCACAACTATAGTCACAACTGATAGCAATCTCAACCTCTAACACCTGTCTCCATTGAACTGTACATGCACTAAGTTAACTGATGTATTCTTTAGTTTCTTTATGAGTTAATAATTAGTGAATTAGTTTAAAAATTAATTCACATCACTCATCACTAGTGTATTTGCAGTTAGACTAAATACAACTAGTTTAACCAAGTCAAACTGAACACAACTCCATCAACTCCACAATCAACTCCACCAAACTCAACCACATGAGTTCTAACTGAAGTCTTGCATGCAATAGCTCAAATGAACCACAAGAAAAACATATTTCCTTCTGACAGCTACATGTTCCACATCTGTAGCTCAAACTGAAGTGCTCCAAGAGGATAAGATAATGTTTATAGTCCAAATATTATTATGAGACAATAATATTCGACTGTTCTATTTTTAGCCTGGCAGTCTAAAAATAGAAACCGCCCATATGTCTAAAAATAGAAGTCCATCTATTTTTACCAACATGACCAATCATCCACAAATAGCTTCCTGCAACTCATAGACCATGATCCATATGTCTAAAAATAGACATAGTCTAAAAATAGAATTTGCGCCAAAAATAGCCTGCAGGCCCACTTAGTGAAGGCAACTTCTTTCCACTAAGCTCCATCATCTTGTTGCATTATCAACACATTTCCCGATCTAGATATAGCTCCAAGTCAACCATCTTCCCTAAGTGGTCCATTTGTACCAATGGTATCATCCCCAACGCGAGTTAATTATGTGGCAACCTATTCCATGCCTACATCAACTGACGGTCAATTCAGTGATGTTGTACACGATGTACTGGGGGAATTGAAACTAGATCTCTCCTTCATGATATCTTATGAGTTGTGATCAAAGGAATTTGAGGATAGTTCGTTGTCTTATGTCAACCTCATTAAAAAATGAAACAAGGAATATGAGGACAATCCCTGCTCTTGTGTCAACCTCATAAAAAATGAAACAAGGAATATGAGAGCATAGTTCCTTTTCTTGCGTCAAGCTCGTTAAAAAATGAAACAAGGAATATGATCATAATTCCTTTTCTTGTGTCAAGCTCATTAAAAAATGAAACAAGGTCCCCTAGAGCAAAGTTCCAAGTCGAGTCTTTGAGTAGATCTTGTAAAATCCCAATTGAGTTTTTCACTTGATCTCATAAAATAACCTTCATTCCATCCACTTGATAGCCTTGAGTAGTATACTTAGGTGAAAGTAATGAAGCTTGGGAGGTGTTATCTCAAAATCAAGCCCTGGAAGGCTGCAACCCAGGAAGACTTCAAGTAACTATTTCACACCAATCTTTTGACTAAGGCTTAGCCTCCTTAGCCTGAGAGGGCTCTCTCAAAGGATTATTGATTTTGACTATTAATAAGATGGCTAACTCTTGTGAATAACATTGACAAATAATGAAGGCTGGACAAACATTACATAAGTTTCCATTGGGCTTATGGAGTCAAACATACTACAGCAAACAATGATGATGCCTTACATAGAACTTAGGGCATTTAGCATTTGGATTTTCAAAATACCACTTATATAAAACCACAGTTTACAAAGACATACAGGAAGTCAAAGCATGATCAATGAATTCTGAGTGATTATGCATTTGTACAACTGTAAAAGAACACTAAAGAAAATATACCATCACACATTCTGAACAAGAAAATCCCTTATGAATCCTGAGAAGTAAAACAATCATTTATATTACTGAACTCTGTTTTTACATAAGCCAAAACAGTCCTCTGTTTTATAAAATATCCAACCCCTGTTACATTGCTGTTTCAGCTATATATAGAGCTCTTCTACCCAATTGAGGTTCCTCCTCCAGCGTGAGGGGAACTCCAATTCTGCCTATGATGACACCTGCTAACATTTGAAACTAACTAATAAATACAGCAGACTACAAATTGACAGCTCTAAAATCCTAAAACAATTAGGATTCTAATTCGACATCATGCTGGAAATAGCATTTATTACAATCAAGATGGTGCTCCTACGAGAAAAAGGAGAAAACATGCTCATTCTCTAACAAGTGGTCTCTTTTAGTTTGGCTGTGATAGGTGTCTGTAGTTGCTTGCTGGCCTTTAATGTAACATGTTTTCCAATACCCTGAAATATAGGAAACTGCTCCTGTTTGTCGGTCCTTGGTTTGCCTCAAAATATTCGAATCCAAAGAAGCATGCTTTTATCCTTTAATTACCCAAAATGAAGTAGACTGTCATGTCCTTGATGTGCTGGTCATTTTTTCATGTGTGAAGACAACACCTTTCAAAAATATTTGCTGATTTGTCAATCATAATTGATTGGCTCAACTGAAACATGCAGCTACAGCAGTTTCGTAGCGCGCTACGAAACTGCTGTGTAATCACAAAACACAGCTTTAACATCAAAATCTTACTATCTTGAGCTTCTTTGATATTGGAATATCCCTTTCAACCGTCTTGAAGCTATTCAAAATTGCTGTGTGATTTCCTTAAGGAAAGCTTTCCTACTGGCTTAGCTGCATCTGCAAATCTTCAATTTGTCTTTTCATATTTTGTGATTCAAACTCTAACACCTTTGAACATGATTTAACTGCTTTCTTGTAGTCTTTCAATCTAAGACAGCACGCTGCATGATTCAGGTTCTATTTTACTCAGGGAAATAAGCATAATGTATATGGCCCTGCTTGAACTTTACTCTTGCCACACCAGCCAGTGAATACACATGCCCTGCCTCAGCAGCATCTTCAAACCAATTTTGCGCCTCCCTGTACTGTTGCCTTTCTAGCATCACACAACCCAGTTGATGCAATACAAGTGCTTTCTGCCTATGAGAAGTGGCACATTCTCTCAATCTTTCTAAAAACTGCACTGTGGTGTCTGACTTCATGTCATCCTCCATGGCTACTTGACTTAAAAATGAGTACAAAGCAAACGATGAATGCCCAATCATTGCCAGTCTTTTCCTGCCTTCCGGTTTACATAATAAGCTTGCAACCTGTGGATGGTGTAAAGACCTTAGAAGATCCCTGAGAAAAAACTGTAGGCAGGAAGCAACCAGCATTTCTGCATTCTCCTTGAGACCATACTCAATAAAAATCACTGCATCATTCACATTTAGAACCAGGGCTGCCAAATAGGTTTACTGTGTCCAGGCAAAGAACTATATTTTGCAGAATGTTAATTCCATGGCATTGATGTTATAAGCTGCAGAGATATTTGAATATAACATAAGCTCTTTGGGTATCTATAAAATACTTGGCAAAGCATACTTAGAGCTGTTAAGGCAACTATCAAGACGGTAACCTACATCTTAGCAAACATTTGAACTCCAGGGATACGCCCAAATCTAGGTCAGATATAACTGTTTATGAATGTCACTTAACTGTTACTGCAACTGAAGAGTTTGCATCCATGTCGCAACAGCAGTGCCTTCTGTCCCTCGGACACACATGATGAAGGGGGCACGAACTTTCTCAGGGAGGGCCTATAGAAAACCATCTAAGCTAAAGCTTTGACATCGACACATTTACAGTTTTTTTTAAATTTATCTGACTCAGTTCCCTGCAATCTTCCATGATCTTCTTAAGCCCGGACTCTGCTATCTCCTTGATTTCGTGGGTTTACTTGCCCCAGAATTTACGATTGTGCCAAAATGTTCATAGGCTCTTCCTGGCACCAAACAATCTCCGCATTTGGATATCGCTTCGACTCCCGTCGGACCAGATCATATGGGAATGGGCATAGTTGCTCAACCCGACAAATAGCGACATCTTTCCTTTGAAGTCTCTGTCTTTCCTCATCCAGCTCATAATAGATATTTCCAGAACAAAGTATCAGATGCTTGATGCCCTCCTCTAGGTCAGAGTGATCATTCTGATCCTTAATGAGACGTTTAAATCGGGTTCCCTGCTTGTCAAATCCGGGATGACCTTCCATGTCATCAAATTCAGACAGATTTGATTTGTAGTCCTTGTGCCGAAGAAGATTCTTTGGAGACATGACAATCAAAGGTTTACGGAAATCCCGATTTATCTGGCGACGAAGAACATGAAAATAGTTGGCAGGAGTTGTCACATTTACAATTTGCCAGTTACACTGCTGAATTTGGGTGCGTAATGTAGGATCCATCTCAGGAATCACAAAAGGATTGTCATCACTCATCTGGAGAAGCCGCTCTAATCTTGCACTAGAATGCTCTGAACCCTGGCCATCATATCCATGAGGAAGCAAAACAACAAGTCCAGATTGGCGAAGCCATTTTGATTCCCCACTGCTTATGAACTGATCAAAAATGACTTGGGCGCCATTTGCAAAATCCCCAAACTGAACTTCCCACAGGACCAATGAATCGGGATTTTCCATTGAATAACCCAATTCAAAACCCAGAACACCAAATTCTGACAGAGAACTGTTGCTCACAGTAAACATCTCCTCAGGTTGATTCATGATAACATGGTAAGGAACTTGAGGTATTACATTAAAATAATACCGTGAACCAAAAAACTTGTAAAAGAATTTGATGCTTAATGCATGCACTACGAACCATCTGAAGGATTTGCCACACCATGATTTCTGTAAATCTCAAACTCATCAGGACTCCACCGGCATACAAGGTTGAGGTGGAATGTAGCCATTTGAACACACATTAAATGTAGTATGCGAGATGCTTCGGGTGATATCGGTTAATTTGGTGGATTGGACACTGAAAGAGATGGAGGCATCACAGGTGTCGAGGCGCAGAGGATGAGGGGAGAATTTAGATGGATTCCTGGGTTTTGTTTCTTTTCTGTGTTCACCCGTGGCATCTCCTCTGTGGTGTCTTTATACATACCTACATGCTGTATAGCTAAGGGCAGAGAGAATAGTTGTATAAGTTCTAATGATACACTTGCCCATCCTGATGTCAAAATATAGGTGACGAAGAAAGCTGCCTGTCTAGCAATTGCTTTTGCAAACTGCCTGGGTAAGTCTTTTAGGCTCGAAATGATGTTATTGAGTTGGTTGATGACCGTTCCTGTTGTTGGGAAAAGTATCCAATACGGAATGACCCTATCCCACTCTAAGGGTGATAGTACCTCAGCAACAATCAAAGCAAAGCTATTCAAGATTACTTCTTTATGAGATGTAAGAGAGAGGAGAAAGAGATCCACTAACCGTTATCTTCCGCTAATGATTGATCCAATCTTCCCTCTTTGCTGCTTGCTCCCAGCTCCTTGCTCTTTCACTGGCCCAGCTACACCAAGATCCTGCAAAATAACAAGAAAGGGAAACTACAAGAAGCATACATTCATAATTGATTCAAGGATTAGAATAAATCAAATATACAAGTATCAAGACGCCATTGAGACACATGCATATAGAAGAACCTCAAATGCTTTATTAATGGAAGAAGTAAAGTTCTGAGAGTGTTACAACCATAAGAGGCCCAATCCAGCAACACCTCCCAGCAGAAAGAAATCTCCTCTTCACCTCCTTCAAAGCAATCACCCAATAGTTCTATACTCAAACCAACAACACTTCCTTACATTCACAAGATTCCAGCCTCCCTAGACCTCATGAGAGAGCTCTATATATAGGAGTTTTGGAGAAAGGATGAGTCAGCTTGAGGCTGGCATGAAGCTGACTAGTGTCCTCTCCCACTTCAGTTATTCTTCAGTTCTTGAGTCCACTTGGAGTTTCTTGCTTCCACTTGGAGATCTAGATCCTCTTACTCATCACAAGGCGAATTCCCTGACCCAAGTGTCATTTTGGAAGCTTCCTGGGCATTTGACACCTTGCAGAATGACTGTGCCACTTGGCCAATCTCGCCCAGCGCAGGCAGCCTTCATTAGATTTGACATTCAGCGCAGGTACAGACTGGAGCAGTTGACATTCAGCGCAGATGCTCAGTGGAGAAGTTGACATGATCCAGAATTAGCTTGTTTTTGAGTGTTTTCAGGTGGAGAACTGATTTTCAGTGCTGTGGTTTGCTGACCTTGTTCCTCTAGGGGTAGGAACAACATGTTTAGGGACTTTGGATCCCTTAGATTATCGACATTTCATGCTTCATGCTGTAAGGCACAAAAATGTCTATAACAGTTGCCCCCTAAAGTATGAGGTCGTTTATCGGGTGAAATGCTTTATCAGGAGGATCCGAAGTTCATTCAATCGCTGAGAGGCGCCCTGTAATAAAATACAATACAATACATTATTTTTCATTCTGCTTTCATGATCTAGCTGAGGCGGGCATTCCCATTCTCAGCTTTATAAATTCATTTTGGTACATAGAACAGACGATCGTCTGATGGTAGACTGATAATTCTCTGCTGAAATTATCATCCTTTGAGTAGGATGATCATCTGCTGCAATGATGTACATATCAAATGTCTTTATATTTCCTGAATATATATCACAGCCCGGATGGATGAAACTAGATCCGGGGTCTTCAAAACTCGTTCGATCTTCACTCTAAGTACAAGTCGATCCATGTGAGCATTGCGCTGAAGTCGAACATGGAAAGACATCGCTTGATTACCGGTCAATAATGTAAATCGTTAACAAGCGCGAGAGGAATCACCAATAATGACAATGACCCTCAAGGTACTGCAGTACAATTCACGTGGTGTGAATAAAGGACTTGGCGTCGAACACCACGCAAAATCTTCTGGTCGAAGGTCATTAATGTATACCTGTCGCCGGAAGTGAGAAACTTGCCATTGAGGCATGCAAGCTTCAAAGTACTGGGGGGTTTGTTCCTAGATCAACTTCTTAGATAATGAGCTGAAGTCGACAAGAAGCGATCCGTCAAAGGAGGGCCTTAATGAATCCCACATCAGTGACACGGAACGAAGCTAATGATTTTAGTGGAGGTGAAAACAATCTGTGAAATATGATTCAGGGTGGCGATCATGGGTGGATGAAGGATAATGTATGGCAGTGGATGGGACACGGTTGACTCTTTCTGAACAACATCTCTTGAACATATAACGACACTGATGTGATGGATCGGTAGCATTACCCCAAATGTGGATGGTTTGGCGAGGACCATGGTGATGAGACCGGTGAATGAAACAACCCAACCCGATGTGATACGGAGGACAAAGTGTCATGTTCAAGAGCGACTTGCTACCATTAAAGCTTTGAGGTTCTCCCAATTTTTCCCCAGTCATTTCTGACCAGTACCTCTTTATTTTTGTCAAGCTTGAGGAGGATAACATATGCTTGTTCTATAACCTACCCTTCGGGCAAGCCCATCGCTATGTTTTAACGAGCTTAGCGATAGAGAAACTCGTTCTCGTCTAAAGACAAGTTTGTCGCTATTTAACCATTTTAACGAGTCTAACGACAAGGAAAACTCGGTCCTTTTCATTTTTAGAGAGTCTGAAAAGGTACAGAAAGTTAACTCCAAAATTCCTTTTTCGTCATCTAATCCCTTAAGTCCGAAAAAGTATAAAACAATACAGAAGGGATGAGTTTTCGATAACTTTAACGAGCCGAATAAAACAAGCGCTCGACCTTTTTGTGTAATAATCCCTCAGGTCCAAAAAGATTGAAATCTAGAGGAGGGATAGCTCTTCCGGTCACTTTAACGAGCTGGAAGGCCAAAACTCGGCAAACTTTTCATATTTTACGAGTCGGATGAAAAGAGCTCAAAGAAGACTCATCTTTTGAGGAACGAGTGATAAACAGGGATAGCAGCAGATTCCAGGTACAGGTTGGAATTTTCCAATCACGGCAGTGTCACAAGGATGGCTAGGTGAAATCACTCTTCACAGCTGTTCCTCAAAATGGGTAAACAATCATATGGGGGTGAACGATCGGCCAAATGGAGTGGAGGTGGCAAGTGCAAACACGACCAAGGCTTTTTATGGCTAATAAATTTACGATCACAATGGTTATTTACCGGAATAGGTTCATTTTTTAATGAGCTTAAACTCTGGGGGAAACTCTTGCTCACGCTTTTCTATTTTTTAACGAGCATAAATTCCACGGTAAAACTGCTCGACATACTAGTCATAAGATAAGAAATGTCTCCTGTGAGATCTCTATTTTTTATAGAGCTTCATCTTCACTAAGCTTTGCTCCCTCTCATCCTTTCTTTATACAAGTTCGGAAACGGCTAATCCCAAAAACAGATAAATAACCGCTCGTAGCTTGCACTCCAAAAGGTTTGCATGCCCCCAGGTATAAAGTACAATTTCAAGGCTACCCCTACTTATCCGATAAAACATTTGTTTTAAAGGGTGAGGCTTGCCTCTTTCTGGTTACCCAAAGATTGTTTCGTTAATATTTCAAACAAAACATTTCCTCGGCACTGTCTACCGAAATAGACAAGGGTGAATGACTTTTGTCAAACATGTGACCTTGACAAAAGAATCTTATTCCAGAACAACCCCTCTTCCATCCACGGACGGGGTACGGACTAGTTATACTCTCTCGCGGAAATTCTACCTTATACCCAAGGTTTCCTCTGCCCGAAGCAGACCAGGATGCATGCCCCCTGGGTTCCAGTCCCATCTTTCCGAATCACTCGCACTCATTGGGAAGGAGGACTGGGGGTGGAGACATTTCTTGGGTGAATAGACCATTGAGGGTTGGTATGTGACTATTTGCGATGCGTGATCCCGGAAATGAAAGTTGGTCTACGAGCTTGACCATTCTTCCTTCGTGTGGAAAACACATTACTCTAAAGAGTGAGGAGACTATAGCTCCCATGCAATATATATAGTCTCGTCCAAGGAGTAGGTTATAATCCAAGGGTCCTTGAACGACCATCACATTCATTTGAACGGTCTTCCCTTTCAACGTAACAGGTACATTGGGGAGGATCCCTAATGGTCGACTGGTTCCTTTATCAATGCCTGAGAGATTTCTTATCTCAGGCAAAAGCTCTGGGGAACCCAGTGCTTTCCAAGCAATAGAGGAAAGGATACTCACAGATGCCCCTTCATCAATGATAGTTCCAGCCATTACCATTCTGTAGATTTGGACTATGATTCTGAATGGTATACTGGCTGGTAACCGGGGTCTGCCTAGTTGGTTCCAATCAAAGGACACAACCAGGTTGCTCGGTGGTGGGACCGAATATACGGCCGGATATGACCCTGACGATGTTCCTTCCCGCGATAAAGGAATGGGCGCATTGCCCTGATGCTCATCAGAGTCTGTGTTGATGAAAAGAATCTGGATGGTGTCATCCTTATTCTCTTCAGTGAGGGTGTCATTTGAAGATGAAACCTCTGAAGGCGGAACCTGGTCAACTGCCGTATCGACCTTTAGACTTTCGTCTGGTCTAGATTCAGTAGGTTCATTTTCAATGACTGACTCTTCAGTTGACCACTTGAGTGGGCCAGCTGTATTTTCAACCAACGAAGGACTTGGCACGAGTTTTTTGTATCCAGGAGGAAGCATTACCGGTGAAACCGGACGATCTTCCAAAACTCTCTTCGCTTCGTCTAAGAAGGGACAACGGTGGATGGCGTGATCGCCTTTACACAGTTTACAGGGGGATCTTTCTCCCCCTCTTTGTCTTGAACCTTCACTTTCGCTGGTTGACGGTAAGCATTCAACATGGCTATCAGAGGTTGATGCTCCCGAATTGTGCAAACGAGGTGACCAGTCCCTTAGTATCCGGGGAATACAGGGACAATCTCTATGGAAATGGTCTCCTCTACATATGACACATGGCGATTTAGGCCCGGTCTGTGTTGTGTGTGGATTTTTGTTAGATGTCTTTTGCTTGCCCCCAGGCGCCGTAGGCTCCTTCTTCTTCTTCTCTCTCTCCTTCTTCTCCTTTTTCTTCATGGGAGCTTGGCTTTTGCCGGCTCTACCTTGCGAAGATGAAGGATCAGAGGAAGAGTTATAGGAAGTAGAAGGCTGGTGGGCAGCTCTAGACTAATCTAACTGTTGACTCGACTGTTCAGGAACCATGGTGTTCTGAACTACATTGGTTGAGAATAGCCAAATAGGCAGGCCAATTGTCAGTCCTGGAAGTGACAATGTGGCCATGTGGGGCGCACCAACTTCTCCCCAAGAGGAGAATGGACTAGGATTTCCATCATGTGGAATTCCTTGGTTGGGGCGTTCCATGTTCTCAACCTAAGATCAACGCGGGAATAGGAGGTGATTATGTTCCGTTTAAAATAAATTTTATAACGACGCTTAGACACAACTTGCTTTTTCACTTTTTAAGAGTCGAGAAAAAGCTAAAGATGACTCTAGTCTCCTTCGATGTTTTAACGAGCCCGAAGTGACAAATGCTCGGATGGACTTTTTCAATTATAGAGTTTGAAAAAGGCCAAAAGAAACTGCTCTGGAGTTCTAGGCAGAGGGTGTGCCAAACTTTTCGCAAAACCACAGAATACGTTTTACGGTACGAGTGGTCGATCTTCGTGAATGCTGTGTTCACTGCATTGCGATCAGTAGGGTGGCCGACACGGTTTCCTATGGATAAAGGCTTTGTTCCTATAGGGGTCTCCCAATATATACGCGACGGTACATGGGAGCACAAGTCCGTATTGATACTTATCGCTTCATCGTGGAGGAATCACCCAACCACTCAACACTAAGATATCATGTTTAACGACGTCGGAACACGTCTCTAGCTTAGACCTCTATGTGTTTGCGTTATGTTTCAATGCGTTGTTATGTAAATTCAATTTATTTTAAGGTTGATCTTGTTTAGCAGTTTACCTTTATGGATCACCACGAGATGTATGATAACACTCCTAAATGCAGTCTAAGATGATAAGCAAGCTTTTCAATCTTTCAACTTTGAAAATCTTAACTACTGAGGGAAAAGAAAGATAACATCTTTTCACACAGATCATAGAGCACACACTAATGCACTTTTTCCTAAATCAACATGCAAACTGTCATAATGCACATGCACAATGCAGGTATTTCTTTTCTCTTTCTTAATGTTTGTGCGACACAAAAAGAAAGCTGTTGTATAACTTTGAATTCAATTTCAAGTGAAAGCAAACAAGCTTGTCCAAAATCAAAAGACACCTTAAGATTTACTTGTTTCGACACTAGAAATATATAAATTCAAACCATATGATGAAAATAAATGCTCAATCAGCTATGAACAGCAAATAAACTAACTCTTAAGATCAAAACGACACTTAATCACAGGTCTAGATCTAAGAGGCCACAGCAAGACTAGTTCACTTTTCGTTATGGGAAACTGTAAATGGCATAAGAAATACACAAAGAACAAATACAGTTTCTTTATACAACCGAGGCGGAATAGTGGCAAGGAAGGTTGGTTTCAGATAGGTACATTGACTGGTAACAGGCAGCAAAACAAGAGTGAAAACAGGGCAAGAAACAACAGGAAACCCCAGTAGCACAAGGCAAGACTGGTCCAACGCAGGTGGTACACAGGTAGTTTGACCTTCATCGTAGGTAGCCCCTTCGGGAACTACGCTGAAATGCAGACAGCCTTCACACAACCTGCACTGAAGAACGAAACTTTCGTTTCTCTTGGTTTCCGGGTCACAGATTGCTCAACAATTCACAGTTTTTGGCCAAATCAGAAGCTATCAGTCAAGGACACACTAAGGGATGACAAGGAGGATGAAAAGCTATCACTAAGAGCTTATTAGAGTCCTTGTGGATCAACTCTTCAAATCATAAACTTGCCCAGAAACTGAGCTAGAGTAGCTGCCCTCTACTTTGCATTTGAAAGATTCAAATGCAGTTCGATTCGGTACTCCCTGTGTTTATGAAATGAATAGCAAAAACACAAACAACCAACAAGATACGATCCCCAGTGGAGTCGCCAATTTGTTGTTAGGAAAAGTATCCAATACGGAATGACCCTATCCAACTCTAAGGGTGATAGTACCTCAACAACAATCAAAGCAAAGCTATTCAAGATTACTTCTTTATGAGATGTAAGAGAGAGGAGAAAGAGATCCACTAACCGTTATCTTCCGCTAATGATTGATCCAATCTTCCCTCTTTGCTGCTTGCTCCCAGCTCCTTGCTCTTTCACTGGCCCAGCTACACCAAGATCCTGCAAAATAACAAGAAAGGGAAACTACAAGAAGCATACATTCATAATTGATTCAAGGATTAGAATAAATCAAATATGCAAGTATCAAGACGCCATTGAGACACATGCATATAGAAGAACCTCAAATGCTTTATTAATGGAAGAAGTAAAGTTCTGAGAGTGTTACAACCATAAGAGGCCCAATCCAGCAACACCTCCCAGCAGAAAGAAATCTCCTCTTCACCTCCTTCAAAGCAATCACCCAATAGTTCTATACTCAAACCAACAGCACTTCCTTACATTCACAAGATTCCAGCCTCCCTAGACCTCATGAGAGAGCTCTATATATAGGAGTTTTGGAGAAAGGATGAGTCAGCTTGATGCTGGCATGAATCTGACTAGTGTCCTCTCCCACTTCAGTTATTCTTCAGTTCTTGAGTCCACTTGGAGTTTCTTACTTCCACTTGGAGATCTAGATCCTCTTACTCATCACAAGGCGAATTCCCTGACCCAAGTGTCATTTTGGAAGCTTCCTGGGCATTTGACACCTTGCAGAATGACTGTGCCACTTGGCCAATCTCGCCCAGCGCAGGCAGCCTTCATTAGATTTTACATTCAGCGCAGGTACAGACTGGAGCAGTTGACATTCAGCGCAGATGCTCAGTGGAGCAGTTGACATGATCCAGAATTAGCTTGTTTTTGAGTGTTTTCAGGTGGAGAACTGATTTTCAGTGCTGTGGTTTGCTGACCTTGTTCCTCTAGGGGTAGGAACAACATGTTTAGGGACTTTGGATCCCTTAGATTATCAACATTTCATGCTTCATGCTGTAAGACACAAAAATGTCTATAACAGTTCCAGATAAAACATTCACAAAAAACTCGTTCCAAACTGTGAAGTAGAGCATTCTGGCACATGCACTCTTTTGCTTTCCACCATATGACACTGAACCTTGGATGGCTGAAAACAGCATCATTATGGGTGGAATATCATAAAGAAATAACTGGAGAATAACCCTAGGAAAGTAGTCAGTGATGATTTGACTTGCAAATGTCGTTCTCAGCACTTTTCTTAGGAATGAAAAATATCGCTGTAACTTGTCAAGGTGTGAAAGAATGGCTATGGATTCGAACAAATCCCCAATTTCGTAGCACAGCCAGTCCAAAATATGAATTATGCGCTACGAAATCACCTAGACAATTTCAGCTTTGAAATTTTTTTCTTGAGTGATAACAGTGGCTCCACTTGGGATAGTGTGCTCCTGTGGTACACTAAGAACTCGTAGGTCCAGTGCTTTATCCATTATGACAAACAGAAATTTGCTTGATAAGCATCCCTTTCCAGCTTCTTGGGCCTTCTCCTCGGGCTTAAACTTGATGATCACTGTATGAGAAAAAGAAATCTACATCTACTGAGAAATGCTCAGTCAACCTTGAGCTTATTTGCATTTTCCTACCTACCTACCCTAACAATTCAAACTTCTTTCAACTCAATCAATGTGAAATTTCCAATGCAGCCAATCGTTTGTCTTATCTGATATGTGATTTTTTTGACTGCATCGGAGTTCAGAGCCACTATGATATTGTGATGACCGCTGCCATTGAAAATGCCTCTAATCTTCATAGAAAAACTGAAACACTGGAGAGTAAAACTCTTCCATGTAGTCAGCTATAGGATCCCAGAATACATGATTAGCTTGATGATTCTTGTAACTTTCTGGTTGTGCAAACTGATCTTCAACAACAGTGTGCAGTTCCTCAATCGTGAAAGAGAAAGGAAGCAACACTCTCTCCTTGTGTTCTACCATAGAAAGCTTCTGAAAATAATGATCATGATTATGAAGACTATATGCCTGAATTTGACCTTGTAAACCTTCAATGTCTTTCTCAATGTCATTAGCAACTTCATCCAAAAATTTCATCTTAGCCTCTGCCTTACACTCAAATGATTTGAGATACGAGGACAAGGACAAAGAAAAATTTTCATCTGTTTCTCCATTATTATGATCATTATTCCATTGTTTGAAACCTTGAATTGAAGGAGATTTTGCCACCACATCTGATCTATCTATCCATTCTTCCAAAAACATAAGCCAAAAGTCTTCAAATGACTTAATGGATTTGGCAGGAAAGCTTTCAATCCACTGTTTACATTTCCCTTGAAATGAATCATAGAATAACATAATGCAAACATCCTCATGTTTAACTCTAAGAAGCTCTGTAAAATCACAAAAATCTGATATATGCTTCAAAGTTAAACTCAAATCTTCTCCATTGAATTTTGGACCATTCCTTAGAAAATATGCATCCTTGGGAAAATGGTTTGGGAAACCACGAATTCCTGAAAAATTTATGCATGCATACCTTGAAATAAGAATGGTAGCATCTGGGTCCTTCATAACTCCAATGGAATCACCATGAATGTATGAATTTCGAATTCTTCAACAATGGAGTCGCCAAGGTAGATTTGCAGCCTCAAAAACCTTCTGAGCTCCTGCTACCTTCAGAAGTTCAGCTTCATAATTTCGGGAATGAGTAATCTTCAGACTCCCGGCAGACACACCAAAATGTTATCTCAAAATCAAGCCCTGGAAGGCTGCAACCCAGGAAGACTTCAAGTAACTATTTCACACCAATCTTTTGACTAAGGCTTAGCCTCCTTAGCCTGAGAGGGCTCTCTCAAAGGATTATTGATTTTGACTATTAATAAGATGGCTAACTCTTGTGAATAACATTGACAAATAATGAAGGCTGGACAAACATTACATAAGTTTCCATTGGGCTTATGGAGTCAAACATACTACAGCAAACAATGATGATGCCTTACATAGAAGTTAGGGCATTTAGCATTTGGATGTTCAAAATACCACTTATATAAAACCACAGTTTACAAAGACATACAGGAAGCCAGAGCATGATCAATGAATTCTGAGTGATTATGCATTTGTACAACTGTAAAAGAACACTAAATAAAATATACCATCACACATTCTGAACAAGAAAATCCCTTATGAATCCTGAGAAGTAAAACAGTCATTTATATTACTGAACTCTGTTTTTACATAAGCCAAAACAGTCCTCTATTTTATAAAATATCCAACCCCTGTTACATTGCTGTTTCAGCTATATATAGAGCTCTTCTACCCAATTGAGGTTCCTCCTCCAGCGTGAGGGGAACTCCAATTCTGCCTATGATGACACCTGCTAACATTTGAAACTAACTAATAAATACAGCAGACTACAAATTGACAGCTCTAAAATCCTAAAACAATTAGGATTCTAATTCGACATCATGCTGGAAATAGCATTTATTACAATCAAGATGGTGCTCCTACGAGAAAAAGGAGAAAACAGGCTCATTCTCTGACAAGTGGTCTCTTTTAGTTTGGCTGTGATAGGTGTCTGTAGTTGCTTGCTGGCCTTTAATGTAACATGTTTTCCAATACCCTGAAATATAGGAAACTGCTCCTGTTTGTCGGTCCTTGGTTTGCCTCAAAATATTCGAATCCAAAGAAGCATGCTTTTATCCTTTAATTACCCAAAATGAAGTAGACTGTCATGTCCTTGATGTGCTGGTCATTTTTTCATGTGTGAAGACAACACCTTTCAAAAAGATTTGCTGATTTGTCAATCATAATTGATTGGCTCAACTGAAACATGCAGCTACAACAGTTTCGTAGCACGCTACAAAACTGCTGTGTAATCACAAAACACAGCTTTAACATCAAAATCTTACTATCTTGAGCTTCTTTGATATTGGAATATCCCTTTCAACCGTCTTGAATCTATTCAAAATTGCTGTGTGATTTCCTTAAGGAAAGCTTTCCTACTGGCTTAGCTGCATCTGCAAATCTTCAATTTGTCTTTTCATATTTTGTGATTCAAACTCTAACACCTTTGAACATGATTTAACTGCTTACTTGTAGTCTTTCAATCTAAGATAGCACGCTGCATGATTCAGGTTCTATTTTACTCAGGGCAATAAGCAGAATGTATATGGCCCTGCTTGAACTTTACTCTTGCCACACCAGCCAGTGAATACACATGCCCTGCCTCAGCAGCGTCTTCAAACCAATTTTGTGCCTCCCTGTACTGTTGCCTTTCTAGCATCACACCAGTTGATGCAATACAAGTGCTTTCTGCCTATGAGAAGTGGCACATTCTCTCAATCTTTCTAAAAAATGCACTGTGGTGTCTGACTTCATATCATCCTCCATGGCTACTTGACTTAAAAATGAGTACAAAGCAAACGATGAATGCCCAATCGTTGCCAGTCTTTTCCTGCCTTCCAGTTTACATAATAAGCTTGCAACCTATGGATGGTGTAAAGACCTTAGAAGATCCCTGAGAAAAAACTGTAGGCAGGAAGCAACCAGCATTTTTGCATTCTCCTTGAGACCATACTCAATAAAAATCACTGCATCATTCACATTTAGAACCAGGGCTGCCAAATAGGTTTACTGTGTCCAGGCAAAGAACTATATTTTGCAGAATGTTAATTCCATGGCATTGATGTTATAAGTTGCAGAGATATTTGAATATAACATAAGCTCTTTGGGTATCTATAAAATACTTGGCAAAGCATACTTAGAGCTGTTAAGGCAACTATCAAGACGGTAACCTACATCTTAGCAAACATTTGAACTCCAGGGATATGCCCAAATCTAGGTCAGATATAACTATTTATGAATGTCACTTAACTGTTACTGCAACTGAAGAGTTTGCATCCATGTCGCAACAGCAGTGCCTTCTGTCCCTCGGACACACATGATGAAGGGGGCATGAGCTTTCTCAGGGAGGGCCTATAGAAAACCATCTAAGCTAAAGATTTGACATCGACACATTTACAGTTTTTTTTAAATTTATCTGACTCAGTTCCCTGCAATCTTCCATGATCTTCTTAAGCCCGGACTCTGCTATCTCCTTGATTTCGTGGGTTTACTTGCCCCAGAATTTACGATTGTGCCAAAATGTTCATAAGCTCTTCCTGGCACCAAACAATCTCCGCATTTGGATATCGCTTCGACTCCCGTTGGACCAGATCATATGGGAATGGGCATAGTTGCTCAACCCGAAAAATAGCGACATCTTTCCTTTGAAGTCTCTGTCTTTCCTCATCCAGCTCATAATAGATCTTTAAAGAACAAAGTATCAGATGCTTGATGCCCTCCTCTAGGTCAGAGTGATCATTCTGATCCTTAATGAGACGTTTAAATCGAGTTCCCTGCTTGTCAAATCCGGGATGACCTTGCATGTCATCAAATTCAGACAGATTTGATTTGCAGTCCTTGTGCCGAAGAAGATTCTTTGGAGACATGACAATCAAAGGTTTACGGAAATCCCAATTTATCTGGCGATGAAGAACATGAAAATAGTTGGCAGGAGTTGTCACATTTACAATTTGCCAGTTACACTGCTGAATTTGGGTGCGTAATGTAGGATCCATCTCAGGAATCACAAAAGGATTGTCATCACTCATCTGGAGAAGCCGCTCTAATCTTGCACTAGAATGCTCTGAACCCTGGCCATCATATCCATGAGGAAGAAAAACAACAATTCCAGATTGGCGAAGCCATTTTGATTCCCCACTGCTTATGAAATGATCAAAAATGACTTGGGCGCCATTTGCAAAATCACCAAACTGAACTTCCCACAGGACCAATGAATCGGGATTTTCCATTGAATAACCCAATTCAAAACCCAGAACACCAAATTCTGACAAAGAAGTGTTGCTCACAGTAAACATCTCCTCAGGTTGATTCATGATAACATGGTAAGGAACTTGAGGTATTACATTAAAATAATACCGTGAACCAAAAAACTTGTAAAATAATTTGATGCTTAATGCATGCACTACGAACCATCTGAAGGATTTGCCACACCATGATTTCTGTAAATCTCAAACTCATCAGGACTCCACCGGCATACAAGGTTGAGGTGGAATGTAGCCATTTGAACACACATTAAATGTAGTATGCGAGATGCTTCGGGTGATATCGGTTAATTTGGTGGATTGGACACTGAAAGAGATGGAGGCATCATAGGTGTCGAGGCACAGAGGATGAGGGGAGAATTTAGATGGATTCCTGGGCTTTGTTTCTTTTCTGTGTTCACCCGTGGCATCTCCTCTGTGGTGTCTTTATACATACCTACATGCTGTACAGCTAAGGGCAGAGAGAATAGTTGTATAAGTTCTGATGATACACTTGCCCATCCTGATGTCAAAATATAGGTGACGAAGAAAGCTGCCTGTCTAGGAACTGCTTTTGCAAACTGCCTGGGTAAGTCTTTTGGGCTCGAAATGATGTTATTGAGTTGGTTGATGACCGTTCCAGATAAAACATTCACAAAAAACCCGTTCCAAACTGTGAAGTAGAGCATTCTGGCACATGCACTCTTTTCCTTTCCACCATATGACACTGAACCTTGGATGGCTGAAAACAGCATCATTATGGGTGGAATAACATAAAGAAATATCTGGAGAATAACCCTAGGAAAGTAGTCAGTGATGATTTGACTTGCAAATGTCGTTCTCAGCACTTTTCTTAGGAATGAAAAATATCGCTGTAACTTGTCAAGGTGTGAAAGAATGGCTATGGATTCGAACAAATCCCCAATTTCGTAGCGCAGCCAGTGCAAAATATGAATTATGCACTACGAAATCACCTAGATAATTTCAGCTTTGAAAATGTTTTCTTGAGTGATAACAGGAGGCATGCACCTAGTGGTAAATTTAAGTTTCCCTGTAGGTTATGTCAAGGGAATCACCCCATTCACCTTTGTCCCTATCTGGACGAAGCCAAAAAGGTGTTGGATAACCGTCCTGCTTCACCGCAGCGACTTACATCTGGTTACAAGAGACTCTCCCTTTCATCATGCTAGGGGCATGTAAACTAAATCCAAGCATAGTTTTTCATTTCAAGCTTGTGTAAACATGAAACTGAATCTAAGAATAGTTCCCTATGGTTCAAGCTTGTGTAAAAATGAACCCATCTCCATTTTAAACCCTCGTGTTTTCCATTCTATCAGCCTCTTTCAGATGAGCCTTGGCTATTTTCATCCCATCGCCACCATCCTTTTGGCCGATCATACGCTTTCACTTGGTTGTTTTACCTTTTTAATGGAACAGTTGCAATGAGTGGTCTTATTGGCCAACCTCTTCACATAAATCAACATGTTTTGAGAAGTTCCAACATCACCGGAACTAGTTGCTACCCTAGACACCACTCGTTCCTTAAAATGGAGTCCTCTTTAAGCTCTTTTCAGACTCTTTAAACATGAAAAGATTGTCGAGCGCTTGTCATTTCCAGCTCGTTAATGGATTGGAATTGATATCTACTCAGTATAAGTTTAACCCTTTTCCGGACTAAGATATATTAACTACAAAAAAGGAATACGTTGATTGAACATGGTCAATAGGTTCTCTCTCATATTGTTTTATGCATTTTCAGACTTGAGAGACAAATATACGAAAAAGAACTTTTGGATTTCCCTTTTAGTCCCTTTTCAGACTCTCTAAATGTGAAAAGGACCGAGTTATCTTTGTCGTTAAACTCGTTAAAAACATTAAATAGCAACAAAATTGTCCATCTAAACAAGACCAAGTTTCACCTTCGCTAGACTTGTTAAAACATCAAATAGTGATGGAATCACGCGAAGGGTGAAATTATACAACAAGCATATGTTATCCTCCTCAAGCTTGATAAAAAATAAAGAGGTACTGGTCAGAAATGACTGGGGAAAATGGGAAAAAGCCAAGAAAACTTTATGGTAGCAGGTCGCTCTTAAACATGACACTTTGACTTCATCACCGTGACTAGGTGGGTTGGGTCATTCAGCTTGATGGTTATCACACCATTGGTCTACCATACGATCCATCACTTTTTTTTGGGTCAATGCTACCAATTCACCTCAGTGTCGCCAATATGTTCAAGAGAAGTCATTCAGTTGAAAACTTCATCCTTTAAAATACAGTAAACCTTCCTTTTCATGTCCACCATTCCTGAACCTTGTGTCATCAGTGGATGTTTCATCTCCAAAATCATTTACCTCATTTCATGTCCTTGATGTGGGATACATCAAGGCCCTCCTGTGACGAGTCACTTCTTGTCGACATCAGCACATGATCCAAGAAGTTAACTTAGAAACACCCCTTCGATACCTTGAGGCTTGCATACATCAATGGCAAGTTTCTCGCTTGCAGTGATAAGTTGACATCAATGGCCTTCGACCGAAAGACTTTGTATGGTGTTCGACTTCAAAAAATTTATTCACACTATGCCAAATGTACTGCAGTACCCTGAGGGTCATTATCATTATTAGTGATTCCTCCCGTGTTTGTTAACGACTTACATCATTGGATCGTAATCAGATGATGTCTCTCCATGTTCGACTTTAGATCATCTATTCACATGGTTAGGCTTGTACTTGAGTGAAAGATTGGATGAGATTTAAGACCCCGGATCTAGTTTCATCCATCCAGGTGGCGATATATTTTTTAGGAGTACTATATCAAATGTATAATGGCCTTACAGTCATGGTCATCCATTCATGGATATACCTCTGTAGATGACTATATTTGTACATGTAATGAAATTTTATAAAGCTGAGCATGGGTATGTCTTCCCTCAGCTAAAAATTGTGAGAAAAAATCAAAGTATCATGATATTTGTATTGTAATTGATGCAGGTCACCTTCCACTTTGAAACCTTCCCTCCAAGTGGTAAAGCATCTCACTCGACATGTTTATTTTCGACTTCATGCTTTAGGGGGCAACTGTTATAGGTCAATTTGGGCATATAAACCCTAGCTTCTAGATCCATATTATTAGGGTCCATCAATCCCTAATTTAGTTGTTTTCATTCCCTAATGAAGTCAACCTACATCATGCTTTCCTCCCAAGAGTTTCCATGACTCCATTCATCCAAAAAGTGCCCCTAAGGAGATCAACGTAGGAAGCCTTCTATCAGGTTGCAATGCGATGTAGGAGCTACACTGACTAGGTGCTATGCATCACACCTAACCTTTGTTTCACCTGCGATGAGCGAGATTCATTGATTTTTTTGAAATGAATCCATTGGATTCCTCATCCAATGGATGCTTCTGGAAGTTTCCAGATGGATTGAGCTCGCTTTTGGATGAGGAGGAGGATGAATGAACCTTAATCCATTATTCCTTCCTCCATAGAACCACTTCCCAATTTTGGCAAAGCATTCATGAGGGCCATTAATGTCCTAACCTCCTCCATTCAGCTATAAATTGACCATGCATTCAAAGGCTGGTAGAGGTTGGAATTTCTTGAGCTAAGGAAATGTTGTTGGAATGAGATTTGTAAGAGTATTGTTATCATGTCGAATTGTTGCTTCATGAGGAGAGAAGGGTTTGAAGCTGGAAGGATGACACTGAATCGAGCATGCATCTACATGGGTTGTAATCTTTCCTTCTATCAATAAAGAATTCTAAGCTTTTTCCATTCATGTGTTTATATGATGTATATCGTATTCTTGATTCAATGATATGTTTAGTTAACAAATCGTCATTATTGTATGCTTTGATGGGTTTCTGTCTCGGCTTGTGTGCAGGTACTTTCCAAGCGAGTTAAGTACGGAAAGGAGTGGTGAAATTAGTCAAAGGAGAGAGGGATCGAGAAAATGTTATAGGTTGGTACCTTTTTTCTTCTCTCTCTTATCTGTTAACTATAGTAAAAGTGACGAATTACTTTGTCTGTTGTTTCTAGACTAGCCACTAGGTCTAGAGGGTTAGGCGTTTTAAGAAACACTAAATTTGCCCAAAACACTATGGTAGAGGAGTATGACTCTATCATTCAAAACAGTGTGTGTGATGTTGTCCCAAGACCTCAGGACAAGTCAGTGGTTAGTTCCAAATGGCTTTACAAGGTAAAGCAAGCATCTGATGGCAGTGTTTAGAAACATAAGGCAAGGTTTGTTGCCTGTGGTTTCTCACAGGTTGAGGGGATCGACTACGATGAGACCTTTGCTCCTGTAGCAAGGTACTCATCTATCAGATAAATGTTGGAACTATTAGCTCAGATGGGTTGGAAGATCCATTGGATGGATGTGAAGACAACATTCCTCAATGGGAAGATTGAGGAGGATTTGTACATTGAGCAGCTAGAAGGTTTCGAGACCTTCGATCGTGATTCGCATGTGTGCCGACTCAAGAGGGATTTGTATGGGATGAAGCAAGCACCCTCTACTTGGTACACTAGGATCGATAGCTATTTCACTGGGTTGGGCTTCACCAAGAGTGAAACAAATGAAAACCTTTACCACATCATGGTAGAAGGTAAGCCATTGATCATTGTTCTTTATGTCGATGATCTGATTTTGACAAGTGATGATCAGCTGATCAAGTCTTGAAAGGAGGACCTTGCAAGGGAGTTTGAAATGAAAGACATGGGTCTTATGCACTACTTTCTAGGCATGGAAGTGTGGCAGAACGATGGAGAATTTTTTGTGTCTCAAGGCAAGTATGCCAATGAGATACTTAGGCGGTTCCACATGGAGAAGTGCAAGCCCATGCAGACTCCTCTAGCTAGGAACTGGAGGAAGGAGGATGCTACTTTAGGTGAGGTAGTAGCTGCTACTATTTATCGGCAGCTTGTGGGTTTACTTATGTATATGGTGAACACATGACCAGACTTATGCTTTGTAGTGAACCAGCTGAGTCAAGCTATGGTTCAGCCTACCAAGCTATTTTGGAAGGCAGTGAAGCATGTGCTGAGATACCTCAGAGGAACATCTAAGTTTGGATTATGATACATATGGATAGAGGGAGTGATCCTTCAGGGCTTCATAGATGCGGATTGGGCAGGGAGTCCATCAGATCAGAAGAGCACTTCTGGGAGAATCTTCAACCTTGGTTCAACTGCAGTTTCTTGGTACAGCAGGAAACAGAGGTTAGTCACACTTAGCTCAGCAAAGGCTAAATACATGGTTGCTAGTTAGGCTACATGTGAGGCCATTTGGATGTAGAAGATTCTAGTGGGATTGTTTGGTCAGAGGATGGATCCAACTATGATCTACTGCGATAACCAGATTTGTATCAAACTCTCTGAGAATCCAGTTTTTCATTACAGGTCCAAGCACATTGATATCTAGTATCACCGTCTTTGAGACTGTGTGGTCAAGAGGATTATGTTGTTGTTGTATGTTTCGACTGAGGAACAGGATGCAAATATTTTGACTAAGGCATTGTCAAAATACAAGTTCGAGTTCCACAAAGACAGGATTGGGGTTACTGATAATAACTTTCTTGTTGAAAGGGAGTGTTGAAAATAGCAACAAGAAATGCTAAATATAGAAGTGCTAAAAATAGCACTGCCATAAATAGCATTTCAGGATACCTTCTTATTTTTAGTTAGTCCCTGAACTAAAATAGAGAAGTAAAATTCGAATTTGATCTTAGCAGCTATTTGTAAAATAATTAATTAATTCATCTTGAGTTAATTAGTTGTAGAAAATCAAACATGAAGTCTATGTGAGGACATACAATAGTTATCCCATTGATTGAGGAATTTATCCCTTAGTTAAAGAGATAAGGATGAGTTGTAATTTGAGTTGTAATTAATTAGCTCAGTTAACTGAGTTAAGTCCAGTTAGATTAGTTCAAATAGTTTGTTGAACAAATTGTGAGTTCAGTTAGTTAATGCATGCATGCATGTAACTGTTGCACTTCAAATAATTGAATATTCTCTCATAAATAACTCATGCATGTCAGTTCAGACAAAGACCCAATTGAGATCAGATGATGGGACAGTGTACTATCAGTTGCAAGAATATTCCATGGTGGATATCTCTTGCATGCAGAAGGAATTCATTCCTTGGAGATTGTGCAATTACTTTTAGGTTTGGTGAGTGTGTGATGAGGCCAATTCACACAAGTGGCAGCATTGGACCCCAATAAAAACTGTACAAGGAAATAGGAGGCTTGGAGGGCTAAGGAAAGGCATGTCTTGTGTCTATTCAGTCTGTGAGTTGTACTGTTCGATTGCAGAGAGAGCAGGATAGCTTGTGAGCTAATTATTTGTGTGATTTGAACATATTTCCACTTGTATGATAATATAGAGATTAGGGTTTTTAGCTGAGGCTTTCCCCAGAGTACTCTTTTGTGTTCATGTTTGATTGCTATCTCATTCTCAGTTATATGTGTTCTATTTGACCTTGCGCAAATTTGATTAAGCTTCCGCAAGTTTGTTGTAGAACTAGATCTTGTATTTTGCTTTAGTATATTGCATAATTTGTTGATCTACAGTGGGAATTTCTACACATCCATCACTTGTCGCTACGCAAAAGGTAAAATGCATTATCCAATTCTTGAGGAAAAATAGGTCAAAAATACTTAAAATCCCTAATGTTTCTTGAAAAACTGAATAAAAGGAGGGAAAAGTAATTATTTTTTACCATTTACCATTTACCATTTTACCTTTGTGTGAAAAACGTTTTACCCACTTGTGCCCTAATTTTTCCAGAGCAGTTCATGGGAGATATGGGAGGTCATTCTTCGAGCCGTCATCCTTCCTTCGGGTCAATCCTTCGACAATTATATATGTAATTATGCCTTTCTTCCCCTCAAAGTAAGGTCAGGTTATAAACACTACGCCTTGGGTTCCTACTGACACTCTTATACCTCTGACCTTTGAACTATTAACGCCAGCCCCAACAGCCTATATCAGTGGTAACCTCTTACTCTTACCTCCTTGCGTGGGAATAGCCTTGATCCTATGCAGAACACCTATGACCTATGACCTATGATACCTATGATCAAACCTTAGGACCCTTACCTTAGGACTCTTGACTTCTGACCTTGAATCTTTAGACCCTTGACTTATATGTTAGCCATGAAGAGCGTTACCGATTCAATGGGGACAGCTCTAGAGAGAGGTTTGACCCATAGATCTTTTCACCTAGAAGAAGAAGTGGGAAGGTTTCTACTTTCTATCGGTTATACCACCATCTTTCTCATTAGGCCGTGGGAACAAGGAGGAAGGGGATCATGGTGTTTCAGCGCTGTTGAATGGGAACCTTTTTCTCTCATTGGGCCTTGTGGCTACCTTGTTCTAGTTGTGCTTGTTAGGCCGAGAATACAACCTTCTTTTTGGTTCAATTTCCTCACCATATGACCTATACCACTTTATGAATGAATCTTAGTTGATACTACAATATACCTTATCAGGACGGCATGAAACAACCTTACCCTTACCTTGATTAGAACCTATTGCTTCAG
Source organism: Pinus tabuliformis (assembly GCA_031772625.1). NCBI lineage: Eukaryota > Viridiplantae > Streptophyta > Pinopsida > Pinales > Pinaceae > Pinus > Pinus tabuliformis. The sequence continues at coordinate 774,144,041 of CM062820.1, read as the reverse complement.
GCAGGAAGACGAGGGAGGGGGGAGGCAGATATTCACCTTTTACTTACGTGCATGCTCTATTAACCTTTTTTGTTTACCAGACACACTTATGATCCACGCCAACGTTAATGAATGGAGGGCTACCTGCGCTTTGAAGGTCCCGGAGGGGCTTGCGCTTCTGAGGGCAAGGAAGTTTCACCGTTCCCAGGATAAGACAGACACATTGAAGGTCCCGGAGGGGCTTGCGCTTCTGAGGGCAAGGAAGTTTCACCGCTCCCAGGATAACACTTTGAAGGGAATGGGAACACGCGAAGGGGAATGTGATACCGCTTTGGAGGATTGTCCACCGCTCGAAGACCAATACTGACCTTTTAAGGGAAAGGAGAGGAAGCGAAAGCTGGCTCGACCACCGGGAGAGGTCCACGCATTCAAATAATGAATTTGAAGGGATCTTCAAACGCTCCCAGGATAAGACTTAGAAGGAGATGTTGAGGTGCACGCATTAACATTACTTACTTTATTATAACACAGAGATAGAACCACCCGCCGAAGAACCCAACACTAAGTGCCCGAAGCCGAACTACCGAGGAGCTACCTAAACCGCCTAAACTTCTCCATCGTAGCTAGAGTTTGTTTCTTCCCTCCATACAGACAGAAAGACCTCAATGGCTTGCTCAATCCATTTTTTGGATTTCTGAGGGAGGGTTTGGCAAAAAAAAATTCGCCCTCGGTCAGCGCAATTTCTGGGCATGGAATCACATCATCCGGGGGTTGCTAAAACTACCAACTGCACGTCAGCGCAAATATTTTTAAACTTGGCACGTCGACACCATGGACCAAGAAAAAAATAAATTGTCTTAAATCCATCATTTGAATCCAAATTTCAGTTGCCAAAAATGATTATTGACTTGAATACATGTTTTTTGCAGGAAAGAATCGTCGAATATGGTGGACTGGAAAGAACGTGAGCACAAAGATGTGGACACCCAAGCAATGGTTGATCAAAACTGCTTGAATTCCTTGAGGAACTATGGGCTCCTCAAGTTCTTTCTCACACCAAGGATGCGGGCTCAACCTAAGCTGCTTCGATACCTAATTAGTCTCTGGGACATAAATCAAGAAATTTTTATCATTGGTGACCAGGAGTTGGAGTTGGAGACTTCAGATATTTATTTCATCATAGGACTATCCTGAAGAGGGGAACCAGTCAACCTATATGGGTCAAGGAGGATTGGGGAAAGCATATCCATGTTACTTTTTTAGCATTTCCCAGAAGCTCCTAAATCAAAAAGTGGTAAGATTGAGATTGCGACTATGCAATATCTTACACTGAGAGTGCTACTGTTAACCATCAACAGAGTGGTTGGGCCCCAAGCAGACCATGAAACCAACAAGTCGAAGTTTTTGTATGTTATCAACTATACAACACCAACAATATTCAATTGGGTGCAAGCCATGAAGATCAAGATGAAATGCTAACTGTCAAAATCTAAGGCAGGGAATCTGGAGCAATTTTTCTTCGGATCTATGCTAGTGACCTTCTTCCTCGAGCGAGTTTCGCTATTCCAATACTAGCTCATTAAGGTGGATCCATCGATGCCACGAGACCCATGAATGGTCCGTTGGAGTAGGTTGATTCCTAGAATCATCAGGGGCCAACATATATCTTACAAGCCCGCCTTTTTCTCATGGCTACAATGATAGATGATCGTAGTCGATAATTGGGCTTACATCAGTACTGACTTTCGTGGAGATCCATATATGCCGCTTCTAGATGGGGAGGATTTTGACGACGAAGGTAAAAAATCAATTTTTTATTTTTTATTTTTAATTGTTTTTTATATATATATGTTAATAACATTTTGTTTTATCAATGCAGATGTTGGACTAGAGCATCCTATCGAGATGTCCTAAATAGCCAAGCGCAGCTCACTAGTTTGATGTTGCTCCTTATTAGGAAGGAGCTGACAACAAGGAGGAGATCGCGACAAACCTCAAGGGGTTGACTCATGGGATTACAGAGTATGCCCGGGTGGGAAACATCCCACGCCAGTACCAGAGGCATATGGTGGGGGTATCTAATCGGATCCATCGATTTCTGACTCATGTCACATGAGAAGTTACATGTTACCACGATCACCATGCTGATTAGTTCCTAGGTCTAGCATTTACATTTTTGAGGCTTGTGTGCCACAGATATATGAGTCTTGCGAGCTGCGGATGTTATTTGAACATACATATTATTTTTTTGGGTTTTGATGTATCAAACATTATTGCCATATAACTATATATATATATATATATATATATATATATATGTTGTATTTTCTTACTTATTATGGTAGAAATGATTTGTTTTAGTTTTTCACATGTTTCGTAAATGTTTATCCAACACATAATTAGCTAATGCATATGTCAATGTATTCATGTGTTTGGGAATATGATTATATGTAATGTAAACAAAATTTCTCTCCAGTAGACGAATATGTAGATACATTATCAATATCTGAGGATTTCTGACGGAATATTGCCCGTTGAGTTGAAGGACGACACGCTGTGAATATAGGTTGACAACCAATTCCCGAATGTCAAGAGCGATGGCTTTGGACAACAATTAGATAATTGCGTTGTATCCAGCTATGTCATTAGTTGTATGACCTAAACAAATACCTTGAAGATCAGTGAACTCACCATGAGGGTCATCAATGGCCCATGCTACAAAGGATAGGTTCTGGGTACTACGACAAGCACCATCAGTGAAATCGATGTGAGGAATCACAAACATTTGCAAAGTAGGGAAAAACATAGTAAATAGGAAATATGTTTGAAAACTAACACACCAAACCACACTGCAAAAAAATGAATGACACACTAATGTGCACAAGCAACCATGCAAGATGACCTAAGCATAGTACTTTTCAGATAAAGCCCATTTTAGGGCTTGTCTAAAGGATTACCTTCATATTCAATTAGCTCATAAGCCCATTTTTACAACACACATTTAACAATGTAGGGCCCATGCCACATGGGTTCGAACTTTCCTGCCCCCAACTTATCATTAGCTTGATCATATAGTAAAACCAAGTCACCCTCAGAAAACATGCAAGGGGAAATAGACTAATCAAAATGGGACTTGACTCGCTTCTTTTGTGCTTCTATGACCAAAGCAGCAAGATGAAGAATCTCATCCAGCCGTTCTAAATACAAGAGGCGTTCTTCTTGAGGTGAGGTTTCAGGGAGAAGTTCAACAGCTAGCTTGAGTGAAGGAATTTCACACTGAATTAGTAACGTTGCTTCCAAACTATAGACTATCCGGAATGGTGTGAAACCAGTTGCATCCTTGGTTGAGGTTCGGTAAGCCCACAAAGCTGAAAAGAGCATGAAATGCCAATTTGACTTATGCATCCCGATGGTACGTTGAAGAATTGTGACCAGAACCTTGTTCACAACTTCAAATTGGCCATTGGCCTAAGGGTAATACTGGGTTGAGCCATTGTGGTGTAAACCCACACAGAGGTCAACTCAGCCATCATGTAATCTTGGAAATGGGAGCCATGGTAGGTGAAAATGGCTTGAGGTACGCCGAACCTAGAAATAACATGATTGAATAGAAATTCAGCAGTCGTTTTACCGTCTGCAGAGTATGTAGGCATCACTTCGGCCCATTTGGTGAAATAATCCACAACAATGCTAATATAACCATGCCCCTCAGATGAATGAGGGTTACATGTCATATATTCAATGCCCCATTTGGAAAAAGGACCAACGGGAATGATGGGGTGTAAGTGAGCAGGCAGTATCACATCTTGTGCTGGTAAATTTGGCATTCATGACACTCTCGAATGGCAAGGATGCAATCCTTAAAGATGGATGGCGAAAAATAAATAGCACAAAGGATTTTTTGAGCAGTAGCATATCCAAACATATGACCACCACATGCCCCAGAATGGAATTCATTGAGAACTTTCTCAGCCTCCTCTAGAGAAAGACATCATCAAAGAACTGAATTGATACCAACACGGCATAAAGTATCTCCAATAATATGGTAGGATTGGGAGTGATGCCAAATGCGTCGGAGATCATCCTTAGTCAATGTGGACCAGAATGTGGATGTCTAGAGATACATGATGATCTCACCGTACCATGGGTCGAGGGTGCTAATCAGGAAAATAGTGTCTTCTGGGAGCTTCTCATCTGCACTAGCAGGGAGAGATGTAGAAGGAAGGGAGAAAATCAACTCGTAAAAAAATAGTGATTTCTTAGATTTGGCAGTAGTAAACACCAAATCGAATTCTTGAAGGAAGACAATCCATTTAGAATACTTGCCTCGCTGCAACTGACGAGTCAGGATGTAGGTCATGGGGTTGCATTCAGAAATCAGAGTGGTAGTGCGTAAGAGAATGTAGTGTTGAAAGTGCTGAACAACCTGTACGGCAGCCAAATCCAACTTCTCAACATGACAATAACACATTTCGGTGTCAAGGAGATTATGACTGAGGTAGTAAATAACATGTTCAATGCCTTCGTCATCTTCTTGTACCAACACCATAGCAATGGTTTTTGAAATTGGAAACGAGGGCCAAACTCCATGAGGATCAACTTATTCATGGATAATAATATTTTATCTATATTCCTCTCATCGAGAGGTGTAGGAATGATCTAAATATCATCTAATTTCGATAAGTATTTATGGAGATATGAATTTATTTTGATTATGGACAAATTGTCAAAGTTGGCCAGCAACTTATGTAGGCTCAAAAGCCCAACAGACACATTTATTCATCATCAATGTTTGCATATAAATACATGATGTCTCCTCCTCATTTGGAAACACACTTCTCATCCATCTCTCTTTCTCTCCTATACAAATAGGTCTCTCTCTCACACATGGGAAGGAAGGACACAGTTTTCTAAGGGTTTACAAACTGCAGATTGGAACTTTGACCAGCATTCTCCCTGTCTTGACTGCATAGTAGGTGAAGCTGACTCTCCTTGAAAATCCACAATTTTTGGCATAGGAATCGAGGTGATCTGACCTCTGGTTTGGAAGATATTGACTGCGCTAGTTTACGGCTGATGTTGTTGATGCTGCTAGTGCCGATGATGTTGATGCTGCTAATGCCGATGATATTGATGCCACGATGTCGATGATGCTGATGCTTCTGATGTTGATGATGTTGATGCCACTGATGCCGATGATGCTAATGCCACTGATGCTAATGATGCTAATGTCGTTGATGCCGATGATGCTGATGCCGCTAATGCTGATGATACTGATGTCGCTGATGACGATGATGTTGATGCCGCTGATGCCAATGATGTTGATGTCGTTGATACTGATGATACTGATGCCACTGATGCTGATGCCACTGATATAGGGTTTGCTGCTACTGATATAAATCAAATTTTTGTATTATTTCTCTCTGCTAAATTATTGAAGATAAAAGAAGATTTGATCAAAGGGTTTCCCCATATTGGGGTTTGTCCCTGGCTAGCCGCCACATCTTGTGTCTCTTGTATTGGCTTGTTTTCTGTTGATCGTTTAATGTTCTATCTACACTTTACTTATGTACATGTGATTGCTAATCTGTGGATAATAATAAGAAAGATAAGTAAACTGCTCTAAGCATAGAACATACAATAATTTAACATGGTATCTGAGCTAAGATGAAGATAAAGACCAAGCAATATCAAGAGCAATCACCAAAGAGAAGGTTGGAAAGGCTATCTAAAAATAACTATGGGGTCCTCAACACTCTTCCCCGTTGAAGACAAGCTCCGTGAAAAGTATAACTATCACAGATGGAAGATGTCTCTCGATATGACTTTAGAAAATCAATAAATGTTGGACCATGTGAGAGGCAAATATTGTTGAGCATCCATCAAATGCATCCGCTGCTGCCAGGAACAAATGGAAATTTGGAGAAGTCAAAGAAAAGAAGATCATTCGAGACTCTATCGACAAGCACTTGGCTAAACTTAACACCTCCAAGGAAATTTACGATAGATTGGATGTATTATATGTACCTGATTTCAAAAAGAACCTGGTGTCCATTTCGGAAATGGAAGACAAAGGCTACAAGATGGCCTTCAACGATGGCAAGGTATGTGTATGGAAAAAACAATATTAAATATGCCTTCACTCTTGGGTTTCAAGTTGATTCATTATATCAGGTCGAAGGAAGTCTGCTAGGTGTCATGTCTTGTGACACATCTCTTCAGTCTGAACTATGGCATCGGAGGTTTGCTCACCTTCATTATAAAGCTCTACCTTATGTAAGAAAAATGATGACTAGGATGCCCAAGTTCATAATAGAGCAAGAAGGTGTATGTCCTAGATGTACTGAAGGAAAGCTAAGTAGGGGACCATTCCCCTCAAGCTAAAGCAAGACCTCCGATATGTTGCAGTTTGTTCACTCAGACATATCTGGTATGATGCCTGTGAACTCCTTGGGAGGATATTCATATTACCTCACTCTTACAAATGACTAATATCGCAAGACTTGGATATACTTCTTGAAAAAGAAGGATGAAGTGTTCTCTTGGTTTCGACACTTCAAAGCCTTGATCGAGAATCAAACCGAAAAGAAGATCAAGATCTTAACGACTGATAATGGGACTGAATATGAATCTAATGAGTTTCATGACTTTTGTAAAGAGGCTGGAATTAAGAGGGATACTACTACACCTACACTCCTGAACAAAATGGTGTGGCGGAAAGGAAGAACAGTATGATTATGGAAGCTCTCCGTGCTATGTTTCATGATCAGAGACTTCTGAAGTTTCCATGGGCTGAAGCTGCAAACACCACCGTATATATACAAAACCAATGCCCCCATCAAGCATTGGGTTCCAAAACTCCTGAAGAAATTTTCACCGATAAGAAACCTGATGTATCTCATTTTAGAATTTTTGGAAGCCCTGTATATTTTCATGTGCCGAAAGAGAAAAGTAATAAATTGGGTGCATCTAGAAAGAAAGGAATCTGCGTGGGCTATAATGAAAATACTAAGGGCTATAGAATCTATGTAGCCAGTCAAAGGGAATTCATGTAGTCATGATGTCATCTTTGATGAAAATATGGCTCTCAGCAAGGTGAACAATCTTCCTACTATGAGGATCTCTCAAGAAGCTGACACCAGGGAACCGAAAGAAAAATATGATGAAACAATGCCCGATGTGGAAGAACCCATGGATCCTATTGATCCTCCTCCACTGAGCCTTCCTCCTCTAGGAAGAGGCCTTCATGGCTTAGGGGGGCACATAATGATGGAAGTATGCAAAAGTATAAGGCTCGTCTTATCGCTAATAGATTCTCCCAAAAGGAAGGTATAGACTATGACGAGATATTTGCACCTGTTGCCAGATATACCACCATCTGCACGATCATAGCCCTTGCGGCTTCACAAGGATGGAAACTACATCAGATGGATGTCAAGACCACATTCTTGCATGGTTCAATCAAAGAAGAGGTCTACATGGAGCAATATGAAGAATTTGAGATTTATGATAGAAAATCTCATGTGTGTAGGTTGAAGAAGGCCCCCTATGGGCTGTAGCAAGCACCCCAAGCATGGTATGAGAGGATTGTTAGCTACTTGATGAAGCTGGGATTCACTAAGAGTGAAACCGATCCCAACCTTTACCTTAAGGTTGAAGATGACAAACCTCTCATACTGGTGCTGTATGTTGACGACCACTTTCTAATAGGTGCAGACCCTCTCATTCACAAATGTAAGAGGGAGTTGACTTCTAAATTTGAAATGAAGAACCTAGGACCGACGCACTATTCCTAGGACTTGAATTTTGGAAAAATCTAGGGGAAATTTTCCTATCTCAAGGAAAATATGTGGTGAAGATATTGGAAAGATTTGGTATGGTGAACTGCAAGTCTGTAACTACCCCGATGGAGCTTGACTTCAAAAAGTTAAGTAGTAGTGCTACTGGACCTGTTTTACGAAATGTCGTTGAGTATCGTCAACTCATCGGAGAATTAATGTTCTTAGTGAACTCCTGCCCAGATATATGCTTTGCAGTCAACAAATTGAGTCAACATATGGTTGAACCTCACCACATACATTGGATTGGTGCCAAGAATCTATTGAGATATCTTCGTGGCACAATTACTTATGGGTTAAGATACACTGCTGGAGATGTGAGACTAATTGGGTATACTGATGCTAATTGGGCAGGCAGTGTGGTGGACTGAAAGAGAACTTTCGAGTGTTGTTTCTCTTTGGGATGTGCTTCAATATCCTGGATGAGCATGACGCAGAAGTCGGTGGCTTTGAGCACTGCCAAGGTAGAGTATATTGCTACTAGAATGGCCTCCTGTGAGGTAGTCTGGTTGTGAAAGCTCTTCAGTGAGCTATTTGGATTTACATTGGATACCATCGTGATTCTATGTGACAACCAGAGTAGGATCCGCTTATCAAAAAATCACGTCTTTCATGATCGCTCCAAGCATATCGATATCAGGTACCACTATATTCGAGATATGGTGTAGTGAGGAGAAATAAGGCTCCAACACATCGATACAGATGAATAGTTCGCCGACTATCTGACAAAGCCCCTAGGAAAGGTCAAATTCCTAACTTTCTGAGAATGACTTGGTGTCGTTCAGAGACCCTCTGATGAGGGTCAAGTATGATGTACTGAGCTCTGGGAGCTCCAAGGGGTGCAGGGTACTTCTTGGAGTGACATATGACCACAGGGTGACTCACCATCCCCTGTCAGTGCACTTTGTACAGGGTAAAAGGTTCAACCTTCCCCTGTGACACCCTATGGCGACTATGGAGCAAGATGATTAGTTCTCCTATGGGCCCAGATGGTTCATTCTCCGTGGCGACTATGGAATAGGATGATTAGTTCTCTTGTGGGCCAGGATGATTCGTTATCCGTGGCGACTATGGAACAGGATGATTAGTTCTCCTGTGGGTCTAGATGATGTGTTCTCCATGGTGATTGTGGAATAGGATGATTCATTCTCTTATAGGCTAGGATGATTAGTTCTCCATGGCATCCACTGGACAGGATGATTCGCTCTCCTGTGGACAGGATGATTTTCTCTCCTATGGATGATCCACTCTCCTGTGGAAAGGATGATTCACTCTCTTGTGGACAAGATGATTCACTCTCTTATGGGACAAGATGATTTGCTCTCCTGTGGATAGGATGATTCACTCTCTTGTGGATAGGATGATTCGCTCTCCTATGGACAAGATGATTCGCTTTTCTGTGTACAGGATGATTCTCTCTCCTATGGACAAGATGATTCGCTCTCTTGTGGGACAGGATGATTCGCTCTCCTGTGGATAGGATGATTCGCTCTCGTGTGGACAAGATGATTCACTCTCTTGTAGGATAGGATGATTCACTCTCTTGTGGACAGGATGATTAGTTCTCTTGTTGAGGCATCCTACCCATGCAGTCTGGGACTCATGGGAAGTACCTCTCATCTGATCAATGAGCAGGGAAATGAGGATAGGGACCATAGTAGTACTGATGGATGCATCATTGTATCTACCGTACTCCCTATGCTAGGACTACCTTCATTGATCTGGGATCAATGTTACTAGTTTGGGACCAGTGAGAGTGGTACCCACTATGACACTGACTTCGGGTCAGTAGAGGATTGGTCTGGGCCAGTGGTACACACTCTGAGACTGACTTCAGGTCAGTGGAGGATGGTATGATACATCATCGATCACTTCTTCTTTTTCTTCATAGCTCAAGCAGAGTAGAATAGACCAGAGCAGAGCATAGCATAGAAAGGCAGAGCAGAGCATACCAAGGCAAAGTATAGCAGAGTAGAGCAGGGGTCAAGCTGTTTAGGGCAGTGCATTTGATGGATGAATAGTAGCGATGGTCATAAAAATTGCAGATGGAGTTCTCCCTAGTTGAGAGGGAGTGTTAAAATTGGAAACTAGGGCCAAAATCCATGAGGATCACCTTATTCATGGCTGATAATATTTTATCTAGATTCCTCTCATTGAGAGGTGTAGGATTTATCTAAAGATCATCCAATTCCGATAAGTATTTATGGAGATATGAATTTATTTTGATTATGGACAAATTGTCAAAGTCGGCCAGCAACTTATGTAGGCTCAGAAGCCCAACAAACACATCTATTCATCATCAAAATTTGCATATAAATACAAGATGTATCCTCCTCATTCGAACACACACTTATCATCCATCTCTCTCTCTCTCTTGCACAAATAGGTCTCTCTCTCACACGTGGGAAGGAAGGACATAGTTTTCTAAGGGTTTACAAACTACAAATTGGAACTTTGACCAGCGTTGACTAACATTCTCTCTCTCTTGACTGTGCAGTAGGTGAAGCTAAATCTCCTTGGAAATACAAAATTTTTGGCACAGGAATCAAGGTGATCTGACCTTCAGTTTGGAAGATATTGACTGCCCTAGTTTACGGCTGATGCCGATGATACTGATGTCACTGATGCTAATGCCGCTGATGCCAATGATGCTAATGCCACTGATGCCAATGATGCTGATGTCAATGATGTTGATGATGTTGATGTCGCTGATGATAATTATGTTGATGCCGCTGATGTTGATGCCACTAATGCCGATGATACTGATGCAACTAATGTCGATGATACTGATGCCACTAATGCCGATGATGTTGATGCCGCTGATGCCGATGATACTGATGCCATTGATGCTGATGCCACTATTCTAGGGTTTGTTGTTGCTGATATAAATCAGATTTTTGTACTATTTCTATCTGTTGAGTTATTGAATATAAAAGAAGATTTGATCAAAGGGTTCCCCATATTGGGGTTTGTCCCTGGCTAGCCGACACTTCTTGTGTCTCTTGTCTTGGCTTGTTTTCTGTTGATCGTTTAATGTTCTATTTGCACTTTACTTATGTACATGTGATTGCTAATCTGTGGATAATAATAAGAAAGATAAGTAAACTACTCTAAGCATAAAACATACCATAAAACAATGGTACTAGAGGTTGCAGCTAGATAAAGGAAGTAATCACGATGATAATCTGGGGGATGCAGAAAAGGATCATTTATGAGGATAACTTTAAGGTATTTGAAGGACTTTTGTGTTGTCTCATCCTAGCTAAAGGGTGTTCCTCTCTTAAGAAACCTGGTAAACCTTGAAGATAACTCAGCATAATTGGGTACAAAACGATAGAGGAAATTTGCTTTTCCCTGCAAGCTCTGTAGTTGGTGCAACGAAGATGGAGGGGGTAAATTAACAATGGCCTTGACTTTAAGCAGATCAAGGCGAATGCCTTCCTTAGAGACAATAAAGCCAAGGAGTCGTCTGGATTCAACGCAGAAAACACATTTATGTGGATTCAACCGACTGTTGTAGTGTCTACAGTGAAGAAAAATCCACTAAATATGATCAGGGTGATCATGGCGCTTACAAGAATGAGTTGGAAGGTCATCCAAGTAAGGATGAACTATGTTTCGATTGTCGTGAAATGCATGGGACATCACCCTCTGAAAAGTATCCCCAACATTTTTTATGCCAAAAGGGAGCTTTTTGTACGTGAAAGTACCCCATGGATAGATAAAAGATGTCTTTTCTTGATCCGTCGGTGCAATGTTAATCTGTTTGTAACTAAAAAAACCATCCATAAAGGAAAAAATTTCACTCCCAACACATTAATCAATGATCTGATCAATGAAGGGAGTGGGATAGTTATCCTTGGGACAGGCACAATTGAGATCACGGTAATCGACGCAAACACGGATTGTGCCTTGTTTCTTCACCACTGGTACAATATTTGACACCCAACCTGTGAGAAGGATTGGATAAATAAATCCATCTTTGATAAGTTTCTCAACTCCACCCTTGATAGTTTCTGCTTTCATAGGGAGCACTGGGTGGAGCCATTGGCGAATGGGATTCACATGAGGATAAGTTGGTATTTCTTGCTCGACAATGCTAGGATCAATGCCAGGCATTTCCTGATATGACCATGCAAACACATCACAGAATTCTTGGAACAAAAAAGTATAAAGCTTGATCTCATCTTGAGAGCAAGTTACCCTGATATGGACATTTTAAATGACACCAGGTTTGACAAAAATATAAATTGGCATCATTTGGGTAATGTTACCCAAATTTCCTTCCAACCATACTTCATGAGTCATGATCGAAGCTTGAAGTGGTAGGGAAGGGAACTGAGAAGAGAACTCTTCGAGACAAGTAGACATGACCGTCGAGATGGGCAGGAACGAGTAACAATGATGAGTATCATTCCAAGGTGGTTCCTCCAAAGACATTACTTCCATGATAATCTCATCAACAAGAAAATTCTCGGCTAAGGGATCAAGAGATTCGAAAGCACCAAGCCACAAGGATTGAGAATACATATTGAGAGATGTCCTCGAAACAAGAAAATTAGAGGATATAGAACTTGAGGCCGAAACAATTTCCACATAATTAATTTCGGTGGGACTAAGTGGCATAACCTCGACCCAAGTGTCAACAATATCTAGTGAAGATATGACCCAAGGATTAGATTTGACCGAGATCATGTTGACAGAGGCAACATGAGGAGGTGGGAGTGGAAAAATTCCCATCAAAGTAGAACCTTTAAAAAGGCCTGCCCCCACAATCACATACGAAGCACCAATGTGCTTGACATACAAAATGTTACCATCTGAAGAGGAAGAGGCAAAGAAGGATAGTTGGTCAACTGTGAATATCTTCCCTTGATGGGGAAAACAAATCACGTAGAACAAGGAGGAGGCTACAGCATGCATGGCATGGGTCCAACTCCATCCTAGTAGAAGATTATAATTGAGATTAGCGTCAACAATCTCCACCTTGACATGTATTGTCTTTTCCTCAAAAGTAATGGCAAGGCTGGGTAAGACACCAAATGGCCGCGAATCGCACTCGTCAAAAGCCTCCAAAGTGTTAGGGGACTGGTTCAAATTAGGAGAACCAATTTCCTTCCAGCAAGCGATTGACATGATGCAAGTAGAAGCACCTTCATCAATGACAGTCCTATTAATGGTTTTCTCGTTGATGATTACCTAAATGAGAAAGGAAATCTGATGAGGCAGTCATGGAACGTGGTTCTCTAGATCAAAACATATCAAATTAGAATTAGTAGGATCAATACCTCCAATAGCCAACAGTAATGATTTCTGCTGAGACAGACAACTTTGGAGTACCTCGAGAGCAGACATAGCTAACGGTGCCTGAGCCAAATCTTCAAAAATATTATAGTGTTAAGCGGCTCGAGCATTGGGATTGTATGAGGACTTCCTTAGCACACCTCGAGAAGGTGGTCGAATGGCGGAATCAGGGTTAGGGCGCTCGATATGAAGAGGGCCAAAACTAGACAGGGCAGAAGAAGAAGGGGTAGCTTCTTTCTCTTTCCCTACTGTCAGGGTAGGATTTTGATAATATTTTGATCTAGTAGCCACATTAATAGGCATACTCATCATGAACACTTGTGATCTTGAGGAAGCAGATGATTGAGGCTGGTCTACCATTTGAGTCTGCTGACACAGAAACAACTCTTTCAAGATAGTTGGGGTCCCTTTGAGCAAGTGACTAACTTCGAATCATTGGGGACAATAATTAGTATAGTGATCCTCCTCACAAATGAGGCATGGATACTTAGGCTTTTGTTGTGAAGTATCACCAACAGACGACTTAGGAGGACCCTGTTTTGGGGCATCGGATTTACCATTGCCTTTGCCTTTCTTCTTACCTTTTGAGGATTTGTCCACTTTGGTAGACTGAACAACATGGACCTTTGAGGTTTTACTAGGGCTAGGTGAATTTTACCAGGGCCAGGTGAATTTTGTGAGGGACTATTGGAAGCAGTGTTTGAGATCGACTTCTGTTTGGAAGAAGATTTTGCAGGGGTTAGGGACACTGAACCAATTACTCCATCGACAGGAGGTGTAGCCTATGACTTTGATGGCCTCGGAGCATCGGATGATGGCCTCAAAGCATCAAGTAACAACTCATACAAAGTGCCAGACAGAGAATAAACGAGGTCTAAGTATTGGGCACGAGAAATTACTTGTTCTTTGGTAATGCATCCACCCATGTCTATATTGCAAGCAGTTGGAGCAACGAATTACTTGGTAAACCATTCAGTTAGAAACTGATCAACAATCTCAAATTTGATCAGGCGACGTTTACATCTCCATTCATGGATGTGATCGTAGATGTGTGTCACAGTATATTGCTTGATCAATGTAAGAAAATAAGTGCCAGTTTCATAATGAACTGGAAACTGGAAATGCGTGAGGAAATCCATGGCTAAAGAGTTGAAGTCATGATAATTACTTCGAGGGAGCTCGATGTACCACTTGGCTGCAGCACCTATAAGGGTTCGTTGGAAAAGACGGAGATGAATAGAATCATCAACGTAGGAATTCAAAGAGCACTAGAGGTGATATGCCATCACATGGGTGTGAGGATCTTCTTTTTCTTTCCCATCAAACTTCAGACAATTGCACAGGATCTTGGATGGGACCAAACGCCAGTACGGTGAATAAAGAATTGGATCATTCGTGAGTTGAGACACATCTAGCAACTCTAATGAAGCCAAGAACAACAAATGTGTATTGAAAGGCATTGGAGGTTGTTAAGAAGGTCCAACCAGAGAAGCCCATCCCTACTGGTAAGGATTCTGCCCCCATAGTGGAGGGTTTTGTCCGTATGGAATTTTATTTTTCCCCCACTTTAGGTTACCTTACCCGTAGCGAGGATTTTGACCTTGAAAGCCTTGAAACTGTCCGGCCATTGGTTGCTGATAAGAAACATACGAGTTAAAAGGTTGTTGAGCCTGTTAGCCTTGGACATATGGATATTGCACGTATTTTTCCTGGACGTACGGGTTTTGAACCTGTTGTCCCTGAACAAGACGATTTTGGCCCTACTGCCCTTGGTCATATGGATTTTGCACTTACTTCCCTTGCACATAGGGATTTTTGCCCTGCTACCCTTAGACAAAAGGATTCTGAACCTCTTGCCCTTGGACATTAGGATTTTGGGCCTATAGCTGCAGGACTTGACCCTGACCTTCTCCTTGAAAGGGTTGACCCTACTCTGCTACTGCAAGGGTTGACCTTGCAGCTATAAAGGCTATCCCTGTGGCTATAGAGGTTGGCCTTGTGAAGACATAGGCTGGGAGGTTTGTTGACGATACTGCATCTGCGACTACATGGTTTGATGCAACTGTTGCAAGGGTTGCCCCTGTAGTTGTTGCAGTTGTCCCTGCTGTGGCATCATCTACCCCTGCTGCTACGCAGACATCCTTGCTGCAACAAAGGTTTCCCTTGTTATTGTAGAGGTTTTCCTTGCTGCTGCAAGGGTACTTGAATAGTTCCTTGATTAAGACCTTGAAAATTTTTGAACTGTATCTAGCCATAGCCACTGGGAAAAGTGGACGGACCAGGCTAAACATATTGTCCAAGCTGAAGGACGTAAGGAGGATTGACCATTCCTTGGGAACCATATGGAACATAAGGAGATTGGTACTGAACCTAATCCTCATAGAGCTAATGATACTGGAAATTTCTTGACCAATACGGACCAACGGGATTTTGGAACTATTGGTACTAGACATTGCTTGATCCAGCAGGACCAACAGGGTTTTAGATAGCACTAGAGAAAGACTGGTTCATCCCAACCATGTGAGCCTATGAGCTACTCATAGTAGTTGCACCTGATACTATAGACACATTGAGATTTGGCACCCCAGGTGGTGGCACAACCAGTGCACTAACCGGAGGGACCGAAGAACTGACAAAAACATGACTCAAAACGTCGATTGAACTAGACGAGTGACTTGGATAGAAGAGACAAGAGGGTTTGGAATGGTGGGTTGCGCCGAGACTGAAGTAACTACATAAATTACTAACTGGTTGGGAGGTCGGGTTTTGAATGAATGGACCTGTGGTAGGCATAACACCAGATGCCCAAACAAGGTTATGATAAAGTGATGAAGCACTAGGTGTACCTGAGACCAACTGTTCTAAATTCACATAATTAGGTGGAAAATCCTGATACACATTGATGGGAATGCTCCCCGTGTAGGGGAAAACTTAAGGAGGAAATTTATGCTCTTCCTCTTCGACAATGTGTGGAGTAAAAACTTTCGATTGATCTAGAGAGGTGACTAGAGCTTCGCCTTTGGGTTCCATAGGTGGAAACAAGTGAAGATGAATGATCGAAGATGTATAAGGGGATAATTCCAAAGGAACACTCGGATGATTATACAGACTGGATGGACGCTATGGTGATATCACACCTATGTCAAACAAAGGATTCAGAGGATATATAATGATTCCAAGTTGACCTTCAGTAGCTGACGAAATCTCAGGAGTCTGGATGGGATTGTCCGAAGATTCCGAGCCAATATCAGAAGGTGACCTAGTATCTGAAGTAGGTGGAGGACAAGATGAAAATGGTTGAATGCTCAGAATGATTCCAATTTCAACTCCTTGATCCTCGAGTGACTCTGGTAATTTAGGAAAAGGCTCCTCATACAATCTTTCAGACGGAGGAGATGAAGAGGAACTAGGTGAACCAGATGTTTTAGCCACGATGACCTCATCTTAGTTAACAGGAAAAGAGAGATAAATTTCAAGGCTTTAAAATGCACTTTAAGGAATAATCACAAATTGGTCTAGAAAAGACTAACAGGATGTTATAAGTTCATGGGCAACAATTTTTTAAGATGCATAAATGAATTGGTCTCTTCCATGTTTTAAGAGTCGAGAAAGAAGCAAAGATGACTCTATCACTTTTGATTGGAAACGAGCTCGAAAGGACAAATGCTCGAATTATATTTTAAGTTTAATGAGTCAAAGAGATCAAATGACTACTCTGGATGATCTAGGTAAAAAGGATTACCAGGAAACCGTGAACTACAGAATACCTCCTGGTGAACCGAGAAGTATGGGCAGGCAATCTCCCTGAATGTTATGTTCAGTGTATCACGTTTACAAGGCGGTAGACTTAGCTTCCTATGGATAAAGGATTGCAGCCTAGAGGGGTCTCCTTTTATATACTTGATGGTATGGGGAGCATAAGTGCATACTAGCGCTCTCTAGTGTCGAAGCTAATGACAACTACTAGGTTTAAAGATGTTGGAACATGTCTCTATCCTATACCTTCTAGATGTGATCATTAGGTTTCAAATTTGCCTTAGGTTAATTGAGTTCATTTTAAAGTTTATCTTGGACTATGTCTTGGTTTTCAGGCCTTAGCGATGTGACTCGAAAATTCCTAAATGCAGCTAAATGAGACAAGACCCTTTCAATTTGATGAATTGTCTACACTAGAGAGGGTAGAAAACACAATCAAATGCAAACAACCAAGAAACCGAAAGAAGAAATGATTTTTCACAAATTCACTTTTTGAAAAAATAAACTAATGAAAAACTCATTCCAATTCCTATTTTTTTATTAAGTGCACTTCAAACTGTCCTTCCAAAAGTAAAGAGAAATCTTTTACTTTTTCAAATGAAAATGCAACTCTTAGTCTTCGATGGTACTAACTAACGTAGCATATCGACGCAGTAACTAGAGTTATGTACTTTTCATGAAAGGACAAAATGAATTTCTCATAAAACACTTCAATGAAATTTTTTTCGAGACAATCGATTCTCAAGCAACTAAAAAACACAAAAAGAGATTCTCTTTCAAACTAATGACGCAATGACTCTATAAAAAATAAGACAACCAATGTGATCTATGTCGGAAAAGAGATGTTTAAACAAGCAAACAAAACTTTTAAAACTTGTGTAATGGATACGAAAGAAATAAAAAGGACCACAAACCAAATGGAAGGAGTAAATTCACCAACTACTTGACTCACTAAGTTCACAATCAGCTTAATGGATGACAACCTAGATGCCCTAGGGACACAAACCATCCAAGGACCCAAGAAATCAATCAAAAAGAAGGCAAGCCAACAAGAAAATAAACCAAGTGAAAGAGTTAGGGAGAACACATTCAAAACGAGCTACAAGGGAGAAATCAAAAGAGAAAGACACATTGGCCAAGATCTGGGGTGAACCCTAATCTTCACCTACAGGCATCAATGTGACTGCCTAACTGACAACATGTGCCAAAAGGGGGTCGGCGCGACTCTTTCTGAGCATATCGCGCTGGTTGGTGCAACTGTCAATGAAATAAGTGTGCTAAGCGAGGATGCAAAGAAAAAAATAAAAAAATTTCAAAGGTTGAGACCAAAATTGCTACTGAGAATTTCAGACCCAGAGCAATAAACAAATCAAATCAAACAAAACTAAAGGGAAATGGCGAAACTAGAAAATTTCACACAAAACCATGAAATTTCAAGCAAGCAAACAGGAGGATTAAGAGCTAACACTAGCTTTTGCTTGCAAAAATGGAGGCTTATATAGCATGGATGGAAGGGAAATGGTTCCTCTTCTCATGGGAGGAGGTCTTATCTCTTGAGGTAGTTCCATCCTAATAGGGGAAAGGAGCCTAAACTGACCTCCTTGACTCCATCTGTCCTAACCATCTACCAGACTTCCGTTACGAATCTTCTAGAGCTGGAAGCTTCAACTCCTTATGTAAAAAATTTTCCAAAAGAGGATCAGCGCGTCTGGAAAAAGGATCAATTGCTCCAGTCGATGCTAAGGACATTTTTAATCCTTGCATATTGGCACGAGGAGGACATGGGTCAGTAGCACTAGTCTTCTAAACTTGGAAAACAGAAGATTTTTGGGAAATGATGCAAAAGGGAATTGTTCTGCTCATGAAGAGGGACACAATGGGAGTTTCTTCATGAAGGGAAAGCATGTAGGGTTCAATGTAGAGGTCCTCCAGGATCATGGAATGGGGAGTACAGGGATAGTGACAAAATTATGTTTAACACACCCATGCTCAAGCCCTCCAGGTTCCTCAAAACCTCATGAAGACTCTCAACATCAACCCCCCCCCAATCGGGTAGTTGGCCTCCTCGCCTCACTTTGCAAGGCTCGCCTGCAGCTCGTGCCAGTGCCACATCTGTGTCAAGAAAAAAGCTTCATGTCACTACTTTTTCACCCATAAAATCAACAAAAACATAACATAAACATTCAAAAGCTTAAAAATACTTTAAGTACTCTTAAAATCCTTCTTACCTTGAGGCCCCTAGTTTGTACCAAGTGGCAGAATCAAGTCAAGGTCACCAGTGAAGTCCATGCCCTCATAGGAATAGTCGTTAATCATCATAATATGGCCACTAATCCATTCAAAGAAATCTTCTTCAAAAAAATGGCGGATAGGTCCTCCTCCTGTTCGAGGATCAAGTGATGCCCATTGCCTATTTTTAGGGTCCCTCAAATCGAGGGGACCTAAGATCATCCACAGGAGCATAACTAGAACCCTATCAAGTATGAAGGAGACAATGAGAGTTTCATACCCAAAAATCTGTTGGGTCTGAGCCTTGCATGCGTTCAACTCTACCTTCAACTGATGAAGCACTGCCTCACACCAGTTGAATATCTTCGGCTGGACACAGTCAACTGCAAGCAATAGTTGGGCCTTTATCACCACATGGGGACGTTTCGACCCCGCTAAGAGCACAATCATCCATAAAATGGCTCTCATAGATCTGGATCTAATCCTCTCTATAGGGACTTTGTTGCTGATGAGTCCACTCTCAAGGATGCAGTAGGCTTGAACCAGCTCTAGGGTGGATCGGGGATCAGGCCTACCCCTGGTCAAGTTTTCTCATGCTCCTCTACACGAAAAACCTATCAAGAAATGTATATCATCTCCGTCAATGGCCAACTCATGATCCCCAATCCTGAACACCTATTCGCGTTCATCCTAGAGCTGAATAATCCAGCTCAAAAGGTCCTCCTCACCTTTCATAAAGTCCAACTAAGCATACTTCATCAACCCACAGCAGCACAATGCAATTATGCAAGCTGGATCATTTCGCATAAGAAACTTGTTAGTCATGGGCTCGTTCTCTCCATAGACTAGTCATAATGGCTCAAAACCTGCACAAATCAACTAAAAAATCAGTGCAAATGGGGCAAAAAAGCTCATTAAATCACTGCTTGGGGATTTTGGGTGTGCTCTCATGCACTAACGCCCCCTAGTGAAAAACATGGTGGATTAACGCCCTCCCCTAGGTCATAAAGGGTGTTTAATGCTCCCTACAGGCCTAGTAGGGGGTGTTAGGCGTAATTAATGAGTTAGGGCTCCCCAGATCTCCAAAACATCACCCCAAAAGTAGCTAAAAAAGGTTTAATAATGCAATATCAGGGTTTTGGTATCTATCGGGTACTAGCGACTCGTCGAAAGGTCGCCCAGATCTCCCACAATTGTCTATGGAAAATTTTCTCCTCTTTACCCCCAAAACACTCTCACAGCTCTTAAATGATGCAAATGGTGAAAGTGGAGCCTCAAGAACTCCCTTATAGTCACTTTGGAGACATGACTTATCTTAATTGAATTCATTAAATTAGAAGTAGTCCATTTCCAATGATATTTATCATGCACCATGACCCCATATTGACAAAAATTTCTCATGTTTTAATGAAATAGTTTTCAGGATTAAACGACAGAAATAACCATGTTCGATTATCAATGAGCGGTTTCTTTTATGGAATGATTTCTCGCTCTAAAATTGAAAAAACCCTAATTTTTTCATCGTCAGGCTCGTTAAACACTTATGACGACGGTCCGAGCAACTCTTTTCCCCTCTTTTTCTAGCTCACTAAACTGAAAAACATCGACTGAGCATTCTTTTTTGGGACTTTTTTCTCACTCATAAAATTTAAAAAACCCTGAGTTCCTTCTTCAGGCTCATTAAAAACTTATGAAGAAGCCCTGAGCATTCTTTTCAGGAACTTTTCTCACTTGTTAAATCGAAATATCCCCGAGTTTTCGTCATTGGGATCGTTAAACACTTACGACGACAAAATGAGAGCTTTCCTTTTTGGGACTATTTCTTGCTCTTAAATAGAAAAATCCCTGAGTTTTTCCCTTCTTCGAGCTAGTTAAATCTATGAAGAAGGAATGAGCAGTTCTTTTACCTATTTTTCCTCACTCACTTAACCAAAAAAGATACCTCGATTTTTCTTCACTTGACACATTAAAATTTGATGAAGGTCTATTGAGCTTGTTGTCACTGTTGAGTTATGCAATGGGTGTGTATTTACTCTCAATTATAGTTCCTTTTTCCTCTTTTCTCATCTCTTTCATACCTTGATATGCTAACATATTGATGGATTATGATAAGAAATGAATGAACTACTCTTGATTAATCTTTATCCACCATAACTAACTCTTAATCCTTTTTATGCAGAAAAACGACGAAAGGAACAATTTTTGTTCCCTAGATACGGAACAACGTAAAATAACAAAGGAGGAATAAGGCACGCCGGTTGCAGTTAGGCTGGAGTACGAATCAGGAGGATCAACACTAAACAAGAAGAATGTCAAAGCATAGCATTCAATTGTGAATCCCTCAGGATCTTCTGATCTCGAGGGATCACAATTATCTTTTACCCTTTTTGAATATAAAAGTGAAAAATGTAGGAGGAAAGGGGGGGGGGAATCAATCAATCAATCGATCGATCTGTGTGTATTTCAAATTGTAATTTTAATTTACAGAATGGTCCTTTTGGGGGATGCGACTGTATTGTAATGAGGATTGAGTTCAATGGTTAATATATAATTTAAGTTACTATTCATTCATATTCTTTGAAGTAGCTCAGCAGTATTCGCTGGTGGCTAAGGGCCCAACCTCTAGTGGATCAAACTGCTACCCCTTTGTGTTATATTTTCTAATTTATGCAAGTTTGAGTGGTTTGATGTTTTCCGTTCTCTATGAATTTATCTGACTTGTTATTTTCCAATTTCTTGTATTGATGTTAGTTTACTTTCTTTACATGATTCAAAACTTTGTCATTCGATTCCATTTATGCTTACTATAGATTAAATTGATTATCAGTCAAAGCATTGAATCTTGTTGAGTGTGGTTATTATAGAATCAGATGAAAGAGATTAGTTAATATTATTGAACTCTCAGTTGACGTCATTTCCATTTGAATCACATAATTGAGATTGAGTGTGATTTATATAGAATCAGCTAGAAGAGATTAGTTATTGCTACTACACTCTCGGTTGATGTTATTGTCAATTTGATTTCTTGTATGAGATTTGATTATGATTTCAGTTGAGGATTAAGTATTGATGCTTAGATGTAGTATTTCCCTTAACAGTTGCAAGTTGATTTCTATAAATGCATCCATTTATTCTTGTATCAAAGGTTTATACTTCATTTTAAAAAGCATTACTATTTGGATTCATAGCTTGCACATATTGTGTACACTCTTGGAATAAAAGGACTTGCCCGAGTTGATAATTAATGTGAGGCAATTAGGAGTTTTAAGAGACACCTATTAGCACCCAACATTTTGGCATTGTTGCCGGGGAGAGTGTTGCCATTTTACAAAGTGTGATGTATATCTGATTATTGCTTTTGGGAAAGAATTGGGTATTGAAAACGGGATGTAAGAACCTACTTAACGAGCAAGTAAAGTGCTTGCTCCTCCGCTCAATTTTCAACACAATTGCATAGAAGTGAAGTAGGTGTTTGATGTTTGTCTGCTAAGGGAGAACTAGGTATTAAAAATGGAAGGTAAGAACCTGCGTAAGGAGCAAGTAAAATGCCTGCTCCCCCGCCCACTTTCCAGCAGAATTTCTAGGAATTTAAGGTAGATATAAATGTTTGAATTTCTTCATGAATGACTAAGAAGAAAAGACCAGAAAATGATATAATCCAGCATCCCAAACCTCAAAAATATAAGGGGCCAATGACCCTTGGACGATCAACTTTTATCGATGAAATCATAAGGAAAACTGAGTCTCGGCCATCAGTAGGACCCCGAACTGTTGCTTTTAGACACCCTATTGTCTCCCTTCAGGCCATAGGATCACCATCTGTAGCCTACACTGAGGTTCACAGTAAAACTGAAGGGACTGAATAGAGTTTTCAAGATATTGAAAATTCACGATCAATTCCCTCACAAGAAGGGAATTCTTGCAACCTCCATGAAGGAGAAAGAGAAACATGTAAATTTGAGGTTAAATTAGCAGAACCAAGATCTCCTGAGGTAGTAATTAAGCAGAGGACACATAGTGTCCCAAGTCAAGGGAATTTTTTTAAAATCATTCCCACCTATTATAGACATCCTCGAAAAAACTCTCTAGCTCCAGAGATCCCAGAAGGATACTAGCATATTTTTTACCAGTTGGCTAATAATCCACAACCACCCCAAACCTCTACACTACAGTATCCTATTGTTTACATAGCTGTCAACGCCCCCATGAAAGCTATCCCATTACAAAATATTCCTACCTTTCATGGACTCACTTCAGAAGATCCAGATGCATTCCTGTTTGAATTCGATGTCCTATGTAGGGGTTTTGGTTACACCACCGACCCCCAGAAACTGAAGCTGTTCCACTCCACTTTAAAGGGAGAAGCCCTGCATTGTTTTATGGGACTAGGTGGAGGCACCATCAATGTTTGGGACCAAATGAAAACTGCCTTCCTTAGAAAACATCAAGATTATTGCAGTTCTAGAGAACTAAAAAATTAGATATTCCAAATGGTAGCAAGGCCTAGAGAAACTTTGGAAGAATATGTGGAGAGTTTCCAATATAACCTCCAAAGGTCTCCTTATGCAAACCTACCTAATAATTTTCTAAAAACCACGATGATTAATTGGATGAAAGAACAGTGGATAGAGACACTAAATATCAAGGGTAAATGTGATATTTATCAAGAAGACTATGCTAATATTATTGATTTGTGTATTAGGTGCTCAAGGGGCAGTACAAGATTGAAACCAACTGGACATGATGCCATCACTAGGGACAAAAAATTCTCTAGGGGAAGTGTTACTCGTGCTGAAATCGGCAACCTGCTAGAAGATTTCAAAATAGATATCCTTGGAACCTTGAAAACACAATTAGACATCATGCAAGCCAAGCAGAAGCAGGTTAAAGCAAAGCAGAACCTGGTTATTCTTTTCCACCGATGTAGAAAGAAACATAGTCATAAATAATGCCCATTGGATATAGTACAGACCTATGCCATATGCACTAAGGAACATGCCACAGAAAGTTTCCCATCGCTCCCAGGATTAAAAGTGGTCTTCAAGGAGGTAGAGGAAGAAACAGAACCAGTGTACCTGTTAAACTAGCATTTCCAATGGCAAGCACAACAAACAGGAGCAACATGGTAGAACCAGCCACCTTTTCCTAATTGGCCACCACAAGCATTCTCTATGTTACCTTGGTCCAATCAGTCAAACCCAAACAATAGTTGGCCAAATCCCTCTTACTTTCCATCATTCTGGCATAACAACCCATATCCATCTCAATGGTCCCCCTCTATGACGCAGTCAGAATAGTGGTTCTATATAAACCCACAATTGGATCTATAAAACCCAACAATCACCCCGCTTAACACCCTTTTACCCAAAATATAGGACTTTTTCCAATCGGAGCCTAAACTTCCTTCAAAAACCCTTAAGAAATGTATTTTCCTTTTGGAAATGAATTACCCTTAAAAAATACCAAAATAATGCTTTTCTTCACTTTTTAAACAAATATATGTATTATGCCGCAGATCCAGATTTGGCTGATCGAACGGTCAAGATTCAATCACCATATCCACGATCGGAGGTCCCAATAATCATGGCTACCAGCGTTGTCCCTTAGCGGAGGTCCGATACAATATCACTAATTGTTATTGGCGATTTCAATGGGCCGCTTAATAATATACCGCCTACACTTCAAAACCCCAATGCGATATGTTGCAATCGGAAGTAGCAAGGTTTGGGGATCAGGCCTTTGATATGTGCCGATCCGACTGTGTGATGCAATCTATTGTTGGACCCGATAAGCCCCAAAACTCTCATGCATAAAATTCCAAGTCCACCTCTTCAAATCCGCTAAGTGTTTAGAGTGATTTCTCTGTGTAAATGGAATTCAGTGATGTGATAAGGAAATACATTGGGGTGATGCTATATGTGGGTTCCATAGACTCGATAGCATTAAAATTCTACCTATAACAATTTAAAGTCTGGATTCTCAATCTAACTGTGTTTTGCGCCCGATCCTTAGTGTATTTTGGGTTTTCCACTCACAGAACCAAACCAATGGAATGAACTCGCCAATCGAACCTTTAACACAATATTTCTATGATAAAATATGAAAAACATAGGCCAACATCAATATCATCCAATTACAGAGAGAAAAATAAACATTTGAGGCCTCCACAGGTTGTTTATATTAATATGCATGCAACACTGATTTATTCACAATAAACACATAACAGATTCTCAGCCTTAGGCTAGATTACATAGATAAAGACCTTTGTCTCATAAAATGAAAAATCCACTCACTATCTCTCTGCTCTCGATCTCCATCCCCTCGCTCATTACATTTTCCTTCTTTTTATCCATCGATAAACACTCTAACCAAATCTAACAACAAAATCTCTATTTTTGATAGATCTAACAACAAATCTCTAACTCCTAGCTCTATGCTAATAATCTCTATCTCTGAATCTAAAATAAGGCAGTCTCTAACTTATTACAATAATAAATTATATCTAATTTCTTGAGAGATCCAACCCTCTCAGTAAAAACTACCTTTTTACCACTCAAGTCAATGAATTTCACCTTGTTTAGCCACAACATGTGAACAAACTTTCACATTGCTAGCTAAGTTTGGATGCTCCTACATCAGACTCCCAGGGAAGAAATGAATCCTCATTCAAACTTTCAAGACTTACTCCATACTTCTGTAGTTCTGTTGCTATCAACCAGCTAGCATCCTCCACAGGCTATCCTCTCTATTTGACTAAATAATGAAAATAAGTTTGTGCTCTGGTTCTTTTGGATACTCTCTTTTCCAGAACAACTTCCACTTTCTTCTTAGCTGACTTTGGCATTTGTTCTTCCCAGTTCATAGTTTGAACTTCATCACCTGTAGTTTCCTCCTGTAACTCTATCTCTTCCTCTTTGTATGGATACAAATCTGCAACATTAAAAATGGAGGATATTCCAATCCCTTCTAGTAACTCAATCTCATATGCATTGGCTGAAAATTTTCTTACAATTTTACAAGGTCCTATCTTTTTCATTTTTAGTTTGTTGTAAGTTTTAGTAGGAAATCTCTCTTTCATCAAATGCACCATCACTAAATATCCCACTTGGAATTGTTTCTCTCTTCCTTTTAGATATACCCTCTGTTTGTATTTGTTGCTACTTTCCTGCAATTTGCCTTTGACTTCTTCCTGTAATCTCTGCATCTGTTCTGCAAATTCTTCAGCTTTTGCACTCCTGGTTTCCTATTTTCCCAAATTCCTAAGCTCATACACACCTCTTGGATGCATTCCAAAGAAAATCTGAAATGGACTCATTCCAGTGCTTCGGTTTGGAGTATCACTGTAGGCAAACTCAGCTTGAGCTAGTGCTAAATCCCACTGTTTAGGATTTTGATATACTAAACTTCTTAATATATTCCCCAAGCTCTTGTTCACTACTTTAGTTTTTCCATCTATTTGAGGATGGTATGCTAAACTAAAACTGAGGTTAGCTCCCAGTTTCTTCCAAAGAGTCCTCCAGAAATTCCCTACAAACTTGGTATCTCGATTAGATACAATACTTCTAGGTAACCCATGCAATCTTACAATCTCTGAAAAGAATAAATTAGCTATGTGTGTTGCATCACTAGTTTTCCTACAAGCAATGAAATGTGCCATTTTAGAAAATCTATCTACTACAACATAAATGGAATCATTCCCTCTCTGGATTTTTGGTAATCCCATAACAAAATCCATGCTAACTTCATCCCACGGATGGTCTGGTATTGGCAATGGCTGATACAGTACTACATTCTAACTCCTTCCTTTTGCATGTTGACATATCCTGCATTTCTCAACAAACTTCTTAACATCAGTTTGCATTTTTGGCCAATAATAAAAAGCATTCGCCTGAGCAAAGGTTTTATCTTGTCCAAAATGACCAAATAATCCTCCACTATGTTTATCCTTTATGATGTTTTCCCTCATGGAACATTTGGGAATACACAACTTGTTGCTTTTAAATAATATGCCTCTTTGAATGAGGTAGTCCAACCACTAACTTCTATTATGGCTCATTGGATGTGTAGATATCTCTGAAATCTTCATCATCCTTGTACATTTCAATCATTTCCTCAAATCCTAAAACACCCACTCTAAATTCTTGCATAATAAAACTTACCCTTCTCAATGCATCTGCTACTTTATTTGACTTACCACTCTTATGATTTATTACAAAAGTAAAACTTTGCAGAAATTCTACCCACTTGGCATGTTTCTGATTCAGCTTCGGCTGATTATTGATAAACTGTAAGGCATGATTGTCTAAATATAATATGAATTCTTTTGGAAGCAAATAATGTCTCCACTTTTTCAAAGCCTGCACAATAGCATAAAACTCCTTATCACAAGAAGAATATTTCTTATTTGCATCATTCAGTTTCTCACTAAAATATGCTATTGGTCTTTGCTCCTGACTCAAAACTACACCAACCACAATTCCACTAGCATATGTTTCTATTTGAAAGACTTTCTCAAAATCTGGCAAAGCTAAAATAAGCTTCTCTCTGATTTTCTTCTTCAGCAAGTTAAAACTTCTGTCTGCTGCTTCTGTCCACTGAAATGGCTGATTGATCTCCTTGATTGTCTCAAGGATTGGTGCACAAATTTGACTAAAACCTTTGATAAACTTCCTGTAAAAACTTGCAAGTCCATGGAAGCTTCTTACCTCAAATATGATTCTGGGAGTTGGCCAGTTCCAAATTGCTTGGGCCTTCTCTGGATCCATCTTCAAGCCTTCTGTAGCAACTACAAATCCAAAGTAAACCAACTCTTCCTTCATGAAACTACATTTCTTCAAATTTATTAGTAGTTTCTCTTTCTGCAGAGTTCTTAGGACCAACTTAAGATGCTCTAAATGCTCCTCTTTACTTTTACTAAAAACCAGAATATCATCAAGGTAGAAAATAAAAAACTCACCTGCATACTCCTTCAAGACTTCATTCATTAACCTCATGAACGTGCTGGGTGCATTAGTGAGCCCAAAAGGCATCACTAACCACTTATACAACCCACTATTTGTTTTGAATGCAATTTTCCATTCATCACCTTCCAGAATCCTTATTTGATGATGTACACTCTTCAAATCTATTTTAGTAAAGTATCTAGATCCACTCAAATAGTCCATTAAATCATCCATGCATGGCAAAGGAAATCTTTACCTGATTGTGATCTTGTTGATAGCTCTGGAATCTACGCAAATGTGCCATTCTCCTCCTTTCTTTGGACTGAGTACTGTTTGTGCAGCACATGGGCTAAGAATTTCTCTGATCATCCCCTTATCCATCAGCTCCTGCACTTGCCTGCTAACTTTTGCATTCTCTTGAGGAGTTAGTCTATATGCTACTTTATTTGGCAAGCTTGAGCCTGTTATTAGGTCAATGTGATGACTAATACTCCTAATCAGTGGTAATTCATTCGACAACTCATCCACAATAATATCAACAAAATCATCTAACAACATTTTAACTTGTTCAAGAAAATCATTCAAGGTTGTGGAAGTCAAAATTACCTTTGGTCTTCCCACAATAGAAAAATGCAACTCTTCATTCTTCACTACTTCCTGCAACAACTCCTTTCTACTTATCAGCATAATACTACTTCCAAGTGTTCCTTTGTCAACATTGTCCTTCAATGGCAGCAATGTGTGTTTAGTTCCATGTTTCTCTAGAGTATAAGTGTTTCTCCTTCCATCATGAATAGCTTTCTGATCAAATTGCCACAGTCTTCCTAGCAATACATGGCATACATCCAGGGGCATGACATCACATAATATCACATCTTTATACGTACCAATTTGTATCTCCACCTTGCATTGTTCAGTCACAATGATCTGATGTCCCTTCTGTAACCATGACACTTTATAAGGAGTAGGGTGCATGGTCTTTACTAGTCCGAGCTTGTCCACCATTTCTATAGAAACCAAATTGTCAGTGCTTCCACTGTCAATGAGTACTTTGCAGCAGTTACCTTTTGATTTCAGGTAGTTATAAACAAATTCTTCCTATGTGCTAGTTCTCTAGTCTCCTTCTCTACTCTAAGAAAAGTTCTTCTTAATAGAAGCGATTCACCTTCTTTAGGGCGTTCTTCCTTTTCCACAAGTTGAGGTGGTTCTAGCTTTACCTTAGCCACATTGGCATTCCTCTGACTTGCTGGTTTATTATGAGGACAGTCCCATGACATATGTCTCCATTCTCCACATGTATAACATCAAACATCTCTTCCTCAGCCTCCTCCTCTGGGCACAGATCTTCCTCTGTTAGATTCCCCCCTTTGTGGTGGTCTGCTACTTGAGCTTCCTACTTCATGTTGATGCTATTGTCCCCTTGGTCTAGTAGTTCCCCTACCTCTTGCTGAGCTTTTTCCTTTATTCCTCTGATTCTGTTTCCTCAAGATATTTTCTTCTACCTTCAAACTTGCTTGATAGGCATCCTCAATAGTTTTTAGACTTAAGAAGCTAATCTCATCTTGTATCTCATACCTTAAGCCATTTATATATCTAGCTACCTTTTCCACATCATCCTCTACAAGCCCTGCTCTAATATTCAATCTATAAAATTCTTTTGTGTATTATTTAACAGACATTCCTTTTTGCCTTAAATTTTGCAATTGCTTAAAAAGATTCAAGTGATAGTCTTTAGGAAAAAACTTGGATTTCATTTTACTTACCATTTTATCCCATAGATTGATCTTGGACTTACCTTTCCTCGTTCTTGATGTTTGTAACTCATCCCACCAGATAGCTGCATGACCCTTCAATCTGGTAACTGCAAACTTCACTCTCTTCCCCTCATCAACTTCTTCATAATCAAAGTACTAGTCTAAGGATCTGATCCAATTCGTTAGCTCTTCTGTGTTCAAACTCCCTTCATACATAGGGATTTCCACCTTGGGTTTTCCCCCTACTTTTGCCAACATCTTGAGGACTTTGGCAGTTTCATTGTCTTCTTCTACTACCTCCTCAGTAGATTGTTCTAAAGAAATTTCATCTCCTTCATCAGGTGCTCTTCTCTGGGAAGTCTCAATTGACTCCATTCGTGTATGCAGACTCTGTACCTCCTCCAGTAGAATTGCATTTGGGTCAGGTCTTCCTCGACCAATTCCTCTCTTTGGCGGCATTTTCGCTGCAAAAAATCCCTTTCTTATGCTCTGATACCACAAATCATGCAATGGGAACAATGGAACTATATAAACCCACAATTGGATCTATAAAACCCAACAATCACCTTGCTTAACACCCTTTTACCCAAAATATAGGCCTTTTTCCAATCGAAGCCTAAACTACCTATAAAAACCCTTAAGCAATGTATTTTCCTTTCGGAAATGAATTACCCTTAAAAAATTCCAAAACAATTATTTTCTTCACTTTTTAAACAAATATATGTATTATGTCGTAGATCTAGATCTGGCCGATCAGAAGCTTAGGATTCAATTGCCATATCGATGATCAGAGGTCCCAATGGTCATGACTATCGGCGCTGTCCCTTGGCGGAGGTCCGATGCGATATCGCTAATCGCTAGCGGCGATTTTAATGGGCCGCTTAACAATATACCTCCTCCACTTCAAAACCCCAATGCGATATGTCGCAATCGGAAGTCACAAGGTTTGGGGATTAGGCCTTTGATATGCATCAATCCAACTATGCGATGCAATCTATTGTCAGACTCGATAAGGCCCAAAACTCCCGTGCATAAAATTTCAAGTCCGCCTCTTCAAATCCACTAAGTGTTTAGCGTGATTTCTCTATGTAAATGGCATTCGGCGATGCGATAAGGAAATACATTGGGGTGATGCTATATGTGGGTTCCATTGACCCAATAGTGTTAAACTTTCACCTATAACAATTTAAAGTCCGAATTCTCAATCCGATTGTGTTTGCGCCTAATCCTTAGTGTATTTTGGGTTTTCCACTCACAGAACCAAACCAATGGAATGAACTCGCCAATCAATCCTTTAACCCAATATTTCTATGATAAAATATGAAAAACACAGACCAACATTAACATCATTCAATTATAGAGAGAAAAACAAACATTTGAGGCCTCCACAGGCTTTTTATATTAATATGGACACAACACTAATTTATTCACAATAAACACATAACAGAGTCTCAGCCTTAGGCCAAATTACATAGATAAAGACCTTTGTCTCATAAAATGAAAAATCCACTCACTATCTCTCTGCTCTCACTCTCCATCCCCTCGCTCATTACATTTTCCTTCTTTTTATCCATCGATAAACACTCTAACCGAATCTAACAAGAAAATCTCTATTTTTATAGATCTAACAACAAATCTCTAACTCCTAGCTCTATGCTAACAATCTATATCTCTGAATCTAAAATAAGATAGTCTCTAACTTATTACAATAATGAATTATAACTAATTTCTTGATAGATCCAACCCTCTCAGTAAAAACTACCTTGTTACCACTTAGGTCAATGAATTTCACCTTGTTTAGCCACAACATGTGAACAAAATTTCACATTGTTGGCTAAGTCAGGATGCTCCTGCATCACTCTACTTCACAAAACCAAAACTGCCAATCAAGCTGGCAAAGACCCACGAACTAGCTAGTAGGGACAATCCCTCTACCTCAACCCACACTACCAACACCTTATACATTTCAGCAGAATCCTCAATCCAATCTACGACTGCAATTATTAGACCAACCCAACCCAAATCCTAACAACAGACCACTCCAGTCGGTACAAATCATTGAAGGTCTGGATCCGGAAACTGAGTTGAGAGAATGTAATGAACTCAAATTGAGGTCTGGATGAATAATCGCACCAGAGGATGATAAAAATCTACAACTTGAAGAACCTTACCTAAATAAGCCATTGACTGTAGAACAAACACCTCAAAGGGAAAATACAGTCAAGTAGAAATCTCACAAACAAATCATTACCTCTTATCCACCATTCCTAGAAAGATTGATTATACCTCACCCAATCGAATATCCCAACTTTGATCATCTGGGACAACTAAAAAATATTTGCATAAAAATACCCCTCCTCCAGGCTATTCAATACATTCCAATATATGCAAAAACCATTAAGGAATTGTGTGCCAAAAATTCTACTCGGAAAATAAAGCCAACACCAACTATCCATGTAGTCGGAACTTTGTCTGATCTATTATTAGGCAAAGAGGAACTAGTGAAATATGAAGATCCAGGAAACCCTATTGTCACAGTACAAATAAATGGATGCTCCTTTCCCAATGTGTTAGTCGATTTAGGGGCAGCCATTAATATTCTCACAACAACAACCTATGAGATACTTAGCATCACAGCCTTAGATCTAGCTACGACCTTGCTGGAACTTGCTGACCGTTCAGCTATTAAACCAGAAGGGACATTACAAGATGTGATGGTATCTGTAGATTCTTGGGAATACCCAACGGATTTTTTGATTATTCATCCTAGAAATTGGCTAGATGGACATCCTCTAATATTAGGAAGGCCTTGGATAGTGACTACAGATGCTTATATAAGCTGCTGAACAGGAAGTATGACTATAACTAGAGGGAATAATGTGAAGAACCTAGCTTTATACCCTCCAACTCAGCAAAGCCTAACCATAATAAAAACTAGGAAGCAGCCTGTAACATATTTAACTGAAAATATTTGATCACCATTAACTGTAGCAAATGCTTTTGAATTTAAAATCCAAATGGAAGATGATATTATTAACACTTACATTAACCACCCTGTTGTCGTATCTAATCTAAAATGTCACATGATTGAAGTAGTCTTTGATAATGAAATTGAAGAAGATCCTTTAAAATATATCAATGACCAAACAATACCAACAACAACTGTTTATAATAGCAAACCTATTGAAATTGAGCCAGGAAAAATCCTTAACATTTACAAAAACTTGAGTGATGATAAGCCGCAGAAGCTTATTCAAATCCTTAGGAAATATAAAGGGGCTTTCGCTTGGGATTACCCGGATATGAAAGGGATTGACCCTCAACTATGTATGCACCACATCTACACTCGAAAAGACGTAAGACCCATTTGACAACATCAGCGTAGATTAAACCCTCACCTAAAGGATATCGTTAAAGACGAACTGCAGAAACAGTTAGATGTGAATTTTCTCTATCCTATATCTGATAGTAAATGGGTCTCTCCATTAGTTATGGTTCCCAAAAAGAATGGGAAATGGCATATATGCGTCGATTACAAAGAACTTAACAAAGCAACGCAAAAATACCATTTTCCCCTTCCTTTTATTGACCAGGTTCTAGACAAATTGGTAGGTTAAAAATTATTCTCTTTTCCGGATGGCTTCAATGGCTACAACCAAATCCAAATTTCCCCCAAAGAATAAGATAAGACTACCTTCACCTACCCCTAGGGGATGTTTTCTTATAGGGTATTACCTTTTGGATTGTGCAATGCACTTGCTACATTCCAAAGAGCCATACTTAGTATTTTCGCAGATTTGATAAATGAGGGATTAGAAGTATACATGGACGATTTCACACCCTATGGGGATGAATTCGAGAAGGCACTATAGACATTGGAGAAATTCTTGGAAAGATACATTGCTACTAGGCTCTGCTTGAGCCATGAGAAATTCCATATGATGATGACAGAGGGCTTGATCCTGGACCATTACATATCTGTAGCTGGAATTTAGTTAGATCCAGCAAAAATACAGGTAATCCTCTTACTAGATACCCCCTGCACTCAAACAGAGGAATGCAGTTTTTTGGGATTTTCTGGATATTATCACAAATTTATAAAAAAACTTTTCACAAATTGTGGCACCATTATATGCTTTGACAGGAAATATTGATTTTATATGGACTAACAAATGTGACATTGCCTTTGCAAAATTAAAATGTCTAGTATCAACAGAACTAGTATTACGAGGCCCAAACTGGGATAGACCATTCCATATTTCATTAGATGCATCAGATACAGCCATTAGAGTAGTTCTTGGCCAAGAAGAAGACAAGAAACCCTATACGATATACTACATCAGCAAAAATTTAACTCCTACTTAGTTAAATTACACAGTAACAGAGAAGGAGTTTCTAGCTGTAATCTACGCTATTAACAAATTCAGACACTATATAAGAGGATACCCTATAGTCCTATATACAGATCACTCTGCTATCAAATATTTAGCTAATAAACCTATTACAAATGGAAGAGTGACACGATGGCTAATCCTTTTGCAGAAATTTGACATTTACAATCAAGGATTGACCAAGAAAGGAAAATCTGGTGGCATACTTCCTCTCCTGAGTGCCAATAATAGATGATGCAGTGGCGGTAGAAGACCAGTTCCCCGATGAGCACCTATTCGTTGTGACAGTGAAAACACTGTGGTATGCAGATGTGGCGAATTACTTAGCAGTGGGGAAACTACCCAAACACCTGACACCCAGAGAAAGGAAATTGATAGTGCAACGCAGCGCTCGGTTCTCCTGGATCGGAGGATACCTCTTTCACACAGGAGTTGATATGCATATCCACAGGTGTGTTAGAGAAGACGAAATTTATGATATCCTAAAATCCTGCCATGATGGACCTTGCGGTGGACATTTTGCAGACTGCAGGACTGGACATAAAATTTTATAGATGGGCTATTTTTGGCCCACGATTTTTAAGGACGCTAAGAAATTTGTTTAGGCATGCGATAGCTGCCAAAGAATGGGCCACCTTGGCCAGTCTGATGAGATGCCCCTACACCCACAACTAGTTATTGAACCCTTTGAACGCTGGGCGCTAGACTTCGTTGGCCCAATAAATCCACCATCTAATCAAAAATCATATATACTAGTTGCAAAGGAATACGTGACTAAATGGGTGGAGGAAGTACCCTTACCAAGAGCAACAGAGGAAATAGTAATCAATTTTCTCTTTGGAATTTTCGTACGGTATGGTTTGCTCAAAGAAATAATTACGGATAGAGGGCCACAATTTATAAGCCATAAGATTTCTGCCACACAAAAAAATCATCACATTTTGCACAGAATCACCTCTCCATACCACCCGCAGGAAAACATCCAAGTAGAGAGTACCAACAAAGTAATCGAGGCCATTCTAACAAAGACAGTAGCCTCGCATAGACACGACTAGACTACCCGATTGCTAGAAGCCCTATGGGAATATCGCATGACCTAGAGGAATACAAAAGGATACTCCCCATATCGGCTGGTGTTTAGTAAGGAACCTACCTTCCCCATAGAATTTGAAATTTAGACATTGAGGATAGCCCAAGAAGTGGGGTTGGATTTGAATGAACCACAGGTTAATAGATTACAACAAATAAATGAATTAAATGAAAACCGGCTATTAGCTCTTCAACATACTACAATTATTCAACAACAAAGAGAAAAATGGCATGACACCCTCATCAAGAAAAAAAAAATCCATGAGGGAAACTAGGCGCTTCTCTAAGATTCCAGGTGTTATAGCCTAAATCTACCTCAAGTTGAGAAAGGCAGGTCTAGGGTAACATCAAACCATGCTTAACCTGGTAGCTAGCCCTACCAGGTCGAGAGAGGGCTCTCTCCTTGTCAATCTCAAAGAAAATATGGCAAGTAAGGCTTGAGATGATTGGTATGGATACTAATTTTAGGCTAGGTATATATGCTTAGAGGATTTTGATTGATTTTAATGGTTGGTTGTTGGATCAGATGAGGAAGGCAGCGTTGGGTCCGGGAAATCAACTCATATTTGTAAAGGTTTCTATGGGGCGAGGTAGGCAAGTGTTTTAGCACTTTGAAATGAATGTGATGGTGAGTCTAAAGACTGGTGAGGAGTTGGAGAGGGCATGTAAGTTTCATGAGTCCTCTTCAAACAACAGAAAACATTTAGAACTAAATAAACCCCAAGGCAGAGCACTGAACATCAATGGATTCCACCCTTTAATCTTGATTCATTTAGTTATGCAGAAAAAGAGAGATGATGGCACATATACACATAAGATAAACTGAATAACAGAGGAGAAAAAAATGCTAATTCACATTACCACAAGAATCCCACAAAATGCTGCAAAACCCTGGTTCATTTCCTTGCCAAACTGCAGAAGTGATTTACAAAGCAGCTCAATGCATCCACAATAGTCCAACCTTGACAAATAACTAAGAAAGTACAAGATATAGGCATCAAACCACCTGTGCTAGCCATCAGGGGTCCAATCCATGAGTCAAGGAGCTGTTTCAACAACGTCCAAACTAGGAACTACAAAATAGGTAGTGGAATAGCTTACCTCTAAAATTATGGAAACTGATTCATTCATCCTCCAAGCAATTCTAACTGATGTATCTACCCCCTCAAGTGATTTGTCATCGTATTTACATCATAGTACATCATATCACATCATATTACATCATTAATTTACCAATGGGAGAAGAAAAAGTCAACTGACAGCTAAACTGGGTGAAATTTTGAACAAACAGGTAAAATTGGCAAAATTTCTCCTATGCGCAGCACCACTGATCCTATGTGTAGCACTTTTTCCATGCCAATTTTGGAAGGCTTCCCGAAGTCCAAATCAGGTGAATCATAGCTCATTGGAAATATTTGTGAGTCTAATTTCTCGGACAACTTGAATTTTTTGATTTGGAGTCCATTTTCCCCTCCAAAAATTAAATCTCCCAAGACTACTTCCTGTGTGGCAAAAAAGTGGCAAAAAGGGTACCTTTTGGGTGTTTTTGGCCCTTCTGGAGGTCCATAACTTGTCAAAATTTCTCAGCCATTTTTGAGCATGCATAACTTTTCATTCTTATTCCAAAAATTTAAACTTTTTTTCAAATGGATCCCCCCATAAAAAGCGTAGCGCCGGTGGTGCTACGCACCTGCTGAAAAAGCCTGTGTTGAAAATTTCTATGCGTAGTGCCATTGATTCTATTCATAGCGCCACTTTCAAATGGATTTTTGGAGGCCTTTATAGTGTCCAAAATGGATTTAGGATATCTCGTTGGAAATCTTATTGAGTCTACTTTACAGAACATCTTGAATTTTCCAATTTGGAGGTCATTTTCCCTGTCAAAAGTCCAATCTCCCAAGACTGGTCAAAATGTGAAAAATGAGGCTGCCTAAATGCAGAATGTTATTGCAGGAAAATTTTAAAGTTCTTCCTAAACTCCAAATTGAGCTCATGATAGTTCATTGGAAATATTTGTTTGTCTAGTTATCATTTAACTCATCAAGTAAGTCATTTGGCCAATCAAGCTACGAGAAATCTTGATTTTCCTAAGGTCACTCTAGAGGTGTAGCAACTCTCCTGAGGCAACTATATGTTTGACATTTATATAAAACCATGAAAAATGTGTAAAAAGTGGAGGTTTTTCTTCCTTGGCCTGTTATGGACAAAAACCTCTCTCACTTCTGTCAAATTCATCTTCTATTTCTCAGAAACATCATTTGAGTAAAACCTACCCCGATGTGTGGAATAAGCGTTTTGTCGAAATGAAGGGAAATGAAGGGGATAAGGGGCTTCTAAATTCTTGAGGAAATTTTGAGAAGTAGGGAGGGATGTTAGAAAATAGGGGAAAGTGTAATTACAAAGATTGAGTGATCGGAAGGGGTCCAAAAGGGCTAAACACAGGCCTAGCCTAGAAAATTGTCAAATTGTAGCAAGAAACTAGGGCTTGTGGGAAAATGAGGAATTTGAGGGATATCAGTGACAGGAAGTGTTTAATAAGGTACATTAAGGATAGGGGGAAGGTTTATGAACATTAGGAAACAAGTTTTGTTGATGATTCGACCATCCAAGAGAAATTACCTTCAAAACCCTAGGAGAGAGAAATGAGCCTTACCCAAGTACAACTGAAGCACGAACAAGGTGTAAAATGACCTATTGGAACATAAAATGATGATGACCACTATTTGAATGATGGTACACTCAGCTGAATGGTGACATGGACTGACATTTGGACAACTTTGAAAGGAGTGAAAACAAATCCTAGACCTAATACCTGGTGACCAAATTTTACTTGAAACCTTACTGAAATGACAAATTTGACTTTGACACCCTAAGACCACTTTGTAAGAGCATATTTGATCACTGGTGGAAGGCTTCAAAGGCTGACACTAACACTAGGTTCCAAGACTTCCCGGGCAAACTCCGGACTAGGTGTTTAGGTCCTTACGAGATAAAAGAAGTACACAATAATGGCACCCTTACATTGGTCACCATTGATGGGTCTGGCTACTCCTTTAAAGAAAATGGGCATCGGGTACACCTCTACCATAAACTGCTTACAAGGGAATCCTTTTGTCAACAGATATGCAAAGATTCTATGATACAAATTCTTGCTACAGAAGGCAACTCTTCAGTAACGCCAGTCCTATAAAAAAGTGATTTTTTGATACTTGTAAATACAATTGTTTTTTTGTTTGTTCTATTTTTTTTCTTTCTTCTATATCATAGCCCT
The DNA here is from genome assembly GCA_031772625.1 of Pinus tabuliformis. Taxonomy (NCBI): domain Eukaryota; kingdom Viridiplantae; phylum Streptophyta; class Pinopsida; order Pinales; family Pinaceae; genus Pinus; species Pinus tabuliformis. The sequence goes on along the minus strand of CM062820.1, from coordinate 774,105,488 downwards.
TCTATTGTTTAGAGCAGTAGAGATGATTATTGTTTGTGTTTTTTTTCTCCCTATTTTCATTTGTTGTTCCCTATAGGGAACAGTTGTTGTTCCCTAAAGGGAACAACACTTTTTCGTGTGTTTTCATTTGTTATTACCTATAGGGAACAACACTTTTTCGTGTGTTTTCATTTGTTGTTCCCTACAAGGAACAACTACTATTCCCTAAAGGGAACAACACTTTTTCGTGTGTTTTCATTTGTTGTTCCCTACAGGAAACAACTGTTGTTCCCTAAAGGGAACAACACTTTTTCATGTATTTTCATTTGTTGTTCCCTACAGGGAACAATTGTTGTTCCCTAAAGGGAACATCACTTTTTCATGTATTTTCATTTGTTGTTCCCTACAAGGAACAGTTTTTGTTCCCTAAAGGGAACAATAGTTTTTCGTGAGTTTTCATTTGTTGTTCCCTAAAGGGAATAGCTGTTGTTCCCTAAAGGGAATAGCTACTGTTCCCTAAAGGGAATAGTTGATATTCCCTAAAGGGAACAACACTTTTTCATGTCTTTTCATTTGTTGTTCCCTAAAGGGAACAACACTTTTTTGTGTGTTTTCATTTGTTGTTCCCTAAAGTGAACAACACTTTTTTGTGTATTTTCATTTGTTGTTCCCTACAAGGAACAGTTGTTGTTCCCTAAAGGGAACAACAGTTGTTCGTGAGTTTTCATTTGTTGTTCCCTATGGGGAGCAACTGCTGTTCCCTAAAGGGAACAACACTTTTTCATGTGCTTTCATTTTTTTTTCCCTACAGGGAACAACTGTTGTTCCCTAAAGGTAAAAACACTTTTCGTGTGATTTCTTTTGTTGTTCCCTACAAGGAATAGTTGTTGTTCGCTAAGGGGAACAACTGTTGTTCCCTAAAGGGAACAACACTTTTTTGGGCATGTTCATTTGTTGTTCCCTACAGGGAACAACTGATGTTGTCTAACAAGGAACAACTCTTTCTGCGAGTATTTTTTTGTTGTTCCCTACAAGTAAAAACTGCTATTCCATAAAGGGAACAACAGTTTTTAGTGTGTTTTCTGTTTCCTCCAGGGAACAACTATTGTTCCCTAAAGGGAACAACACTTTGTGACTTTTTTTGAAAACAACCCTTTCTTCCCCTTGCATGATCATTCCCAGCCCATCCCAACTCATTTTTTTCCTCTTTATGGCATAGAGTACAATACATATATGAGGAAAGCAAGTATGGATTCTATCGAAGCAAGTGAATATCCTTAACATTATTATCTTTAACAATATTGCTTTGTGATGATCGAAAGAGAAAGGATACAATTATCTATATCACTTTACTGTCCTCATTTATGCTATAAATGATATTGATTGATTATCTTCACCATGCTGGTTCTACTCCCTCTAGTATAATTCTCTCTACTTATTGTCAATAAGGTTATGGTTATATTTTTTCTATTGATATGTTTAAACTTATTCCGCCATCCTTACTCTTAAGGAGTACTAAGCCACCCTCTATATATAAAATGGGGAGTTCAAAAAAAAAAAATGTAGAAATTTTGAATAATAAACACATATTCAATAGATATTATCCCGATTATACACTATTACAGAATACATGCATAATACATAACCTCCTCTACGTTGATCATCAATTTAGCAGCATCAAAAACAATGAAACATCAATTTCATGCACACATTAACACAATATGTAACCCGGGGAAAGCTTACAGCTAAAAACCCCACACTATATGTATATTAATGATTGAGAACATGTAACAATACATAGTAAAATACTCCTCGCAAGTATCCAGCACTATCTCCACCTATTACACACAATACAGCTCAGATCTGATCTCCAAATCTCCTCCGCTACTTGCCTGCCTCCACTGCACAATCCTGCAAGAGAATGAATAAATCCAAACTCGTTCCAAGTTCTATTTACCTTGGAGAACCACTCACACTCGAAATCACGTGAGCACAGGCTATATCACTGGGCATATGCAATTCTCATGGGCATACTCAATCCTTTGATTGTGCAAGATCTCATGCACAACTATAGTCACAATTGATAGCAATATCAACCTCTAACACCTGTCTCCACTGAACTGTACATGCACTGAGTTAACTGATGTATTCTTCAGTTGCATTATGAGTTAATAATTAGTGAATTAATTAATAACTAATTCACACAACTCATCACTTAATCTATTGGCCAGTTAGACTAAATACAACTAGTTCAACTAAGTCAAACTGAACACAACTCCATTAACTGCTCATCCAACTCCACAGAACTCAACCACATGAGTTCTAATTGATGTCATGCATACAATAGCTCAACTGAACCACAAAGAAATCGTATTTCCTTCTGACAGCTGCATGTGCCACATCTGTAGCTCAAACTGAAGTGCTCCAAGAGGATAAGATAAAGTTTATAGTCTAAATATTATTATGAGACAATAATATTTGACTTTTCTATTTTTGACTAGCAGTCTAAAAATAGAGTCTAATCACTCCTGCTGTGATCCAAAAATAGAAGTCCATCTATTTTTCCCAGCATGACCAATCATCCATAAACAGAAAACTGCAACTCATAGACCATGATCCATATGTCTAAAAATAGACATAGTCTAAAAATAGACTTTGCGCCAAAAATAGCTTGCGGGCCCACTTCGTGAAGGTGACTCCTTTCCACTAAGCTCCATCATCTTGTTGCATTCTCAACAAGCATTTCTTATTGCACACTTTTCAACAAAATTCACTAACAATTTAATGTTTTTGATCTACAGATGGAGGATAGGGGGTCTCATCATGAGCCAGCCTACCATGTTCATAGGGATGAGGTGAAGTTGCATTCCTACTATGGCCACCACACCAGGGATATGATCCAATGGATGCATCAAGAAACAAAATCCTTGGAACAAAAGGTCTCATCATGAGCCAGCCTAACCACTTTCGCTACCTCCCACTGAATGGCAATGTGTGCATCTGGTCACCATGCAAGCACATTGATCTCTACTGTGCACATCATAATACACTTCCCCAACTATACATAAAGGATCCTAGTTCCTAAGGGTTAGAAAGAAATTCTGACAAGGCTATGGACGCGTGCAGGCAGTAGCAGCTCTACTTATGGTATTGAAGTTTTATTTCCTACATCAATAATTATTACAATGCCCTCTTCTTATTTTTCTATTTTTCTACGGAGAGTTTATTTCCCTAACTTACCTTACCTTGAACCTTGATGCATGAGTTAATTTTCTTCTAAATCAATCACATCATTTCAAATGGAATAACAACGGTAAGGTATCATCCCCTATGCATGTTTTCCTTTTTACTTATCACATCACCTCACGACATCTTATCACTCATTAATGATTCTCATTACATGCCTCGTCTTCATTACTCCAATATCCTTTTACGATCCTTTCATTAATATACATAATCTACCACCTTTACTGCCCAATCCATCACCCTTGTACTTTGCTGCTAGAACGTCATCTTTTCATCCATTTGGTCGTAGGTGACCTTTAATTTCGAGGGGGGGCAGGGACCTCCAGTACGCTCATGCATGCGCTGTCAATGTTTTATTGGATTTTATAGGATAATATGACATCCCATAATCACAGAGCGTGTGGCATTATAACAATCCTCAATTTAATGGTATTTATTTTTATAAAACATCACCCGACAGAGCTGTTACAACTATTTGTTGTTCCATCTCTCGGCTCTGCTCGTTGTTGTGTTTTCTCCATTACACTAATCATTTGCAGGAGTAGGAAGAACTCAAGCATCATGGGAGGTAAAATAGTGCGACAAGAACCTTTAATACTAGTGGTCTCTGATGGAGTCAGGGAAATTCTAGCTCACATTGGATAGACAACATATTTTACAAGATTTCAACCCCTCAATGAGGAAATCGTCATTGAATTTATACAACATCTACTGAGTGGAAAATCCTTGGTGAGAAGTAGACAAATAACTGTAACATATGTTGTGATAGCAGAAGTGTCTGGGCTGCCAGCAGAAGGACCAGTATGGGCTGACGAGCAACTAAAGTTGCACGATGCTATGGAGATTTTTAGGGACGAAGGACAAGAGTTAATCAAGAAAGGCAAAGGCATTTGGCCATCTTCTCTCAGAGCACCATGGGGAGAATTGGCATGAATTTTCCAGAAATATATTACCTGTGATGGGCATCGAGACGAGGTAAGGCTACGGAAACTCAAACTTTTAGTAGTCTTAAAACAAAAATGCTCTATTAATTTTCATGCACTGTTGAATTCATTATTGCATGACACTGTCGAGAGGCGGAGACGATCTCAACACCCAGAGACAATAGTTAGCCACCATTGTCTGGTCAGATTAATAGTTAGTCACAAACTTGCCCAACAGTAATAAACATGGGAGGATCTCATATCAGCCCTTGAAAGAGGTGAAAACCTGACAGCACCTAACCCTGTTCCAAAAATAAAAAGGACTGCCCCATCAAGAAGCAAACCTTACAAGCGTAGACGATCTGCAAGGTTGAATCCAAACCAAGGGATCTCTGAAAATCCTCAAGGCAATGCTAGTCAACCAACAGAATCATCTAGCCCGGTAAATATGCAGGACTTGCAACCAGAGTCAGAAAGACAAAATAAGCCTGAATCAGAACCTGAGGGAGGAGATAGACCCGACTCAGTGCAAGAAGGAGCAGGGCATTCCGATGATGAACGAGAAAATGAAGGGGGGCCTCCTCCAACACCAAATATGAGTTCTCAAGACAATCTTTTGTAGGACTTCGAGGCAGGGATGGCCCAGGTCCTGGCCAATATGAATGTCTACATGTAGCCTGAAGAACCACTTAATCATAACTTATGAGAAGCCCAATCTCTAGGGAATTCTGGTTATACCGAAATTATGCCTTCCCCAAAAGATGCAAACTAGGAAGAGGAAGATACGGAGGCCATTCAGGGGTCAAAGAACTAATCTAGTGACACACTCCTAGTGGAAAATAACCATGATCAACAACAAGAAGGTCTAGACGCAGAGGTCACAGGTGAAGAAGAGGAAGCAGACACAGAGGTTATTCGGGAGTCCAATAATCAATCAGGAGACACGATCTTATTCGAGCAAAGCCAGGGTGAACAACCAGGCTCTTTAGAGACAAAGGCTATTAATGGGACTAGTAGCAAGCTAGTTACTCCTCAGAAGAAGCACGAAGCTAGAACGAAATTGAAGAAGCCAAGAAAAGAACACCAGAAGCTTCGTAAGATGGTCAAGAGGCTCCGACGAAAAATAAAGGAAATTACAATGGGAAAAACTCCGAACAATACCCCTGAGATAGCCAATGTGGCCCTGTAAACGGAATTATGCAAAGGTATGGCTACAGGGACTCAAACTGAGCTCATACCTACTCGAACAATCGCCACTCAAGCAGGATTGCATGCAGATTTAGTAGATGTAGCGGAGGTTGGGACCTCCCACAATAAAGAATTGCAGACAGAGGATATCCCCTCTTGTAGAATAGGCACTCAGATGGACATACAAGCCAAAGACATTCTGACGCACCATGACCCTATTTTACTAAATCTTCAGGAGGAATTGGCACAAGCCCGACTCACTTTGGAACGATATGAACAAGAGACAATTTCCCTGCAAAGATATCAAGAGCTGCAGAAACATCTTAGGGAACTAACTATAATGGAGAGCGAGACCTTTGACAGGTATAGAAAGGTGGAAGAAAAGCTGGAGAAGGTAAAATTCAAGCTAGACAGAGTCATGAGTCAGACAAACACCATCTACTCACTATATTCAGATGTCCTGACATGTAGGTCTCCCGCCACCAATTATGCCTTTTTCTTATTAGAACGGTACCTGTTATTGAAAATCAAAGCTGTAAGAGTTGGTAAACCAATTGAATTAGGGAAAATTGAAGATTTTATATATTGTTGTAAGAAACATGGTGCAAAGGTCCAGAGGACTCTTTGTGAGTTCTACCTGCACAATTTCATATTAGAAAATGAGGTGGAAAAGAACCCTAATCCTTTTGTTGGAGACGTTCAATTGTAGGCTTTTATGTCGTTTGCAGTTAACCAACTCAAATGATTTAAATCTTATAATGCATTTCAGAGATATGAACATGGATTGGATCTTTGGGTGAGGATTGAACCTAAAAACCATTTACAAATGTTTACCAACCATAAAAGGCTGATGACACAAGAGGGCGTGATTAAAACTTTAGGGCCCATACATAAGGAGATTGTGTAGAAAGGAATAACATATTTCCTCTCCATTCAAGAAAGATCCCTAACTGCATCTAAGCTCATATGGATGACCTCCACTATTAGTGTGAAAGAAGGGGAAGCATTTAATTATTGAAATTTTAAATCTGCAGCGGCCCGGATGATCACCTACAACAATCTTATTTTGAGAGAAGGACCTTATTGGTTGGGATTCCGGTTTTGGAGTCCCATTATTTGGTATCATCCTGAAGGTTATCGGGATGACTACGGTTGCCTGAAAGAAAAGAAAGGCCTGCCTTTGTGCTCCTGGCTCAACATCATGGCTTTAGGCCAATTTTTGAAGCTTTCTCTCCAGCCTACTCTTTAACTACATTGCATAAGAACTATTTACTTTCCATGAGGACATGAAACAGGGTAAGTAGGAGAGTATGTTGAGTTATGCAATGGGTAAGTATTTACTCTCAATTACAATGCCTTTTTCTTCTTTTCTTATCTCTTTCATACCTTGATATGCTAACATATTGATGGATTATGATAAGAAATGAATGAACTACTCTTGATTAAGATTTAGCCACCATAACTAAATATTAATCCTTTTTATGCCGAAAAACGATGAAAGGAACAGTTGTTGTTCCCTAGATACGGAATAGCATAAACCAACAAAGAAGGACTAAGGCACATCAGTTGCAGTCAGGCCGAAGGATGAATCAGGAGGATCAACACTAAACAAGAAGAATGTCAAAAGATAGCATTCAATTGTGAATCCCTCAAGATCTTCCGATCCTAAGGGATCACATTTATATTTTACCCTTCTTTACTATAAAAGTGAAAACCGTAGGAGGAAAGGGGGGGGGGATCGATCAATCAATCGATCGATCTCTGTGTATTTCAGATTGTAATTTTAATTTACAGAATGGTGCTTAAGAGGGATATGACTATATTATAATGAGGATTGAGTTCAATGGTTAATACATAATTTATGTTACTGTTCATTCGTATTCTCTCAAGTAGCTCAGTAGTGTTCACTGGCGGCTAAAGGCCCGACCTCTGGTGGATCAAACTGCTACCCTTTTGTGTTATATTTTCTAATTTATGCAAGTTTGAGTGGTTTGATGTTTTTTGTTCTCTGTGAATTTATATTACTTGTTATTTGTCGATTTCTTGTATTGATGTTAGTTTACTTTATTTACGTGATTCATAACTTTGTCATTCGATTCCATTTATGCTTACTGTAGATTAAATTTATTATCAGTTAAAGCATTGAATCTTGTTGAGTGTGGTTATTATAGAATCAACTGAAAGAGATTGGTTAATATTACTGAACTCTCGGTTGACATCATTTCCATTTGAGTCGCATAGTTGAGATTGAGTGTGATTTATATAGAATTAGCTAGAAGAGAATGGTTAATGCTACTACACTCTCGGTTGATGTTATTGTCAATTTAATTACTTATTTGAGATTTGATTACGATTTCAGTTGAGGATTAAGTCTTGATGTTTAGATGTAGTATTTCCTTTAACAATTGCAAGTTGAGTTATATAAATGCATCTGTTTACTCTTGTATCAAAGGTTTATACTTCATTTTAAAAAGCATTACTCTTTGCATTCATAGATTGCACATATTGTGTACACTCTTGGAATAAAAGGACTTGCCCGGGTTGATAATTAATGTGAGGAAATTAGGAGTTTTAAGAGACACCTATTAGCACCCAACAGTTGCATGACTCATTAAAATTTCGCGATGAATATCGAGTTTACTCCATCTCCTTGTACTCGTAACAAAATGAGGCAAAGGTCTATTGAGCATATGTTTCTCTTTATCCAAACTCAGTAGATTAACTTACAGAAAAGGAATCGTTTTGGGTATACTGTTAAACCTTTGTTGCACCCGGTTAAAAAATATGACAAAGGGACCACCTTGGAGTCATTCTTTACAATCTTTTCAAACTCTCAAAATAAGAAAAGACAACCAATTTGTCTCGTATGGACTCATTAAATTACATAGATGGGGAATAGAGTCGCTCTTTTTACGATCCTTTTCAGACTCTTAAAACATGAAAAGATAAACAATTTTTCTTGTCTGGACTCATTAAACTAATCAGATAGGGTGTAGAGTTGCTCTTTTTACAGTCCTTTTTAGACTCTTGAAACATGAAAAGATTGATGAGTTTACCCATATGGACTCACTAACTAATCAAATGGGGAAAGTGGGCAATACAACTGCGTTATGTTCTGTATTATGAAAATGGTTTTTTGGTAGCAATCGCTCCCTTGAACATGGCGCTCCCTTAGATAAACCTTCCTTGTGACAACCTCTCAATATGAATCTTACCATCCTATGAGTTTAGCCTATATACCCCAATGTTCTTGCATCTCTGTATCCTAACACTCTTTGGTGTTCATGAGTCTAGTGCTGCATGGTTAAAACCATTATCGTGCCTTCTATTATTCAAGGGAAAACCTTTATCTTTTGTTTCCTCCATCAACCCATCATGCCCATTGTTGCTTTGATCCAATGCTCAAAATATTCCTAAAAAAAAAATCATTCGTGTCCCATTTCATGTCGAATGATGTAGGACACCCTATTGCCTACCTTTCGACAGGTCTCTTCCTATCAACTTCAACACTTTATCTAGGAAGAAGACCCAGAAACACTTCAATGCCTTGGTACTTGCAGACATCAGTGGCAGGTCACCTTGTGTTTGGTTAGGGGTTCTCATTATTGGCTCTTGGTTAAAAGATTCTACGAGTGTTCAACGATAAAAACATTATTCACACTCTCTAGATTATACTGTGCATATTGGATACCATCACCATTATCAGTGGCCATCCTCACATCTGTTAACAGTCTCCATTATTGACTGGTAGTCAAATGATTTCGTGCATGTTCGACATCAACGCCTATATTCACATGTATCGATCTATGATGTTGCATTGAAGCAGAAATCAGGACCTTGGGTAGAGGCTTGCATCACTTAACCTTGTTTCCTCTCCCCACTTGCATTTATTGTTTTTTGGAGACAGCTCATCAGAATGATCCTATTATGAAATAGGTTCCACATTATGCTTATCGGTGGATAGAATAGTCATATCTATGTTATGAGAAATCACTTTGACATAGCTATTAGGCGTGGGAATTCCCAACTCACGACACGATTTTAGTTTTTTTATATATATGTGTTGTATCATGTTTCTCATACTGCTCGAAGCTCCAATCCTCTCTCTCTTTTTTCCAAATAAAAGGATAGTTAAATATAAAGTATTTTGGCCATCGTCACAGCCTCTGATCTCACACTTTAGGGGGCATCTGTTACACAGGAAAATGGCCTCCTCATCAGCTCAGAGGAGAAAGACATGATGACTGAAGGATTGACCAAGTTCGTAGGCCAAATTGTCAAGCTACCATTGTCTAAACACTAGAAACCTTATTTATAAAGATTCCTAGCAAGGCTAAGGGTGCATTAGTGCCCAAAGTAACTATGTCTTTTACCTCAAGAAGAGAATCAGTAAACCCTAATGAGTTTCTATGGGTCAAGAGAACAAGTTGATTGAGAAATAGCCCAAGATTCTCTCCTATGTCAGCTCACAAAAACATGGAAACATCAGAACTCGATCTATTTGGGGGAATTACTAAATCCTAATGGACTATGCAAATGGGAAAGAGCACAAAGGCATGGAAACATCACTGCTTTTGCCTAATGGAACTCATGAAGGACTTGGAAACCCTATCCTCACATGCTATATATGCAAGGCTAGGGCCATTGTGAAAGAGTTCAAACCATTTGAAATGATTTCCTATTTGATTATCGAGAAGAGTCTTAGACTAAGGCATAAGAAGAGGTTAAGAAGGGAGAGAGAGAGAAGAGCTAGATGGGTAAGGGAAGGCCGATGCAACTAATGGTTGTAATCACTCTTGCTACATCAATATATAACTGCAATTTTGTTCTCCACTATGAGATGTTGATAGTATGACTTATTTGTACGTTTATTCAATATCATTAACATGAGTGGCTCAGACACATGCAACTAGATATATTTATATGTTCATGCATTGTTTATCAATGTTTTATGCTGTGATATTACACTTGTCTTTTCTATGTGCAGGTTTTGATCTGGAGCTAGCTTAGGGGTCTTTCGCCTAGCTACATTGCACTCTCTAGCAACACCACACTAAGGCTCGAGGTAATAATTCCTTCCTTCTTTGATATCCATTTGTTAAGTATAGACATGCATGCATCTTTGTGACAACACAAGCTAATTTGACTATCTGCCGAGGATCCCAAGAAGATCCTTAAGGGTTTCTACATCACCAAACACTTGTGCATTAATCCCTATAGCATTCTTCTTTGCAAGGGTGTTGTTACCCTTATCTTATTTTCTCCATGGTAACCCTAAAGGGAGTGTAGTGATTCTACTTATAACTTCAGGGGTAATTACTACTGATAGGCCATTCACCACAATAGTGGCATGGGTCCTAGTGAGGGGTATGAGCAAGAGAGAAAATTCTCTAGCCACCTCATCATCGTATCCTCTCATCCTCTCAAAGAACCCTATCCATTGGTGCCTTATGAAAATTTCTACTACAGGAGGATGTTGGTGGATCCTTACTGTGTTTGTGGGTTCTCTCTTATTAAAACCTCCTGTCACCTTTCCCTGGTAGTTGTGGAGGCTTGTATAAACACAATTCAAGAATTCTAGTAGGTGAGAGAGGTTTGAATGTTAACTTTTCAATACAATTCTCTTATACTGCAATTTCCTTAATCAAATTGAGGATTTCTTTCTTTCAATTGGAAAACACGGAAGGTATAGCTCCTACCTCACTTTTCTACATTCAGGTGAGGACAACCTTTGATTTCTCCTCCCTTAGTGCCCACTGATAATCCTATAGGTTGACACTGTATCCTGTAGGATTCCTGTAGGTTTTCCTCTAGGTTCCTGTAGATTTCCTGCACTATAAATGCTAATTGTCTCATGTAGGTGTTGCTTCAAGAAGGCTGAGAGAAACCCCTTTTTTGAGGAATAATCGAGCTTGCTAATGCTCTCTTTGTATGGGAATCAGTATTTTATTTCTATATATGGATTATCATGTGGGGTGGTGTGCTGGCTGTTTAAGTACGAGCACCTCCTTTTGGACCGATGGTCCCACTATCAGTCCATCACTCCACCTTACCTCGTAATCATCTCCCACTTCTTTCATCAGTAACTTAACCATTTTTGGCCTTATTCACTTTTTCTTCTGATTTGAATTTTGCCACGTGTGGAGTGGTCTAACTATTTTCTCCTTGTTAATTGGCCAAAGGTGGCCAAGTTAACTGGCCACCTTTACTTATAAAACCAACTCTCACATAATCCTACAATTTTGATCATATCGTACTAACGAGAGAGCATGAGTAAGATGACATACCTATGGATAAGATGCTCTGATGATGATGCATGCTTGAGAGTGATGTCTATGTGTTGTGTTTTTGTTGCATATTCTTCTATGTATTTTCCTCTTTTGATGTCTGTTTCTTTTGATGTGTAGGTGCTGAAGAGTGGTGTTGGTGATCTTGTTGTTGCTGCTGAGCTCTCGAGGAGCTTCCTCAACCTTGGAATCCTTGTACTAAAGATGGATGCAAAGCTATGAAGTTTCCTTTGTGGGATAGGCTGCTACAGGATTTCCTACAGGAAACTTATAGGATGTCCTATCCCTGCCTCTCCCCTAAACTTTCATACTTTTTCTCAATTCTGGAGCATGAGGGATGTTGACATGAGTGGAGAAGGATTGTATGGAATGGTAGGTGAGAGTTGTGGTATTCAGGTATTGTCCCTCTTTCCTTCTTCTCTCTTTTCTATTTGTTGTTTTTTCTCTTTTGTAAACTATATTTTTTGAATTGATTTATTGGATGGATGTAGGGGTGACATGGTGATGAAAGGCATGGCTATGATGTGGTGGAGTGAATGGTTTTTTTTTTAGAAATAGGCTTGTCATCCCCTTGCTCTAGGACCACTTTTCTTGGGATTTTCAAGGCCACTGTAATTCCTACAGGAAACTCCTGTAGGTTTACAGGGAATCCTGTAGGATTACAGGGAATCCTGTAGAAAACACAAAGCCTGTGTAAGTTGAGCTGGAGGGGTTCATAAATGGAAGAATGGATGAATAATGAAAGATATGAGATGGATGGATTGAAATATGGATCTTGTAGGTCCTTTTATCCCTCTAATGTTGTGCTTATCGTCCTCTTTCTAACTTGCAAAACAAAGTTTCCAATTTTTTCTAACTTTTCTCTATTCTTCTTTTTTCCTTTAAAAAGAAAAATAGTCTGCCTCCAAGGAGGTTTTCATCCTAGTTGTCTCCCCTGGGTGCCTCAAAAGAGGTTTTCACCCAGAGATCTTTTTATTTTCTTCTATCTTTTTTTTTACAACACCCTTGGGCCGCCTCAAGAGGTTTTCAACCCAACAATGGGACTCAGGTGCCTCATTTTTTTTATTTTTTTTTCAAGCACTTGGTGGGGTAGAAGCTAAGACTTGCTCCACCACCATCACTATCTTGCTGATGCTATTGATAAATTCTTTCTTTGAAAAGGGATTTTTGTAGATCTTAAATCTATACCCATTAAAACGTAAAGGGATAGCCTCTGTATCAATGGTTCTTATCTGTACAACACCATTATCATGACATTTTTCTATGAGATAAGGTCCTAACCATGTAGTCCTTAACTTACCTTTAAAGTATTTGTACCGGGAATCATACAATAAAGCCCAATCACCTTCTTGAAAGTGTATGTCCTTTATATTCTTGTTATGCCAAATTTTCCTATGAACTTGAGTCACCTCTGTGTGTATGAGGGCCTGCATCCTAGATCCATCTAACCCATTCAGCTGGAGCAATATTTCTTGTTGTGCCCTGGTGAGATCTAGATCCAGTTGTGCTGCCATTCTTAAGGTGTTGTATTAAAATTCAAATTCAATGGATAGCAAGGATTTCTTCCCATAGACCAGCTCATGAGTGAACCGAGTGGTGGTCTTCCAGGTGGTATTGTAGGCCCAAGTGGCCTCAACTAATCTATCTACCAAATCCTTTCTGCTGCTCCAAATCACTTTGGTCAGAATGTCTTCCAGTGCTCTGTTGGTTACCTACACTTGTCCATTAGCCTGTGGGTGGTAAGGAGTGGATGTTCTGTGCTTGATCTTGTGCTGGCTTAACAAATTCTCAATCAAGTGAGATGTAAATTGACTGCCTTGATCATTGACCAACTCTATAGGGTACCCAAACTTATAAAATACATTTTCCCTTAAGAATTCAGCCACTTTTTCTTCTGTTGTTGCTTTGATGGCCTTGGCTTCAACCCACTTGGTTAAATAGTCAATGCACAAATGATGTACTACTTTTTCCTGGATGGATGGTCAAATGGCTCGAAAGTCACTTGAGGTTACAGAGACATTTCATCCCTTGGGGTAGGTTTCCCCATCCTTTGGCACTGATCACATTGATTGGTATGCCTCCTCACATATTGGTGAAGAGTGGGCCAATAATAACCACCATGTAGTACCTTAAATGTTGTTCTTTTGGATACAAAGTGACCTCCACAAGGCCCATCATGACAGGTCAGAAGGATGTCAAAGACTTCCTCCTCCCTAACACATCTTCTTAGAAATTGATCTGGGCCTAGTTTGAAGAGGTTTCCCCCAATTTAAGTGAATGGGGCGCTCTTCCTTACGATATTGCTCTTTTCCTTGGAGGACAAATTTGGTGGAAACTATTTAGACACCAAGTAATTTTGCTATGTCAGAAAACAATGGAGAGAGAAATGAAATGGAAAATAAGTGCTCATATGGTAACTGATCATCAACCATTCCTTCCTCCCTTGGAGGCAAAGTCAATCTGGATAAAAAAAATATGCAACAACATTCTCCTTGCTAAGCTTATTGATAATAGTTAAATCAAAATGTTGCAATAAAAGTAACCATCTAATAATCTGGGCATTTACATCAGGTTTATTCATCAAGTATTTAATTGCAGCATGGCCAATATGTACAAATGTTTGGTAACCAATAATGTAATGCCTAAATTTATTCAATGAATGCACAACAGCTAGGAGCTCTTTTTCAGTCACTGTGTAGTTCAGCTTGACTTTTGATAGATTCTTACTGATGAAGTAAATGGCATAAGGTAGCTTCTCATCTACTTAGCCTAGAGCTTCTCCTATGGCTTTGTGAGAGGCATCAACATGTATATGGAAAAGAAGAGCCCAATTTGGGCCTCAGAGAATAGGAGCAGTAGTCAACTTGTCCTTTAGGCTTTCCAAGGCTTCTTGATAGCTTTCTGACCATAAAAATTCAGAGTCTTTGGCCAGTAACCCAAATAAAGGAGAAGATAACTTGCTAAAGTCCTTTATAAATCTCCTATAGTATCTGGCTAAACCTAGAAAAATTTTGACATCCCTATGTTTTTGTGGACCTGGGACCCTTTGGATGATGGCTATCTTATTTGGGTCGACCTATAGTCCTTTATGGGATATTGAGTGACCTAGAACAGTCCCTGCAGTCATCAAGAAATCACATTTTTTGAGACTAAGAGATAAGTTAATTTCAATGCATTTGTTCATAACCTTACCCAGGTTGGATAGAGCCTCCTAGAAATCACACCCATAGGGCGTAAATTCATCCATATAAATTTCCACTGCATCATGGACTAGCTCAGCAAAGATACTCAGGACTGCCCTCTAGAAAGTGGCAAGGGAATTGCATAGACCAAAAGGAAGGACCCTATAAGAAAAAGTACTCCAAGGACAGGTGAATATGGCTTTATCCTAGTCCTCTAGGCTAAGATGGATTTGATTGTACTCGTTGAACCCATCTAAGAGAGAGAAAAATGTTTTCCCTGTGAGGCCATCTAACACTTGGTAAATGAAAGGTAGAGGGAAATGGTCCTTCTTTGTTGCTTTGTTTAACTCTCTGTAATCAACACAAATCCTCCGCTTCCCATTTTTCTTTGGAACCAGCACCAAAGGAGACACCCACTCACTATCCGAGATAGGGTAAATGAATCTTGCATCCATCAACTTTTGCAGTTCTTCTTTGAATATATGCTTGAGAGCTGGATTCATTATGCTTTGGGGTTGTTGGATTGGTTTGCAACCTTCTTTGATATAAATGTGGTGATTACACACTGAGGGGTGTACTCCCTTCATTTCTTTGTAACTCCAAGCAAAAGCATCCAAATTTCCCCTTAGCATGTTACTTAAATCTTCTTCTTTGTGTATAGAAAGAGAGGGGTTGATTTTCAGAGTTCTTTCATGATCAAATTCTGTTGTCTTGACATGAGTAGGTGTCACATGGAATAAGTCGATCTTGTGGACAAGATAGACCTTCCTAGAATCTAAAGAAGACCTAATGACAAGTAAACCAACCAGACACTATCTTTCTCTAAATATGCTTTTATAAACAATGGCAAACAAGTGTTTTTAGGGCCTACCTTAGGTCCAACGCAAGTTTGTGGATGCCCTCACTCCTTCGATCCAAATGAGCTCCTTTGTCACGAATATGCAAACACAAACAAGGCAAACAAATTAAATAGCACCTGAAAAGCCAATATCATAAAACATATTTAACATGAAAGTCAAGGAGTCCATGAAACAAATAACATGAGATACTTGTTGAGAAAAATGAGTTTGATTGTATTAATTCAAAAGAGGAAGAACTTTACAACCTATGCCTTGACGCTGTACAAGCTCCTCCCAGGGTCTAGCAAGAAGTCTCCTCTACTTTGACAAGTTTCACTCACTCCCCAATGAAGCCAAAAAGGTATGTGATCTCTCCTCCTAAGCTCAACTAGGAAGTCTTGATTTCACCAGCATTTACCCTCAAAAATGTTCAGCTTCTAACCTCTTCAGCAACGAGCCCAATGCCTGAATTTATAGTGCAATGGAGGGAGGTTACTAGGTCCTCCTTCAAAGGGATAAAGCCCTCCTTCAAAGGGATAGCTCCTCTCATCAAGGGATTAGCTCCTTCTCTTTTGGGATGCATGAAACACCTCAGAGCGAACAATCCACGTCAAAATTCCTTCTAGAATCATCTAGAATTAACCCAAAGTGAGTTTTTTAGAATAACTTGTGCATTTTTTACTTTCACAGGGTCCACACCCACACCTTTAGGGACAGAGTGGGTAGGTCCGCAGTTTTTATAAACAAAAGGTGTGGGACCGCAGGTAATAGTGAGAGAAAGTGCGGAACCAGAGTTTTATTGATTTTCAATGTCTTTCCCTCAATTTGAAAGCTTGACTTGAAGAGCTGAGGCCTAAGACTTACTTAGGAGGACAGTACAAGTGATGATAGACCCATACTGACTGCAAATAATCATGGTGACGATATTTTTGTGTAACAGATTGCCCCCTAAAGTGCGAAGTCTATAGTAGATGAGGATTTCATTTATCATTTAGGAAGAGTGAAGTACTTTATCATTTCGAGGATCATCTTGTGGAGAGCCCAGTTGGAACCTGTAAAAACATTCAATGCAAGATATATATATGAGATCATATCATCGCTGAGGTAGGCATTCCCATACTCAGATCAAAACTGACTAGAAAACTAACTACTGCTCTGATACAGGAATGATCTTGTAAAACATCACAAGTATAGACTCATGTGGACACAGTATGGACACAGCCATCTATTTATGAATAGTCCATTATATAATGAATACAAAATTCCTCGCAGCCTGGATTGTGGAAACTAGATCCAGGGTCTTCATTTCTACTTCCTGAAACAGTACGATTCTATCCATGTGAATAAATGTGTTGATGTCAAACATGGTAGAAACCACTTGATTACCAGTCAATGATGTAAACTGTTAACAAGTGTGAGAGAAACCACCAGTGATGTCAATGGCTCTCAAAGTACCCAGTACAATCCATGAAATGTGAATAAATGTGTTGATGTCGAACATGTCATGGAATCCTTTGATCGAAGGTCAATGATGCAACCTGTCGTCAAAGGCAAGAAACCTGCCATTGAGGCATGTAGATCTCAAGGTACTGATGATTTCTAGATCATCTTTCTAGATAATGAGCCGAAGTCGATAGAAAGCGATCTGTCTTAGGCAAGCCCACAATACGAAATCATAGATCAAGTTGAAGAAATTTAGTTGCAAGGACTGACTTAGGGATGGTCAAGATGGATGACAGATATTTTGCAGATGAATGGCTTATTGGCAATGACCTCTTGAACACATAACGACACGACAGATGGCTTGGTGACAATTGACCCAAAGTTAATACCCAGAAACCGGCTGAAGACTTTCAATGTGGTTTGATCAACTGTTAGGCAAAGGATTTCCCAACCCAGGTGAATAAAAGTGTCGTGTTCAAGAGTGGCTACAAAGTATGACAAACAACGTCATCTTTCTCTCTTTTCCCCCACCATTTCTGGCAAGTACCTCTTTATTTTTGACAAGCTTGAGGAGGATAACATTTGCTTGATTATAAGCTCATCCTTCGAATGAGTCCAACTTAGTTTAAATTCGAACCCTAAGGAGTGGTTCGTTCCTGTTTGTAATTGAACAGGTCCTTTACTGTGAAATTTTAACGAGTCCAGTATAGGAGAAACTCGGCGTTTTTCAATTTGAGAGAGTCTGAAAAAACTTAAGAAGACTCCAGGGTTGACCCTTTTCATAAATTTGTGTCTCCCAAGCCCGAAAAAGTATAAAATAATACTTGAGAGAACCGTTGATATTTTACGACCAAGGAGTACTTTTCGCTATTAGTGCCCTTGACCCGAAAAAGTAAAAAAGCGATCAATGACACGTAATTTTATAACCAATATCGAATTTGAAACGACAAAAATCCGGCAATCTTTTCATGGTTTTACGGTCGGAAAAGAGTTGTAAGTAGACCGCCTTTTAGTTCCGTTTTAACGATTTTAAAAGAAAAACTCGGTGATCTTTTAATGTTTTAGGAGTCAGAAAAGAGCTTAAAGGTGACTCTAAGGTTTCACTTTTTCGTAAGTTTTAACGAGTTCGAAAAAAATGATAAAAATGTACTCATGGTTTCCATTTTTTCGTAAGTTTTAATGAGTTCGAAAAAATGATAAAAATGTACTCATATGGCTGACTTTCAATTTAATTTACGAGCAGGAAAAGATGGAAAGAACTCGACATTTTCATTTGTTTTATGAGAATGAAAGATAGCAAAATAATCTCGGGATTTTCATTAGTTTAACGAGTCTTGAAAATAACTGAAATTGACTCGAGATAGGTTTCATTTTTACAAAAGCTTGAAACAGAGAAAAACTATGCTTCAAAGTAGTTTCATTTTTACACAAGCTTGAAATAGAGATAAAACTGTGCTTGATGCCCCCTAAGCATAACTACTAGAGCGCATGCTTGACATAGGAAAAGAACTATCCTCAAAACCCTTGTTTCATTTTTTAAACGAGCTTGACACAAGATAAGGAACTATGCTCATAACTACTCTCTACAATCTACCTAACAAGGAACTATACTCTAAAAAACCTTCATTCATTTTTTAACGAGCTTGACACAAGACAAGGAACTATGCTCTAAAATCCTTGATTCATTTTTTAACGAGCTTGACACAAGACAAGGAACTATGCTCATGACTACTCTCTACAATCTACTTATATAACCTACCCTTGTTTCATTTTTTAAAGAGCTTGATACAAGACAAAGAACTATGCTCAAGACTCCTTGTTTCATTTTTTAACGAGCTTGACACAAGACAAGGAACTATGCTCTAGAAGTTCGCATGCCCCCCCAGCATAACGATGCAAAGCGAGGTACATGCCCCCCAAGCTTCATTGCATTCAACCAGGTGGATGGAATGAAGGTTTACTTTCATTTTTTAATGAGGTTGACACAAGAAAAGAACTATCCTCATACTCACTGATTCATTCTTTTTTAACGAGGTTGACATAGGAAAAGAACTGTCCTCAAACCTGATTCATTTTTTAACGAGGTTGACTCAGTAATAGGAACTATCCTCTGACCAACTGATTCATTTTTTAACGAGGTTGACACAGGAAAAGAACTGTCCTCATGGCAGCCTGTTTCATTTTTTAACGAGGTTGATACAAGAAAAAACTATCCTCGCAACACCCTGTTTCATTTTTTAACAAGGTTGACACAGGAACAAAACTATCCTCGCAACACCCTGTTTCATTTTTTAACGAGGTTGACACAGGAACAAAACTATCCTCGCACTCACTGATCATGGATTCCAACTGGAAGAAAGACATGTCAATGGACACACCTTGATCATGGCTTCCAAGAGGTCTTCATCAGAAGGAAGAATAGTTCTCTGGAAGGAACACATGTCAAGGGACTCAAAAGGGATAAGAACATCGCGTTCAAGTAATCCCATAGAGTTTTCCATGTCAATTACCGGATCTAAATCAAAGGAAGATGAGCAAACAATGAGAGGCTCACTTACATCGGTAACTAAAAACATGGGACCACTTACCACATAATTAACCCGTGGCGGGGTAGATACCACTTGATAATCAGGAACATTTAGGGCTGTCATATTATTGGTAGTTGAAACAATACTAGGGAACGAAATCTGGTCTATAGTCACAATAGTTCCTTTGTGAGAGAAAGACATCACGCAAAAGAGTGTCGATACGATAGCTTTCATTGCATAAACATAGTCTCGCCCAAGGAGTAAATTGAAATCCAAGGGACCTCGAACTACCATAAGATCAATATAGACAGTTTTACCTTCCAAGGTAACAGAAAACTTAGGAAGGATCCCTAAAGGTTCACTAATGGTTCTGTTAAAAGCTTTCAGATTCTGCGTAATAGGCGCAAGTTGAGGGGAACCCAAAGCTTTCCAAGCAGTTGAGGATAAAATACTAACAGAAGCACCTTCATCTACCTGCGTGTGGTGCATGTCCCTACCACCAACCTTGACAATGATTTGGAAAGGGATGGAGGACGGAAGACGAGGTTCTGTCATTTTATTCTAATCAAAGGAAATGACCTCAGTACTTGGAGGGAGTTCTGTAGAAACAGGTGAAATGCCCCCCGGCATAGAAGAATCTGATGTAACAAAAAGAACCTGAGCGGTATGAAGTTCACTCTCTAAAGGGAAAGTGGGATCGATCGAATGTGAAATTGAATCGACCACTTGATCAACTAATGGATCATCAACCTGAGTGACATGAGTTTCACTCTCCAATGGGAGAGTGTGATCGACTGTACTTGAAATTAGATCAATCACTCCGTCAGTTGACGGTAGGTTGGGAGAAAGTTTACGGTAACCAGTTGGAAATTCT
Source organism: Pinus tabuliformis (assembly GCA_031772625.1). Lineage (NCBI taxonomy): Eukaryota > Viridiplantae > Streptophyta > Pinopsida > Pinales > Pinaceae > Pinus > Pinus tabuliformis. The sequence continues at coordinate 774,084,999 of CM062820.1, read as the reverse complement.
TACTGTGGAACAGTAAGGTTTTCCAACAATTTTGAGGCTTCATCCATGTGAGGGCAAATGTGAGTTTGATGACTCCCTTTGCATAACTTACAAGGAAACCTAACTTTACCCTTTTTCCAAGGAACCTGACTATCACTGGTTGATGGATCAATGGAAAGTTGATGAGATTTTTCTGACCATACTTCCAAGACCTTTGGAATACCAGGACAATTGATAAGGAAGTGGTCACCCTTACAAAGCCTGCAAGGGTATTTGGGTTTACGATGCATCTCGGAGTTTTCCTCAACACAACTAACACTTACAGCCATGGTTGGTTGGTTGACTTCTTTCTTATCTTGCTTCTTCTTCTTCTTCTTCTTATTCCCTTTCTTCTTCTTCTTAGACACCTGGTTACTAGTGTCAAGGCTTTTACCAAGCGAAGAGGAAGAAAAATTAGGTGAAGAAGGTAAAGGGTCAACAGAAGGTTGGTGATGTTGAGATGGTGAACTCTGTTGAGGTGAAGCATTTAGTTGAGGTGGAACAATTGGAGTATTTGGGGCCAACAAAGTTGAAAATAACCATATCGGTAAACCTATTGTAAATCCAGGTAATGACAAAGTAGCCATATAAGGAGGACCAACATTTCCAAAGAAAGGAAAAGTACTAGGATCCTCGTTAAGAGGGGTTCCTTGGTCGGTAAATTCCGGAACAGTTGCCATTATATTCAACTTAAGTGAATTTTATTAACAATTAACAATTCACAATTCACACCTAACAATTAAAATTCACAATTCACACCTATGGACTCTAAAACTAAAAACAAACAAATTAACACGCACTATCAAATCTAGGAGTCAAACCACACAAACAGTAACTTTCCGTACCGAAAACACTAGTTGGTGATGAAATCCAACGTCGCAGAATCCAATACAGAAATGGCGGTTGGAATAGTTACCCCGACAACCTGCTTAATGAATAGACTGGCACAAGTTTCTCCACTAAACCGTCTCGAGTGAAGAGAACCCCCCAGAAAATCCAAGTGAGTCTAGGCGACGTTTGCTCCAGGTACAGTGGGATCTTCCCTCCACCGTCACCTTAGGAAAGAATCCTATAGAATATGGTCACTAAGGTTACCAACGGAAACAAATATACCTGGGGGAACAATCTACGATCCGATATGCACGCAAGGGCAGAGTAACAAGCTCAATCCCCTTGAAGGTTCCTTGACATAATCCAAGGTTTACCAACAAGTGACCCCAGGCTCCTCGACAATGGTTAATCCGAGGTTTACCATTTTTAATATGTGAATATCTTCTATCGTTCCCAATGAGGAAGGATTGATTACCTCACTGGTGCAGATATGATCTCGTGCCTCTCCTTTAAGAGGAGCTTTCCCAAACCATAGATGTAACAATTGGAATTTCTTTCCTACCGCAAGATACAGCTACTTGTTTGTTTTACTGTCTTGGAGAGTAAAACCTAGACACTAGCCTAAGCTAGATTGGTGGAAAGAGCCCTAAAAATGTAAAAATTACTAGATGAATTTTAATTAAGCGTTGTGTTATTTAGGTTGTTATTACTCAAAGGGGTAAATGGATATGAAACCAATGGTGTTATGACCTGACTCAAAAATGAATGCAATCGAATATGATAATGTAATCCTTTCAATTTGATGAATCCTAACTAAAGTAAGGAGAGAGTTTCCATTCACTTCCAACAATGCAAAAAAGTGATCACTAAGAGAAAATATAACAAATTCTCTAATGCACTAATTTCATCAAGAAAAACTAATGCAAATCAATTCCAAAACATTTTTTTCATTTTTATTTTTGTGTGTTAAAAACAAGAATAAAAATATGTAAATTCAAATCAAAGAAATCTGATCTAAATCTACTATTGATTTTTCAGAATGTAAACTATGCAATTGTAATCTATGCACAATTCACTTGAAAAGTATGCAAATGTAATCTATGCACATTTTTCATTCATATTCTGAAAATGAGAATTCTAATTCTGCAAATGTGATCTATGCAAGAGAATTCTCAAACACAAGATGATTCTAATGTAATCTAAGAACCAATCAAATGAAAGTCAAGAAAATTGGGTGAGAGTTCCAAAGATCAAAAAATAAAAACACTCAAAGACGATTAACACTCATACACAATTTAGCCAAAAGCAAAAGAAAAAAGCTGCAAAACTGTGAAAATACTGAGACAAACCTCCAAGTAATGACCAAAGGAAATCAAATTAAGAATTTCTCAAAAAAGAGACTCAAAACACCCAATTGATAAAAGCATAAAACAGGAATGCCAGTGGAATTAACCTAAGAAAAGCCTCTGACAAGTTAAATGCAGGTTTGGGCAGGGGATAATAACATCTAAACAAAAACTAAACTGAACTAAATGAAAATATTTTAAGTTTTTCAAAAATTTGACAGGGTCCGCAGGCCCCTGGTAGAAACAGGTGCGGTACCGCACTGTGCAGAACAGAAACAGTGCGGGTATGCCCGCACTGTGCTACACACAGCAGGTGCGGTCCTCTCTCAAAAACTTGAAAAAACAAAAAACAATTCAAAAACTACTAAACCTACCCAATTCCACACACAACAAGCCAAAAACAGAAACAAAAACACAGTTTCTCAGGTCAAAGTAAAAAAAAGGAAAAAATCAAGTCCCCAGTGGAGTTGCCATTTTGTCACACGGAATAAGTCGATCTTGCGGACAAGATAGACCTTCCTAGAATCTAAAGAAGACCTAATGACAAGCAAACCAACTAGACACTATCTTTTTCTAAATATGCTTTTATAAACAATGGCAAACAAGTGTTTTTAGGGCCTACCTTAGGTCCAACGCAAGTTTGTGGATGCCCTCGCTCCTTCGATCCAAATGAGCTCCTTTGTTGCAAATATGCAAACACAAACAAGGCAAACAAATTAAATAGCACCTGAAAAGCCAATATCATAAAACATATTTAACATGAAAGTTAAGGAGTCCATGAAACAAATAACATGAGATACTTGTTGAGAAAAATGAGTTTGATTGTATTAATTCAAAAGAAGAAGAACTTTACAACCTGTGCCTTGACGTTGTACAAGCTCCTCCCAGGGTCCAGCAAGAAGTCTCCTCTACTTTGACAAGTTTCACTCACTCCCCAATGAAGCCAAAAAGGTATGTGATCTCTCCTCTTAAGCTCAACTAGGAAGTCTTGATTTCACCAGCATTTACCCTAAAAAATGTTCAGCTTCTAACCTCTTCAGCAACGAGCCCAATGCCTGAATTTATAGTGCAATGGAGGGAGGTTACTAGGTCCTCCTTCAAAGGGATAAAGCCCTCCTTCAAAGGGATAGCTCCTCTCATCAAGGGATTAGCTCCTTCTCTTTTGGGATGCATGAACCACCTCAGAGCGAACAATCCACGTCAAAAGTCCTTCTAGAATCATCTAGAATTAACCCAAAGTGAGTTTTTTAGAATAAACTTGCGCCTTTTTGACTTTCACAGGGGTCCGCACCCACACCTTTAGGGACAGAGCAAGTAGGTCCACAGTTTTTGTAAACAGAAGGTGCGAGACCGCAGGTAACAGTGAGAGAAAGTGCGGAACCATAGTTTTATTGATTTTCAATGTCTTTCCTTCAATTTCAAAGCTTGACTTGAAGAGCTGAGGCCTGAGACTTGCTTAAGAGGATAGTACAAGTGATGATAGACCCATACTGACTGCAAATAATCATGGCGACGATATTTTTGTGTAACAGTAGGGTTTGAATCAGCTAAGAATAGATCAATCCGATGGTTTCTCTTGGTTTCCTTTACTACTTCTTCTAAGGACAAGGTGTTGGGAGTTGGATTTTGGAGGATGTGTTCAATCAAATCATCTTCATCAGGCTATCCTCCTCTCATGGAAGTTTCTAACATATAGAGTTGAGCTAAGTAGACTTCATCTTCTTCCTCCTCTTATAGCCATAAATTTAAATCATGTTCTAAATATGCCTGAGCAGTAGGGTACAAGACCAACTGCTTAGATACATGCCCATTTTTGATAGTCATTTTTCCAGCCCTGTAGCTAATGTAGGCATCGGTAGTGGCTAACCAAGGCCTCCCAAGTATGAGATGATAACCATTAAGCTTGACCTTAGGCTGGAGGACTAGAAAGTCTGTAGGGTACTCCCAGGGGTCAATGGAGACCATCACATCCTCAAAAATCCCCTCAGGGGCTACTGTGGATCAGTCTGCAAGCTGCAAGACTATCGTGGTCTTTCTTAATGAACCTTGGAGATTCATCTTGAGCATGGTGTCCTTAGTCATTACATTAATGGCAGCCCCAATATCAATCAAGGTGTGTGGGACAACGGTTCCATTGATGTGCACATCTACTACAGGGCTTCCAGGGTCTAAATACTTTGGGAAAATTACCTACCCTAGCATTAAGTCAGACAGTTGTGCAATGAAATTAATGGTAGGGGTGTCTCTTTTTCGCCTCCCTAAATGGTTGAAACACTTCTCTTTAATCATTTTGCTGTAAATAGGTACATCCTTAATGGCTTGGAGAAGTGGAATTTTGACACATCGATTTTTCAACTCACCCAAAAGTTCATTCTCTTCTTGGGTAGGTTGGACTGGATGAGTTGATCTTTCACGAAAGGGTGGTGGATTCACTCTAGGCATACTTTCCTATCTTTTCTCCTCACTATCCCTCGGTGGATATGGAGGTTGGTTGTCCAGGAGTACTCTCTGAGACCTTAGGTTGATTTCCTGAATTTCCACAACATAAGTAGGGTAGGATGTCTCTCCATTGTAGACCTGATGTGTCGTTTGTTGTTTGGGTTCAGATTTGGTTGGGTAGGCATCCGAGGTTGTTTAGGTGGAGCAGGGTGTAAAAGTTGTGGTTGAGTAGGAGGTGAAGGCAATAAAGTTGGAGCATTGTTGTATGGTGGCCTCCACCCCTAGGGTGGTGCATTCCACTGAGGCTATGGAGGAGTATATGGCTAAAAGGGTTGGTTGATCGAGTGGGAATGGTACTGAGGTGCAAAAGACCAAGGAGAAGGTGTGGGCCAGGATGGATGAGCAGGGGGGGCCAAGAGGGAATGGATGTGTTTTGATTAGGGTTGTAATATGCATAGGATGACCCTTGCATGCCCTATTGGTATAGTTGAGGCCCAGGAGGCCTCCTTTGATTTATGTAGCAAAGTTGTTCAGTCACCCCTTAAGTTCCATGATACACAACTTTTAGTCTAGGTAGAGAAGGTAATTTGTCTGTGGAGTGGTTTTCTTCATAGACCGGGCAACTTTCTATAAGGTTTAATGGACATTCATTCCTAGGGTGCCTCCTTGTGCATCTAGGGTAGAAGATGGCTAATGCTCTCTCTTCTTCCTCATGCTTTCTCTTGTAGTGCATATTGGCCATCTGTAGGGCAAGGTTTTGCAACATTTCACTCTTGAAATATTCCAGCATATTTTCAATTTCACCTTTTATAGATGTGTTGGAAGAGGATGAGTTGGCCACTAGTTGACTACCTCTACCCTTTTTCCTAGTTGCCCTAGAATGGTTCTTAAATATTGTCTTGATATTTTCATACAGTATCTGGTAGTTGTCTCCTCCTGCTAGTAGGTTTAGGGTGTCTAGAAGATATTCCTTGACCCCCCTAAGTAGAACTAGCTCCAGTGACTCAGGATCAAGTGTGCACCTAACCCTTTTGTAGCTAAGCTAGAATCTTTCCTCATAATCTTCTAAGGACTCATCATGCCCCAAGGACATTCTAAAAATTTCCTCTTTAGTACCTTTGGACCTGTTGTAGTCCCAATACCTGTTGTTGAAAGCTTTCTGCATCTGAGCCCAAGTGGTGATACTATCCCCAGCTAAACCCATGAACCAGCGCAGAGCTTCATCCTTGAGAGTGGATAGGAATAATTTCAACTTCTGATCATCAATGGTGTAATCATAAGTTCTTCATATGACAACGAACTCAAGCAAGAAAGTATCTGGACCTTTTGAGGTCAGGCCATGGAAGGGAGGAAGAGCAAAGGAGCTTATGTTTTTCATATTGGTATCCCCATTATTTTCTCTGATGGGGAAATCACCCTCAATTCTTTCTCCATCTCCTCTGTCATTTCTATTTTTAGCCATTAGGTCAATTGGAATGGGTTCTCCTTCTTCTTCTCCCCCTGTGAGCTCTTTAAAAATCTCTGATTGTTTGCCTAAAGGGTCCTCCAATTCACAACCACCAAAGAAGAGGGAAGGTTGGATGTTTGAAGTGGTTGGGGTATTTGGGGTATTTGGTAGAAATTTTCCTAAGTTATCCCTATTCCTACGAGGCATGAAAGAAGTATTTTTGTTTTGCTTTTTTTTTCAAGCTTTAAGACTAATTGGAATGACAAATTGAATGGAAACTAACTACTAAATGAAATCTCTCGCTGAATGGAAAGGAAAGCAAACCAACTTACAACTATCGTGAAAAAAATGAAAATGATAGTAGAATGAAGAAGATAAGAAATGGAAGAAAGAAAGCAGAAATCACATCTACTCAGACACCTCCCTAGCAACGATGCTAAAAAGTGATGACTAGTATTGCAGCAAGAATGCTACAACTCCTGAGGCTATCAACTTTACTTTATCAACCTGGGGTTCGTAAAAACTTGGAGGTGACAATGTTGTATACACAAGTAGATGCAATGGGTCCACTCTTTGTCACTCTTGAGCTAGAGATAGACCACTAGGGTTTCTTAAACTAGACTTTTATTGATTTAGAAGAAGTTTGATTACGAATGGAGAAAGGGGAATTTTACCCTAATTGAGAGAATTGAAATATTGTCTACTACAGTAATGAAAGACTGAAATAAATTCTTTAAACATACCACTCATCTAGCTATTTGTTAAGAGATCTTGCTTCAGAAGAATTCTAAGCCAACATATGTGTAATCCTAACTATCCTAAGCATGTAATCTGAGATAATCAAACACTTTACTGTTATGTATATGAATGAACACAATAACCCTTGTTAAATAATGAATCCGTATAGGTGAGGATAGTTTTAAATAGAGGAGGAATGACCTGTTATAGAGTTTTATGAACCCAACGTTTCGGACTACCAAGTGAGTCCATCATCAGGAGATGTGACAATAGATATTGTAGAGATATTCATGATGTATCCATGAGCTATATTTTAAGTTATATATATAGGTTATGAAGGAGTTAATCTAAGAAATTAGGTCAGCCAATCTCCACTTATTTTGTTAATATTCATATTTATTTATTTATTATTATTGTTTTTTTACTTAAATTAATTAATTTGTTTAATTAATCAATTAGTTTGTTTAATTAATTAATTAATTTGTAAAATTAATTAATTAATTTGTTTTAATCAATTCCCTAATTAATTAATTAATTTGTTTGAGTAATTAATTAATTAAACAAAATAACCAATTAATTTGTTTAACTAATTAATTAATTTGTTTAATTAATTAACTAACTTGTTTAATTAATAAATTATGATTTTAATTAATTTTAATATTATCAAATGGCTGGTTATGAAATAATTGATTATTGTTTAATAACTAACCATTAAACAAATTAATTGATTATTGTTTAATTGATTATAGTTTGATTATAGCTTAATGGTTAGTTATGAAATAATCAATTATTTCATAAATAACCATTTGATAATATTAAAATTAATTAAAATCATAACTTATTAATTAAACAAGTTAGTTAATTAATTAAACAAATTAATTAATTAGTTAAACAAATTAATTGGTTATTTTGTTTAATTAATTAATTACTCAAACAAATTAATTAATTAATTAGGGAATTGATTAAAACAAATTAATTAATTAATTTTACCATTAATTAATTAATTAAGCAAACTAATTGATTAATTAAGAAAATTAATTAATTTAAGTAAAAAATAAAAATAAATAAATAAATTTGAATATTAACAAACTAAGTGGAGATTGGCCGACCTAATTTCTTAGATTAACTCCTTCATAACCTATATATATAACTTAAAATATATCTCATGGATACATCATGAATATCTCTAGAATACCTATTGTCGCATCCCTTGATGATGGACTCACTTGGTAGTCCGAAACATTGGGTTCATAAAACTCTATAACAAGTCATTCCTCCCCTATTTAAAACAATAACCCTTTTTTTTTTTTGTCCTTTTTGTGGAAACATGAATGCTAATTCTTCTTGGTTGTATGGCAGGTGGGTTAGGTGTGGAGAGAGATGGTTGTGAAGGGTCAGATGGCTTGGGATGCAAGAAGGGGTCTTCTCCTATATTTTTGGATGCATTTTTCACAAATAGGCCTCAAAACAGGCCACTATAGGTCATCCTACAGGATGTCCTAATGCACCTATAGGATGTCCTAATGCTCCTACAGGATCCCCTGTATTCTTACAAGATCCAACCGAAAGCATAAGGAGTGATTTAGAGGTGGTATAGGGCTTAGGGAAGGTGAACAACAGAAGAAATAAGGCAAGAGAGTGGCTAGGACTTCCTCAGAACTCAAACCAAAGTTTGTAAGATGGTTGGATTTTCTCAACAAATATGGAAAGTTGTTCTTATGGAATGATAAATCGGTTTATGGACTTGGTGTATTTTGGTGATCATGGATGGATGAGGTTAAGCTGGGGCTACTGACATGAGATCTTCTTGCACTATTGAAACTCATGCAATATGCACATCACTGGCATTTACCCATGAATCATGTCAAAACAAGAAAGATTTCCAATCAACATAAGAAAACAAAATTCCATCATTAAGTTGCCTAGTTCATGCATGGAAATACTTGCATCATATTGTGAAACACCATGAGATCTAATAAAAAGGGGTAGATATCAGAAATAAAAACTGAAACCTATCCTTGAAAACTGAAAATATGATGGCCTAATTAACAGAAAACCTTAAATTCCATAAGATATCAGAATTCTATCTTTTTGGGGTTGAATAGGAGTTTTTCCTCAAACCATGGTCCCTAAAGGGAGGAGTGAGGAAAGATCCTCCTGCTATTAGCCTTTTTGGTATTCCTTTATCTCTCTAAAGCTACTGCTAAATCTATGCACAAATGGAAGCAAACTAATCAAATTCACCAATATTTGCAATGAAACAATGCCAAAATCAATTCAACAAGTAATCTATGAAATAACCTAAGAATACAAGTACAATAAGAGGAACCTATGCTACTAGGTTTGGGCCCTAACCCAAGAGCTTCATCCCTCTGAGTAAACTCAGTGCTGGATCAAGGAAATGCCCATTCTCATTATCATATCAAAAAATTACATAACAATGTTTTGCCACAATCCTTCAACTCGAAAATACTCAATTCTCTCTTACATAAAAAAGTCTAAAACCTAGGCCTCCTTATTTATACAACTGAATTCTCCAACGAATTCCTTAAATATAGGGAGTCTTGGCTCCCAAACTCAAGATGAACTGCTTCTTAACTATCACTAGCTCGGTTGCCAATGATCTCCATGACTTAGTTGCTTGCAACTCTGAGCTAGTGTGATTTGATTTAGGGATATTCGAATGAGTGAGGATTTAATGAGGAAGATCCATCTCCTATAATCTATCCTTCTTGTCTCATTCAAGTTCCTGCACCTTAATTAGCCAAAATTTCCATGATTTTCTCCCAAAAACCTACAATCAATGTACATTAGACCACTAGACATAACATATTACTTTTACTCATCTCATTAAGAAAAATATAATTAAAACATGTAAGGAATTATGAGAAGAGTTGATTTTAGTAAGCTTGGAGGTGTATTAAAGCCCATATAGTTACCCAATGATGAGCCTCATCACATTCCTGAATACGTTCTTCTACACCTGTTAGCAGAACATCATCTACATAAAGTAGGATGATGGCAAGTTCATCCCCTACCACTTTGATGTAGAGGTTGGGATCAACAGAAATTTTGATAAAGCCTAGTCTTTGCAGATAAGTATCCATCCTATCATACCACACCCTAGGTGATTGCTTGAGGCCATACAAAGCCTTTTTCAACCTACAAACATAGCCTTCTTTATCCTTGACTTTGAATCCCAAAGGTTTCTCAATGTAGACTTCTTCATCTATGGTGCCATGCATAAATGTTGTTTTTATGTCCATTGATGAACCTTCCATTTCATGGATGCTACCAGAGAAATCAGTGAATGAATGGTTGTATATCTTACTGTCGAAGAAAAGGTTTCTTCATGGCCAATTCCTTCTTCTTGAGAGAAACCTCTAGCCACAAACCTGGCTTTCTATTTGTCTATGCTTCCATCTGCAGCATGCTTGATCTTATAATCCACTTCAAGGTTACCACAGATTTGTTTTTCTGTCTAGGAACAATTTCTCAAACACCATTCTTCATTATATATTAGTATTCCTCATTCATGGAAGATTTCCATTCAGAGTGTTTGGAAGCTTCTTCAAATGTGGATGGCTCATCTTCTATCAATTTTGACATGTAGGCTACTGTTACACAGTAATTTGTCACTGTCCCTGTTACCCCTTTTCCTGCACATTGGAGGACTTATTCCGAGACCTATGAGAAGTGACATTACCTGAAAACAATTGCATTGTATCCCCTTGAGTATGTACTTCATATGCCCTGAAGACACCTTCTACAAAATACCCATAAAAATAGCCCTTTTTCCATTGGCGCGGTTCCACTGTGTATCACTCGCGCCAATGGGGGAAATCCTCCAAAGAGGACGCACCAGTTGGCGCTCTGTCTCAGAGTCACACTCGCGCCAGCCCAGTTGGGTAAAGTTTTTAACAAACAAACTTATGAAGGTTCTTCCTAACCTATTCATGAACCAATTCCATCTTGAGTTAGTTCAGTTGGGATTCGAATATCCATAGAAGGGAAGTAGTTCTCCACCTCTCATTGAAGCTTCTTAGTGATAAAGCCAATCCCATGAATCTTGTGGATGACCCTAACTCCTTCTCCTCTATCTATAAAAGCTTGTCCTTTTTCCTTTAATAAGTTAGTCTCCAAGTTCCAAATTCTAAGTCCCAAAGTCTAAGAATTGCTAAGCTCATGCTACAAGAAGCCTTCTTCATTCCCATGAAGCTAAATCTAAAGTGAGGAGATTCTTGTCCAAGTAACCAAGGAGAGAGAGGCTTGTTCCCCATTCCTAACAAGCTTTTCAAGGCGTGTGCTGCTGATCACCCAGCCAAAGGAAGATTTGACGTCAAAACTATGGTTGTATTCTTCTTTGTTGTTTATCAATAATAGACGACTATCATTATGGTTCCACTCTTGTTATTATTTGTGATGATGATGAGTTATATCCTTTCTGACTGATATATAGTTGCATCTATTGGATTTTATGCTTGTGTTTGTGTCGTTCTTTTCATGTGCAGGTGTTCGTTCACGAGGATCGTGGGGATTGTGACCGGCCGGAGCAAAGGAACGGGAGCGACGACTCTTCTACAAATATTAGCGTTGGAATCCAGGTAGGCCCTCATCATCGATCTTTGATTTGCAATTAGGAACCTACGTGTTAGCATTGTTTGATTATTGCTAGACCCCATTTGGGCTAGTAGGGATCGCCTCTATCCGTAGAAGGGATTTACCTTCACAACAATTTGGCGACTCCGCTGGGGAGTTGGCTTTTTGCCTTGTTGTTTGTTTTGTCTTGTTGTTTTATTTGTAAACTTTAGACGGAGCCTGAAGTACAGCCAAATAACCTTCGAAACGCTATCACTCTGCATTAGAAAAGTAGATCAATGTCACTTCAGTCCATCTCCAATTTGGCTTACGAACTGAACGACTTGGAACTTGCCTTGTTTCTTGGTTTCTCCTACTTGGTTAGCCTTCTGGGTTGAATCCTTGTGTTGCTTCTTGCTCTTTGGTGTACCTAGGTACTGTTAACTTAGCTTTGGCTTGTTTATTTTTATTTTTCCATAGAAAACTCGGCTGGTGCTGTTTTATAGCGTTATAGTCGCACCAATTGGCGCTCGTTGCACATTGAAAACCCGTGCCAATCCTTGAAAGGCGGTAGTTTCAGCCTGACAGTCGCGCCAGGCCTGGGAACTTTTGAAGTTTGCTTGGCTGTGAGCCCTCTGAGCTTGGTTTTTGTTCTAGGTACCTTTTTTCGACCACTTGAGTGTGTTGGAGTGTGGTTTGACTGGCTTTTATCGTTACCCTTTGGGTGTTTTCTTTTTTCTATCGATTTCACATTTCTAGCCCTAGGGAATCTAGTGGCTTTGTGTGTCGAGCCTTCCTCAGGTGTTTTGATCTTCTAGTGGTCTAGTCGACTCTTTGATTACTCCCTTGCACTTGTTTGGTGGTTGTAAATCGTTTTGTTGCATTATTTGGGTGACTTGCTTTGTCTTCACTTGAATTACGCTTCGTCTCACTTTGAGCCTAGATTACACGGCTCATTGGTGTCTTTGGGATCTTTCTTGTTCTTTGGAGTTTTGATTTGTGATTTAGGGAACTGAATGTGTTTGCATTGAGTGAAATTTGTGTTTTTACTCTTTTGTTATCATTTCTCAAAGTTGTTTAGTGCGTTTTGCCATCAACAAAAGAAAAAATCTCTTTTTCTTTGTATTAGTTAATGAGAATTAGAACTTTTCATTTCGATTAGTGATTAGTGATCTTAAAGAAAACTTTGTTAATTTCCATTAGCTGAATTAGGGAAGTTCTTTGTTGTTTTGTGATCATTTTGTTTGCGTGAAAGCTCTCAAACCCTCTCGTAACTAGCATTCATCGAATGAAATGACATATTTTGGCATATAGTTTGCATTTAGGGAATTTTGAGAGATTACATATGGTAAGGCCTGAAAACTGAAACCTAATACAAGATCAACTTTAAAATGAACTAAATAAATCTAACAACACATTGCAACATAACGCACACATTTAGAGGTCTAGGCTAGAGACGTGCTCCGGCATCATTAAACCTAGTCACTTTTGTTTCACTCAAGGTTGGGTGATTCCTCCTTCCGTGACTCAATAGTGGTCTAGCACGGATTTGAGCTCCCACGTACCATCGATTATATGGGGAGACCCCACTAGGTTATCATCCTTTATCCATAAGAATCTGTGTCTGCCACCTTACAAGCCGTAATGCACCGAACACAACATTTAGGAAGATTGACTGTCGTATGGAAAGTCCTTGGTTTTCATATGATTTCCAAGGTGTATATGCAATTTTACGGGTTTTCTGGTAAACCTTTTCCCTAGTTTCTCCAGAGTAGTCACTTTCATTCCTTTTCGGACTCCCTAAAAGAAAAGGTCCATCTGAGCACTTGTCACTTCAGGCTCATTAAACATTCGAAGGCGACAAGAGTCATCTTTTGTCATTTTCTCGACTCTTTAAAAATGAAAAGGTCAAGTTTTGTTCCTGTGTCTTAAAATTTATTCGGCCACGATTCACATTTACCTGGTTAGATCTTGTTTGTGTTAGCTTGAGTAGGGTTCTTTCTCATTTTCGATGGCAACCTTCCCCGAGTCTACCGGCCAAGGTGTTCCCCCAGATGGAAACCCTAGTCCATTTCCTTCTTTTGGAAATGTCGGTGCTCCGTATATGGAAACTTTGTCTTTGCCTGGGTTAACCATCGATTTGCCCATATGGTTGTTTTCAACCTCGGTGGTCCCGAGTGTTATGACTCCTGTTCCACCGTCTCCTCCACCCGAACAACATCATGTTGATTCCAAGGTGGACCTCTCCCCTTCTTCGCCTGTTTCTACGTCCTCATCTTTTACTTCACCTGGTGAAAGTCTGGATTCAAGTAACCAGGTGGCTAAGAAGAAGAAGAAGAAGACGAAGAAGAAGAAGTCTCATAAGTGAGAGGCTAAAAGTGCAGCTACTGCTCCAAATCCATCCCAGGTTCAAACACCTCCCGCCCCCCCCCCCCCCCCTACGGAAGGTTAAGTTTCCTTGTAAATTGTGCAAGGGTGACCATCTTCTTCGTGATTGTCTTGGTATTCCCAGGATCCTTGAAGTATGGTCTCATGATCTGGCTCGTCCCTCATCGTCCTCTAAATCTCATGGTGACGCCACCCTATCAACTGACAACATTCATAAGAAAGGGAAGATTCGAATCCCCTGTAGACTATGTGAGGGTAATCATCCCCTTCACCTTTGTCCGCTCATGGATACAGCTTCCGTTATTTTGGAAAGTCTTACATCTTCTTCACCCCAACTTCCTGTTGGTTATCAGAGGCTCTCTTCTGAACCCCTCCTTGTAGACAAAGAGATCGACTTAGATTCTTCTCTTGTCTGTCCTCCTCCTTCAGAACCTGGCTGTGCCAAGCCTGCTCCAGACCAACCGTTGGTTAGAGAGAGTTTCGACTTGGGTTCACCACCTGTTGATTACTCTATTCCGGAGGAGCATCATGATTCTACTGCTCATGTTCTTCTCGTCTCGTCAGATTCTCCTGAGTCTCAGAACGACCCTCCTATCCTCACTGATCAAGAGGGTCCTTCTTCGTCTCCTGTAGCGCAGGGGGCAATCATATGACTCCCCCACCAAGTAGTTCAGTCGTTTCCTTCGACTGGAGTCATTTGACTACATTCCGCCTTCCACCCCATGTGCCTTTCTAGATTACAGTACATGCCTATGATAAGGCAATACCTGGCACTATCTTGGATGAGGGTGCATTTGTCAGTCTCATGCCTTTCACTACTTGGCAAGCTTTGGGCTCCCGACAGCTTGTGCCAGTCGCACAGAATCTGTTGGCATTTTACGGAGGAACCAGTCAACCGTTAGGGATCCTCCCACAGTTTCCTATTACTTTGGGAGGCAAAACCATCTATATAGACGTATTTGTTACCCAAGGTGCTCCAGATTTCAGTCTTCTCCTTGGTCGTGACTATGTTTATGCCATGGGGGCCCTTGTCTCTTCACTTTTCCGTGTGGTTTGTTTTCCACACAATGGAAGAATTGTCATTATAGATCAATTATCGTTCCTTAGTCCCCCGGTGCCTCCTACGCAGATGTCGTCCCCTCCCGGTTTTTATCCACCAGTTGTATCTGCCCCACCACAAATCAACTACGTGGCCACTTATCCCATGCCTGTATCCAGTGATGCCGCCGTCGTCCGTAGTGTCCTGGGGGCATTGGGTTTTGACTTCCGAGATGTTGTCCTTCCACCAGGAGTGGCACTCTTGGAAGCCCCGACTTCCTGTTCATTATGATGAAGTTCGGGCGGAGCATAGTTCATTCTCTGTGTCAAGCTCCTTAACAAATGAAACTAGGTGTCCCGAGGATAGTTTTTGATCTTGTGACAACCTCGTTAAAAAACAAAACTAGGTGTCACGAGGATAGTTCTTTTAAGTGTGTCAACCTCGTTAAAATAATGAAACATGAGCTCGTGCAATTCGAGTGCGATCACAATATTGTCAACCTTCACTCCATTCTCAATGGACTAAAGCTTGGGGGGCATATACCTCGAATTGAGACATCATGTTGGGGGGCATGCCCGTTTTCCCTTGTTTTCAAGCATAGTTTGCATGTGTGTGCTTTTAAGCTTGCATAAAAATAAAACCCATTTCCAAGCATAGTTTGCATATGTGTGGTCTTGTGTGCTTTTAAGCTTGCATAAAAATAAAATATGTGATTAAATACATTTCGCATTGGGTCATTTGTTATGCAACTGATACATTAGATTAAATTTGTGTTAGACATCTGCATAGCATATAAAAACATCATCACATGTAAAAGATCCATCCAAAATAGGCATATATATATATATATATATATATATATATATATATATATATATATATATATATATATATATATATATATGTGTGTGTGTGTGTGTGTGTCGAAATGTTTGCATAGCGTGCATCACATAGATAAAAAAATAATACATGTTTGTCTTAATACATCTGGAGACGACATGTCTCTCAAAAAATATGCATGGAAATAAAGCCTAGATATCTAATCCATATGGTGTTCATGGTAACACGTCACTACTCGCACTAAACATCTCAGGAGTCGATGGATGCGATTGGGCACCCCCACCATGTACCTCTGATATGCTAATGGGACATCCACTAGCCGAGCATAATCCGAGATCCCTCGAGTGATACCCTCAAGGTTCTGGATGAGTTCCCCTCTATCACCACCCTCCTCCTGAGGATCCACTGCAGCCTGGTGTCTCCTTGCAATAGGAGACATGCCAGCTGGGCGTTCTGGGCCAACATCTGCATATAACTGTTGTTAGAACAAACATGTATTAACAAAAAAAATCATAAAACACAAAATCAAAATGAGGTCATACCTATCTCCTCATCCCAATCCTCTCCCTCTGGCAATGGGAGATCAAGGTCGCCGGTGAAGTCTGTCCCCACATACGGCTAGTCCTCCACCACGATCAATTGGTGGCGAAGCCACCCAAAAAACTCAGGTCTGAATGACATCTGCTAACCGCCCCCCCTCTCGGCATCAGTGCCGCCCAACGAGCCATCCTTGGCTCTCGAGGTGCCGGGTCAGGAACAAGGGCCCCTTGGCCCTAGAAGAGTGGCACACGTTCCAAGAAGAACATCACCAAGATGGAGCCATACCCGAACTGTTGCATCTTGCCGCGCTTGGCCTCTGTTAGCTGCCTCTTCATATTGGTCATCACTGCTGATGCCCAATTGAAGACCATCGGGTTATGACACTTTGTCGCCAGTATCAAGTGATTCTTCGTAGCCTCATGGGGCACCTGTGCCCCCGCAGCTCATGTGATGGTGAATAACAGAGCTCTGAGTGTTAAGTCCTGAACAGTGGGGATATCCACTTTCGAGCTGCCCGACCCATATCTTGCCCCTGGGAAAACTCAAGCCTTCACCTCTTCCATCTTCTCCCCGGATGGCCTACTACCAGTCAATCGGGGCACCGACCCTCTACGCGACAATCCAGTGATGAAATAGACGTCAGACACGTCTAATTCTAGTACTTGGTCCCATATGCGGAACACTTGATCCTGTTCATCCCATAAGTTGATCAAATATTGCAAGAGCTCTGGCTGAGCTCGTAGATAAGATAGGAGGAAGTATTTCTTGAGCCCGCAAGCTCTAAGCACTTCCATGCAGTTTTCATTTGCTAGGGCCAATGTGTCTACTTGGTCATGTTCTCTTTCTTTCCATACGACTACCATTTTTGCGTGTTTTCCTGCAATCACAAGGTCAAAGCATTGAATTAGACCCTTGGGAAATTTAAAAATGCAGTAAAATGCCTTTAGAATTGTTAAATTTTAAAGGAAAAGTCCGTGTGGCCATTGGCACAACTGTTTCTAAAATAGTCGCGCCCATGGGCGCGAGCCTTTATGGAAAATTGCCCCATTGGCGCGGGTCCGTGCCCGAAACCCGCACCAATGGGCGCAACCCTCATTTTTTAATTCCCCTCCACAAAGGATGAAAAAAAACCTATAACAAATTCAAAACGGACAAAAATGGAGTAGGGGAAGAGGCCTCTTACCTGTCACTGACAGCACTCTGAATGGTCACCTAGATTTGTCACAATTGCTACCTGAAGGTCGCACACCAAAAGCCCTAATGTCACTCTCAGGAGGTAAAAGTGAAAAGTAATTTCTTGTTTTTACTATTTTCACCTATTTTATATCTTTTTTGACCCTCAATAGGTTTTAAAAGTCATTTTATGAATATTTTAATGTATATTTGTGTCGAAAATGGATTTTACACTGGTTTTTGTGCAGCGACAGGTGTTTGTGCGGCTTAGGCGATGAAACGAGTTGTATTTTATACTTTTTCGGACTCGGTAAATACACAAAAAAGTCACTCTGGAGTCATCTTTCTGCTCTTTTCTGACTCTCTAAACGTGAAAAGAACGCCGAGTTATTCCTCTTGACTCATTAAATGTAAATGAGAGGCGGTCGTCTTTAAACCCTTTTCCGACCGTGTAAAAACGAAAAGATCGTTGGACCCTTGTCGTTTCAGGTTCGTTAACGGTTACGAAGTGACATGGTTTCGATCGCTTTTTTACTTTTTCAGGTCGAAATCACTACTCGTGAAAAGTACTCCTCGATCGTAATGGTCGGGCGGTTCTTTCGAGCATTGTTTTATACTTTTCGGGCTCGAGAGACACAACTTTATGAAAAAGGACACCCCTGGAGTTTCCTTTTCTGCTGTCTTTTCAAACTCTCTAAACATGAAAAGATGTCGAGTTCTTCCTTTGTCAGACTCATTAAAACTTAATGACATCAGATTCCGTTGAAATGACGCCTTTCAAGCATATGCTATCCCCGTTAAGCTTGTCATCAAAAAATAATCGGGGTACTCGCCAGCAATGGTGGGGAAAATGGGACCACCATTATTGTCGTGTCGGCAGTATGTCGCTCTTGAACATGGCACTTTTCTGCATTCGTGTCTGGGTGGGGACATCTCATCTCGTTTTTACACTTGCCTCCATGGGTTTAGGTTATCCTGTTTGACCTCTCATCTGCTCATTGCTCTGTCACCATGACCCCTGATCATTTGATGTCAAATACTGCCAAGTCCACTGTCATGCCGCCAATATGTTCAAGAGAAGTTGACCTCTGCAGAATACTCAACCTCCCTCTGATACCTCACACAAAACATCTTATCCTTCCCTATCTCGTGTCAATGATGTGGGAAACATTATTGCCCACCTTCGATCAAGGTCACTTCCTGTCGACTTCAGCTCATTATCCAAGAAATTGACCTAGAGACTCCCTTCAGGTGCCTTGGGGCTTGCATGCCTCAATGGCAGGTTCTTCATGTTCGACGCAAGGTTTTCATCATTGGCCTCCGATCGAATGATTCTACGTGTGTTCGACGCCGGCTCACTAATTCGCATGCCATAGATTGTACCTATAGTACCTTGAGGACCATTGTCATTATTGGTGGTACCTCTTGCGTCTGTTAATAGTTTTCATCATTGACTGGTAATCAGACGATGTTCTTGCATGTTTGACTTCGACTCCCATATTTGCATGCTTGAACTTGTACTTTGTTTGGGTCGAGATGGAGTGCAAGACCCTGGATTTTGTCTGTTGAGATCTAGGTTGTGGTTTTTTGGATTATTATGATCATTACATGACTCATTCACTGGATGGCTGCGACCATGCCTGAGTCTACTTATCGATCCTTACTGGATGGCTGTGCCCATACCTTGGATCTGGATTTTTATGTACTCTTCTATGGATGGCTGCGCCCATACCACATACGTCATGTACTTGAGATATCAATTGTACTTCTTCATGTAGGTTCTCTGGCGGCAGTGTTTTCAGTTGGCCATGTTCTTGTAAAGCATTTCACCCCTCTCTCTCTCAGGCTTCATGCTTTAGGGGGCATATGTTACACAGTAATTTGTCACCATCCCTGTTACCCCTTTTCCCGCACATTGGATGACTTATTTCGGGACCTGTGAGAAGTGACATAACCTGAAAACACTTGCATTGTATCCCCTTGAGTATGTGCTTCATATGCCCTGAAGACACCTTCTACAAAATACCCATAAAAATAGCCCTTTTTCCATTGGCGCAGTTCCACTGTGTATCACTCGTGCCAATGGGGGAAATCCTCCAAAGAGGACGTGCCATCTGGCACTCTGTCTCAGAGTCACACTCGTGCCAGCCCAGTTGGGTAAAGTTTTTAACAAACAAACTTACGAAGGTTCTTCCTAACCTATTCATGAACCAATTCCATCTTGAGTTAGTTCAGTTGGGCTTCGAATCTCCATAGAAGGGAAGTAGTTCTCCACCTCTCATGGAAGCGTCTTAGTGATAAATCCAATCTCATGAATCTTGTGGATGACTCTAACTCCTTCTCCTCTATCTATAAAAGCTTGTCCTTTTGCCTTTGACAAGTTAGTCTCCAAGTTCCAAATTCTAAGTCCCAAAGTCTAAGAATTACTAAGCTCATGCTACAAGAAGCCTTCTTCATTCCCATGAAGCTAAATCTAAAGTGAGGAGATTCTTGCCCAAGTAACCAACGAGAGAGAGGCTTGTTCCCCATTCCCAACAAGCTTTGCAAGGCGTGTGCTGCTGATCACCCAACCAAAGGAGGATTTGACGTCAGAACTATGGTTGTATTCTTCTTTGTTGTTTATCAATAATAGACGACTATCATTATGGTTCCACTCTTGTTATTATTTGTGATGATGATGAGTTATATCCTTTCTGATTGATATATAGTTGCACCTATTGGATTTTATGCTTGTGTTTGTGTCGTTCTTTGCATGTGCAGGTGTCCGTTCACGAGGATCGTGGGGATTGTGACCAGCCGGAGCAAAGGAATGGGAGCGACGACTCTTCTACAAATATTAGCTTTGGAATACAGGTAGGCCCTCATCATCGGTCTTTGATTTTCAATTAGGAACCTACGTGTTTGCGTTGTTTGATTGTTGCTAGACCCCATTTGGGCTAGTAGGGGTTGCCTCTGTCCGCAGAGGGGATTTACCTTCACAACAGCTACATACCTAGAATACCTTTTAGGTTTCTTGCTTTCTCTAAATTTTCCACTAGCCTGGTGACTTTCAGCATCTTGAAGTGTAGAGGTCAACCAATTAGGTCTCTTCCTCTTTTCAGGGATAGTTCTAGGTTCGCTTGGACCTCCATCTTCTTGATGAGAATATTCTTCTTATTTATTGACTTCTTCCTCAAATATAGGAAGATCCTCTTCATCAGAATCAGATGAAATATATTTTGACTTCTTGAATGAAATATTTTCATCAAATATTACATCTTGGATTACCTCTATTTGATGTCCTTCCTTGATGTATATTTTGTAAGCCTTGGATGAATTACTATATCCCACAAATATTCCCTTCTTTCTTGTTGGATCTAGCTTCTTTCTTTTGTCCTTGGGAATGTGGATATATACTGGACATCAAAATATTCGGAGATGGTCTACATTAGTTTTGTTTCTAGTGAAAGCTTCTTCGAGAGTTTAATTATTCAAAGACCTATGGGAACTTCTATTTTGAATATAGACAACAATCTTTGTTGCTTCTCCCTATAGGAACTTTGGTAGATCTTGGTCATGAAGCATTTCTTTGACACTTTCTTCTATGGCCCTGTTCTTTCGTTCAGTTACACCATTTTTCTCGAGATTATATGGAACTATGAGCTCCATCTTAATCCCAGCCTCCTTGCAGAAGGCTATAAGTTCTTTAGAGGTGTATTCTCCACCATTGTCAGATCTTAAAGTCTTGATCTTTCTTTCTGTGAGATTTTCCACTTCAGCTTTGAATTCTTGAAATTTTGAAAAGACTTCATCTTTGGATTTAAGAAGGTAAACCCAATTTTTCCTAGAGTGATCATCTATGAAGGTGACATAGTATAGATTTCCTCCAAGAGATTTGGTTATGGGACCACAAACATCAAAGTGCATGAGATCAAGTATCTCTTGAGCACGAGATGTGCTATTTACAAAAGGTTTCTTTGCAATATTGCCCAAGGCACAACCCTTGCATACACCTTCATGTTCTTCTTTGAGATTCAGAATTCCATTTACTATGGAACTTAGGGTTGGAATAATTTTATAGTGGAGGTGGCCCAATCTTCTATGCCATAGTTCACATGGACTAATTTCAGTGTGAACAAGTGCTTGATTGATAGGAGAAGCCAACCTATATAATCTACCTTCTCGGACACCAATGGTATTGGTTGTAGAGTTTTCAATGCTTGAATATTTATCCCAAACAACTACCCTTCCATCTATAAAAGAAACTCTATCACCCTTTTCTTCTAGAGATGAAATAGAAATAAGATTTTTGCACAGACCTAGAACATATAGGATGTTGTTGAGATGAATGTTACTTCTGTCTTCAAGCTTGGTGGAAGTAGATCAAATGCCTTTTACCAGATAATTTTTGTTGTCACCAAGTTCCACAGAATAGGAAGACTTTCCTTTCCTAAAAGATCCATTGCTCGCCAATTTCTTCACGAGGGAGGTGTTCTTCTTCATGCCCTTTGTATAACTTCCCTATGATAACATGTTGAGAAATCTAGGGCAATTTAAGAATTCTATTTCTTAACTATGATAATTGCTTGTGATATTCTTATCTTATATTCTACTTCTTATTATTAACATATGTTATTATCATCAACCAACTATCAAAACAAGAAGATAAATAATGCATGAGTACACAAGATATTGGCACCAAGCCAGGTCAAAAAACTCTCCAAATCATGAGAGGAATAACCCTTTGAACTCTTTCTTATAGAATCTTTATTGATGAATTCCAAGACCCAAACTTTGAATCAATAACACCTTCAGAGATCAAATGACAATAACTCCAAAATGTAGCCAAACAAGTCTTTCTTTATGCAACTTCGGATAGCATAATGGGTCTGCAACAACTCTATGAAAGTCTACAAATGTGATCAAGGCCCTAGGCTCACCTAGCCTTCCTATATCTTCACTTTCCTTGGAGATTGATATCACATATCATGACCCTTTTCCTTGAGCTTGGAAAGATCTTTCTTGACGTCGAGAGAGTGACTATCCTAGAACAACGAGGATAGATCTATCAACTATAGTATACAATCCACACGTTCAAGGAGGGTTAGGGCTATTCTAGCCCTTCAATGACCTAGTTCTCCTTGAAAAATTCTTTCTCCTTCTAGTGGCTGTAAGATCGAGCCTTTAACCCAACAATATGCCCATACAAGATGATGCCCTAGCTAGGATCTGATTGTTGCATGAGGAACATACTTCTTAGGTGATTTCGGATGAGGGAACAAACTTCCTTTTAGAGTGTAGCTTCTTCTCTTCGACCCTTTCTCTTTGTCTATCCTTCCCTGAGATAATGATGTAGATGTGTGTTGGAGGAGTTATCAACTTTTTCTTTGTTGGGTGTGGGATCCCCCAAGGAAATTTTTGGGGCTTAAAGCCCAGTTTTTGGTTAAAAGTTGTAAATATGATGTAAAGACTCCACATTTTGTGGGTGCGGAGCGCGAAGTTGTAAATGAGTCATAGGGTTGTCCACCCTCAATTTTGTAATGTAATGTCGGCTTTAGAGATCTACCCATGGTCCGCGAACCATGGGATTGTATAAATAGAGCGAGGCTCTAAGTAGTTGAGACAAAATAATAATAGAATTAGAAGGAATGATGATGGAATAGAAGGATAGTATAAGATCTAAGCATAGAGTCGAATCTTTGGGTCGTAGAGTAGAAGAAGGCTCTACAGCTGAGTGTGCAGACCCCTGCAACTGAGTGTGCAGGGCAATTCAAGTCTGTAACTATTGAATCATTAATAAAGAGAAGTTTTACATCAATTCTGTGTATTTATTTCTTGGTTTCCTGTATTGAATATATTGGGTATAAATTGCATTTATGTTGTCTATATGGTGCACGAACATATATGATTGTGTTGATTAAGTAAATGTGAGATAAGTGTTACAGGGAAAAGTGTCTACTCAGAACTGCTTATCCCACTAAGGTGTGATAGCTGCCTTAGAAACAAACAAAGTAAAGCTACTTTCGTTTTTCCTTTATGAAGTATAGATAGAGAAGAACAAAGAAGACCAACCTCTGTCTTGCACTAATCTCTTGGTTCGATTTCTCTCTTTCTTGATAGTCTTTCGCTACTTGTTCCCTTGCACGCCCAGCTTCACAAAGTACATGTAAGATCACAGTAGCATAGCACTATACAAGAACATGGATCTATAATCATAAAAAATCTAGGATCGGATGTAAATTGACCATACAAATGCAGAAAACATAAATTACACAAGAGTATGGAGGAAAACTTGAATAGATTTTATTGATAAACAAGAAAGAGCCAAGGGGAGTTACAACCAGTTGTTCTGTCCCAGCATCATCCTCTCAGCTAGGAAACCCCTCTTCACCTCATACAAATCTTAGATCACCCAACAATCTGATGTTTTGTCTCAAGAAACCAACAACAATTCCTTACAATATGCAAAATTCCAGCCTCCGGATCTCTGGGATGAGGGATCCATATATAGATATCTGTAAGGGAGATGAGTCAGCTTGTGATTTGATTAGTGTCTTCCCTCTGATAGTTCTTGCTCCCACTTGGAGATTGATGATCTCTTACTCATCCTTGGTCGAATTCAGAGAGGCAAGTGTCACAGGAGAAGTTTCTGGAAACTTCCATTGTCTCTCCACCTCGCGGAATGACACTTCCATTTGTCACTTCTCGCCCATCGCACCCCATAGAAGGGATTTTTGAAATGAAACGCACCCACACAGTGTGTTTATGTGAGATGCAACGCCCTTTGCCTATGGAGCAGCTGAAATGATCCTGTTTTGACCAATTCTGAGCAGTTTTTCATGGAGAACTTCTGGGAGAAGTTGTAATCAGCTAACCTTGTTCCTTTAGGGGTTAGAACAACACTTTTAGGGAATTAGGAGCCCTTGGTTTATGGACATTTCATGCTTGGGGTTGCAGTGCCCAAAAATGTCTATAACAGTTGCCCCCTAAAGCATGAGGTCGTTAATCTTTTGATGTCGGGTGAAATGCTTTATTATGAGGATCCGAAGTTCTTTCAAGCTGGGAGGAGACCTGTAATAAGATACAATACAATACGTTATCTTCATAATATTTTCATGATCTAGCTGAGGCGGGCATTCCCATGCTCAGATTTATAAATTCATTTTCATGTACATAGGACAGACAATCATCTGAGTGTAGACTGATGATTCTGGTAGAGCCATCATCCCTTTGATTGGATGATTATCTATGTAGCAATGATGTAAATTTGATGTATTTATTCCCCTGAATATATATCGCAGCCCGGATGGATGAAACTAGATCCGGGGTCTTCAATCTCATTCGATCTTCACTCGAAGTACAGGTCGATCCATGTGAGAGATGTTCTGGAGTCGAACATGGAAAGACATCGCCTGATTACCAGCCAATGATGTAAGCTGTTAACAGGCGCGAGAGGAATCACCGATAATGATAATGACCCTCAAGGTACTGCAGTACAATTCACGTGGTGTGAATAAAGGACTTGGCGTCGAAAACCACGCAAAATCTTTCGGTTGAAGGTCATTGATGTAAACCTGTCGCCGGAAGTGAGAAACTTGCCATTGAGGCATGCAAGCTTCAAAGTACTGAATGGGGTGTTCCTAGATCAACTTCTTGGATAATGAGCTGATGTCGACAAGAAGCAATCCGTCATAGGAGGGCCTTACTGAATCCCACATCAATGACACGGAACAGAGCAAATGATGTTAATGGAGGTGAAAACGATCTGGTGATATAAGATTTAGGGTGGCGGTCATGAAAGAATGGAGTGTAAATGTATTGTAGCGAGTGAGACACAGGTGAATTCTCTGAATGACTTCTCTTGAACATATCGACGACACTGACATGATGGATTGGTAGCATTAACCCCAAATGTGGATGGTGTGATGGGACCATGGTGATGTGACCGGTGAATGAAACAACCCAACCCGACTTGGATGCAGAGTGAAAGTGTCATGTTCAAGAGCGACTTGCTACCAACAAAGTTTCTTCAAGTTTTCTTCCCAATTTTCCCCAGTCATTGCTGACCAGTACTTCTTTATTTTTGTCAAGCTTGAGGAGGATAACATATGATTTTTCTATATTTTTCCCTTCGGGCAAACCCATCGCTATGATTTAACGAGCCTAGCGATAGTGAAACTCGTTCTCGTCTATAGACAAGTTTGTCGCTATTAAAATTTTAACGAGTTTAACGACAAAGATAACTCGGTCCTTTTCAATTTTAAAGAGTCTGAAAAGGAACGTAAAGGAAACTCCAAAATTCCTTTTTCGTCATCTAATCCCTTAAGTCCGAAAAAGTATAAAACAATATAGAAGGGAT
The DNA here is from genome assembly GCA_031772625.1 of Pinus tabuliformis. Taxonomy (NCBI): domain Eukaryota; kingdom Viridiplantae; phylum Streptophyta; class Pinopsida; order Pinales; family Pinaceae; genus Pinus; species Pinus tabuliformis. Next base: position 774,059,284 of record CM062820.1, on the reverse strand, counting down.
GAATTTTCGATACTTTTAACGAGCCGAACAAAACAAGCGCTCGATCTTTTTGCGTAATAATCCCTCAGGTCCAAAAAGATTAAAATTTAGAGGAGGGATAGCACTTCCGGTCCCTTTAACGAGTTGGAGAGGCCAATGGCTCGACAATCTTTTCATATTTTACGAGTCAATTGAAAAGAGCTTAAAGGAGACTCGTCTTTTGAGGAACGAGTGATAAAATGGGTAGCAGCTGATTCCAGGTAAGGTTTGGAATTTTCCAATCACAGCAGTGTTACAAGGATGGCTAGTGAGATCACTCTTCGCAGCTGTTCCTCAAAAAGGGGTAAACAATCAAATGGAGGTGAATGATCGGCCAATATAGAGTGGAGGTGATGACGAGAACACAACCAAGGCTTTTAAAGGCTGAAATACTACATTCACGATGGTTATTTACCCGGAAATCGGTTCATTTTTTTTATTGAGCTTAAACACTAGGGGGAAACATTTGCTCATGACTTATGTTTATTTTTTAACGAGCTTGAAATATGTCCTAAAACTTCTCGATACAATGGTCTCTTCTTGACTTTACCATAAATAGCTTTGTTCTTTTAAAGATTGTACTGTATTTTCAATTGCTTCATCAAACTAGTCAGAAATGAACAATATATGCTTGAAAAATGAGTTAGAACACTAATATTTTACTTTGAACTACGTAAAAAGTAATGTAAAAGTGCTTTTACCTCTCATTTTACCATTTCATTTGAACTTTGGTTTGTTGGAGCTTTGGAGGTGTTTTCCCCCTTTGATTTTCATCAGCTGATTTCGGGAGATTCTGTGGATGATTCTCGGCGCCGTCTGGACCAGGTAGGAGCTAAACTTGAGCTCTTTCATTTCATGCTTTCCATTTTGCATTATGAGCTTGATTCCTAGTTTTTCTAAGCTTGATTCCTGTCTACTGGCCATCTGACATGCAACGCACCCAGAGCACTATTGTAGGTGCGATGGGCGCAAAGAAGGAATTTTATGCACAGTTTTTGATGGAAATTTTGCTTGTTTCTTACCAAAATCAGGATCTAACTCTTCTCTTGTTTGTTTTTCAGAGATCTTTGGAGTAAGATGACTATTACATGGCGAGAACGTGAGCATGAAGAAGAGGACATGCTTTCCCTACATGATCTGGTTACAGTAAACGCACTGCGGAACTATGGCTTGCTAAAGTTTTTCTGCATTTCTAGCATGAGACAACAGATCAACTTACTGCAGTATTTTCTCGATGCTTGGGATCCTACCAACCAAGTGTTCTAGATCAGGGGCAAATCCATCCCCTTGACTATAGTGGACATCTATTTCTTGACTGGCTTGTCGAGGCGGGGTGCCCCCATCTCTTTATCAGGTTCGGCCCGAGGAGGTGAATCTATGAGAGATTATGTTCGCCGGTATTGCAGAGAGGGATCTCAGCCGAGTAAAGACGGCAAGATCATCATCTGTGATGTCACTGACAGGTCCCTCAGGACTATTCTGTTTACTTTTGGTAGGATGGCTGGTGGAGCGGCTCTTCATGTAGCCAACCGATCTTATATGCAGTATGCCTTGGAATGTCTCCAACCGAAGGTGTTCAACTAGTGCGACGCAGTACTTCTTGTGATGAAAGAACAGTTGACCAAGGTAAAGAGTGGGAGGTTGAAGAACTTTGGGTATGGTTCTATTTCGACCACCTTTGCCTTGGAAAAGATACCACTGATGCAGCCGCAGTATATTGCACTCGATTTACCTTCACCGACTGAACCACGTATGCAGAGATGGGTCAACCATATGTCTAGGCATGCTGGTCAGTCTCAGATTTCATTTTCTGATACCTTCTTCAGGTGGTTTGATCATCAGGAGATGGTTTATTCCGAGTACCCATACGCTGGTATGGACTTCCGGGGTGACCCAGATTTAGTACTGTCGGGTGGCGAACAGTGGGGTGCCATTGGTAAATTCTTTGACCGTATCCCTATTTATCATTTTTCTCTTATAATGTCCTTGTGCTTTATTCTATCAAGAATTAATCAAACTCATGTGTTCATGCAGATGTTGGTCCCGTTTGGCCAGTAGTATGCCTGAGAGTGCCAGCTGCCGCCCCAACAGGAGAGGCTGTTGGAAGGGCTATCCTTCACGTCCTTGATGTGGCCGAGACTCTCACAGCATTACAGGAACAGGTTGAGGGCCTCACTCTTGGTATTCCAAATGTGAGGACTGACGATCTGCCCTTGAGGTTGCAGCGGCATACTAATGGTGTGCCAAGACGATGGACTCGACTCTTACGCATGATCGCACAGGCTGTGACTTGCTATCACGAGCATCATTAGACTAGGGTGCCCCCTAGTGTTTTGCGTTTTTGGTCATTTGACCAATTTTGTCTTGGTTACAGAACATTATGTGTAAACCATAAACAGTTATATATATATATTTTATTTTTTGAGTTTTATTTTGGTTAAGTTACATGATCCAAATGCAAATATTGATAGTATGCTTCTTTTTATAAACGTTGCAAATGTCTATCTAACACATAATTTGCCAATGAGTCAGTTAATGTGTTTAAGTTTCTGGAAATATGCTGATATTGAATAAAATCAAATTGTCTTTCCAAAATCTTAGCCCTTAGGAACATGCAATAAATAGCTGGATTTCAGACAGAGTAGATACCAGTGAGTTGTAGTATGATGAGTTGTGAGTCTAGCTTGACAATCATTCGGCGTATACCATGTTTGATGGCATCAGAGAGAAGTTATATCAACGCGCTATATTCAGCGATGTTATTCATTGATCGTCCAATACATACCCCTCTGAAACTTACTAACTCGCCGCTTGGATAAAAAATGGCCCAGGCCGTGGAAGATAGGTTCCGCGAACTACGACTCGCTCCGTCGGCATATCCAACACATGACTCCAATAGGTTTGACATCTGCAATAAATGTAAAAAGTGGATTACTTGACCAAAATAAACACTTTAGCGAAAACAAAAACATAACAAAAGCATACAGGTTACTATACTGAATCACACATAGTAACGCTTGAGGTACAACCCGTTACGAGGTTGTGCCAGTGGAATTCCGTCATAATCCATTAACTCGTAGGCTCCTTTTGCTAACACTCGCTTAACAATATAGGGGCCCATCCATAAAGACTTGAATTTACCTACTCCCAATTTATCGAATTCTTCGTCATAAAGCAAGACCAAGTCACCTTCTGAGAAGACACACGGTTTGACATTTTTGTTGAACTGCGCTTTGACTCATTTCTTATGGGCTTCGTTAGCCAAAGCAGCATCACGACAGGTTTTATCCAATTGGATTAGTTCCAAGAAACGAGCTTCTTCTTCTGAAGTTCCGGGGAGGAGGTCAATTGCGAGTTTGAGGGACGAGATTTCACACTGGATTGGTAAGACTGCTTCCAGGCCATATACTAGTTGGAAAGGTGTAAACCCGGTTGCATTCCTTATCGATGTTTGGTAAGCCCACAAGGCTGAGTACAGGATTAGGTGCCAACTTATTTTTTTAACTCCAATCATCCTTTGCAGCATGCGCTTCAGGGCCTTGTTGATTGCTTCAACTTGTCCGTTGGCTTGTGGGTAATATGGAGTAGAGCTATCATGAGACAACCCTAGTTTGGCAGCTAATTCGACCATCATGTGATTGCGAAAATGTGATCCATGATCTGTGACTATAGCTTGTGGGACGCCGAATCTGGTGACTACATGATTAAAAAAGAAGAGGGCAGCTGTTTCACCAGTATTATCTAATGTAGGCATCACCTCGGCCCATTTGGTAAAATAGTCAACTGTGACTATGATATACCCATGCCCCCCGATCGAGGTGGGGTTACATGTCATGAAATCGATGCCCCATTTGGCGAATGGCCTGACAACAACTATTGGCTGTAGAGGTGTGGGTGGTCTTCTGGTTTTGCTATCGAAAATTTGACAAGCATGGAAAATTCTGACTGCGTTTATGCAATATTTAAACATTTTTGGCCAGAAGTATCATGCTCGTAAAAATTTTTGTGCTGTAGCATAATCAGATTGATGCCCCCCACATGCGTCTGAATCATTCAGGACCTTTTCGGCCTCCTCATGTGTGAGGCACCTTCTCAGAACTGTATCGATACCACGACGGTAAAGTGTATCACCAACGATCATGTAGTCTTTTTCTTGGTATCGAATACGTTTTTGTTCAGAGCGAGAGGTATTTGGCCTATATTTTTGGGTTTGGAGATAAATGATTATATCCCCATACCACTGATTGCTTGAAGATATCATAAACAAATTTTCGTCCATGATCGTTTCTTCGGATGTTTCATCGTTGGACGACGATGGGAGATCACATAATAATTCTGCGAAAACCAGAGCTTTCTTTGATTTGGATTTTACAAATTCCAGATCAAACTCTTGTAGGATTGCAATCCATTTTGAATATTTTCCCCCCAGCAACTATCGCAACAATATATAAGTCATGGGGTTGCAATCTGACAGAATGGTAGTTTTTCGAAAGAGGACATAGTGTCGAAATCTCTGTATCGCTTGAACAGCTGCGAGTGCTAGCTTTTCAACATAAGGATATTTGCTTTCTGTATCATTTAAGTTCTTACTTAAATAATATATAGGATGTTTGATTCCGTTGTCTTCTTGAACTAAAACCATTGCGATGGTCGTATCCGCTGCAGCCAGATACAGGTTAAAGTCTTTTTGATAATCAGGAGTGTACATTAATGATGCTTTCATTACGGATTCTTTTAAAGCATCAAAGGAAGCTTGCGCAACCTGATCCTAGACAAAGGGTACTTCCTTTTTCAAAAGACGCGTATAACCTTTAGCAAGTTCGGTGTAATTTGGAATGAACCTCCTCAGACAGTTTGCTTTCCCTTGGAGTTTCTGAATCTGAAGCAAACTTGAAGGTGGAGGCAAATTTATGATTGCCTGAACCTTACATGGGTCGAGACGAATCCCGTCTTTCGAGACTACAAAGCCAAGTAAATGACCAGAACTGACGCAAAATACACATTTGTGTGGATTGAGTCGTATCTTGTAGTGTCGGCAACGTAGAAATATCGCTCTTAAATGTTGCGGATGATCAGTCCGCTTTCGCGAATGAGACGGAAGGTCATCGAGGTATGGTTGAACGATGTTTTTGATGTCATGGAAGGCATAATTCATTGCCCTCTGAAATGTTGCCCCTGCATTCTTTAAACCAAAGGGTAATTTTCGATATGCGAATGTGCCCCACGGACAAATAAATGCAGTCTTTGACTGGTCCTGTGGGTGGATATTTATTTGATTATACCCGGACAATCCATCCATGAATGAAAAGATTTCACATCCATCGCATTCATCAATTATCTGGTCGATGAAGGGTGTAGGGTAGTTATCTTTTGGACAAGATTGATTTACATCCCTATAATCGACGCACACTCTAATTGTTCCTTGTTTTTTCATAACAGGGACAATATTCGATACCCAATCGGTTAGAGGAACCGGGTAAATGAAACCAGCATGGAGAATTTTTTCAACTTCTGCCTTAATGGCAGCGGCTTTCTTGGGGTGCACCTGCCGTAGCCGTTGTCGTACTGGTTTGATATCTGGATACATCTTGATTTCGTGTTCAACGATACTTGAGTCAATGCCTGGCATTTCACTATATGACCAAGCAAAGACATCTCTGAATTCGCGAAAAAGAGCGTTAGATATTTCCAGTTCTGAAGGAGAACAACATTTGCCAACATAAATATTCTCTACAACATCTGTTTTGGTCGAGATATTTATGGCGATAGTCTCTTCAATGTTGGACAAGTTTCGCTCGAAATCCACCGTGTTTACAGTATTTGATAGAAAATAAAAAACTAAAGGATGATAAAGGTCATCAGGAGTATTTTCTTCATAATTTGGAAGAAGGGAACGGTGGTGGTAATCATCCCATGGTGCTCCTTCAATTATCATTGATTGAACAATTCCTTCATCGGTGACATGCACTCGCGACCAAGGATCTAAAGGGGTACCATATTCCTTAGACCTATCTATCCAAACACTTGATGACCGTTGATTTGGGTTTGCCTCCCATGCCAGGAACATTGATTGCTACAATATTTCTGTTGGGCTTGGAGGCAAAACCCGCGCATGATCCATGTCGATATCATTTTCTGAGATCTTTTCAGAAGATATCATGTTGTAGGTTCCTACTGACGCTACTTCCGCCAAATTTATTGGAGGTGGAAGAGTGAAAGTTCCCATTAATATAGGATCTTTTAGTAGGCCTACTCTGATATTTTGAATCGAATGGGGGCTTCCATGGATCAAAGGAATGATTCCCATAACTTGAGAACCATTGGGGAGGAAGTTTTGTTGATCGACAATTGTAATCCCTCCTTGAAAGGGAAATGCAATCTTCCTAAAATAGGTCGACACAACAACAGCCATGACATATATCCATGGTCTTCCCAGTAGGATGTTGTAATCGAGATTTCCATCGATTACCTCAACATCTATTTCTACTGTTTTTCCTCCTAGTTCAACCTTCAAGTTACTTAGAATACCATATGGGGTATATGTTCGTCCGTCAAATGCTTTTAATGTCGTCAAAGATCACGACAAGTTTGGAGATCCTAAAGTTTTCCAGCAACTCATCGACATAATACATATAGATGCCCCCTCATCAATAATTGTTCGATGAACAGTTTTGTTGAGGGCTTTCACTTGAACGAGGAAAGCTAGTTGAGCTGGTAATTGAGGATCGTATCCTTTATGATCGAAGGATACAAGATTGGAATCCTTTGGGTCTATCCCACCAATGGCTGATAATAAAGCCTTCTTTTGGGATGGGCAATTTTGTAGTACCTCAAGAGTTGACATAGCGGATGGCGATTGGGCCAAATCTTCCACTATATTATAATGTTGTGCTGCTCTAGCACGAGGATTAAATGTCGATTTGTGTACTACTCCCTTTGGCGGTTTTATTGTCAGTTCAGGAATGTTGGGCGGTGCAACTTCTATCGAAGTTGTTGTTGAACTACTAGGTTGATCTTTGTCCTTGTTGTTCGACAGCTGTGGATTCCCATAATCTTTGTTCCTTGTCGATATCAAAGCGTCATTTTGTTGTTTTGAAATCGAAAACATTAGCACTTGAGACGGGGAAGCATTTCCACTGTCAACCAGATTTGTTCTTGGGTTTGGAAATGGATCGATTAACACTGCTGAGGTTTTTGAATTCTTGAAGAATTTTTTAAGCTCAACTTTGTGTGGACAATCTGTTGTTTGATGATCCTCATCACATATCATGCATGGATATTTTAGTTTCCTATTTCCAGGAGGGTTTGTAGAAGATTTTTCAGGTGATGATTCTTCCTGTTTCTTCTTCTTCCCTTTGCCTTTCCTCTTGCCCCCTGGTCGCTTGGTTTCTTTGCCTTTATCTGTCGATACGACATTTACTTCCGAGGCAATAAGTTCCTCTTTTGCATTTTGATCGGAAATCTTACGGGCCTTTTTAGATGTAGCCTTTTTCAATTTCGTGTCTAATGCGCCAATCACGCCATCGTCAGCATGAGAGTCATTGTTTGATTTAGGAGGAGGAGGAACTGAGAATTCTGGTCTAGGGACGTTAGGTATTTTATCGTAGAGCGTGCCGGACTGAGTGTAAATAAAGTCCAAATATTTTGCACGAGCGATAACTTTCTCTTTTGTGATGACTCCCCTTTTTGCCACATCTTCTATGATGGAAGGCAGTAATGACTTAATAAACCATTCAGCTAAAAGCTGATTAGGAACATACATTTTCACCATTCTATGACGATGTCGCCACTCATGTATATGATCAGATATGTGAGTGGCCATCATTTGTTTGAAGTTGGTAAGAAGTTCTGTTCCCGTTTCGTACCTTATCGGTAACTGAAAATGGGTTAAAAAGGTTGTGGCTAGGGTACTGAAGTTGTCAAATGAAGCTCTAGGCAATTTGATATACCATTTTGCTGCCAGACCAGTTAACGTCCTTTGAAAAAGGCGAAGCCTAATTGAATCATCATTTAGGGTGTTTGATGAACACCACAGATGAAAGGTCATAACATGATTCGACGGATCTTCACCCGATTTCCATTAAATTTAGGAATATCTGATGGAAGTTTATGCGGAATCGCTGGCCACCAAGGGGCATAAGCGATTGGATCGTTTGTTAACCGATTTAAATAAGGTAACTCTAAAGTTTCCACGAAGGGTAACTATTGATTCAGGTTAGGTGAAGCATACCCAGGAAAAGATGGGATTGCCTGAGCAGTTGGTCTTTGCATACCGGCATAATGCATTTGATGCTGGTAACTTTGGTAAGGTTGGTGGGCATGACCATTGTAAAATGGTTGATTTTGACCATTTTGAATATACGGCTACCCACTATTTGCAAAGATTTGTTGCTCAGAACCTCGGTATACTTGTTGGAACTGCGGTTGTTGTTATTGCACTAGCCATGGTTGTGAAGCCATGTGTTGTTGCCCGATACTAACTGTTTGACCAAGATGAGGGGTAATTGTACCCGTTTGAACCTATGTCATTCCACTAGTCGGCGATTGTGGTTGAGTTGCAGGGTCAAGAGGCTGTTGCATTACAACCTGAGAAACCTGAGGTTGGCATGCAACAGGCAGCGCTTAAACTTGCGACATCGTCACAATGGCTGGCGTAGTTGGTATATTTGACATAGGTAAGCATTGTTGCATCGAATATACAACTCTTGGTTGTTGAGGTAGTATCGGTACCCAACCGCTTGAAGTAATTCCAACATAACCCGAATTTTGTTGTGAACTCCCGTATGGTTGTCCTCCCGGAGGGGATAATGAAAGGGCATACTGCCCCCCATACGGTGGCAATCCGATACTTAAGGGAATGGTTTGCCCTTGAGGACCGGACTGCCCAAATTGACCTCAAAATGGATCGATTTTTTGAGACTCAACATAAGAGTTTCCGGATATTATTCCGGATGAACAAACAGGAACAAACCATACTGTCGAAATGGCCCCTGAGTGGGCTCCTTCTAGCAATTGAGAGCTAGTTGGACAGAAGGTATACCGGCAAACATTGTTGTAGTGATAGCAGGGAGTTCTGCCATCGTTGTGTCAGACGACACAGTCCTAGATGTTGACGGTTGTTCAGACATTTCTAGTCTATCCAAAAGATTACCTAGCGATTCTACAGGAGCTTCCGCTGGCGGTAGACTAACTTATGATGAAGAAGGATACAGAGTGATCCTGACTCCAAATTGCGATGGAGTACTAGATGGAGGATCTTCCACAATCTCTTCTATAGCAATCAGACCAGATGGAAGGGGTAGACCATCAGGTCCGTAGAATATTTCTGGTGCCGAAGAAGGTATGGAATCGGCAGCGACAGATGTTTGAGGAGCAAGACTCTCCGAACCAATTGTAGATGGAACTGGTTCAATAACACAAGTGTTTACCCTCAGACTAGGATCAGTACCACTGTCCTTCTATGGCTGCTGAACTTCTTTTGTAGAGGCAGGGATACCAGAAATGTTTGGAGTAACCGGAGTCTCTGATGTTGTTGGAACACTTGTTCTAACTTTAACAGGAGATTTGGAACCGGTTAAACGAGTTCTCTTTGTCTGTACTAGCTTCGATTCCGGAGACAAAGACGGTTGACTCGTAAGCCTCCGCGAACGACAGGGTTTCAATTGATTTTCTTCCACGATTGCGGATTACTCGATCAACTAAAATTAAAGGGGAAGTATGTTTCTAAATTAGATGAATTTTAGACGCTTTGACACAACTTGTTTTTTCAATTTTTAAGAGTCAAGAAAAAACAAAAGATGACACTAGTCGCCTTCGATTTTTAATGAGCCTGAAGTGACAAGTGCTCAGATGGACCTTTTCCGTTAAAGAGTCTGAAAAGGAACGAAAGGGACTGCTCTGGAAATCTAGGTAGAGGGATTACCAAACCAATCGCAAAACTGTAGAATACTTTCTACGGTACGGCAGTCAATCTTCCCGAATGTTGTGTTCAATGCATTACGATCGATAGGGCGGTAGACATGGCTTCTTATGAATAAAGGATTAAGCCTATTGGGGTCTCCCAAAATATACTCGACGGTACGTGGAAGCACAAGTCCGTACTGGCACTTATCGTCTGAAAGTGGAGGAATCACCCAACCATCAGTGAGAACAACAGTTACTAGGCTTTACGACGCGGGAATATGTCTCTAGCCTAGACTTCTTAATGTTGTGCGTTAGGTTCCAAAGCATTGTTAGATTCATTGAATTTATTTTATAGTTGATCTTGTTTATGAAGTTTGCCTTTCAGGTTCACCGCGAGATGTAGTATAATTCCTAAAATGCAATCTAAGATGATAAAAAATCTTTTTATCTTCTTTGTGCAATGAAAATCCTAGCTACTAAGGAAAGAAAGACAGAATCCTTTCATAAAGAGCAAAGAGTACACTCTAAATGCACTTTCCTAAATCAAACCAATCAAACTGTCTAAATGCAAATGCACATGCATGTATTTGTTTTCGACTTTCTTAGTATGTAAATGATAAAAAGAAAGTTGATGTACAAATCTGAATTACTTTTCAAGCGACAGCTATCAACAAGTTTCTTTTCGAAATAAAAAATGGAGACAATCACAACACCTTACGATTTGCAAATGAATACTTGTTTTCGACACTAGAAAAATTACAAATTCAGACCAAAAACAATAGTAACAGGATAATCGACTATCTACAGCAATCAAACTCTTTCCTATGATTGAAAACGACACTTGCGACACTTTCAAATCAAAGGACGAAAGTGCGATTATGTTACTTTTTGCAAAGGAGAATTGAAAATGACTCAACAAACACACAAAAACATTTACAGTTCTTTTGTACAAAGGAGGCAGAATAACATCAAGGAAAAGGGGTTTCAAATAGAGATATACTAATCACGGGCAGCAAAATTCATGAATAGAACTGGAAAGAATGAATCACAGAAACCAAAACTGCACAATTCCTAGTCTGATCAGTGCACCTGTAACACAGGGAATTTGAAATGCAGTGCACCTACTACACTCGGGAAGTGTGTTGAATTTCAGATTCTCAGAACAGTACCTGTGCTGGGCCAGAGAAGAGACTTTGCTTGGGTTCTGAGTCACAGTTTTCAGTTCAGTTCATGGGTTTTGGCCGAGCAAATGGTAATCAATAATACAACAATCAGGGGTAGATCTAAGGAGGATCTAAGAGCTACCACAAGGGGCAATCAGAGAGTTTGTGAATCAATTGTTTAAATCATAAACAGATCCTGGAGATTGACTGAAGCGGCATTTATCTACTTTGCATTTGCATAGCAAATGCAGTTCGAAAGCTACCTGGCAAGACTTCAAACTCCGTCTGTAAGTTTATGAAATAGACAACAAGGAAGATAAACAAACAAACTAATTCGTCCCCAGCGGAGTCACCATTTTTTTACAGGGAAAAGTGTCTACTCAGAACTGCTTATCCCACTAAGGTGTGATAGCTACCTTAGAAACAAACAAAGTAAAGCTACTTTCATTTTTCCTTTATGAAGTATAGATAGAGAAGAACAAAGAAGACCAACCTCTGTCTTGCGCTAATCTCCTGGTTTGATTCCTCTCTTTCTTGATAGTCTTTCTATACTTGTTCCCTTGCATGCCCAGCATCACAAAGTACCTGTAAGATCACAGTAGCATAGCACTATACAAGAACATGGACCTATAATCATAAACAATCTAAGATCAGATGTAAATACAAATACAACAAACATAAATTACACAAGAGTATGGACGAAAACTTGAATAGCTTTTATTGATAAACAAGAAAGAGCCAAGGGGAGTTACAACCAATTGTTCTGACCCAGCATCATCCTCTCAGCAAGGAAGCCCCTCTTCACCTCATGCAAAGCTTGGATCACCCAGCAATTTGATGTTTTGTCTCAAGAAACCAACAGCAATTCCTTACAATATGCAAAATTCCAGCCTCCGGATCTCTGGGATGAGGGATCCATATATAGATATCTGTAAGGGAGATGAGTCAGCTTGTGATTTGATTAGTGTCTTCCCTCTGATAGTTCTTGCTCCCACTTGGAGATTGATGATCTCTTACTCATCCTTGGTCGAATTCAGAGAGGCAAGTGTCACAGGAGAAGTTTCTGGAAGCTTCCATTGCCTCTCCACCTCGCAGAATGACACTGCCATATCACACCCCATAGAAGGGATTTTTGAAATGCAACGCACCCACACAGTGTGTTTAGGTGAGATGCAACACACTTTGCCTATGGGGTAGCTGAAATGATCCTGTTTTGACCAATTCTGAGCAGTTTTTCATGGAGAACTTCTGGGAGAAGCTGTAATCAGCTGACCTTGTTCCTTTAGGGGTTAGAACAACACTTTTAGGGACTTAGGAGCCCTTGGTTTATGGACATTGCATGCTTGGGGTTGCAGTGCCCAAAAATGTCTATAACAATAAGGTAACTGTTTACATGAAGTTAACTAACAATTATAAGAAGATAAGTAAGATACGTGGTGTAACTCGGGGAAATAGCATGGATTGCTACCCTAGCAGCGTGAAAGCATCTCAACCCCTGGTTAGGGTTGTGCGAAAGGTGATCCTAATAGGTCACGAAGGTATCACAGGTCAGGAAGGTGGAAACTCGGCAATCCTATTGTGTGGACCCCAGAGTTAGTGCGAAGGTTGGAAGCATCGGAGGATAAGATCACATGTGTCGTCGATCATTAGCTCGATCAGATTATAGGAGGATTCATTACTAAGTTCACGGTTGACACCTTAGTTAGTTACAACAAGGTAGAGCGACGGTTTCTCAAGGGACCACGAGGTAAGTACGTAAAGTCCCTGAATACTTGGATTAAAATGTTATTGTGTGAAAATAGGGTTACGAAATTACCTTGATGTTCGGGGCTATGCAAAGTGGAAAAACTTACAAGAACAAAGGAAATAAGGGACCAGAAACTAGCCCCTTGATTTCACCTCCGCGAGGGGACGAGGCAGAACTCGTGAAGGTCTCACCATGAAGTGCGATCCATCTGATAAGGCAAATAATTCCACAAATACCACCCCACCCAAACCACCACCAGCTTCACTGCCTTCACCTCCATCTTCACCCGTACCGCCTCTGCCACCACTGCGAGTCAATATGGAAAGCATGATAAAGTTGCCTATGTTCAAGGGATTGGGAAATGAGGATCCGGACCAATTTTGTTTCATGGTAAGAGCCGTATGGGAAGCGCAGGGAGTTACATATGAAAATATAAAGAAAGCGACACTGGTTAGCACCCTATGGGATCATGCACTTACTTGGTATATTAAGCACTCCAATCATAATCCAAATGTGGGAATCACGGATATCCAAGAAGTGCTAAACAGATAATTTAGCAGGCCGAATTCTGAAGCATAGTCGATCATTGGATTCAAATAAATCATGATGCTACCAGGTGAGACTCCTTGGGAGTTGGATTAGAGGTTGAAGTGTATGATTCGCGAAGCTGATATGAATCTGATGGATGGAAAACATGACGAATGGTTTGTAGCCTCGCTAACGCCACATTTAAGGAGCACATTATCGAAACAGAAGTTAACAACTCAGGCAGAGGCCTTATAGATCGTGATGAGGCTTTCATGAGACCCCAATGTAGGATCCTAACTTGGGAGTTCAGTAGATCCATGCACAATTGAAAAATTTATGCTTGGAGATGCATAGTCTGAAACAGGACAAAAAAGCTCAACCAGAAGTGCACGAAGAGGTGTGGTGTGTAAAATGAAAGGGTTAGGGTCATGATAAGGACCACTAACTAGTGTTCACAAATTACCTTATGGGAGGAGGATCGATGCCATTAAGGCCAGAAGCACAATCAGGACCTAGCACGGCACTTGCCTTGTGGTGTGTGATTCTACAAATAGGTGGAAAACACACTACGGACAACTGTCATTTGTTACAAAAGTATAAAAAAAATTTGCAGCAATTATTTTGTAACTTTTGTATGTCAGTGGGACATGATGAGCGCACTTGTAAGAGCTATGAGTTGATGATGGATAGAACTCCCACCTATAGAGTTCAGGCCGAATCGCGGCCCCTAGACCAGAATGGAGGGGTGGTGCGAATCGGATTTCAGGGGTGCGAACAAGGCCGAGGTGGAGAAGGACATGGAAGAGGTCGCAGTCAGTTGATATGCTACAATTGCTAAGGGCCAAGACATTATGCCCGCAATTGTACGAATCTGACATGCCCGTCATGTTTATACTGCACCTTGTTTGATCATGAGATAAAAGATTGTCCTACGATGATAGCTAGGATACGTGACAAAGGAGCGCTACCACCTCCCCCAACTCAGAACCTGTAGATGATGAGGTCTAAGCTGCACGAGGAAGATCCAAATGTGAACATTGTGCTCCGAAGTGGAATCGCGATGGGAGATGAAAAAGGCAAAGAGCCTGAAGATAGTACTTGGGTTTGCGAATATCTGGAAAAAGAAGCGGAGTTTGATTTGAAGCGTGCTTGGGAAACCTTCATGGAAGCTAAGAATCGTTGATGCCTCCACTACAAGAAGCAAAGATAGATCAGAGCTGAAGATGGACCCATCTATGCTTACAACATTCTTGGAAACATGAATGAAGTTACTGCGTGATAGTAAGTCTATAAAAGGATTACAGGAACTCATTTACAGATGTGCTGGGACTGCGCCAGGAGAACCGCGCGTATTTCGTAAGACTGGAAAGCATAAGATGAGGATGGGAAGAGAAATGAGGTTAACCATGCAGATTGGAGAATATGAGATTGACCAAGTAATTCTAGATTTAGGATCAGACACGCATGTTATGCCGAAGCAGACATGGGAGCACATGGGGATCCCTACACTGCAGTGGTCTCCTATTTAGCTACGAATGGTGAACTAGCAGAAAATAATACCCATGGGGCGATTGCAAGGAATCACTATGGATATTGCGGGAGCGAGTGTGCTAGTAGACTTTGAAGTAATAGAGATGTTGATGACAGTGTTATAGACATTTTTGTGCCTTACAGCATGGAGCATGAAATGTCAATAATCTAAGGGATCCAAAGTCCCTAAACATGTTGTTCCTACCCCTAGAGGAACAAGGTCAGCAAACCACAGCACCAAATATCAGTTCTCCACTGAAAACACTCAAAAACAAGCTAATTCTGGATCATGTCAACTGCTCCACTGAGCATCTGCGCTGAATGTCAAGAGCTACACTGTCTACCTGCGCTGAATGTCAACTGCAAAGAAGGATACCTGCGCTGGGCGAGTTTGGACAAGTGGCACAGTCATTCCTCAAGGTGTCAATGCCCAGGAAGCTTCCAAAATGATACTTGGATCAGGGAATTCAACTTGTGATGAGTAAGAGGGTCTAAATCTCCAAGTGGAAGCAAGAACCTCCAAGTGGACTCAAGAACTGAAGAATAACTGAAGTGAGAGAGGACACTAGTCAGCTTCATGCCAGCTACAAGCTGACTCATCCTTTCTCCAAAAATCCTATATATAGAGCTCTCTCATGAGGTCTATGGAGGCTGGAATCTTGTGAAAGTAAGGAAGTGCTGTTGGTTTGAGTATAGAACTATTGGGTGATTTGCTTGAAGGAGGTGAAGAGGAGATTTCTTTCTACTGGGAGGTGATGCTGGATTGGGCCTTTTATGGTTGTATTACTTCTTGAACTTTACTTCTTCCATTAATAAAGCATTTGAGGTTCTTCTATATGCATGTGTCTCAATGGTGTATTGCTATACTTGTGTATTGATTTATTCTAATCCTTGAATCAATTATGAATATATGCTTCTTGTAGTTTCCCTCTCTTGCCATTTTGCAGGATCTTGGTGTAGCTGGGCCAGTGAAAGAGCAAGGAGCTGGGAGCAAGCAGCAAAGAGAGAAGATTGGATCAATCATTAGCGGAAGACAATGGTTAGTGGATCTCTTTCTCTCCTCTCTTACATCTCATAAAGAAGTAATCTCGAATAGCTTTGCTTTGATTGTTGCTGAGGTACTATCACCCTTAGAGTGGGATAGGGTCATTCCGTATTGGATACTTTCCCCAACAACAAATTGGCGACTCCATTGGGGATCGTATCTTGTTGGTTGTTTGTGTTTTTTCTATTCATTTCATAAACACGGGGAGTACTGAATCGAACTGCATTTGGATCTTTCAAATGCAAAGTAGAGGGCAGCTACTCTAGCTCAGTTTCTGGGAAAGTTTATGATTTGAAGAGCTGATCCAAAAGGACTCTAAATAGCTCTTAGTGATAGCTTTTCATCCTCCTTTTCATCCCTTAGTGTGTACTTGACTGATAGCTTCTGATTTGGCCAAAAACTGTGAATTTTTGAGCAATCTGTGACCCGGAAACTGAGAAAAATGAAAGTTTGTCTCTTCAGTGCAGACACTGTGAAGGCAGTCTGCATTTCAGCGCAGTTCCCGAAGGGGCTACCTGCGCTGAAGGTCAAGCTGCCAGTGTACTACCTGCGCTGAACCAGTTTTGCCTAGTGCTACTGGGGTTCCCTCCTGTTTATTGCCCTGTTTTCACCCTTGTTTTTGCAGCCTGTTACCAGTCAATGTACCTATCTGAAACCAACTTTCCTTACCACTATTCCGCCTCGGTTGTATAAAGAAACTGTATTTGTTCTTTGTGTATTTCTTATATCAGTTACAGTTTCCCATAAAGAAAAGTGAACTAGTCTTGTTGTGGCCTCTTAGATCTAGACCTGTGATAAGTGTCGTTTTGATCTTAAGAGTTAGTTTATTTGTTGTTCATAGCTGATTGAGCTTTTTCTTTCGTCATATGGTTTGAATTTATATATTTCTAGTGTCGAAACAAGTAAATCTTAAGGTGTCTTTTGATTTTGGACAAGCTTGTTTGCTTTCACTTGAAATTGAATTCAAAGTTATACAACAGCGTTCTTTTTGTATTACACCAACATTAAGAAAGAGAAAAGAAATACCTACATTGTGCATGTGCATTTTGACAGTTTGCATGTTGACTTAGGGAAAAAGTGCATTAGTGTATGCTCTTTGATCTGTGTGAAAAGATGTTGTCTTTATTTTCCCTCAGTAGTTAAGATTTTCATAAGTCGAAAAGATTGAAAAAGCTTGCTTCTCATCTTAGACTGCATTTAGGAATTTGTATCAAACATCTCGTGGTGAACCTTGAAAGGAAAAATTTAAAAAGATCAACTTAAAATATATTGAATGAACCTAACAACGCTTTGAAACATAACGCAAACACATAGAGGTCTAAGCTAGAGACGTGTTCTGGCGTCGTTAAACGTAGTGACTGTCGATCTCGACGAAGGTGGGTGATTCCTCCTGAGAGTTGGTGGCACTAATACGGACTTTTGCTCCCACGTACCGTCGCGTATATATTGGGAGACCCCTATAGGCATATATCTTTTATCCATAGGAAGCTGTGTCGGCCGCCCTACTGATCGCAATGCAGTGAACACAGCATTCATGAAGATCGACCACCCGTACCGTAAAACGTATTATGTGGTTTTGCGAAAGGTTTGGCACACCCTCTGCCTAGATCTCCAGAGCAGTTTCTTTTGGCCTTTTTCAAACTCTATAACTGAAAAAGTCCACCCGAGCATTTGTCACTTCGGGCTCGTTAAAACATCGAAGGAGACTAGAGTCATCTTTAGCTTTTTCTCGACTCTTAAAAAGTGAAAAAGCAAGTTGTGTCTAAAAGCGTCTAATAAAATTCATTCAATTCGGAAACACAAATTTCCCCTTTTATTATTTTGGTTGATCGAGTAATCCGCAATCGTGGAAGAAAGTCAATTGAAACCCCGTCGTTCGCGGAGGCTTACGAGTCAACCGTCTTTGTCTCCGGAATCGAAAACAGTACGGACAAAGCGAACTCGTTTAACCGGTTCAAAATCTCCTATAAAAGTTAGAACAAGTGTTCCAACTGCATCTGAGGTTCCGGTTACTCCTAACATTTCTGGAAACCCTGCCTCTATAGAAGAAGTTCAACAGCCACAGAAGGATAGTAATACTGATCCTAGTCTGGGGGCAAATACTTGTATAACTGAACCAGTTCCATCTGTAACCGGTCCAGAGAGTTTTGTTCCTCAAACAATTGTCGTTGTCGAAGCAACCACTTCTTCGGCACCAGAAATATTTTACGGACCTGACGGTCTTCCTCTTCCACCGGGTTTGATTGCGATAGAGGAAATTGCAGAGGATCCGCAAGCAAGTACTCCAACCCATTTTGGAGTCGGGGTCACTCTATTTCCTTCATCAGAAGTTAATCCACCACAAGTGGAAGTTCCTGTAGAATCGCTAGGCAATCTATTGGATAGACTTAAGATGTCTGAACAACCGTCATCATCTAGGACTGTGTCAAATGACACAGCGACAGCAGAAGCCCCTGCCGTCACTCCGACGATGTTTGCCGGCATACCAGCTGTCCCAACTAGCTCACAACAGCTAGAAGGAGTCCACCAAGGGACTATTTCGACAGTATGGTCTATTCCAGTTTGTTCATCCAGAGTAATACCTGGCAACTCTTATGTTGAAACTCGCCAAATTGATCCATTTGGAGGTCAATCTGGGCAATCAATCCCCTTTAGTTCTGGATTGATACCGTATGGGGGGCAGTATGCCCTTTCATTACCCCCTCCGGGAGGGTACCCATACGTGAGTTCACAACAATGTTCAGGTTATACTAGAATTGCATCAAGTAGTTGGGTACCTATGCTACCTCAACAACCAAGGGTTGTATATTCTATGCAACAGTGTGTACCTATGACGAACATCCCAACCACACCGGCTATTGTAACAGTGTCACAAGTTCAAGCAATGCCTGTTGCATGTCAACCTCAGATTTCTCAGGTTGTAATGCAACAGCCTCTTGAACATGGGTCACAACCACAATCACCAACTGGTGGGGCGACACAGGTACAAACGGGTACAATTACCCCACACCTCGGTCCAACGGTTAGCATAGCACAACAGAACATGGCTTCACAACCATGGCTTGTGCAATACCAACAACCGCAATTCCAGCAAGTGTATCAAGGTTCTGAGCAGCAGATCTTTGCGAACAGTGGACAACCGTATATCCAAAACGGTCAAAACCAACCACTTTACAGTGGTCAAGTCCACAAACCATATCATTCATACCAACATCAATTACATTATGCTGGTATGCAAAGACCCACTGCTCAAGCGATTCCATCGTACCCTGGTTAGGCTTCGCCTAACCTGAACCAACAGTTACCATTTGTGGCAACTTTAGAGTTACCCGATTTACACCGGTTAACCAACGATCCGATTGCTTATGCCCCTTGGTGGCCAGCGATTCCTCATAAACTTCCATCTGACATTCCTAAATTCAATGGAAATCCAGGTGAAGACCTGTCGAATCACGTGATGACTTTTCATCTGTGGTGTTCGTCGAACACCCTAAACGACGATTCGATAAGGCTCCGCCTTTTTCAGAGGACATTGATAGGTCCAGCGGCTAAATGGTATATTGAATTGCCAAGAGCCTCTTTCGACAATTTTAGTTCCCTAGCCACGACTTTCTTAACCCATTTTCAATTACCGATAAGGTATGAAACGGGAACAGAAATATTAATCAACTTCAAACAGACAACTGCCACCCATATATCTGATCATATACATGAGTGGCGTCGTCGTCGTAGGATGGTCAAAACGTACGTTCCCGATCAGCTATTAGCTAAATGGTTTATAAAGTCGTTACTTCCGGCTATTACGGAAGATGTGGCCAAGGGGGGAGTCGTAACAGAGGAGCAAGTCATTGCTCGTGCACAGTATTTGGACTTAGTTTATACTCAGTCCGGCACGCTCTACGACAAAATACCTGACGCTCCTAGACCGGGATTTTCAATTCCTCCTCCTCCTAAATCAAATAGTGGCTCTCATGCCAGTGACGGCGTGATTGGCACGGCAAACACGAAATCGATAAAGGCTTCGTCAAAGAAAGCCCGTAAGAATTCAGATCAAAATGCAAAAGAAGAAATTCTTGCTTTGGAAGTAAATGTCGTATCAACAGATAAAGGCAAAGAAACCAATCAACTAGGAAGCAAGAAGAAACAAAACAAAGGGAAGAAAAAGAAACAGGGTGAGTCATCCCCTGGAAAAAATTATTCAAACCCTCCTGGGAAAGGGAAACAAAATTATCCATGTCTAATATGTGATGATAAGGATCATAACACAAAGAATTGCCCATTCAAAGCTGAGTTAAAACGGTTTTTTAAAAGTTCCCAAACCTCAGCTGTGTTAACTGATCCATTTCCCAACCCAGGTCAAAATCTGGTTGATAGTGGAAATGCTTCCCCGTCGCAAGTACTTATGTTGTCGGTTTCGAAACAGCAGAATGATGCTTTGATTTCGACAAGGAACAAAGATTATGGGAATCCTCAGCTGTCAAACGAAAAAGGTAAACATCAACCAAGTAGTTCGACAACAACTTCGACAGAAGTTGTACCACCCATCATTCCTGAATTAACAATAAAACCGCCAAAGGGTGTAGTACACAAGTCGACATTTAATCCTCGCGCCAGAGTGGCGCAGCATTATAACATAGTGGAAGATTTGGCCCAATCGCCATCCGCTATGTCGACTCTTGAAGTATTACAAAATTTTCCATCCCAAAGGCAGGCATTGTTATCAGCAATTGGTGGGGTTGATCCTAAGGATTCCAATCTTGTATCCTTTGATCACAAAGGATATGATCCTCAGTTACCAGCTCAATTAGCTTTCCTTATTCAAGTGAAAGCCCTCAACAAAACCATTCACAAAACAATAATTGATGAGGGAGCATCGACATGTATTATGTCGATGAGTTGCTGGAAAACTTTAGGATCTCCAACCTTGTCGCGATCTTCGACGACATTAAAAACTTTCGACGGAAGGACTTATACCCCATACGGTATCCTTAATAACTTGAAAGTTGAACTAGGAGGAAAGACAGTAGAAATTGATGTTGAGGTCATTGATGGAAATCTTGACTATAACATCCTACTGGGTAGACCATGGATTTATGCCATGGCAGCTGTTGTGTCGACTTATTTTAGGAAGATCGCATTCCCGTTTGAAGGAGGGATTACGGTCGTCGACCAACAGAATTTCCTCCCTAATGGTTCACAAGTTACAGGAAGCATTCCCATGATCCATGAGAGCAACCATTCGATTCAAGATATCGAAGTAGGATTATTGAAAGACCCCACATTGATGGGAACTTTCGCGCTACCACCCCCTATTTATATGGGAAATATATCGTTGGTAGCAACCTGCAACATGATATCTTCCACGAAGGTCAACATGGATCGTTCAATGGTTTTGCCCCCAAGCCCTTTAGAAATATTGTAGCAATCAATGTTTCAAGCATGGGAGGCGAACCCAAATCAACGCTCGTCAAGCGTTTGGGTAGATTGGTCTAGATAATATGGCACCCCATTAGATCCTTGGTCGAAAGTACATGGGACTGATGAAGGCATCTTACAATCAATGATTATTGAGGGGGCACCATGGAATGGTCACCACCATCGTTCCATTCTTCCAGAATATGAAGAAGATACTCAAAGTGACCTTTATCACCCTTCAGTTTTTGAATTCCTAACAAATACTGTGAACACGGTGGATTCCGAGCGAAACCTATCCAATATTGAAGAGACTATAGCCATAAATATCTCGACTAAAACAGATGTTGTAGAGAATATTTATGTCGGCAAAGGTTGTTCCCCTTCAGAACTGGAAATATATAACGCTCTTTTTCGCGAATTTAGAGATGTCTTTGCTTGGTCATATGATGAAATGCCAGGCATTGACTCGAGTATCGTTGAACATGAAATTAAAATGTATCCTGATGTCAAACCAGTAAGACAACGGCTTCGGCAGGTGCACCCCAAGAAAGCCGCGGCCATTAAGGCGGAAGTTGAAAAACTCCTCCATGCTGGATTCATCTACCCGGTTCCTCTAACCGATTGGGTATCGAATATTGTCCCTGTTATGAAGAAACAAGGGACGATTAGAGTGTGTGTCGATTATAGGGATGTAAACCAAGCTTGTCCGAAGGACAACTGCCCTACACCCTTCATCGACCAGATAATTGATGAATGCGCCGGATGTGAAATCTTTTCATTTATGGATGGATTTTCCGGGTATAATCAAATAAATATCCGCCCACAGGACCAGTCAAAGACTACATTTATTTGTCTGTGGGGCACATTCGCTTATCGAAAATTACCCTTTGGTTTAAAGAACGCAGGGGCGACGTTTCAGAGGGCGATGAATTATGCCTTCCATGACATCAAGAACATCGTTCAACCTTATCTCGACGATCTTCCGGCTCATTCGCGAAAGCGGACTGATCATCCGCAACATTTAAGAGCGATATTTCTACGTTGCCGACACTACAAGATAAGACTCAATCCACACAAATGTGTGTTTTGCGTCGGTTCTGGTCGTTTACTTGGCTTTGTAGTCTCTAAGGACGGGATTCGTCTCGACCCCTGCAAGGTTCAGGCAATCATTAATTTGCCTCCACCTTCAAATTTGCTTCAGATTCAGAAACTCCAAGGGAAAGCAAACTTTCTGAGGAGGTTCATTCCAAATTACACAGAACTTGCTAAGGGTTATACTTGTCTTTTGAAAAAGGATGTACCTTTTGTCTGGGACCAGGTGGCGCAAGCTTCCTTTGATGCTCTGAAAGATTGTCTAGTAAAAGCATCATTAATGTACGCCCCGGACTATCAAAGAGATTTTAACCTGTATCTGGCTGCAGCGGATACGACCATTGCGATGGTTTTAGTTCAAGAGATCGATGGAATTGAACATCCTATTTATTATTTAAGTAAAAACTTAAATGATACAGAAAGTAAGTATTCTTATGTTGAAAAACTAGCGCTTGCAGCTGTTCAAGCGATTCAAAGGTTTCAACATTATGTCCTCTTTCGGAAAACTACCATCTTATCAGATTGCAACCCCATGACTTATATACTGTCACGACAGTTGCTGGGGGGCAAATATTCAAAATGGATAGCAATCCTTCAAGAGTTTGATCTGGAATTTGTAAAATCCAAATCAAAGAAAGCTCTAGTTTTCGCAGAATTATTGTGCGATCTCCCATCATTGTCCAACGATGAAACATCGGAAGAGTCAATCGTAGACGAAAGTTTGTTTCTGATATCTGTAAGCGATGAGTGGTATGGAGATATAATAGTTTATCTCCAAACCCAAAAGTTCAGGCCTAACACCTCTCGCTCCGAACAAAAACGTATACGATACCAAGCAAAAGACTACATGATCGTCGGTGATACACTTTACCGTCGTGGTATCGATACAGTTCTGAGAAGGTGCCTTACCCATGAGGAGGCCGAAAAAGCCCTGAATGAGTGTCACTCAGGCGCGTGTGGGGGGCATCAATCTGGATATGCAACAGCACAAAGAATCTTACGAGCAGGATACTTCTGGCCAACAATGTTCAAAGATTGCATAACCGCAGTCAGAAGTTGCCATGCTTGTCAAATTTTTGATAGCAAAACCAGACGACCACCCGCACCTTTACAGCCGATAGTTGCTGTTGGGCCATTCGCCAAGTGGGGCATCGATTTCATGCAATGTAACCCCACCTCGATCGGGGGGCATGGGTATATTATAGTGTATATTATAGTCGCTGTTGACTATTTTACCAAATGGGCCGAGGCGATGCCTACATTGGATAACATTGGTGAAACAGCTGCCCTTTTCTTTTTCAATCATGTAGTCGCCAGGTTCGGCGTACCACAGGCTATAGTTACAGATCATGGGTCGCATTTTCGCAATCACATGATGGTCGAATTAGCTGCCAAGCTAGGGCTATCTCACAACAGCTCTACCACATATTATCCGCAAGCCAACGGACAAGTTGAGGCAATCAACAAGGTCCTGAAGCGTATGTTGCAAAGGATGATTGGGGTTCATAAAATAAGATGGCACCTAATCCTGTACTCAGCCTTGTTGGCTTACCGAACGTCGGTAAAGAACGCAACCGGGTTCACACCTTTTCAACTGGTGTATGGCCTGGAAGCAGTCTTGCCAATCCAGTGCGAAATTTCGTCGCTTAAAATCGCAATCGATCTTCTCCCCGGAACTTCAGAGGAAGAGGCTCGTTTCTTGGAATTAATCCAATTGGATGAAACCCGTCGTGATGCCGCTTTAGCTAACGAAGCCCATAAGAAACGAGTCAAGGCTCAGTTTGACAAAAGTGTCAAACCCCGTGTCTTCTCAGAAGGTGATTTGGTCTTGCTTTATGACCAAGAATCCGATAAATTGGGAGCAGGTAAATTCAAGTCCTTATGGATGGGCCCCTATATTGTTAAAAGGGTGTTAGCAAAAGGAGCCTAAGAGTTAATGGATTACGATGGAATTCCACTGGCGCAGCCCCGCAACGGGCTGTACCTCAAGCGTTACTATGCTTAAATAGTAACCTGCATGCTTTTGTTGTATTTTGTTTTCGCTAAAGTATTTGTTCTGGTCGAGTGATCCACCTTTTACATTTGTTGCAGATGTCGAACCTTTTGGAGACATGTGTTGGATATGCTGACGGAGCGAGTCGTAGTTCGCGGAACCTATCCTCCGCAGCCTGGGCCATTTTTTATCCAAGTGGCGAGTTAGTAAGTTTCAGAGGTGTGTGTATTGGGCAATCAACGAATAACATCGCTGAGTATAGCGCGTTGATAGAACTACTCTCTGATGCCATCACACGTGGCATACGCCGACTAATTGTCAGGCTAGACTCACAGCTCGTAATACTACAACTCAATGGTATATATTATGTTCGCAATCCAGCTATTTATTGCATGTTCCTAAGGGTTAAGATCTTGGAAAGACAATTTGATTCGATTCAATATCAACATATTTCAAGAAACTTAAACACATTAACTGACTCATTAGCAAACTATGTGTTAGATAGACATTTGCAACATTTATAAAAAGGACACATCATCAAAGATTGTACATATGGATCATATAACTCAAACAGAATAAAACTCGAAAATCAAAATATATAAGCTGTTTATATAGTTCATACATAAAGTTCTGTAACCAAGAAAAAATTGGTCATATGACCTAAAACTCAAAATGCTAGGGGGCACCCTAGCCTAGTGGTGCTCATGATAGCATGTCACGGCCTGTGCAATCATGCGCAAGAGACGAGTCCATCGTCTAGGTACACCAGTAGTGTGTCGCTGCAGCTGTAAAGGTAACTCATCAATCCTCACATCAGGAATGCCGAGAGTAAGGCTCTCAACCTACTCCTGCACAGCTGTAAGGGTCTCAGTATCATCAAGGTCGCGAATAACAGCTCTCCTAGCAGGCTCCACTACCGGGGTAGCAACTGGCGGTCTCGGACGAACTGCTGGACGAACAGGACCAATATCTGCATGCACCCAAGAGTACAATTAAAAGTCTTGATAGAATAAAGCACAGCAACATTATAAATAAGAACAGTAAATAGTAATATGGTCAAGGAGTTTACTAATGGCGCCCCACTGTTCGCCATCCGGTAGCACCAAATCCGGATCACCTCGGAAATCCATACCCACATATGGATACTCAGAAAACGCCATCTCCTGGCGCTCGAACCACCTGAAGAAAGCCTCAGTAAAAGTAATCTGAGGTTGACCAGCATGCCTGGACATGTGGTCGACCCACCTCTGCATGTGTGGCTCGGTCGGAGAAGGCAAGTCGAGTATGATGTACTGAGGCTGCATCAGTGGAATTTTCTCCAAGGCGAAGGCAGTCAGAATAGAACCAAATCCAAAGTTCTTCAGCTTCCCGTCCTTTACCTTGGTCAATTGAATTTTCATCTGAACAAGTACTGCATCACACCAGTTGAATAATTTCGGTTGGAGACACTCGAAGGCGTGCTGCATATAAGATCTGTTGGCAACATGTAGAGCTGTGCTGCCGGCCATCCTACCAATAGTGTACAGAATGGACCTGAGAGCCCGATCAGTAATCTCACGGATAACAATCTTGCCGTCTCTGCTCGGCTGAGAACCTTCCCTGCAATACTGGCGGACATAATCTCTGGTGGAATCGGTCCCCCGGGCCGTACCTGACAAGGAAATGGGGGCACCTCGTCTTGACAATCCAGTCAAGAAGTACATGTCCTCTATGGTCAAGGGGATGGACTTTCCCCTAATCTGGAATACTTGGTTAACAGGATCCCAAGCATCAAGCATATACTGCAGCAAAGAAATCTGTGCTCTCATGCTAGAGATACGGAAAAACTTCAGCAGGCCACAGTTCCGCAGCACGTTCACCGTGACCGGGTCATGGAGGGCAATCATGTCCTCCTCTTCATGTTCTCGTTCTCGCCATGTAAGGGACATTTTGTTCAAAGTTCCCTGCAAAGCAAACAAAGAAGGAGTAAGTTCCTGATTTTGATGAAAAACTGGCGAAAAATCATCAAAAAATGACCTGAAAACTCAGTTTTCTGAGCCCAGCGTAGGCAGAGAGTGTCCCTCCTGCGCTGAAGGTTAGGCTGCCTTAAGGCAGCTTGACATTCAGCGCAGGTTTCGAAAGGGGAACCTGCGCTGAAGTTAGGGCGCTCTGGCAAAACCCCTGAGGCCCAGAAAGACTGAAAAATAGGCATGAAACTGGAAAATGAAACCATGAAAAGAAAGAGCTAGGGTTTAGCTCCTACCTGGTCCAGACGGCACCGAAAATCGTCCGCAGAATCTCCCGGAATCAGCTGATGAAAATCAAGGGGAGAAGAGGCACCTCCAGAGCTCCAACAAACCAAATGCAAATGAAATGGTAAATGAGAGGTAAAAACACCTTTTTATGGCTTTTTACGTAGTTCAAAGTGAAATATTAGGGTTATAATCTCATTTTCATGCAAATATTATTCATTTCTAACAAAGTTTGTTGCAGCAATTGAAAATGCAGTACTATACTTGAAAAGAGAAAAGCTAGTAAATGGTAAAAATCAAAATTTGACCATATATTCGAGCAGTTTTACTGTGGAATTTATGCTCGTTAAAAAATAGAAAAGCGAGATCCGAGCAGTTTTAGCACATAGTTCATGCTCGTTAAAAAATAAACATAAGATTGAGCAAGAGTTTCCTCCAGAGTTTAAGCTCATTAAAAAATGAACCTATTCCGGTAAATAACCATTGTGATCGTAAATTTATTAGCCATAAAAGCCTTGGTCGTGTTTGCACCTGCCACCTCCATTCCATTTGGCCGATCATTCACCACCATATGATTGTTTACCCATTTTGAGGAACAGCTACGAAGAGTGATTTCACCTAGCCATCCTTGTGACACTGCCGTGATTGGAAAATTCCAACCTGTACCTGGAATCTGCTGTTATCCCTGTTTATCACTCGTTCCTCAAAAGACGAGTCTTCTTTGAGCTCTTTTCATCTGACTCGTAAAATATGAAAATTTTGCCGAGTTTTGGCCTTCCAGCTCGTTAAAGTGACCGGAAGAGCTATCCCTCTTCTAGATTTTAATCTTTTTGGACCTGAGGGATTATTACACAAAAAGTCGAGTGCTTGTTTTATTCGGCTCGTTAAAGTTATCGAAAACTCATCCCTTCTGTATTGTTTTATACTTTTTCAGACTTAAGGGATTAGATGACGAAAAAGGAATTTTGGAGTTAACTTTCTGTACCTTTTCAGACTCTCTAAAAATGGAAAGGACCGAGTTTTCCTTGTCGTTAGACTCGTTAAAATGATTAAATAGCGACAAACTTGTCTTTAGACGAGAACGAGTTTCCCTATCGCTAGGCTCGTTAAAACATAGCGATGGGCTTGCCCGAAGGGCAGGTTATAGAAAAAGCATATGTTATCCTCCTCAAGCTTGACAAAAATAAAGAGGTACTGGTCAGAAATGACTGGGGAAAAATTGGGAGAACCTCAAAGCTTTAATGGTAGCAAGTCGCTCTTGAACATGACACTTTTCCTCCGTATCACATCGGGTTGGGTTGTTTCATTCACCGGTCTCATCACCATGGTCTTCGCCAAACCATCCACATTTGGGGTAATGCTACCGATCCATCGCATCAGTGTTGTTATGTGTTCAAGAGATGTTGTTCAGAAAGAGTCAACCGTGTCCCATCCACTGCCATACATTATCCTTCATCCACCCATGATCGCCACCCTGAATCATATTTCACAGATTGTTTTTCATCTCCACTAAAATCATTAGCTCCATTCCGTCTCACTGATGTGGGATTCATTAAGGCCCTCCTTTGACGGATCGCTTCTTGTCGACTTCAGCGCATTATCCAAGAAGTTGATCTAGGAACACCCCCCTCAGTACTTTGAAGCTTGCATGCCTCAATGGCAAGTTTCTCACTTCCGGCGACAGGTATACATCAATGACCTTCGACCAGAAGATTTTGCGTGGTGTTCGACGCCAAGTCCTTTATTCACACCACGTGAATTGTACTGCAGTACCTTGAGGGTCATTATCATTATCGGTGATTCCTCTCGCGCTTGTTAACGGTTTACATTATTGACCGGTAATCAAGCGATGTCTTTCCATGTTCGACTTCAACGCAATTCTCACATGGATCGACTTGTACTTAGAGTGAAGATCGAACGAGTTTGAAGACCCCGGATCTAGTTTCATCCATCCGGGCTGCGATATATATTCTGGAAATATAAAAACATTTGACATATACATCATTGCAGCAGATGATCATCCTACTCAAAGGATGATAATTTCAGCAGAGAATTATCAGTCTACCATCAGACGATCGTCTGTTATATGTACCAAAATGAATTTATAAAGCTGAGCATGGGAATGTCCGCCTCAGCTAGATCATGAAAGCAGAATGAAAAATAATGTATTGTATTGTATTTTATTACAGGTCACCTCTCAGCGATTGAATGAACTTCGGATCCTCCTGATAAAGCATTTCACCCGATAAACGACTTCATACTTTAGGGGGCAACTGTTATAGACATTTTTGTGCCTTACAGCATGGAGCATGAAATGTCAATAATCTAAGGGATCCAAAGTCTCTAAACATGTTGTTCCTACCCCTAGAGGAACAAGGTCAGCAAACCACAGCACCAAATATCAGTTCTCCACCTGAAAACACTCAAAAACAAGCTAATTCTGGATCATGTCAACTGCTCCACTGAGCATCTGCGCTGAATGTCAAGAGCTACACTGTCTACCTGCGCTGAATGTCAACTGCAAAGAGGGCTACCTGCACTGGGCGAGTTTGGACAAGTGGCACAGTCATTCCTCAAGGTGTCAATGCCCAGGAAGCTTCCAAAATGACACTTGGATCAGGGAATTCGACTTGTGATGAGTAAGAGGGTCTAAATCTCCAAGTGGAAGCAAGAACCTCCAAGTGGACTCAAGAACTGAAGAATAACTGAAGTGGGAGAGGACACTAGTCAGCTTCATGCTAGCTACAAGCTGACTCATCCTTTCTCCAAAACTCCTATATATAGAGCTCTCTCATGAGGTCTATGGAGGCTGGAATCTTGTGAAAGTAAGGAAGTGCTGTTGGTTTGAGTATAGAACTATTGGGTGATTTGCTTGAAGGAGGTGAAGAGGAGATTTCTTTCTGCTGGGAGGTGATGCTGGATTGGGCCTTTTATGGTTGTATTACTTCCTGAACTTTACTTCTTCCATTAATAAAGCATTTTAGGTTCTTCTATATGCTTGTGTCTCAATGGTGTATTGCTATACTTGTGTATTTGATTTATTCTAATCCTTGAATCAATTATGAATGTATGCTTCTTGTAGTTTCCCTCTCTTGCCATTTTGCAGGATCTTGGTGTAGCTGGGCCAGTGAAAGAGCAAGGAGCTGGGAGCAAGCAGCAAAGAGAGAAGATTGGATCAATCATTAGCGGAAGACAACAGTTAGTGGATCTCTTTCTCTCCTCTCTTACATCTCATAAAGAAGTAATCTCGAATAGCTTTGCTTTGATTGTCTGAGGTACTATCACCCTTAGAGTGGGATAGGGTCATTCCGTATTGGATACTTTTCCCAACAACAGACAGCAATCCCTACCCCACGCTCTTAGGAATTTATTGGGCCACTGAAATGAACAGGGTGATTAATATGAAGAAGCACACGATGATTTTTTAGAAGAAGTCACTACGCATAGTTATACCTCTGGACCTTGTTGAAGGATTGTGCTATACAAAGCTGATGCACAACTATGAAAGCGATGATGATTTGGACTGCATTTATAAGATAACAGCGTGAAACCAGGACTAGGTGAATCCCACTGTGGATGGGCAACTTGCATGGGAGCGCGAGAGCTCCTATACTTCGGATTCAGATGAGGAAATAGAGCGACAGAAGAATTAGTTACATGAGGTGACTACACTGAATTGTAATATGATGACAAGGTCACCGCACTGTGTATTGAAAGAAGTAAGAGACCTACCTACTTATGATGGGATAAGTGAGGTAGATACCTTCTTCGATAGATTTGAAAGAAAAGTGCTAGAAAAGCAATGCTTCCAGGCTTTGAATTGGGTACTGTGTGCTATGCCCGCGAGATGGTGGGGTATGCCCAAAGGGAGCTTTGATGACTAGTCCGAATGTAGGATAATTATGTGCATGCATTTTGGGAAGCCTAAGATGTGACTAACAGACAAGTATGATGGACGAGATGATCCGCACACACACCTGGCCAAGTGGATGAAGGTCTATGGAGAAAATCCACAACCTAAGTGGGTGCGCCTGTTCTGTCATACCCTAGATGTTATACCCATGAATTGGTATATAGAGACGGAGCTCCGCCATGGGACAAGTGAATGGGGTATCTTGCACGAAGGGTTCATGATGACATTTAATTTTGAGGATGGATGGAGGGACAATATTGATGAAGTGTTACAAGAGAAAAAAGCAGCCATCTTTAGGATACCACAGGAGCCTTTAGACCTGAGTCAGCTTGAATGGGCTACTCAGCTGAGTTGCGCGCTAGAATGTTATAATGTAACGGCTGAAGAGGAGGATGAGGATTCGAGCAATATTAACATTCCAGAAACAGAAGGTAATCATGAGGTTCAAGGAGCACAGATTGAGAACCCTAACATAACCACACCGGTAAAAATGAAGTGGTGAACATTGGTATGGAAGCTGAACCTAAGTTTGCAAAGCTCAATAAATACTAGGACGATGCGACGGTGGATAATGTTGTTGAGTTACTCTGCAAGTAGGGTACTTATTCCCAACCAAGTTTACGGATTTAAAGAGAATCATCAGAGATTTAGGAATAATGAGGATCATGTTAAAACCCGATGCAAAGCCAATTATGTAGAGGCCTTACTACTTAAATCTGAAATACAAGGAGAAGGTCCACATAGAACTAGACAAATTGCTCGTAGCAGGAATCATTAAGCTGGTGGAAGAATCTGACTGGGTAAGTCCAATGGTGGTGCAGGAAAAGAAGCAGAAGGACAAGATAAGAATATGTGTGAATCTCAGAAAATTGAATGATGCTTGTGTGCATGATCCATTCCCAACTCTGTTCATGGATGAGGTGTTGGATAATGTCGATGGGCAGGAAGCATATTCTTTCACTAACGAGTTCTCAGGGTACCACTAGATCAAAATCGCACCGGACGATAGGAGCATGACAACCTTCGCGACCGAGTGGGGTTGCTTTCAATACACTGTCATGCCATTTGGGTTGAAGAATGCGTCGGCCGTCTTTTCACGCGTGGTTGTTGTAGCATTCAAGGAATATATTCATAAGTCCTTGGAGATTTATTTTGATGATTGGACCATATTTGGGTTGGTTAAGCGCGATGTAGCAAGCTTACTCTTGATGTTGGATACCTACCGAAGATACAAAATCACGCTTAACCTTAAGAAGTTTGTGTTTCTTGTTGCTTTTAGGAACCTATTGGGACATGTGGTTTGTAGATAGGGACTGATGGTAGATCCCACGAAGATTGCGGTGATTCTGAATTTGGAAGTGCCACGAAGTGTGAAACAGTTGCATGCTACTCTGGGACATACAGGGTACTACAAAAGGTTTATCAAAAGTTATGCCCAAATCACCACGCCGATGGAGAAACTGTTGAAGAAGGATGTTACATTCTGCTGGAACGATGACTGCAAGAAAAGCATGGATATATTGAAGGAAAAGATGGTCACTGCACCAATTCTTGTCTTCCCAAATTGGAACAAATAGTTTCATTTCCATGTTGATGCATCATGTATAGCACTGGGAACGATACTAACATAGGATGGTGGAGAGGGCTTGGATCACCCTATCGTGTTCGCAAGTCCCAGATTGTCTAAAGAAGAAAAGAACTATTCCACCAATGAACGCGAGGGACTGGCTATGGTGTATGCACTCCAAAAATATTGACACTACTTTCTAGGAGGTCACTTTAAGATGTATACAGATCATTTTGCACTGAAGTACTTGGTCAATAAGCCTGTATTGGGGGGCACATATTCAAATGGATTTTATTGTTCCAATAATATGACTTTGAAGTTGTTGTGAAACTTGGACAATTGAACGTGAGACCATATCACCTATCGCGCATTGAGATAGGAGAGGAACCTACTAGTTTGGAGGAAGGATTACCTGATGCGTAGCTTTTTTCTATGCACATAGCAGATGGAAATTTTGAATATATAATGCACTTTCACATGACTAGAATTGTGCTGAAAGGATACTCTGTCTAGCAGAAGAAGGAACTAGTGGTGCGCATGGCAGATTTCTATGTCATTGCGAGGCAGCTATATAAGATGGGGAATGATGAGATATTGCGAAGGTATGTACCTAAATTTGAACGAAGCAATATCCTCATAGATGCTCATGGGGGCGATGGGGGAGGACATTATGCAGGGAGAGCGACCACGTAGAAGATTCTCTGTGGAGGGTTGTGGTGGCCAACCCTTCATCAGGATTCAAAATAACATTGCAAGGCCTGTGATGTATGTCCAAGAACAAGTAAAACATCGCAGAGGGACAAGATGCCTTTCAATATGCAAATGACGTTGCAACCCTTTGAAAAGTGGGCAATCGACTTCGTAGGACCTACTAAACCTCAAGGAAAAATGGGCACGAGATATATTATCACTGCGACAGAGTACCTAACTCATTGGGAAGAAGCGTAGCCGGTAAAAGGCCATGATGGCCGTGAAGTTTCTGTTTGAACATGTATTGACACGATTTGGATGTTCGAAGATCTTAATGAGCGATCGCGGTACACATTTCCTGAACGAGACGATCAGCACGCTGACAAAAGAGTTTCAGGTGTATCATCAGAAAAGCACACCGTATCACCCACAAGCTAATGGGACAGTAGAAGTGTTTAACAAAGTACTGGAGACTGCGCTGACCAAGGTATGCAATGCGCAACAAAGTGATTGGACCTGCACATACCCGCAATATTATGGGCTTATATGATGACATGCAAGAAACTGATGAGACAGACACCTTTCTCGCTGGTCTATGGAGTGGAAGCCATAATGTCGATGGATTACATCATGCCTATTTTTCGTATAGAAGTGCTCACAGGTATGACAGACCGCAAAGCCCTGGAGGAGAGGCTCACATAGTTGGAGTAACTTGAGGAAGAATGATTTTTGGCTGGATTTCACCAATGGGTACAAAATCAATGTGAAAAGGCCTGGCACGATCAACATATTGAGTTGTGCACCTTCAAGGTGAACAATTTGGTGTTACTGTATGATAGTAAGTTTGATAAATTCCTGGGAAAACTTAGAATGCATTGGTTGGGACTGTATGTTATTAAGGAGGTCACAAACGGAGGCGCAGTGCAGTTGGTAAAGTTAAATGGAGAACCTTTCCCAGGAAAAGTGAATGGCAATCGGTTGAAGCCATACACGGGTAGCCTGGCTATTTGACTAGTTGACAGAAGCATAGTCTTAGCACTCCAAGTAGCTGAAAGGAGGTGCGGGACTATAAACAGGTTCATGGAAGTAGTTCAGCTACAACAATCTCTAAACAACACGTCTAGGAAGCGCAACAGGTAGTTTCTCAGTGTGATGCCTATCTTGCAGCAGTCCAAGCAGAGTTGGGAGGTCTCCACATGAAGATATCTGCACTAATAGAGTGACTCGAGGGTGAGTCACAATGTTTGTGTTGGGGGCTAGTTGGGCGCGGGATCCCCCAAGGAAAGCTTTGGGGCTTAAAGCCCAGTTTTTGGTTAAAAGTTGTAAATCCGATGTAAAGACTTTGCATTTTGTGGGTGTGGAGCACGAAGTTGTAAATGAGTCATAGGGTTGTCCGCCCTCAATTTTGTAATGTAATGTTGGCTTTAGAGATATACCCATGGTTTGCGGACCATGGGATTGTATAAATAGAGTGAGGCTCTAAGTAGTTGAGACAAAATAATAATAGAATTAGAAATAATGATGATGGAATAGAAGGATAGTCAAAGATCTAATCGTAGAGTCGAACCTTTAGGTCATAGAGTAGGAGAAGGCTCTGCAACTAAGTGTGCAGAGGCCTAGTAGTCCGCAGTTGAGTGCATAGGGCGAGTCGAGTTTGTAACTGTTGAAGCATTAATAAAGAGAAATTCTACATTAATTTTGTGTAATTATTTCCTGGTTTTCTGTATCGAATATATTGGGTATAAATTGAAATTTTGCTATCTATATGGTGCACAAACATATCTAATTGTGTTGATTAAGTAAATGTGAGATAACGTATTTGTTTACGTGAAGTTAACTAACAATTGTAAGAATATAAGTAAGATATGCAGCGTAACTTGGTGAAATAGCGCAAATTGTTGCCCTAGCAGCGCGAAATCATCTCAGCCCCTGGTTAGGGTTGCACGAAAGGTGATCCTAACAGTTCACAAAGGTCTCGCAGGTAAATACAGTGCGTGAAGCGACCTACACGAAGGTAGGCACTTGAATTAAATTGACACCTCAGACATCTCTAGGGTGTGGAAACTTGGTTCCAGCATCCCTCCATACTATTCGGGTGAGACTTCAATCCGCGCACCACTAGCTGATGTCAAAAGGGCTAGTAGTGTAGGGATTTGTTTAGATAATTAACTCTGAACCTAGGTATCCCTCAATCCAACGGTCTTTATATAGGCTTGTGTTCTCATCTCATAAGCTAACATGATCCCTTGACTAGGTCGACATTATAGGAGGCTTCTAGACTATCCAAATAAATTATTTCGAGTGCTTCTTTACATCAATTTGGTGGGTACATTTTGGAGTATTTCATTAATGATCTTGAAGGACTTTTTGACTTACAACAATGACATTCATAAGTGTAACAATACATGATTGTCTTCATTTTACATAACTCAACCTAGGGCTCTCAATGGGAGCCACAACTAGACCAAGAAACTTCTTGAGCATGAAACCCATGTATCAAGCAAAAATATAAAATTTTCCTTGATACAAAATTACATCATTACAAGATTTGTCATTATGAAGACTGAACCTAGTTACACTATTTTCAGCACATCGAATCTACAAGAGCAAGTGAAACAGAGGAACCAAACATCTTCACTAATTTTCTTGAAATTAAGAAAAAGAATAAAGCTTTAAAGGCAAATGTTTATGCACATTTTTGGAAGCATACTTCTACTTCACAACACATGTTGTTGACATCTTTTGATAGTGAAAAGGGTAGAATGCAAATGGCTTTTCTACATGCCCATGTTCCTTTTCCCAAGGCTTCTTCTGATTATAAGAAGACTATATTTTCTTTTGATGCTAATCAGATACATCGAATTGATCAAATGGACACGCATAGGCAGTCTAGTGAGATTCTCTTCTTTACCATGACCAATATTTCTATGGCATTGTCAAAACTCAAAACTGCTCTATCAAATGTGCAGTCACAATTGAACATTGAAAAGATATCATCTTTAGCAAAGGATAACAGGATCAAGTCATTAGAAGACTTAGTGATTAAAATTGGATATAACCCTACTGATGTTAAAGTTGTAGAAGACATTATCAAAAAGAAAAATGTAGATATTTCAACATTGAGGACGAAGCTCAAACTGATTTCTACATAGGACCCTTAGACCAAGAAGATAGCAGAAAGTGAATAGCACAAGGAAGAAATGCTCAGGCTGATTATTGAGCAAAATGTACAGATAAAGATCATGGAGGAGAAAATTGAGAAACTGCTTAAGAAAAAAGAGCAATTTACTCAGTTATATATAGCTCCCATCACAGCTATTCCTATTACAGTGTCCAACACAACATGGGAATCAAAATCAGCCACAACAGAATCTACATCAAGAGCAGGAGATTTGAACAAACTCTTACACAAGCTGACTCACTAGAAATAAGAAAATGAAAGGCTTCATAAGAAATTTAAGAATTTGGAAGCTAAGAAGATAAAAAATGACACTCTATATGTTGAAGAAATGCAAAGGACCCATAGGTTGACCAGAAGGATAGAAGAGTTGCAGAGTGATTCATTAATGGCTCAAACCTTGGCCCAAGCCAAGGAAAGAACTTGGGCAGATATTTGTCAAGTCATAACTAAAGTATGGCCCTCCATTCAAATCATTTTTTAGCAAGATGAACTTATAAACAGAAGTTAGATATCTATTGATGAAATTAAGAAACTTCTTAAATACAAACAGAGTGAAGCTACAGACATTATGAGAGTTCTTAATTAAAAAGTCAGGGCTGAGTTTGAGCAGATTGAGATTCTGGACAGAACAAAAACCATTTTGGAGATCGAGAAGGTTTTTCAGAAAAAGAACCTTATGACTCAGTTAGAGATTAAGTGACAAACCTTGAAGATTTATGTTCAAATATTTCTTTTTAAGTTTAATTTACTCAATCATAGAGGATTGCTAGGATTAGTGGCAACTGTCAGGATTCGTGGCCCCAAATGATAGGTTGATCAATTTGGAAGAATATTTCCAAAATCTTTATGTTATAGCAACTGATAAAGAAAATTTTGTAGGCATAAAGGGTCATATCACAGGAAAACAAATGTTAGAAGCTTTAGATTTTGACTTAACAATTAAGCATGAGATTAAACACCTTTTGTAAATAAGCCCACTTTTGAGAAGCACACTGAGGTTGATGAAGTTTACAGGAAATTATTAAATCTTGCTATACCAAGTGAAGACAGATGGGATCACTTGCGTGAAGTTATCGATTAACTTCCATCAACAACTAAAATACAACTGAGAAACACTTTTGGGGACCACATCATCAACAGATTCCTAAAGGATAGTGCCAGCACTTAGCAGTTTTTGAAATTCCTATAGTTTTGTACTATTTTTGTATTTTTTTTTTAAGAATATAAAGAAGAATTTTTTGTATAAATAAATCCTCCTTCAAGTTATTAAGGTTTGAACCCTTTGACGAGTTTTGAGAATAGAATTGTAACTGAGCTAGAGATTTTCTTCAAGTTAATGAAAGGATTCTGAATTTTCCTTCTATAGTTTGTCTCCTATTATTTTTTTCTTATGTGCTTATTTCATTATGTCTTTCTTCATATATTTAAGCCTTTATGCAGAGATCTGGGTAAGATCATACTGAGTATCAGTCAGCCATAAATCCCCTGTGAAGTTATAAACAATAATTAGGGACTATTTTATAAGAATCTTTGTTATTATAAACTCCTCTATATCAATTAATTGTCACACTCGTCTGCATTTTTTTAAATATATTTTGTTCTATAGGAGATGTTTTTTGCCTGTATTCTTTTCTTATAACCAATCAAATATTTTGTCTTAATATTTAGCAAGTTATATTTCATCAAGATTTTGTTATTCACCCATTTTAAATCAATTAAATATAAGTAGACAAATAGCATCCCTTTCATCCAACTTAGTAACTGTTAAGGCTTAAGAATATTTTTTCAAATTATTCATAACATTGGTCATCCAAAAAATTTAAAAACAAACAAAACAATTTATATGCTCAGGCATGACTAATTGACCTAGATTCATCTCAGAGGACAACATTAGACTGGTGTTGTTGTGGGAGAGTGAAAATTGAACTATTCTCCCTGGGACAACAATTAAGACTTTTTCTTTAAGGTGAATAAATAAATTGTAGGTTAAAATCACTCACCTAGCGACTCCACAGGCTAAGCTGGCTCTTTCAAAACATACCAGATCTCACTATGTCTCTCAAATTTTTTCTCCTTTATCTGATCTAGAGAGACTGGTGAGAGAAGCCTCATTTAGAAGGAGACTGGAAGCTTCTTCTTCTTATTGTGTACCATTACAGCTTGAAGATATTTCAACTTATGATCCCTTTAACTCTGTTCCATCCGAATTAGATTTGGCTAATCTAACACCTAGGGTGTTAGAACTATTATCTAAAGGAGTTGATCTACAGTTAGCTCTCTTAGTCCAATCTTTGGAATCATACAAACTCCCTGAAATATTTTTAGATTCGCCCAAGTCAGAGGAAGAACTAGATGTAGATTTAACGGAGCTAAAACCAATTGATTTTATCTTCCCCTCTCATTATATATTTCCATCTACTTTTCCCAACCTAAAGAAACCTTCTTTGTATATTCAAACCCTTTGTTTGAAAATAAAGAACAGGTTGAAACAGAGGTTCAAAAGTTAGTTATTAAAACACCTTTTAAAACTTTTAGGGATCCTCCACTTTCCCATTCTCCTCCTCCTACTTTTACACCTCCATATTCACCCACAGCTTCACCATATTCCTCTTCATCCTCCACTACATCATCTCTTACCTCTTCTATTGAATCATCTTCTTCTTCATCTTCAAATATGGCCTTTCAACCTATTATTGAAGATAGGTATGTTGTCCTGCATTTTCCCAACCAGCTCAACAATTTTCTTGATGGGTATTTGAAACACTTACCTAGGTTTAATGGGGAAACGGGTTTGTCTATAGAAGATCATATAGTTGCATTTTTATATTTTGCAGATAATATGAACATAGAGCATGAGGATGTATATATGTGGTTATTTTTTCAGTATTTAGAGGGAAAAGTTAGGATTTGGTTTAGACAAATAAGAGCTTATTCAATTCATTCTTGGAATGAATTAACTACCATATTCAAGAATCAACGAGGTGTTAAAAAGGATCTAGTTTACTACCTTATAGAGTTTGAAGAGATTAAAAGAAACCATGGAGAACCAGTGGAAAATATCATTAAATGATTCAATAAAATTTACCATAAGATGCCTCATGATTGTAAACCTCCAATTACAACAACGAAAGTTAGGTTTTCCAAAGCCTTTGATGATGACTTTGCAGTCATGCTTAGGGAAAGGACATCCCGAAACTTATAAGACATGCACACCAATGCTATAAAAGTTGAGGCTCATAGATTAGCATCATCTAAACTCAAATCCAAGGCTGAAAGAAAAATGAAAGCTAAGGAATAAGGATCTTCCTCAAAAACCAAAAACGATGATCAAAAGATAGATGAGACAACATCATTACTTAGAAACCTTTCTAATAGGATTTCTAAGATTGAAACTCGGCCTAGGATGATACAAAAAACTGCTCCTAGACCTCAAAATCAGTTTAGAAGAGTCTCTCAAACTCAAATTTTGCAGAGACTGAACACTGATCAACAGAGCCAATCCCCATTGGTGATTGATTACCAACAACCAGACGACATTGGACCTTTAATTTTTGAAGATATAAATAATTTGGATCATTCATCTATACATGATGCTATTGTTTCTCACTTTTTAAATCAATCTTCTCAAGATCAAGAAGACCATCAAATTTATAAATATCAGGCCTTTTCTGAATTCTTAATTGCATAATTGAATAGGAGATACAATCTAAGACCTAGGTTAGGGCCTGGTAGACCTCTAAAAAGTCCCACTGTAAATGAACCTCAGATCAAATCTGCTAAAACCCAGACAACAATCATTCAACCATTGAATCAAACAGCTGAAACAAGCCAAATTGATAAAACTATTTTGACAACCTTCAATGTTGAAAGAGAAATGGAAAGAGTTAAAATACCAATTCCACTAGCTGAACTGTCAAATAACCTAGGGTATAAGAACCAAGTTTCTAGATGGATTCAGTCATCCAATGTGGATGTTGAAGGGGATGTGATAAGCTTGCAGGATGAAACCTCGGTAGTTTTTGGTCCTAGATCTGACATGATAGATGAGAATGCACCACATTTTTATGTGACTCTGAAGATTCATGATTTCCTTTTATATAATTGTATGTTAGATTTTGTGGCTTCCCATAATCTGATGCCTAAAGTAATCATGAACCAGCTGCAATTAGAAGTCACTAGAACTTACCATGATCTTTACACTTTTGACTATGTTGTCCTTTGAGATGACCTAAGGTCAATTGGTTATTCCAAAGCATCTAAAATGTTTTGTTAATTTTAATCATTTGGAGGGACCAGTGAAATGTTTAAAAACAGGTGCTTTAAACTTAGAAAGATTCTTAATAAAACAAAAGGTTGTTCTTTAAATAAATATGGCTATTTTGATTTAAATGAGATGGATAAGTAGCATATAGAGAAGTATAAGTGATTAAATATTCAAACTAAGTATTTAACCATTTATAAGCAGAAATCAAGAAAACAGTGTTTCCTAGATCAACAGAATATAATTAAACTATTACAGAAATCTAGTGCAATTTAAGTTCAAAGAGGAATTTACAATAACAGATAGTCTTGCAAATTAATCTCTTATTTAAATGAAACTTCACAGTGGATTCAAAATAAAACTGAGACTCAATTAAATTTTCAATTGGATGTCTGTAAAAGAATTGAATTATATGAAGAATACATAATGAAAAACATGATGAAAACAACTCATTTAGAGACAAGCCATATGAAGTAAATCCATAATCTTTTATTATATCAAAAATGCTTCAGCTTAGTACAACTATGTGTGATGACTGGTTCAAGGGTGAAACCCTCGATACTTCAACAGAATGAATTATTTAAATAAAATAGAAAATATTACAATAAATGCATGAGTGAAATGACATTTTATTATTACTTAAAACTAATGGAAACAGAGGTAATTCGATAAAAAAGAATGAATCTAAACATTTGGCCCTGTTTTGAAGGAAAGTTGTTGTTGAGTAGCCACTATTCAGGTGTTGCGCTGGTGAAGCTGATCTGTCCTTTAATCCTAAAATTCACACAACTTTTCCCACCGTTCTTCATCTGGAATTGCTATCTTAGTTACCCTACGGTAGATTTCATCTACCTCAATATACCAGGAAAAAGTGGGTTTTACAGTGAAAATATGTTTTATCTCATGTTGAATAAAACATATGT
Organism: Pinus tabuliformis; assembly: GCA_031772625.1. Lineage (NCBI taxonomy): Eukaryota > Viridiplantae > Streptophyta > Pinopsida > Pinales > Pinaceae > Pinus > Pinus tabuliformis. The sequence continues at coordinate 774,018,084 of CM062820.1, read as the reverse complement.
TGTTGATGGCTTAATAAAATGACCTGCCCATCATGGAAACTTTGATGTTGGAGGACTTGGCTGTGTCCCCTCGCAATGTCCTGAATTTTCTTTAAATATTCCTCCCTAGTCATTAATTTATTATTTATCACAAATAGTGAAGGCAGACCCTTTTTGTTCAATGCATCAATTCTTGTGAAAAATATGTTGAATGCAACTTCAAGAGTTTGTCACCTCTCTATCAACTGCACTACTAAGTTATTTTTGGTCAGAACTTTCTTCACCTCTAGAATAGTTTCATTCCTTTCATCCACTCCTAGATCATCCAGTTCATACCTGTTTTTAGAATTAAGAAACTTTATAATGTTGTTGGTTGTAGCAGGCATCTCTCCCAGTTGAGCATTTATATTGGCAATTGTCTACTTTTCCTTTTCCATCAACTCCTTCTGCTAAAAAATAATTTGGATACATGGCCAGATTTCATCTATCTCCTCAATGATGTTGTTCCATATGATTTCCTTGACATTACCCAGAGTGTGGCCAATGGAAGACTCAACTGCTGACTTCTTCCATACTTCTATCTGATTTTGAGCTCTCTGAAGCTCTGCTGCATGAAAAATCTCAGATTTCTTTTGATGATCCTCAAGAAGTTTCACTTGGTCATGCAGTTTCTTAATTTCTTCATTCTGTAGAGACATATTTTGGACTGCATTGGCCAACTGGTCTGCAACATCTCCTGTACTTGTTGTAGCTGGTATGGTTGTAGGAATGACTGTGATAGGAAGTGCTTCTAAAGGGGTAGTATTTTTAGTAGCTTTCTCCTTTTCTTTGATCAATTTATCCATCTATGTCTCCATTTTCTTAAGTTGTGCAGTCTGCTCCATGATAAGTTTCATCATCTCTGCCTTTTGAGTCTCTGTGTCTGCAATATCCTTAGCTAGAGGATCTTCAATAACTAGCATTTTTAACTGCTTCCTCAATGTTTCTATGACCAAATTCTTCTTTTTGACTAGCTCCTCTGTAGCATTGATGTTTGCAAGATCATAACCCAATTTTATTACCAAATCTTCCAAGGTTTTAATCTTGGTGTCTTTAGAAAGAGCAAAAACTTTATCCATATTTATCTATGACTAGACATTTGCTAGCATAACCTGTAATTTGGACAAAGTCATGGTTGTGTTAGTGACAGTAGAGAAAATCATTTCCCGAGTCTGCTTATGCATCTCTATTTGGTCAATGGGATGTATATCCTTGACATCAAACTCAAAAGATGTATTTTTGTAGTCTGATGCTCCCTTGGGCTGAGGAACTTTTCCCTGAAGGAATGCCATCTAAATTTTCCCCTTCTCTGAGTCAAAGGATGATAGCAGCCTGCTTTGGGCACCAAAAGTCTGCTTCTAGAACTGGTTGTAAGTTTTAATCTTCAAGGCTTAATTTTTTACTTTTATTTCCTTGAAGATATCCATTATGCTCTTCTCTGCCTCACCTGAAGTAGATGTACCTATCTACATTATTTGTTGTTTCTCTTGTGAAGTTGAAGAGGTAGTAGGAGACTGTGTAGACTGATCACCCACTAATGAAGAAACAAGTGGCTCATTAGTGGTGATAATGGTCTGTTGCTCTGAATCTTTGGTAAGGCTTAGTCTGGAACTAAGCTTAGCCTTCTTTCTATACATAATTTTAAACCCCTCACTAAAAATATCAGTCCCTAAAGGGGACTCTTCCTCTCTGCTCCTCTTGGTTGTCTTCTCCTGCATGGTAGGAGTCTGCACTATTGATGATGAGACCTGTTGTTCTTCTGCCTCCTGTAAGGTGTTCTCAACCCACTCTAGCTGATTTTTGTATTTTTCTATTTCTGGCCTGGGTGTGTGAAAGTAAGGAGTAGACTTGGTTTCTATCCTTAGTTTAGAAATGATCCCTAATGGATCATAAGACCAGGTAAAACTAAGATTGAACTGCATTTCCTTCAAAATCTTATTTTCCTCTTCCCCTACTGCCCTATTGTTGCAAATGAAAGGGCCAACCTATGTTTTTATCTTAAACTGGGACTTTTTCTTGGCAGCAACGAAGTGGATTTCATCCATATTGATCATCTGCCTGATGTATTCTAAGGAAAAAATCCTCATTGGGAGGAATTTTGGCAGCTTATAAGGTGGGAGCTTGTTGGGTTGTGTTATATTCTTTCCACGACGAGCCCACGTGTTTAGAGGGGGGGTGGAGCCCCTCCTTCATTGCGCCGATTGCATAGCGGGGGGGTCACAGGGGGTTTGAGGGGTGTAGGTAACCCCCCTCTATGGGGTATGGGATAGCGCCATGAAAAATTTTAAATTTTGGACCCTATATTATGTTGGGTAGACCTACTTATGGTTTTGTGCATGTTTTTCGCACATGGTTTTGGACGCAATGGTTTTCAATCCATGGTATTGGATGCTTTAGCAAGTATAAATATGTATTGTAACATTGAAAGAGAAATAATGAAAAATCAAGCTGGTAGTCCCGGTTTTGGGATCCAAGGTAAAATCTCTGTGTATATGTGTTTTATGTGTTATGCTCTCACATTGTTTATTTTCTATTTTTTAGAATTTGTATGCAGGTAATTTCTGTATGGGGTTAAAACCTACATTTAGTATCAGAGTTGTTTGGGCTTCAAGGGGACGCCTTTGTTGCTCAGGGGTTTCACTCAGGCCTGTGGTAGACCCTATTCAGTGGGAGATCTGCGCGATCGATTCTGTGGTGAAAGAAGGTGGCGAGCAATGGAAAGATAGAGATCAAGAAATTTAATGCTCAGATTTTTGAGTTGTGGAAACTCAAGATGGAGGATCTATTGGTGGATAAAGATTAGTGGATCGTGGTAGATCCAGGTACTAAACCAACGGAGTGTCTGATAAAGAATGGAAGAAGTTGGATCAGAAGCTAAAGAGCACAATACGATTGTGTGTCTAAAATTTAGTATTGTTGAATGTATCAGGGGAAGCTACGACAAAGGCTTTGTGGGACAAGTTAGGGACTTTGTACCAATCTAAGTCTCTGGTGAATAAACTGTTCCTACGAAAAAAGTTATATACCTTGAGGATGAAAGATGGAGACTCAGTGATAGAGCATTTGAATGCATTTAATACTGTGGTAAGTCAGTTATTATCTGTTGATATTAAAATTTCAAATGAAGATAAGTGCATCAGTTTGTTGTGTTCTCTACCAGATTCATGGGATAGTCTGGTTATTGCAATAGGTGGCAATGCAACTTCCTTGCAGTTTGATGAAATAGTCTCATCCTTGCTGATGAAGGAGATGAGATAGAAAAATATGGAGAGTCTAAATGGTGATTCCTTGTCTATACAAGGATGGTCCCAGAATAGAAACAAAAATAATTCATCGAGTGGGAGAGCTAAATCTCCAGGAAAACCTGTAAAGGTGGTTTGTTGGAAATGCAGAAAGGAAGGGCACTACAAAAGGGACTGTAAATCTAAAGCTCCTAACAAAGTAAATGGATCTGATGATGCTCTTTTTGCAGAGGTGAAAACCACCTTAGATAAGGTGGGGATATGTACTTGGATTCTTCGAGTACACATGTAGATCATGAGGTATCGTTGACTGACTTAGGTGAATCCTTTCACTTCACTCCCCATAGAGAGTGGTTTTGTGAGTATGAGAAATATGATGATGGTGATGTCTTCTTGAGGGATGAAAGGAAATCTAGAATCATTGGTCGCGGAAAATTAAAGTTGAAGTTGCAAGGTGGAAGGGTTAGAACACTTCCGGGTGTTCTGCATATTCTTTCATTGGCCAAAAATCTTATTTTCATAAGCAAGTTGGATGATGCAGGTGTAAAAACAATGTTCGAGAAGGATACCTGCAAGATGGTTCGGGGATCACTGGTATTGATGTAGGGAGTTCAGATTGGAACTCTGTACCAGCTACAAGGTAGCACTATTGTTGATGGGTGCAACAGTTCTATGGTTCCTGAAAGAGGAGCAGAAAATCTAGTGGTCTCTAGAGAGAAGACCATGATGTGGCATCAAAGGCTTGGACATATTGGAGAGAAGGGCCTTTGAATACTTCATGGTAAATATATGGTAAAAGGTATGAGTAATATCTCTCTAGATTTTGATTTCTATGAAAATTGTGTATATGGAAATCAGAATCAGGTGAGTTTCCCCTCTGGTGGTAAGAGGGCGAAATAGATATTAGAGCGTGTGCATAGTGATGTGTTTGGACGTGTGAAGGTTCCATCACTGGGTAAGTCTATGTAATGATGAGCCCCATAAATGGGTAATTATATGGGCTCATTTTTCCTCCTAACATAGTTTAATCAACCATTCTCTTAGCTTATTGCATGTTTTTTTATTATATTTATGCTTATGGAGTGAGTTGGGTTGGTCATTATGCCATGGAGTCTAGTATGTGTTTAATGCAGTTTTTTGTTGAATTTTGGGAGATAAAGTCAAAGATTTAATGGAAAATTAGCAACAATATTTCGAAGTAGACAAGGGATAGGATTTATAGAAGGGTATCCCCCTCATTTATGACTCACCACTTCGAATTCTCCTTCATGCAGCTCGGAGCACAAACAGCCACATCAATGCACTAGGAGGCAGCCGAGCAAGTGGAGGATAACTTTTGTTTATCTCAAATTTTGGGATCCAAGCCTCCCTGATTTTAAGGAAGTTGTTGAGAGCTTCATTTTTATAAGTAGAGAGGCCTAGGACCTCGTTAGGAAGTTAGTCCAATTTTCGAATTTATGTTGCAGCTTTGCTCTGCTCAACTTCGAGTTTACTTTCGTTGAAAGTTTCATGTAATCCTATTATTATTTTGATAATAAAGATGAGATATTTTTTGAGATAGAACTGAGTTACCTCAGAGGGCTGAAGCTCTTAGGTTAGGGCCCAATCCAAGCAGCCAAGCTCCTCTTGTTTGTATTTATATGCTTTGTTTTATTTTATGAAATAGTTGTTGTTAGATAAATCTCTTTCTTGGTTAAGAATAGGTTGCTTTTGGTGATTTAGAAGGTTGTTTCCATTTAAGTTTTCTATAGTAGGTCGAACAGTGATAGAAAGAAGATAGAAAAAGGCTATCAACAAAGCTTTGGCCTCCTTTCCTCCCTTTGGGACCATGAACTAAGGACAAGACCCTCTTGCTGCCACAAAAACACAGATTTGCCTTCTCCATAGGATTTCTAGTGTTGCAGTTTGTTAGAAGGTTAATGCTTTGCTTTAGATCTATTTCACCATGCTCATTTCTATCTTGCAATAAGTTTCCTTCCATGCTTTCTCTCGTTATAGCATTTTTCAACATTTCTTTCCATAGCTCATAATCTAGATTAACTTGATGCAAAATTCTTTTTTTTGATATATCTAGTTTCATTTCCTACTTAATCTCATTTTTTGATCTTCAGTTCTCTTGCAGAAAATCTATTCTCACAACAAGTTAGCCAATCAGCCATCACAATCTCTCTTTGATCTATGCCCCACAGGTCACCCAAAGTTCATCTCAAATCTGCCTTAGTTTTCTGCACTTTTCCATAGACTTTCCTCTCTTTCCTTGAACAAATCCGACCATCTTTCTCTCTCCTAATCATTCTTGATGGACCCTAGACACCTTAACACATCATCCTAGCCTTCAGCTACCCTTTCCACCCACTTTCCTACCTTCAAAACCTCCAAAACTTCTCTCGGCATCCTCTTGTAGACCTCCTATAGATCCCTTGCAACCTCCTGTAGATTTTCCTATAGGATTCTTTTTGAAGTCCGATTGCGGGAAAAACCTCTAGAAGGCCACCTGAGACCTCCTAGGACCCATCCACACCATCCTACACCTCTTCAAATCCCAAAGTCACCCTCCATCGCCACCTAATCGCTGCCACATTCACAATCAAATAAATTACATGCATGACAATTTCACATAAAAATACATGAAAATCCAAAAAGATGTTTTTTGCTCATTTTCTTCTAGAAATAGCTTGAGTAGATGTTGTTTAATTCCTGAGTAGGTAATTCCATTCATTTCACGATTTTTCATCTCTCTTTCTGCAAAAGTAGGATTAGTTGGTTAAGTAGGGTTTGTTAGGTTTACGTTACATTTCAGTCTTCTTTTCCTTTCTGCAAGTAGAGTAGCCTCTGTAGAGTAAGCTTTCCTTTCTTTCATCACATATAGAGCTTCTTCTAGAATCCATAGAAGTTGGCTTGAGCTCCTAGTGATCTTGCGCCAGCTAATCAAGTGACAGCCTACAGTAAGAACTAGTACTTGTGCATACAACATCGTCGCTTCCAAGTTTGTTACGAACTACTGAGTTGATAAAACTAAAGTAGGAAGCCTAGGAGTTGCAGCATTATTGTTGCAATACTGGTGCTCACCATGTACTATGTATCATTTATAGATGACTTCTCAAGGAATACATAGATATATTTCCTTAAGAAGAAATCTGAATTCTTTGACAAGTTTAAGAATTTAAGGCTCTGGTGGAAAACTAGACAGAGAATAAGATAAAGGTGTTGAGGACAGATAACGGTGGAGAGTTTTGCAGTAAGGAATTTGAAGAATTATGTCAGAAGTGTGGTATAGCATGGTAGAAGACTACTCCATACACACCTGAGCAAAATGGAGTTGCAGAAAGAATGAACAAGACGTTGATGGAAAGGGCAATAAGCATGCTCAGTGGTGCTGGGTTAGGATAGGAATTCTAGGTAGAGGTGGTGGAGACAACATGTTACCTGGTCAACAAATCACCTTCATCAGCGTTGGAGGATAAGACTCCACAATAGGTATGGACTAGTAAGAAACCCTCTCTTTCACATCTGAGGGTATTTGGATGTGATGCATATGTACATGTTCCAAAGCAGAAAAGAACCAAGTTGGATAGTAAATCTGAAAAGTGCATCTTTATTGGGTATAAGGATGGTTTAAAGGGTTATAAACTTTGGAGCCCAGTAACAAGGAAGGTTATGTACAGCCGATATGTGGTGTTTAGAAAGGTGAAATATGTTATTAAACATGAATTCCAACCAAAGGAACCTGAGAAGATAGAGTTTAAGCTTAAGGAGGAAGAATCACACTCTACAACAGAGGAGGAATTAGGAGATGAAGAGCCACAATCTCCAGGTGTGAGAAGATCAGTTTGAGAAAGAAGGCATCCAGAAAGGTATAGTCCATCTGCTTTCTATTCAAATTTTTCTTTATCTGTTACTGATGATGATCCCATAACTGTGAAGGAAGCAGTAGATTCAAAGGATGGCAAACTCTAGAAAGAGGCCATGGTTGATGAAATGGCATCTTTGCACAAAAATGAGGCTTGGGATCTAGTGGAGTTTCTAGCTGGAAGGAAACCCATTGGAAACAAATGGGTGTTCAAGAAGAAGACAAATGCAAAAGGAAAGGTGGAGAAATACAAAGCTCGGTTGGTAGAAAAAGGTTACTTCCAGGTGCCAGAAATTGATTTTGGTGATATTTTTTCTCCTGTTGCCAAGGTAGCTTCTATTAAATTAATTTTATCTGTTGCTGCTGCTTTTGATTTTGAGGGAACAGATGGTTGTGAAGACAACGTTTCTTCACAGGGATCTAGAAGAGGAGATCTACATGAAGCAACCTAAAGGCTTTTGCAGTGAAGGGTAAGAAAGAAATGGTATGCAAGTTAAGAAGTCTCTGTATGGGTTAAAACAATCACCAAGGATGTGGTATCAGAAATTTGATACATTTATATGGGGACTTGGGTTGTGTTATATTCTTTCCATGACTAGCCCACGTGGTTAGAGGCGGCGGTGGAGGCCCCCCTTCGTTGCACCGATTGCGTAGCAGGGGGATCATAGGGTGTTTGAGGGGTGCAGGTAACCCCCCTCTATGGGGTCTAGGGCAGCGCCCCAGAAAATTTTGTTTTTTGGACCCTATATTAGGTTGGGCGGACCTACCTATGGTTTTGTGCATGTTTTTCACACATGGTTTTGGACGTGATGGTTTTCAGTTCATGGTATTGGATGCTTCGGCATGTATAAATATGTATTTTAACATTGAAAGGAAAGTAATGAAAAATCAAGCTAGTAGTCCCAGTTTTGGGATCTAGGGGAAATCTCTATGTATATGTGTTTTATGTGTTATGCTCTCTCATTGTTTATTTTCTGTGTTTTAGAATTCGTATGTAGGTAATTTATGTATGGGGTTAAAGCCTACAGAGCTCATATCCAAATATCCTTATTTCCAAATAATTTTGATATAGGTACCAGTCCCTTATCTGAACTTGATCTGACAGTTGCAACACCCTTTTGATTTCTTCACTAATCCTTGGTTCTATTCTGCTGTTCATGAGACCTATTGCTGGGTGAACAAACATCTCTATAAATTGTTTATAAGTGTACTCTTTTTTCTCTTTCATGACCAAAGTAGTCCAAAATATGACTGATTGTTGGTTTCCCTTCTCATCCAGCTTTTGCAAAGATAGGTTAATATTGTCCCCCTGAAAGTATAGGAACATGTAGACTAACACAGAGGCATATTTGAATACCTCCTCTATTGGAAATTTAACCAATTGCTGATGAATGGATTCTACAAGAAAATGGCTGAAATTAAACACAATTGAGGGCTTAGCATCAGCAAAGAATATGGACAAAAATCCTATAATGGCCTCATCTACCCATTGATCAGAGTAATAGCCAAGAAGGTAGGAAAAACAGTGATAATTTTCTTGGCTCTCTCACGGAATATGGAGGAGGGATAAGGAGGATTTTTCTTTGGTAATGCAACATCTTGTGTCAAAAATAGTTCAAGAGTTTGGGCTCTTTTGGAAAAGTCTAGTTTCTGGTATATTTCAACTAGTGCTTCATAAGAAAATGGGGTAGCATTGTCTACTATGGGGGCTTGCATCATCTGATCAATGGCCTGAGGGGTTATGGTAAACAAAATTTCTCCAGTGGGGGTGACTATGGCCCTTTGGCTTGGCAAGTATGAAGCATGACATTTTCTGATAAAATCAGGGGTGTTGTGGGTACGAGGAAAGATGTAGTGAGGTAAATTTGACTCCCACAGCTGGATATCATCTAATTTATCAATATACTTGTCTTCTAGCCAGCAGTACATCTCGAAGAGGTCAAGTTCACAGAGTGTCTCATGAATTTTGTAGTCTCTATCAGCCATAGGGACGTGGTGAAGATCTACAGGAGGATAGATTAGAGGATTGACAATTTCCTCTGGTCCTTTTTCCTTTGGAGGCATCTTGGCTATGGCTGAGAGCAGGAGTGAAAATTGGATTGGGAGGAGACAATTCACAGACAGAAGTCAAGTTCTGGAGACAGGAACAGAAGGAATAAACTGGAAATGATCAGACAAAGAGTGTCGTTGGTGATTGACAATGTCGGGATTGAGTCCAGCAACCTGTAATCAAATCAATTAGCAGTGATAAAACATGAATTCAGTAACCTGTTGACAGATGGGAAGGAGGTTTATATAGAAATTTGGTTTTCTGTTGGTGGCGCAGGTCTGTTGAATTAACGGCTAAGCCAATTGAATGCTTAACGGGTTAATTATAGAGGGAATGAATGTGATTTGATGGAGTTTAATAGATGGATGAGGTGGCAGAAGGCGAATGGCGGGAGCGCAATGGTCAGGTAAGTGGTATCGAGAGCAATGGAATCAAATTTTCGGGGGGTGAGTGGTTTGTGGTTTCACTCATGGGGGGTTTGAAATGTCAAGAAACTGAAACGTAGGGGTGAGCGCAGTTTGGTATACCACCCATTTCAGACCCTCCTCCCCCCCTGGACGGTAAAGCTCGAATGGTGGGGGGAGGGGGCGAAATCGTGTGTTGGCCATTGGATTGGGAAGATGGGCGAAGATGGATTGTGACATGGTGGGGAATTAACCATGATGTGACAGGATTTCTTGGTGGGGTCAGGAATTGGTTTAATGCAATGTTGGGGAATGCAAGATATAAGAGGGGTATTAAACTTAGGGAAATGAGAATGAAGGGAAAAATGAGTGGAGGGGTAATATGATTTGGGATTTTAAAACTTAGGGATATGATTAATACCCAAAATTAATACATAAACCTTTAGAGTAAACCTTTACTCTTCTATCTTTTTCTTCTGCACATGAAAACATCATTTTATAATTGACTTGTGGTGCATTTAGACTAACAGCCTGTGCATTTGAAAAAACATAAAATGAAGCCTTTCTCTTCTTTTTGCTTCCCTAGAATTTTATTTTCCTCTGCCTTCTTTATTTAGGGTAGTTACCACCTAACATTTTACCGATATGGATGCCTATAAAACATCAATTTTTGCCTAACATTTTAACTTTTCTTTCTTTTTGCATCCATATCCTAACATAACATTTTAAATTATTTTGATTAATATTCTAACTTATCAAAAATAAATAATGTTACAACAAACTCCAAGAAAGTACCCTTTCTTGGACTTATTAAAGATTTGGTGGTTACCTTAGCTTAGATCCCTGTCAAAAGTGTGGTTTTAGACATTGTAGTCACTAACATCCCTCCCAAATTTGGCATTCTGTTATCAAGATCTTGTTGTGCTAAATTAGTAGGAAGCCTACAAATGGATATGTCTTATGCCACTATCCTGGTATATGGGGGTGAGCATATCAGGATATATAGAGAAGTTAGATTGATGAATACTGTTTGTAAATCTTATCAACCTAGGAATCATCCTATTTATGTTGTTGACCAAGACTTTGGGTATTTTGAATAATCAGCTAAATTCACAAAATACTCAACTTACTATAGAAAACATTGTTGATCAACCTAAAACCATTAAAACTGATATTTGGAAATTGTACTTTGATGGTTCTTGCTCAAAGGAAGGAGTAGGAGCTGGAATTATATTAACTTCACCAGATAAATAAAATATTACCCAATCATACAAACTTGAATTCAATGTAACGAATAATGTAGTGGAGTGTGAAGCTTTTCTACTAGGATTAGAATTAGCAATAAGTCTTAAGGTGCATAATTTAAGTGTATACAGTGATTCTGAACTTATTGTCAAACAAGTTAGGAATCAATGTCAAACTAAGCACCCTAGATTAAGATCTTATAGGAATGAGATTTGGGATTGAATTGAAAAAAAAATCAACTTTCAATATCACTATTATTCCTAGAGATAAAAACATGCATGCAGATTCCTTGGTTGTTTCTGCAAGTTCTTTTAAAGTTATAGATAAAATGCTTGTCCAGTATCAAATTCAAGTCAAGTATAGACCATATATTCCTGAAAATCTTAAGCACTGGAAAATCTTTGATGATGACGAGCAGCTAAAATCCTTTTTGCAGGTCATTGATGAATTCTCATACCTACAAGTTGAGGAAGAACATATTGATAATCTTGAAGTTGACAACGAAAATCAAACACCACAATTTGACTCTAAAATTGTTGATCATAGCATTATCCAATTATTTGAAAATTTTATTCTGAAAGGGTTAATCCCTCTTGAGAAGCTCTTAGATCATAATGATGTCCCCAAAATCCACTATCAGATTCACATGAGGAAAATATTGAAATTTATAACATTCCAAGTTCTGAAGAAATCAGAAATGTTAAAATTTATGCATCCCTGTCAATGGAAGCCAAAGACAAATATTTAAGCCTCCTTAAAGCCTACAAAGGTGTTTTTGCCTGGTCTTACAATGAATTAAAAACATAAAATACATCTCTTATTGAACATAAAATTCCATTAAAACCATAGGCAAAACCTTTCAAACAAAAATTTATGAGAATTAATCATGTCCTTCTTCCTATTATTGAAAAAGAACTTAAGAAGCTACTGGATGCTAATAATACTCCCATTGAGATATTCTGATTGGGTAACCAATCTAGTTCCAATGAGAAGAAAGAATGGTGAAATTAGATTATGTGTGGATTTTAGGAATTTGAATAAATCTTCCCTGAAAGATAATTATCCATTACCTAAGATGGATCAATTACTTCAGAAAGTTTCAGGAGCCCATAAAATTTCCATGTTAGATGGTTTTTCTGGATATAACCAGATTATGGTTAGTCCAGAGGATAGAGAAAAAACTTCATTCCCAACTCCTTGGGGCACATTCTTGTGCGCCCAAATGCCTCTTGGGTTAACTAACGCTGGAGCTACATTTCAACGTGATATGGAGCTAGAATTTATAGGTAATACCAACAAATTTGTTTTTATTTATTTAGATGATTTAACTATTTTTTCCAATTCTGATGAAATTTAGCGTTTAAAGCATTTGGGAAAGGTTTTTGACAAGTGCAAAATTTTTGGGATTTCTCTTAATCTCAAGAAGTATTTGTTTGTACTCCAAGAAGGAAAACTGCTTGACCACATCATTTCTAAAGAAGTATTAGGCATTGATCCTAAAAGAGTCTCGGCAATTCAAGCACTCATACTACCAAGGAATAAGAAGGAAGTTCAAGATTTCCATGGGAAAATTATATTTTTAAGAAGGTTTATCCCTAATTATGTTGAAATAGTTAAGGACATAACTGATATGTTGAAAAATAACCATGAAGTTAAATGGATTATTCCTGCTAGGTATGCATTTGATCATATTAAAAAGGCCATTACAAAAGCCCCTATCTTAGCTAGTCCATATTAATCTGAACCTTTTAGTGTCTTTTCTTTTGCTTCTGAAACTACCCTAGATGTCATTCTTTTGCAAAAGAATAAAGATGGAGATGACCAACCCATTGCCTTTTTTAGCAAAGTAATGAGAGTTTTGAACTAAAGTATGACATCATTGAAAAATAGGCATATTCTTTAATTCAAGCTCTGAAATCATTTAGAGTCTATCTCCTCCACTCTCCTATTATTGCCTATGTACCCAATAGTGTTTTCAAAATTGTTTTAACTCAATCTGATACTGATGGAAGGAGAGGGAGATGGATAACTAATATTTTAGAGTATGATCTCATCATCAAGACTACCAAGATGGTAAAAGGTCAAGGCTTGGTTAAGCTCCTTGCTAAGTCCAATTGCAAAATCTTAGGAATAAATTCTATTTTTGAAATCCCAGCTTAGAAGAATACATAAGAACCTTCTGCAACCCCCACACAGGAGAATCCACAAGAACCTTCTGAAATCCAAACATAGGAGAATCCATAAGAACCTTCTACATCAGATCAGACAATTCTAATTCACATTGATGGAAAAAAATTATTATCAGATTGGTACTTTGATACTGTGAATTTTCTTAGATAATTTGAATGTCCACCTGAATTAAAAAAAAATCAATTTAAAACATTGAAGTTGAAGGTTGTAAGGCATTGTATTGTAAATGAAAATATGTATTGGAAGGATCCTCTTAACATCCTTTTACTTTTCTTAATAGAAAATGAGATAGAAGGGATCATTGATCAATTTCATGCAGGAATTTGTGGAGGGCACTATGCTTGGAGGGCTACAGCATACAAGATCTTAAGGGAAGGGTTTTATTGGCCTAATCTGTTTGCGCAGGTGGGAGAAAAGGTTAGGAGTTGTACACAATGTCAAATGTTTGCTAGAAAGTAGAGATTAGCAACCCTTCCATTGGTTCTAGTACTAGTCCAAGCACCATTCCTTCAATGGGGATTGGATTTCATTGGTGAAATTCATCCCCCATCAAGCAATAAACACAGATGGATATTGACTGCTACAGATTACATTACCAAATGGGTAAAAGTCATTCCAGTCATAAATCAAACTGATATTGTTGTTATCAAATTTATTGAAGAATACATATTGTCTAGATTTGGATGCCCCAGGAAAATAGTGATAGACAATGTAGCAGCATTCAACAGTAGTAAGATGATTGAGTTCTGTCAGAAATATTAGATCATGTTGCATCATTCTACTCCATACTATCCATAGGGAAATGGGCTAGCAGAGTCCTCAAATAAAATTTTGGTTAAAGTTATAAAGAAAACATTGGAGGATCATAAAAGGATTTGGGATAGTCATCTCATTTATGCATTTTGCGTCAACAAGATTTCACCCAAAATATCAACCGGTAAATCCTGTTTTTAACTCGTTTATGGTAAAGAAGTTATATTTCCCACACATTTAGCTTTTCCTATCATGAATTTTTTGCAAGAGTCAAATGAAGAGTGTGATGACTTCTCTCGAAGAATAAATCAGATCATAGAATTAAATGAGGATAGAGATAAAGTTCATTACAAGCTTGAGATATAAGAGTAAAATGAAAATTTTGTTTGATAGGAAAGCTAGGGAAAGAGATTCTAGGGAAGGTGATTTGGTACTAAGATGGGATGCTATAAGAGAAGACAAAGGGAAACATGGAAAGTTTGACAACCTCTGGTAGGGACCTTTTAGCATTGCTGAGGTTAAGCGTAATAACACTTTCATTCTGAAGACTTTGGAGGGATAGTGTTCCTCATTGACTGTTAATGGGAAATACTTGAAGCACTACATTCAGTATTGATAGGTTTCCATTCATTCATCATTGTATTATATTGGAGAGTTTATTTTACATGCAGTATGTATTTGTTTCAACAGAGACCCCATTAGCCCGAGGAGAAGGCACATGGATCTACAAGTTCTCTACAACCTGCAAGAGGAAGAAGTCCCCAGTTGGAGCCGATGTTGTAACATACTTTATTTTTAATAAGTTAGTTTTTATTTATAAAATAGTGTATAAAAAAATAAAGGAAAAAAATGGAAATATGAAAAAAAAAAGATGAAATAAAACCCCATCAAGGGAAAATCAAAAAATTGTATAAGTGTGCTTATTTAAATTCCACTTCATAGAAATAAATTGCATTGCAATAAATCAAGGTTTTGTGTGCAACTTGTTTTGTGTGTAGCTTGCTTTCATGCCATAACCTTTTCTTATGATTTGAATCACACAGTTTAATCTTGATCAAATCATTTAAATTTATGTTTTAGATTAGTGAATAGGTTCACCAAACTATTTAATATTGGTTGAATTCTAGAAGATAGGATAGAATAGAATAAATTAATGGCCTAATGTGCTCAAATTTTGGCCAAACTTGTATTAGATTAGGATTAATTAGTGAATTTGTTAAATAATAGTTGCTAGTCTAAAAGCGTCGAAGTTAGATTAAATTTCAATTAGCATTTAATTACCTTTTTGAAACAGTGATTAACCTTATGTAAATAAACATTATATGTTTTTTAGTCAAGGTCATATACGACAAAATGTAATCTGTTGTGAAGCAATAAAGTGCAAATACAAATTGTTGGTGATCCACTTCCTCACCTAGATCAATGGTAGGGAAGCCACTTCGCACCCCCTCGCTATGATATTGGATAACAAAAGAGGGGGGGTGCGAAAATTTGTTTTACCTGCACAAGCCCCCCGCTAACATGTCACCGCCTCCATGCTTTGCACCTCCCTCGGGATTTACCACTTACCGCTACCCCTCCCTCCAAAATCTGCCTATCTATCTTCCCACTCCTCCCAATATCACGTCAATGGTATTATCTCCTACGCCTTCTGCCTCGAACTATTGCATGCCACGTGCCCTTATCTGTTGTTGTTATCCATTCCTCCCATTATTGTTCTCCCTCTGCATTAAATTTCCATTCTCTCGATCAGTAACAACTTCCCTGTAACGGTAAATTAATCTCAATTATAAATAATCCCCTCGCCCATTACGCCTGCTTTCCTAAACTTCTCTTTTACGGTTTGATTTCATTGTTCCTATTTTTACAATTTATGCCACTGTTGAGCCTACAAACAATATGCGTCATATTAAGGTATCCTTGTTCCTTTTTCTCTTATCCTTCATTACATTTATGTTATCATGGCTCATAAGAATAAAGACAAGCCATCTTCTAGTTCTTCTGCATTACAGGAAACCCTAGAGGCCTCTGATGCCTTAGACCTAGACCATGTTCCATTAGTTGAGCAGTATTTTAAAATCACATACACATAATGTGAATTTGACATGTTCAAATTACACAATTGGCTTAAACAAACCTATGTCGACTCTGAAGATGGCATAAATCAATGGGAATCCCTTTTTCCCCTGTACATGTTTCCTCAAACCTATTCTTTTCCTCATCTAGTCATGTGGTGCCAAGCTAAGTATAGCCATTTGTATAGAACTGCAATGGCTTAGAATGGAGACATTCTGATATCTATCACCCTAGAGATTATCAACAAGATGCTTTTTATCCTTGAAAACAATTCCCTTAGCTTTTTCTCCACTACATTATAATGGACCTATATCAAAATCTCACCTTCCCTCAAAGAGCTCATATTTTTGAGATCTTTCTCCCTGAAGATGATGAACTCCCTAAAAAGAATCCTCCTTATCCATCATCCATGTTACCTGAGAGAGATAAACACATCAATTCCCTAGTTTCTTACTTATTGGGCTACCAAAAAAATGATGAGTTGATGAAGTTATCCTAGGTTATCTATCCATTTTCTATAAAGAAAACAAACTTTCCATCATGTATAATTACAGTTAATTCTTAGCTAAAGCTATGCATGAGAAGTTGATGAATATAACTACTGAAGGAGTGTTTAAATACTCCTCTGTGCTAGTACATTTTTTTATTTTTCAGTAGAGGGATAGGTTACCTATTGTTCTACACAAGTAGGATGATCAGAAAGTGAATCAAGGAGTCACATAGTGGACCTCATTGATTACGAAGGACTCA
Organism: Pinus tabuliformis; assembly: GCA_031772625.1. Classification (NCBI taxonomy): domain Eukaryota; kingdom Viridiplantae; phylum Streptophyta; class Pinopsida; order Pinales; family Pinaceae; genus Pinus; species Pinus tabuliformis. The sequence continues at coordinate 774,001,506 of CM062820.1, read as the reverse complement.
AATGAGCTCAGATTTTTAGACTTCATTTATTGTTTCATTCACCTAGCTGCACAACTTCTCAGCAGCCAGAGTGAACCCAGGATCAGTACAAAAATCAAAAGGATCCTACATCTCAGTGATCAAGCTAGAACAGGAGACTAGTATATTTACTAGAACTATACAAAGATTAGAGTATATGGCTGCGAATTGGCTCCATATAAATTGCCCAAATATGTTCCAATGAGAATTTTCTCTCTGGAATATATTAAGAAAATGATTAATATGGATGAGATTCATTTTATTTCAAGGAAGTGGAAATATCAGTTCAAGATAAAGTCACAAGTAGGAATATTCATTTGTAATATTGTATCAGCGGGATGAGAAGCAAATGAAATACTCAAATAGATGAGTTTCCAACCAAGCTTCACCTAGTCTTATGACCCATTCAGCAATATTTCAAACTTAATAGTGGAACTCAAAACCACACCTTACAATCATACACCAAGACCAAAGATTGAAAAGTATAGAAATCAAGAACAATGGGAGGAGAATACTCTTAAAGAAGCAGAAGAACAGGTTTTACCTCCTTCTACTCTTCAAACTTCTGCTTCTCACACCAAGTAGGAAAAGAGGCCCAGAGAAGGATTTTTTATCATCAGCAGTTAGAGAAAAGGAATTCATTCACTATCAGAAGAAATCAAGGATTGACTCCAAAGGCACTACTACTACTCAGGGTCAGAAGGATCCTATCATCATGAATTTGGATGATTCACGGGTATCTATAGGGCCAAAAGAATCTATAATCACTACTCCATATTCTTCTTCAACTTCACAAAATTTGTTAGAGATCACCCAATCTACAGGAGCAAGTGAAACAAAGGAGCCAAACATCTTCACTAATTTCCTTGAAATTAAGCAGAAGAATGAAGCTTTAAAGGCAAATGTTTATGCACAGTTTTCGAAGCAGACTTCTACTTCACAGCACAAGTTGTTGACACTTTTGACAACAAAAAGAGTAGAATGCAAATGGCTTTTCTACAGGCCCAAGTTCCTTTTCCCAAGGATTCTTATGATTACAAGAAGACTATATTTTCTTTTGATGCTAATCAGATACACCCAATTGATCAAATGGACATGCATAGGCAGATTGGTGAGATGATCTTCTCTACCATGACCAATAATGCTATGGCATTGTCAAAACTTAAAATTGCTCTGTTAAATGTGCAGACAGAATTGAAGGTTGAAAAGGTATCATCTTTAGCAAAGGATAACAGGGTCAAGTCATTAGAATACGTAGTTATTAAATTGGATATGACCCCACTGATGTTAAAGTTGCAAAAGATATTATCAAAAAGAAAAATATAGATATTTTAGCATCGAGGAAGCAGTTGAAACTACCTTCTATAGAGGACCCTCAGACCAAGGAGATAGCAGAAATTGAAGAGCACAAGGAAGAAATGCTCAAGTTGAATATTGAGAAGAATGTACAGATAAAGACCATGGAGGAGAAAATTGAGAATTTTCTTAAGGAAACATAGAAATTTAATCAGTTAGTTATAGCTCGCATCATAGTTATTCCTATTACAGTGTCCAAAACAGCAAGGGGATCAACATCAGCCACAACAGAATATACATCAATAGAAGGAGATTTGAACAAACTCTTACATCAGTTGACTCGCTAGAAACAAGAAAATGAAAGGCTTCATAAGAAATTTAAGAATCTAGAAGGTCAGAAGATAAAAAAATGACACTCTGTATGTTGAAGAAATGAAAAGGACCCACAGGTTGACCAGAAGGATAGAAGAGTTACAGAGTGAGTCATTAATAGCTCAAACCTTGGCCCAAGCCAAGGAAATCATTTGCGTAGATATTAGTCAGAGCATAACTAAATTATGGCCCTCCATTCAAACCATTTATTAGCAGGAAGAACTTATAAACAAATGTCAGATAGCTATTGATGAAGGTAAGAAACTTCTTAAAGACAAAACGAGTGTAGCTACAGACATGATCAGAGTTCTTAATTCAAAAACCAGGGCCGAGTTGGAGAAGATTGAGATTCTAGACAGAACAGAAACAATTTTGGAGATCAAGAAGGTTTTGCAGAAAAAGAACTTTATGACTCGTCTATATAATATGTACCAAACCTTGAATATTTATGTTCAAAGGTTTCATTTTAAGTTTAATTTACTCAATCAGAGAGGATTTCCACAATTAGTGGCCCCAAATGACAGGTTGATCAGTTTGGAAGAATACCGCCAAAATATTTATACTATATCAACTAATAAAGCAAACTTTGGAGGCATAAAGGGTCATATTACAGGAAAACAAATGTTAGAAGCTTTAGATTTTGACTTGAAAATTAAGCATGAGATTAAACACATTTTTGTAAGTAAGCCCACTTTTAAGAAGTACATTAAGGTTGATAAAGTTTACAGGAAATTGTTAAATCTTGCTATACCAAGTGAAGATAGATTGGATCACTTGTGTGAAGTTATCGATTAAATTTCATCAACAACTGAAAGACAACTAGGAAGCACTTTTGGGGACCACATCATGAACAGATTCCTAAAGGATAGTGCCAACACTTAGCAATTTTTGAAATTCCTATAGTTTTGTACTATTTCTATAATTTTGCCTTAAAAATATCTAGAAGAATTTTTTGTATAAATAACTCCTCCTTTGAGTTATTAATAGTTGAACCCTTGGATGATTTTTGAGAACATAATTATAACTGAGTTGGAGATTCGCTTCAAGTTAATGAAAGGATTCTAAAATTGCCTTCTATAGTTTGTCTCCTAGTAAGGTTTTCTTATGTGCTTATTTCATTATGTCTTTCTTCATATATTTAAGTCTTTATGCAGAGATCTGGGTAATATCATACTGAGTATCAGTCAACCTTAAATCCCCTATGAAGTAATAAACAATAATTAGGGACTAGTTTATAAGACTAGTTGTTATTATAAACTCCTTTATATCCATTAATTGTCACACCCATCTGCATTCGTTTAAATATATTTTGTTCTACAGGAAACATTGTTTTCCTGTATTCTTTTCTTATAACCAATCAAATATTCCTTTTGAATATTTATCAAGTTATATTTCATCAAGACTCTATTATTCACCCATTTTAAATCAATTAACTATAAGGAGACAAATAGCAGCCCTTTCACCCAACTTAGTAACTGTTAAGGCTTAAGCACTTGTTTTCGAATTATTCATAACATTGGTCATCCAAAAAAATTAAAAACAAACAAGACATTTTAGATGCTATGGCATGACTAATTGACTTAGATTCATCTCAGAGGACAACAGGTTGAATTATAACTTCCTCTAGCATTTTTGCAACCATACATTCAATTTCACTCTTCTCGACATAGGGATATCTATAAGGCCTAATTTTTGGAGGAACACTTCCTCGAATCAAGTGAATAGCATGACCATGATTGCAAATAGGTGGGAGACATTTGGGAGTCTAAAATACCTTGGAATGATTGTTAAGGTCTCTTTGGAGATCTAGAGAAATGGATGACTTAGATGTTTGAACATCTAGAGAACATAATTTTGCAATTAACCCTCATTGTTCATTCTTCAAAATATTTGTCATGCCTTTATATTTTATTACCTTCGCATTTTTGCCTGGGATACTCCTTAATTCAATTTCCTTTCCTTCCAAGAAATTTCAAGAAAAGTTCTTGAAAAATAAAAGTTATCATCCCCGAAGATTGTAACCATTTCACTCTTAATAGAACATTTGCACCACCCATTGGAATGGAAAGTACTAGACTATTCAATACATATTCACCCATGGTTAGATTTATATTATGACACTTGCATGAGAAATTTATAGTTCCTCCATTTGCATCCATAACTTAACACTCTAGTGCTAGATATAGAAAGCAATTCAAATCCTTGGCCATATTACAATGAATAAAATTATGAGTACTACATGAATCAAGCAACATTTATACCTTTTTCTTCTTGTTATATCCTTCTATTTTCATATTTTGGGTGGTAATTCCTTCCAATGCACTACAAGACATGGTCGGATTCATTTCTTATTTTTCATCCCCTAGGGTTGGTTCCTGGTGTAAATCTTCTTCTTTTTATAATTCTTGTTCTTTTTCTTCCTCCTCTTCACAATCGATGTAAAATAATTTCTTCTTAGAACACTTATGACATTTAGTGTATTTGTTATCTCAAGTATAACAAATCTCTTTTTCTCTTTTCTCCTCTAGTTGTTGTGGTATCAACCTTGTAAGTTGTGGGAGGCTAGAAGTGGCAACACTTCCATATTTATAGTTTCAAGTGGTAGACCTCCTTGTTGTCGTAATTTTTCTTTAAAATTTTCTTGCCACCCTGAATGCATTCTCCAATGACTTAGGTTCCCAAAACCTCATGTTGGATGTTATCCTTTATAGTCCCTATGAAGACATAAATCATATGATCTTTTGGAATATCAATTACCTTGATATTTAATTTTTGGAAATCCTCAATGTGCTCCCCAATTGAACCCATTTGTTTGAGATTTCGTAATTGGCTAAAGATCGTATTGCTCCTTGTATCCTCATAATGTGCTATCAAATCCTTTGTAAAAATTTTCTAAGTGACAAGTGATTTACAAGAATAATTCCATCAATACCACACAAATTGATTGGTTTCTAAATATAAAGATGCATCCTGTACCTTTTATGTGTGTTGCACCTTGTGTAAATCAAGGAAATGTTCCATCTGTAGTATCCATGTTATTGTATCATTTCCATAAAACTTCCTCATATCGATATTTGTAATATGGTTGATCTTCATCATGTTGATGGGCTAGAATGTACCACCAACAACTAGGGGTTCTCCCCGGTGTGAAGTCTTAATTAGACCTCACAATATTTGGAATAGGAGCCCCATCCTGTATGTAGGCTCAGCTGTCATCATGTTGATTTCACTCATGATGGTCAAATGAGGAGATGTTAGAGCGAGGGAAAGAAATAAATTTCATATAGTAGCAATGAGGTCAACCCATGATTGACAACCTGCAGAATGAGATACAAGAATGCAACAACAAAGCAACAAGAAGAAGCATGCCACAAGAAAGATTAGTAAGTTGAAACTATCTTAGGCATACATGAACAAGAACATGCTAGAAGTCAATTGCAAAATAGTTCGCAATAAGTTACCAACATGGCATGGAAAAAGAAGCATAGATTCGAAAGAAAACACACATACGACAACTACAAACTAGTTCATAACATTTTTCCTATATGAAAGAACACATACAAATACAGTGAAAATATCAGACAACCAAGGCAGCCACTATGAGTAAGAATTGGAATCAATGTTAGAAATGAAGAACTTCTTATTAATGTTGCTACAAATATAATTGCATATCCTACAAACCATCAAATCCCAATAGTGAAACATGGGTTGTCCATACCATCATCTAAAGCAAAACCCTAGCATTTCCACCACTCACCCTACTAGCTACCAAGAGTTGAGTATCGCTAGTCTTTCAGCATAAATCAACTATCTAATGCCAGTCCTCTCTCAAGTGCTAACTCCTATCCAAATGAGCAATGAGGGTATACTTATAGAGGTGAGGTGATTGTTCACCTATTGTGACTGTTCACCTACCCTTATGACTCTAGGCCTTCTATACAACTCTCTACTATCTTATGGTTGTTACATACTCAAGTTGATCTCTACATAGTTGTTAGCATCATGATTAGAAACATTTTGTTAGGCCCCTATACTACTACTTTAACCCCTTATTGTTATTAGTGCAACTCCCTTATTGTATTTTTGTGCCCATATACTCCCCATGTTGTTATTATTATGCCCCATAGAAGCCCACTATTGTTATTGTTGCGCCTTTAAAATATTATTGTTATCTAGGCTCAGATTGTATTGGGAACCCTTAGACTCCTATATATAGAAAGGAGGTCTGTTCATTTGTAACATCCAAGAATTGTTCATTTGTGTAATGTAAAAGAGGTTGCCCCCTTGAAGAGGCTGATTTTTAAGTCGTTGATCTATCTTTTCTATATTTTTGTGAGCTGGTTTCATAAAATTTGGTATTAGAGCTTTGGGTTCTAGGGTTTCACTGCTCCAAATAGGCCATCATGGAATTTTCTCTATAACTTTTTCTCTACGAAGTTTCAGAAGCTAAAAAAAACCCATTTGAGCCGAAATTGTTCTGAACGTTATGTCTGAATTTCAGATCTTGTATCTCTATATTTGCGGAGATATGATCCAATGAAGTAAGGGTTTTTGTAGGCTCCTGAATTACATCCCAAATAGGTGACCTTGGGAAAATCATCATAACTTTCTCTATGAGCATCTATTAGGCGCAGGATCCCCCAAGGGAAATTTTGGGGCTTAAATCCCATATTTTGGTTCAATTTTTGTAATCCAAATGTAAAGACTCCACATTTTGTGGTCGCAAAGTGCATAGATGTTAAAGAGTCTTAGGGTTGTCCACCCTTATTTTGATAATGTAATGTCGGTTGTAAAATATCTACCCATGGTTCGTGGACCATGGGATTGTTAAATAGAGCTAAGCTCTAAGTAGTTAAGGCATCAAGACACGAAGAAAGTAATGATGGAATGATGTATGAGAGATAGCTTTAAAGTAGAAGTATAAGTTGTGGGTTGTAGCATAGGTAGAGGCTTTGAAGCTGAGTGTGCAAAGGCCTAGAATTCTGCAACTGAGTGCGCAGAGCGAGTCGAGTCTGTAATCATCTGGAACTATCAATAAAGAGAAGTATTATATAATTTCTGCATCTTTATTTCCTTTTCATGCATCTATTATATTGGGTATGAATTTCACTTCTAATGTTCATATGATGTACGAACGTGTATAGCTGTATTGGTTAAGTTAACACAAGTAAGAAAATCTGTTTATGCAAAGCTAACTAAGATCTATTAATAAGATAAGTAATATACTTAGCTTAGTCTGGTAGATATTGTTGTTCGCTGCCCTGGAAATGTGAAAACATATCAATGCCTACTTAGGGCTGCGCGGAAGCCAATTGTAACACTTCGCGAAGGTACTAAAGGGTAGAGCAGAGGGATAAGCAACCTGTGCGAAGGTAGGTATAGTTGGAATAAACCAACATCACATCCATCTCAAGGGTGCAGAAACTTGGTTCCAGCATCCCCCCATACTGCTTCAAGTGAGACTTCAGTCCACGCTCTGTAGGCTGATGTCGAAAGGGCCAATAGTGTAGGGATTTGTTTGGCTAACTAATGCTGAACCTGGGTCAAGCCCCCATAAGCCAACAAATGGTTCCATTGCCAGGACCAGAATCTGCATGAGAGATGTGTGATGTCGTATCACTGGAATCCAACTAAGAAATAAATTGAAGGTTGGTTGGACATAAGGATTCACGAGTTTGCGGCACAGGAGAACAGAAGCCTACGATTGTCAAAAGAACAGTGGTTGGACTAGTACCTTTACACGGAGATCCACAAAATCTTTTTCGTCTCTTTCCCTACCAAACTCTATGAGTGGATTGCAAAGCTAGCAGATAGCCAAGGAAGGTGGAAACTTGACAGTCCTATTATGTGGACCCCAAAGCTAGTGCGAAGGTTGGAAGCATCGAAGGATAACATCAAGTGTGTTTTCGAAAATTGGCTTGATCGCATTATAGGAGGATTTGTTATTGAATTTGCGATCGACACCTTAGTCAACTATAGCGAGGCAGAGTGACGATTTTTCAAAGGACCGTGAGGTAAGTATGTAAAATCTTTGAATACTTGGATTAAAATGTTGTTGTGCGAAAAACGGGTTATGTAGCTACCTTGATGTTTGGGACTACACGAAGAGGAAAATTTATAGAAATGAAGGAAATAAGGGTTTAGAGTATACCCCCTTGATTTCACCACCATGAAGGGATGAAGAAGGGATAGCGAAGTTCTATCCGGGAAGTGCTATTCAGCTGATAAGACAAGGATTTCCGTGAATACCACCTCTACCCACACCACCTCCATCTTCACTGCCATAACCTTCAACTTCGCTCATACCACCTCCTCCACTACTGCGATTCAGTATGGAAAACACAGTGAAGTTTCCTTTGTTCAAAGGCTTGGGAAATTAGGACTCGGACCAATTTTGGTTCATTGTGAGGGCTGTATGGGAAGCTCAAGGTGTTACAGATGATAACATAAAGAAGGCAACATTGGTTAGCGCTCTGCAATATCGCACGCTAACCTGGTATATTAAGTACTCCAGCGATAACCTGAATGCTAGAGTAGCGGACATCCAAGCAACACTAAATAAGGAATTTAGCAGGCATAACTCTGAAGCGCAGTCGATTGTGGGATTCAAAGTGATCATGATGTTACCAAGTGAGATGCCTTGGGAACTAGATCAAAGGTTGAAATGTATGATCTGCAAAGCCAACATGAATTTGACAGATGGACAGCATCGCGAGTGGTTTTTGGCTTCGCTACTACCACACTTAAGGAGTGTGCTATCACAACAGAAGGTAACAACTCAAGCAGAGGCCTTGGAGATTGCCATGGAACTACATGAGACTCTGATGCAAGATCCTAATCTAGGATTTCAGTAGATCCATGCACAGCGGAAGAATCTGTGCCTTGAGATGCAAAGCTTGAAGTAGGATAGGATGGTTCGGCCAGAGGTATGTGAAGAAGTATGGTGCGTGAAATGCAAGAGTTAGGGTCATGACAAAGACCACTACCAAGTCTTTACAAATTACCTTGCAGGAGGAGGACCAATGCCTTTAAGGTTGGAAGCTCAAGCAGGACCTAGTGCGGTGCCTGCTTTATGGTGCGCTATTTGTCAAATAGCCAGAAAACATGCCACAGATCACTGCCACTTGTTATAGAAGTATACGCAAACCCCACAATAGTTGTTCTGCAACTTTTATAGATCGATGGGACATGATGAGTGTACCTACAAGAGCTAAGAATTAATGATGGATAGAAGTCCCACTTACAGGGTTCAAGCTGAAACGCGGCCCCTTGACCAGAATGCAGGGATGGCGTGGAAAGGATTTCAGGGGCACGGACGAGGCCGAGGCAGAGGATGACCTACTAGAGGTCACAGATAGTTGATTTTCTACAATTTGGAGGGCCAGGACACTATGCCCATGATTGCACTAATCCAATGCGCCTGTCACGAAAGTATTGCATGCTATTTGGTCGTGAAACAAAATATTTTCCTACGCTGATAGATAAGATACGTGACAAAGGAGTGCTACCACCTTCCCCAAATAAAAACCTATAGATGATGAGGTCTGAGCCACGTGAGGAAGACCCGAACATAAATATAGTGCTCCGGATTGGAATTGCAACATGGGATGACAAAGGAAAATATTCGAAAGACAGTACATGGGTTCACAAAGCCCTGATGAAATAGGCCGAGTTCGATTTGGAGTGCACTCATGAACCATTCATGGAATCTAAGAAGAGATTCACTGAGGCGTCCACTTTAGGAAGCAAAGATAAACCAGAGGCAGAGATGGACCCCTCTATCCTATCGACTTTCCTCAAAACCTGTATGAAGTTACTGCATGACAGTAAGGATGTAAAAGGGTTACAGGAAATTATCAATAGATGTTCTAGGACTGTGCCAGGTGAACCACGCATAGTCTGCAAGATTGGAAAGCATAAAACAAGTACGGGGCGTGAAATGAGACTCACTGCACAGATCAGAAAATACAAGATGGATCAAGTCATTCTAGATTTGGGATCAAATGCGAATGTTCTACCAAAACAGACATGGGAGCGAATGGGGAGACCTGCGCTGCAATGGTCTCCAATCTAGCTAAGGATAGAAAATCAACATAAAATAATACTCATGGGGTGGCTACAAGGAGTAACCATGGATATTGAGGGAGCGAGCGCACTGGAAGATTTTGAAGTAATAGAGATTGTTGATGACAGCAATCCCTACCCCACGCTATTGGGATTTGATTGGGCTACTGATATGAATAGGGTAATCAATCTAAAGAAGCAAAAGATTATCTTTTAGAAGAAATCACTACACATAATCATACCCCTAGATCCTGCTGAAGGATCACGCTATACGGAGCCGGTCCGCAACTATGAGAGTGATGATGACTTGAACTGCATGTTATAGACATATTTGGGCACTGCAACCCCAATCAAATATGTCCATAAACCAAGGGCTTATAAGTCCCTAAAATTGTTGTTTCATACCCTAAAGGAGCAAGTTCAGCTGATTACATCATCTCCCAGAAGTTCTCCATAAAACGCTACTCACAACTGGTCAAAGCAGGACCATACAGACTGCCCAGTGCTAAAAGTGAGATGCATCTCACCTGCCACATGCAAAAAGTGCGATGCATACTAGAAAGCCATTCTATAGGGTGCAATGAGCGAGAGCAGACAAATGGCACAAGTAGTTTGCTAGGTGGAAACCAGAGAATCTTCTAGAAACTGCTCATTTGACACTTGCCTCTCTGAGTTCGCCCAGGGATGAGTAAGAGATATAAAATCTCCATGTGGAACCAGGAACTATTAGAGAGATGACACTAATCAAAATCCCAGAAGCTGACTCACCCCCTGCAAATATCTATAAATGGATCCCTCATCCAAGAGATCCAAAGGTTGGAATTGGGTAATTTTCAAAGAGGTGCTGCTGGTTTCTCTTTGAAGACATTGTTGGGTGATCTTGCTTTGTGTGAGGTGAAGAGGGCTTTCAAGCTGGGAGGATGGTGCTGGGTCAGACCAAGTGGTTGTAATCCTCTCTTCTATGACTTTTACTAATAAAGCTATTTGAGTTTTCCTCCAGCTTCTTATGTATCTCTGAATACTGTGTTTGTTATATGCATTTGTATGGTCAATATATATCTAATCCTATATTGTTTACAGTGAAAGATCTCTATTCTTTGATGGTATTATGCTGCTGTGAATCTACAGGTGCTCTTTGAAGCTAGACAAGTAAGGAAGCAGTGGCGAGATTCTGTCAAAGGGGAAAGGAAACAAGCAAGGAGCCAAGCGGAAGACTGAGGTTGGTACTCTCTACTTCTTTCTCATCTCTCTCTTGTAAAGGAAAAACAAGTGATTTTAATCTGTTTGTTTCTAAGATGGCTACCCGTCTTAGTGGGACTATTAACTATGAATAGACACTAGATTCCCTGATAAAAAAATGGCGACTCCACTAGGGAGACAACTATCACCGAGATTGTCCTTGCATCCCACAGATCCTAAGGGACTGGTCTCCCTGCTTGCACAATCCGATGTCGTCAACCTCTGATGATCATGTTGAAAGTACACTGTCAACTAGTGAAAGTGAAGTCACCGGACAAAAAGGAAAATCTAAATTTCCCTACAGACTGTGTGAAGGTGATCATGCCCTCCACCGTTATCCCTTCCTGGACGAAGCTAAAAGAGTCTTGGATAATCATCCTGTATCACCACAGCGACTCCCTGCTGGGTATAAGAAACTCTTACCAAATCCATTGCTAGTTGAAAATCTGACTGACCCACCTTTGGAGTCGGTCGAAGCACCTATCATTGAAGATAAACCCTTTGAGTCCACATCGAACCAAAGTCAATAGGTCAAGATGGCAGTCGACCCCATCTTGACTTCAAAAGATTTACCTTCAGATGATACGGTCACCAAAGAGAATGAGAACGACACCGTTCAAATTTTTTTCGTAAACATAAAATCCGATGAACATGGGAGAAATCTACCCATTCCTTTACCACAGGAAGGAAATTCGTTGGAGTTGTATCCAACCGTTTATTCGGTCCCACCTCCAAGCAAACTAGTCATTTCCTTTGATTGGAATCTACTAGGCAGACCCCGTTTACCATCTAATGTACCATTTCGAATCATAGGGCAAACTTACAAAATGGTCATGGTTGGTACCATCATAGATGAAGGGGCTTCTGTGAGTATCCTTTCCTCAACTACTTGGAAAGTGCTTGGTTTGCCATCGCTTTTGCCTGAGATGCAAAATATAACAGGCTTCGATAAAGGAACCAGTCAGTCCTTAGGGATCCTTCCAAGTTTTCCTATAACTTTGAGAAGGAAAACCATTTATCTGAATATAATGGTAGTCAAAGGACCTTTAGATTACAATCTACTCCTTGGAAATGACTACATTTATAGCATGGGAGCCATCGTCTCCTCACTCTTTCGAGTAATTTGTTTTCCGCATGAAGGCAGAGTGGTCCAGCTTGTAGACCAGCTTTCATTCCCTAGTTCACACATAGCTAATAGTCAAATTCCATCCTTAACAGGTCTTTTTTCACAAGGGATGTCTCATCAATCCCCAGTCCATCCACCTGATGAACGCAAGTGATTCGGTGGTCAAGGCTGAAACCCAGGGGGCATGCACCCTGACCTGCTTTGGCAGGAAAACTTAGGTATAGGGTAGGTTTCCGTAGAGGATATATGACTGGTCTGACACACCCGTCCATTTAGGAAAATGGGATTAGACATGAATAAGATGCCTTTGTTAGAAGGTAGGCCTTTCCTGATAGAACAAATGCTTTGTCTGCAAATTGAAGGGTAACCTGAAAAGGTAGGCCTTTCCCGATAGAACAAGTGTTTTGTCTGCAAATTGAGGGGTAACCTTGGAAACTCTACGTCGCTATACCTAGGGGCATTCAAACTTTTTACATGAAAGTGAAAAGCGACCATTTATTTTCTTTGTAGGTTCTTAACCCTTTAAACTCATAGGATTGGTTGTTCCTAGCTTACATAATAAAAGGAGTCGGAGCATAATTTCAAATGGTGCAAGCTCCCTAAAAAATGAACCTATCGATGAGACATCCTTATTATACGACTGGAACGAGCAGTTTTACACGAAGTTCAATCTCGTAAAAAATTAAACCTAGCAATGAGCATATGTTCCACCAAAGTTTAAGCTCATTAAAAAATTAACCCACCTCCAGTAAATAACCATCGTGAATGCATTATCATTATATTTTGAGCCTTGGTCGTGTTCTTACCATCACCTCCACTCTGTTGTTACCGATCATTTGCCTCCATTTGATTGTTTACCCCTTTTTGAGGAACAGATGCGATGAGTGATCCTATTAGCCACCTTTTTACACTGCCGTGATTGGAAAGTTCCAAACCTTACCTAGAACCAGCTGCTATCTGAACACATCACTCGTTCCTCAAAAAACGAGTCTCCTTTAAGCTCTTTTCATCTGACTCGTAAAATATGAAAAGATTGCCAAGCGATTGGCCTCTCCAACTCGTTAAGGTGATCAGAAGTGCTATCCCTCCTCTAGATTTTAATATTTTTGGATGTGAGGGATTATTACACAAAAAGATCAAGTGTTTGTCTTGTTCGGCTCGTTAAAACTATCGAAAAGTCATCCCTTTCGCATTGTTTTATACTTTTTCGGACTTAAGGGATTATATTACGAAAAAGGAATATTTGATTCTTCTTTTCGTCTCTTTTTAGACTCTCTAAAATTGAAAAGGACCGAGTTATCCTTGTCGTTAAACTCGTTAAAACAATATCGACAAACTTGTCCATTCAGACAAGAGCGAGTTTCACTATTGCTAGGCTCGTCAAAACATAGCAACGGGTTTCCCCGAAGGGAAAATTATAGAACAAGCATATGTTATCCTCCTCAAGCTTGAAAAAAATAAAGAGGTACTAGTTAGAAATGACTAGGGAAAATTAGGAAGAAAACTTGAAGAAACTTTATTGGTAGCAGGTCGCTCTTGAACATGACGCTTTCACTCCATCACCATGATTGAGTCAGGTTGGGTTATTCCGTTCACCGGTCATATCACCATTAGTGCACTGTACCATCCAATTTTAGGGTTAACGCTACCAATCCATTTCAGTGTCGTTGATATGTTCAAGAGAAGTCACTCAAAGAATTCACCTACCCGGCTTGTGTCTCATCCGCTACAATACCTTCACACTTCATTCTTTCATGACTGCCACCCTGAACCTTGTATCATCAGATCGTTTTCACCTCTACAAAATCATTTGCTCCGTTCCATGTCGTAGATGTGGGATCCATTAATGCCCTCCTACAATGGGTTACTTCTTGTCGACATCATCTCATTATCCAAGAAGCCGACCTAGGGACAACCCTTTCAGTTCTTTGAAGCTTGCATGCCTCAATGGCAAGTTTCTCACTTCTGGCGACAAGTTTACACTAATGGCCTTCGACCAAAAGGTTCTGCATGGTGTTTGACATCAACTCATGTATTCACATCGTGTGAATTGTACTACAGTACCTTGAGGGTCATCATCATCATCGGTGATTCCTCTCGCGTCTGTTAACAGCTTACATCATTGGCTAGTAATTAGATGATGTACTTCCATGTTCGACATCAGAACATATTTTTCACATGGATCGACTTGTACTTTCGGGCGAAGATTGAACGATTTTTGAAGACCCCGGATCTAGTTTCATCCATCCAGGCTGCGATATAATCAGGAAAATAAAGACATCAAATGTACATCATTGTTGCACAGATAATCATCCAAACTAAGGGATGATGGATCTACCAGAATCATCAGTCTGCACACAGACGGTTGTCTGTCCTATGTACATGAAAATGAATTTATCAAGCTGAACATGGGAATGCCTGCTTCAGCTAGATCATGAAAATATTATGAAGATAATGTATTGTATTGTATCTTATTACGGGTCACCATCCAATGTGAAAAACCTCGGATACTCATTATAAAGCATTTCACCCGACATCAAAAGATTTACGACCTCATGCTTTAGGGGGCAATTGTTATAGACATATTTGGGCACTGCAACCCCAATCACATATGTCCATAAACCAAGGGCTTCTAAGTCCCTAAAAGTGTTGTTTCATACCCTAAAGGAGCAAGGTCAGCTGATTACATCATCTCCCAGAATTTCTCCATAAAACGCTACTCACAACTGGTCAAAGCAGGAGCATACAGACTGACCAGTGCTAAAAGTGCAATGCATCTCACCTACCACATGCAAAAAGTGCGATGCATACTGGAAAGCCCTTCTATAGGGTACGATGAGCAAGAGCAGACAAATGGCACAAGCAATTTGCTAGGTGGAAACTAGAGAATCTTCTAGAAACTGCTCATTTGACACTTGCCTCTCTGAGTTCGCCCAAGGATGAGTAAGAGATCTAAAATATCTATGTGGAACCAGGAACTATCAGAGAGATGACACTAATCAAAATCCCAGAAGTTGACTCACCCCCCTGCAAATATCTATAAATGGATCCCTCATCCAAGAGATCCAAAGGTTGGAATTGGGTAATTTGCAAATAGGTGTTGTTGGTTTCTCTTTGAAGACATTGTTGGGTGATCTTGCTTTGTGTGAGGTGAAGAGGGCATTCAAGCTGGGAGGATGGTGCTGGGTTAGACCAAGTGGTTGTAATCCTCTCTTCTATGACTTTTATTAATAAAGCTATTTGATTTTTCCTCCATATTCTTGTGTATCTCTGAATACTGTGTTTGTTATATGCATTTGTATGGTCAATATATATCTGATCCTATATTGTTTACAGTGAAAGATATCTATGCTTTGATGGTATTATGCTACTGTGAATCTACAGGTGCTCTTTGAAGCTGGACAAGTAAGGAAGCAGTGACGAGATTCTGTCAAAGGGGAAAGGAAACAAGCAAGGAGCCAGGCGGAAGACTAAGGCTGGTACTCTCTACTTCTTTCTCATCTCTCTCTCGTAAAGGAAAAACAAGTGACTTTAATCTGTTTGTTTATAAGATAGCTACCCGTCTTAGTGGGACTAGCAGCTCTAAATAGACACTAGATTTCCCGATAACACTGCATCTATAAGATAACATCGCGAGACCAAGACTGGGTAAATCCCACTGCAGATGGGTGGATTACATGGGAGCACGAGAGCTCCTAAGCTTCGGATTCTGATGAGGAAATAGAATGCTGGCAGTATTGGTTACACGAAGTAACTACACTGCATTGCAACATGATGATCTGGTCGTTGCACTGTGTATCGATATAGGAAAGAAATCTGCCTACTTATGATGGCCTGAATGAGGTAGATACCTTTTTGGATGCATTTGAGAGGGAGGTACTAGAAAAGCAATGATTCCAGGCCTTGGACAGGGCACTGCATGCTACGCCTGCAAGATGGTGGGGTATGCACAAGTGAATTTTTTACGATTGGCACAAATGTAGGAAAATGATGTAAACATGATTTGGAAAGCCTAAGATCCGACTGATAGACAAGTACAATGAGTAGAATGATCTGCGCGCACATCTGGCCAAATGGACATAGGCTTATGGATAAAAGCCACAACCTGAGTGGGTTCACCTATTCTTTCATACCCTGGATATTATCCCAATGAATTGGTATGTAGAAATAGAGTTTCGCCATGGAACGGGTGAATGGGACATCCTACGCGAAGGATTCATTATGACATTTAGTTTTGAGGATGGGTTTGATGGTATTGATCAAGCACTACAAGAGGTAAAACCAACCATATTTAGGATACCACAGGATCCTTTCGACCTGACGCAACCTGAATGGGCTACTCAGCTGAGTCGCACGTTGGAATTTTATAATGTAACTGCTGAAGAAGAGGATGAGGATCCATGAAAGATTAACAGTCTAGAGACAGAAGTCCACCACGAGGTTCAGGGACCACTGATTGAGAACCCTGATATAACTGCGCTAGTAAAAAATAGACAGGTGAACATTGGTACAGAGGAAGAACCCAAGTTTGTAAAGATTGGAGACTACTGGGACGACACGATGATGGATAAGGTCACTAAATTACTCCGTGAATATCAGGACTTATACCATACCAAGTTTATGGATTTGAAAGGAATAATCAGAGACTTAGGAGTGATGAAGATCACACTAAAGCCTGACGTGAAGCCAATTAAGCAGAGGCCTTACCACCTAAATCCGAAATACAAGGAGTGTTGGCATTATGGCTAAAGTGTTGTCCTTGATGGCAACCCATTCAGGTGATAGATCACAGTACTTCAAGTCAGCAGCAGAGATTGATGATCAGATATCAAATATTGAAGAAAATAAGGGGTACGCAGGTACACCTTGCATAAGGTGCGTACACGCAGGTCAGTGTTACATAAAGTGCGTACATACCCGCAGTTATCCCGTTCAGGAGGTGCGTACCCCCAGTGCACACATTTCAAGGCAAAGAAATTTCACATGTGGGGTTTTATTATGTTTTACTCTTGGTATTTAGCCGTCGGTATTGTGTTATTATGGTGTCGGCTCATGGTATTGATCCATGTTTTAAGGAAGAGCTTTCCTATATAAAGCAAAGGAGATCATTTGGCTTGAGCATGTTCTTGGTTGAATATCTTACGAGGGCTAGATCTGGTCTAGATCTAAATAAGGCGAATCTATTGATGAACTGAGATCTCTTCGGCGCATGTTCAGATCTGTAGATCTGACTGTCTGGGTTATTTCTGAAGTCTTGAAATCATCTATGCCCGAAGGTACGCAGGTACAGTGAAAGAAAAGTGCGTACGTACGCAGGAACGAAGCATTTCAGGTGCGGCGATACGCAGGCACAGAAGGGTTGCAGGTGCGGAGGTACGTAGGCACAGAAGGGTTGAAGGTGCGGAGGTACACAGGCACAGAAGGGCTGCAGGTGCGTACATATGCAGGCACAGAAGGGCTGCAGGTGCGTACATACGTAGGCACAGAAGGGTTGCAGGTGCGTACATACGCAAGCACAGAAGGGTTGCAGGTGCGGAGGTCCGCAGGCAGTTCAATGGACTCAGAGCGAGGTACGCAGGCTAGCAGTTGAGCAGGGTGCGTACATAAGCAGGCTAGCAGTTGAGTAGGGTGCGTACTGTAAGCAGGCAAGGAGTTGAGCAGGGTGAGTACAGTAAGCAAGCCAGCAGTTGAGCAGGGTGCTTACGTAAGCAGGCCAGCAGTTGAGCAGGGTGCTTACTTCTCTTAAGATCTTTGTTTATCATTGTTGTGTTCTGGGTTTGGTCCTATTATTGTTGATCTGCTTACTACAGTTGATTGGGTGACTCTCTTATACTTGATGATCATTTGATACTTATGGATCCAGTTTGAAAATTTATGAAAAGTGGTCCTTGTAAGAAAAGAAGTAGGGGGTTGTAGCTCCCTTCCAGGAGAGACTGGAAAACGAGAGAGAGAGTTGTAGCTCTCTGCAGGTTGCAGCCTGCGTACTGGTAAAGGACTGCACCAGTACAAAACCATTGTAAAAGGAGTTTCTAATTTGAAAGAAGATAGAGACATATTGCAGCAGGTGGTTTTCACCCACATTGGGTTTCCACCTTACATCTTCTGTTCTTTGGTGTGACTATCTGTTTTCTTTTGTTCATGCTCATTATTTTATGGTACTGACATGCAAAAATAATTCAAAGAACAAATAAAGAAGATTTATTAAAAGAATTAGATAATACTGATTCACCCCCCCTCTCAGTATTATTTCCAACAAGGAGAAGGTTCACTTAGAGCTAGAAAAAATGCTAGCAGCAGGCATCATTAAGCCTATGGAAGAGTCCAATTGGGTAAGCCAAATGGTGGTGCAAGAGAAGCAGAAGGATGAGATAAGGATATGCGTGGATCTTAGTAAGCTGAATGATGCCTGTGTGCATGATCCTTTCCCAAATCCATTCACAGATGAAGTGTTGGACAATGTAGGTGGCCATGAAGTAGACTCCTTCACTGATGGGTTCTCTAGATACCACCAAATCAAAATCACACTGGAGGATAGGAGCAAGACAACCTTCGTGACTTCGTGGGGTTTCTCTCAATATACTGTAATGTTCTTTGGGTTGAAGAATGCGCCTGCTATCTTTTCACACGTGGTTGTTGCGGCATTCAAGGAATTTATTCATAAGTTCCTAGAGGTATATTTTGATGATTGGACTGTATTTGGACTGGTTAAGCGCCATGTAGCGAGCTTGTGCTTGATATTGGATACGTATCGAAGATACCAGATCGCACTCAACCTCAAGAAGTGTCTATTTTGCGTTCCTTTTGGGAACCTATTGGGGCATGTGGTTTGTAGATAAGGGCTTATGGTAGACCCCGTGAAGATCGTGGTGATTCTAAACTTGGAAGCACCAAGAAGTGTGAAACAGCTGCACACTACTCTGGGACATACGGGATATTACAGAAATTGTATCAAAGGCTATGCCTAGATCACCGCGTCGATGGAAAAATTGTTGAAGAAGGATGTCTTGTTCTACTGGAATGATGACTGCAAGAAAAGCCTAGATATATTGAAATAAAATATGGTTACCGCCTCGATTCTAGTATTCCCGAACTAGCAGAAAGAATTTCATGTACATGTTGATGCCTCATGTATAGCATTGGGGGCAGTACTAACACAGGATGGTGGAGAAGGCTTGGACCACCCTATCACATTCGGAAGTCACGGATTATCCAAAGTAGAGAAGAATTATTCCACCATAAAGCATGAAGGGTTAGCTATGGTGTATGTGCTCCAGAAGTACCGACACTACTGCTAGGAGGCCACTTTAAGATGTATACAGATCACTCTGTGCTAAAGTACCTGGTCAATAAGCCTATGTTGGGGGGGGCAGGGGGGGGGCATCTACAAATGGCTCTTATTATTCCAGGAGTATGATTTTGAAGTTTTTGTGAAGCTTGGATGATTAAATGTGGGACCTGACTACCTGTCGCACATTGAGATAGGAGAGGAACCCACTAGTTTGGAGGAAGGATTACCTAATGCACAACCTTTTTTTGTGCACGTCATAGATGGACATTTCGAGGATATAATACACTTCCTAACAACTGGAACTGTGCTAGAAGGATACTCTGTCTAGCAAAAGAAGGAATTATTTGTGCATGTGACAGACTTCTTTGTCCTTGCTGAGCATCTATACATGATGGGGACTGATGAGATATTGCGAAGGTATGTACATGAGTTTGAACAAATCAGCATCCTCATGGATGCTCATGGGGGTGTCATGGGAGGAAATTATGTAGGAAGAGCAACCGTGTAGAAGATTCTACACGCAGGGTTGTGGTGGCCAACCCTTCATCAGGATTCAAAAGCATATTGCAAGGTGTGCGATGTATGTCAAAGAATAGGTAGGCCATCACAGAGGGATGAAATGCCTTTGAATCCACAAATGACGTTGCAACCTTTCAAAAAATGGGCAATAGATTTCTTAGGACCTATTTAGCCCCAAGGAAGGACAGGCGTGAGTTACATTATCATTGCGACGGAGTATTTGACTCATTGGGCAGAAGCACAGCTGGTGAAGGATTGCACGGGCGTGACCACCGTGAAGTTTCTATTTGAACATGTACTAATGCGATTTGGATGTCCAAAGATCTTGATGAGCGATCGTGGTATGCACTTCCTAAATGAGACAATCAATGCACTGATAGAGGAATTTCAAGTATATCACCAGAAGATCACACCTTATCACCCATAGGCTAACAGGATAGTGGAGGTGTTCAACAAATTTCTTGAAAATGTGATGACCAAGGTATGCAATGCTCAGCGAAATGATTGGGACCTACACATACCTACAGTATTGTGGGCTTAGCGGACAACGTGCAAGAAGTTGACGGGACAGACACCATTTAGGCTGGTATATGGGCTTGAAGCGGTGATGCCTATGGAATACATCGTGCCTAGTCTGTGCATAGCAGCGCTCACAGACATGATGGATCGCAGAGCCTTGGAAGAGAGGCTCGCGTAGTTGGATGAGCTGGAAGAAGAGAGATTTTTGGTTGGATTTCACCAGCAGGTCCAAAAGTAGCATGAAAAGGTGTGATACAATCTACATATTAAGTTGTGAACCTTTAAGGTGAATGACTTGGTGCTATTGTATGACAGCAAGTTTGATAAATTTCTAGGAAAACTTGGAATGCATTGGCTGGGACCATATGTTATTAAGGAGATTACTGATGGTGGCACGATCCACTTGGTTAAATTGAATGGAGATCCCTTCCCAGGAAAAGTGAATGGTAGTCATTTGAAGCCATACACAGGGCACCCGACCATTTGACTAGCCAATAGAAGCACAGTCTTAGCACTCAAGGCAGTTGAAAGGAGGTGCGAAACCATAAACTACACTACCTGGGAGCTGCGTGATTTCAGGACTGCGCGAAGCAGCGAAGTGTCACAGGGTCGGCAACAGCGTGAAGACAGTGACGCTAGCTCGCAGGTCTGCCGGAAAGTGACCGTTAAAGTCACTATTCACAATCTGATGGTTGGTTTGAGGCCAAATGGATTGGGCGTCAGGCATTTAAGGTGAACTTTACGGGCTAGATTCTTGAAAATCTGCCATGAATCTAGCATTAATGGACCGAATGTGGGGGGAACGGTCGAATTTGAATTCAAAAGGTCCTATAAATTACAAGTGGTTGTCCACTAAAAAATACTTGGCATTTTGAAAACTCGGTTGTTGTGCTATTAAGTGTGTATGGACCTTTTGAATTTTGAGGCTTAGAGAGCAAGCTCAATGTTTGAAACATTGTCGAAGGAGATGTAGGACCTCCTAACTAGAATGATGTCGACACCCGAGGAAGCCGCGTAGGAAATTGTGCTAGTGGAAGCCCAAGAGAGCGCTGAAATAATAGTTGAGGTCCCTAAATCACCTAGAACACCGTGACCTAATAAGGATAAGTAGAACATGATCAATAAATCCACAGAGGACCAAGCTCACCTTGAAGGAAGAGGGGAAGGCCATTAATCTGGAGGCCGATGAAGAGGAGTCTGAATAAATCCTGGTGCAGCAGGAGGGAGAGGAGATGGAAGTTGAAACCCAAGGTGCAGACCCTATTACCCGATTACATGAATATGTTCCTCCACCCAAGGGTAAAGTCAAGGTGCCGAAGGACATAGATGAGAGCAAGACTTATCTGCAAACTTCGCTGTTCCCAGATGATATTGTTTTTGAGGGGCCGCACTTGGAGCGAGTTCTTGTGTTGGAGTTTGAAGATTGGGACCTCACAAACCACGAGAAGTCCCCTCATTTAGTGACTGAGAAGCTAATGCACCAGAGGATTGATGCGACTGCTGGAACAATTCAATTGGAGCTATGGACATGGCTCATAGGTGTAGAGAAAGCCAGGTTTCTTAACCTGCTCTAGGTGCCGCATTACCACCACACCCCAGTGACCATCTTTATCATCAGGCAGTTGCTCTGCTTGGTGCGTGATGGGTGTTTGTGGCTAGAGGAGCCCATTCCCATCCCAGACCATTTGATTCATCAAATTACATGGATGCCTTACTCATGGGAGGATCCAGCCAATATTTCCGACAGAAAAGGTAGTGAGTTGGCCCTCGAGAAGCAATGAAGAAGAGGTTCAAGTTGGAGAAGAAGAAGCGAGGCTACACCATCTCTAGCATTAACAACCCTGTAGTCAAGGTCACGACACAAATCCTAGCGGTGAAGTTGATGCGGAAGTGTCACGCAGATGAGGTGCATGCACCCGTGGTTGTACTAGCAGCCCAATGTGAAAAAGGAGTCCAGTTCAACTAGGTGAACTATTTATGCAGCGAGTTCCTTGCGAACTGTCGCAAGGCAAAGGAGCAGGGAAAAAATTTTCACTACACGTGGCTCCTGCTGTCAATAGTATTGATGGCATGGGAATTGCTCAAAGATAGCCAGTTCCCTTCGGTCCTGCTGGACCTTCCAGAGGCAGTGAAGTATGCTTCGCAGTGGGTGACCAGGGAAACGCAACGGATAAAGGAAAGCAAGATATTTTGTATATTAATGTATATGAATATTCTAATGGGGATTAATCATAAGCCATGGTTGTCACCCACAGTCTATGCCAGTTTGTAGAGCTTTTTAGAGTTCAAAGTGGATTTCCACTGTGTCTTTATCAAGGTGTGGAAGGACCCCACAAAGACATGTCACAACTTACCCTATCTGGCGACTAACGACGTGATATTTGTAGTCCTTAAGTCTTGGCCGCTGGAGTGGCACGCTCCAGTTGGCTCCACGATGGAAACAGACAAGTCCACCATGCAACGCAAGAGGGAAGAGACAAAGCTTGGAATGGCGCAGTTGGTAGAGAAGTTCAGAAAAGAGGAAGCAAAGGCTAAGTCCCAGGCAGCACGCGATGCTGCGAAAGTGGCAGAACAACAAAAAATAGGGGAAGAAGAGCACAAAGGACAGAAGTCACCTTCGCTCAGCACTGAGGCAAAAACAGAGATATAATAAGGTGACGTAGACTTGAAAATGACATCCACCTAACTCAAGCATCCGCAACCGCGAGAGTAGACAGTGTCGTGAAAGAAAACCAAGGCATTCAAGACGTCCTTTGACCCAATCACCCTCACTGAGGGGGATTTGCATGACATCAGAGAAATGGTGAGGGATGTCACAACGGAGGCCCTCCAAAAATTTAAATAATAGCAACAATTGGTATTGGGGGCTCTTCGAATAGAACTACAAGAATTGCAGGTTCGCACTCCACAGGCAGGCACAATGTCCATCAGCCTCTCAATCGGCACTTCAGCTACCGAAGAGATGTTGCACACAAGGGTGACCAACGTAGTACTACTACCTGATGGGGCACTCACTACAGAAAATGAGGTCGACAAGCCTACGCTTAGCAGTCTGAAAGGGGTAGGTTCGAACATGGCCATGCTCCCTTAGGAGATGCTCTACCTCTTATAGGATGGATTCATCGTGGAACTTCGGGCTAGGGAAAATCGCGCTCTATAGGTGATGAGTGAGTAGTGCATCAACATCGAGCAGCTGGGCTTGCATCGCAACGAAGGAGTAGAAGAATAAAAAGATAATGCAGGTTCTAGAGGAAGCCTGCTAGATGGTCCCCAAGTTGGACATTCAGGCAAAAGAATTGGTGGAGGTGCATGTTTGCAAACTAGCCACAGGGGTGCATGATGCTCTAGCAGAGATGGCCAGGGTTTAGCTGGAGCTGAACCTACAGATCACAGAACTGTAGTTAAAGGCTCAGCCTTCAACTCCACCAGAGATTAGGGAACATTATACCACCGATGTTACAACAACAATGGTGGCAATTGATAGTGCAGTGGCAGACTTTGTGCATATTTTTGAATAGTCATTCGAGGTCCTAACCACCCTGCACGAGGACCCAAATGTAGAACTGCTAGAGACAGAGGTGCACGAGCTCCAACAAAGGTATGATGAGGTAAAAGGGACCATGTAGATGGTTTCCCTTACATAGACGCTTGAACGGATGCAGGAGCAAAGGTGCTCAAGGAACAGGTGGATTTCGCTCGGCACAAAGAAGCGATCTTAAAAGTGCGCCTACAACAATGGATAGACGAGGCTTACACAATCACAGCCTCCACTGAAGGAAAGCTCGCGAAACTACAAGTAGCTCAGCAGAATATTTAGAGCAACAGTTCAGCAGCAGTCACTAAACAGCACATGGAAGAAGTTCAGTAGGTGGCCGCTCAGTGCGCTGCCGACGTTGCAATGATCCAAATAGAGATGGTAGGTATTTGTGCTAAGATCTCCACACCTGCAGAGTGATTCGAGGGTGAGTCACGATGTTTTTTTTGGGGGCGTGTTGGGTGCGAGATCCCCCAAGGGCAGTTTTGGGGCTTAAAGCCCATATTTTGGTTCAATTTTTGTAATCCAAATGTAAAGACTCTGCAATATGTGGTCGTGGAGCGCGTAGACATTAAAGAGTCATAGGGTTGTCCGCCCTTATTTTGATAATTTAATGTCCCTTGTAAAAGATATACCCATGGTCTGCGGACCATGAGATTGTATAAATAGAGCTAAGCTCTAAGTATTTAAGGCATCAAGACATGAAGAAAGTAATGATGGAATGATGTATGAGAGATAGCTCTGAAGTAAAAGTATAAGTTGTGGGTCGTAGCATAGGTAAAGGCTCTATAGCTGAGTGCGCAGAGGCCTAGAAGTCTGCAGCCGAGTGCACAGGGCGAGTCAAGTTTGTAATCATCTAGAACTATCAATAGAGAGAAGTATTCTATAATTTTTGCGTCTTTATTTCTTGTTCATGCATCTGTTATATTGGGTATGAATTTAACTTCTAATGTTCATATGATGCATGAATGTGTATAACTGTATTGGTTAGGTTAACGCAAGTAAGAACATCTTTTACATGAAGCTAACTAAGATCTATGAATAAGATAAGTAAGATACTTAGCTTAGTCTGGTAGATATCGTAGTTCACTACCCTAGCAGTGCGAAAACATATCAGCCCCTAGTTAGGCTTACGTGAAAGCTGATTGTAACACTTCGTGAAGGTACTGAAGGGTAGAGTAGAGGGTTAAGCGACCTGTGTGAAGGTAGGTATAGTTGGAATAAACCGACATCACATCCATCTCAAGGGTGTGGAAACTTGGTTCTAGCATCCCCCCATACTGCTTCGGGTGAGGCTTCAGTCTTCGCTCCATGGTCTGATGCCGAATGGGCTAGTAGTGTAGGGATTTGTTTGGCTAACTAATGCTGAATATGGGTCAGGCCCCCACAAGCTAACAACATCGGATTGAAACTTCATAAGAATTTACAAAAACATGACGAAATTTAGTTTTCTTTGTATCGATTATAGGTCTAAAGGTCGAAACAGTGACATGTGGCAAGTCATACAATTTTACTCTACTGAACCAGTCTATAATCAAGCCATCGTAGGAGATTTGGAATAACTATTTATTGAAGAATGCAATATTGATCAGACTAGTGGGATTAGAAAGAGGACTCAGAGGCCTACCATAGGTAGAAATTGTATAACTTGAATATCTAAAATTACATAGTTACAGTCGTTTAAATATCGAACTCCTAAAAGGAAGAAAAATAATGACTAAAACCAAGAAAATATAAACACCTAGTAAGAAAAATTGGATGGATGATTTGAAGAATGCGATCATAGCTAAGATAAATAGATATATATGTGCCATGGAAGCTAATATCGATGGTATGGAAGCATATTTGAAGAAGGGCATGGAAGATTTGAAGAAGGGCATGGAAGGTTTGAAGGAAGGTGGGACAAAGCTACTATAATAAAGGCCTCCTAATGACGAAAAGGTAGTAGAGGAAATTATGATGAGAAAAAAATAAATGTTAATCATGATTTCATAGAATCTAACATTGGATTGAAGACCCACCATATAGAAAAGATCAATATGAGGAATTTTGATGGCAATGATCCCATAACACAGATACTACAGATGGAGAAATATTTTGATCTACGTGATGTGCAATTGTTACAAAAGGTACGTATTGCATCTTTATATTTAGAACCGAATCAATTTTTATGGTATAAAGGGATTTATTCTCATAAAACACTTGTCACCTGTTCAATTTTCACGGAGGAAATGATATCACATTATGATGATACAAAGAGCAACACCTTCTTTAGCCAATTGAGAAATCTCAAACAAACGAGTTCAATGGAAAAGCACATTCAGGACTTCCAAAAATTGAATATAAGAGTAAATGATATTCCATAGAAGCAGAGGATTGATGTCTTCATAGGGACTTTAAAGGATAACATTCAACAGGAGGTTCGTCTTTGGGACCCTAATTCATTGGAGAAGACATTCAGGTTGGCAAGAAAAATGGAAAGCAAAATTATGGCAACAAGGAATGCTACCACTCACAACTATAAATATGGAAGTGTTTTTGTTCCTAGCCTTTTGCCACCTACAAGGTTGACACCACAACAATGGAAATTGTAAAAATATCAAAATGGATTTCTTACAATTGTGATAGAAAATACACTAAAGATCATAAGTGTGCTGAGAAGAAATTAATTTACATAGATAGGAAAGAGGAGCAAGAAAAGAAACAAGAAACATCAAAAGAAGAGGATAGATAACATGAACCAATCCTAGAGAAAGAATAAATGAATCTGGCCATATCTTGTAATGCATTTACAGGAATTACCACTCCTCAAACTCTCAAGATAGAAGGGAATATCAATAAGAAAAAGGTAATAGTGTTGATTGATTCGGGTAGTACCCATAATTTTATTCATTGTAAGATAGCCTAGGAATTGAATTGCTTCCTATATCTAGCACCAGAGTGTCAAGTAATGGTTGCAAATAGTGGAACCATAAATTTCTATGGAAAGTTCCATAATATCAATCTATCCATGGGAGAATATGTCTTTAATAGTCCAATGCTTTCCATTCCAATGGGTGGTGCAGATGTTGTTCTAGGAGTCCAATGGCTACAATCTTTGGGTATGATACCTTTTAACTTTCAAGAAATTTTCTTGAAATTTTTTTGGGAAGGAAAGGAAGTTGAATTAAGGGGGTTTGCAAGGAAATGGTGAAATATAATTAGTTCTAACAACATGAAAAATCTTCTAAATAAAGAACAACAAGGCGTAATTGAACAATTATGTTCACTAGAGGTTCCCACATTGAAATCATCTATTTCTCAAAATCTCAAAAACGTTTTGGACAATAATTCCAAGGTATTTGAGACTCCCAAAGGCCTCCCACCTATTCTTGATGATGATAATGCTATTCATTTGATTCCATGAAGTGTTCCCCCAAACATCAGGCCTTACAGATATCCATATGCCCAAAAGAGTGAAATTGAACATACGGTTGCAGAAATACTAGAGGTTGGTATAATTCAACCTAGTCAAAGTTCTTTCTCTGCTCCAGTGATATTGGTACACAAGAAGGATGGATCATGGTGCATGTTTCTGGATTATAGGGAGCTCAACAAGCTTATTATTAAATATAAATTTCTCATTCCTGTCATTGATGAATTATTGGATGAATTACATGGAGAATTTTACTTCACCGAGTTGGATCTTCGTTCAGGATATCATCAAATCAAAATGAATACTAAAGACATTCCAAAAACAACATTTAGAACTCATGAGATTCATTATGAATTTTTGGTCATGCCTTTTGGCCTTACCAATGCAACTTCTACATTTCAAGGTTTGATGAATTCCATTTTCAAATCCTTCCTTAGAAAATTTGTGTTAATATGTTTTGATGATATACTAATCTATAGTAAGTCTTGGAAGGATCATGTTCAACATGTTGATAGGGTGCTCAAACTATTGGAGGAGAAACAATTATATTCAAAAATCTCCAAATGTTTCTTTAGAGTACAAGAGGTGGAATATTTGGGTACTCAATTAGCTCATAACTCATCTTATCATCCTCAATCTGATGGGAAAACTGAGATAGTGAACAAATGTTTGGAAGGATATCTTCATTGCTTTGTATATGATAAAAATACACAATGGTTCAAGTGGTTTCCTCTGGCTGAATGGTGGTATAACACCTCCTTCCATATTGCAGCAAAAATGACCCCATTTATGGCCCTTTATGGATATCATCCATCATCCATCACATCATCTTCAAAAGAAAATTCTAAGGTTCAAGTAGTGGAAGATCAAATCAAGCATCAACAACAAGTTCTCAAACTCTTAATGGATAACCTTACTTTGGCATTGTTATAGGTCTATTTGGGCACATCACTCTCAATGATTAGATCAGTACAATTAGGGCTCATCAAACCTTAATTCAGTTGCTACATGCCCTAGACAAGTCATCAAATTGAATGCTTTCATCCATGAAAGTTTCCTAGATTGAAACCCTGCTGAAATGCCTCCTTGGGACACTAGCACAGCCTTGGTTAGGGGAAACTGCGCTACAGAGCAGGTAGGCCCATTCAGACCTGCACTGTAGTGCATTTAGACCCACTTTGACTTGCACTGGGCGAGAATGAGCAAAATTGGCATAGGATTCTAGGAATATTCCTTGATTCTAGAGCATTCTAGAAGGATGCCCAACTCTTATCTCATCTTATGAGCTCGACTTTGGATAGACTATGGATCAATTAGCCCTCTATCCTCTCATCCCTTTCACCATGGAAACTAAATCCAATTTTGGAAAACCATTCAATACCCAATTTATGACACAACCACTTGAATTTCCCTATTAATTGACCACTCATCATAGTGATAAGGGGCTAGAACTTAGATATTATAGAGAAATATTGTTAGTTTGAGACTTGAAATCATCATCAAGTAATGTTATTCTAATGGATAGATGTGTTATTGGTGTCATGAGGGTTTGGACTAAGTTGTATGAGTGACACAGAATCGAACCACATTAGCTGTAACTCCTTGTATCAATCAATAAAGTTGTTTGTTCCTTTTCCCATATTCTTGTTTATATCTATGATGAATATATGTTCAAATGTTGTCAATTCCATTTGTTTATAGTAGATAGATTATATGCTTTGATTTTTGTCATCTTTTGTTTATGTTGGCAGGTACCTATTAAGCGATTTAGATTGAGCAGGAGTGACGGGAGCAATTCAAAGGAGATCAAAGGAAGCGAAGGATCACAAGTAGGTTCCTTTATCTTATCTATCTATCATAGGAAAAGGTTAAACATCTTTACTTCTGTTGTTCTAAGTGTAACTACCCAATTAGGGAAGATGTACTTATTCGTAGGTATAAATTCCGTATAACAAATTGGCGACCATACTGGGGAACGACCATCATTCCTGGTAGTTTACCCTTATCATATTACATCCTAGTAGACTTTACTTGACTTCATTGATCTCTTTTCAGTCATCTTGAAGTGTTTTTTGGTCAAAATGTGTGCTTAATGTCTCCTGATTGGGCTCTCTGGCACCAGCGCAATGTTGGTCTTGACACAGTGCGCTGTAGAGCAGCCTTCTTAGAGAAAATGCTCTGCAGCACACTGTCTTCCACTCAGGGTTGCATTGATCCCTGTCAAGCCAAAAAACTCATCTTTTGCTTGATTTTTTCCAAAGTTGCTTCTGAGGTTGTTTTTTGAAAGATCAATGTTTTCTATGGCTCTAAAATCAATTTGCATTTCCTTTCCTAGCCCTACTTTGACCTTGATTGTTTAATGTTTATTAAGATATTTCTTTATCATTATCAATTCATTGTCAAAGTTAGCTTACATTGATTAGTCTTTACTTTTCTGAAAAATAATTCTCATAAAGTCTTCATTTCTTTGAAAAAGAAACTGTCGTAAAGTCTTCGTTTCTTATGAAAAGCATTGATTGATCATTTGTGCATTTAGTTTCCTTATGTTCATATAAACATTAAAGGAATGAAAATAAAAACATGCATAATTCATTTAGAATTTTGTGTGTGCTTGTAGGAATAGTATAGGGAAAGTTGCATTAGATGTGCTCTATGCTCTTTGTTTAAAGATTCTGATTTCTCTATCCCTTTTAGTTACAGTTTTCATTGTTTAAATCAAATGAAAAGAATGTTTCTCATTAAGGAATTTAGACTTCTGTGATCCATAACATTGTTTAGTAATCTTCGGCAAAATCACATAATCAATCTTTTGTCGACGCGTTTCGAACCAACCAGTGTGGTTCATCGTCAGGACAAGTTGAAGAACTGATCTGGCTAAGCTTGATTAAATAGAGTGTGCAGAGACCCCAACGGCTATATAGCAACAGCTAATTTTGACCTGATGATCATAGTCAAACTAATAATTTTATTATTAACAGAAACATACTATTATTAGTTAATTGAATAATATAATAAATATAATTTTTAAATATAATGGTCATTATATTTATTAAAAACCTATATTTAAGTGCTTGAGGTATTAATATGTTAGTATTAACCTTATTCCAGGGGGTAATTTTAGAATTAAGGTTAGATTGTTTCATTGATTTTTGCTTTTAGCTGATTTCCTTATATCGAATTAATAAAGGCCTTCCTTTTCTAAACCTTATAAGTGATAAGATAATTAACTAATAACATAGTTAATTTTAATAAAAATTTTAGTAAATAATTATTGGTTAATTAATGAATATAAATTATTAAATTAATGATAAGAGGTAATCCAATTTTACCAAATGACCCTTAAGTTTAAATGATAAACAAGAAGTTATTAGAAATATATGATATACCAATAACATTAAGTTAATGAATATACTATTATTAATAAACATGTACGTTAATTATGGCATTTACCTTAGGTAACTATATTCTAGGAATATTAATGATTTAATTAGAATACTATTTATTGTTTTTTAATAATATTAGAACTATAAATTATTAAGAAAATATAGATTATTGTTTAGTACTTATTATTTTAATTTCGAATGGGCCTTTACATTAAAATTTTAAATTAGAATGATTTATTGGATTTAAACTTTTACCTATTATAACTAAATTCTAGGAACAATAGTAATTTATGACCATTTATTTATAGTTAAATAATTTGGTAATAATAATAAATATAGGTTATCTAAAGATATAAATTCTTAATGACCATTATATTTAGTTTACCATTATTAATTTACCATAATTTATTAATAACCATTATATCTAGTTTACCATTGGATCCTTAGATATAAACAATTATTATTAATTAAATACATAGTTACCATTGTAACTAATTTAATACTATTTATTTGTAATTAATTAATTTAGGAATAATAATAAATATAGGTTTTTAATAAATATAATGACCATTATATTTAAACATTATATTTATTATATTATTCAATTAACTAATAATAGTATGTTTCTGTTAATAATAAAATTATTAGTTTGACTATGATCATCAGGTCAAAATTAGTCGTTGCTATATAGCCATTGGGGTCTCTGCACACTCTATTTAATCAAGCTTTAGCCAGATCAGTTCTTCAACTTGTCCTGACGATGAACCACACTGGTTGGTTCGAAACGCGTCGACAAAAGATTGATTATGTGATTTTGCCGAAGATTACTAAACAATGTTTCTCATCTTAGTTGAATTTTAGGAGTTTCAAAAACATCACGTAGTGAACCTGAAAGTCAAACATTTAAACAAGGTCAACTAAAATTTATCTCAATTAACCTAATGGAGCATTGTAACTTAACGCATAACATTTAGAGGTCTAGGCTAGAGATGTGTTCTGGCATCATTAAACATAGCATCTGTCACTAATTGTTGGCTTGATGGGCCCTGACGAAGGTTCAGCATTAGTCAGCCAAGAAAATCCCTACACTACTGGCCCTTTCAGCATCAGCCCGTGGAGCGCAGACCGAAGTCTCACCTGAAGCAGTATGGGGGGATGCAAGAACAAAGTTTCCTTACCCTGAGATGGTCGTGATGTCGATATATACTTTCTAATCCTTCCTTCATGCAGATCGATAAGCTTTTTGGGTTTATCGATGTTCCTTCTCTTCCATCCTTTAGAACCTCCATGATGCTACCCAACTGATCTTCGCATAGCCCTAACTCGAGGTCCAGACACATACATGCCTCTGTGGCTGCGTTACTTTATAATATCACAAGTTATCTTAAGTGTTACCTAATCTACCATGCATTTACAGTTACCTTCGCATAATCCTTTATCCTTGCTTGCATTCGTTTAACAGATATAATCAAATACATCCGCGCATTAAATAAGCATTATAATGTAAACCCAGATTGTATCATAATATAATCAGATGCATTAAACAGGGACAAAATACACAGTGATTTGCAAAATACTTCTCTTTATTGATATCTTGATCCAAGTGGATGTTGGTGGCCACCCACCTATCCCACTTGGACCCTCACAACTGTCTCTTTCAGCTTTTCAGTTTCCGTAATTGTAGCACAATTTACTATTTTTAGCATTTTTTCGGGTCCTGAACTTCCGGATCTGTTTTGAGTCCCTAAACGATGTCTTTTGGGAAATCTGGGAGCAACATGGGTCCATGGACCGATGTTGTTCTTCCCAAAGTTATAGTTCTAGAATAGATCTTTCTAACAAGCTATTGTACACATCAAATGGAGATTGGGTGCCAAAGTTATGACCCTAGGAAATTGATGTACCAATTTATCCAAACGGGGCCCACAATTTGGCATTTCATTTTCTAGGGTTAGGTTTTGGGATGTTAAGGGTTTTCCATTGTTTCTCAACAATAAATAGGCCTTCGAGCCTCATTGTAACATAGTTCAGAGGTATGTAGCTGCCACATCTCTTCTCAAAGATAAGCTACCATCACCCTAGCTAGTTCATTTCCATTTCTGTTGTAAGCATATTTCAATATTTTACAGTAATGAAATGAAGTATTATTTCCGCTGCATCTTTGTGTATATGGTTATCTCCGTATTTTGTTGCGTTCCTGTTTAAATCTGAATCATTAGTATCAGAGCGGCCTGCTTTTTCTCTATTTTTCTTTGGATGTCCCCAACGTTTCCACTACATCTTTGTGTATATGGTAATCTCCGTATTTTGTTACGTTCATGTTTAAATCTGAATCAGTGGTATCAGAGCAGCCTACTTTTTCTTTGTTTTTCTTTGCATGTCCCCAATGTTTCCACTGCATCTTTGTGTATATGGTTATCTCCGTATTTTGTTGCGTTCCTATTTAAATCCGAATCAGTGGTATCAGAGCGGCTTGCTTTTTCTCTGTTTTTCTTTTCATGTCCCCAATGAGGTTGTGATATAAGGAGTCAAGGCTTGAACTGGTCGAACCTTTGCAACACCAACCTTGCAAATCCAGACGGCCTCCCATGGCGGATGAGAAGAAAGATGAGGGGGCAAGATTTCCCATCAAAATATTGCTCGAAGAATCCCTCGAGCGACAAATGAAAGCGAAGATGGACAGCTTTGCGCAGATCCTTCAGCGGCTACCTAGAGGCAACACATCGACTTCCAACAGCTACTCTAGAAACGCCACACTGTTTAAGGTACAAGTTAATTTTGAAATCCCCATCTTCGAGGATCAAATAGACATAGATGCCATAAATAAATGGTTAAATCTACTAGATGGGTATTTTTCTGTTCATGAATTTTTGAGTTGGGAAAAGATTATTTTTGCTCTTCTCAAAGTAGCCCCCCATGTTAAGGAATGGTGGGAAACCTACTGCGAGCAGAAGGATGAAAGCACGGGCTCACTATTTTCAGCTGCACCCACTTGGGATTCATTTTGGGATGCCATTAAGGAGTAGTACTACCCTGTCAAAAGCTACAAGGACAAATACATAAAGTTGACCACGTTGCGGCAGGGAAGGGACCAAGATGTGCTATATTTCACAAACATTTTTCATACCCTTTGCACATAGTTGGGTATCAAAGATTCTGATCTACATCTGGTACTCAAATACCGTGGCTGCCTACATACATACATCCAGGAAGAGATGGAGTTCCTAAAAATCTCCTCGCTTGGCACAGCGTACTGATACGCTGTCAAAATTGAGCAAAAGTTCAAATAGAAGAAGCAAGACTTTGGATCTGCAAATCCAAAGCCCAAAGGACAAAGCCAAGGCGGGGTGACCCAAGACAACCCGTCAAAGCCACAAGAAAAGAACAACACCACGAAGCTGAAGAAGGACACATGAAAGTGGTGTGAGTTCCACAAGAGCCCCACTCACAACACAAGTGAGTGTCGGACAAACTAGTCGTTGGTCGCCGAGTTGAAGGCTTCCGAATCAGATGCATGTTCCTACCCTAAGCTAGAACCCGACAAGGGGAATGGCAAAGGGAAGAAGAACATGGATGTGGAGACCAGCACCACTGTTTCCACTGCAAAGATCCAGAAGAATGAACCCGAAGATCCATAGGAGGGGGAGTGTCTTTTCCACTCACAGATGTGGGTGAAGGGATCACCGCTGAAATTCATTGTCGACAGTGGCAGCCAAAGAACCTCATTTTAGCAAAGGTCATGAAGCAATTGGGCCTACTGACTACACCACACCCGTAGCCATACAGTATCAGGTGGATTCATGAAGGTCGAGATCTCAAAGTTCGCTAGAAACGTCGCCTTCCCTATAGCATTAAGCCCTTCACAAACAAGGTATTGTGTGATGTTACACCTCTGGATGTTTGTAATGTATTATTAGGCCAGCCATACTTGTGGAGGTGACATGCTGTGTATGGGTCAAGGCCTCATGGTGTCATTATTTCTTTGGGTATACAGGATACTGGAAGTAGCCCCACCTACCGCCACCTCTTTGATCACTGCCAAAAAAGGTAGCAAGCTCATCTCCCAGACTAGGAAATTCATTTTCTGTCTGGTTTGCTCCCAAAGTAAGGGGAAGATCGTTGCTACATCCATGACCCCGGCGAAGGGTTCCTCTAAGTAGCGCATCAACAGAGGGATACATTCATGACAGAAGACAAGAATACTTCTCCTCACCCATAGAGGTACCACACAAGTTTTAGGTGGGCAACAAAGTTTGGTTGCATCTACAAAAAGAACGCCTTATAAGAGCCCATCAGAAGCTCTGGCCATGCTGACACGGTCCTTACACCATTAATAAGGCTGTGGGAAATAATGCTTTGGAGCACAGCATTCCCCCATTCCTTCACTTGCACCGAGTGTTCAATGTGGATCATCATCAACCATGCTTCCCACCATTACCGAACATAGCGTAGATTGCAGAACAGCTCACCTGGGACCAAGTTCAGCAGCAGCTTCCTCATCTCATGGACGAACTCAACGCAATGGGGAACATTGCTTCCTAAGGAGGGAGGAATGATCTAGGTGGATGTTGGTGGCCACCCTCCTATCCCACTTGGACCCTCACAACTGTCTCCTTCAGCTTTTCAATTTCCGTAATTATAGCACAATTTACTATTTTTAGCAATTTTTCGAGTCCTGTACTTCCGGAGCCATTTTTAGGCCCTAAACAACGTCGTTTGGGAAATCTAGGAGCATTGGTTCATAGACCGATGTTTCTCTTCCCAAAGTTATAGTTCTCAAATATATCTTTCTAACGAGCTATTGAGCACATCAAATGGAGATCGGGTGCTAAAGTTATGACCCCAGGAAATTGATGTACCAATTTACCCAAACGGGGCCTACAATTTGGCGTTTCATCTTCTAGGGTTAGGTTTTGCAATGTTAAGGGTTTTCAATTGTTTCTCAACAATAAATAGGCCTTCGAGCCTCATTGTAACACAGTTTAGAGGCATGTATCCGCCACATCTCTTCTTAGAGATAAGCTACCATCAACCTAGCTAGTTTATTTCTATTTCTGTTGTAAGAATATTTCAGTATTTTACAGTAATGAAATGAAGTATTATTTCCATTGCATATTTGTGTATATGGTTGTCTTAGTATTTTGTTGCATTCCTGTTTAAATCTGGATCAGTGGTATCAGAGTGGCCTGCTTTTTCTCTGTTTTTCTTTGCATGTCGCCAACGAGGTCGGGATATAAGGAGTCAGGGCTTGAACTGGTCGAACCTTTGCAAGACCAGCCTCGCAAATCCCAACGGACTCCCATGGCGGATGAGAAGAAAGATGAGGGAGTAGGAGATCCTATCAAAATATTCCTTGAATAAGCCCTCGAGTGGCAAAGGAACGCGATGATGGATAGCCTTGCACAGATCCTTCAGCGGCTACCCAGAGGTGATGCATCGGCTTCCAATAGCTACTCCAGAAACGCCACACCGTTTAAGGTACAAGTTAATTTTGAAATCCCCATCTTCGAGAGTCAAATAGACACAGATGTCGTAGATAAATGGTTAAATATGCTAGATGGGTATTTTTCTGTTCATGAATTTTCGAGTTAGGAAATGATTATTTTCACTCTTCTCAAAGCAGCCCCCCACGTAAAGGACTGGTGGGAAATCTACTACGAGCAGAAGGATGAAAGGACGGGCTCACTATTTTCAACTGCACCCACTTGGGATTCATTTCGAGATGCCATCAAGGAGCAGTACTACCCTGCCAAAAGCTACGAGGACAAATACATAAAGTGGACCACGCTGTGGCAGGGAAGGGACCAAGATGTTCCAGAGTTTACAAACATTTTTCATACCCTTCGCACACAGTTGGGTATCAAAGATTATGATCTGCATCTGGTACTCAAATACCATGGCTGCCTACATAGATACATACAGGAAGAGATGGAGTTCCTGAACATCTCCTCGCTCAGCATGGCATACCGATACGCTGTCAAAATCGAGCAAAAGTTCAAATAGAAGAAGCGAGACTTTCGATCTACAAATCCAAAGCCAAAAAGACAATGCCAAGGCGGGGTGACCCAAGACAACCCATCAAAGCCACAAGAAAAGAATAACATCACTAAGCTAAAGAAGGACACAAGAAAGTGGTGTGAGTTCCACAAGAGCCCCACTCACAACACAAGTAAGTGTCGGACCAAGCAGTCACTGGTGGTAGAGTTGAAGGCTTCCGAATCAGATGCATATTCCAACCCTAAGCCAGAGCCTGACAAGGGGAATGGAAAAGGGAAGCAAATCATTGATGCGGAGCCCAGTGCCACTATTGCCATCGCCAAGATCCAGAAGAATGAACCCGAAGATCTAGAGGAAGGGGAGTGTCTTTTCCACTCACAGATGTGGGTGAAGGGATCACCTCTAAAATTAATTCTCGACAGTGGTAGCCAAAAGAAACTCATTTTAGCAGAGGTCGTGAAGCGGTTGGGCCTACCGACTACACCACACCCATAGCCGTACAGTATCATGTGGCTTCATGAAGGACTAGATCTCAAAGTTCACCAGCAGTGCTGCCTTCCCTACAGCATAAAGCCCTTCACAGACAAGGTATTGTGTGATGTTACACCTCTAGAAATTTGTGATATATTATTAGGCCAGCCATACTTGTGGAGGCGACATGCTATGTATGAGTCGAGGCCTCGCGCTGTCATTATTTCTTTGGGTAATTCATTGTAGAGGATACCGGAGGTAGCCCCACCTACCACCACCTCTTTGATCACTGCCAAAAAAGGTAGCAAGCTCATCTCCCAGACTAGGAAATTCATTTTCCATCTGGTTCGCTCCCAAAGTAAGGGGAAGATCGTTGCTACATCCATGACCCCTGCGAAGGGTTCCTCCACGCAGTAGCAGCAACAAAGGGATACAATCATGACAGAACACAGGAACAACTTCTCCTCACCCATAGGGGTACCACACAAGTTTTAGGTGGGCAACAAATTCTGGTTGTATCTGCAGAAAGAATGCCTTACAAGAGCCCATCAAAAGCTCCGGCCACGCCGACATGGTCCTTACACCATTACTAAGGCTGTGGGAAATAATGCTTTGGAGTATAGCATTCCTCCATTCCTTCACTTGCACCGAGTGTTCAATGCGGACCGTCGTTGACCATGCTTCCCACCATTACTGGACACATCGGAGATTGTAGAACAGCTCACCAAGGACCAAGTTCAGCAGCAGCTTCCTCATCTCATGGAGGAACTAAATGCAATGGGGACCATTGCTTCCTAAGGGGGGAGGAATTATCCATGTCGATGTCGGTGGCCACCCACCTATCGCACTTGGACCCTCACAACTTTCTCTTTCAGCTTTTTGGCTTTCGTAATTGTAGCACAATTTACTATTTTTAGCCATTTTTGGGTCCTGAACTTCTGGAGCCGTTTTGAGGCCCTAAACGACATCTTTTGGGAAATGTAGGAGCAACATGGGTCCATGGACTAATGTTGCTCTTCCCAAAGTTATAATTCTCGAATAGATCTTTCTAACAAGCTATTGTACGCGTCAAATGGAGATCGGGTGCCAAAGTTACGACCCCAGGAAATTGATGAACCAATTTACCCAAACGGGGCCCACAATTTGGTGTTTCATCTTCTAGGGTTAGGTTTTGGGATGTTAAGGGCTTTCCATTGTTTCTCAACAATAAATAGGCCTTCGAGCCTCATTGTAACATAGTTCAGAGGCATCTAGCCACCACATCTCTTCTTAGAGATAAGCTACCATCGCCCTAGCTGGTTTATTTCCATTTCTGTTGTAAGCATATTTCAGTATTTTACAGTAATGAAATGAAGTATTATTTCTGCTGCATCTTTTTGTATATGTTTATCTCTGTATTTTTTTGCGTTTCTGTTTAAATCTGGATCAGTGGTATCAGAGCGGCCTGCTTTTTCTCTGTTTTTCTTTGCATGTCCCCAACGAGGTCGGGATATAAGGAATCAGGGCTTGAACTAGTCGAACCTTTGCAAGACCAGCCTTGCAAATCCCGACGGTCTCCCATGGTGGATGAGAAGAAAGATGAGGGGACAGGAGATCCTATCAAAATATTGCTCGAAGAAGCCCTCGAGCGGCAAAAGAACGCGATGATGGATATCTTTGCACAGATCCTTCAGCAGCTACTCAGAGGTGATGCATCGACTTCCAACAACTACTTTGGAAACGCCACAACGTTTAAGATACAAGTTAATTTTGAAATCCTCATATTCGAGGGTCAAATAGACACAGATGTCGTATATAAATGGTTAAATTTGCTAGATGGGTATTTTTCTGTTCATGAATTTTTGAGTCAGGAAAAGATTATTTTCGCTCTTCTCAAAGTAGCCCCCCACGACTGGTGGGAAACCTACTGCGAGAAGAAGGATGAAAGGACAGGCTCACTATTTTCAACGACACCCACCTGGGATTCATTTCGGGATGCCATCAAGGAGAAATACTACCCTATCAAAAGCTACGAGGACAAATACATAAAGTGGACCACACTACGGCAAGGAAGGGACCAAGATGTGCTAGAGTTCACAAACATTTTTCATACCCTTTGCACATAGTTGGGTATCAAAGATTTTGATTTGCATCTGGTACTCAAATGCCATGGCTGCCTACATAGATACATCCAGGAAGAGATGGAGTTCCTGAACATCTCCTCGCTCGACACGGCCTATCGATACGTTGTCAAAGTCGAGAAAAAGTTCAAACAGAAGAAACAAGACTTTGGATCTGCAAATCCAAAGCCCAAAGGACAAAGCCAAGGTGGGGTGACCCAAGACAACTCGTCAAAGACGCAAGAAAAGAAAAACACCACGAAGCTGTAGAAGGACACAGGAAAGTGGTGTGAGTTCCACAAGAGCCCCACTCACAACACAAGTAAGTGTTGGACCAACCAGTCGCTGGTCGCCGAGTTGAAGGATTCTGAATTAGATGCATGTTCCTACCTTGAGCTAGAACCCGAAAAGGGGAATGGCAAAGGGAAGAAGATCATTGATGTGGAGCCCAGCACCACTGTTGCCACTGCCAAGATCCAGAAGAATGAACCCAAAGATCCATAGGAAGGGGAGTGTCTTTTCCACTCACAGATGTGGGTGAAGGGATCGCCGCTGAAATTCATTGTCGACAGTGGCAGCCAAAGAACCTCATTTTAGCAAAGGTCGTGAAGCAGTTGGGCCTACCGACTACACCACACCCATAGCCATATAGTATCAGGTGGATTCATGAAGGTTGAGATCTCAAAGTTCGCCAGCAATGCCGCCTTCCCTACAACATCAAGCCCTTCACAGACGAGGTATTGTGTGATGTTACACCTCTGGATGTTTGTGATGTATTATTAGGCTAGCCATACTTGTGGAGGCGACATGTTGTGTATGAGTCAAGGCCTCGCACTATCATTATTTCTTTGGGTAATTCATTATATAGGATACCGGAGGCAGCCCCACATACCGCCACCTCTTTGATCACTGCCAAAAAAGGTAGCAGTCTCATCTCCTAGACTAGGAAATTCATTTTCTGTCTGGTTTGCTCCCAAAGGGGAAGATTGTTGCTACGTCAATGACCTCCGCAAAGGGTTCCTCCACACAGCAGCAACAATAAAGGGATACAGTCATGACAGAACACAGGAACAACTTCTCCTCACCCACAGGGGTACCACACAAGTTTCAAGTGGGCAAAAAAGTCTGGTTGCATCTGTAGAAAGAACGCCTTACAAGAGCCCATCAGAAGCTCCGATCATGCCGACATGGTCCTTACACCATTACTAAGGCTGTGGGAAATAATTCTTTGGAGCGCAAAATTCCTCCATTCCTTCACTTGCACTAAGTGTTCAATGTGGACCGTCGTCGACCATGATTCCCACCATTACTGGACACATCGAAGATTGCAGAACAACTCACCAGGGACAAAGTTCAGTAGCAGCTTCCTCATCTCATGGAGGAACTCAACGCAATGGGAACCATTGCTTCCTAAGGGGGGAGGAATGATCCAGGTGGATGTTGGTGGCCACCCACCTATCCCACTTGGACCCTCACAACTGTCTCTTTTAGCTTTTCAGTTTTCGTAATTATAGCACAATTTACTATTTTTAGTAGTTTTTCAAGTCCTGAACTTCCAGAGCCGTTTTGAGGCCCTAAACAACGTCTTTTGGGAAAATTGGGAGCAACATGGGTCCATTGACCAATGTTGCTCTTCCCAAAGTTATATTTCTCAAATAGATCTTTCTAACGAGCTATTGTACTCGTCAAATGCAGATCCGGTGCCAAAGTTACGACCCCGAGAAATTGATGTACCAATTTAACCAAATGGGGTTCACAATTTGGCGCTTCATCTTCTAGGGTTAGGTTTTGGGATGTTAAGGGTTTTCCATTGTTTCTCAACAATAAATAGGCCTTCAAGCCTCATTGTAATATAGTTTAGATGCATGTAGTCGCCACATCTCTTCTCAGAGATAAGCTACCATCGCCCTAGCTGGTTTATTTCCATTTCTGTTGTAAGCATATTTCAGTATTTTATAGTAATGAAATGAAGTATTATTTCCACTGCTTCTTTGTGTATATGGTTATCTCTGTATTTTGTTGTGTTCCTATTTAAATCTGAATCAGTGGTATCAGAGCGGCTTGCTTTTTCTCTGTTTTTCTTTGCACGTCCCCAATGAGGTCGGGATATAAGGATTAAGGGCTTGAACTAGTTGAACCTTTGCAAGACCAGCCTCGCAAATCCCGACGGCCTCCCATGGTGGATGAGAAGAAAGATGAGGGGGTAGGAGATCCTATCAAAATATTGCTCGAAGAAGCCCTCGAGCGGAAAAGGAATGCGATGATGGATAGCTTTGCACAGATCCTTTAGTGGCTACCCAGAGGCGACGCATCGGCTTCCAACAGCTACTCTGGAAATGCCACACCATTTAAGGTACAAGTTAATTTTGAAATCACCATCTTTGAGGGTCAAATAGACATAGA
This sequence comes from Pinus tabuliformis, assembly GCA_031772625.1. Classification (NCBI taxonomy): domain Eukaryota; kingdom Viridiplantae; phylum Streptophyta; class Pinopsida; order Pinales; family Pinaceae; genus Pinus; species Pinus tabuliformis. The sequence continues at coordinate 773,959,762 of CM062820.1, read as the reverse complement.
TGTCATAGATAAATGGTTAAATCTACTAGATGGGTATTTTTCTGTTCATGAATTTTTGAGTCAGGAAAATATTATTTTCGCTCTTCTCAAAGCAGCCTCCCATGTCAAGGACTGGTGGGAAACCTACTATGAGCAGAAGGATGAAAGCACAGGCTCACTATTTTCAGTCGCACCCACTTGGGATTCATTTCGGGATGCCATCAAGGAGCAGTACTACCCTGTCAAAGGCTACAAGGACAAATACATAAGGTGGACCACGCTGCGGCGGGGAAGGGACCAAGATGTGCCAGAGTTCACAAACATTTTTCATACCCTTCACACACAGTTGGGTATCAAAGATTCTGATCTGCATCTGGTACTCAAATACTGCGGCTGCCTACATAGATACATCTAGGAAGAGATGGAGTTCCTGAACATCTCCTTGCTCAGCACGGCGTACCAATACACTGTCAAATTTGAGCAAAAGTTCAAACAGAAGAAGCGAGAATTCGGATCTGCAAATCTAAAGCCCAAAGGACAAAGCGAAGGCAGGGTGACCCATGACAACCCGTCGAAGCTGCAAGAAAAGAACAACACCACGAAGATGAAGAAGGACATAGGAAAGTGGTGTTGTCGACTGGATAAATCGTTCTTTTGGACAAGACCAATCTCCCTAGTATCAACAGATATCTAGCAACAAGCAGGACAAGCAAATCTACCTTTCTCTAAATATATTGCAATTTATTAATAAAAAACTAAGAGCTGTTTTAGACCCTACCTTAAGTCCAACACTAGTTTGTGGCAGCCACACTTTGACTGTTCGAACGAGTTTCCTTCTGAGAACCTGCAATCACAAACAAGCACACATCAGATAACACCTGAAAAGCTAATATAATAAATCATATTCATCATGGTGATCAAGGAATCCATGAAATAAACCATAAAACACAGCTTATTGAGAAAAATAAACTTGATTGTATTAACTTTGAAAATAGAAGAACTTTACAACCTTTGGTGCCTTGATGTTGTACAAGCTCCTCCCAGGGTCCAAACAGGAAACTCCTCTACTTTGACAAGCCTCACACTCTTCCCAATGAGATCAAAAAAGGTATGTAATCTCTCCTCTCAAGCTCAATTAGGAAGACTAAATTCCAACAACATTTCACCTCAAAAATATTCAGCTTTCCTCCTCCTTAGTAACCAGCCCAATGCTTCATTTTATAGTGCAAAGGAAGGAGGTTACAAGTCCACCTATGAAGGGATAGAGTCCTCCTTCAAATGGATAAGCTCCTCACATCAAGGGGTTAGCTCCTTAAGGTATGGGATGCATGAACCTTAAAGGAGCAAACTTGCCACCTCAAGATCCCTTCTAGAAGCTTCCAGAAATGACTCAAAGTGAGTTTTTAAGAATATACTTGCACCTTTTTGGCTTTTATAGGGGTCTGCACCCATTACACAGAGACAGAGCGGTTAGGTACGCAGGTGACATGACCAGTAGGTGCGGGACCACAGGTAATGCTAAGAGAAAGTGTGGAACCAGAGTTTTAGAGACTTTTAAGGGCTTTCTCTTATTTTTCAAGGCTTGACATGAAGAACTGAGGTTTAAGACTTGCAAAGGAGGAAAGTATGAGTGGTGATAGACTCACACCGATTGTAGAATGTCATGGTGACAATATTTTGTGCAACAGATTGCCCCATAAAGTGCGAAGTCTGTAATAGATGAGGATAGCATTTCTCATCTAAGAAGAGTGAAGTACTTTATTATTTCAAAGATCATCCTGTGGACACCCTGGTTGGAACCTGTAAAAACATTCAATACAAAATATATATATGTGAACATATCATCGTTAACGTAGGCATTCCCATACTCAAATCAAAACTGACTAGAAAACTAACTAAACTGCTCTGATATAGGAATGATTTTGTAATACATCACAAGTATAGACATATGTAGACACAGTATGGGCACAGCCATCTGTTTATGAATAGTCCATTGTATAATGAATAACAAAATTCCTCGCAACTTGGATGGTGGAAACTAGATCCAGGGTTTTGATTTCTTCTTCCCGAACTAGTACGATTCTATCCATGTGAATGAATATGTCGAATTCGAACATGGTAGAAACCACTTGATTACCAGTCAATGATGCGAACTGTTAACAAGTGTGAGAGAAACCACCAGTAATGTCAACGGCTCTCAAAGTACTCAGTACAATCCATGAAATGTGAATAGATGAACTGATGTTGAACATGTCATAGAATCCTTTGATCGAAGGTCAATGATGCAACCTGTCCTAGAAGGCGAGAAACCTGCCATTGAGGCATGCAGATTCCAAGGTACTGACGATTTCTAGATCATCTTTCTAGATAATGAGCTGAAGTCGATAGAAAGCGATCCGTCGTAGGCAAGCCCACAACATGAAATCATAGAACAAGTTTGAAGCAATATATTTGGCAAGGACTAACTCAGGGATGGTCAAGATGGATGACAGATATTTTGCAGATGAATGGTTTATTTGAATTGACCTCTTGAACACATAACGACATTGCAGATGGTTCAGTAACAATTGACCCAAAGATAATACCCAGAAACCGGCTGAAGACTTTCAATATGGTTTGATTAACTGTTAGGCAAACGATTTCCCAACCCAGGTGAACAAAAAGTGTCGTGTTCAAGAGTGGTTAAATGCTTTTCTAAAACACAAAGTATAACAAACAGGTTCATTTTTCTCTCTTTTCCCCCACCATTTCTGGTAAGTACCTCTTTTTTTTTTATAAGCTTGAGGAGGATAACATTTGCTTAGGTATAAGCTCATCCTTCAGATGAGTCCAACTTAGTTTAAAATTCGAACCCTAAGAAGGAGTGGTTCGTTCTTGTTTAAAATATGAACAAGTCCTTTACTGTTAAATTTTAACGAGTCCAGTATAGGAGAAACTCAACGTTTTTCAATTTCAGGGAGTCAGAAGAAAAACTTAAGAAAACTCCATGGTTGTCCTTTTTCATAAATTTGTGTCTCCCAAGCCCAAAAAAGTATAAAATAATACTTGAGAGAACCGCTTGACCATTACGATCAAGGATTACTTTTCATAATTAGTGTCTCTGATCTGAAAAAAGTAAAAAAGTGGTCAACGACATGTCGTTTTATAACCAATATCGAACTTGAAACGATAAAAGCCTGGCAATCTTTTCATGTTTATACGGTTAGAAAAGAGCTGTAAGTGGACTGTTCTTTTAATCCCATTTTAACGAGCTTAAAAAGAAAAACTCGGCAATCTTTTCATATTTTACGAGTCAAAAAAGAGCTTAAAGAGAACTCCAATGTTTTTTGTTGAAAATGATCAATTTTCCCTGAAAAATGCAATATTCTACACAAAAACTCAAACATTACTCATACCTATTTAAAATAAATAAAAATGCATCAAAAAGTTACGTTTTTAAAGTGAAAAATAAACAAATAGAAAATTCATTTATTCAAAAAAGCTTATAAAAAGGGCTTTTGTAAATTCATTTTTACCGTTTGACTTCAGAGTGAGAAGAGAGAGCTTTTGGGTAAGAAACTTCCTGTGAAGATTGCGGAAAATCCATCTGTTGGAATCGAAAACTGTCAGGTCCAGGTAATCCACATCATCCTTATCTTGCATTTTAACCATTTGCATTTCGTTTTTAGGCTTCCATTTTGATTTTTAGGGAAAAAATAGTTTAGAAAACTGCTCGCGGGGGTCTGCAGGCGCAACATGTGGAACTTGCAGACCCCAACTTTTTTCTACAAAGGAAAGAGCCAGAGTCCCACACCTGTTGCTCAGGAAGAGTGCGGACCTACGCACTGTCCCTAATTGGTGGGTGCGGACCCCGCGAAATAGGTTTTAAAACTGCAATTTTTCCATTTCCGCCCAAAAAATTTTGAACTAAATTGTTCTAATCCACTGTTTTTGCAATGTAGGATATACAAAATGCTCATTTGGTGGGAACGGGAGCATGAAGATGTGGACCTTTCCGCAATAAATCATTAACCCTCATTGGATGCATTGAGAGCATGTGGACTATTTAAATTCTGGGCCATACCTGGCATGAGGGCCCAATTAAACTTTTTGCAATGGCTGGTAGACAGGTGGAATATACAGGACCAGTGTTTCATTATTGGTGGCCACCGACTCGAAATCAAGTTAGAGGACATTTATTTCCTGACTGGTTTGCCCAAGAGAGGTGAACTATTATCTATATTCGGAACTAGGCCAGGTGGCCAGTCTGTCGATAGTCTCTGACTAGAGTTTTGTAATGACCAAACAAAGGACAAAGGGATCGATATCAAAACTATCTCCCATGCTGAACTTAAAGTGATTGCATTTACTGTCACCAGACTCTGTGGAAGCGCAGCACTGCATGTAGCTACCGGATCCCAAATGCAAATGGCAGTAGACCGTTATCAAGGCACCATCTTCAACTGGTGCGAAGCTGTTTTGGCGAATGTAAAAGGCCAACTAACTAGAGCAAAGAACGAACAACTAAAAAACTTTGGATATGGTTTCCTAGTTGTGAGCTTTGGTCTAGAGAGGGTTTCGATGTTGTTCCCACAACAACTTTCCATTGGAGTTGGACTTCCCCGAGAACCTAAGCTAATGTGTTGGGTTGCAGTTATGGCCCGTCATCCTGAGGAGGGTTCAGAGGTTGTTCGATTTCCGCCTGAGTATTTTCATTGGTTGGAGAACCAACTTTTCGTGATTCAGGATTTTCCAAATGCTAGGATGTATTATCATGGTGACCCAGACATGAATCTTCCACCAGGAGAGTAGTGGGATGATTCAGGTAAAATCATTCTCAACATTTTCTAATTTTTAACTATTTCTTTTTGTTTTTAAATCGTCCAAAACTAATAATACAAGTTTCAAATGAAGATGTGGGTCCACGGCGACCAGCCTCTCTCTGGCCCTATGAGAGGAGACACTTAGCTACAGTAGTACTGGCCCCATGGGATGAATCTATAAAGACCTTGACAGAATTGGAAAATCATCTAGAGCGTTTGACAGCAGACATTACAGAGACTAGAATAGATGATATTCCACTTAGGTTACAGCACTATGTGATTGGGGTCCCAGAACCTTTCAGAAGGTTCCTTTGTAGGGTGGCCCGAGCAGTGGTTTCTTATCGTGATCATCACCAGTGATAGGATGATCACCTTTGTAGACTCATACAACATTTTTGCTTTTTGTACTATCATTTTTGCCAATCATAAGGTGTTTTTCAACCTATGATCGAAGACGATGTATATTTGACACACTTCTATGCCATGCTATATCATTATTACTGGCTATCTTGTATAACATGTTATGGAATGTTTTTAAATTTACTGTTTGATTATTGCAAATGTCTATTTAACATTCGAGAAGCAATTGCATTTTCTAATGTATTTATATATCTTGGAATATGCTAATATTCAATATAGTCAAATTCACGTTCCAAGGGATGAACTCTCAAACATAATCTTAAAAACACTAGATTTCTAATGGCATAAACTCTATTAAGTTGCAATACAATGAGTTCAGAATCTAACCTAACAATCAAACTCTAAATCCCAAATGAGATGGATTCAGATAATAACTCAATCGCTGCACTATACTCTGCAATGTTGTTCGTTGTTTGACCGATGCTTACCCCATGCATAGATACCAACTCATCAGAGGGTGAATAGATAACCCAAGTTGCGGAAGAAACGTTCCATGTATTACGACAAGCACCATCAGCGAAACCAATGTATGTTTGAAGAGACATCAACATCTGCAATATCAAGAGTAAAATCAAGATAAGCAAGAATAATGATAAAAACACTCTCTCAACAAGGCACACTTTTCTAATCTAAAACACACCAGCTAGAAAGAAACTAATCTAACTAAAATCTCCACACCTAGATTTAAGCATAATATCTCTTTAGATAAAGACCATTTTTGGGTTTACCTAAAGAGACACCATCAAAATCTACCAATTCATAGGCCCCTTTTGCCAGCTTTCACTTAACAACATAAGGACCATGCCACACAGGTACAAATTTTCCAGCCCCTAGCTTATCGTTTGCTTGATCGTATAGTAAGACTAGGTCTCCTTCCGAAAAATTATGAGGTGTAACATTTCGATCGTACTGAGCTTTAATTCGTTTGGCATGAGTTTTCATTGCTAATGCAGCATCACGTTGATTCTCATCTAGCTGAGCTAAGTACAATAAACGTTTCTCCTCTTCGGAAGTGGCTGGGAGTAATTTTATGGCTATTTGCAATGACGAAATTTCGCATCCAATGGGTAACACAGCTTCCAAACCATAAACCAGATGAAAAGGAGTGAAACCAGTTGATGTTTTTACTGAGGTTCGATACACCCAAAGTGATAAAATAAAATGTTATGCCAATTTGACCTATGAATACCAATGATTCGTCGGATCATAATGACTAGAACTTTGTTGATAGCTTCAACCAGACCATTAGCCTGTGGGTAATATGGAGTAGAACTATCATGACACAGGCCAAGTTGATCTGTTAGTTCAGTCATCATGATGTTTCAAAAATGACTCCCATGATAGGTAATAATCGCTTGAGGAACACTGGATCTAGTAATTATATGATTGAAAACGAAAATTGCAGTAGTTTTGCCGTCTGCAGAAAATGTAGGCATCGCCTCAGCCCACTTAGTAAAATAATCTACCACAAGGATGATATATGCATGCCCCCCCGGCCGAGTGAGGGTTACATGTAATAAATTTGATACCCCACTTTGCAAAAGGACTGACGACAATTATAGGGTGGAGAGGAGCAGGTGGAGCACGCATCTTATGATAAAAAATTTGACAATTGTGGCATTTTCGGACCGCATAGATACAATCTTTAAATAAAGACGGCCAGAAATAACTAGCGCGCAATATCTTTTGGGTTGTGGCATACCCAGACATATGACTGCCACATGCTCCAGAGTGACAATCGTTTAGAACCTTTTCAGCTTCTTCATGAGTTAAACAATGTCGGAAAACAGAATCCGCCCCACGACGATATAGTGTACCTCCAATGATTTTGTATTGTTGGGATTGGAAACATATTTTCCATCGCTGAGATCATGAAATTTCAGGCCGAAAAGATTGGTTTTGGAGATAAATAATGATATCTCCATACCATGGATCAAGAGTACTGATAAGAAACAAGGATTCGTCCACAATGGGCTCTTCTGCCACATTTTCAGTATCAGCACGTGGGAAATCACACATCAGTTCTGCAAATACCAAAGATTTCTTTGCCTTGGATTTTTCAAATTCCAAGTCAAATTCCTGCAAAATAACTATCCATTTGGAATACTTGCCCCCTAGCAATTATTTTGTCAGAATATAGATCATAGGCTTACAGTCAGAAATTACTGTAGTTTTGAACAGTAAGATGTAATGACAAAATCTTTGGACATCTTGAACAGCTACCAAGGCCAATTTCTCCACATGAAAATATTTAAGCTCAGTCGGATTCAAATTTCGACTAAGATAGTAAATCACATGTTCACTATTGAATTCGTCTTCCTGAACTAAAACCATCCCAATGGTAGAATGAGAAGCGGCGAGGTACAAGAAGTAATCCTGGTTGTAGTTGGGAGGATGCAATAATGGTGCATGGGTCAACGCGTGTTTAAGTGCATCAAAGGATTTGTCAGCTATCTCATCCCAAGAGAATGGAGTATTTTTTTTCAACAACCTGGTAAAACCATTTGTTATCTCGGCGTAGTTAGGAATGAAACGACGTAAAAAGTTTGCTTTCCCCTGCAAACTTTGGAGTTGGCAAAGAGTTGAAGGAGGAGGCAATTTGACAATAGCTTCAACCTTCGAGGGATCAACACGAATGCCAGCTTTTGAAACAACAAATCCCAGTAAACAACCCGTTTCTATACAGAAAACACATTTGTGTGGATTCAGCCTAATTCGATAATGCCTACATCTCATAAAGATTGCTCATAAATGAGTGAGATGATTGGCTCTCCGTAATGAATGGGCAGGTAAATCATTGAGATATGGCTGCACAATGTGCTTGATGTCATGAAACGCGTAAAACATAGCTCTTTGAAAAGTTTCTCTGGTGTTCTTCAATCCAAAAGGCAATTTGTAGTAAGCAAACGTCCCCCATGGACAAATGAAAGTCGTTTTTGGTTGATCAGTAGGGAGTATGTTGATTTGATTGTAACCGGAAAAACCATCCATAAAGGAGAATATTTCACTGCTGGCACAATCATCAATGATTTGATCGATATAGGGGGTTGGATAATTGTCTTTAGGACAAGCTCGATTAATATCCCTATAATCGATACATATTCTTATCGTTCCTTGTTTTTTGTTAATAGGAACAATATTCGATACCCAATCCGTTAAGGGAATTGGATAAATGAAACCTGCTCGAAGTAATTTCTCAACTTCAGCTTTAATAGCAACATATTTTCGCGGATGTATCTAACGCAAACGTTGCCGGACAGGTTTAGCATCCGGGTAAGTTTTAATTTCATGGACAACAATTGATGGATTGATTCCTGGCATTTCTTCATATGACCACGCAAACACGTCATGCAATTCTTGAAATAGGTCTTTATAAGTTTGGAGTTCATTGTCCATACAGGAAGCACCTATATGAATGTTTTCAATAATTCCAGGTTTAACTAAAATGTCAATAGGAACCGTTTGAGAAATATTTCCCAAATTTAACTCAGAATCAGGATGTTGCAATGGATTATGTGGTTCTTTGACATAATCAGTAGTAAAAATAGATGAAAAATCATTTTCAAAATGATCAAGCTCAGGTAAAAACGAAGATCGATGATGAGGACCTTCCCACGGTAAATCATCAACAGACAAAATTTCATGAATCTGCTCATCAATATGAACAAGCTTGGAAAAAGTTGTTGGATCTAAGGTTGATATTGAAAGTGATTCTCCATGGACCACATTCATTAGATCAATTTCGGTTGAACAAGGGTCAGAAAATGACTGTACAGCCTGATCTACAATTTCATAGGGACTTAAAGGCATCACATCACCAAATGAATCCACCTCAGACTTGGTAGGTATGATCCAACGATCATCAAAATCAATAGTGTTTGATGAAATCATATGAATAGTTGCAGTAGAAGGCAATACATTAGGAGGAGGAAAGGAAAAAGTTCCTAGTAAACCAGAATCTTTAACCAATCCTACCCCAACATCCTTGTAAGGGATAGTTGTTTTACCGACATGTTGGATACTTTCAGAAGAGGTTGGGTCGGATGAAAAATAAGTCAGCTGGTCTATGGTTACGATCTTTCCATTATGAGGAAACTTTATAAGTCAAAAGACCAATGAAACAACAGCAGTCATAGCGTAAGACCAGCTGCGACCCAAAAGAAGGCTGTAATCTAGAGGGGCATCAACCACTTCCACATCTAGATTAACAGTTTTGCCTTCAACCCCTATAGGTAAATCCTGTAGAATGCCAAAAGGATGGAACCCACGGCCATCAAAAACCTTTAGAATTGTCGAGGATTGATTGAGTGTAGAAGAACCAAGCGATCTCCAACACTGGATCGACATAATACACGTAGAAGCTCCCTCATCAATTACATTCCTAAAGCAAGGTCTATTTTTGGCTAACACTGGAATCTGGAAAGCCATTTGATGAGGTAGGCGAGGTGTACTATTCTCTAAATCGAAGATTATAAGGTTCGAATCATGAATATCAACAGCTCCTATAGCTGACAAAAGTAATTTACGTCGTGCTGGGCATGATTGCAGCACTTCCAAAGCCAACATTGCTGAAGGGTAAATAGCTAAGTCTTCAACAATGTTATAATTCTGAGTAGCTCTCGCATGCGGATTGAAAGCTGACTTCCGAAGTATACCTTTAGCAGGCAGTTTGATTACTAAGTCTAGGTTAGGTTTCTCGATCTGTAGCAGATCAGAACCAGAAGGAGTTGAAGTTGATGAGTTTGAATTAGAAGATTCTGCTTCCTTACCACCAATAGGACTTTTACTACCATAATCTTGTGGTCGCGTCACAATCCTGACATGAGACATCATCATTATGGGTTCTTCTGAGGCATTTGAGGAAGAACCAATCATCTTACTATCTTGACTAGGAAAATGATCCTTCAATACAGCAAGCGTTTGAGAACCTTTGACGATTTTCACAACCTCAGCTCAATGTGGGCAATCTCTTGTAAAGTGCTCCTCATCACAAATGAGACAAGGATATCGAGGTTTACGTTTCTCGTCAGTAGATTCAGTTTTATCTGATTTCTCTTTAGAGTTTTGTTTATTTTTCTTCTTCCCTTTCTTTTTACCACCGGATTTTGATTTGGCCGTAGATGATTCTACGACATGAATATCGGCAGGAATTTCAGCGGAAGAGTCTCCTGTCGGGGAATCTGGTAAAGTTATAATAGGAGAAGAATTCTTTGAAGATTTATTCTTGCTTTTGGTGCTAACTGAACCAATCATACCATCAGCGGCATGAGACCTTGAAGGAGCTGCAGTTATTTGATTTTGTTTTGGAAGGTCAGGGATTTTTTCGTGTAAAGTACCCAACTGCATATAAACGAGGTCAAGGTACTGAGCTTGAGCAATTACTTGCTCTTTAGTAACAACTCATGCCTTAGCTACATGTTGTGGGGAAAAGTATCCGATGCGGATGACCCTATCCCTACTCTAAAGGTGACAGTCTTTAGCAACAACTGAAAGTAAAGTTTTAATGATTTCCTTTATGAAAGTACAGAGAGAATGAAGAAAGATTAACCAACCTGGTGTCTTTCGCTCAGTCGATCCTTGTCCTCTCTCTTTGTCTCTTGTTCCCAGCTCTTTGCTCTCTTTGCCGGTCCAGCTACACACAGATCCTGCACAAAACAAGAGAGCAAACTACAAGATACATGTACTCATAACTGAAGCATGGATTAGGATGAATCAAATATACATGTAAATACAATACATCAATGCAATACAAGTATATAGGAGAACATGCAAAACTTTATTGATAGAAGTAATAGGGTTCTGAGAAGGTTACAACCAATGATGGCTCCAATCCAGCAGCACCTCCCCAGCAGCAAGAACTCTCCTCTTCACCTCTAGTAAAACAATCACCCAATAGCTCTAACTGTAAACCAACAGCACCTCCTTGCTTTACACAAAATTCCAGCCTCCTTAGACCTCATAGAAGAGCTCTATATATAGGATAGAAGAAGAGAGGATGAGTCAACTTGAGACTGACATGAAGCTGCCTTGTGTCCTCTCCCTCTTCAGTTAATCTTCAGTTCTTGAGTCCACTTGGAGATCCTTGCTTACACATGGTGATCAAGTACCTCTTACTCATCACAGGGCGAATCTCATGAACCAAGTGTCAGTTTGGAAGCTTCCTGGGCAGTTGACACCTTGCAGAATGACTGTGCCACTTGGCCAATCTCGCCCAGCGCAGGTAGCCTTCATTAAATTTGACTTCCAGCGCAGGTACAAGGAGGGAGAGTTGCATTCCAGCACAGAAGCTCAGTGGAGCAGCTGACATGATCCAAAATAAGCCTGTTTTGAAGTGTTTTCAGGTGGAGAACTGATTGGAAATGCTATTGTTTGATGACCTTGTTCTTTTAGGGGTAAGAACAACATGTTTAGGGACTGAGGATCCCTGTGATTATTGACATTTCATGCTCCATGATGCGAGGCACAAAAATGTCTATAACAGTTGCCCCCTAAAGTATGAGGCCGTTTATCGGGTGAAATGCTTTATCTAGAGGGTCCGAAGTTCATTCCAGTGCTGAGGAGGCGCCCTGTAATACAATACAATACAATACATTATTTTTCATTCTGTTTTCATGATCTAGCTGAGGCGGGCATTCCCATGCTCACCTTTATAAATACATTTTGGTACATAGAACAGACGATCGTCTGATGGTAGACTGATAATTTTCTGCTGAAATTATCATCCTTTGAGTAGGATGATCATCTGTTGCAATGATGTACATGACAAATGCTTTTATATTTCTTGAATATGTATCGCAGCCCGGATGGATGAAACTAGATCCGGGGTCTTCAAACTCGTTCGATCTTCACTCTAAGTACAAGTCGATCCATGTGAGAATTGCGCTGAAGTCGAACATGGAAAGACATCGCTTGATTACCGGTCAATAATGAAAACCGTTAACAAGCGCGAGAGGAATCACCAATAATGACGATGACCCTCAAGGTACTGCAGTACAATTCACGTGGCGTGAATAAAGGACTTGGCGTCGAACGCCACGCAAAATCTTCTGGTCGAAGGTCATTGATGTATACCTGTCGCCGGAAGTGAGAAACTTGCCATTGAGGCATGCAAGCTTCAAAGTACTGATGGGGGTGTTCCTAGATCAACTTCTTGGATAATGAGCTGAAGTCGACAAGAAGCGATCCGTCAAAGGAGGGCCTTAATGAATCCCACAACAATGACACGGAACGGAGCTAATGACTTTAGTGGAGGTGAAAACAAACTGTGACATATGATTCAGGGTGGCGATCATGAATGGATGAAGGATAATGTATGGCAGTGGATGGGACACGGTTGACACTTTCAGAATGACCCCTCTTGAACATATAACGACACTGATGCGATGGATCAGTAGCATTACCCCAAATGTGGATGGTTTGGCGAGGACCATGGTGATGAGACCGGTGAATGAGACAACCCAACCCGATGTGGTACGGAGGAAAAGTGTCATGTTCAAGAGTGACTTGCTACCATTAAACTTTGATGTTCTCCCAATTTTTCCCCAGTCATTTCTGACCAGTACCTCTTTATTTTTGTCAAGCTTGAGGAGGATAACATATGCTTGTTCTATAACCTGCCCTTTGGGCAAGCCCATCGCTATGATTTAACGAGCCTAGCGATAGGGAAACTCGTTCTCGTCTAAAGACAAGTTTGTCGCTATTTAATCATTTTAACGAGTCTAACGACAAAGAAAACTCGGTCCTTTTCATTTTTAGAGAGTCTGAAAAGGTACAGAAAGTCAACTCCATGATTCCTTTTTCGTCATCTAATCCCTTAAGTCCGAAAAAGTATAAAACAATACAGAAGGGATGGCTGTTCGGTTCTTTTACGAGCCGAACAAGACAAGCGCTCGATCTTTTTGTGCAATAATCCCTCAGGTCCAAAAAGATTAAAATCTAGAGGAGGGATAGCTTTCGGTCGTTTAACGAGCTAGAAGGCCAAAAACTCGGCAAACTTTTCATATTTTACGAGTCAGTGAAAAGAGCTCAAAGAAGACTCGTCTTTTGAGGAACGAGTGATAAACAGGGATAGCAACTGATTCCAGGTACAAATTGGAATTTTCCAATCACGGTAGTGTCACAAGGATGGCTAGGTGAAATCACTCTTCGCAGCTGTTCCTCAAAATAGGTAAACACACATATGGGGGTGAACGATCGCCCAAATGAAATGGAGGTGATGGATGAAAACACGACCAAGGCTTTTAAGGCTTATAAATTTACGATCGCAATGGTTATTTACCGAGATAGGTTCATTTTTTAATGAGCTTGAACTTTGGCGGAAAAACTCTGCTCACACTTTTCTATTTTTTAACGAGCATAAATTCTGTGGTAAAACTGCTCGATTCATGGTCAAATTTAATTTTTTACTTTTACTAGCTTTTCTCTTTTCAAATGTAGTACTTCATCTTCAATTGCTGCAACAAATTTTGTTAGAAATGGACAATATTTGCATGAAAACGAGATTATAACCCTAATATTTAACTTTAAACTGTGTAAAAGTCATAAAAAGGGTTTTTACCTCTCATTTACCATTTCATTTGCATTTTGCTTGTTGGAGCTCTGGAGGTGCCTCTTTTTCCTTGATTTTCACCAGCTGATTCCGGGAGATTCTGTGGACGATTTTCGGCGCCGTTTGGACCAGGTAGGAGCTAAACCTTAGCCCTTCACTTTCATGGTTTCCTTTTTCAGTTTCATGCATGTTTTTCAGGGTTTCTGAGCCCCAGGGGTTTCATCAGGGCGCCCTGGCATCAGCGCAGGTTCCCCTTTCGAAAATTGCGCTGTATTTCAGGAAGCCTTAAGGCAGACTGCCTTACAGTGCAAGGGGAAGCCTCTCTGCCTGCGCTGGGCCTAGAAAAGCTGACCTTGCATGTGTTTTTTGATGATTTTTTCGCCAGATTTTCATCAAAATCAGGAACTTACTCCTTCTCTTGTTTGCTTGCAGGGAACTTTGAACAAAATGTCCCTTACATGGCGAGAACGAGAACATGAAGCAGAGGACATGGTTGCACTCCATGACCCGGTCACGGTGAACGCGCTTCGGAACTATGGCCTGCTGAAGTTCTTCCGTATCTCTAGCATGAGAGCACAGATTTCTTTACTGCAGTATATGCTTGATGCTTGGGATCCTGTTAACCAAGTATTCCAGATTAGGGGGAAGTCTTTCCCCTTGACCATAGAGGACATGTACTTCTTGACTGGGTTGTCAAGGCGGGGTGCCCCCATTTCTTTGTCAGGTACGGCTCGAGGGACTACTTCCACCAGAGACTATATCCGTCAGTATTGCCGGGAAGGTTCACAGCCGAGCAAAGATGGCAAGATCAACATCCGTGACATCACTGACAGATCTCTCAGGTCCATTCTGTTTACTATTGGTAGGATGGCCGGTAGCGCAGCTTTACATGTTGCCAACAGATCTTATATGCAGCACGCCTTGGAGTGTCTCCAACCGAAAGTGTTTAACTGGTGCGATGCAGTACTTGTTCAGATGAAAAGTCAATTGACCAAGGTAAAGGACGGGGGGCTGAAGAACTTTGGATTTGGTTCTATTCTGACTGCCTTTGTCTTGGAGAAAATCCCATTGATGCAACCTCAGTACATCTTGCTTGATGTGCCTTCTCCGACCGAGCCACGCATGCAGAGGTGGGTTGACCATATGTCCCGGCATGCTGGTCAACCTCATATTACATTCACTGAGTCCTTCTTTAGGTGGTTCGAGCGTCAGGAGATGGCATTTTCTGAGTATCCATATGTGGGTATGGACTACCGAGGTGATCCGGACTTGGTGCTTCCGGATGGCGAGCAATGGGGCGCTATTGGTAAAATCTCTGACCATATCACTGTTTATTGTTTTTATTCATGATGTTTACTGTTCAAAACTGATCAAACTCTTGGGTGCATGCAGATGTTGGTCCTGTTCGTCCAGTAGCCCGTCCACGATCGCCAGTTGCTGCCCCAGCAGCAGAGCCTGCTAGGAGAGTTGTTATTCGCGACCTTGGTGATACTGAGATACTTGCAGCTGTGCAGGAGCAGGTTGAGAGCCTTACTCGTGGTCTTCCGGATGTACAGATTGACGAGTTACCTTTACAGTTGCAGCGGCACACTATTGGCGTGCCTAGACGATGGACTCGTCTCTTGCGCATGATCGCACAGACCGTGACGTACTTTCATGAGCACCACTAGGCTAGGGTGCCCCCTAGCATCTTTTTGAGTTCTAGGTCATATGACCAATTTTGTTTTGATTACAGCACATTATGTACAAACTATAAACAGCTTTATATATTTTGATTTTCGGAGTTTATTTCAGTTTATTTGTGATCCACTTACATAGCACCGATGCATCTCTTTTTATATATGTCGTAAATGTCTATCTAATACATAGTTTGCTAATGAATCTGTTAATGTGTTCAAGTTTCTGGAAATATGTTGGTATTGAATTGAATCAAACTCTCTTTCCAAAATCTTAACTCTTAGAAACATACGATAAATAGCTGGATTGCGGACTGAATATATACCAGTGAGTTGTAGTATCACAAGTTGTGAGTCTAGCCTGACAATTAGTCGGCGTATACCATGAGCGATGGTATCAGAGAGGAGTTCAATCAACGCACTATACTCAGCGATATTGTTCGTTGATCGTCCAATACACACACCTCTGAAACTCACTAACTCGCCGCTTGGATCAAAAATGGCCCAGGCTGCGGAGGACAAGTTCCACGTACTACGACTCGCTCTGTCGGCATATCCCACATATGTATCAGAATAATTCGACATCTGCAACAAACGAGAAAGGTGGATTACTTAACCGAAACAAACATTTTAGCGAAAACAAAATACAACAAAAGCACTCAGGTTACTATTTAGGCATAGTAACGCTTGAGGTACAACCCGTTACGGGGTTGCGCCAGTGGTATTCCGTCATAATCCATTAACTCGTAGGCTCCCTTTGCTAACACCCTTTTAACAATATAGGGACCCATCCATAAGGACTGAAATTTTCCTGCTCCTAATTTGTCGGATTCTTGGTCATAAAGCAAAACCAAGTCACCCTCAGAGAAGTTGCGAGGTTTGACATTTTTGTCGAACTGTGCTTTGACTCGTTTCTTATGGGCCTCGTTCGCCAAAGCGGCGTCACGACAGTTTTCATCCAACTGGATCAATTCCAGGAAACGAGCCTCTTCTTCTGAGGTTCCGGGGAGGAGGTCAATTGCGAGTTTAAGAGACGAAATTTCGCACTGGATTGGTAAGACTGCCTCCAGGCCATACACCAATTGGAATGGTGTGAACCCAGTGGCGTTCTTTACCGAGGTTCGGTAAGCCCATAATGCTGAGTACAGGATTAGATGCCATCTTCTTTTGTGAACCCCGATCATCCTTTGCAACATTCGCTTCAGGACCTTGTTGATTGCCTCAACTTGTCCGTTGGCTTGTGGATAATACGGGGTAGAGCTGTCGTGCGATAGCCCTAGTTTGGCAGCTAATTCAACCATCATGTGATTGCGAAAATGCGATCCATGATCTGTCACTATAGCTTGCGGAACGCCGAACCTGGCGACTACATGATTGAAAAAGAAAAGGGCAGCTGTTTCACCAGTGTTATCCAATGTAGGCATCGCCTCGGCCCATTTGGTAAAATAGTCAACAGCGACTATAATATACCCATGCCCTCCGGTCGAGGTGGGGTTACATTGCATGAAATCGATGCCCCACTTGGCGAAGGGCCCAACAGCTACTATCGGCTGTAAGGGTGCGGGCGGTCTTCTGGTTTTGCTATCAAAGATCTGACATGCATGGCAACTTCTGACAGCTATTATGCAATCTTTAAACATAGTTGGCCAGAAGTATCCTGCTCGTAAGATTCTTTGTGCTGTTGCATATCCAGATTGATGCCCCCCGCACGCGCCTGAATGACAATCATTCAGGGCTTTTTCGGCCTCCTCATGGGTAAGGCACCTCCTCAGAACCGTATCGACACCACGACGGTAAAGTGTATCACCGACGATCATGTAGTCTTTAGATTGGTATCGTATACGTTTCCGTTCCGAGTGTGAGGTATTAGACCTAAATTTTTGGGTTTGGAGATAAACAATGATGTCTCCATACCACTCATCGCTTACCGATATCAGAAACAAATTTTCATCCACGATTGACTCTTCTGATGTTTCATCGTTGGATGACGATGGGAGATCGCATAATAATTCCGCGAAAACTAGAGCTTTCTTCGATTTGGATTTTACAAAATCCAAATCGAACTCTTGAAGGATGGCTATCCATTTTGAATATTTGCCCCCAAGAAGCTGTCGCGACAGTATATATGTCATGGGATTGCAATCTGACAGAACGGTAGTTTTCCTAAAGAGGACATAATGTCGAAACCTTTGAATCGCTTGAACAGCAGCAAGCGCTAGTTTTTCAACATAGGAATATTTACTTTCTGTGTCATTTAAGTTTTTACTTAAATAATAAATAGGATGTTCAATTCCATCGACTTCTTGCACTAAGACCATCGCAATGGTCGTATCTGCTGTAGCTAGATACAGGTTAAAATCTCTTTGATAGTCCGGGGCGTACATTAATGATGCTCTTACTAGAGAATCTTTCAGAGCGTCAAAGGAAGCTTGCGCAACCTGGTCCCAGACAAAAGGTACATCCTTTTTCAAAAGACGAGTATAACCTTTGGCAAGTTCTGCGTAATTTGGAATGAACCTCCTCAGAAAGTTTGCTTTCCCTTGGAGTTTCTGAATCTGAAGCAAATTTGAAGGTGGAGGCAAATTAATGATTGCCTGAACCTTACAGGGATCAAGACGAATCCCATCCTTAGAGACAACAAAGCCTAGTAAATGACCAGAACCGACGCAAAACACACACTTGTGTGGATTGAGTCTTATCTTGTAATGTCGGCAACGTAGAAATATCGCTCTCAAATGCCGCGGATGATCAGTCCGCTTCCGCGAATGAGCCGGAAGATCGTCGAGGTAAGGTTGAACAATGTTCTTGATGTCATGGAAGGCATAATTCATTGCCCTCTGAAACGTCGCCCCTGCGTTCTTTAAACCAAAGGGTAATTTTCGATAAGCGAATGTGCCCCACGGACAGATGAATGCAGTCTTAGACTGGTCCTGTGGGCGGATATTTATTTGATTATACCCGGAAAATCCATCCATAAAGGAAAAGATTTCACATCCGGCGCATTCATCAATTATCTGGTCGATGAAGGGTGTAGGGTAGTTGTCCTTTGGACAAGCTTTGTTTACATCCCTATAGTCGACGCACACTCTTATCGTCCCTTGTTTTTTCATAACAGGGACAATATTCGATACCCAATCGGTTAGAGGAACCGGGTAGATGAATCCAGCATGGAGAAGTTTTTCAACTTCCGCCTTAATGGCAGCGGCTTTCTTCGGATGTACCTGCCGAAGCCGTTGTCTTACTGGTTTGACATCAGGATACATTTTAATCTCATGTTCAACTATGCTCGAGTCAATGCCTGGCATTTCATCATATGACCATGCAAAGGCATCTCTAAATTCGCGAAAGAGAGCACTATATATTTCCAGTTCTGAAGGGGAACAACTTTTGCCGACATGAATATTCTCGACAACATCAGATTTTGTCGAGATGTTTATGGCTATGGTTTCTTCAATATTGGATAGGTTTCTCTCTGAATCCACCGTATTTACAGTATTTGTTAGGAATTCAAACACTGAAGGGTGGTATAGGTCGTGATGAGTTTCTTCCTCACACTCTGGAAGAAGGGAACGATGGTGGTGATCATTCCATGGTGCCCCCTCAATCATCATTGATTGTAAGATTCCTTCGTCAGTCCCATGAACTTTTGACCATGGATCTAATGGGGTACCATATTCTTCGGACCTATCTACCCAAACGCTTGACGAGCGTTCATTTGGGCTCGCCTCCCATGCCTGAAACATTGATTGCTACAATATTTCAATAGGGCTAGGTGGCAATACCACTTGATGATCCATGACGACTTTGTCTTCTGCGACCTTCGATGAAGATACCATGTTGCATGTTGCTACAAACGGGATATTCCCTTCATGGAAAGGAGGTGGCAACACGAAAGTTCCCATCATTGTGGGATCTTTTAGCAAGCCTACTCCGATATCTTTTATCGAATGGTCGCTCCCATGGATCAGGGGAATGCTTCCAGTAACTTGTGAACCATTAGGGAGGAAATTCTGTTGGTCGACGATCGTAATCCTTCCTTCAAACGGGAATGCGATCTTCCTAAAATATGTCGACACTACAGCTGCCATGGCATATATCCATGGTCTTCCCAGTAGGATGTTATAGTCAAGATTGCCATCAATGACTTCAACATCAATCTCTACTGTTTTTCCTCCTAGTTCAACCTTAAAGTTATTTAGGATACCGTACGGAGTGTACGACCTTCTGTCAAATGCTTTCAATGTCGTCGAAGATCGCGACAAGGTTGGAGATCCAAGAGTTTTCCAGCAACTCATCGACATGATACATGTTGATGTGCCCTCATCAATAATCGTTCTATGAACAGTTTTGTTGAGTGCTTTCACTTGAATAAGGAAAGCTAATTGCGCTGGTAACTGAGGATCATATCCTTTGTGATCAAAGGATACAAGATTGGAATCTTTAGGATCCACTCCACCAATTGCTGATAACAATGCCTGTCTTTGGGATGGGCAATTTTGTAGTACCTCAAGAGTCGACATAGCAGATGGCGATTGGGCCAAGTCCTCCACTATATTATAGTGTTGCGCCGCTCTGGCGCGAGGGTTGAATGTCGACTTGTGGACTACTCCCTTAGGCGGCTTTATTGTTAATTCATGCGTGAGGGGGGGTACAACTTCTGCCGAAGTTGTTGTCGAACTACTGGGTTGATCTTTCCCTTTGTCGTTCGACACCGGCGGATTCCCATAATCTTTATTCCTAGTCGAGATCAAAGCATCATTTTGCTTAGAAACCGACAACATAAGCACTTGAGACGGAGAAGCATTTCCACTATCAACCATATTTTGACCTGGGGTGGGAAATGGATCAGTCAACACAGCTGAAGTTTGGGAACTTTTAAAGAACTTCTTTAACTCAGCTTTGAACGGACAGTTCTTTGTTGAATGATTTTCATCGCATATTTGACATGGAGGAAATTGTTTCCCTTGCCCAGGAGGGTTTGAAGAAGTTTTTTGAGGGGATGACCCACCTTGTTTCTTCTTCTTCCCTTTGTTTTGTTTCTTCTTGCTTCCTGGTTGATTGGAGTTTTTGTCTTTATCCGTAGATACAGCATTTACCTCCGAAGCAAGAATTTCTTGATTTGCTTTTTGATTCGAAGTCTTACGGGCTTTCTTATTTGAATCCCTTGTTGACTTAGCGTTTGCAGTTCCAATCACGCCATCACCGGCATGAGAGTCACTATTCGATCCGGGAGGAGGAGGGATTGAAAATTCTGGTCTGGGGGCATCAGGTATCTTATCATAGAGCGTGCCCGACTGAGTATACACTAAGTCCAAATATTGAGCACGAGCAATCACTTGCTCTTCTGTTACGACACCTCCCTTGGCCACATCTTCTGTTATCGCCGGCAGAAGCGACTTTATAAACCACTCAGCTAATAGCTGATCTGGAACATAGGTTTTTACCATTCTGCGACGACGACGCCACTCATGTATATGATCAGATATATGTGTGGCTGTTGTCTGCTTGAAATTGGTCAAGATCTCTGTTCCAGTTTCGTACCTTATAGGTAACTGAAAGTGTGTTAAGAAAGTCGTGGCTAGGGAACTAAAATTGTCGAAAGAGGCTCTAGGTAATTCAATATACCATTTGGCCGCCGGACCAGTCAATGTCCTCTGGAAAAGACGAAGCCTTATCGAATCATCATTCAAGGTATTCGACGAACACCACAGATGGAATGTCATCACATGATTCGACGGGTCTTCGCCCGGATTTCCATTGAATTTAGGAATGTCCGAAGGAAGTTTGTGAGGAATCGCTGGCCACCAATGGGCATAGGTGATTGGATCGTTCGTCAATCGATGTAAATCTGGTAATTCTAAGGTCGCCACGAATGGCAACTGCTGATTCAGGTTTGGCGAGGCGTACCCAGGATATGATGGAATCGCCTGAGCAGTAGGCCTTTGCACACCAGCATAATGCAACTGATGTTGATATGACTGATATGGTTGGTGGGCTTGGCCACTGTAAAGTGGTTGGTTTAACCCGTTCTGAATATAGGGTTGCCCACTATTTGCAAAGATCTGTTGCTCAGACCCCTGGTACACCTGTTGAAACTGAGGTTGTTGGTATTGCACCATCCATGGTTGTGAAGCCATGTTTTGTTGTGCGACACTAACCGACGGACCAAGATGCGGGGTTATGGTTCCCGTTTGTATCTGTGTCGTCCCGGCAGTTGGCGATTGTGGTTGTGTTGCAGGGTCAATAGGCTGTTGCATTACAACTTGGGGTTGACATACAACAGGCATCGATTGAACTTGCGACACGGTTACAATTGCTGGTGTCATCGGGATACTAGACATAGGTACACATTGTTGCATGGAATATACAACTCTTGGTTGTTGGGGTAACATAGGTACCCAACCACTCGTCGTTACTTCAGTCAAACCTGAATGTGGTTGAAAACTGCCGTATGGGTATCCCCCCGAAAGGGGAAGTGAAAGGGCATATTGCCCCCCATACGGTAACAATCCGGAGCTCAAGGGTATAGATGGCCTTTGAGGACTGGATGGCCCAAATTGATTCCCAAAGGGATCAATTTGTCTCGTTTCAACATAAGAATTATCGGGTATTATACCGGAAGAACAAACTGGAACAGACCAAGTTGTCATAATAGTCCCTGGGTGGACTCCTTCTAGTTGATGAGAACTAGTTGGGACAGATGGTATGCCGGCAAACATCGTTGGAGTGGCAGCAGGAGCTTCTGCTGTCGCTGTGTCGTTTGGCACAGTTCTAGATGTCGACGGTTGTTCAGACATTTTAAGTCTATCCAATAAACTTCCTAACGATTCTTCAGGAACTTCCTGTGGCGATGGACAAACTTCTGATGCAGAAGGAAAAAGAGTGGTACCTACTCCAAAATGAATTGGAGTATTTGCTTGCTGGTCCTCTACGATTTCTTCTATTGCAATAAAACCAGGAGGAAGAGGAAGACCGTCAGATCCGTAAAAGATTTCTGGTGCCGAAGAAGGGGTTGCTTCGACAGCGACAGTCGTTTGAACAACAAGACTCTGTGGACCGGTTTCAGATGGAACTGGTTCAGTTATGCAAGTACTTGTCTTCAGACTAGGATCAGTACCGCTGTCCTTCTGTTGCTGTTGAACTTCTTCAATAGAGGCAGGGATTCCAGAAATATTGGGAGTGACCAGACTCTCAGATGTTGTTGGAACTTCCGTTCTAACTTTAAAAGGAGACTTTGACCTGGTCAAGCGAGTTCGCTTCGTCCGTACTACTCTCGGTTCCGTAGACAAAGGCGGTTGACTCGCAAGCCTCCCTGAACGACGGGGTTTTAATTGACTTTCCTCCACGGTTGCGGATTACTTGATCAACTAAAATACAAAAAGGGAAATTATGTTTCCGTATTGAATGAATTTTATTAGACTCTTTTAGACACAACTTTGCTTTTTCATGTTTTAAGAGTCGAGAAAAAGCTAAAGATGACTCTAGTCGCCTTCGATGTATTAACGAGCCCGAAGTGACAAATGCTCGGTTGGACCTTTTCAGTTATAGAGTTTGAAAAGGGCCAAAAGAAACTGCTCTGGAGATCTAGGCAGAGGGTGTGCCAAACCTTTCGCGAAACCACAGAATACGTTTTACGGTACGGGTGGTCGATCTTCGTGAATGCTGTGTTCACTGCATCGCGATTAGTAGGGCGGTCGACACGGCTTCCTAAGGATAAAGGATAATTGCCTATAGGGGTCTCCCAATATACGCGACGGTACGCGGGAGCACAAGTCCGTATTAGTGCTATCGTCCCTCAGGAGGAATCACCCACCTTCGTAGAGATCGACAGTCACTACGTTTAACGACGCCGGAACACGTCTCTACCTAGACCTCTACTGTGAGCGTTATGTTACAATGCGTTTTTAGATTCATTCAATATATTTTAAGTTGATCTTGTTTATCAGTTTGTCTTTCAGGATCACCACGAGATGTATTGGTACAAATTCCTAATTGCAGCTAAAATGATAAGCAAGCTTTCACAATCTTTTTAGCTTTGAAAATCCTAACTACTGAGGGGAGAGAAAAACAATATCTTTCCACACAGAGCACAAAGCACAAACTAATGCACTTTCTCCTAGATCAGACACACAAACTTATCAAAAATGCAAATGCAAGATGCATGTATTTCTTTTCTTTTCCTTTAATGTTGATGTAGACAAAAGGAAAACTGTTGTATGACTTTCGAATTCAATTTGAAGCGTAAACAAACAAGCTTTGTCTAAATGAAAAGACGCTTTACAAGTACTTGTTTCAACACTCAAAATATATGAATTCAAACCATAAAGTGAAAAACAAACAAACTCAAACAGCCATGAACAGTAATAAAACTAGCTCATAAGATCACAAAGACACTTTTACAGTTCAGGATCTAAGAGGTCACAGCTATACTGGTTTGCTTTTCACAATGGGAAACTGTAACTGAAACAAGAAATACTGAAAGAACATTCACAGTTTCATCACACAACTGAGGCGGAATAATGTCAAGGAGAAGTGGTCTACAGCAAGTACAATGACCAGCAAGCAATCAGCTAAAACTCAGTGAAAACAGGGCCAAGACACAAAGGGAAAGCTGAGCAAGACAATGGCTAACTGGACCAGCGCAGGTTCTAGTCTGCCAGTTTGACTCTCAGCGCAGTTCCCGAAGGGAGAACCTGCGCTGTAATGTAGACTGCCTGTGGACAGCCTGCACTGACTCACGAGAGTTTCGTCTACAAAGAATTCCGGGTCATAAAAAGCTCAAAAATGCACTGTTTTTGCTGAAATAAAAAGCTATAGGTCAAGTACAGGCTAAGGGATGATCAAGAGGATGAAAAGCTATCACAAAGAGTAAAGAGTCTTTTGTAGATTAGCTCTTTAAATCTTGAATTTGCTCAGCAAATGAGCAAGAGTAGCAGACCCTCTACTTCGCTTTTGATATAGTCAAAAGCTTTTCGATTTGGTACTCTTTTCTTCAAGAAATGAATAGAAAAATACTACAAACACCAACAAGATACTAGGCTCCCCAGCGGAGTCGCCAGTTTGTTGTGGGGAAAAGTATCCGATGCGGATGACCCTATCCCTACTCTAAAGGTGACAGTCTTTAGCAACAACTGAAAGTAAAGTTTTAATGATTTCCTTTATGAAAGTACAGAGAGAATGAAGAAAGATTAACCAACCTGGTGTCTTTCGCTCAGTCGATCCTTGTCCTCTCTCTTTGTCTCTTGTTCCCAGCTCTTTGCTCTCTTTGCCGGTCCAGCTACACACAGATCCTGCACAAAACAAGAGAGCAAACTACAAGATACATGTACTCATAACTGAAGCATGGATTAGGATGAATCAAATATACATGTAAATACAATACATCAATGCAATACAAGTATATAGGAGAACATGCAAAACTTTATTGATAGAAGTAACAGGGTTCTGAGAAGGTTACAACCAATGATGGCTCCAATCCAGCAGCACCTCCCCAGCAGCAAGAACTCTCCTCTTCACCTCTAGTAAAACAATCACCCAATAGCTCTAACTGTAAACCAACAACACCTCCTTGCTTTACACAAAATTCCAGCCTCCTTAGACCTCATAGAAGAGCTCTATATATAGGATAGAAGAAGAGAGGATGAGTCAGCTTGAGACTGACATGAAGCTGCCTTGTGTCCTCTCCCTCTTCAGTTAATCTTCAGTTCTTGAGTCCACTTGGAGATCCTTGCTTACACATGGTGATCAAGTACCTCTTACTCATCACAGGGCGAATCTCATGAACCAAGTGTCAGTTTGGAAGCTTCCTGGGCAGTTGACACCTTGCAGAATGACTGTGCCACTTGGCCAATCTCGCCCAGCGCAGGTAGCCTTCATTAAATTTGACTTCCAGCACAGGTACAAGGAGGGACAGTTGCATTCCAGCGCAGAAGCTCAGTGGAGCAGCTGACATGATCCAAAATAAGCCTGTTTTGAAGTGTTTTCAGGTGGAGAACTGATTGGAAATGCTGTTGTTTGATGACCTTGTTCTTTTAGGGGTAAGAACAACATGTTTAGGGACTGAGGATCCCTGTGATTATTGACATTTCATGCTCCATGATGCGAGGCACAAAAATGTCTATAACACTACATCCTCAGTGATTTTAGGTAATAATGATTTAACAAACCATTCTGCTAAAATTTGATCCAAGATAAAAACTTTCACTAAATGTCATCTACGTCGCCATTCATGAATATGATCTGAAATATATGTGGACATTGACTGTTTTAATGAAGTTAATAATTTCGTGCCATCATCATATCTGACAGGCAACTGAAAATGAGTTAAGAATGAAGTGGCTAACTCACTAAAATTATCAAAAGAAGCTCGCGGTAACTCAATGTACCACTTGGCCGCAAGACCAATCCGAGTGCATTGAAAAAGACGTAAGCGAATTGAATCATCGATAATGGAATTAGATGCACACCAGAGGTGATAAGTCATCACATGGTTTTACGGATCCTCTCCTGATTTACCTTCAAACTTTGGGATATCACTGGGCAACTTATTCATCATTGGCATCCAAAATGGAAGATAATTAATAAGATCATTCGTAAGGCGCGACAAATCAGGCAAGTCCAAAGTTGCAATAAACGGTAACTGACGGTTAGGGTCACGAAATCCCTGGGTCATAAGAACAGCCCCAGGAGGAGGATATCCAGGATAACTTGGAATTGGAATCACATTTGGAATATTATATCCTCCTGGAAAACCAGGATTAACCGGACCAAACTGGGGTTGTTGAGGTTGTTGATAAGTATAGCCAGGGTACGGTTGATACTGGTAAACTGGGTTTTGCACAGCAGGACTGAATTGCTACTGTCCCTGGTATAGTTGATAAGTGAATTGCAGTTGACTTGTGACAATCGTACTTGGACCAGGTCGTCCTACAGGCTTTTGAACTGAAGTCTGAATTGTAGGTCCCGACTGAGGTAAAGAGGCTTGAGGAGTTGATGCAGGAACAGTAGAAACCGGAGCTGGCAATACTCCAGAAGTAGATGGGGTAGATTGAACAGAAACTGTAGTAGCTGCAACAGTCGTTTGAGGCAGAGTTTGAGGTGAACTAGGCCTAAACTGATGAGCTACACCAGGTGCAGAAGTTTGAATAGTAGGCTGGACAGGTTGCTAGGTTGAACCAGAAACCAAAGGTTGTCCAGATTGAGATGACAACTGCACATTACTTTCCAAAATCTGTTGAGATTGAGATGGATCCCACACCATGTTCATTCCAGGGTATGGACCCATAGAACGTTGAGCATATTGAGGACCATAACCGGGTTGAGCATAGGGCTGATAATTAAAAGGTACATTTCCAGCTTCTTGTACAAATGATTGATCAGAAGGTGGTTGGAAACCTTGGGTTGGGTATTGACCTTAAGGTTGATAACCTTGAGGCACGTATTGAAATTGGGATTGACCTTGAGGTATATATTGATACTGGGGTTGACCTTCAGGTATGTACTGAGTCTGGGGTTGACCTTGAGGTATGTACTATCCCGAAGGTATGTACTATCCTTGAGGTTGCCCCCCAGGTGGTAATTGACTACCTTGAGGTTGCCCCCCAGGTGGTAATTGAGTACCTTGAGGTTGCCCCCCAGGTGGTAACTAACTACCTTAAGGTTGCGGATTTGGAATAGTACCAGACATCATAAGAATTTCTTCTACGCTCAACGGTTGAGTTCCATTATTACCAGTTGATATCCCATGTTCAATGGGCTGAGGAGATGCTCCTGAAAAAGTACCAGTGAGTGGCTAATACCCAGAAGAAACAGAAGGACCACCATATAAAAATGTTTCCGGTGATTGGGAAAACATGGATGACTGTCTCGACATATTCAAAGGAGGATAATAACCTCTAGGTGTTGGATGAAAAGGAATTCGAGGTGGTGAAAAACTAAGACCCGGATTTTCTAAAAAGTTGGTCAATGAGACGTACCAAGCGTCCCTCCTAGGTGGACTATAGAAAATTGATTCACTCTCCCTAAGTTCTAAAGTTGGTTGATTTTTAGGGAGAGTTATATCTTCTTCCAGACTAACAAGTTCTTCAATAGAAATGAGTCTAGAAGGAAGATTTTGGGTAATGATCCTTCCTACCCTGGGTGAACCAGGACCACTAGAAGTTGGAGAAGCAAATCCTGAGGATGGAGTAGCAGCAGGTTCAGTTTCAGGCTCAGAAATTTCAAGTTCTTCAGCTAATTCACTAGTAGAAGAAATACTACTAGTAACTTCGTAAAATGAAATTGATTCAGAAATATACTATGTTGCTTGAACTTGATAATCAGGATGAACAATCAAAGGAGACTCTCTGGCTTCCAGTGACCCAACTCTACTATCACTAGGTGTTACAAGAGCTCGTATCCCTTCAATCTGGCTTGGTGTATACTCGGGAGGTTTCCCCCGAAGTCTACGAGATTGTCTCGGTAATTCAGCCACGATTAAATATTTTAATTACTTCACACGCAAACAAAGAAAATCTCAATAAAACCACCTAAAGTCTCTAAAGAACCAAACAATTGAATCACATGCCTAAAAAATATAAGAGTTCAAACCACACACAAACAGTAACTTTCCGTACCAAAAACACTAGTTGGTGATGAAATCCAACGTTGCAGAATTCAATATAGAAAGGGCCGTTGGAACAGTTACCCCGACAACCTACTTAATGAAATAGCCTGGCACAAGTTTCCTCACAAAACTATCCTGAGTGAAGAGAACCCCCCAGAGAATCCAAGTGAGTCTAGTCGATGTCTGCTCCAGGTACAATGAGACCCGTCCTTCACCGTCACCTTAGGAAAGAATCTTAAGATTATGGTCACTAAGGATACCAACAGTAACAAATACAACTGGGGGAACAATCTACGATCTGATCTACGCGCAAGGGAAGAATAACAAAGCCCAATCCCCTTGAAGGCTCCTCAACATGATCAATCCGAGGTTTACCGACAAGTGACCCCAGGCTCCTCGATAATGGTTAATCCGAGGTTTACCATTTTTAATACGCGCAAATCTTCTATCTTTCCCAATGAGATAGACTTGATTGTCTCAAAGGTTCGGACATGATCTTGTGATTGACTCCTTTAAGAGGAGCTTCCCAGATTATATCAATTACAATTGGATTTATTTCCTACCACAAGATATAGCTACTTGTTAGTTTTAGCTATCTTGGAGAGTTAATTACTCCCTACTCCAAGATACTAACCTAAGCTATATTGGTCATAAGAGCCCTAGAAATAAAAATATTGCTAGATCAATTTTAATTTAAGCGTTATTTTTATGGGTTGTTTCTTAAGTCAATAGGAATGGAGATGAAACTTTATGGTGTGAAGACTCGACTCCAAAGACACTAAAAATGCACCTAAGATGATAAACAATTCTTTTTCTTCAATGAATTTCTAGCTAAAAGAAAGAGTTGAGAATGAAATTCTTTGAAAAAAAAATCTTTCTTTCAACATGTAAATGAAAAGAAAATCTTTTTTTTTGTCTTTTTCAATAAACTCAAAACGAGACTACTAATTATGCTAAAAAAAAATCCCTTTTCTTTTCAACACTCAAAAACTATAGAAAACAATTTCTTTCATAAGAGATTCTACAATTTCTAGAAAACACTCAAAACTATAAAAATCAATCTTGAGATCTAAAAACTTATAAAAACCTAATGGAAATAAAAGCTTCAAAACTTTTGAGGACGTTTTACTTATTTATTCAGAAAACTAAGGATTAATTCATTTAGAATAACAAATTAATCAAAAACACCCAGCTATGTTTTCTTTTATAAAAATGAAATTCAAAACTTTCAAGCAAGCTTGTTCAAAGCTTTGTAAAGAGAAAACGAAATCTATTTCTCAGCAAGGGCGGATTTCACAAATCAGTCAAACTCATCAAGAAGGCCAAAAATACCAGGGTAATCTAACGTTTCTTAGGCTTCTAATCTCTGAGTCACTACAAAGACCAGGTGAAGACCAATCCAGGCACGCAAAACTTCTAGAAAATCACCTAAAACCAAAATGCCAATGGAACTTACTTACAAGAAATTTTTGACAGGACACATGCAGATCTGGGTAGAGACTAAAAAGCATAAATAAATCCTAAGCTTAATTGGACGAAAACATTTTAGGTTTCTCAAAAATTTTGACAGGGTCCGCAGGCTTCCAGTAGAACCAAATGCAGTACCACTCTGTGCACTAAAGGAACAGTGCGGGGATGTCTGCACTGTCTTGTAAAAGAAAGTGCGATCCTCTTCAAAATTTCAGAAAAAAACAAAATATACTCCAGATCCTAAAAACTACCCAATCCCACACACATCAAGCAAAAACCAGAAACAAGAAAAATTTTCTCAAGTCAAAGAAAAAGGAAAAGTAAAAACCAAATTCCAGTCCCCAGCGAAGTCGCCAATTTGTCGGTAGGATAAATCATTCTTGCGGACAAGACCGATCTCCCTAGTATCAACAGATATCTAGCAACAGGCAAGAAAATAAAATCTACCTTTCTCTAAATATATTGCAATTTATTAATAAAAAACTAAGAGGTGTTTTAGACCCTACCTTAAGTCCAACGCTAGTTTGTGGCAGCCACACTTTGACCATCCGAATGAGTTTCCTTTTGAGAACCTACAATCACAAACAAGCACACATCAAATAACACTTGCAAAGCTAATATAATAAATCACATTCATCATGGTGATCAAGGAATCCATGAAATAAACCATAAAACATAGCTTATTGAGAAAAATAAACTTGATTGTATTAACTTTGAAAATAGAAGAACTTTACAACCTTTGGTGCCTTGATGTTGTACAAGCTCCTCCCAGGGTCCAAACAAGAATCTCCTCTACTTTGAAAAGCCTCACACTCTTCGCAATGAGATCAAAAAAGGTATGTAATCTCTCCTCTCAAGCTCAATTAGGAATACTAAATTCCAACAGCATTTCACCTCAAAAATATTCAACTTTCAACCTCCTTAGTAACCAGCCCAATGCTTCATTTTATAGTGCAAAGGTAGGAGGTTACAAGTCCACCTATGAAGGGATAGAGTCCTCCTTCAAAGGGATAAGCTCCTCACATCAAGGGGTTAGCCCCTTAAGGTATGGGATGCATGAACCTTAAAGGAGCGAACTTGCCACCTCAAGATTCCTTCTAGAAGCTTCCAGAAATGGCTCAAAGTGAGTTTTTAAGAATGTACTTGGGCCTTTTTGACTTTCACAGGGGTCCACACCCATTACAAAGAGACAAAGAGGTCATATACGCAAGTGACATGACCAGTAGGTGTGGGACCACAGGTAATGCTAAGAGAAAGTGCAGAACCAGAGTTTTAGAGACTTTTCAGGGCTTTCTCTTACTTTTCAAGGCTTGACATGAGGAACTGAGGTTTAAGACTTGCAAAGGAGGAAAGTATGAGTGGTGATAGACTCACACCGATTGCAGAATTTCATGGTGACAATATTTTTTGCAACAGGTGTGATTTCCACAAGAGCCCCAGTAACAACACAAGTGAGTGTTAGACCAAGCAGTCGCTAGTGGCCGAGTTGAAGGCTTCAGAATCAGATGCAGGTTCCGACACTGAGCCAGAACTCGACAAGGGGAATGGCAAAGGGAAGCAGATCATTGATGCGGAGCCTAGCGCCACTGTTGCCACTGCCAAGATCCAAAAGAATGAACCCGAAGATCCAGAGGAGGGGGGGCGTCTTTTCCACTCACAGATGTGGGTGAAGGGATCGCCGCTGAAATTCATTGTCGATAGTGGTAGCCAAAAGAACCTCAATTTAGCAGAGGTCGTGAAGCGGTTGGGCCTACCGACTACAACACACTTGTAGCTATACAGTATCGGGTGGCTTCATGAAGGATGAGATCTAAAAGTTCGCCAGCAGTGTCGCCTTCCCTACAGCATCAAGCCCTTCACAGATGAGGTATTGTGTGATGTTACACCTCTGGATGTTTGTGATATATTATTAGGCTAGCCATACTTGTGGAGGCTACATGTTGTGTATGATTCAAGGCCTCACACTGTCATTATTTCTTTCGGTAATTCATTATACAGGATACCATAGGTAGCCCCACCCACTGCCACCTCTTTGATCACTACCAAAAAAGGTAGCAAGCTCATCTCCTAGACTAGGAAATTCATTTTATGTCTGGTTCACTGCCAAAGTAAGGGGAAGATCATTGCTACATCCATGACCCCCACGAAGGGTTCCTCCACATAGCAGCAGCAACAGAGGGATACAGTCATGACAGAACACAGGAACAACTTCTCCTCACCCACAGGGGTATCACACAAGTTTCAGGTGGGCAACAAAGTTTTGTTGCCTCTACAGAAAGAACGCCTTACAAGAGCCCATCAGAAGCTCCGACCATGCCGACATGGTCCTTACATCATTACTAAGGCTGTGGGAAATAATGCTTTGGAGCACAGCATTCCTCCATTCCTTCACTTGCACCGAGCACTCAATGTGGACCATCTTCAACCATGATTCCCACCATTACTGGACACATCAGAGATTGTAGAACAGCTCACCTAGGACAAAGTTCAAGAGTAGCTTCCTCATCTCATGGAGGAACTCAACGCAATGGGGACCACTGCTTCCTAAGGTGGGAGGAATAATCCAAGTGAATTTTTCTGGCCACCCACCTATCCCACTTAGACCCTCACAACTGTCTCTTTCAGCTTTTCATTTTTCGTAATTGTAGCACAATTTACTATTTTTAGCAGTTTTTCGGGTCCTAAACTTTTGGAGCCGTTTTGAGGTCTAAACGACGTCTTTTGGGAAATTTGAGAGCAACATGGGTCTGTGGACAAATGTTTCTCTTCCCAAAGTTATAGTTCTCGAATATATATTTCTAACGAACTATTGTACGCGTCAAACGGAGATCGGCTGCCAAAGTTACGACCCTGGGAAATTGATGTACCAATTTACCCAAACGAGGCCCACAATTTGGCGTTTCATCTTCTAGGGTTAGGTTTTGGGATGTTAAGGGTTTTCCATTGTTTCTCAACAATAAATATGCCTTTGAGCCTCATTGTAACATAGTTCAGAGGAATGTAGCCACCACATCTCTTCTCAGAGATAAGCTACCATCACCTAGCTGGTTTATTTCTATTTCTATTGTAAGCATAATTCAGTATTTTACAGTAATGAAATGAAGTATTATTTATGCTGCATCGTTGTGTATATGGTTATCTCTGTATTTTTTTGCGTTCCAGTTTAAATTTGGATCAGTGGTATTAGAGCGGCCTGCTTTTTCTCTATTTTTCTTTGCATGTCCCCAACGAGGTTGGCATATAAGGAGTCAAGGCTTGAACTAGTCGAACCTTTGCCAGACTAGCCTCGCAAATCCTGACGGACTCCCATGGCGAATGAGAAGAAAGATGAGGGGGCAGGAGATCCTATCAAAATATTGCTCAAAGAAGCCCTCGAGCGGTAAAGGAACGCAATGATGGATAGCTTTGCGGAAATCCTTCAGCAGCTACCCAGAGGCGACGCATCGGCTTCCAACAGCTACTCTGGAAACACCACACTGTTTAAGGTACAAGTTAATTTTGAAATCCCCATCTTCGAGGGTCAAATAGACATAGATGTCGTAGATAAATGGTTAAATTTTCTAGATGGGTATTTTTCTATTCATGAATTTTCGAGTCATGAAAATATTATTTTCACTCTTCTCAAAGCAGCCCCCAACGTTAAGGACTAGTGGGAAACCTACTGCGAGTAGAAGGATGAAATCACAGGCTCACTATTTTCAGCTGCACCCACTTGGGATTCATTTCAGGATGCCATCAAGGAGCAGTACTACCCTGTCAAAAGCCATGAGTACAAATAAATAAAGTGGACCACACTGCAGCAGGGAAGGGACCAAGATGTGCCAAAGTTCACAAATATTTTTCATACCCTTCACACACAGTTGGGTATCAAAGATTATGATCTGCATCTGGTACACAAATACCGCGGCTACCTACATAGATACACCTAGGAAGAGATGGAGTTCTTGAACATCTCCTTGCTCGGCACGGCGTACCAATACGTTGTCAAAATTGAGCAAAATTTCAAACAGAAGAAGCGAGACTTTGGATCTACAAATCCAAAGCCTAAAGGACAAAGCCAAGGCACGGTGGCCCAAGACAACCTATCAAAGCCGCAAGAAAAGAAAAACACCATGAAGCTGAAGAAGGACACAAGAAAGTGATGTGAGTTCCACAAGAGCCCCACTCACAAAACACGTGAGTGTCAGACCAAGTAGTCGCTGGTGGCCTAGTTGAAGGCTTCCGAATCAAATGCATGTTCTGACCCTGAGCCAGAACCCGACAAGGGGAATGGCAAAGGGAATCAGATCATTGATGCGGATCCTAGTGCCACTGTTGCCACCACCAAGATCTAGAAAAATGAACCTGAAGATCCAGAGGAGGGGGAGAATCTTTTCCACTCACAGATGTGGGTGAAGGGATCACCGTTGAAATTCATTGTCGACAGTGGAAACCAAAAGAGCCTCATTTCAGCAGAGATCATGAAGCAGTTGGGCCTACCGACTACACCACACCTGCAACTGTACAGTATCAGGTGGCTTCATGAAGGACGAGATCTCAAATTTTGCCAACAGTCCCGCCTTCCCTACAGCATCAAGCCCTTCACAGACGAGGTATTGTGTGATGTTACACCTCTGGATGTATGTGAGGTATTATTAGGCCACACCCACAGGGGTACCACACAAGTTTCAGGTGGGCAACAAAGTCTGGTTGCATCTGCAGAAAGAATGCCTTACAAGAGCCCATCAGAAGCTCCAACCACGCCGACATGGTCCTTACACCATTACTAAGGCTGTGGAAAATAATGCTTTGGAGCACAACATTCCTCCATTCCTTCACTTGCACCAAGTGTTCAATGTGGACCGTCATTGACCATGCTTCCCTCCATTATTGGACACATCGGAGATTGCAGAACAGCTCACCAGGGACCAAGTTCAGCAGCAGCTTCCTCATCTCATGGAGGAACTCAACACAATGGGAACCATTGCTTCCTAAGGGGGGAGGAATGATCTAGGTAGATGTTGGTGGCCACCCTCCTATCCCACTTAGACCCTCACAACTATCTCTTTCAACTTTTCAGTTTCCGTAATTGTAGCACAATTTACTACTTCTAGCAGCTTTTCAGGTCTTTAACTTTCGGAGCCGTTTTGAGGCCCTAAACGAAGCTTTTTGGGAAATATGGGAGAAACATGGTTCCATGGACTAATGTTGCTCTTCCCAAAGTTAGATTTCTCGAATCGATCTTTCTAATGAGCTATTGTACACGTTAAATGGAGATCGGGTGCCAAAGTTACGACCCGAGGAAATTGATGTACCAATTTACCCAAATGGGGCCCACGATTTGGCATTTCATCTTCTAGGATTAGGTTTTTGGATGTTAAGGGTTTTCCATTATTTCTCAACAATAATTAGGCCTTCAAGCCTCATTGTAACACAGTTCAGAGGCATGTAGCCGCCACATCTCTTTTAAGAGATAAGCTGCCATCGCCCTAGCTGATTTATTTCCATTTCTGTTGTAAGCATATTTCAGTATTTTACAGTAATGAAATGAAGTATTATTTCCACTGCATCTTTGTGTATATGGTTATTTCTGTATTTTGTTGCGTTCCTGTTTAAATCTGGATCAGTGGTATCAGAGCAGCCTGCTTTTTCTTTGTTTTTCTTTGCATGTCCCCAACGAGGTCGGGATATAAGGAGTCAGGGCTTGAACTGGTCGAACCTTTACAAGCCCAGCCTCGTAAATCCCGATGGCTTCCCATGGTGGATGAGAGGAAAGATTAGCGGGCAGGAGATCCTATCAAAATATTGTGTGAAGAAGCCCTCGAGCAGCAAAGGAACGCGATGATGGATAGCTTTGCGCAGATCCTTCAGCGGCTACCCAGAGGCGACGCATCGGCTTCCAATAGCTACTCTGGAAATGCCACACCTTTTAAGGTACAAGTTAATTTTGAAATCCCCATCTTCGAGGGTCAAATAGACATAGATTCCATAGATAAATGGTTAAATCTGCTAGATGGGTATTTTTCTGTTCATGAATTTTCAAGTCGAGAAAACATTATTTTCGCTCTTCTCAAAGCAACCCCCCCACGTCAAGGACTGGTGGGAAACCTACTGCGAGTAGAAGGATGAAAGCACAAACTCACTATTTTCAGCTGCACCCACTTGGGATTCATTTTGGGATGCCATCAAGGAGCAATACTACCCTGTCAAAAGCTACGAAGACAAATACATAAAGTGGACCACGCTGCGACAGGGAAGGGACCAAGATGTGCCAAAGCTCACAAACATTTTTCATACCCTTCGCACACAGTTGGGTATCAAAGATTCTGATCTGCATCTGGTACTCAAATACCACGGCTGCATACATAGATACATCCAGGAAGAGATGGGGTTCCTAAACATCTCCTTGCTTGGCACGATGTACCGATACGCTGTCAAAATCGAGCAAAAGTTCGAACAGAAGAAGTGAGACTTTGGATCTGCAAATCTAAAGCCTAAAGGACAAAGCTAAGGCAGGGTGACCCATGACAACCCGTCGAAGTAGCAAGAAAAGAACAACACCACGAAGCTGAAGAAGGACACGTGAAAGTGGTGTGAGTTCCACAAGAGCCCCACTCACAACACAAGTGAGTGTCGGACCAAGCAATCACTTGTGGCCGAGTTGAAGGCTTCCGAATCAGATGCATGTTCTGACCCTGAGCCAGAACCCGACAAGGGGAATGGCAAAGGGAAGCAGATCATTGATGCGGAGCCCAATGCCATTGTTGCCACCGCTAAGATCCAGAAGAATGAACCCAAAGATCCAGAGGAGGGGGAGCGTCTTTTCCACTCACAGATGTGGGTGAAGGGATCGCCACTTAAATTCATTGTCGATAGTGGCAGCCAAAAGAACCTCATTTTAGCAGAGGTCATGAAGCGGTTGGGCCTACCGATTACACTACACCCACAGCCGTACACTATCAGGTGGCTTCATGAAGGATGAGATCCCAAAGTTTTCCAGCAATGCCACCTTCCCTACAGCATCAAGCCCTTCACAGACAAGGTATTGTGTGATGTTACACCTCTAGATGTTTGTGATGTATTATTAGGCTAGCCATAATTGTGCAGGTGACATGTTGTGTATGAGTCAAGGCCTCGCATTGTCATTATTTCTTTGGGTAATTCATTATAGAGGATACTGGTGGTAGCCCCAACTACCACCACCTCTTTGATCACTACCAAAGGTAGCAAGCTCATCTCCCAGACTAGGAAATTCATTTTCTATCTGGTTCTCTCCCAAAGTAAGGGGAAGATCGTTGCTACATCCATGACCCCTGCGAAGGGTTCCTCCATGCAACAATAGCAACTGAGGGATACAGTCATGAGAAAACACAAGAACAACTTCTCCTCACCCACAGGGGTACCACACAAGTTTCAGGTGGGCAACAAAGTTTGGTTGCATCTTCAGAAAGAACGCCTTACAAGAGCCCATCAGAAGCTCCAACCACACCGACATGGTCCTTACACCATTACTAAGGCTATGGGAAATAATGCTTTGGAGCACATCATTCCTCCATTCCTTCACTTGCACCAAGTTTTCAATGTGGACCGTCATTGACCATGCTTCCCACCATTACGGGACACATTGGAGATTGCAGAATAGCTCACCAGGGACCAAGTTCACCAGCAGCTTCCTCATCTCATGGAGGAACTCAATGCAATGGGGACCATTGCTTCCTAAGGGGGGAGGAATGATCCAGGTGGATGTTGTTGGCCACCCACCTATCCCACTTGGACCCTCACAACTATCTCTTTCAGCTTTTCAGTTTCCGTAATTGTAGCACAATTTACTATTTTTAGCAATTTTTCAGGTCTTGAACTTCCGGAGCCGTTTTGAGGCCCTAAACGACGTCTTTTGGGAAATTTGGGAGCAACATGGGTCTGTGGATTGATGCTTCTCTTCCCAAAGTTATAGTTCTCGAATAGATATTTCTAACGAGCTATTGTACGCGTCAAACGGAGATCGGGTGCCAAAGTTACGACCCCAGGAAATTGATGTACCAATTTACCCAAACGGGGCCCACAATTTGGCGTTTCATCTTCTAGGGTTAGGTTTTGGGATGTTAAGGGTTTTCCATTGTTTCTCAACAATAAATAGGCCTTCGAGCCTCATTGTAACAAAGTTCAGAGGCATGTAGCCACCACATCTCTTCTCAGAGATACGCTACCATTGCCCTAGCTGGTTTATTTCCATTTTTGTTGTAAGCATGTTTTAGTATTTTACAGTAATGAAATGAAGTATTATTTCCACTGCATCTTTGCGTATATGGTTATCTCTCTATTTTGTTGCATTCATGTTTAAATCCGGATCATATCTCAAGTTCAATACAGACTCAATCCATCTTGTGCACACAGCTACAAAGGTCCATGCACTTAGTTGTGGACTTCCACCCTAAGCTTCTATGCACTTAGATGCATAGCCTCTACCTACTCTAAGACCCGAGAAAACTAAGAACTTCTTACCCAAAATCCTTCTTACTTCCCTTCTTAGACTCTTCGAAGACTCCCTTTTTATACAATCCCATGGTTCACAGACCATGGGTAGATCTTTACAGCCAACATGAGACTTCACAAAACAAGGGTGGACAACCCTTTGACCACTTCACGCTTTGCGACCACAAAATGCAGAGGCTTTACATCTTTATTACAAAATTGGGCCTTCTGCCTAAAAACATGGGCTTTTAGCCCCAAAACTGGCTCTTAGGGGAACCCGTACCCAACACTAATGGTCTGTGATACATTCTGATGTGGTATCTCATTCCATATACGTAAGTATATTGTAGCTCATCCACGTACATTCGAGTATATAGGGCGGTGTTATATTACGAAAAGTATAAGGGAATTCTCTCACTGTGCGGTTTCGCATTAGACAGCGCTAATATGGGTTGGGTCTTTATGTACTTTCGACTATATTTGGGAGGACTATATTAAGTTTTATTCATCCATAGGTAACCAAGTCAGCCTCCTTGTATACTGTGATACACCAAAAATAGCATTAAGGGAGATTGCTTGCACGTATATTAAGTCCTTGGTTTACTGAGGTAGTATATTGCAGTTCATAATTACTTGGTAATCCTTTTTCCTAGATTATCCCTATTTTGTTTTATTGCATTATTTTTATTAAACTAAAATAAATTGGCCATGGATAACATCCTCCATGTCACTCCTTATTTGATCTTAGGGTGATAAATATGGCAACAACTCTAGAGTCCGCTAATCAAGGAATTCCTTTTGATGGGAATCCTAGTCCTTTTCCTCCTTTCGGAAATATTAGTGCTCCTTATATGGCTACATTATCCCTCAGGGACTTACCATTGGCTTGCCAGTATGATTGTTCAACCTCCTTGGCCCCGCAACTGAATATTCCTACAACTAGAAAAAATCAACCTCCAATTGATTCTAAAGTTGACCCTTTACCTTCTTTGTCAGATGTTTCTTCCTCCCCTTCTTCCTCTTTGCCTGGTGAAAGTATTGACACTAGTAACCAGATGGATAAGAAGAAGAAGAAAGGGAAGAAGAAGTAGAAGAAGAAAATTCAGTAGGGGGTTAACCAACCAACCATTTCTGCGAATGCAACTTCTGATGAGAAAGCATCTGATAAAACTCAAAAACTTCAATATCCTTGAAAACTTTGTACAAGAGACCATATTCTTCGAAATTGCTTTGGTATTCCTCAGATCTTAGAAGAATGGTCTTCTCGTTCACATCATCCTGTGTCATCAAATTCTAGAGATCATGTTGGTGACACACCATCAACTAGTGGTAGTAAAGTTCATGAAAAGAAAAGTAAAGTTAAGTTTCCCTGTAGGTTATGCGAAGGGAATCACCCCATTCACCTTTGTCCGTATCTAGATGAAGCCCAAAAAGTGTTGGATAACCATCCAGCTTCACCACAACGGCTTCCATCTAGTTACAGGAGACTCTCCCTTAATCCTTCACCAGTTGATGAAATGACTGACCCAAATCAATCATCAGTCAAACCCACTCTCTCTAAATGTGAATCCCATGAGTCTATACCTGACCAATCACAGGTTGAGGAAATAGTTGACCCGATTTCACCTTCAGTTAATCGTACCTTTCTCGTAGAGAGTGAGAATGATACCACTCAGGTTCTTTTCATTTCTTCAGATTCCAATGAGCTTGGAGGCAACCCTCCTGTTCCATCAAGATAGGAGGAAAATCCTCCCATTCTCGTGACTCAAGGGGGTAATTCTCCACTTCTTATGGTACCCCCTCCAAGTAGTCTGGTCACTTCCTTTTATTGCAATCGAGTGGCAAGATGCCCTCTTCCTTCTTATGTGCCTTTCCATATCATAGTACAGTTTTATAATATGATTGATTCTCGCATTACTATAGATGAAGGTGCATCTGTGAGTATCCTTTCCTCCACTGCTTGGAAGGTGCTCGGTTCACTGCCACTTGTGCCTGTTACCCAGAATCTGTTGGCTTTTAACAGAGGAACCAGTCAACCATTAGGGATCCTTCCTTAGTTTCCTATTACTTTGAGAGGAAAAATTGTTTATCTCAATGTGATGGTAGTCCCAGGCCCTTTATATTACAATTTACTTCTTGGGCGTGACTATGTTTATGACATGGGAGCTATTGTTTCAACACTCTTTCGAGTGATGTGTTTCCCGCATGAAGCAGAATTGTCACCATTGACCAGATTTTATTTCCTGGCCCAAATATGGCTTCCAGTCAACTATCTTCCCTAAATGGTCCTTTTATCCCAATGGTATCTTCCCCACCATAGGTCAATTATGTGGCAACCCGTTCCATGCCTACATCAACTGACGATAAATTCTATGATGTTGTACATTATGTACTGGGGGAATCAGAACAAGGTCTCTCTAATGGATTCCTTGCTATGTATCCCTTTCAAAGCATTGTTCTCCCATCTGATGAGAACCTTTTGGAAGTCATGACCTCTTATGGGTCGTTATCAAGGAACCATGAGCATAGTTCTTTGTCTTGTGTCAAGCTCGTTAAAAACTGAAACAAATAGTATGAGCATAGTTCCTTGTCTTGTGTCAAGCTCGTTAAAAAATGAAACAAGGAATACGAGGATAGTTCTTTTACTGTGTCAACCTCATTAAAAAATGAAACAGGTCCCAGAGCATAGTTCCTTGTCTTGTGTCAAGCTCGTTAAAAAATGAAACAAGGAATCCGAGTATAGTTCCTTATCTTGTGTCAAGCTCATTAAAAGATGAAACAAGGTCCCCTGGAGTAAAGTTCCAATTCGAGTCTTTGATTATATCTCGTAAAATCCTAGTTGAGTCTTTCACTTGATCTCGTAAATGAACCTTCATTCCATCCACCTAATAGCCACGAGTAGTCTACTTAGGTGAATGTAATGAAGCTTGGGGAGCATGCACCTAGAATCGAGTCATCACGCTGGGGGCATGTAAACCAATCCCAGGCATAGTTTTTCATTTCAAGCTTGTGTAAAAATGAAACTGAATCCAAAGCATAGTTTTTCGTTTCAATCTTGTGTAAAAATGAAACTGAATCCAAGCATAGTTTTTCGTTTCAAGCTTGTGTAAACATGAAACTGAATCCAAGAAAAGTTCTCCATGGTTCAAGCTTGTGTAAAAATAAACCCATGCCCAATTTACATCTCGTGATTGCCGTTTTTATCAATTTATGCTAGATGAGCCTTGGTAGTTTCATTCCATTGCCACCATCTCTTTGGCCAATCATATGCTTTCACTTGGTTGTTTTTCCTTTCCTAAGGAATTGTTGCAATGAGTGGTCTTATTAGCTAGCCTCTTCACATAAATCAACATCTTTTGAGAAGTTCCAACATCACCAAAACTAGTTGCTATTCTAAACAAGACTGGTTCCTCTAAGACAAGTCACCTTTCAGATCCTTTCTGACTCGTAAAAAATGAAAAGATCGCAAAGTATTTTCCTTTTTTGACTCGTTAAAAGAAAATAGAAATAGGTGGTATGCTTTTAAGCTCTTTTCCGACTCTTTAAACATGAAAATATTGATGGGTGCTTGTCATTTTCATCTCGTAAATGGATTGGAAACGACATCTACTTAGTATAAGTTTAACCCTTTTTTGGACTGAGATAGATTACTTACGAAAAAGGAATACGTTCATCGAACATGGTCAATAGGTTCTCTCTTGTATTTCTTTACACTTTTTCGGACTTGAGAGACAAATTTACGAAAAAGTACTTGTGGAGTTTTCTTTTTGTCCCTTTTCAAACTCTCTAAACATGAAAAGGACTGAGTTCTCATTGTTGTTAAACTCGTTAAAGCATCAAATAGCGACAAACTTGTCCATCATGACAAGATTGAGTTTCACCTTCGCTAGACTCATTAAAACATCACATGGTGATGGATTCACCCGAAGGGTGGAATTATACATCAAGCATATGTTATCCTCCTTAAGCTTGTTAAAAAAAATAAAGAGGTATTGGTCAACAATGACTAGGCAAAATGGGAAAATGGATAAATCACTTTATGGTAGCAAGTCTCTCTTGAACATGACACTTCCACTTCATCTCTATTACTATTTGGGTTGGGTTATCTACTTGATGGTTATCATACCTATGGTCTATCACACCATCCATCACTTTGGTTTTGGGTCAATGCTACCAATTCATTCAGTGTCACCAACATGTTCAAGAGAAGTCACTCAGTAAAATTCATCCTTTGAAATACTCAGAAACCCTCATTTTCATGACCGC
Source organism: Pinus tabuliformis (assembly GCA_031772625.1). Taxonomy (NCBI): domain Eukaryota; kingdom Viridiplantae; phylum Streptophyta; class Pinopsida; order Pinales; family Pinaceae; genus Pinus; species Pinus tabuliformis. The sequence continues at coordinate 773,917,546 of CM062820.1, read as the reverse complement.
CATTCCTGAACATTGTGTCATCTGTCACATTCTATCTTCAAAATCATTGCACTCGTTTCATGTCATTGATGGGGGATACATCAAGGCCCTCCTGCGACGAGTCACTTCTTGTTGACATCAACACATTATCTAGGAAGTTGAATTAGAAACAGCCTTCCAGTACCTTGAGTCTTGCACAAATCAATGGCAAGTTTCTTTCTTCTAACAATAGGTTGACATCACAAGCTTTCAAATAAAAGACTTTGTATGGTGTTCAACATCAAAACAACTATTCACACCATGTAGAATGTACTGTAGTACCTTGAGAATCATTATTGTTATCGGTGATTTCTCTCGCATCTGTTAACAACTTACATCATTGGCTGGTAATCAGACGGTGTCTTCCCATGTTCGAATTCAAATTACATTTTTACATGGTTATACTCATATTTAAGTGAACAATTGGAAAAGATAGAAGACCCTGAATCTAGTTTCATCCATCCAGGCTGCGATTTCAGGAGAGTACTAAATCATCTGTATGATGGCTTTACACAGATGGTCATCCTATCACGGGTCTATATCTGTAGATTACTATATAATTTATGTACATGTAATGAATATTTTATATGATGAGTATGGGTATGCCTTCTCTCATCAATTCATGAAAAATTCAAAGATATCCTGATATTATGTATTGTAATTGATGCAGGTCACCGTCCACTCAGATCCTCTTCATCACATCATAAACAATATCACTCAACATTATCATTTTTGACTTCATGCTTTAGGGGGTATCTATTATAGGTCTATATGGGAACATCACTCCCGACGATCAGATCATTACAATTAGGGCTCATCAATCCCTAATTCAATTGCTACATTCCCTAGACAAGTCATCAAATTAAATGCTTTCATCCATGAAAGTTTCCTAGCTTGAAACCCTGCTAAAATGCCTCCTTGGGACACTATCGTAGCCTTGGTCAGGGGAAACTGCACTACAAAGCAAGTAGGCCTATCCATACCTGCATTGCAGTGCACTTAGACCCACTTTGACCTATGCTGGGTGAGAATGAGCGAAATTGACATAGGATTCTAGGAATATTCCTTGATTCTAGAGAATTCTATAAGGATTACCAACTCTTATCTCATCCTATGAGCTCGACTTTGGATAGTATATGGATCAATTAGCCCTCTATCCTCTCATCCCTTTCTCCATAAAAAATAACTCCAATTTTGGAAAACCATTCAATGCCCAATTTATGAAAAAACCACTTGCATTTCCCTATAAATTGACCACTCATCATAGTGATCAAGGGCTAGAACTTGGATATTATAGAGAAATATTGTTGGTTTGAGACTTGAAATCATTATCAAGTAATGTTATGTTGTTGGATTGATGTGCTATTGGTGTGATGAGGATTTGGACTAAGCTGGATGAGTGACACGGGATCAAACTACATTGGGTGTAACTCCTTCTATCAATCAATAAAGTTGTTTGTTCCTTTTCCCATATTCTTGTCTATATTTATGATGAATCTATGTTCAAATGTTGTTGATTCCATTTTTTTATAGTAGATAGATCATATGCTTTGATTTTTTTCATCTTATGTTTATGTTGGCAGGTACCGATTGAGTGAATTCAGTTTGAGCAGGAGCGACGGGAGAAATTCAAAGGAGATCAAAGGAAGCTAAGGATCATAAGTAGGTTTCTTTATCTTATCTATCTATCATAGGAAAAGGTTAAACCTCTTTACTTATGTTTTTCTAAGTGTAACTACCCACTTAGGGAAGATGTACTTATCCATAGGTATAAATTTTGTATAACATGTGTAGAATAGAATAAAACAACAAGTCGATCAACATCACAGCAAAATAAGTTTTGATGTAGGTGACTTGGTATTTCTACGACTAAAACCATACAAACAAATGTTCCTCAAGCAAGATAAGAAGGATAATAAATTATCACCAAAGTATTATGGTCTGTAAAGGTGTTACAAAACATTGGTACTATGGCATACAAATTGGAGCTTCCTACATCTTCCCAAGTGCACCCAGTTTTCCTTGTTTCATGCTTAAATAGGGTTATAGGTGAGAATATCCCAGTTCAAACAATATTTCCAGAACTTAAGGAGGAAGGAAAAATCATATTGGAACCAGAAGCAGTCACAAAAATAAGAAATTGACAGCTATGAAATCGATCAATTGTAGATTATCTCATGAAGTGGAAGAACTTACCCACTGAAGATTCCACATGGGAGGATGAAAATTTTATACAAAAACATCTAGAACTACTCAAGCATTGAGGACAACACTTTTTGAAGGATAGGGGCATGTTAGGTCCCTATACTACTACTGTAACCCCTTATTGTTATTAATGCAACCCCTTTATTGTATTATTGTGCCCATATAGTCCCCATGTTATTATTATTATGCCCCATAGAAGCCCACTGTTGTTATTTTTGTGTCCTTACAATATTATTGTTATTAGGCTCGGATTGTATTGGGACCCCTTAGACTCCTATATATAGAAAGGAGGTCTTGTCATCTGTATCATCCAAAAATTATTCATTTGTGTAATGTAAAGGAGGTTTCCCACTCTAAGAGGCTGATTTTTAAGTCGTTGATCTATCTTTTCTATATTTTTATGAGTTGGTTTCATAAAACATTTACATTATGAAAGAAGAGGGGTTATGAGGTGAACAAGACTCTTATTGTAGACCCTAGATTTCTTGTTTTCAATGTATCTATGAAGCCATGAATATTCGCATGAACTATTGAACGAGGTTTCAGTGTTCATCTATTGTATTGAATGTCTACTCGCTTGTTATTGCATCTTCCATTAAGGTTGAAACATTGCCTTGGGCCACTATATGGAGCTAATTTTCTTGTTGGTTGAAGCCCTAGTTGTGTAGCCTTCAACTCAATATCATCATTCATTCCTGTTCCCCTTCCTTTACAATTAATTGAAGGAGATTCAATGAGCCTTGAAAAGTCCTTTTGTAGAAGGCATAGTTCTCTTAGAATTTGATTGTGTTTTGGCCTTTGATTCCCTTGTTGTCTAAGACCATGCATCCAGGGAGCACAACAAGAGACCATTTTGCAACAAGCAAGCACACATAATCATTGATTAAATGTAAAAACAAATACACTTTAATAATGAGAAAATATTACTAATAGTAATAGGTAATAATTTATAGCCTTAAGACGGCTCATTCTTTGTTGGTGATGATGATGTAACTTTTCACTTTGTGGTAGCATCACATTATCTCTCAAAGAATGTTATGAAACAAATGTGTTCCATTTTCTATTATTTCTTACCCCTCGTGATCCTTCTATCACATTATTTAGCTTGCATTACATTGATAATATAGCTAGTTGGCAATGTAGCAAACCATTTGGATTTCCATGCTATCATTATAACTTCAACATCATCTTCCTCCAAAACACCTTTTCAATATTCAAGAGAGTCATGAAATATAAGGGCTTAAGCTCCACTTCCTCCTTGACATCTATATTATTTCCCTATTGAGTCTTTTGTTTTTCTTACAATTGCTTCAATTCAATGCATGCTCATGGTCTTCTTCCATATAGGGCTTGAAATCGTATGCAAATGTACTTGGTTTTGCCTATTTATAACACTCACATCACATGCTTTCAACACATTTTTCCTTGTGCTATTGTTATATCTCACTTCCTTTGTGCGCATTGTATAACATGCTCAAAGATCCTCCATATGTTTGTTTTGTTGCCACTATTCTATGATGTGTGGAGGAAACCATTTATATGTTCAACATAGCGTAAATATGTTTGGTTTTATTGCTTGTGTCATTGATTATTGCACCATGCTAACAACATTTAACATACCATTTTAATTCACCACCATCATTCCTTTTAATGTGTTTGATGGAAAAAATTGTGGAGATTGTGTATTCACATTGTAGGCTAGGTCACACTTTCCTGTTGATTTTCTAAGACTCTAAAATGTGATTTTGAGACCTACATCATTGACAGGGTTATCTATTCACAGATTTTGAGAATGTTGGTGTGAATATCCAAGTCACATTTAGGAAGTGCAACTTTTGTCAACATGCAATCCAGAGGTGTGACCTCAATTCAAGCTTCAATATGGAGGTGTGATTTCTCAAATTTGTCCTCTAGGTCATTGTAAAAGTAAATGACGAACCCAAAGCAACCACTATTGTTCTCCCTTGAATATCTCGATTGTTGGCATTATGCCTAATATGTTTTCCTTGATGGCAACCTACTTGATAAACATGTCAACATTATGGTAGCAAGATGATTATACAAGCTGGTATAGATGTGATAGAGAAAGTGAACAAAGGAATATCAATTTAAAGACAAAGGAATGATAAAGGTGAAGTTTGGGAAAGTATACAATGGTCTTGTGAAAAAATTTCATGTACCTACGCGGGTATGATGAATAAAAGTTGCATACATATTTTGTACCATGGTAATTGGAATACCAGGGGTCTTTACCATGGTATTGGCCCATAGTAATGAGTGTGACAATGGATATTTGATCTTGTCAAAGGACACCGTTATGCCCCTATACCAATAGGTGTCATATATCATGATTGACTTGATTTAGCTTGGTAATATGTTCATACCTTTACTTGTTGCAAAGGTTTTCCATATTTGTAAAAAATCAAAAAACTTAAAAAATGTAAAGAGGGTATACCCTAAAAGAAAAATCAAAGGGTGAAAATAAATGAAAAGAGGTCAAAAAATGAGAGAAAATGAACCCCACCAAAAATAAAAGACCAGGAAAGTGTGCAAGTCTAAATGCCACTACTTTTTACTTTTGTATAATAAACAATTGTGTGCATCTTGTCACCTATGCCAAAATTCATGAATAGTAAAATAGTTTAAAATTGACTAGTTCATTTTTCAATTTCATATTGTAGAAATAGAGAATAAAGATCTGACCAAACAGTTTAATATTGGTAGATAAGTAGATAGGTAGAGTGAAAAAAGGAGCTCAATAGTTTAATCTGAGCCCTTGGATGTAATAAGTTTAAACTTAGATAGGCATCACCATGTAAAAGAAAAGAAAGTTTGATAAGGGTTTGCCAGTCTAAGTGCACCCTAATAAAGAAGTAAAAATGCTAGGTTAAGTAGGTAGGGTAAGTAGATGATGGTTGCAGAATAATATGTGGTGAATCATAAGTTTAAATGTGTGAATCTATTACTTTCATCACAAGGCAAAGGCATGCATCACAAGGAAGGCACATCAAGCAAGAAAAGTAAAAAATAATTAACTCTTGTACTCATTTCCCCTAAATTTTCACTAATTTCCCCTAAGTGCCAAGGTATCTATCAAGTTAGAGGGGCTCAGAGCATTTCTCTGACTTTTGGAGGGACCGGACCCTCGGCCCAATAATTTATAATACCTTAAGCACTTAAGCCCCTTCATCAATATTCACCCCTTCATAAAGTCATTCATTCCGTTTATAAAGCTTTTCCTAAGTAAAATCCTATTTTACATAGGAAAATTAAAAACATTCTATCTACATGAAACCCTCACATATTTTTAGCCTAAGTAATGTTATATGATGAAATGTTTTTGGAAACATGTACTTAGTGCGCATTTCACTTTCACAAAATCATATTAACCACTAATTCATGTTACTATATAATTCCCCTATATAAACATTACCCATTCCCGTATTATTATAAATACACAAAAACCCCAAATTTTACATATCCTGCCCCTTGGTTAAATATAACCATAATATAGTCAATAAATAGGATTAATTAACTAATCTATAGTTAATTAAGAGCCCGATCCCCCGCCATGTTAATAAAAGAATTAGTTAATCCTCACGATTAATTAATAACTTCGACCAATCACATCGCCCCCGATACAATTAAAAACCTTTAATTACTGTCGGGCCCCCGCCATTAAACACCAGTCACTTTAACTCCCCGACAACCATCCGATTGAGCCCCACAAATCCAACGGTTGTCACGCATATCGCACGGGCCTCTGCGGTCGACCTTTAGCATGCGATGGTGAGCGGTTTTTTGAACAGTGCCATCACTATGTGTCACTCATCGTGTGGAATCGCGTAGTCGTGCCCAAATACCGCCTCCCCTCCACTAGTGGTGTGATGAAAATCGCTTATCGCCTCCCGCTACTAACAAAACGTCAAATCATTTTCCTGCTGACGCCATATATCCAAATCCCGAACCCACCAAAAGTTGACTTTGCATAAAAAACAAAGATAATCAGTTTTTCGTCCTTATTTCCGAAAAACTCATGCATGGAGCAACTTGAATGTTGAAGTCGACCATCTTGTACACCCAACCGTCAACCACCCTCAAACTTGCAGTTCAACACTGCTCCAAGTCTGTCATTCACATCCAGTAAACCTATAGTCCATTGACCGTCATTAAAAACAGATATTTACCAGTTTCTGTCTAGAAACCCTGTAAATACTTGTTTTCCTCTGTAATTAATTGGAAAAACCCAAATTTCATCCTAATTCAGTTGTCGCATTTAGAATTCAAGTTTCCCAAGACCCTTTATTTCACTAATATCACATAAAAACCCCATTTCCTATCTGAATCCACAAGAACCAGAATGGAAACCCTCGTAGCCCTCAATGTAGCACCTATCACTACCCCTCACCGTGATTTGGATTATCTGCCCCTAGCAGATAAAGATTTTCAAATAAAAGACCTAGATACTGATAAAGACCACTTGAAAGTATTTTTCCAATGCCGGAACAATCACATGAATGGATATGATACCATTGGACTTTGGGAATAAAATATCACAATGTACTTTCTCCCCTCTGTGCACATTTTCCCTGACATTATCCATCAGTGTCATTCCAATTATGATCCCAACCTTAGAGTAGTAATGTCCCACAATCAAACTATTCTCTTCACAATTATTTCAGACTCAATCAATGAGATGCTTCAGTTTCATCCCAGTCAAGACCTCACCCCCATTTCCCTAGGAGATTTGCTAGAAAAATCATCTAAATTGTCCCAGTCTGAACTCAGTCGCCTTTACCAGACTTTTGTGGATAGGTAGCATCAACCCAAAAATCCCCCTCCTTATCTGTCAGTTTTCTTCACAGATACAGGCAAAACTATAGTTGATATGATAGCTACAGTCATGGGATTCAACATTAGTGAGTACGTGGATGAATTGACCCTAGTTTTAATGTCCATTTTTACTCCTGGTCAGCCTCCTGCTGTCAAGTACAACTATGCTGCATTCATTACTGAGAAAATCCATGACCAGTTCATGAGGCTGGAAAATGAAAAAGTATTCAAGTATTCCACATTCATATATCACCTTATCCTTTATTATCAGTCTGACAAGTTCCCATTCTTTCTAAATAAACTTGATAGAAAGGGTAATCCTAGGTCAGTAATTTTTTGGACTTCTATCTTCCACCATTCATTTTCTTGCCCTTATTCATATAATGAATTCACTGACCAGTTTTTCCACCCAGTGACCACCATGCTGACAGGAAATCCTCCTCCTAGGATTAGTGATGAAATCAAAAGAATCCTTCAACTATCTAAGTAGTACAAAATAGGTGGCTGGTACTTGTACCAGAATCACACAGAAATCAGAATATATGGTTGTGAACTTCCTCCATTCAAACTACCAAAATATGTTCCTATGAGGCTATTTGCATTGGAATATTATAGGAAAATGATAAACTCATATCAGATTCACTTTAACAGGGCCAAGAAGAAAGCACAGTTGAGAATTAAAGATCACTTAGGCCCATTTGTCTGCAAAAATAGAGAAGCAAGCAAAGAAGCAAAAGAAATCCAAGAACACATGAAATTAAATAAAATTTTTGGTTGGAGATATGACCCACACAGTTTCATTTGTGATAGGAGAATGAAAAATAAGTCATCGCCATATTTTCATCACAGAATCCTGAAATAGAGCAATATGCAAATATGGATGAATGGAGGGAAGGAACTCTAGTTGAGATGGATAGTGATCATGTCAATGTAGAAAATGTGATGAAAGACCTAGAAAAGAGACTTGACATGGACTCTTGTGAACAGGTGCCAGTTGGAACTTCTCAGAAGCCAACACCAGGAACTAGTGCCTCTACAGCAGATACTTCTCAAAGGCACTTACAGGAAACTAGTTCACCCCCTGCAAAATCATCATAGGGAAAGGAGCAAGGAACCAGTACTTCAGCATCAAGGCAGTCAGACATGTCAAAGTAGCCTGAAATCTCTGAAGAACGGGCTCAACCACAGAACCATCCAGCTCAAGTTAATATGGGAGATCCCCCAGTTTTGTAGACTCCTCTAAATGAGGAAAAGAGCTTAAAAAGAGACAGGGAAGTAGCTACCCCTACCAGTGGTCCTTCAGACCAGCCTAGTGCTAAGAGGCACATGCTAAATCCACATTCAGGAAAAGAACTTTTTGAAGAAACAATAAGGAGTTTGAGGAAAGAAGGTGGAGACAATCTACATGCATTCCCAATAGGTGGGACACCTTCTAGTTCACAAAGACAAGAGCTTGAAAGACAGCAAAGTGCTGACGTTTCATCTTTCAGGTCTTCATCTGACAAGACCTTGGACATCAAAGAAAAATTAAAGGCCAAAAATGAACAGCTAAAGGCCCAAGTTTACACTCAATACTTGAAAATGGCTCCTACCAATCAAACCAGGTTGATGTCAGCTTATGACATCAAAGAAGGAAAAATGAAGATGAGTTTTCTAAAGCCTACAATACAGTAGCCCAAATCAATTGCAGACTACCTCAAAACTAATTTTGAGGTGTTGGCCAAGGATATTAACCCCATATATAAAATATAATTGCATAAGCAAATGGGGAAAATGGTTTATTCAACATTGACAAGCAAGGCCATGATGGCACATAGATTGGAGAATTCACTGAACAACACCACTGCTCAATTGCAGTTGGAAAGAGCCTCCTCATAGGAAAAGGACAATAGAATCAAATCACTAGAGGATTTATTATTGGATTGGGCCATAACCCAAAGGATGTTAAAGTTGCAGAGGCCCTAATAAAGAAGAAAAATGAAAATATAGCTGCCCTGAGAAAGCAATTGAAATTGCCACCCCTTATGCATCCACAGAATACTGAATTAATTGAAAAGAATATTGAATAATAGCTTATGGACTTGGTCCTCAAGCTAAATGAGCAATTAAGGGAGACAGAGCAGGAATTAGAAAAAACACTACAAAGCAGGCAGAGTGAGTCGACCTCTCAGCCTCAAAATGTAGTACCAGTGGTTTCTACAGTAGTCCCTTCAACATTGACAACTGCTCTAGCACCAAATGTCCCTTTGGCCACAACTGAAACTGTTGGAGTGATAGGTACAGGCACAGGTACAACACAGATAGGAACTTCCAATCAAAGCATAGAAGAGTTAATCAAATCCATGGAGGAAATGAAACTCCAAGTTTCTGAATTGCAAAAAGTAAAGGAGAAATTCGTTACTTTAGAGCAAAAGTATGATGTGTCTAAAATAAATTTTGCTGAAGAAGTGAGGAAAAACAAAGGCTTGGCCCAACAAGTAAAAACACTAGAAAAGGATCTCACATTTGAAAAGCCTTTAATAGATATCAAGAAAATATTATGGACTAACATCACTCAATCAATCAATGATTTTTGGTCATCAATTCAAATCATTTTTGAACAAATTGACCTAGTGAAAGTTTCTCTTCAAGAGATTGAAAAAACTAAGGAAGATCCAGGAGGGAAGCCTGAAGAAGCTATCAGGCTAATAAACTTTCTGAACAGCAGAAACAAGCATCAATTGGAACAGCTGAATATTGAGGATAGAACTGGAACCATCATAGAAATCAAGAAAGTCTTAACCAAAAGGATTCTAATGCAAAACCTGGAAAGAAAATGTTAGAATATGCAAGAAGATAGAGATGAATTTGTGGAAAAATTTGGCATTTTACAGAGTAAAGGACTTCCAAGTCCTTTAGTCATCAGTGATAAGTTAATGAGGTAGGATGATTATATCGACAAATTGGATCAGTATGCAAACAACCAAGCCAATTCATTTGCCAGTTCATCTGCACCCAAAGCATTACCTACAAGCAGAGTTCTCTATGATAGTCTAGAGAACCTTTTTTATGTTGAGCATGAATTGAAACACTTGTTTCCAATAAACCAAATTTTGTGAAATACACAGAAGCTGATGAAATCTTCAGAAAGCTAACAAGGACCAGGATACTAATGGATGATTGGTGGACCGATATGACAGACATTTTATGATTTACCTTGGTAAAAAGTAAATTGAAGTATTTACCATAATCGATTTTGGTAAAAGGGGTGAATGATAGTAAAGCAAGTAAAGAGTATCAGTCACAGGTAAAAGAGTATCAGTGAAAAGTTGAAAACAATCAGCCAGCATAGAATTACGAGCAAGACAACAAGATGCACAATCATAGGGCCTGCCTCCAACTCCTTCAACAAAAACAGGGACAACAACCCAGCAGTTCACTTTCAGTTTCTATTTTTGAGACAATCTGTCTCTACATTCATGTAAAATATATTTAATTTTCCTAGAATATATCTCTCTCAGTTAGGAGATTTTTTTTTTCCGAAGAAAAGAACGCGTAATTTCCATTAATTTCATAAAATTACATGTTGTAGATGCTGAAACGCATATGCTGTAGTGTGGGTAAACCACTTACAAAAACCAATACTTCAGGGAAGTATGCAGATAAAGCCCTCAGACAGGGCATCCAGAAACAGGGTATGTAAACCCCAACAGGAGTATACTCCTACCCTTACAAGCTGATAAAAACAGAAATAAAAACGAAAGCTCCTGTGGAATGAGCAGTAATACAAAATGGCTGCCAAAGGACAGAGGGGAGAGGCACGAAATGGAAGCACCCCCATCCCCTCAACTCTCCACCAAAAATCTCAGAAGCCAGTGGAAGAAAACCACCCATAAAACCAGAGGAGCCAGAAAAGAAGCTAGCCAGCAACAGCCATAGAAAAGCGGCACGAATCGATGCAGAGACAGACTCCACACCTCAGATCCCTCAACACTCTCCATAGCTGCATTGGTAACTAGCAAAGGACCAAAAAAGTAACCCGCATCAGCAAGGGAGGCCAACAGGTCCCGTAACGAGCTGAGGCGGGTCGGTTCCGGGGGCAGAGGCGGCTAGGGCAACCACCTCGCCCCCATGAAGAAAGTCAGAAGCCCAAAACTATTGTCCCTGCACAGTAACGCAGCACAAAAACCAAAGTCCAAAGCCCCTAACTGAAACCCCAAGTCGGAGGGTCGATGGTGCGCAGAGAGCCGCCGAGGATCGAGAGGAAAACGCCGCCGCCGCGAAGCTCAAAGCACTGAAGAAAATCCCGTCCATGGCCGATGACTGGCAGCACGTAATACCAGGCGATGGCAACCGGAAGGGCGACCAAAACCCCCACCAGCAGTAGGCCTGCCGCCGTAGGCACAGGCAACTACCAGAGCCGAGAAACCCTAGGATCGCCGCCGCACAGCTCCCGCTCTGAAGTCCCTCCTAGCCATTTCCTCTCAGTTAGGAGATATTTTGTTGTAAATTTTATATAAGTACTTCCTCATTCGAAGTACTATGTGTGGATTCTTAGACATTTCTGTAGACTTTTTATTTTGGAATAGAAGTGTTGTTGAACAACTATTGTATGGTTGGTTGGACAAAGTAATAAAGCAAATGACTTTTACAGGATTCATGTGTCAAACGAGAGACAAATAAGTATTCTATATCTTATTTATTTACAATTTTCTAGTTTAAATATTTCACATGTGTTTCATATCTGAATGATAAACGAAAAAGTATATTTCATAAAGTTTTTTACTGCATTCTGTCTTTAAAATCGTTTAGATTCTTAATGTTTTCTTCTAAGCTATCATAGGTAGGGAATTCTTAATTTCTCCCTGCTTCTTAGTTTTATCATTATGGTCATTTAACAAGAAATTCTTTATTGCTTTTTGTTAATGATTACCCATTTTCCCTCATCTTAAACTTTTTTGAAGGATTCTTAATTGTTCTTCTTCCCCTTCAAGACCATTTCACCCTTTTAAGCTATCATTTGTCTATTTTTTAGCTATCTTTCCCTGTGAAACCCTCCTTTGTGAAATCAACCTGATCCAGTTAAGCCATCCTCAGTTGACTCCATAGCCCAATGGCCTGAAATACCTTGTTCTATCCATCTGTTCCTGAATTCCACCACCAAACAAAATCAAAACTCCCCAAGCTTTCATAACTAGCATAACATCCCATAAACAAAGCTAAATCATAAAGAGAGAGCCCTCTCTGAGTACAAATTGGCTAGATTTTGTACTTAAAGGTTGGTTTGTGGTTACCTCGGACCCCTTTCCTTCTTCTGACAACTTCAAGGAAAATCTGAGTGATAACAAATACCATTGGCGTTACTAAGGGATTGGCCTAAGGCATTGGCTAAGGATTATGCTATATAAGGAGATAGAGATCAAGCGTTAGCATGAGCAAGTGATGAATTGTTTATGAATGACTTGATCTAATATAGGCGTGCACCAAGGAGCTTGGAGATGGATCAAATCTGATAGATCTGAAATGAATACATATTGGTTAATCCACTTATGATTTTATAGATCTATGATAATGTATGATGTGTGTCTGTAACAATGTTTATGCTGAGAATTTGGATTTGAAAAAAGTTTCGGTTGCGGAAAAGGTATGATTCAGTGATTACATATTTGAATGCTAGTTTTCCTTAGATAGGTCACGTATATATGTGGATCTGCTTCTGGGTAGTCGCGCATACATTCTGCGAAAGTTCAGAATCTATATGCAGGTGTCAATCATGAGAAGCGCGTACATACGTGGATGTTCTTTGTAAGAGTCGTGTACACATGCTAGGGTTTTGTAGTATGAGTTGTTGATGATGTTTAATCAGTATTGTTATGTTTGTTGATGTCTTTCAATGATGTCTCTATCATGATAATCCATGTTTGACAATACTTGTTAGGTTGAATTAATTTTAAAATGGAATGTTGACCAGTAATGATACTACTATGTGGTGATTTGTATTGGTTTAGTGATCTGTGATGGTTTCAATATGTGATTTAGTGATTGATTCAACATGACAGTGATTCAAACTCAATTGTTCAGTGTTTTGAGATATGTACCCAGGTCTTCTTAAGGAGAAGCATGTACATACTCAGATATTATTTAGTGTGTACCTTCTGACATATGATTAACCAGGGTTTTCAGTGACAAGAGCTTATTTCTGTGATGAACAGAATGGTTTGGTATACCTGTGAATGGTTGTGCTCTGATATGATCTGCTATGAAATGGTTTGATCTAGTTGCATTGTTTGATTAAGATTCAATGATTGGTTTGATGATTCAATTGGTTTAGTAATTACATGATTTGATTCAGTGTTTAGTTTCAGAATTATTATTTGATATTGGGCTTAAATGATGGAAGTGGGTCCAGTCTGAAAATATGATGAAAATGGCCTACACATTTGACATTTTGAGTTAGGTATTATGAAATGTGTTCCATAGAGGTATTGAGGTTGGAGCCTTCAATGAGGGATTTGAAGCTTCCTTCCAATGGTAGCAGTTAAATTTGTTCAGGGGGTAGGAGATCCCTTCTGGTGGGACTCGGTAAATGAGATCAGGGGGTTGGAGCTCCCTTCCAGTGAGAAGGTTGTAGCCTTCTACAGGTGGGTTACTGCATACTGGTAAGATTCTACACTAGTACAAGATTGTAAGATGTTTTGCTTTATAATAAAAGAAGAAGATAGAGATGAAGAAAATGGTGGTTTTCTCCCACATTGGGTTTCCACCTAAAAATCTTAGTTTCCTCAGGTGTTGTTGTGTTGCCTATGTGTGATGGTTTATTCTACTCTTAATGCTCATGTTTAATGTTTAATTAATGTCTAATGAAGCAATGTTGCACTCATTCAAGTTGAACAGATGATGAAATAAATGAAAACATGGTTAACTGGATATATGATATTTGTCTTCATCACATTCACATGCATACATTGGTTTACTTAATGACAATAGTGTACAGAAATATAAATTGAAAAGTTAAAGTAAGCTTAAAATACTGATTCACCTGCCCCCATCTCAGTATTTTTCCAACAATTGGTTTAAGAGAAGGTCCCTCAATTGGAGCTTGATCGCTTAAAGCAAGATTCGTTAAGATGAGTAGTCAAGGAGTATTTTCTATCAAGATGCCTTTATTTAATGGAACTAAATTTGTCTTTTGGAAAGTTATAATGACAGCATACTTGCATGCACTGGGAGTTGATGTATGGGAAATCATTAGAAGTGGATATGAATATCCAGCCTCCATTTCCACAAATATAGCAGGGAAGAAACAATATGAAACCAATGCAAAGGTTGTAAATGCCATCTTGGGAAGTTTTTCTGAGTCTGAGTTCATGCAAGTAATGCAACTGAACACCACAAAGGAAATGTGGGAGAATCTTATCCAAAGTTATGAAGGTGACATCAAGGTAAAAAGTGCTAGACTTCAATCATTTAGAATACAGTATGAGACTCTTAAAATGCATGACGATGAAAGCATTGCAGGATTTTTCGTTAGAGTAGATGAGGTTGCTAATTCTATGAAAAATCTTGGTGAAAAAATAAAACATGTTATTTTTGTTGATAATATTTTGAGATCACTAACTCTGGAGTTCGATTCCAAAGTATCTGCCGTTGAAGAAATGTAGGATTTGAAAAGTCTCACACTTGAACAACTCCATGGAATATTGACATCATTTGAGATGAGGAATGGTGGTCCATTAGATATGAGAGAAGCAACTTTCAAAGCCACACATAAAGGGAAAGAGAAGGAATCACCCAAATATATAAGTTACATATCATATGAGGAAGAAGTAAACTTCGTGAGGAAATTGCAAGTAGGAACTGGAAAACTTTAGAGGTAAGCTTCCCTTTAAATGTTTTGTTTGTTAAAGAGTAGGCCATTATGCATACACATTTACATATAGAGAAAATCATAAAGAGAATGGAAAGAATGTTGCTAAAAATAAGTTCTCTGACAAGAAAATAGTTTACTCTAATGAAGATAGTCATAACACATCCGATGACCAGAAAAATTCATATTCAAATTCTAACAGTCACTATCAAGTACTTATGGCTCTTGAATATTAGTCAATTAATGAATCAGATAGTTGTGAGGTATATTATTTAATGAAAGCACTGAAAGAGAATGATAAACTCGGGAATTCTAACAAATAATTGGAAACAAAAGGAAACGGTATGCTTAAGGAAATAAACATGTTAAATATGGAATTAGAAGAAACCAATATAAGAATAGAAAGCATACGAAAGCAAATTCAAGAAAAGGAAAAGCATTGTGAAACATTAGAATCTGAAGTTATGACGCTAAAGGAAAAATATGAGAAGATCAATAAATGGGCAAAGGCATCTGAGTCTCTAGAGAATATTATTAATGAATAATTATCCCCTCTAATCAAGACTGGAATTAGGTATAATCACATGGCTTCATATACACAATGTGATGGAAAAAACTAGTATAGTTTTTTCAATGGAAAACTGAATCAAGTCACGCATCTTAAAGAAAATCTCCTATATCAAGGTTAATATTAGTTCCTAGGAACAAAGGATGGTTTTATGGATATTATTTCTCTTTTAACTCATTTGGGCATTAGGCCACTGATTGTCGGTCAAGTATGCAGAATGGAACCAAGAGATGGGATAAATTCCAACACAATTAAAAATTGCAAGAAGATCTGGAGGAAGAAGGAACAACAGTCAGAAACGTAGGGAAGATTGACCCTATTGCAGTCCATTATTTTTAAATCTTCTCACAATGGCTGCAGAAGTGATGTGAGGTACATGACCTCATGAAGAGTAGGTGATGATTATCAGGTCGTCAAGATTAGTGATGTATGATCTCCAGGGGGCATATACATATGTATATATTGATGATGATCCCCATGTTGTTTTGATATTCATTTGGTGATGCTTATATTGCTGACATTGCATTTGATGTAGTAATAGTGAACAGGAACCTACAGTATAGGCTCAAGGGGAGTTGTCGATATGAAATTTCATAATTTTACTTTTTGTGAATCTTATGACGGATGGTTGCATATATACGTGAGTCTTGATCTATATTGTTGTGTATGTTTCTATGATATGAATAAATACTAGTACAGACACAAGGGAAGCTTATGATATGCTTCAATCAACTATTACTTGGATTTCTGGTTCTGACATTGATTGGTTACAATTTTGTTGATGATTCTCAATTGTTACTTAAAAATGATGTTGATTTATGATGACCCACTGGTTGCTACAAAGTGTCTTGATTCTTTAATGAAGTGGATATGATCAGACCTGAAAATGAACAATTGACACAGATTCGGGGGGAGCATTTTCTATGCTTCTAATAATGCATTGTTGGCATTATGATTTCTTGAGCATTCCTTGTTGCATAATGGTGTTCATGAAAAGTATATATCATTGGTGATGTTGTTGAAGACACATTTGCTGCAAAAGTTTTTGGATGATGATTATATATTGCATAATTTGCATTTAGTGAAGTTGATTATGCTATGCTACTGTCATTATGTCTTCTTGTTGGTGAAGTTATGGATGATGCCTATATATATTTCTTGAGCTACATGTGAAAATATTATATGATGATGTCCTTGGTTCTCGCATATGTTGGTGATACATGGTGGCAATAAATGTATATGTTATCTATATTCTACATTTGATGATACATGTGTTGCTTAAGAATTTTTGGCTCTTCATATGTAGAGCATGTTGATCTTGATGATATGAGATCAAGGAGATGGGTTACTAACAGAGCTTGATTGCAGAATATCATGCTATGATTGGTTGATGATGATGCATTCATACATATTGCATTTTGTATGACATGGGAAATCAATAAATTCCAGATAGGGATCTTATGGATTATTACTTGACTTGCATATTGGTGAAGTTGTCTATGGTGTGATAATTCTTCTTGATACACTTGATTAATGTTTAAGGTTATCCTTATCTTTGATAGATGCATGAAGATAATATGATGGCATCATGGTCCAAGAGAATGATATTGTTACCTATGAATTATAGCTCTTCATATATGATGAAAGGAATGTTACATGAGGTCAAAAAGGACGAGTTGCTAACAGATTGTGCTATCTTATGCAATAGCTTGGAAATATTGCATTCTTGCATAGGTTGATGATGTTGGAGATATAGCTTCTTGATGATGGATATGTTTTGGTTTCTATGTTTCTACTGTCATATGTTCATATATGATGGTTGCTAATGACTATCATAGAATTTCTACCTCACTATTGAGGTCCTTGGTTTTATAAATTTCATATTTGTCTCTTGATATAAAGGTCATGTAAAGACCCATATTGTAAAAACATTGTAAAATTCATCATGTATGGACTATTGGGTTCAATACATTTATGTATGTAATCCCATATTTTGGGAAATTGATGCAGTGATGAGTCAAATATGTAACCCCATTGTTTTGGGTGACTAATGTAAACATGAGTCATCGGTGATAGGAAAGGTAAAATTTTGTTGAGTCATAGATTCATGTACCTCTTTGTATATCTTCTAGAAGATTCAACATATGCATAGGGGGAGCATGGTTAGTATATGATGTTCATATTCAACAAGTCGGATCTACAGTGCTCATCTCTACAAAAGGAGAGAGAAGTCTTCATTTAGATTTGGTCGACCATTTTCCCTTGATGTCAAAGGGGGAGAGTAACTTGGTGTTTGGATAAAAATGCTTGGAGATAAGCTTGGTGTGCTTAAAAATGTCTTTGCAGGTATTTACAAGTGGTGGTCCCCAAACACCAAAGTAGTTTACATCAAGTAAAAAGAGGGATATTGTTGGCACTATGGCTAATATGTTGTCCTTGATCGAAACTTTCTTGTTAAATATGTCAACATTATGGTAGCAGGATGATTATAGAAGTTGGTACATATGTGATAGAGAAAATGAACAAAATAATATCAGTTTACAGACAGAGCAATGATAAAGGTGAATTTTGGGAAAGTATATGTGGGTCTTGTGAAGAAAGGGTGTGTACATATGCAAGTATGATGAAGAAAAGTCACATGCATATTCCACACCATTGTAATTAGAATACCAGGGGTCTTTACCATGGTATTGGCCCATCGTAATAATCTCTCCAATGGTATTTGATCCCGTCAAAGAATACCATCGACATTACTAAGGGATTGGCCTAAGGTATTGGATGAGGCTTATGCTATATAAGGAGATGGAGATATAGTGTTAGTATGGGCAAGTTATGAATTGTTTATGAATGACTTGATCTGATATAAGTGTGTACCAAGGAGCATGGAGATGGATCAGATCTAAAATGAATACATATTGGTTAATCCATTTATGATTTCATAGATTTGTGATAATGGTATAATGATGTGTGTCTGTAACAATGTGTATGATGAGAAGTTGGGTTTGACAGATGGTGTTGTTTCAATAAAGGTATGATTCAGTGATTACATAAATGTACACTAGTTTGCGTTTAATAGGTCGTGTACATGTGTGGATCTGCTTCTGGGTAGTTGAATATACATTTTGCAAAATTTCAGAATCTATACGTAGGTGTCAAGCATGAGATGCTTTGTAAGATTCATGTATACATGTTAGGGTTTTGTAGTATGAGTTGTTGATGATGCTTGATCAGTCATGTTATGTTTTTTGTTGTATGTCGATGATGTCTCTGTGATGATAATATGTGTTTGATAGTACTGGTTGGGTTGAATTAATTATAAAATGGAATGTTGACTAGTGATGATGCTATTGTGTGGTGATATGTATTTGGTTCGGTGATCTGTGATGATTTCAGTATGTGATTCAGTGATTGATTCAATATGACAGTGATTCAGACTCAGTTTTTCAGCGTTTTGAGATCTGTACGTAGCTCCTCTAATGGAGAATCACATACATACGAGAGTAATATTCAAAACAATAGCATATACCTTCTAACATATGATTGACCAAGGTTTGCAGTGATGGGATCTGATTATTGTGATGAACATACTATGGTTTGGTATACTTGTGAATGGTTGTGCACTTATATGATCTGTTATGAATTGGTCTGATCTAGTTGCATTGGTTGGTTAAGATTCAGTGATGGATTTGATGATTTAGTTGGTTCAGTATTTGGATGAGTTGATTCAGTATTTGATTTCAGAACTGTTATTTTATATTGCACTTAAATGATGGAAGTGGGCCCAATTTGAAAATATGATGAAAAGTGACCTACAAGTTTGATATTTTGAGTCAAGTATTATGAAACATGGTCCACAGAGGTGTTTAGGGTTGGATTCATCAATTATGGAGTCGAAGCTTCCTTCTAGTGGTAGTTGGTAAAAACATTCAAGGGGTAGGAGCTCCCATCCAGTGGGTGTCGGTAAACTAGATTAGGGGGTTGGAGCTCGCTTCCAATGGATGCTAGAGAATGAGACAATGGTGTAGCCTTTTGCAGGTGGGTGCCTGCATACTGTTATGAGTTTGTGTCAATACAAGATTGTAAGATGTTTTCCTTTATAATAAAAGAAGAAGATAGGGATGACGATAGTGATGGTTTTATCCCATATTGGGTTTCCACCTAAAAATATTGGTGTCCTCATGTGTTGTTGTGTTTCTTAGTGTGATGGTTTATTCTTCTCTTACTGCTCATGGTTAATGTTTAATTAATGTCTAATGAGGTAATGATGCATTGGTTCAAGTTGAACAGATGATGAAATAAAATAAAAGATAGTTAATTGGATATACGTTATTTGTCTTCATCACATTCGTGTACATATGTCGATTTACTTAATGATAGTAGCATACAAAAATATGAATTGAGAAGTTGAAGTTTAAAATATTGATTCACCCCCCCTCTTAGTATGTTTCCAACATTGATGCACAGTGAAGTTAGATTTTATTCACGTGTCTTTAATCTCCCTTTGGGCATACAACCATCAACATCAGATATTGATGTAATGCATGGTTACTTCCATGCAGATCCTATATCATTTATCAAGAATTGTATGTTAAATACAAGCATCAATAACATGTGTTCTCCAGAGTCTTTATTCATAACATCAAACAAGTGGAATGTCTTCATAGGCCTTGCTACTAAAGTGCATGGAACTCCATATGTGCCTTATGTCCATTACCATTGCATTGAAGAGGGCCAAAACACTAGAAAATTACACCTCCAACTCTACTATTCTATCATTCATAATTGGAAGATGCAAACCATGAACAAAATTGTGCAATGAACAGTATATCTATTAGGTTAATGCTGCTTAATATTGATGCATCCCAAGCTCAAAATAATAACAAATCCACTTGATGCATAAGTATCTTCATCTTTGAAAACACCAGTACCTATATGAACCAAACATGAACAACCTATAGACTAGATGAGAAGCGTTGTTGTAATATCATTAATATATCTTTTATGATTTGGTGGCAAGCGTTGGAACAAGGCATGGCCTCTCATATTTTTAATGGATCTAAACGATGTGTTGGTCACATTGCCTCACTCTTGAGATGTGTATACATTCACCAACATTATCATTGCTATGTTTAGGTGGGTTTCAGTCATAGTGGTTGTCGAACATTGTAATTTGGCATCGTTGATTTGCATCCCCTTTTTCCATATGCACTATTGTTTCCCTTTTATTCTATGCAACAACTTTATTTCCATATGTCATCGTGTTGTTTTTGCATAGGTCACATCCCATTGTTGATCTAGATGGATATTAGTGGCCACCCACCTATTCCACTTGGACCCCCACCATTGTTTCTTTTAGTTTTTCAGTTTCCTTATTTGTAGCACAATTTACTATTTTTGGCAGTTATCGGGTCCTAAACTTTCAAAGCCATTTTGAGGCCATAAACGACCTTTTTTGGGAAAATCGAGAGCAACATGGGTCACAGATTGATATTTCTCACTCAAAAGTTGTAGTCCCCAAATAGATATTTCTAATGAGGTATTGTGTGCGTCAAACGGAGATCGTATGCCAAAGTTACAACCCTGGGAAGTTGATGTACCAATTTACTCAAACAGGTCCCATAGTTTGGCGCTTCATCTCATAGGGTTAGGTTTTTGGATGTTTATGGTTTTCCATTATTTCTCAATAATAAATAGGCCTTCGAGCCTCATTGTAACACAATTCAGAGGCATTTAGCCGCCACATCTCTCCTCAGAGATAAGCTACCATCGCCCGAGCTATTTTATTTCCATTTTTGTTTGTAAGCATATTTCAGTATTTTACATTAATGAAATGAAGTATTATTTATGTTGCATCTCTGTATTTATGGTTATTTCTGTAATTTGTTGCGTTCCTGTTTAAATTCGGATCAATTATGTTTCTCTTCACTTAATGTGTCAATATATGTTCTTTTTCCATGTCATATATCTATTTACTATTGGTTGTATTCTCATCCATGTTCTTTCGTTATAGAGCATGATCTTCAACGCATACAGTACTCCTTTTCCCTCAAACTCAATATTGATATCACTTCCCTTAAATGGGAATTTAACATCTTCTGATCATGCATTTAAGAGACCATTGTCCACATGACATTGCAATATTTCAAACAAACTCTTAACACCCTTTCAAAAGTATATTTTGAATGGTCATCTGGGCTTTGAGTGCCCTTCGAGGACTTTGTTTAAAGATAAAGCCTAAAATTTTTCTCTGACTTTAAATATTTTCTTTGAGATAATAAATCCAATAGAAAAGTATTGCTCACTCTCTCATTGCAAGCTTTAACCATAACTCTCAACACCCTTTACCATTTATGTTCTATGCATCACTTTGGAGTGTGTGTTGGTATTTATGGTGGCCACATGGCTTTTAATCATTCTCGGCAAACAATTCTCTCCATGCAACCTTTGGATGAAATAGGATGGTTTCCACATATTCGATCAATAAAACTAAAACTCAAACCATGAACCATTTTCATTTAATTTAAATAACCACCATGCCATCTATCAAATAATGTGCCTTGTCTTATGGAATATAGTGTTGTTCTTTACAAAACCCCATGAAGTAAATATTTTATATTTAAAAAATATTTCCTCCTAAGTGGTGTCCTTTCATCATATTTCATCCTTCTTCATCCAATATGTATTCAAGGTAGCTCCATTTAAATCCCTGCAAAGAAAAATAAAATAAATAATTATTTTAATAAACAAGTGCATAAGCGGTCTAATAAAAACAATCCACTTGAGACATATGTAAGTAATAGTGTAAGTAATAGTGTAAGTAACCAAAGTAAGGTGTTATGAATCATACCACGTCACAACTCAATAGCATGAACTAGCTTAACAATCAGAGGGGTTGAAATAGAACACAATCTTCAAAGATGAGAACGGTAATACTTGTATGAGTTGTGGCATAAAGGTGTAGATCGAGAAGAACGTGCATAATAGCTAGCCACAAGATACATACGATAGGGATATGAAGTCCTAAAAATATATGGAATGAAACAATTCCTCCTAAGCCCTAATGCAATTAGGGTGAATCCATGGCCATTAACACAAAGTACCTTTGTCTTATCGTAATGCTTGTTGAAAAATGAAACTTGAGAGTACATGAGGCTTGCAATACCTTATTAGGGAAATTTTCTCTTATACCCTAATGTAATCATAAGGTAAATATCTGAGATGAAACATGATGAACCAATGAAATATGCATCGTGTGAGAGGATGCACCGATAGGTTTTCATAGGAGTGGGTCATGGGGGGACTGACCAACTCAAAACACGAACATAACCCATATGGCCTTAGGTAAGCAAAGGGGGACCCGAAATTTTTTGTATGCCCAAAAATTGTGGTTTTTGTTGTAGCGGATACAACACATCCCAAAGTTGGAGTCTCTAAAATCATGATTCACATCCCTTTTGTTTTCATCACAAGTTTCATGGAATAGCTTGTCACCATTAGGAAGTATTTCTAGTAGCAACTTTGACAAATCTTCCAAGTCCACTTTTAAAATGCCCATGTACACTTTTATTTTTGCTTCTAAACCATCCATCTTAACATTCAATTAATTTGTGGTTTCACTTTGTGAGAGAAAAAATGGTTGCAGTTTTTCTTGCAATTTTGATATATCATATTGCATTTCTTCTTCTTCATGCATCATGGTATATTTATGAGGGATTTTAGAGCTTGTTTCTTATCTTGTGTATAAGGTTGACCTTGAAATTGTTCTATCTCTATGATTTTGGCCTCTCAAGGTATCAAGTGGCATCCCTTTGTTTCCTCTTTCCAACCCCACAAGTTAGGTTGAGATTAGATTCTTTAAGATAAGGCTATGTCAATTCTCCCATTATGACCTAATTATGGACTGGTTCAATAGATCAAAATTGTATGAGATTACACACATCACCATTTCAACCTTCAGCGTTGAAATTTATATAAGAAAAAACGTAATCTGTGCAATTTTAGCCACTTTTTACAAAATTCTAATCCGATGCATGAAGTGGAAGTTAAGGAAATTTTTCCCAAAACACTTGTTTGAGACTGAATTCTGGAGCATGTAGAAACCATAACTTCCTTTGACCATATATCAGAAAATATAGCTAACAAAGGTATGAAATTTTTACATGATGTTCATCAATATTCTAACTCCACATGGTCAAAAATTCAGCTTGTAAGGCCTCACAAAAAAAAAATTATACTAAAAAATTTAAGATGGCCTGTTTGAAGCAGCAAAACCCTATGATCCATAACTATTATACCAAATGTTATGTAACCAAATCATAAAATAGAAGAAAGGTTAGATTTCTGACTTGAAAATAATCCTAATTAGGGCCTACATAACAATAATAATGTAAGGGCACAACAACAACAATAGTGAGCTTCTATGGGGCACAAAATAACAATATGGGGGTTACACTAGTATTTTGGGGACCTAACATGCAAGGCGAAGACACCTGGGTTGACTAAGTGTCGGGACATGAAGGAATTACGGTGGTAGTAGTAGCTCACCTCAATTGGTATGTTATTGGTCGAAGTGCTCATCAAAGGTCCCACCGTAACGCATCATCCTAGAGAAGCATCCCTGGGAGGTTTTAAAAGAGCACAGGAGAGGAAGCTCAGGACTAACTAGGCTTTGGGACATGGTAGCAATGAGGAAGGCAACAGAGGACTAATGAGAATGGCACAAGAGGAAAGTTTTGGTCCCACTAGTCATGCCAAAGGAAAGATGAGGGCTAAGTTAAAGTATCAATACTTGTTTTTTTGTGCATTATATGACCGGAAGGAAGGTTAAGGGCTAAGTTAAAGTGTCAAGACTTGGTTTTGTGCACATTCTATGACCATGGGCACAGATGGTTTAATGCATGGTGATTAAGCCCTCGAGGTTACATTTCAAAGAGGTGCCCAGGAACCATTTTTTTAAGGTTATCACATGTTTTGTATGACCAATGGTTGTTAGGGTTACAACGGAAAAATGGATCTGAGGGCTAAAGCACATATGGGTGCATGTTTAACAACATTGAATGTGTTGGCAGCTATTAGTACCATATTTGGCAGATACACCAAAATTTTCTATTAGCCTTAATTTGATCAAGCAGTCATTTGAAGAATGAACAGGTCGATAATTATTCTGCATACATGGTTTGAATGCACAAGTTAGTGCTAATGGATTCAATGGTGATTTTCAGAGCCCTGGATCAAGATAGTGAAATACCGTGATGTGCAGAATAATTTAATGGGCCTAGTTCAAACTAAACAAGCCACACCTAATTTTCCTTGCAACCTATAAAGAATTAAATGAGAAAAATAGCTCTAGGATGAATGGAGATTTGGCCATAGCTTTGTGATCCATGTTGAAGTACATATCAGAATTGCGATGAATTAATGAGCGTAGACAGCCTTGCCAGAGTGTAAAGTTTAACTGAGAATTAATTCTCAATATGAGAAACACTTAATCACCCATTCTCTGATTTAATGTAGTCATAGAGGTTGAGTAATAGGACGATAAAACAATACAGCAAGCCATGTTGCAGTCATGAGATTGAACAACCAGTGTTGTCCTATATAGAATGGGAATCCATGTTGGAGTATGGTCTTAGGTAGTGTGGATGAAAAAATGGTCAGCATCATTCTCTGTGTTGCAAATGAAAAAAACCAAGGATTGCGATTGTGCAAAGTGGAAATGAAGCATTGTTGAGCATGAGTAGAGAGCTCTAAGAGAGTGTACACTGCTATGAAAGGCCAAGAGTGCCTGAGGAGTAAAATGGTTAAGAGTTGTTGGTTGTTAATTATATTAGGGTTGAGTACTGAATGTGTGTTGTTGCAAGGTGAGTAAAGTGAGCAGAATATAGAGTGCTTTGTGGGCTGAATAAGGTGAAGGTTGTTGAGGAGAAAAAAGAGTTTGAATCAGGCAGAGTGGTTTCCAATTATAGAGAGTAGAGAGTTCCTTATTGAGTGTGGCTTGGAGCCTACAAAATAGGGAGTTGAAGCATCCATCTTAGTGGATGTTTGAAGAGGGCTTGGAGGTTGGTGCCTCCTACAAGTTGGTGCTTTCATAAATCCAAGATGTTTAAAGTTAGTGCTTGCAACAAATCCAAGAAACCAGTGCTTTAGTTGGTGCTTCTGGTAAGTTGATTAGTTGTCTATTGAAGAAGGGACTTGGTGCTTCCTGCTAGTAGCTTCCAGCAAAAAATATAAGGGAGTTGGTGCTTCCCATGAGAGGTGGCTCACAAAACAATTTATGTAATAGAGTAGGAGCTTTTTTTTACATCATAAAACAAGATTGGTGGTTTTCCCCTTTTGGGTTTCCACATGAAATACTCTATGTTCTATGTGCTTGATGCTCATGCTTTTGGTGTATGTATGTGTAATGATTTAATTCACCACATATGATAAAATCTTCATTCACACAATGATTTCCAAGTTTGAACATGAAAGTATAAGTTGGCACTAAATATTAAATTTACCCTTGATACTTATTCAACGCCACCCCCCCCCCCACACCTCTCAGTATTAACGTTGTTTCAAACAGTCTTTAAGGATACACTTGAGTCCATGGATAAGACTTTTTAATTGCTAGAAAAGCAGGCTATAAGCTCCAATGCTTCAATGTTAGCATACTCCAAGGTGTTGAAATGTTTTTCCAACCTTCTCTCATTAGCATGGAAGTGTTGATAATTCATGTGACTAATTCATTGCTAGCTTATAGAAAATTATTTCTTGATTAAATTTCTGAGGAGCCACTCATATGTGAGTAGATCTATTATGGTACTCAGTTTGTTGTGATTAATAACATGGAAACCATGTTTGAATGGTTCTTATATTAGTTTAAGGGGAAGTGGTTGCAGGAATAGGCAAGGAGATTGCAAATTTTGAGACAAAAGTGGAAATGGAGATGGATGAAAATGAGGTTCATATTATTAAAGAGATATTGAAAACATTAACTAGGGGAGAAAATGTTTCCAAAGCACAAGAAATTTCTCCACTAATCATGGAAATTGAGGCACCAATAAGGATTATTAATGATACCAAAATATAGGGTTCTAGTACAATCATGAAAGGGATATGTGGATGTTTCCCAATATTTTCTTCAATATCATATGGCTAATTTATACATGAGGTTCCATGAATACACACTAGATATATATTTATATGGTACATTGTAAGCCTATTGTGGAGTGACAACAATTGTATTTCATGCACCCCAAACTTCAAATTCCACATGTATTTGTCATGTGGCTCCTCCGAGGAGAAGTTTGGGAGGAATAAAAAGAAGTATACGGATTTATATTAGACATGGGGAAGAGAAGGTGCTAGAATCAAATTGGTGGCACAGATTTTGGTAGAGGAATTTCTCCTCCTTTTCATCAAATTTAAGATTGGAATATATAGGCAATGAGACACAAAGTTTCAAATTCACTTTTGGAATATCAAAAAAACTTTTGACTATATTTTTTTTAATAAGGAAATCTTGGGTCGTCCACCCCAAGTAATGAAGTCAATATGCAAAACTGTGTAGACAGCACAAATATTTTCAAAGTAATTTTCAAGAGTGAGTATAAAGTTCTATTTTAGATACAGAGTAATTCATTCAAAATATTGGAGGCAATCGATAAATATATGCTAGAGAGTAGGTGACGCATCTTTAGAAAATTCTCTAGGTGATTGTGTTCTCTAAGATTGCATGGATCTAGTGCAGGAGATATTTAGAGTGTTTCACGGGACTATATTTTCAAAGGCATGGAATATTGGAATACCTTTGCAAGACAAAAAGTGAAATAATTAAAAGATGGAGGCATGCTTTTTTAAGACATAAGAATTTCATTTTTAAATACTACAATGAGGGTTAATTGAATAAAAAGAAGAAGGAAAAACAACTTGGAAATTTCTATTAGAAGCAAAAATAAAGTCATAGAAACTTTGAGAGTTTTTAAGATTAAGTCAAAGTCATCTAGATCATTGAATTCAAGCCCAACAAAAATGAAGTTTATGGTCTTGAAGTTAAGAGAAATGTTTAGGAGTCTAGAAAAATTCAAGGAAAATTTTAAGGATGGAAAATTATCTTGAATTTTTAAAACATTAGCGAATCTCACTAGTCCCTAATATGCAAATTAGAAAATGTTTATTGATGAATTTGTAAAATTATTCAAATTTATAATTATCTTTTATATACTCTCTATATCATCTTAGTGATTTTTAAGTAAAAATAATTTTATATTGTAAAATTTGGGCGAATAGTTCTTATAAAAAATGGAAATTGGTGAATCATGTTTTTGGAAATATCGTGTTAAATTAGCCCATGTGTGAATATTAGCCCCTAAAATACTCCATGGAAAAATTCAAATTCAAAACATTTACGGATGTAAGAAACAACCAATTTATAAGTAACCATAGAATTAAAAAAAATCCATGTGTGAGTATAAAATTTTGATCATATAATGAAGTCATGCTTATGTAATGAAATGAATGTCAATGCATATAATGATTCAAAAGTAAAGTTTGAGACAAAATGCAATATAAATGAAGTTGTGAAAGCCAAAGTAAAAGCTAAAATCATGAAAAAGTAATTAATACATAATTTGTTGAAGAATGAGAATGTTGCATGATCATGTGAACCCAAAACCCCAAGTCTAGATTTACAATCATATCACTACATAAGAGTTTGCTAATGCAAGAAATTAAAGTGATTCAAATTCATGTGTCAAAATAAATTAAAGGGACAATGCCAAGTTGAGTGAGTCATAGTCAAATGTCATTTTTGTAAGTATAGGTGGAAAGAGTGGAAAACCCAGGTTGTTGTTTGTGTTGGAACTTGTCATTATGACAATTGGCAAGTTTTTATTTGTAGGGATCAATAAGTACCATATATTATGAAGACAAGAAGAACCAAATCAATGTCAAAGTCAAATTTGTCTTGTTGGATATTTCATAGCCCACCAAGAAGAATGTTTTGTAAGCATGTAATGATGCAAAAAATTGTAGGCATATTGTGTGATGAAGACATCCACACTACAAGAAACAATCTTACGTACGTATTGTGTGAAAAAAAATTATGCAAGAATCTAATGATAATGTAGTTGAAGAAATATGAAAGAAGATTGACGTGAAGAGAAAAGGATATAGACTTCATGAATATAACTAGAAGACAAAATATCGGTGACAAGGGAACCCTTACAACAAATAAGTTGATTAGAGAAGACAAGAAAAACAACTTCCAGTTGTGCTCAGTTAAAAGTTGTTAAGAGAGTTCCACAATTGTGATTGTGGGTAGAATTGTCAGGAGAAATAAGCAAGTGTAAAATCCTAGAGGAGTAGAGGAAGCTCAAAAACATTTAGTGTAAGGAACCAAGAGTATCAAAAGACCAAGTTCAAAGAAGAATCTTGGTGAGGTATTTTTGTAATAGTGGAGATAAGACTTGTTACTGCAAAGGTTATTTGCAACCCATAGTGAGCATGTAGAAACTCACAAGAGGAAGAGAGAGAAATGACCATGGAAATTCAGGCAAAGGGTTTAGAATGAAAACCACATCAAAGTGAAAGAAGACATAAACTCCATTAAAGAAGAAGATGAAGAGAGGAAAATACAAGGAAAAAAATATAGTGAAAGAAAAAGAATGAAGCAATAGAAGAAAGGGACGGTGAAATAGTGGAAGCGTGATGGACAAAAAAGAAGCAAAGAAAGGTATAAATAAAAGTGATGTGAGTGTTTGAGATATAGATATAATATGTCCATAAAATACCTAGGAAATGATCCTTGAATAATTTAATTTAACAATGATCTCAGTCATAGATTGTAAACTTTTGAAATTGTATGTACCTGAGTCAATAGTAATGATGCAAAGTGTACTCCCATAAATTTAGTGGTAATCTAAAAATCACTTTGTAATGAATGGTTCGTGGTCAACCAGAAACCCCTTGTTATCTTGTATTATTTGTGATAAGTAGAAAACACTTGAAGAGGTAGAGTAATTCATAGAGAGAAGCTTATAGGAAAAATCATCAATTTGTGGAAATATGAACTTGGTAGAATGGTTGATATTAGTGAGGAGGTAGTTAGTTGGATTTCAAGTCATGAAAAGGGGACTTTTGTAGGAGTAGAATTATTTTTCAAGATAGGGTGGAGCAGAGAAAACTATGAGTAATTTTGTGAGAGACAAGGAATACATGGATAGGAGTCCATCAAAATAGTTTTGTTCCTCGGGAGTTTGATGTAGGAGCATCGAAAATAGGGTTATGGGTAAGCAAAAAACCTAGGAGAATGAGGATGATGATGATAATAATGGTGATTTAAAGGGAGTAAAAAGTATAGGTATGTATTTTTGTGATGGAATAATGGTTAATGAACCATGTACACTAAGGGGTTTCCTAAAGAAATGATACATACAATGGTTGGAAACCCATGTATTCTAGTGGATGGTGACTTTTTTATATGAAATTTAACTTATGTCTACGTTTGTAGGTATAGTATGGAAGATGGAGAAGGGTGAGAATGGATAACATCAAAAATCATGGAAATCTAAAGATGAAGACAACTAATGATGAAGGTATATAGCCTAAAAGAGAGAAAGGATCATTTTATGAATATTTATTGTGAAAGAGGGGACATTCCTATTTGTAATGTTTAATGAATAATAGGATGATAATTTTATAGTGTAGACTAATTCTAGAAGTCCATATAGGAATGAGAGATAGAGATAAATGCTATATGTTAAGGATGAAAACCTCTTGTGAGATTCATGGAAAGATTTAGGAAGATATTTTAGGAGATATTGTAGAGAGAATTATGGAGATGATTATGCATTTTTTTGAATAGAATATTTAATTTTGATTGTCACCTATTCTTATATAAAGGTACCAATTATACTTAGAAAAATGGATGGGAATGGTAAAGTAATATAATTCCCCCTTTTGGGTGTGGGGGAGGGGGCCTTTGGGAAAATTTTCATGTTTTCCCTTGCTTTGCTTTATAATGGTGTGCTTATGTGTATATAGCTTTGGGTTGGATCATTTCTTTTGTGTATCTAGCTTAAGGCTACATCAAATCACTTCATTCAGACATTCCAATAAAATGATATGCATACCTAATATGGATTAATGAAGGAACGAAATGAAAAATAGATTTAAATAAAAACGTTGAGACACATTAAAACAAAACTTCAATTAATAAATAGCAACTGTTGAAAAATGTTTGCATGCAGGAAGGAAACAAACTAGCTCTGGCGATGGTAGCTTACCTCTGAGAAGAGAGTGATGGCTACATGCCTTCTAAACTGAGTTACAGTGAGGATATTAATCCTTTTTATCATAAGGAAACAATGGAAAACCATAAACATCCAAAAACCTAACCCTAGGAGATGAAGCACCAAAATCTTGTGGGTTGCATTGGGGTTAGTTGGACCTTCAACTTTCGGGGGTCATAACTTTGGCATATGATATTTATTTGGCACACACAATAGTCTATTAGAAGGGTCTATATAAGGATAAAAAAATTCAACTAAAAACCTATGGTGTAGGCTATAGGCTTGCTTGTTTCCCCAAAAATGTTGTTTAGGGCCTCAAAACAACTATGGCAATTCAAGACCCAAGAAACTACCAAAAATAGAAAATTTCCAAAATAGAAAACTATGTTGGAAAATAGGAAATTAAAAGGAAACAATGTTGGGGGTCCAAGTGGAATAGGCAGGTGGCCACCAATATCCACATGGATCAATACCTTCGAAAACTAGGTTTTGGAGTTTATCCTTCTAGTCAACCTTTCTTCTGGTGTATCTCTACAATTTCAATCCTTGTAAGTCTGAAGTTTTGGAATGTAGTATTCTAATATGTTTTCTTTGAAATTCCACAAGTTTGATTAAATTTAATGTGTCAAATTAAATTTATGATAACTTTCCCAAATATTTTAAATTATGGCCCCTTCCCAAGAATGAAATTATATAGTGTGCCACATATCCAAATTTTTTCATCTAATTCTAATATTTTATCTCAGGTACTTTAGTGTGTCTCCTTAAATCCTAAAAAAATACACAGTATAAAACTCATCTAAGACAAAGTTGCAATGGACCTACCAAGATGGCTAGTTTAAAAGTTATTTTAGGACTAGTCATAAACCCTACATTCTAGAAGGTATATCTCCAAAAGTATATTATACCTAAATTTGAAATTTTGACCACCTATATTCTGGTATCTCTCCTAAATACACTCAAAATTTGACCATTTGAAGCTTCCAAAAAATAAAATCATAGGAAAAATGTCAATATGACTTGTTTGAACCTTAATTTAGGAATAATCATAAATCCTAACTTCCATATGGTATATCTTTGAAAGTAAAGTGAATTAAAAATTGTAATTTTGGCCATATGTACTTCACTATTTCTCCCTAATCTCCTCAAAGTTTCGAATCTGAAGTTTCTTGTTAAAAAAATTATAGTCAAATTCCATGAAGTCTTGAATGAAGGTGACAAAAACCTAGGGTCGTAGCTCTTATACTAAATGTTATGGTCAAAATACATAAAAGCAAGAAGTACACAACACTTTTACCAATCTGGGCATGGAGCATAACTCCAACATAGATAATAATAGAAGAATTTCCTCCAAATATTCAAATACATTCATGCATCCAAATAAATGTCCTTAATAAAGATTATATGATTTCTATATATACATGTTCACAAATTGCACATGTAGCCCCTTACTTATTACATTGATCATATTATAAATATATTTACAAACTACATGTGCATTTAACCATGTGTATTCCCCCGCTTAGGGTCATATCATATACATTTATCCCCATAAATGTCCCCCTTCAAGTCATATCATTCCTAGTGTTAGTTGACTTAGGTTTTCTTAATATGTAACTTTATCATGCTTTTTCTTCTCTTCTTCTTCATCTTTTGGGGAGTGTGAGCCTTGCAGAAATGGATTCCATTGGTGTTGGTTTCAAGGATCACTTCATAAGTGAGTGTTATATCACCAAATACTTTGACACATCAATAAATATCAAAGTATGTCAAATGATTCCACGACCAAGGATTGTTCATCATCAAATTGAGTTCACCCTCCATCAAGTTACAAGTTTCAAATTAATTGCTAAATTTGGTTGAAAACATGGACATTGAGCTATTAAATGAAAAGAATAAAAATGGTGTCATCTCAATAAATTTGAAAAAAAAAAACACTTGTGAAGTTGAAAAGAATTGTTTAACAAAGATTGAATAAAAAATGTTAAAATCCACACAATTTAGTCAATGCCTAACGCCTCTAATTGGCATTCAATTTTCCCTTTTGGTTTATGGATTACATTGATTGAAACATTATAATTCATTGAGAAGCATTTTACAGTGTAGAAACTACTCATTTTAGGCAGAAAATGAAAATTATGTGTGGAAATTATTTTTGAATGTTTTATCTCCAGAATATGGAAGCATTGTGGATTGTTTTAGAAAAAGAGATTTGGAAAAATACTTCTCCAAAAACTATTAAATCAGTACATTTAGTTGGCCTTGTGAGCCTCTTTATTGGCGTCGTTCCATCTTGGTTTGTATAGAAAACTAGGATTTCATGCTAGCTAACATCCTAGAGAAGAAGAAAACAAAGTATTACATGTGGGATTTGACTACTGGTCCAATCTCAGAGGTAATCGTATCTATAATGAGATATATTTAAAGCAAGACACCATGTTATATCAAAGTATCATACCACATGAATTAGAGTAAAACAACAAGGTAGAGAGAATTATGAAGAGAGAAATTAGTCCAAAATTTTTTGGTCCCATGAATTTAGTTTGCTTTAAGTCTAAAATTCAGTTGTAGCACCAGCAGTGTAGGATTGTAGTACTGGTAAATGCCTATCTAAAAGTATTTGTTTATTTTTACTTTAAGCTAGGGCTGATATGTTATTTTTCAAATCTACCCTGACACATGATTAGAGAAGGGGCTAGAAGCTTTGCTGAGTGCCCATAAAATTTCAGAGTCTAGAAAATGGGGTAGTTATCCAATTATCAACCTATATTTAGAATATTATCTCAACTTGGATTTTACACATAGCCCGTTGAAGGAATTGGCTTATAATATTTGAAAGAACGAATGTTAAGTGTGGCTATTCTATCTAGCCAAAACCACCATCTGGATCTAACCAACATGTCAATTGATTTACAAAAGGAACCATTGAAAGGTTTGTCTAGTTTGTCAGTGTTCCAAAGATCCTATAGAGGGTTAATACAATAGAGATGGAAATATTATAAACTGAGGAATCTATTAATGGTCAATGCAACGATGCCTTCGTAGCTGAAGAGAAACCCTCATAATCTAGTTATGACAAACAAAAGGAAGATCTGATCAACAAGCATACACATTAAGTAGTGAATTTGAAGGACAACCTAGCACCATGTTTCAAAAGACCATAGTAATAGAGAATTCCATTTTCAACAAGTTTTGAGAGTAATAAAGTAAAGAGAATAGTGGTTGTAAGCCATCAGATATCTGAAACACTGAAAGATTTCTTCAGAGATCCAAAAATCTAGTTCAAGCATAGCCTGCCTTTAAAATGTGACCATAAGCACCATGTCATCTTTGTTGGACAAGGATCACTAAAAATTTGTTTGGACGGTCCTAGCATGGTTACCTCCTCCATATCATAATTTCACTGAAATATAAAATTATAAAACTTATGGTTTTACAATCTCCTGCCTTATGCAAGTATTGGAGTAATCAACGATTGATATTGGTCAATGCTTATAAGTTAACCTAGATTGATGGAATGTGGATTCCCTTCCCCAACAAAGTTTAACGAAGGGGGGATCCACATTGGGAGGTATTCTTAAAAACACCATCACAAGAGATGAATGACCAGGATCAAGTGTGGACCCCCCTAATCTATTTTGAAACCACTAGGGGGTGTCCGCAAAACCATTTTTGGTTTGTTGTTGGGGCCCACGTCCTGCCATTTGATTCAAAATTTATATAATTAATCTTTGGTGGGTCAACAAAACCTGAAATACATTATTTCCCACTCAAATTATTGATATGACATATTATAAATTATTATATAAAGGGTCGGGACTTCACTTTGTAAAAGGGAGGTCTATATTAATATCTGTGTGAGTGATATCAATTTTTTTATTGTTGTATTTTTTATTACAAACCCTTTCAAACAAAACATTTTTATAATTGAAAATGAATCAATTTCATAAATAATTTCAACATTTAAACTTGGGGAGAAGAAAAAGTTGGAAATTAGAATTGAAAAGGGTTTGGAGTTCTAGAGTTGGAGATATTTTTTGTAATGAACAATTCTCTAAGAAAACATTCAATAAAAACTAGTATGATTCCAATTTTTTAGCAAATTGCATTATGTATTATATCTAGTTTTTCTCTAGTGCACTTAGTATTTCATGTTTTTCTTTCCTCTAGTTAAATGGTTGTATGTAGAAACATGTTCTCTTAAGTGTAATTGTGGATTTACCTATGTTTCATTGTGTTGCAAACAGTACCTACAATTAATTTAAGTACCTTAATGGGCGCTCCACCTCCTTTCAAAAATTCATTCACATTATATGTTTCTTGTTTCTTTCATTAGGGCTGAAAGATTATTTAATTCTTAGATTATTCAACATTGTTTCTTCTTATTGCACTTTGTTCCATCGTTTTAATTATGGGGTCCACAACCCTCAAAATGATGGCCACACTGGTTGTAAACAATGAATTTTTGAACTAGAATTTTGATTACACTCTTCATAATCCAACTTTGACCAATCATCTTAAAAGATTTCATCAAATTTTAATAAATGTCCTAGGCACTGACTCCCTATAGCTAGTAGTTGTCTCCAAGGTACAGTATCTAATTGGCAACATTTTCGGGGACGGAGTTGAAAAGATTTTACCTAGGTTTTCATAAAATTTTATAATTGATTTTACGCGTGAAAATAAAAATGTATTTGGTGTATATTTTTACCTGTTCACTTAACTTTGGGTATTTTAATTTTTATGGGTTTTAAATGGCAATCCCTACATTTTTGGCTAACAAGTTTTCCCAATTGGATTTTTCTAGTAAATATGGTTACCCCCCCCTATGTGCCTTCTTTTCATGAATGGAATACCTATCTTCCAATATTTAGAGGAAATGTAGATGAAACTCTTGATAAACACCTCAGAGATTTTCACAAATGCATGGGCCAAAAAGGTGGAGTTCACGAAGATGTGAAAATGAAGTTTTTCATGTATTCTTTAGACCAAGAAGCTCGGGTTTAGTATAGTTATTTTCCTCATTCGAGTATTTCCTCCTTGAATAATTTCCATGCAACATTCAATTCGTTTTACAGATCTTTGTATTTGTAAGAGTTTCTTTTTTTAAATTTTTGTGAGTATTCTGATTTTGAAAAAAAATTCCAAGATTTGTGATGATGTTTGTTGTAACCCTAGAGACAACCCCTGGCTGAGTAGAGGTCAATGCCTAGGACATCCATACAAAAAGATAGTGAATTTTATTTGTTGTCCCATTATGATAGTTCAGAAGTGTATTTTACAGGTAATGTGAAGGGAACTTTATGGGATAAAAACACTTTCCAAGATGGCCTCACTGGTAATGAAAATGATTCAAAGGTTGTAGCAGGGTGATGGAAAGAAGTCTACTTACTACAGAATATTTTGTCTCATATCTTAGCAGAAAAATATGAAAGACAATAAAATGATAAATGAACTTATAGAAAAAAGGAGTGCATATTAAGGTTATTTAATTTAATGATTACAAGTATTGTAAGTTCAGTAAATCTGTATTATTCAAAACAACCAACAACTTCATTACTCTTTTCTAGAGAAGAAAGAACAATAAATGACTTACAATGAACAAGAACACACATCAATTTCAAATACTGCTTGGAATCACCTTGAAATATTTATTTAATCTCCAAAAAGATAGAAACATTACACAAAAATTTCACTTCTGAAGTCAAAAATTCGGAACCCCAAATGGTTCTCCAAAGTCTCTTTTGTAGTTGCATTACAATGGTGACAATTATAAAAACTGTTAATTGTCACAAACTTCTAAAACTACCTTAAAACTACTTTAATTCCTACTCGGTCCTTTTGAGGACTCAAACTTTTATAAAATTAACAACAAAATTGTGTGAATATTACAAATACATTGTCTCGAATATTTCATAAAATAAACAGGTGGCCATTTTTCATTGGATAACTTGTGATCCCTATGCAGGCTCACTTGTATAAGGTCCAGCTTCTGTTCTTGCCGTTGTTGGAAATAGCCATGCTCTGCATCTTTTCCACACTGTCACATCTGAACTTGGACATTTGACAAACCTCGTATGAGCCATCCTAAAATTAGTGATTCGACTATAAGATGGCCTCTCTATAAAAGGGTTTAATTAACCATAACAGCCGAAAATCATTGTGAAGGTAATTGACAATAGTTGATCCTTTAAACTCAGTTGTTTTCTCATGAGAGGAACCAATATTACTCTTTTCTTCTACCAACAAAGTCTCATAAGTCTCCCATGGAAGAAAATTTCCTTGTTGATCCCAGCAAGAGGGAAATCTTGCCCTCATCCTTTTATCAAAATTTGTATTAAATTTCAAGACAGATTCTTTGATCTCACCAAATCTATTCTATATTCAACTTGCATAGTTCCTGCGATGATTTGGAATTAAGAAAATTAATCATTTTCTTTGCTAGTTGGGCACGTTGTTGTGTTTTCTCTTTATGGGAAGCAATGATGCTTTCCAAGTCCCTGACAATCATATTTTCTTTTTCCACTATGAACATCTAAACCCAAATAGCCTTTACTTGTTGGATAATATCATTCCATATTATTTCTCTGACTTGTATAAGTGACATATTCCCCTTTACCTTCTCCTTCAACTCTTTGATCTCCTCACAAGTTGTCTGATATTTTTTCTAATATTGTGATGCACTATATTTTTCCATATTTAGCTACCTTTATTTAATTTTAAGAAGCTCCTTTGTGTCATCCAGGTTCTTCTACATTTTCTTCATTTCATCCTCTGAAATTTTCAACTCAATCATAACCCTGGTTAATTTATCGATTGGATCTTTTGAATCTAGTTGTACTAAAATGGTGCAAACATGA
The DNA here is from genome assembly GCA_031772625.1 of Pinus tabuliformis. Lineage (NCBI taxonomy): Eukaryota > Viridiplantae > Streptophyta > Pinopsida > Pinales > Pinaceae > Pinus > Pinus tabuliformis. The sequence goes on along the minus strand of CM062820.1, from coordinate 773,879,944 downwards.
GTATCCAATTTCTGTTGCAAGCTAATATTCAATTCTTTCAAGAAACCCACTTCATTATTCCTCTCCATCAATTCTTTGGTTAAAATTTCCTTTTCTTTATCCACTTGGGCTACATCCAAGGCCATAACAGGTTCTACTACAGGAAATTTTAATTTATTTCTCAGCACTTGAATTTTTTTCCTTGCCCCCTGTAAAAGCTTTTGTACCACAGATCTATCTTTAGGATTTACACCAATCTTAATAATTAACTTTTTCAATTCTTCATTTTGAGTAAACAAGGCTTTGCAATTTTCCTTTTCCAACTTCAATTCATTTACCACCTTCCCTTTTGTTTTGCATGCTGCTAGGGATTTTTACTCAAATCATTATAGATAAGCTCTCTAGTTTGCCTATGCAAGTTTATTTTGTCAGGTAATGGAATATCCCTTACATCTACAATTAGATTAATAGTTTTGAAACAAACTAATGAAGAAAAAACTAAAGCTGAAGGATGAGAAAAAAATAGTTTGAGTTGATTCCTTTCTAAATCCATGGTTGACAGAAACCTAGTGTGATACACTGACACTGACTGAGCTTCAAGCTGAGACATAAAATTTTCTTTAATCTTCTTATTCTTTTCTTCAATCTAGCCATATAACTCCTTTAAAACTGAGAAAGAACTTTGTGGAGTCTCTTCAGGAACAGGGAAAGAAGGTGTGTGTGTCACTTCACCTAATTGTAATTAGAACCTAGATGCAGTAGAGGAACTTCCTACCAGAGGCTCAGACTCCTTTACTTCCCCATGTAACTTTGTTTTCTTCAAGTTGTGACTCGTTTCATCATCAAGATCAATTATCTCTTCAATTCCTCTTTTCAAGCCTTTTTCTATAGGATGTGGAGTTTCAATCTCCATTCCCCTTTTTGCTTCATATTTACCACCATTAGCTAACTTCTCAATTTCTGGTCTAGATTCATGTGTATATGGAGCATAAGAATTCTCTACCCTTCTTTTTGAAATAACATGGTGGGGGTCATAATTCCATTTATCCCCTTGTTGTAATTGCATGTTTTGAAGCATTTTCTCCACTTCCTCCATGGCCTATCTATTATTAACAATAAAAGGCCCAATAGTCTTGGGAAACTTGAATAAATGTCCCTTCTTTGCTGGCACAAAATGAACTTGATCTACATTTAGACTTTGTCTAATGAATTCCAAAGAAAACAGTCTCATTCGTAACAAAGAGGGAAGCTTGTAAGGGGCAACTGCTGCTCCATATAATCTGATCTCAACGTAATCTTCAAACTGAAACCAATCCCCTACTTTTGACATCCCTACTAAGTTGTCAGAAGGATTGAGCTTGTGGAAAAAGTCATGGTGGAACATATTTGTTTATAATGGAATAGATAATTGACATGAAAGAAGCAGTGAAATATACAAAACCTTCATGATTAGGGCAACTTCTCACAACATTAGTCTAATTTACTATTGACTGCTTATTTTTGTGTAGATCCATTATGTTCAGGCATAAATGCATGAATATTTCCACATGGACATAAAGGAAAAAGTAGGTAAATAGCGATGGAAATCTAAAACAACCAGTAAGACTCAGATTTGATAATTGAGAGTTTACTAGCCCCTCCCATAAGGTTGGTATATCAAGAATAATTTCAGGTTTCATGACTAAATTAAACATCCCTAGAACAACATGGTCAATAATAGAAGTACTCTCTCTTCCCATAACCTTGGAAATTACTTGTAAAATTGGCTTAACATGCTCATCAAAATTTTCTAGGGGAAACTGAGTTGGTTCAGTAGATAAATTTTGTCTTGATGGCATAAGATAAAATGACAATTGGGCATAATCTCTTACAAAAAAATTTTGAAAGCTTACTATCAGGGTTTCCTCTGAAAATGAAGTATGGCATTTTGAAGTGGAAAATCAAGAGCTTTTTGATTAATAAGGCAGATACTTGAAAGATATTTTCCCCCAGTGCATTCATTACAAAACACTTCTGAGGATACAAGGAAGAGACCAACCAAGTAATGAATTATGGGTAAACATATGTGTGGTGGATCATGGTAGAATATAAAACTGACCTTACAACTACAGAATATACAAGGGGATTTTGCTTGACCAGCTAAAATATTTTGGTGGAGTTCCATCAGGTTCAATGAGTAGACAGGGTCGAAAATGTCTTTTTCTATGTCCATGAGGGGAATATGGGTTGCAGAACCATACATTGAAACTTTCTTCGACATTTTAAAGGACTAAGTGGAAGTAACATAGTGGATAAATACCTAGAGGTTGTTGGATGACACTAGAGTCCAAATTGATGAGGTGGCAGACGTGAATGTGCTACGGATGCGTGAAAACTTGAACAGACAATGTGAACTATGAAAACAATGAACGCGGTTTTATGGGTAAACGAGAAAATTAGAGGGAAAACGTAATTAAATGTGAAAGCTAAGGGTGTTTGGAGTGACATGGCATTAATGACGTGGTGATGTGACAGCAATGATGTGGTGGAGGTGGATGACATGGGGGTGAGATTTGATGACGTGGTGTGAGATGTGATGACATATCCTCGGTAACATCCCCTTACCATTCACAGGAGCACCCATGATGGTAGGTGGGACCACCTGCAGGTGATGTCACAATAGATCTTCATTTTTTATCATAATTCAATACTTTAACACTGACTCTTTTATGGGGGCACCCTCAATAATAAACAATTCGCTAGTTGTGATGCTGGGTTTTCTTCCATCGGGAGGGCCTGACATCTCCATTGATACCACACAACAAGCATGCTCGACCATTAATCCTTAAACTGTTTGAACTCCCATCAAGCCCCTCCAATCATTAATATTATTTATTCCTTCACTGTCTTAGTCGAATGTTAATCCACCTCTAACAATCTTCGAAAATAAAGTATCATGATAGGTAATTCTCATTTTTTCTTTATGAGATTTTTTTTTTTAAATATATATTTTTATTTTTTCACATTTTGAACATAGTGGAAAAAAGATACAACAATGTTGTTGAAGAAATTGATGAAAATGAACTTCAAGAAATTCTGGTTGATTCTAATAATGTATTAAGCATTCAAGAAAAGAATAGTCATGTTGTTTATGAAAATAAAAATGAATGCAAGAATGTAACAGACCCTTGTTGATTTTTTATGTAAATAAAATAAGACCAAGGTCATGGGACATGTATTCCAAGCTAAATGTTGGGAAAAACATAGTGATGGGGTATCACTGGTGATTAATTAATGGCTATGGAAATTGGTAAAGGCATTGGAAAAGGAAAAGAGGCATTAATTGGCATTTATATATGCAAATAAAGGAAAATAGGAGAAAAGGGAGATGAAGGGTCACATATTTGCATGAGAGGGAAATTGAAGGAAAATGAAGAAAATAGAGGCCTCAATGATAAAAATGCTTCTAAGGATCATTTCATAATTTTTGTAAATTTAGTCTTTGGCTCTATCATTCATTATCTCATTCTCTCATACTCTTGCACATTTAGAGTATTCTTGGAGCATACTTGGAGCACTTGGCATACATTGGATTTGGATAAAGAAGGAAAAGGAAAGCAGGAAATTGCAAGGGAACCAATGGATCAGTAGCTATGACTAGATTTATTTGTAGGTATAAGGTTGAATGTGTGATTTCCTTGTTGATTTATGGATGCATGGTATATGCATGTGGCTTTCTAGTTATGTGTTGTCATTGTAACGGAGGGTTTCTTGGATTGACTGTGGTTTTAGCCTTGCCTTTCCATTTCCTAGATAGTCATGGTGTTGTGGATTTTTCAACTTGATTGTTTTCTAGTTGGTGCTCATAACTCCTCTATGAGTTAGAAAAAATTCTTTGGAAGCCTTGGAAAAGCTTGAGTTGAGTTACTAGTCCTGGAGCTTAGGTTGTGACAAATGCTCTGGAGCCCTTAGTGGGTTGAGATACTAGTTCCTGGAATCAGTTGGACAAACACAATGGAACCCTGGAAGGTTGTGGGTTGACTTGCTAGTTCCTAGAGACCTGGACATCTTGGGTAGAGATTGATCTGGTTGGTGTTAGTGATGTATGACCATAAGGTGGAATCACTAGTTGAGGGTTGAGGCGGTTTGGCCTCTGGAATCCCTAGTTTGGTTTTGTTTGGTTTATTCCATGAGATCCCACATTCATGCTTGGAATATGGCACGGGGGTGCTTGGCTGAAAGAGAAAATTGGTTCAGCCCAATCTATGGTTGGTTGGTACATGAAAGTCCTAGAGTTGGTTGGATTTTTCATATGTTAATATGAGACATTTCTTTATGGTGATTTATGAGTAATTGTAGTGATTATATTGGTGATATTATGGTTGGGTTTCCATCATCTATATGTTGGTTATTTTCTGGTTATATGTTGTTTATATGATGTGTATCTTTTATGGCTCTTTTCGTCAATCGTTTATCTATTGATCAATTAATGAATGCATGGACTAATAAGTGTTGTTAAAACTATGTGGAGAGGGCATAGGGCCTTCTCGGTGATTCTCAAATGAATCTCAGACTTTATGATCATATATGCATTCATGACCTGTATCTTACATACTTGCCATATGTTTGATGAAATGTTTGTTGTGTTATAGGAAGTTGAGGTCGAGTTCTTCATTCAAGTTTGAATGTTTAGCCTTGTTGTCAAGTCATTTATGATTCTAAGAAGTCTCAAGAAATTATGGGTAATGGTATGGAGGTTGACCCAGAATTGTGGCACAAATCTCAAGAGCACACCCTCTAAACTAGATAATTTAGGTCACAACTACACTGAGGTAGTGTTGTGTGTGTAGTTGGAGGCCTTCAACTACACCCGTACCTTATCATGCATGCGGTTGGGGGTCAAGTTGTGAGAAAAGTAGCCCTAGGTCAGGGTTTGGTCACTTTGGGTGGTCCTTTGGCCCATGAGTGTCCTATAGCCCTGAGGGAGTTGTGAGTTGTCAATCGATGGTCAGTTGTAGGCCCCAATTCCTTAAATCGAGCTAAGATGTTGGGTCATGTCATAGTAACTCTTCATCTCATGTTTACCCTAACAGACTAGTGAAATTGGGTAAATTTGGGAGGAGGCGTTATCGATTGGTATCATAACTCCCAAGTTTAAACATTTGGACTGGATGGGTGTAATGTGTTTTTCATGCATGCAAGTCAGTTGTTTATGTGTTTTTTATGCATGAATTGTGATAGTCATTGTTGCAGTTGTGTTTTTATGTTGAGGTTGATGATGTTGGTATGTTTTGACAATTTATATGTTGATTTCTTTATATATACATATGTTTTGCTAATACAGATTGACTGTGTAGATGAGATAGCCTCCCCTAAACTTCACTAAGGTATTTTGATTATGTTTATATTTGGTTTTATGACATGGTATGTTTGCAGGAATAAGATCAAGATGACTAGCAGAATGGTGGACTACAAATCACATGATTCCCCCTACAGATCATGTCAACAACATGGTGATGAGTACTCCCCTGGTATAATAGATACATTGAGAAGTTTGAAAGTATAGATCAAAAGTTGTAAGGTGGATAATGAAAGGATCATTCAATCACAAGAAAGACTTGCCAGAGCATAGGAGAAGCAAGCAGAAGTTAATGCAGTTATTCTTCAGAGTTTATCAGATTTGCAGTGGTAAGGATAGTCATGGATTAGTCATGAACAGGAGGAAGGGACCAATGGGTCATATGGCAATAGGTCTCAATCATGATACAAGTTTGACAGGGACGACACAGTCAAAGGTGGTATATGGATGGATACACCTGACATGAGAGGTAGTGGTTATGGGTTCTGTTAGCGCTTGAAATTTCATCTCAGGCTGAGAAAGGCAAACTCCAAGGCAACATCAAACCACTTAGCCTCGTAGCTAGCCCTGCGAGGCAGGAGAGGGCTCTCTCCGGTATATCTCAGCAAAGATCTTCAAAGGGTAGAGATAACCAATAAAGAACACTGATTTTAGGCTAGTAAACTGATAAAAGGTTTGATTTGAGATTTTTGGGATTTTGGTGGAAAATCGGGGAAAGGCAATTTTGGGTGCGGGGATTGGATGCAGTTTTTGCAGGGGGTTCTTTGGGGCAAGGTAGGAGACTGTATTGATGCCTTTGAAAGATTCATATGGGCAAGAATGACTAGTGAGGAGCTAGGGAGAGCAAGTAAACACTTTGAGTTCTCCTTAAACAGATGAAAACATTGATATTAAGCAAACTTAAAAGCAGAGCATGGCAATCATGAATTCTACTTTAACACTTCATTTGCCTAATTTGCAGAAGGAAAAGTAAGAAGATGATTCACATAACAAACTTACAAGTACAAAGAGAAACACACCATCAATACATGTAACCACAGGAATCCCAAAAAGGATTGCAAAACCCTGGTCTTTCTTCCTTTGCTAAAATTGCAGAGATACAATGAGTAATACAATAGAAGCTTTCTCCCTCAAGAGTCCAACCATGAAAATGACCAAGAAAGTACATAATATAGGCAATCTAACATATTTCCTTGCCTCTAGGGGTCAAGCTCACTATCCTAGGAGCTGTTTCAACCAATTCCAAACTGAGCACTAAAATCTAGGCAGTCAAAACAACTTGCCTCTATAAGCTAGGAAACCAATTCATTCATTAAATTTTTGCCTATTTCATGAATGAATCTTCTAGAAGAGATAAATAAGTGTCAAAGTATCATAAAATTACATCATTTACATCAAGGAGGATCAAAATCCACTCCAAAAATTCAAACCTAGTCAAAACTGCGTTTTGCTGAGCTCTAGGTGCATTTCTGTGAAAATAGCTTGATGCGTAGCGCCCTGAATCTCAACGCGTAGTGCGCCTTTGGGCCTGCTTTTGAGGCACTTCCCGGAGTCCAAATGAGGCCAAAGTGGACTTTTTGGAAAGGTCTGGATGTTTGATTTCCAAACCAAGTGGAATTTCTGAATTTGGTGACTATTTGCCCCTCCAAAATTGCAATCGCCCAAGACTGCTTCCTGTGTGTCAAAAAGGTGGCAGAAAGTCATTTTTTGCTTGTTTTTTGACCTTCTGGAGGCTCAAAACTTGATGGAATCTCTTGGAAATTGCTTAGAAAGTGTATTTTTGCATGAAAAATCCAAAAATGCTGAGTTTTCATGAAATGGAGTTGCCCATCTTCAGGGTAGCGTGCGGCGCGCTACGCGTTGAGGGCAAAAACCTGTGTTTGGCACAAAAAATTCACAATTGACAAAATTTTCTCCAAATTTCTTGAAATTTGGGCTGGGAGTCCCCAATCAAGTACCATGCTCATTCAAAGAGGCTTTGGCCAAAATTTGGAGTGGATTGGGCCTTTTCCGTCATTTTAGTGCCTTGGGCAACCTCCTTGGATCTAGCAATTGTATTTTTAACATTTCTTTAAAACCATGACACCTGTGAAAAAAGTGAAGGAGGTTTTTCTTCCTTGGCCTGTTGTGGACAGAAACCTCTCTCAGTTTTCCAAAATTCATCTTTGATTGCTCTGAAACATCTTTTGAGTGAAACTGATCTCGATGTGTGAAACAAGGAATTTCGTGGAAATGAAGCGAAATGAAGGGGATAGGGGGCTTCTAAATTCTTGGGGAAATTTTTGGGAGTGGGGAGGGATGTTAGGAAGTAGGGGAAAGTGAAATATCAGAGATTAAGCGAGGGGAAGGGGTCCAAAAGGGCAAAACACAGGCCAAACCTACAAAATTGCCAGGTTGAAGCTAGAAACTAGGGTTTGTGCAGAAATGAGGAATTTGGGGGATCTCAGTGATGGAAAGTGTTTGATAAGGTACATGAAGGATAGGGGAAGGTGTATGAACATCTGGATACAAGTTTTGCTAATGATTTGACCATTCAAGAGAAATTAGCTTTCAAAACCCTAGGAGAGGGAAATGACCTTGCCTAGGTGCAACTGAAGCATGAACAAGGTGTAAAATGACTCATTAGACATTGACATGATAATGAAAACCCTATGAATGATGATAAACTCAGCTGAATGGTGACATGGACCAACATTTGGACAACTTTAGAAGGAGTGAAAGCAAACCCTAGACCTAATGCCTAGTGACCAAATTTTGCTTGAAAACTCTTTGAAATGACAAAATTTGACCTTGACACTCTGAGACCACTTTGTAAGAGCATATTTGATCATTGGAGGAAGGCTGGAAAGACTGACACTAACATTGGCTCCAATGGGGATGGTAGCTCCTTGGAGGTGCCAAGAACCGCAGATCTCTGTAAGAGCTAGACAGTGCCTTATCCATTGGGCAATGGAGTCAAAAACTCAAACTAAAATGCATGACTGAAAACCGACGACTTGAAAACACAAATTGACTCTCACTCAACTAAAAACTGACTCAATACTTAAACACAACCGACAAACTGGAAATGATGCTCAAAGGGGAGCTTATTCATCACAACCTACTCTAACAGTTTCATTCATCACCTGATCAAGTGAAATGAAACAACCAGTGCAACCAAGTAAGTATCTCGTTTGCTGTTCAAATTCTCCGCAAGTGCTCACTTATGACCAACAAGAGAGAACTACTGAAAGGCAACTCCCATGACAACTTACAAATAGATCCATTGAATGATATGAATTCTCTATCCGCCTCCAAAAACACTGCATAAGGATCTTGAAGTTCATGCACACTGGAACTTAGCTCATCCAATGGATTACTTCTCTTCTCCTCATACCATGAATGCAAACTTTGATTTGAGCCTTGTGACGAGACCTCTGCTAAAAATGATAAAGAAACCGGCTGCCGGATCAAGTTCATGTCAGCACATGTTTCAAGCTCACATGTAGTCAATGGAGAAAGACTTTGACTGCAAACCTCATTCAAAACATCAGCTATTGGATCATGAAAAACTTGAAAAGACTGCTGTAATGTATCCATTGAAAATGTATGACATCCTTCTAGCTGTTCATCTTTTTCTTGAGAGATTTTATGAAGATTCTGCCTTATAAACTGAAATGCTTCGAAACAAAAGGGTATAGAATCTTCCTGCATCATCAAATCATGTATTTCATCTTCCAAAGCTTCATCTGTAATCTGCCCTTCAATTTCATTTGGTGGCTGCAAATCTGATGCTACAAGCTGCTCAAGAATTTTGTTATCTGTCTCATCCTCAACATTAACACTAAGAGATTGTTGATTTGTTATAGGCTGTTCATTTGAAGATTTACTATGCAATCTACCCTTCAAAAACTGAAATGATTCAAAACAGAATGGTACGGAATCACCTTGAATCATTAAATCATGTGTGTCCACTTCCAAGTCTTCAGCTGCAACTTGACAATCAATGGCTTTTGGGGGTTGCAAATCTGAATATGAGAAGTCTTGAACAAAATTTTCATTGCTCTCAAGATGATTCAAATCAAGACTTGTTGACATTTGATTTCTGATTGCATGGTAGTTATCTCTAACGAACTGAAACGAATCAAAACAAAAAGGCAAAGATCCTTCACTTACTTCAAACTTTGATGCACTTTCCTCGTCAATATCATAGCTGATATGCATCGGTTGATCATTGTACTCGAGCTGTTGTAAGTGAACCTCTTCCTCCCACAAACTAGCTGCTGATTTGTCTGCAAGATTAGCTTCTGTTTGGAGAACATAATCATCATCATATTGATCAAACTGAGGAAAATCATCAGTATAAAAGACATCATCAAGCATACATGTCATATCAATAGATCTTTCTTCGCCAAGATGATCTATAAGAAAATCATTATCAGATCTATGACAACTAGGATAAGAAACAAAATGTTTTGGATCAGCAACTTGTTCTTCTTCAATCAGCGAGCCTTGAACATCATAATCATTCCTTGCGTTGATCTTGTCCATCATCTTTTCCACTGCACTTACCAAAATGTCAAGTTTCACCTCTAGAGATGTTGATTCTTTCGGATCTATGTTTTCATCTCTTCTTCTTTCAACCTTGCCCTTCGGATCAGCAGATGAGCTTCTACATTTACTGCATTGTTTTGCATCTCGTGAAGTGTTGCAATATCCCTTTCTCTCAGCTGAAACTCCATCTCCGGATCAAAGATTCCCGGATAGTGCAAGAGAGTAGATCTAGGAGTAGGCATTATATCAACTGGCATTGAATAATAAACTTGATTAAATCTGGCTGAAAACTGTTGTACTGTCTCCCCTGGCAATCTTTTCAGCTGGTTATACTCTTCTACAATCAAGAAAAGGTTTTGTCCGATCATCCACCTGTTGAGGAAAACTTTGATAAACTGCTGGAAATCTGAGATGCTCGCATCGGGCAGGGCTTTGAACCAACTCTTCACTTTAGCTTGCAAAGAAAGAGAAAAAAGCCTAATACTAACATCTTCATCATCAACTTCAAAAAGGTCTATAAAAGACTCAAAATTATGCACATGTTGCTCAGCAGTGACATTCTTACTTTCACCATCAAACCTCGGCAAGTATAGATCATAGTTTTTGGGGAAAGGATGGAGAACAGAAGGTAAAACAAGAGGTTTATACCGATCTGGAATTTTACAAGGTGTAGGGGTATGTACAGCAGGTATAGAATTAGTCTTGGTCGCTTGAGGTTCATCACAAAATTCGGAAAAAGGATCTTGATCAAGCTCAAAAGCATGCAAATCTTTGGTATTCGCAATCTTCAAATGGAAAGAATCAACTGCAGGTCGAGGATCTCTTCTCAAACATAGTATACTTTGCAAAGCCTTCTTGACATTCTTGGGAAAAGAGAAGAAATAATTTATGACAAAGAACAAAATGTCTTGGATGAAATTCCAACTTGAATACCTAATCTGTCCATGTTGTTCGTTCATGTTTCTGCTGGTCGGGATCATCCTCCAGTGGAGTCTTTGGATCTGATCTCGAAAATGATTTAGAGTCACCAGGTGAATGATTTCAGCCTTGCCAGTGTCTGATCGTTGTCCACCATCAACAATCAGATCTGAACTTGATACATGTACTGGGGTGAAATGAAAATGAAGTGGCCGTATTCACAAGCTCACGGAGATTGACTGAAGCAACATTTATCTACTTCCGCTAATGCAAAGCAAAAGCGTTTCGAAGGCTACCTGGCATAACTTCAGGCTCCGTCTAAGACTTATGAAACAAACACATCAATCAACAGACAAGTTTGTTCTTCCCCAGTATGGTCGCCAATATGTTAGCGCTTGAAATTTCACCTCAGGCTAAGAAAGGCAAACTCCAAGGCAACATCAAACCACTTAGCCTCGTAGCTAGCCCTACGGGGTAGGAGAGGGCTTTCTCCAGTATATCTCAGCAAAGATCTTCAAAGGGCGGAGATAACCAATAAAGAACACTGATTTTAGGCTGGTAAACTGATAAAAGGTTTGATTTGAGATTTTTGGGATTTTGGTGGAAAATCGGGGAAAGGCAATTTTAGGTGCGGGGATTGGACACAGTTTTTGCAGGGGGTTCTTTGGGGCAAGGTAGGAGACTGTATTGATGCCTTTGAAAGAGTCAGATGGGCAAGAATGACTGGTGAGGAGCTAAGGAGAGCAAGTAAACACTTTGAGTTCTCCTTAAACAGATGAAAACATTGATATTAAGCAAACTTAAAAGCAGAGCATGGCAATCATGAATTCTACTTTAACACTTCATTTGCCTAATTTGCAGAAGGAAAAGTAAGAAGATGATTCACATAAAAAACTTACAAGTACAAAGAGAAACACACCATCAATACATGTAACCACAGGAATCCCAAAAAGGACTGCAAAACCCTGGTCTTTCTTCCTTTGCCAAAATTCCAGAGATACAATGAGTAATACAATAGAAGCTTTCTCCCTCAAGAGTCCAACCATGAAAATGACCAAGAAAGTACATAATATAGGCAATCTAACATATTTCCTTGCCTCTATGGGTCGAGCTCACTATCCTAGGAGCTGTTTCAACCAATTCCAAACTGAGCACTAAAATCTAGGCAGTCAAAACAACTTGCCTCTATAAGCTAGGAAACCAATTCATTCATTAAATTTTTGCCTATTTCATGAATGAATCTTCTAGAAGAGATAAATAAGTGTCAAAGTATCATAAAATTACATCATTTACATCAAGGAGGATCAAAATCCACTCCAAAAAGTCAAACCTAGTCAAAACTGCGTTTCGCTGAGCTGTAGGTGCATTTCTGTGAAAATAGCCTGATGCGTAGCGCCCTGAATCTCAACGCATAGCGCGCATTTGGGCCTGCTTTTGAGGCACTTCCCGGAGTCCAAATGAGGCCAAAGTGGGCTTGTTGGAAAGGTATGGATGTGGAAATTTCCAACCCAAGTGGAATTTCGGAATTTGGTGACCATTTTCCCCTCCAAAATTGCAATCTCCTAAGACTGCTTCCTGTGTGTCAAAAAGGTGGCAGAAAGTCATTTTTTGCTTGTTTTTTGACCTTCTGGAGGCTCAAAACTTGATGGAATCTCTTGGAAATTGCTTAGCAAGTGTATTTTTGCGTGAAAAATCCAAAAATGCTGAGTTTTCATGAAATGTAGTTGCCCATCTTCAGGGTAGCGCGCGGCGCGCTACGCGTTGAGGGCAAAAACCTGTGTTTGGCACAAAAAATTCACAATTGACAAAATTTTCTCCAAATTTCTTGAAATTTGGGCTAGGAGTCCCCAATCAAGTACCATGCTCAGTAAAAGAGGCTTTGGCCAAAATTTGGAGTGGATCGGGCCTTTTCCGTCATTTTAGTGCCTTGGCCAACCTCCTTGGATCTAGCGATTGTATTTTTAACATTTCTTTAAAACCATGACACCTGTGCAAAAAGTGAAGGAGGTTTTTCTTCCTTGGCCTGTTGTGGACAGAAACCTCTCTCATTTTTCCAAAATTCATCTTTGATTGCTCTAAAACATCTTTTGAGTGAAACTGATCCCGATGTGTGAAACAAGGAATTTCGTGGAAATGAAGCGAAATGAAGGGGATAGGGGGCTTCTAAATTCTTGGGGAAATTTTTGGGAGTGGGGAGGGATGTTAGGAAGCAGGGGAAAGTTAAATCTCAGAGATTGAGCAAGGGGAAGGGGTCCAAAAGGGAAAAACACAGGCCAAACCTAGAAAATTGCTAGGTTGTAGCTAGAAACTAGGGTTTGTGCAGAAATGAGGAATTTGGGGGATCTAAGTGATGGAAAGTGTTTGATAAGGTACATGAAGGATAGGGGAAGGTGTATGAACATCTGGATACAAGTTTTGCTAATGATTTGACCATTCAAGAGAAATTAGCTTTCAAAACCCTAGGAGAGGGAAATGACCTTGCCTAGGTGCAACTGAAGCATGAACAAGGTGTAAAATGACTCATTAGACATTGACATGATAATGAAAACCCTATGAATGATGATAAACTCAGCTGAATGGTGACATGGACCAACATTTGGACAACTTTAGAAGGAGTGAAAGCAAACCCTAGACCTAATTCCTAGTGACCAAATTTTGCTTGAAAACTCTTTGAAATGACAAAATTTGACCTTGACGCTCTGAGACCACTTTGTAAGAGCATATTTGATCACTGGAGGAAGGTTGGAAAGACTGACACTAATAGGTTCTATTCTAGTTTTGGATTAGAGATACAGCATGGTCATGTTGTACTACTCAACAACCCCCCCATTAAGGTTAATAATAGATGTAATAAATAATGGAGACCCTTTTATTTATAGTACAAAATCCTTTGGTTTTAATAAAATAAGTCAATATTAATTTTATTTTTCCAAAAAAATTGACTAAATAAGAAATCTCCCTTATCATAGCCTTCATATCAGAGCTTAGGCCCATAAGACATATTCACAAATTTTGGCTTTTGTTAAAATCTATTATCGGCTTAACTTTATCAGGATATTTTAAATATTGTAACATGTCCCCTAAGAAAAAATTGTGATTAAACCTTCCTCGATTAAAGGTTTCATGTATTTTAAGCCTAAAAGTAATAAAGTGCTTCTTTTTTAATATAATAATAAGGTTTGACCCCACAAGACTTCCATGTAGCATCATCAGAGCTTCTGAATATCAAAGTTTTCAACGTGAACAACGTATCAGCAACATCTGATATCCCGATCTCTCAATCCTCCAATATCCTTTTTTTCCCATCCTCTGATATACAACATCATATTTGATGTGATAGTCACACATCTCTAATACTCTGATATTGCCAATCCTCCAATCTCTGATAAACTTCCCCTATTCATATCGCAACTTTCATATCGAGACTTCCCATCGATTGTCACTCTTTCCAATCCCCGATATCCAACCTCCGATACAGGACCTCCGATATCCCTTCTCGCTTATATTTTTCAGCCATTACATTATAAAATCCTATTGGAGAGTGAGGATATCGCAAGTTTCAGTGATACAACCATAATATTTCCACGATATAATCCTCTGATATGCTGATGTGTACGAAAGCCCATGTGAATCCAAGTCTTATCATTTCATGATTGAATGTAATGAATCTATGATTTCAAAGTTCTAAATGATTTCATTATTGTGACTCGATATCACTAGATTTTGCTCATAAAATACATAGCTTGATATGAAATTAGTTATTTGCTCTAAGGGATTATTCAGTTAAGAAAGTTTCTGCTTATTCTCGTGTTTCCCTTTGTAGGCTAGTCTCAATAAGCAAAGCTCAGCAGAAGTGTTCAGGGTAGCTAAACTAAGGAAAAAACCCATTGTGCAACAACAGGCAGTCGCTCCTCCACCTAAGGCTACTGAATTACCTGTGTTATTCTCATATAAAACCTGCACCCCTGATGTTGGAAGCTCTTCTTGGGAATCCATTTATAAGCTCTTTGAAGATGAGGAACCCAGGGTGACCGGGAAAATAGTTACAGCCGAGGACTCTTCCCCTGTTTCTTAAACCACTTATAGTGATGTCACCAATTCGTTCCTACATAGGATTGCAGCCCGACCCAACATTTTTCCCTATACAGATATGGTCAAATGGTTTATTTACCATTTTAATATTACAAAAAATAATTTCATGACTAAGAGGAACATTGTTATTGGGTCATTCACTAGTAGTGACTTGAGCAAGATGTATCAGCTACCACTGCCCCAGAAAAAATACGATAAGCAATTTTTAGAGAAATTCATGAAATAAAATGAGGATCAGTGAGAGGTCATCAAAGGATGGAGAAGGGATCCTAACAAATACAAGCACGAGGACAAGGGTATGTATGTCATCGCTTCCATTATCGGACCATACTATTATATAGTTGCTATGATGTGTAGAATGTTTGGTTACACTAATACCCAGAAATTCTCAAACCAATGTGTACCCTTAATTTATGTTGCTTCATATGGATATGTTATGGATTGGGGAACCATATTGTCTAATACTCTAAGTACCCAAAAGTGCACTTTTTCTAATTATGCAGCTAGAACACGGTTTGGAGAATGAAAAACAAGTAATTTGTCAACATTTGAAAGAACAGCTTGCAGAACTGCAAAATAACTTCAATGACTTAAATATTCAACATGAATCTAATATAAGAGCAGGGATACTCAAATCCAGGAACATCAACAAAAGATTGAGCAATTAAAGGCCAACCCCGAGATAGTTGAATTCAAGAAAGAATCAGAAGAACTAAATAATCTCCTTGCTCAACAACAAGTTATTTTTTGCCATAAACTAGCCAATACCCATGACTTATGTCAATCAAGTGATTCATTAGTGAAACAATTGTCTGATCTGAGGACATATTACAGGGAAGTCAAAGAGAATATTTCTGATTATGTAGACTTGCAGGATAGTACTGAGGGAAGGTTAGCTGATCTACCTAAAATTGAAGAGTCAAAGAAGGAGATTGTTTTCCAAGAGTGGGAAATAAAACTCAAACATGTAGAGATGGAAATCTTCAATCCCAAAGATATTTCAAACGATCTCACTTAATGAATGAGTGACAGTTTTATATAGGCTAACCTGATTTCAAACTACCCTAAGGATACTTTTCTCGATGTGAAATTGTTGACTAAAGCATGGTAGGAATCATCAAAGAAGAAAGCTGAGAAAATCAATAATATGTCAAAGGTTGACTTGGAATGCCATTGGCATTTCCTAGTGAAACCTCATAGTCAGTGGCTCATGCTGAGGTGTCTCTCCAACACTACCACTCATATGCTTCCAAAACTTAGTGATGATTTATTCATTGCACGAATGCATATACAACCTCATCATCCACCTAAATTAAAGCCAATGGTAGATATATGTGAACTTCAGCGGCGTGTTGGCTTGAGGGGGCTTGACCTAGGTTCGCATCCCTTTGACATCGTCATACTATTGTTGTAGCTCACGCACCTCTATTTCTAAGCATTGTATGTTCAGGTCCTCCTGCAGAGTGGTGAGGACCTCAAATGACTCTTCCAAAATTTTGGTGCAGTCCTTCACTGCACTGTTGATCTCCTTCATCCCCGATGTAATGGCACTGACACGTTGTTCCCTTACCTCTGGAGGAGTTGAAGGCTGCACCCTCAACTGCAACTCTGCTCTTTGAGGTTCAGCTCCAGCTAAACCTTAGCCATCTCTTCTCGTGCCTCGTGCACCCCTACTACTAACCTATGGATGTATGCCTCTGCTAGTGCCTCTGCTGAGATGGCCATCTCAGGGACCATCTAGCAGGCTTCCTCAACCACCTGCACCATTTTCTAGTTCTCTGTGACTACCTCATCACATTGCAAGCTCATTTGCTCGATTTTGATTCTTTGTTCACTTAACACCTATAGCGCGTGGCCTTCCCTGGCTCACAGTTTCGTAGTCACTCTGTCCTGCAAGACATAGAGTGTCTCCTGGGGGAGCACAACCATGTTGATTCATACCCCTTTCAACGCATTGACCGTAGGCCTGTCAGCCTCATTTTCTGTAACTAGTGCCCCCTTTGGTAGCACTATTGTGTTGGTCGTGTGAGCGCACAGCATTTCCTCAATCGCGGTCATTCCTACTGTGAGGTTGGTCAAGAGAGTACCAGCCTGGGGAGTGTGCACCTGTAACTCCTGAAACTATGCCCGAAGGGCCCCCAACACAATTTGATTCTCCTCCGCCAACTGCTGGAGGGCCTCTGTGGTGATTTTGTGCACCTTCTCCCCTATATCGTGTAGATATCCCTTAGTGAGGGTGATCAGATCGAAAGAAGTCTTAGACGCTTTCGACTTCTTTCGCAGCCCCACTTGCTCTCTTGGGCACTGGTGCTTTAACTGTGTCGTCGTTGTTTGTAGGTCCATCCCACCCTCCTTTATCTCTATCTCCATTTCATGTTCCTACTTAGGTGAAGGCGACTTTCAGCCCTCATGCTCCTTCTCTGTTGCCTTTTGTGCTTCTGCTATGGCCTTCGCAGCATCCCTCTCCTCCTGCGCTCATGTTGTTGCTGCCTCTTTTCTTCTCTTCTCTGCCAACTGTGCCATCCATAGTTTTGTCTCCTCCTTCTTCCGTTGTGCAGCAGACTTTTCCATTTCCATCGTGGAGATGGCAGGAGTGCACCACTCTGGCGGCCACGCCTCAAGTACGTCGAATATAACACCATATGTGGCCAGGTATGGTAGTTTATTCCACTTCTTCGCGGGGTCCTTGGCGCCCTGATGTAGATGTGGTGGAACTCTGCCTTGAACTCCGCAAAGATTTGTAGGCTATTGTAGACAGTGAGCGATAACCGTGGCTTGTGGTTAATCCCCATTCTGATGTTCATCTCTATGAACACCCACAATATGTTACTATCTTGGATCCAGTTCGCGTAATTAGTGGCCCACAGCGAAGCGTACTTCGCGGCCTCCAGGATATCTCTCGCAATTGTGGTGAATTGTCTATCCTCAGGAAAACCCCGAGCCACCAGCACTACGGATAGTAGAAGCGATGGATAGTGGAAGTTTTTCCCATGTTCCTGTGCCTCACGGCAATTCTCAAGGAATTCCTTGGACAAGAATTTGGACCAATTAAACTGGATCCAGTTCGCGTACTTCGCGACCTTCAGGATATCTCTCGCAATTGTGGGGAATTGTCTATCCTCAAGCAAACCCCGAGCCACCACCACTACGGATAGTAGAAGCCATGGATAGTGGAATTTTTTCCCATGTTCCTATGCCTCGCAGCAATTCTCAAGGAACTCCTTGCACAAGAATTCAGACCAGTTAAACTGGACCCCCTTTGCACATTGCTTGGAAAGTGCAACCACTGGTGCAGGCACCTCATCCGCGCGACACTTTTGCATGACCTTACTTGCCAATATCTGAGTCGCAACTCTAACTACCTTGTTGTTGATACTGGAGATCGCGTAGCCCCTCTTTTTCTTCTCCAGCTTATATTTCTTTTTCATGGCCTCCACAATGGCCAAATCACTGCTTTTACCCTTTGAAATATCTATTGGGTCTTCCCCTTTACAAGGGAGTCATGTAATTCTATGGATCAGGTGGTTCGTGATGGGGATGGGCTCCTCCAACCAAAAACACCCATCATGCACTAGGAAAAGTAGCTACCTGATGATGAAGATAGTCACCAAGGCACAATGGTAATGCGGCACCTAGAGTAGGCTCAACAACCCTGCCTTTTCGACTCCGCGTAAACACTTACACGGCTCCCGCCGTGTTTTTCTTTGGCTTCATGAGCTGCGCGGTTGCCAAGTGAGGGAATTTCTCATGGTCGAAAAGATCCCAATCTTCGAACTTCAAACTTGGCACCTGTCCCAGGTGCGCTCCTTCGAAAATGATATCATTAGGGAGCAGTGGAGTCTATAGAGAGCTCTTGCTCTCATTTAGGTCCTTGGGCACCTTTCCCTTGCCTGTCCGCGGAGGAACATACGCGAGTAGTCTAGTTGGATGGTCTGCACCCTCAGTTTCTCCCTCCATTTCTTTGTCCTCCTCCTCTTCCATCAGGATTTCCTCAAGGTCTTCCTCCTCCTCATCGGTTTCCAAATTAACCACTTTCCCCTTTTCTTCCATGGTAAATTTAGTTCACAACCGATTTCAAGGGGACACGCCTACCCGAATCAGGGGTTGCTTATCTTTCTTGGTCCTCAGCGTGTGCGCGATTTAGAGATTTCTGCAACTATCACGCCGCTCTCAGGGGAATCTTCTATTGTCATGGCTTGCGCGTCCTCCTCGGTGGTCATTTCTCTTATTTCCCTGGCTTCTTCAGATGATGCCACTTTGTTTGTCCAGAAATCTCTCAACTGCTCAACCGAGTGCTCAAACAATGCTCTCAACAGGTTAAACAGGTCTCAGTTCAAAATACTCTAGGCGCACGACAACTCAATTCTCAAATAACTAAGTGTTTTTTGCTCGGCAGACCTTTGCAATTTATAGCACCTTTTGAATTCAAATTTGACCGTTCCCCCCAAATCCGGTCCATTATTTCTCCCTTAGTGGTAGATTTTCCCAAATCTTGCGCATAAATCTTGCCTTAAATGCCTGCATCCCACTCCATTTGGTCTCAAACCAAGCATCACATCGTGAATAGTGACTATAATGGTCACTTTCAAGCCAACTCGCACAGCAACGCAGCTACCCTTGAGCTATCGCGGACCCCATGACACTTCACTCCTACGCGTAGCCCTCACATCGCGTAGCTCTTAGGCAGAGTAGTTTATATTCCTGCTAAGACTGTGCTTCCCATGGCTATTTAGGTGGCCAAGCCACCTATATACGGCTTCAACCAACCATCAATCACTTTTCCTAGGAAAAATCTACCTTTTAACTTTACTGTCTGCGTCATGCACTTCACCATCTGCATCGCACCATCATCGGTGCTCCCTCTAGTAATATACAGTCTAATCCAAGGCATCAAGTTGATCAACTCTCGGCGGTAGTCCCCAAATTTGTCAACGTAATTGTGCGCATCCCATTTTATTACCACAGTTTTCTTATTGACAAAATCCTTCTTTATTCCTTCTTAAAGCTTCTTGACATCTTCTTCCACCAGAGCACTTTTCTCCCTTAACTGAGCTCTTTCATTCATGATTTATTGGAGCCTAAGATTACCCTATTGGATCTCTTCATCAGGCCCCAAGTGTTCTTCTTCGTTGAAGCCATGGATAGTGGAATTTTTTCCTATGTTCTTGTGCCTCGCGGCAATTCTCAAGGAACTCCTTGCACAAGAATTCGGACCAGTTAAATTGGACCCCCTTTGCACATTGCTCGGAAAGTGCAACCACTAATGCAGGCACCTCATCCACGCGACACTTTTGCATGACCTTACCTGCCAATATCTGAGTCGCAACTCTGACTGCCTTGTTGTTGATACTGGAGATCGCATAGCCCCTCTTTTTCTTCTCCAACTTATATTTCTTTTTCATGGCCTCCATAATGGCCAAATCACTACTTTTACCTGCCAAAATATCTATTGGGTCTTCCCCTATACAAGGGAGTCATGTAATTCTATGGATCAGGTGGTCCGTGATGGGGATGGGCTCCTCCAGCCAAAAACACCCATCATGCACCAGGCAAAGTAGCTGCCTAATGACGAAGATAGTCACTAGGCGGGATGGTAATGCGGCACCTAGAGTAGGCTCAACAACCCTGCCTTTTCGACTCGGCGTAAACACTTACACGGCTCCCACGGTGTTTTTCTTTGGCTTCATGAGCTGCACAGTTGCCAAGTGAGGGAATTTCTCATGGTTGAAAAGATCCCAATCTTCCAACTTCAAACTTGGCACCTGTCCCAGGTGCGCTCCTTCGAAAATGATATCATTAGGGAGCAGTGGAGTCTGTAGAGAGCTCTTGCTCTCATCTAGGTCCTTGGGCACCTTTGCCTTGCCCTTCCGCAGAGGAACATACGCGGGCAGTCTAGTTGGATGGTCTACACCCTCGGTTTCTTCCTCCATTTCTTCGTCCTCCTCCTCTTCCACCAGGATTTCCTCAAGGTCTTCCTCCTCCTCATCGGTTTCCAAATTAACTACTTTCCCCTTTTCTTCCATGGTAAATTTAGTACACAGTGGGTTTCGAGGGGACACGCATACCAGAATTAGGGGCTGCTTATCTTTCTTGGTCTTCGGCGTGTGCGCGAATTAGAGATTTCCGCAACTATCCCGTCGCTCTCAAGGGCATCTTCTATTGTCATTGCTTGCGCGGCCTCCTCGGTGGTCATTTCTCTTATTTCCCTGGCTTCTTCAGATGATGCCACTTTGTTTGTCCATAAATCTCTCAACTGCTCAACCGAGTGTTCAAACAATTCTCTCAACAGGTTAAACAGGTCTCGGTTCAAAATACTCTAGGCGCACGACAGCTCAATTCTCAAATAACTAAGTGTTGTTTGCTCGGTAGCCCTTTGCAATTTATAGCACCTTTTGAATTCAAATTTGACTGTTCCCCCCAAATCTGATCCATTATTGCTCCCTTAGTGGTAGACTTTCCCAAATCTTGCCCATAAAGCTTGCCTTAAATGCCTGCATCCCACTCCATTTGGTCTCAAACCAAGCATCACATCGTGAATAGTGACTATAATGGTCACTTTCAAGCCAAATCGCACAGCAACGCAGCTACCCTTGAGTTATCGCGGACCCCATGACACTTCGCTCCTACGCGTAGCCCTGACATCACGTAGCTCTTAGGCAGAGTAGTTTATAGTCCCGCTAAGGTTGTGCTTCCCATGGCTATTTAGGTGGCCAAGCCACCTATATACGGCTTCAACCAACCATCAATCACTTTTCCTGGGAAAAATCTTCCTTTTAACTTTACTGTCTGCGTCGCGCACTTCACCATATGCATCGCACCATCATCGGTGATCCCTCTAGTAATATACAGTCTAATCCAAGGCATCAAGTTGATCAACTCTCGGCGGTAGTCCCCAAATTTGTCAACGTAATTGTGTGCATCCTATTTTATTACCACATTTTTCTTATTGACAAAATCCTTCTTTATTCCTTCTTGAAGCTTCTTGACATCTTCTTCCACCAGAGCGCTTTTCTCCCTTAACTGAGCTCTTTCATTCATGACTTATTGGAGCCTAAGATTACCTTATTGGATCTCTTCATCAGGTCCCAAGCGTTCTTCTTCGTTTAAGCCATGGATAGTGGAAGTTTTTCCCATGTTCCTGTGCCTCGCGGCTATTCTCAAGGAACTCCTTGCACAAGAATTCGGACCAGTTAAACTGGACCCCCTTTGCACATTGCTCGGAAAGTGAAACCACTGGTGGAGGCACCTCATTCGCGTGACACTTTTGCATGACCTTACCTGCCAATATCTAAGTCGCAACTATGACTACCTTGTTGTTGATACTGGAGATCGCATAGCCCCTCTTTTTCTTCTCCAGCTTATATTTCTTTTTCATGGCCTCCACAATGGCAAAATCACTGCTTTTACCCTCCGAAATATCTATTGGGTCTTCCCCTTTACAAGGGAGTCATGTAATTCTATGGATCAGGTGGTCCGTGATGGGGATGGGCTCCTCTAGCCAAAAACACCCATCATGCACCAGGCAAAGTAGCTGCCTGATGACGAAGATAGTCACTAGGGCGGGATGGTAATGCGGCACCTAGAGTAGGCTCAACAACCCTGCCTTTGCGACTCTGCATAAACACTTACACTGCTCCCGCGGTATTTTTCTTTGGCTTCATGAGCTGCGCGGTTGCCAAGTGAGGAAATTCCTCATGGTCGAAAAGATCCCAGTCTTCGAACTTCAAACTTGGCACCTGTCCCAGGTGCGCTCCTTCGAAAATGATATCATCAGGTAGCAGTGGAGTCTATAGAGAGCTCTTACTCTCATCTAGGTCCTTGGGCACCTTTGCCTTGCCTGCCGGCAGAGGAACATACGCGGGCAGTCTAGTTGGATGGTCTGCACCCTCGGTTTCTTCCTCCATTTCTTCGTCCTCCTCCTCTTCCACCAGGATTTCCTCAAGGTCTTCCTGCTCCTCATCGGTTTCCAAATTAACTACTTTCCCCTTTTCTTCCATGGTAAATTTAATTCACAGCGGGTTTCGAGGGGACACGCGTACCAGAATCAGGGGCTACTTATCTTTCTTGGTCCTCGGTGTGTGCATGATTTAGAGATTTCCACAATTATCACGTCGCTCTCAGGGGCATCTTCTATTGTCATGGCTTGCGCGGCCTCCTCGGTGGTCATTTCTCTTATTTCCCTGGCTTCTTCAGATGATGCCACTTTGTTTGTCCAAAAATATCTCAACTGCTCAACCAAGTGCTCAAACAATGCTCTCAACAGGTTAAACAGGTCTCGGTTCAAAATACTCTAGGCACACGACAGCTCAATTCTCAAATAACTAAGTGTTGTTTGCTCGGCAGCCCTTTGCAATTTATAGCACCTTTTGAATTCAAATTTGACCGTCCCCCCCAAATCCAATCCATTATTGCTCCCTTAGTGGTAGATTTTCCCAAATCTTGCCCATAAAGCTTGCCTTAAATGCCTGCATCCCGCTCCATTTGGACTCAAACCAAGCATCACATCATGAATAGTGACAATAATGGTCACTTTTGAGCCAACTCGCATAGCAACGCAGCTACCCTTGAGCTATCGCGGACCCCATGACACTTCGCTCCTACGCGTAGCCTTGACATCACGTAGCTCTTAGGCAGAGTAGTTTATAGTCCCGCTAAGACTGTGCTTCCCATGTCTATTCAGGTGGCCAAGCCACCTATATACGCCTTCAAACAACCATCAATCACTTTTCCTGGGAAAAATCTTCCTTTTAACTTTACTGTCTGTGCCGCACACTTCACCATCTGCATCGCACCATCATCGGTGATCCCTCTAGTAATATACAGTCTAATCCAAGGTATCAAGTTGATCAACTCTCGGTGGTAGTCCCAAAATTTGTCAACGTAATTGTGCGCATCCTATTTTATTACCACAATTTTCTTATTGACAAAATCCTTCTTTATTCCTTCTTGAAACTTCTTGACATCTTCTTCCACCAGAGCGCTTTTCTCCCTTAACTGAGCTCTTTCGTTCATGATTTATTGGAGCCTAAGATTACCCTATTGGATCTCTTCATCAGATCCCAAGCGTTCTTCTTCGTTGAAGCCATGGATAGTGGAAGTTTTTCCCATGTTCCTGCGCCTCGCGGCAATTCTCAAGGAACTCCTTGCACAATAATTCGGACCAGTTAAACTGGACCCCCTTTGCACATTGCTCGGAAAGTGCAACCACTGGTGCAGGCACCTATCTGCGCGACACTTTTGCATGACCTTACCTACCAATATCTGAGTCGCAACTTTGACTGCCTTGTTGTTGATACTGGAGATCGCGTAGCCCCTCTTTTTATTCTCCAACTTATATTTCTTTTTCATGGCTTCCATAATGGCCAAATCACTGCTTTTACCCTCCAAAATATCTATTGGGTCTTCCCCTTTACAAGGGAGTCATGTAATTCTATGGATCAGGTGGTCTGTGATGGGGATGGGCTCCTCCAGCCAAAAACACCCATCATGCACCAGGCAAAGTAGTTGGCTGATGACGAAGATAGTCACTAGGGCGGGATGGTAATGCGGCACCTAGAGTAGGCTCAACAACCCTGCCTTTTTGACTTTGCGTAAACACTTACACGGCTCCCACGGTGTTTCTCTTTGGCTTCATGAGCTGCACTGTTGCCAAGTGATGGAATTTCTCATGGTCAAAAAGATCCCAATCTTCGAACTTCAAACTTGGCACCTGTCCCAGGTGCACTCCTTCAAAAATGATATCATCAGGTAGCAGTGGAGTCTGTAGAGAGCTCTTGCTCTCATCTAGGTCCTTGGGCACCTTTGCCTTGCCCATCTGTGGAGGAACATATGCAGGCAGTCTAGTTGGATGGTCTGCACCCTCAGTTTCTTCCTCCATTTCTTCATCCTCCTCCTCTTCAACCAGGATTTCCTCAAGGTCTTCCTCCTCCTCATCGGTTTCCAAATTAACTACTTTCCCCTTTTCTTCCATGGTAAATTTAGTTCACAGCGGGTTTCGAGGGGACACGCGTACCAGAATCAGGGGCTGCTTATCTTTCTTGGTCCTCGGTGTGTATGCGATTTAGAGATTTCCGCAACTATCCCGTCGCTCTCAGGGGCATATTCTATTGTCATGGCTTGCGCAGCCTCCTCGGTGGTCATTTCTCTTATTTCCCTGGCTTCTTTAGATGATGTCACTTTCTTTGTCCAGAAATCTCTCAACTGCTCAACCGAGTGCTCAAACAATGCTCTCAACAGGTTAAACAAGTCTCGGTTCAAAATACTCTAGGCGCACGACAACTCAATTCTCAAATAACTAAGTGTTGTTTGCTCGGCAGCCCTTTGCAATTTATAGCACCTTTTGAATTCAAATTTGACTGTCCCCCCCAAATCCGATCAATTATTGCTCCCTTAGTGGTAGATTTTCCCAAATATTACCCTTGAAGCTTGCCTTAAATTGCCTGCATCTCGCTCCATTTGGTCTCAAACCAAGCATCACATCGTGAATAGTGACCATAATGGTCACTTTCGAGCCAACTCACACAGCAACGCAACTACCCTTGAGCTATCGCAGACCCCATGACACTTTGCTCCTATGCGTAGCCCTGACATCGCGTAGCTCTTAGGTAGAGTAGTTTATAGTCCCACTAAGACTGTGCTTCCCATGGCTATTCAGGTGCCCAAGCCACCTATATACGGCTTCAACCAACCATCAATCACTTTTCTTGGGAAAAATCTGCCTTTAACTTTACTGTCTGCGTCGCGCACTTCACCATCTGCATCGCACCATCATCGGTGATCCCTCTAGTAATATACAGTCTAATCCAAGGCATCAAGTTGATCAACTCTCAGCGGTAGTCCCCAAATTTGTCAACGTAATTCTGCGCATCCTATTTTATTACCACAGTTTTCTTATTGACAAAATCCTTCTTTATTCCTTCTTGAAGCTTCTTTACATCTTCTTCCACCAGAGTGCTTTTCTCCCTTAACTGAGCTCTTTCATTCATGATTTATAGATTACCCTATTGGATCTCTTCATCAGGGCCCAAGCATTCTTCTTTGTTTAGCTACACGATCCCTTCTTCCAAGGCTCCGCAAACCATCGTATCCATGGGCGTTGCTATGCATGTACTAGGCATAACATACTCCATCGGTATTACAACGTTTTCTCCATAGGCCAGCCTAGAAGGCGTCTGTCCCCTTAGATTCTTGCACATTGTCCTATAAGACCACAGAACTGTTGGTACGTGCAGGTCCCAATCACTTCGTTGTGCATTATATACCTTGTTCAGTGCTTCGCACACTTTGTTAAATGCTTCTGCATGGGTAACCTTCTGCACACTCACTATTTCCACACACTATCATTCCAACTTGTGGGACCATTCGTGCAATTTCCCCCCCAACGCATGCTTATTGACCATGTTCCCCAACGCGAAGTCCATGTGCATCCACGCAGGTATTTTACCATATGCCTGTACCCACCTAGACAGATGCGCACGGGGACAATCCCTTACATTGTATTTATCTGTTAGTCGCATCTTAGGCTTCCCAAAATGCATGCGCATCATTCTCCTGCATTCAGCCCAGTTATTAAAGCTTCCTTGGTGTGTACCCCACCACCTCACGGGGGTAGCACGCAGTACCCACTTCAAATATTCGAAATGTTGTTTTTCCGGCACCTCCCTTTCAAATCTGTCCAAGAAAGCATCTACCTAACCTAATCCATCATAAGTAGGTAGATTCCTCACTTCTGTCGATACACATCATAGCGATCTTGTCATCATATTGCAGTTCAGCATGGTTACCTCGTGTAACCGGTTATGTCATCGCTCTATCTCTTCATATGAATCCGACATAGAGGAGCTTTCGCGCTCCCATGAGATTCATCCATCGAGGTGGGATTTACCCAGTCTTTCTCTTGCAAAATTATCTTGTAGATGCAGTCCAAATCATCATCACTTTAATAGTCACGCACCAGCTCTATGTAGCATGATCCTTCCACAGGATCCAAAGGTACGACTACACACAGAGACTTTTTCTCAAAAATCATCTTGTGCGTCTTCAGATTAATCACCATGTTCATGTCAGTGGCCCAATCGATTCCTAAGAGCGCGGGGTCGGGATTGCTGTAATCAACAATCTCTAACACTTCAAAGTCTGCTAGTGCACTCGCTCCTTCAATATCCATGGTGATCCCCTGCAATCTCCCCATAGGTACTATCTTTTGCTAGTTCATCATTCATAGCTGGATAGGAGACCATTGCAGCGTAGGCCTTCCCATGCACTCCCATGTCCGCTTCAGTAGAACGTTCACATTCGATCCTAAATCCATAATTACCTAGTCCATCTCATATTCTCCAATCTATGTGGTCAACCTCATTTCTCTTCCTATCCTCATCGCATGTTTTCCAATCTTCCGGACTACGCGTGGCTCTCTTGGCACGGTCCCAGCGTATTTGTTAATGAGTTCTTGAAATCCCTTTACAGCCTTATTGTCATGCAGTAGCTTCATGCATGTTTCTAGGAACGTCGTTGTCGAGCGATTAAAAGGTGTATTTTTAACTCCTAATTATCTTCACATTAATTGTCAACCCAGGGACAACTTTTTATTCCAAGAGTGTACTCAGTCTGAGGCGGCTATTTACTCAAGAGTAATGTTATGAAAGATGCAGTACAGTGCTCAAAATACAAAAGTGAATGAATGTTTGAAAAGAAATCTAACTACAACAACATAAACTCAAATGCTCTGAAATTCAACTATTCACTCAGCAAACATCAATCGAGGATATAGTAGCAATAACTCATTCCTCTAGAGATTGATACAATTGAAATCAAACTAGAACAAGACAATCAATCTGAGAACGAGGAAGCAGTAACCAATGTTCTCTACAGTTGACAGCCTTGCATTAAAGCAATTAAAAGGAAATAGAATTTGAACTAAAGCTGCTAATGAAAGTAAATTAGGAAAACTCTTTAAAAGCAAACTCTTGCAATTAACCAACGGAAATGAACAACGAAGTAAATGGGCAACAAACTGTAATTAAAGGAATCTGAATAGCAAATTCTAATTAATGAAAATGAACAACAGCAAAGCCAAATTAATAACAATCTGTAATGAATAGCAAAACCTTAATCTAAGGAAATAAGTGTAGCAATCGTATCCTACAGGAATCAGATAACAACCTTTACTCTAAGAATAAATTGGACAGCAAACAGAAATAGAATGGCAACTAATTAGAAATGAAATATAGAACAATGCTTGAAAGCCAAATAGAAATACACAACAACGTAACACACGACACACCTAAATGGTAATCTGATTTGGTAATCCAATTATCAGTCTTATAAATAATACGATTGTCTTTTTAGAATGGAACAACAACATTTATAAGTTCAACAATCATAAGGAAATATAATTTCCAAGATGAATTTAGTAATTCCAATGGTCAAATGTTACAACACAGATATTTTATAATTGATCAGCAATGGTATCCTGTAAAAACCATTTATATCAGCACTTAAAGAAACAACAATGCGTTGCAAAATCGATATGATATTTCTGTCTCAGAAAATGAGATTACGTGACAGAGCTGTGATGTAAAATAATAGAACATACCAGATTACCAAATAAAGCTGATAAGCAAAACCACTCATAAACCAAAAAGATAATATACAGCAGCAGCAACATACTCCACCAGAGGCTGGGCCCTTAGCCGCCAGCGGATGCTGCTGGGTTACTTCAGATGAAAAGAATGAACAACAACTCCCAAATCAGGTATTAATCATTAAATGGTGAAATCATTACAACAGCTGAAGCTTTGAGACTTACAACATGAAACAATCCTTTCTTCCTCCTATCCTATCATGAATTCTTAATTCTAAATCCTCAATTCTCCATTCTCTTAGCCATTATCCATTCTCTCTGCCATCCTCAATTCTCCACCATTTTTCCATCATTCTTCCCTAATTTTTCCATCCCCATCTCTGATCTCTGTTTTCATTTAAATAAAGAGATTAGAGAGAAGTTACAATAAAGATAAGTACAATATGATTTATATTACAAAATTGGTTTGCTTCTTACCAATTGATCAACAAGAGCCAGGCGAATTTGGCTTTGCAGCTGAGATTTGGGGAAACGCCCATGCAACAAATCTGAGAAAATCGTGCTCAAAGAACCCTGTGTTTCTCTCAATACAAGTCGAATGTGAGCAAGCCGTTCTTCAATAAAGTTAACTGGGTCCGTTTTGGACAAAACCCATGTTTCGAATTTTCTATATTCTGCTTCATTTGCTCAGAATCTCAACTGCAAAACTATCACTTCTTATTCCAGCGAATTTCTGAGTTGGCACTTTTAATGATCAAATCTTTAATCTGGAAATTATCTTAGAAGCTAAAAATGGTGAATAATGTTATAACCAATTTATTAAAACTATCATTGATAAAATCATGCATAGTCATCAACTTATTAGAAATAAAGGAGAAGAAATAATATTCATTCATAAGAGCATAAATCATTATGAAATGGATTTAAATAATAAATTATAATAAATGACATGATGAAGAATAGTAGAAATGGGTGGAATAAGTGTTCAAAAGTGATAATAATAATGGCATATTAATGGCCCAACAGTCATAAGCATAGATCGTTCCATTTCTGGCTCCGATCTATCTTTACTTCCTAAAGTGGAGGCATTAGGGAAGCTCTTCTTAGCTTCCATGAAGGTTTCCGTAGCGCGCTCCAAATCAAACTCAGGTACTTTCATCGAAGCCTTGTGAACCCAAGCAATATCTTCGGGTTGTTTTTCTTTATCATCTCCCATCGTAATTCCACTTCGGAGCACAATATTTACATTTGGATATTCCTCGCACGGCTCAGACCTCATCATCTATAGGTTCTGAGTCAGGGGAGGTTGTAGTGCTCCCTTGTCACGCATCCTGGCTATCAACATAGGACAATCCTCCATCTCATGATCAAACAAGGTACAATACAGACATGATGGACACGTTGGATTCATACAATCATGGGCATAATGTCCTAGCCCTCCACAATTGTAACTTATCAGTTGTCCATGACCTCTCCCAGGTCCTCCTCCACCTCGGCCTCGTCCGCGCCCCTGAAATCTAGCTCGCATCACTCCTACATTCTGGTCAAGGGGCCATGATTCGTCCTAAACTCTATAGGTGGGGGTTTCTATCCATCATCAACTCATAGCTTCTATAAGTGCACTCATCATGTCCAACCAATCTACAAAAATTATAGAAAAACTATTGAGAATTTTGTGTGTACTTCTCTAACAAATGGTAGTTGTCCATAGCATGTTTTCCTCCTATTTGACAAATCGCACACCACTAAGTAGGCACTGCACTAGGTCCTGCTTATGCCTCCAACCTTAACAACATCGGTCATCCTCCCATGAAGTAATTCATGAACACCGAGAAGTGGTCCTTGTCACGACTCTGACCCTTACATTTAATGCACCATACCTCTTCGCGCACTTTTGGTCAGGCTGTCCTATCTTGTTTCAGACTCTGCATCTCAATGCATAAGTTTTGTAACTGCGTGTGGATCTGCTGAACTCCTAAGTTAGGATCCTATATCGGGGTCCCATGCAACCTCATCATGATCTCCAAAGCCTCTGCCTGAGTTTTTAACCTTTGTTGCGACAATGCGTTCCTCAAATGCGGTGTTAGTGAGGCTACAAACCATTTGCAGTGTTGTCCATCATTCAAAGTCATATTAGCTTCGCAAATTGTGCACATTAGTCTCTGATCCAACTCCCAATGAGTCTTACCTGGTAGCATTGTGATCTCTTTGAATCCAATGATCGACTGCGCCTCTAACTTCGGCCTACTAAATTCTTTGTTCAGTGCAATTTGGATCTCCACGATCCCTGCATTCAGATTGTCATTAAAATGCTTAATATACCAGGTCAGTGCGCGATCCTGCAAAGCACTGACCAGCGTCACTTTCTTTATATTATCATCTGTAACTCCTTGTGCTTCCCATACATATCTTATCATGAACCATAACTGGTCCGGATCTTCATTTCCTACTCCCTTGAACACATGCAACTTTATCACGCTTGCCAGATTGACTTGCAGTGGTGGCGGAGGTGGTACGCAGGAAGATAGAGGTGAAAGCGGTGAAGCTAGTGGTGGTTTGGGTGGGGGTGATATGCACAGAATCCTCTGCCTTATCAAATTGATCACACTTCGCGGTGAGACCTTCACAAGCTCTTCCTCGTCCCCTCGTGGAGGTGAAATCAAAGGGTTATTCTTTGGTCCCTTACTTCCTTCGTTTCTATATGTTTTTCCACTTCACGTGGCTTTGGAGATCAATATAATTGCATAACCCTGTTTTCACAAAATAACATTTTAATCCAAGTATTCAGAGACTTTACGTACTTACCTCACGCTCCTTTGAGAAAGTGTCACTTTGCCTCGCTATAGCTAACTGAAGTATCTACCGGGAACTAAGTAATGAATCCTCCTATAATCCAATCAAGCCAGTGATCAACATCACGTGTGATCTTATTCTTTGATGCTTCCAATCTGTGCATCAACTCTGGGGTCCACACAATAGGATTGTCAAGTTTCCACCTTCCTTGGCTATCTGCTAGCTTCATGATCCACTCATATAGCTCAGTAGCAAAAGATTCGAAGAAAATTTCGTGGATATTTATGTATAGGTAGCAGTCTAACCACTCTTATTTTTTCAACTGTGGATTCCTGTTCTCCTGCACCGCGAAATTTTGAATTCTCCTGTCCAACCAACCTTCAGTTTCCTTCTTAGTTGGATTCCAATGATACGACATCAGACATCTCTATGCAGATTCCGGTCCTGGAAACGGAACTATTTGTTGGCTTAAGGGGGCCTGACCCAGGTTCAAAGTTATTTAGCCAAACAAATCCCTGTACTATTAGCCCTTTCAGCAACAACCCGTAGAGCGCGGATTGAGTTCTCACCCGAAGTAGTATGGGGAGCTGTTGGAACCAAGTTTCCACACCCCTGAGATGTCTAAGGGGTCGATTTATTCCAACTGTGAATACCTTCGCACAGGTAACTTCGCGCACTTTCCTAACCTGCGAGGCCTTCACACTTTGTTATACTCGCCTTCACGCAACCCTAACTAAGAGCTGAGGTGCTTTCATGCTGCTAAGGTAGTGATCTGCACTATTTCCCTAGGTTACACTGCGGATCTTACTTATCTTCTTATAATAGTTAGTTATCTTCGTGTAAACAGATACGCTATCTTACATTTGCTTTATCAACACATCCATATAAGTTCGCGCATCATATAAACAGTAGAAATGGAAATTATACCCAATACATTCAATGTAGAAAACAGTAAAAGATACACATAATTGATGTAAAAATTATATTTATTACTTCTCCAAAGATTACAAACTCAACCCACCCTGCGCACTCAGCTATAGGGGTCTGCGCACTCAGCTGCGGACTAATAGGCCTCTGCACACTCAGCTACAGAGCCTTCTCCTACTCTACTACCCAAAGACTCGACTCGATGCTTCAACTAAGACTCAATTCATCATGATCAGATATTTGATCTTAGATTCCTTAGATCTCTCTTTACACTTAAAGCCTCGCTCTATTTATACAATCCCATGATCCACGAACCATGGGTAGATCTTTCAAGCTGACATTACATTACAAAATTAAGGGTGGACAAACCTATGACTCAATTACAACTTCGCGCTCTACGCCCACAAATCGCAGAGTCTTTACATCAGACTTAGTCAAAACTTGGGCTTTTAAGCCCCAAAATGTGCCTTGAGGGGATCTAGAAATCTCTCAACTTCTCAACCGGGTGCTCAAACAATGTTCTCAACAGGTTAAAAAGGTCTCAGTTTAGAATACTCTGAGCGCACGACAGCTCAATTCTCAAATGACCAAGTATTGTTTGTTGGGAAACCCTTTGCAATTTATAGCGCCTTTTGAATTCAAATTTGACCATTCCCCCCAAATACGGTCCATTATGCTCCCTAGGCAGTAGATTTTCCCAAATCTTGCCCATAAAGCTCACCTTAAATGCATGTCGCCCACTCCATTTGGTCTCAAACCAAGCATCACATCGTGAATAGTGACTATAATGATCACTTTCTAGCCAACCCGCGTGGTAGCGCAGCTACCCTTGCACTATCCCAGACCCTGTGACACTTCGCTCCTGTGCACAACCCTGACATCGTGTAGCTCTCGGGCAAAGTAGTTTATAGTCCCGCACCTCCTTTCAACTACCTAGAGCACTAAGACTATGCTTCCCACGGCTAGTCAGGTGGTCGGGCCACCTGTATACCGCTTCAACCGACCATCACAGATGCAGATTGGGCCGGAAGCGTGGATGACAGGAAAAGCACAAGTGGTGGTACGTTCTTTATGGGTTCCAGACTGGTATCTTGGTTCAGCAAGAAACAGAGTTCGATTGCCTTGTCTACAGCTGAAGCGGAATATGTTGCTGCTGCATCTTGTTGCACCCAACTTCTTTGGATGATGCAGACTTTGCAGGAATTTCAAATCACTTGTACACCACCTATCCCCATCTTATGTGATAACACAAGTGCAATCAGCATCTCAAAGAATCCGGTTATGCATTCAAAAGCCAAGCACATACCAATCAAGTATCATTTTCTCCGGGAACAAGTGCTTGAACAGAAGGTCAAGTTGGAGTATGTTCCTTCTAAGGAACAAGTTGCTGATATTCTCACCAAACCATTGCCCAGGGACACTTTTGAGTACCTCAGGCAAAAGCTGGGGGTTGTTGATGCATCATCTTATTGTTGAACCCTTTTTGATTGATGGTACAGGTTCAGGGGGAGCATATAATGCATTGTTGGCATTATGGAGGATGGTCAGAAGGAGATCTTGGAAATAGCTGCAATATGTCTCTATCTCTTTCATGGAGGATTATGGTTCTTTGTTACAAATCTGGTTCAGGGGGAGCATGATCTTAGGGGGAGCATAACCCTTTGCCCTTGATGTCAAAGGGGGAGAATGAAGCTGAAGTTTGTAAGGTTTCCATCAAGTCCAAAGGGGGAGATTGTTGGCATTATGTTTTCTGGTATGACTGTATGTTACAGATGTTGTACTTGATGGCAACTCCAGTGGCAAGGCTCTCAGTTTGTTGAAAATTAAGAAGGACGCAGGAAACCAGTTCAGAAGGTGCGTACCTGCAGGTACACCATGCAGGGTCCGCGTCCAGCGACGCAGGCCAGCCGTTCAGGGGGTGCGTCCACCCAGTGCACACATTTCAAGGCAGAGAAAAAGCACGTGGGGGTTTCTTGTGTGGTATCTAGCCGACGGTTTTGTGTTTCTATGGTGTCGGCTCATGGTATTGTTCCATGTTTTGAGGAGGAGCTTGCCTATATAAAGCAAGGAGATCATTTGGCTAAGTATGTCTTTCTTGTGGAATATCTTATTGGGTGAGATCTGGTCTAGATCTAAAAGGCGAATCTACTGAAGGACTGAGATCTCTTTGGCACAAGATCAGATCTGTAGATCTGACTATTTGGGTTACACTTAAGGTCTTGAAATCATTCATACCCAAAGGGACGCAGGTACAGTGAAAGGAAAGCGCGCCGGGACGCAGTACAGAGTCTGGAGATCTGCGTGGGGACGCAGGGCAGACGAAGTTCAGGTGCGTCTGGGACGCAGCGCAGTGACTGTAGATCTGCGTGGGGACGCAGAGCGATCAAGGTTCAGGTGCGTCTCTGAAGCAGAAGGACGCGGCGCGATAGTGTTTTCCGGTGCGTCTCTGTAGCAAAAGACGCGGCGCGATAGTATCTTTGGGTGCGTCCCTGAAGCAACAGAACGCAGAGCAGTTAAAGGAACAGTGCGTGGGCACGCAGCGCAGCAGAAGGATATCTGCGTGTAGACGCAGAGTAGCAGAAGGTTAACTGCGTCTGGTCGCAGGCCACAGAAGGAAAAACTGCGTCTCTATTTTAAGATGTTCTGTTGATTGAATTTCTCTGTTGATAAGGTGTTCTGGGTTAGTTCTGTTATTGCTGATCTGATATCTGTAGTGGTCTATATCTGTTATGTACTTGTTGATCATCTGATGCTTTATGAAAAGAAGTAGGGGGTTGTAGCTCCCTTCCAGGAGTAGACTGGAAAA
Organism: Pinus tabuliformis; assembly: GCA_031772625.1. Lineage (NCBI taxonomy): Eukaryota > Viridiplantae > Streptophyta > Pinopsida > Pinales > Pinaceae > Pinus > Pinus tabuliformis. The sequence goes on along the minus strand of CM062820.1, from coordinate 773,844,976 downwards.
CGAGAGAGAGAGAGAGTTGTAGCTCTCTGCAGGTTGCAGCCTGCGTACTGGTAAAGGACTGCACCAGTACAAAATCATTGTAAAAGAAGTTTCTAATTTGAAAGAAGATAGAGACATATTGCAGCAGGTGGTTTTCACCCACATTGGGTTTCCACCTTACATCTTGTGTTCTTTGGTGTGACTATCTGTTTTCTTTGTTCATGCTCATTATTTTATGGTACTGACATGCAAAAATAATTCAAAGATCAAATAAGGAAGATTTATTAAATTGCTAGATAATACTGATTCACCCCCCCTCTCAGTATTATTTCCAACAATTGGTATCAGATCAGGTCCTTCAGAGAAGCTTGATCGCTTGAAGGTAGATCGTTCATCATGAGCAACTACGAGAGAGAAGCATCAATCAGGCCACCGATTTTTGATGGGACAAACTTCAATTATTGGAAGGTAAGAGTTACTGCATATCTTCAATCTCTTGGTACAGAAGTTTGGGACATTGTAGAAACATGCTATGCTTTTCCTTCAGCTACTCCTACAGATCCAGCTGAGAAAAAGAAGTATGAAACAAATGCTAAAGCAGTCAGTACTCTATTAGGAAGTATATCCCAAACAGAATTCATGAAGGTAATACACTTCAAATCAGCAAAAGAGATATGGGACAAAATGGTCACGAGCTATGAAGGAGATGAACAGGTAAAGCGAGCTAAACTTCAAACTCTCAGGATTCAGTATGAGACCCTCAAGATGTATAATGATGAAAGTGTGGCTAATTATTTTCTTCGGGTAGATGAGATTGTTAATTGTATGAAAAATTTGGAAGAGGCTATAGTAGTTGAAAAGATTCTAAGATCATTATCCCCCAAGTTTGAATCTAAAGTATCTGCAATAGAAGAAAAGGAAAATCTCCGTGTTCTCACTATGTCTCAGCTACATGGAATTCTAACTGCTTATGAAATGAGAAAGGGAGGTCCATCAGACAGAAGGGAAGCTGCTTTCAAGGCATCAGGCAAAGAAGATTACTATGAAGCAAGCCATGTTCCAGAAGAAGAGGAAGAAGAATCAAATTTTGTCAGAAATCTTCAAAGGGGTTCTGGAAGGTTCATAGGTAAGCTACCTTTCAAATGTTTTGCTTGTGGAAGAGTAGGTCATTATGCTGCAAAATGTCCTTATAAGGATAAAGGAAAGGAACCTGCTAGATGGAACAAGAAACAAAGTGCAAATAAGAAAAGCTACTACACCCATGAAGATAGTGATGGTCTATCAAACAGTGATGAAGATGAACGAGGTAATGAATATAAGTTATTAATGGCATTTGAAGATGATGATTATATGGATGCTATAGATGTGGATAACCTTTATGATGAAATCACTAGACTCAAGAGATGTATAGAAGAAAAGAATGTGATCATTGATACTCTACAATTTCAAATTGATGAAAAGGAAAAACATCTTGAAAAACTAGAAGGAGAAATTGTTGGTCTTAGAAAAGAGATTGAGAAAACAAAAGCTATTAATCTTAAGTTTGTCAAAGGATCTGAAACTTTGGATAAGATTATCAATGTGCAGCGGTCTCCTCTAAACAAGACAGGTCTGGGCTACAATGGAGAAACCTCTCAAGCATCCACCTCAAAGAGTTATCTTGATGCAGCAAGAAGAAATGAGCAAAAGAACAATGAAGATCATCAGGTAAAGCAGGGACGAATTACAAACAGAAACTATCAAGGGCAATCCATCTTAAGGGTGAACCAGCCACAGGTAAAATCTTCTCAATTTGGTCCAAGAATAGATGAATATAGAAATTACAATCAGTTGGCTGGTAGATTCGATAACCGCAGAAGTTTCTTCAATGGACAATGCTTTTCTTGTCATAACTTTGGTCACAAAGCAGCTCAATGTGTTGCATATAAAAAAATCATGACTAGGGAAGCTCAAAAACAAAGAAGTATGACAGGGATGACAAAAAGGACCTATAACAACTTTTCGGTTCTTGAAAATGAAGTCGAATGTTCTATTTGCAATAACTTTGGTCATGAAGAATCTGAATGCAGGAGCAGGTTTCAGTAGAAAAAGGAGCAAGCCTCAAGCACCAAAACATGGAGAATAAAGGAACCTCAAACAGAAAGATGTGGAATAGCATTTTATGCAGAGGGACAGGAAAATCTATGGTACATTGACAGTGGATGTTCGAAGCATATGACAGGTGATAAAGAAAAACTTGAATCTTATTCTGCTCTAGAAAAAGGAAAGAAAGTCTCTTTTGGAAATGATACTCCTGCAACTATAAAAGGAAAAGGCATTGCTCAGTTAAAAGGAAAGGTCAAAGCTGGAAATGTTTTGTATGTTGATGGATTGAAGCATAATCTTCTAAGTGTTAGCCAGATGTGTGATCAAAGAACCGAGGTTATTTTCAGATCGAATGGATGTCTTGTTCGTGATCTTGATACAGGTAAAACAGTACTCAAAGGCAAAAGAACTCCAAATAATCTGTACATATTTGAAGAAGGACAACAACAATGCTATCTGAGCAAGGATGAAGAGCACTGGTTATGGCATCGAAGGTTGGGACATCTAAGCTTCTCACAAATAAGGAAAGCATGCAAATATCAGGCAGTTCGCGATCTTCCAGATATCAAAATTCCTGACAACACCATATGCAGATCATGTCAGTTTGGAAAACAAACCAGGACTAACTTTCCAGAGAAAGAAGGATCAGCTAGCATGCCTCTTGAGCTAGTACATACAGATACATGTGGTCCTTTCAGGAAAAGAACACCTAGAGGAGAGGAATACTTGATATTATTTATTGACGATTTCTCCAGGTTTGTCTGGTTTAGGACTTATGAAGCACAAAGATGAAGCATTCGAAAAATTCAAATCCTTCAAAGCCTTGGTTGAAAATGAATCAGGTCACAAAATTAAGTGCCTCAGATCCGACAGAGGTGGGGAATTTACTTCAAATGAATTTTTCGATTTCTGTGATGAACATGGGATAAGGAGAGAATTCTCTACAGCTAGAACTCCTCAGCAAAATGGAGTTGTTGAAAGAATGAACAGAACAATCCAACAAATGGCTCGTGCTATGCTTGATGAATCAGGAACTCCCGCAACTTTCTGGGGTGAAGCTGCACATGCTGCGGTTGTTATTCTCAACAAAACAAATGTCCGGGTGAACAGCACTCAAACTCCTCATGAGCTTTGGAGTGGCAGGACTCCTTCGGTAAAGCACTTCAAAATCTTTGGGAGCAAATGCTATATCAAGAATACTGATGAGCAGCTTGGCAAACTTGAACCTAGAGCAGATGAAGGCATTCTTCTTGGCTATTCTCCACATAGCAAAGCATACAAATGCTACAATAAAAGACTTGGCGGAATTGTTGACAGCATTGATGTAGTGGTTGATGAGAAGGGATACATTCCTAGGCAAGTACATCATGAAGATATAGAAGAAGATGAAGGTTACCCTCAAAGACAGAATAATGAAGAAAAAGAACCCCAAGGAGAACCTCAAGAAGAACCAGAGGAGCAGACAAGAATAGAAGAGAAAACTCCATCCAGATATGTTCAGAAGAATCATCCAGAATCTCAGATTGTGGGGCAGAAAGAAGCAGGTGTACAAACAAGAAGAACAGTTGCAGAAGCCTCAAGCTATTTGGCATTACTCTCCTCTACTGAACCTCAAAATGTGAAAGAAGCATGCAAAGATGAATGTTGGGTGAAAGCAATGGATGAAGAACTTGAGCAAATCGAAAAGAACAACACTTGGGAGCTGGTTCCTAGACCAAAGGATAAGAATGTTATCGGAACAAAATGGGTCTTCAAAAATAAATTGAATGAAAATGGAGAAGTAATTAGAAACAAAGCCAGACTTGTTTGTAAAGGGTATGCGCAGCAAGAAGGAATAGATTTTGAAGAAACGTTTGCTCCTGTTGCAAGACTTGAGGCCATCCGAATGTTCCTTGCTCTCTCAAGTTTTCAAAACTTCAAAGTATTTCAAATGGATGTGAAATCAGCCTTTCTGAATGGAGACTTGGAAGAAGAAGTGTACATTGAACAGCCAGATGGGTTCATTCTTGGAAATGATCCAAATCTTGTATGCAGATTGAAAAAGGCTCTCTATGGTCTCAAACAAGCTCCAAGGGCTTGGTACTACCGGTTGGACAAATATCTTCATCAACAAGGTTTTTCAAAAGGTTCAACAGATAGCAATCTGTATATAAAAGTTGAAAATGACAAATTGCTAATACTTGTTGTGTATGTAGATGACATTATTTTTGGCAGCAATGAAGAAGCTATGAGTCAAAGCTTTGCCTCGGTCATGCAGAAAGAATTTGAAATGTCCTTGCTAGGAGAACTGACATATTTCCTTGGTTTGCAAATTCAACAAAAGGAAGGAGGAATCTTTTTATCTCAAACCAAGTATCTCAAACAGATTTTGAAGAAGTATGGCATGGAAGATGCAAAACCAGTATGTACACCCATGGTCACAGGATGTAGTCTCAGTGCAAATGATGAATCTGCAGTAGTACATCAACCAACCTACAGATCTATGATTGGAAGTTTACTATATTTGACAGGTACCCGACCAGACATCATGCATGCAGTTGGAATAGTTGGAAGATTTCAGGCAAATCCGAAGGAGACTCATCTTCAGGCAGTGAAGAGAATTTTCAAATATCTTCAAGGGACTCAAAATTATGGCTTATGGTATCCTAGAGATACAGATCTTACTCTTCATGCTTATACAGATGCAGATTTGGCCGGAAGCGTGGATGACAGGAAAAGCACAAGTGGTGGTGCGTTCTTTATGGGTTCCAGACTGGTATCTTGGTTCAGCAAGAAACAGAGTTCGATTGCCTTGTCTACAGCTGAAGCGGAATATGTTGCTGCTGCATCTTGTTGCACCCAACTTCTTTGGATGATGCAGACTTTGTAGGAATTTCAAATCACTTGTACACCACCTATCCCCATCTTATGTGATAACACAAGTGCAATCAGCATCTCAAAGAATCCGGTTATGCATTCAAAAACCAAGCACATACCAATCAAGTATCATTTTCTCCGGGAACAAGTGCTTGAACAGAAGGTCAAGTTGGAGTATGTTCCTTCTAAGGAACAAGTTGCTGATATTCTCACCAAACCATTGCTCAGGGACACTTTTGAGTACCTCAGGCAAAAGCTGGGGGTTGTTGATGCATCATCTTATTGTTGAACCCTTTTTGATTGATGGTACAGGTTCAGGGGGAGCATATAATGCATTGTTGGCATTATGGAGGATGGTCAGAAGGAGATCTTGGAAATAGCTGCAATATGTCTCTATCTCTTTCATGGAGGATTATGGTTCTTTGTTACAGATCTGGTTCAGGGGGAGCATGATCTTAGGGGGAGCATAACCCTTTGCCCTTGATGTCAAAGGGGGAGAATGAAGCTGAAGTTTGTAAGGTTGCCATCAAGTCCAAAGGGGGAGATTGTTGGCATTATGTTTTCTGGTATGACTGTATGTTACAGATGTTGTACTTGATGGCAACTCCAGTGGCAAGGCTCTCAGTTTGTTGAAAATTAAGAAGGATGCAGGAAACTAGTTCAGAAGGTGCGTACTCGCAGGTACACCATGCAGGGTCCGCGTCCAGCGACGCAGGCCAGCCGTTCAGGGGGTGCGTCCACCCAGTGCACACATTTCAAGGCAGAGAAAAAGCACGTGGGGGTTTCTTGTGTGGTATCTAGCCGACGGTTTTGTGTTTCTATGGTGTCGGCTCATGGTATTGTTCCATGTTTTGAGGAGGAGCTTGCCTATATAAAGCAAGGAGATCATTTGTCTAAGTATGTCTTTCTTGTGGAATATCTTATTGGGTGAGATCTGGTCTAGATCTAAAAGGAAAATCTACTGAAGGACTGAGATCTCTTTGGCGCAAGATCAGATCTGTAGATCTGACTGTTTGGGTTACACTTAAGGTCTTGAAATCATTCATACCCAAAGGGACGCAGGTACAGTGAAAGGAAAGCGCGCCGGGACGCAGTACAGAGTCTGGAGATCTGCGTGGGGACGCAGGGCAGACGAAGTTCAGGTGCGTCTGGGACGCAGCGCAGTGACTGTAGATCTGCGTGGGGACGCAGAGCGATCAAGGTTCAGGTGCGTCTCTGAAGCAGAAGGACGCGGCGCGATAGTGTTTTCCAGTGTGTCTCTGTAGCAAAAGACGCGGTGCGATAGTATCTTTGGGTGCATCCCTGAAGCAACAGAACGCAGAGCAGTTAAAGGAACAGTGCGTGGGCACGCAACGCAGAAGAAGGATATCTGCGTGTAGACGCAGAGTAGCAGAAGGTTAACTGCGTCTGGTCGCAGGCCACAGAAGGAAAAACTGCGTCTCTATTTTAAGATGTTCTGTTGATTGAATTTCTCTGTTGATAAGGTGTTCTGGGTTAGTTCTGTTATTGCTGATCTGATATCTGTAGTGGTCTATATCTGTTATGTACTTGTTGATCATCTGATGCTTTATGAAAAGAAGTAGGGGGTTGTAGCTCCCTTCCAGGAGTAGACTGGAAAACGAGAGAGAGAGAGAGTTGTAGCTCTCTGCAGGTTGCGGCCTGCGTACTGGTAAAGGACTGCACTAGTACAAAATCATTGTAAAAGAAATTTCTAATTTGAAAGAAGATAGAGACATATTGCAGCAGGTGGTTTTCACCCACATTGGGTTTCCACCTTACATCTTGTGTTCTTTGGTGTGACTATCTGTTTTCTTTGTTCATGCTCATTATTTTATGGTACTGACATGCAAAAATAATTCAAAGATCAAATAAGGAAGATTTATTAAATTGCTAGATAATACTGATTCACGCCCCCTCTCAGTATTATTTCCAACACCACGAACCATCATATCCATGAGCGCTGCTATGCATGGACTAGGCATAACATACTCCATCTGTGTTACAACGTTTGCTCCATAGGCCATCCTAGAAGGTGTCTGTCCTGTTAGTTTCTTACACGTTGTCCTATAAGCCCACAAAACTTCTAGTACGTGTAGGTCCCAATCACTTCGATGCACATTATATACCCTATTCAGTGCTTCACACACTTCGTTAAATGCTTCTGCGTGGGTAACCTTCTGCACACTCGTTCTTATTGACCATGTTCCCTAACACGAAGTCCATGTGCATCTGCGCAGGCTTTTTACCATATGCATGTACCCACCTGGACAAATGCACACGTGGACAATCCCGTACATTGTATTTATCTGTTAGTCACATCTTAGGATTCCCAAAATGCATGCGCATCATTCTCCTGCATTCACGCCAGTCCTCAAAGATTCCTTGGTGCGTACCCCACCACCTCACGGGTGTAGCACACAGTACCCACTTCAAAGCTTCAAAACGTTTTTTTTCCAGCACCTCCCTTTCAAATCTGTCCAAGAAAGCATCTACCTCACCTAATCCATCATAAGTAGGCAGATTCCTCACTTTTTTCGATACGCAACGCAGTGATCTCTTCATCATATTGCAGTTCAGTGTGGTTATTTCGTGTAACTGGTTATGCCATCACTCTATCTCTTCATCTAAATCTGACATATAGGGGCTTTCATGCTCGCATGAGATCCATCCATTCGCGGTGGGATTTACCCATTCTTTCTCTCATGCGGTTATCTTTTGATGCAGTCCAAATCGTCATCGCTTTCATAGTCGTGCATTGGCTCTGTGTAGTGCGATCCTTCCATAGGGCCAAAGGTACGACTATGCGCAGAGACTTTTTCTCAAAAATCATCTTGCGTTTCTTCAGATTAATCACCTCGTTCATGTCTATGGCGTAATCAATTCCAAAGGGCGTGGGGTAGGGATTACTGTCATCAACAATCTCTATCACTTCAAAGTCTGCTAGCACACTTGCTCCTCAATATCCACGGTGATCCCCTGCAATCTCCCCATAGGTATTATCTTTTGTTGGTTCACCATTCGCAACTGGATAGGAGACCATTGCAGCATAGGCCTTCCCATGCGCTCCCATGTCTACTCCGGTAGAACATTCGCGTCTGATCCTAAATCCAGAATTACCTGGTCCATCTCATATTCCCCAATCTGTGCGATCAACCTCATTCCTCTTCCTGTCCTTGTTGCATGCTTTCCAATCTTCTGTACTACGCGCGGCTCTCCTAGTGCAGTCCCAATGCATTTGTTAATGAGTTCTTGTAATCCCTTTACTGTAGGTTTTAACCCCATATAGAACTTACCTGCATATGAATTCTAAAACACATAAAATAAACAATGCGAGATCATAACACATAAAACACATACACAGAGATTTTCCTCGGGTTCCCAAAACCTGGACTACCAGCTTGATTTTTCATTATGTTCCTTTCAATGTTACAATACATATTTATACATGCCGAAGCATCCAATACCATGGACTGAAAACCATCGTGTCCAAAACCATGGACCAAAAACCATTGCATCCAAAAACGTGTGCGAAAATCATGCACAAAACCATAGGTGGGTCCACCCAACCTAACATAGGTTCCAATCAGCGCAACGAACCTGCACCCCTCAAACCCCCTGTGACCCCCTGCTATGCAATCAGCGCAATGAAGAGGGGCTTTGCCCCCCTCTAACCCCCCGATTAACTATGTGGGCTAGTTTTGGAAAGAATATAACACAACCCAACAATCTCCCACTTGTTGTTTTCTTTCCACAAGGGGCCACAAGAGAGCTTAGTCATTTATCCAGCCCTGCAACGCTCATTGTTTCTCTACACCAAGACAACTTCTCAGAGCTCACAGATGTTGTCAATGCATCTGCAGTATCCTTGAAAGTGTCCACCTTTACCAGCAAGACCTTTTTTCCTTCTATCATATCCCTCACAAAGTGATACTGAACATCAATGTGCTTTGTCTTTGAATGATATGCAGGGTTCTTTGCCAAGAAAATTGCACTTCGGCTGTCACAATATATCCTTATAGCTCCCTGTACTAACCCCATACTTGAACACAATCTCTGCAACCAAACTTCTTCATTGCTTGCATGAGTGGCTACCATGTATTCTATCTCTATAGTTGATAGTGCCACTACAGATTGTTTCTTACTCATCCAACTGACTGCACCTGAAAATAGGTTAAACACATACCCACTTGCAGATCTTCTCTGATCCAGATCTCCAGCCTAGACTGCATCAACAAAGCCACAAATATCCAACACTTTTTCCAATCCTAGTCTTCCTTGGTAGCACCAACCATAATCACTAGTGCCACGCAAATACCTGAAAACCTGCTTCACTGCTATCCAATGCTTCTTTTCTAGTTTTGACATAAACCTACTCAATACTCCCACTGCATGTGCAATGTCTGGTCTAGTACAAACCATTGCATACATTAGGCTACCGAATGCACTTGCATATGGAACACAGGACATGTCCTCTTCAACCCTGATGATGGATCCCACTTGGGATTTGAAACGTTGGTATAAAGATGTTCAAACTGTGGATTCTCCGATCACTGATTCAAAGGACATGTCCTCTTCCTCTTCTTGTGCCTTGGGACACTGTTTAGCAGATAACTTTACACCTACAGGAATAGGAACCTTCATCAGTTTACTATCCTGCATATTAAATCTCTACAATATTGTCTCGACATACTTCCTATGGTTTAACCTGAGCTTCCTCTTTGCCTGATCTCTTTTAATTTCCATGCCCAAAATATAGTTTGCAGCACCAAGATCTTTCATGTCGAATTTGGAGGACAATTGGGTCTTCAAATCCTGGATAATTTCTTTATCATTTCCAACCATCAACATATCATCCACATACAAGACCAAATAAATAACATGGTCACCAATTAATTTAAAATACACACAATGATCTTCTTTTCTTCTGGTGAAGCCAAGTCCTCGTATAAATGTATCAAATTTTTGATACCACATCCTTGGTTTTAACCCATACAAAGACTTCTTTAACTTGCATACTAGTTATTTCTTACCCTTCACCGTAGAGCCTTCAAGTTGTTTCATGTAGATTTCCTCTTCCAGATCCCCGTGAAGAAATGTTTTCTTCACATCCATCTGTTCTACCTCAAAATCAAAAATAGCAGCAACAAATAAAAGTAATCTAATAGAGGTTACCTTGGAAACAAGAGAAAAAATATCACCAAAATAAATTCTTGGCACCTGGGAATAACCTTTTGCTACCAACCGAGCTTTATATTTCTCCACCTTTCCTTCTGCATTTGTCTTCTTCTTGAACGCCCATTTTCTGCCAATGGGTTTCCTTCTATCCAACAACTCCACCAAATCCCAAGCCTCATTTTTGTGCAAAGATGCCATTTCATCAACCATGGCCTCTTTCCATAGTTTTCCATCCTCTGAATCTACTACTTCCTTCACAGTTCTGGGATCATCATCAGTAATAGATAAAGAAAAATTTGAACAGAAAGCAGATGGACTATACCTTTCTGGCTGCCTTCTTTCTTGAACTGATCTTATCACACCCAAAGTTTGTGGCTCTTCATCTTCTGATTCCTCCTCTGCTGTAGAGTCTGATTCTTCCTCCTTTAGCTCAAACTCTATATTCTCAAGTTCCTTTGGTTGAACTTCATGTTTAATAACATATTTCACCTCTCTGAACACCACATCTGGGTTGTACACAACCTTCCTTGTTACTGGGTTCCAAAGCTTATAACCCTTTAAACCATCCTTATACCCAATAAAGATGCACTTTTCAGATTTACTGTCCAACTTGGTTCGTTTCTCCTTTCGAACATGTACATATGCATCACATCCAAATACCCTCAGATGTGAAAGAGAGTGTTTCTTACCAGTCCATACCTCTTGTGGAGTTTTATCCTCCAATGCTAATGAAGGTGATCTATTGACCAGGTAACATGTTGTCTCCACCGCCTCTGCCCAGAATTATTGTCCTAACCCAGCACCACTGAGCATGCTTCTTACCCTTTCCATCAACGTCTTGTTCATTCTTTCTGCAACTCCATTTTTGCTGAGGTGTATATGGAGTAGTATTTTTCCGTGCTATACCACAATTCTTATAGAATTCTTCAAATTCCTTACTGCAAAAGTATCCACCGTTATATGTCCTCAGCACCTTTATCTTCTTCTCTGTCTGGTTTTCCACTAGAGCCTTGAATTCTTTAAACCTGTCAAAGACTTCAGATTTCTTCTTAAGGAAATATATCCATGTATTCCTTGAGAAGTCATCTATAAATGATACATAGTACACAGACTTATCCAGTGATGGAACCTTCACAGTTCCAGACACATCACTATGCACAAGCTCTAATATCTGTTTCGCCCTCTTACCACCAGAGGGGAAACTCACCCGATTCTGCTTCCCATATACACAATTTTCACATCAAAATCCAAAAAGCTATTACTCATACCTTCTTCCATACCTTTACCATGAAGTATTCAAAGGCCCTTCTCTCCAATATGTCCAAGCCTTTGATGCCACAACATGGTCTTCTCTCCAGAGACCACTAGATTTTTTGCTCCACTTTCAGGAACCACAGAACTGTTGTACCCATCAACAACAGTGATACCTTGTATCTTGTAAAAAGTTCCAATTCAAACTCCCTGCATCAATACCAGTGCCCCCTAAACCATCTTGCAAGTATCCTTATCGAACACTATTTTTACACCTGCATCATCCAACTTGCTTACAGAAATCAGATTTCTCGCTAATGCAGGAATATGCAGAACACCCGGAAGTGTTTTAACCCTTCCACCTTGTAACTTCAACTTTACTTTTCCACGAACAACGATTCCAACCTTCCTGTCATCCCCCAAGAAGACATCACCACTATCATATTTCTCATACTCGCAGAACCACTCTCTATGTGGAGTGAAGTGAAAGGATGCACCTGATTCAATCAACCATGCCTCATGATCTACATGTGTACTTGAAGAATCCAAGTACACATCCCCACCTTCATCTAAGGTGGTTTTAACCTCTGCAAAAGGAGCATCATCATATCCCTTTCCTTTATCAGGAGCTTTAGATTTACAGTCCCTTTTGTAGTACCCTTCCTTTCCTCATTTCTAGCACACCACCTTTACAGGTTTTCCTGAAGATTTAGATCTCCCTCTAGATTTAGATCTCCCACTTGATGACTTATTTTTGTTTCTATTTTGGGACCGTCCTCATACAGACAAGGCATCACCATTCTGGCTCTCCATATTTTTCCGTCTCATCTCCTCCGTTAGCAAGGATGAGACTATTTCATCAAACTGCAAGGCAGTTGCATTGCTACCTATTGCAATAACCAAAGTATCCCACGAATCTAGTAGAGAACACAACAAACTGATGCACTTATCTTCATTTGTAATTTTAATATCAACAGACGCTAACTGACTTACCATAGTATTAAATGCATTCAGATGCTCTGTCACTGAGTCTCCATCTTTCATCCTCAGGTTATACAGATTTTTCCATAGGAACAATTTATTCACTAGAGACTTAGATTGGTACAAAGTCCCTAACTTGTCCCACAAAGTGTTCTCCGTAGCTTCCCCTAATACATTCAACAATAATGAATCTGAGACACACAATCGTATTGTGCTCTTTGCCTTCCAATCCAGCTTCTTCCATTCTACATCGGACACTCCCATTGGTTTATTACCCAAATCTACCATGATCCACTAATCTTTATCCACCAATAGGTCCTCCATCTTGAGTTTCCACAACTCAAAACTCTGACCATTAAATTTCTCAATCTCTATCTTTCCACTACTCGCCATCTTCTTTCACCACCATAATCGATCTCATAGATCTCCCATTGAACAGGGTCTACCATAGGCCTGAGCGAAACCCCTCAGAAACAAAGGTGTCCCCTTGAAGCCAAAACAGATCTGATACCAAATGTAGGTTTTAACCTCGTATAGAACTTACCTGCATACGAATTCTAAAACACATAAAATAAACAATGTGGGAGCATAACACATAAAACACATATACACAGATATTTTCCCCTGGATCCCAAAACCGAGACTACTAGCTTGATTTTTCATTATGTTACTTTCAATGTTACAATACATATTTATACATGCTGAAGCATCCAATACCATGGACAGAAAACCATCGTGTCGAAAACCATGGACAGAAAACCATCGCATCCAAAAACATGTGCGAAAATCATGCACAAAACCATAGGTGGGTCCGCCCAACCTAACATAGGTTCCAAAACCAAAATTTCCCAAGGCACTGCCCCAGACCCCATAGAGTGGATTTACCTGCACCCCTCAAACCCCTTGTGAACCTTCTGCTACGCAATCAGCGCAACGAAGGTAACCCCTCGGTTAACTACATGGGCTAGTCGTGGAAAGAATATAACACAACCCAACATTTACAGCCTTACAGTCGTGTAGTAGATTCATGTATGTTTCTAGGAATGTCGTAAGCATAAATGGGTCCATTTCCATCACCAATCTATCTTTACTTCCTGAAGTGGAGGCATCAGCGAAGCTCTTCTTAGCTTCCATGAAGGTTTCCTTAGCGTGCTCTGAATCAAACTCGGGTTCTTTCGTCGAAGCCCTGTGAACCCAAGTATTATCTTTGGGTTATTTTCCTTTATCATATCCTGTCGTAATTCCACTTCAGAGCACAATATTCACATTTGGGTCTTCCTCGCACAGCTAAGACCTCATTATCTGCAAGTTCTATGTCAGGGGAGGTTGTAGCACTCCCTTGTTGTGCATCCTAGCTATCATTGTAGGACAATCCTTTGTCTCATGATCAAATAAGGTAAAATATAGACATGATGGACACATTGGATTCATACAGTCACAGGCATAATGTCCTGGCCCTCCGCAATTGGAACATATCAGCTGTCCGCGACCTCTTCCAAGTCCTCCTCCACCTCGGCCTCGCCTGCACCCCTAAAATCTAGTTGGCACCACTACTTCGTTCTGGTCAAGGGGCCGCAATTTGACCTGAACTCTATAGGTGGGAGTTCTATCCATCATCATCTCATAGCTTCTATAAGTGCACTCATCGTGTCCAACTGATCTACAAAAATTATAGAACAACTGTTGCGAATTTTGTGTGTACTTTTGTAACAAATGGCAGTTGTTCGTAGCATGCTTTCCTCCTATTTGAAAAATTGCCCACCACAAAGCAGGCGTCGCGCTAGGTCCAGATTGTGCCTCCGGTCTTAACAGCATCGGTCCTCCCGCAAGGTAGTTCACGAACCCTAAGAAGTGTTCCTTGTCATGACCCTGACCCTTACATTTAACGCACCATACCTCTTCGCGCACTTTTGGTTGAGTTGTCCTGTCCTGTTTCAGACTCTGCATCTCAAGGCATAAGTTTCTCAACTGTGTGTCAATCTGTTGAACTCCCAGGTTAGGATCCTGTATCAGGGTCTCATGTAGCCTCATTGTGATCTCCAAGGCCTTTTCCTGAGTCGTTAACCTTTGTTGTGATAGTGCGTTCCTCAAATGTGGTGTTTGAGAGGCTACAAACCATTCGCGGTGTTGTCCATCCGTCAAAGTCATATTAGCTTCGCAAATTGTGCACTTTATTCTTTGATCCAACTCTCAAGGACTCTCACCTAGTAGTGTTGTGATCTCTTTGAATCCAATGATCATCTATGCCTCTGACTTTGGCCTGCTAAATTTTCTGTTCAGCGCAATTTGGATATCCGTGATCCTGGCATTTGGATTATCATTAGAATGCTTAATATACCAGATCAGAGCGCGATCCTGCAGAGAGCTGACAAACATCACTTTCTTTATATTATCATTTGTAACTCCCTGCGCTTCCCATACTGCTCTTATCACAAACCAAATCTGGTCTGGATCTTCATTTCCTACTCCCTTGAACACAGGAAACTTTATCGCGCTTGCCATATTGACTCGCGGTGGTGGCAGAAGTGGTATGAGTGAATATGGAGGTGAAGGCAGTGAAGCTGGTGGTGGTGTGGGTGGGGGTGGTATGCATGGAATGATCTTCCTTATCAAATTAATCGCACTTCACGGTGATACCTTTGCGAGCTCTTCCTCATCCCCTCGCGGAGGTGAAATTAAAAGGCTATTCTTTGGTCCCTTACTTCCTTCATTTCTATAGGTTTTTCCACTTTGCGTGGATCAGGACATCAAGGTAATTGCATAACCCTCTTTTCACACAATAACATTTTAATCCAAGTATTTAGAGACTTTATGTAATTACCTCGCAGTCTTTTGAGAAAGCGTCGCTCTACCTCATTATAGCTAACTGAAGTATCTACCGTGAACTCAGTAATGAATCCTCCTATAATCCGATCAAGACAATGATCAACAATGCACACGATCTTATCCTCTGCTATTTCCAATTTGTGCACCAACTCTGGGGTCCACACAATAGGATTGTCAAGTTTCCACCTTCCTCGGCTATCTACTAGCTTCACGATCCACTTGTACAGCTCAGCAGGGAAATATGCAAAGAAATTTTTTTGGATCTCTGTGTACAAGTAGCAGTCTAACCACTCTTCTTTTGTCAGCCATGAATTCCTATTCTCCTACTCCGTGAACACGTTAATTCTCCTGTCCAACCAACCTTCAATTTCCTTCTTAGTTGGATTCTAATGATATGACATCAGACATCTCTATGCAGATTCCGGCCCCAACAATAGAACCATTTGTTGGCTTGAGGGGATCTAACCCAGGTTTGGAGTTATTTAGCTAAACAAAGCCCTGTACTACTAGCCCTTTCGGCAACAGCCCGTGGAGCG
Source organism: Pinus tabuliformis (assembly GCA_031772625.1). Classification (NCBI taxonomy): domain Eukaryota; kingdom Viridiplantae; phylum Streptophyta; class Pinopsida; order Pinales; family Pinaceae; genus Pinus; species Pinus tabuliformis. Next base: position 773,829,287 of record CM062820.1, on the reverse strand, counting down.
CGGATTGAGGTCTCACCCAAAGCAGTATGGGAGGATGCTGGAACCAAGTTTCTACACCCTTGAGATGTTTGAGGGGTCGATTTAGTCCAACTGTGAATACCTTCACATAGGTCATTTCGTGCACTTTCCTGACCTGCGAGGCCTTAGCACTCATTTATACTCACCTTCGTGCAACCCTATCCAGGGACTGATGTGCTTTCGTGCTGCTAAGGCAGCGATCTGTGCTATTTCTCTAGGTTACACTATGGATCTTACTTATCTTCTTGTAACAATTAGTTATCTTCGTGTAAACAGATACTTTATCTTACATTTGCTTTATCAACACATTCATATAAGTTCGTGCATCATATAAACAGAAGAAATGGGAATTATACCCAATACATTCAATTCAGAAAATAGTAAAAGATACACAAAATTGATGTAAAACTTCTCTTTATTACTTCTCCAAAGATTACAGACTCAACCTGCCCTGCGCACTCAACTGCGGACTACTAGGCCTCTGCGCACTCAGCTGTAAAGCCTTCTCCTACTCTACTACCCAAAGACTTGACTCGACACTTCAACTAAGACTCAATTCATCATCATTAGATCTTCGATCTTCGATTACTTAGATCTCTCTTTACACGTAGAACCTCGCTCTATTTATACAATCCCATGGTCCACAAACCATGGGTAGATCTTTCAAGCCAACATTACATTACAAAAGTAGGGGCATACAACCTTATGACTAAATTACAGCTTCGCACTCCGCGTGTTATAGACATTTTTGTGCCTTACAGCATTGAGCATGAAATGTCCATAATCTAAGGGATCCAAAGTCCCTAAACATGTTGTTCCTACCCCTAGAGGAACAAGGCCAAGTAACCACAGCAATTCACATAAGTTCTCCACCTGAAAACACTCAAAAACAAGCCAATTCTGGATCATGTCAACCGCTCCACTGAGCATCTGCGCTGAATGTCAACTGCTACACTGGCTACCTGCATTGAATGTCAACTCCAACACTAGCTACCTGCGCTGAGCGAGTTTGGACATGTGGCAGAGTCATTCCTCAAGGTGTCAATGCCCAGGAAGCTTCCAAAATGACACTTGCATCAAGGAATTCGACTGGTGATGAGTAAGAGGTTCCAAATCTCCAAGTGGAAGCAAGAACCTCCAAGTGGACTCAAGAACTGAGAGAGGGAGAGGACACTAGTCAGATCTCAAGCTGACTCATCCTCTCTCCAAATATCTATATATGGATCTCACCTCCATGGGATCTAGAGGCTGGAATTTTGTGAATGCAAAGAATTGCTGTTGGTTTGTGGCTGGAAACATTGGGTGCTTAATGCTTTGAAGGGAGCTGAAGAAGGAATTCCATTCTGCTGGGAAGGAGATGCTGGATTGGAGCCCTATGGGTTGTATCTCTTCCTGAACCCTGTTACTTATCAATGAAGCTATCTTGATTCTTTCCTATATGCTGGTGTATTTTGTATGATTGCATTAGTGTATTTGATTTACTTCTAATCCTGAATCATTTATGAATATGTATATTTGCCTTTGCATTCTGTTCTGTTCTCTTCTCTTGTCACAGGTAGTTGTTCTCTTGTGATCTGTGGGATTCAAGTAGTTGTTCTCTTGAGCAAGCGAGGAGACAAGTAGCTGTAGACACGCAAAGAGAAGAGGATATAGATCGAGGGACAACCGGAAGACAACGGTAAGTCTGCCGATCTCCCCTCTTTCACATTTCATAAAGGAAGAAATCATAATAGCTGTATTCGTTTGTTGCTAAGGCGCTGTCACACCTTAGGTGGATAGGATCATCCTAAATAGGCATTTTTCCCCACAACAAATTGGCGACTCTGCTGGGGAAGAACTTGTTTATTCATTTCATTTGTGTTTCCGTCATTTGTTTACTTCATAGACTTGACAGCAACTTTGAACTGCATCTTTCCCGGATGCAAAGTAGAAAGTTGCTGCTTTGATCCAGTTGTTGGACTTGTCTATGATCTAAACTAGATCCACAAATGATTTGATGATCGTTGTGATAGTCTTTAGTACCCTATCAAAGCATCCCTTTGTTTATACCTTGCTTGTGTTTCTGATTTGGCTTGAAACAGTTGATTTTTGAGCATTTTGTGACCTAGAAACCAAGGGAAACGAGAGTTTCTCTTTCAGCGCAGGCACTGTGAAGGCAGTCTGCATTTCAACACAGGTCCCGAAGGGGCTACCTGCGCTGAATGTCAAACTGACAGTGTTGGACTTGCGCTGAACCAGTTTGGCCTTGTGCAGCTGGGGTTCTTTTTCCTTTGTTGCCCTGTTTTGATCTCTGTTTTTGCAGCCTTTAACCAGCATAGGTACTAGTCTGATAAGCTTTTCTTTGCTTAGATTCATCCTCTTTTTTGTACAAAAAGATTGTGAATGTTTTTATGTGTTTGTGGTGTCATTTATAGTCTTCCTTTGCATGAGTAAAGTAGTCATCCTATAGCCTTTGATTCAGATTTGATTGTGATCTTAGAAGAGAGTTCATTGGCTGTTTGCAGATTGATTATAGATTTACTTTCGCTTATTGGTTTGAATTTGTGTCTTTTAAGTGTCAAAACAAGTCTTTACTTCGAAAATCACAAAGTGATTGTAATCTCTTCTACCTTTGTTGTTTTCGAAAGAGTGAACTTGTTTGTATTGATCATTTTAAAAGCAAATTCAAAGTTGTACAAAAAGCTTCCTTTGTAGGCATTTATACTAAGAAAGAAGAAAACAAACACCTGCATTGTGCATTTTGCATTTGATAGTTTGCATGTTGGATTTAGGGAAAGTGCATTAGAGTGTGCTGATTGCTCTTTGAGAAAAGATAATGTTATTCTTTTCCCTTAGTAGCTAGGATTTTCAAAGTTGAAAGATAATAAAGCTTGTTTATCATCTTAGACTGCATTTACGAATTTGTATCATACATCTCGTGGTGAACCTTGAAAGGCAAACTTTAAAAAGATCAACCTAAAATAAAATGAATGAACCTAACAACGCTTTGTAACATAACGCACAACATAGAGGTCTAGGCTAGAGACGTGTTCCGGCGTCGTTAAACATAGTGACTGTCGATCTCGAAGAAGGTGGGTGATTCCTCCTGAGAGACGGTAGCGCTAATACGGATTTGTGCTCCCACGTACCGTCACGTATATATTGGGAGACCCCTATAGGCATATATCTTTTATCCTTAGGAAGCCGTGTCGGCCGCCCTACTGATCGCAATGCAGTGAACACAGCATTCACGAAGATCGACCACCCGTACCGTAAAAAGTATTTTGTGGTTTTGCGAAAAGTTTGGCACACCCTCTGCCTAGATCTCCAGAGCAGTTTCTTTTGACCTTTTCAGACTCTATAACAGAAAAAGTCCATCCGAGCATTTGTCACTTCGGGCTCGTTAAAACATCGAAGGGGACTAGAGTCATCTTTAGCTTTTTCTCGACTCTTTAAAACTGAAAAAGCAAGTTGTGTCAAAAGCGTCGTTAACAATTTATTTTAAACGGAACAATCACCCTTTTATCCTGCATTGATATTTAGGTTGAAAAGATGGAGCACACCAACCAAGGAGTTCCCTTGGGTGGAAATCCTAGTCCCTTCTCCTCTTGGGGAGATGTTGGTGCGCCCCACATGGCCACATTGTCGCTTCCAGGACTGACAATTGGCCTACCAGTTTGGCTCTTTTCAACCAATGTCGTTCAGAATACCACCATTCCTGAACAGTCGAGTCAACAGTTAGATCAGACAAGAGTTGCCTCCCAACCTTCCACTTCATCTTCCTCCCCTCCTTCTTCTTCGCTTGATGGAACCAGTAAGTCAAAAAACCGTGTTCCTAAGGAGAAGAAGGAGAAGAAGAAGAAGGAGCCTAAGGCGACTGGGGGCAAACAAATGTCATCTAACAAAAATCCACACACCGCACTCGTAAGGCCTAAATCGCCATGCGTCATATGCAGGGGAGACCACTTCCATAGAGATTGTCCATGTATCCCCCGGATACTAAGAGACTGGTCCCCCCGTTTGCACAATTCGGTAGCATCGACCTCTGATAGCCATGTCGACTGCTCACCGTCAACTAGTGGGAGTGAAGCTCCAGGACAGAACGGGAAAGCTAAATTTCCTTGCAGACTGTGTGAAGGCGGTCACGCCATCCACCGTTGTCCCTTCTTAGACGAGGCAAAAAGAGTTCTGGAAGATCGCCCAATTTTACGAGCGCAACTTCCTCCTGGATATCAAAGACTCCTGCCAAGTCTCTCACTAGTTGAGAATCTGGCTGAGCCACTTAGGTGGTCAGCCGAAGCACCTGTCATTGAAGATGAACCGTCTGGATCCATGCTTGACGAAAGTCAAAAGGTTGATACGGCAGTTGACCCGGTTTTGCCTTCAGAGGCTCCAACTTCGAATGACACCATCACAGAGGAAAATCAAGACGACACCGTCTAGATTCTCTTCATCAGCACTGACTCTGACGATCAAGGGGGCAATGCCACCATTCCTTTATCGCAAGAAGGAAGTTCATCACAGCGCTATCTGGCCGTATATTCGGTCCCACCACCAAGCAACCTGGTTGTGTCCTTTGATTGGAACCAGCTAGGCAGACCCCGGTTGCCAGCCAGTATACCATTCAGAATTATTTGTCAAATATACAGGATGGTAATGGCTGGCACTATCATTGATGAGGGGGCATCTGTGAGTATCCTTTCCTCTATTGCTTGGAGAGCACTTGGTTCACCAGCGCTCTTACCTGATATGAGAAATCTATCAGGTTTTGATAAAGGAACCAGTCGACCTTTAGGGATCCTCCCCAATGTGCCTGTAACATTGAAAGGGAAGACCGTTCAAATGAACGTGATGGTCGTTCAAGGACCCTTGGATTATAACCTACTCCTTGGACGAGACTATATATATTGCATGGGAGCTGTAGTCTCCTCACTCTTTAGAGTAATGTGTTTTCCGCATGAAGGAAGAATGGTCAAGCTCGTAGACCAACTTTCATTTCCCGGATCACACATCGCAAATAGTCATGTACCATCCCTAAATGGTCTATACACGCAAGAAGTGTCTCAACCCACAGTCCGTCCTCCTGATGAGCGCGAGTAATCCGGGAGGATATGACCGGAACCCAGGGGGCATGCGTCCTGGCCTGCTTCGGCAGGGAAACTTTGGGTATAGGGTAGGTTTTCGTGGGAGAATATGACTAGTCCGTACCCCGTCCGTGATTGGAAGAGGGGTTGTTCTAGAATAGGATTCTTTTGTCAAATTTACGTGTTTGACGCCAGAGTCATTCACCCTTGTCTATTTCGGTAGACATTGCCGAGGAAGTGTTCTGTTGAAAGAATAACAGAACAATCTTTGGGTAGCCTGAAAGAGGTAGGCCTCTCCCGGTAAAACAAATGTTTTATCTGCAAATTGAGGGGTAACCTTGAAATCATACTTTATACCTGGGGGCATGCAAACCTTTCGGAGTGCGAGCAAGGGGCAACTATTTATTTTTTTAATTTTTAGGACCTCTAACCCTTTAAAATCGTAGGATTAGTCGTTTCCGAACTTGCATAAAGAAAGGAGAGTGAGCATAGCTTTGGTAAGGCGCAAGCTCTATAAAAAATGGGATCTTTCATGAGACACTCTTATCTTATGACTGGGTAATCGAGCAGTTTTAGCATAAAGTTCATGCTCGTTAAAAAATAAACGCAAGATCCGAGCAGTTTTAGCACATAGTTCATGCTCGTTAAAAAATAAACATAAGATTGAGCAGTGTTTTGGCGCATTCAAGATCTTTAAAAAATGAACCCAGTACCGGTAAAATAACCATTGTGAATGAAATTTATCAGCCGTTAAAGCCTTGGTCGTGTTTGCACCTGCCACCTCCACTTTTCATTTGGCCAATCGTTCACCTCCATATGATTGTTTGCCCGTTTTGAGGAACAGCTGCGAAGAGTGATTTCACCTAGCCATCCTTGTGACACTGCCGTGATTGGAAAATTCCAACCTGTACCTGGAATCAGTTGCTATCCCTGTTTATCACTCGTTCCTCAAAAGACGAGTCTTCTTTAAGCTCTTTTCAACTGACTCGTAAAATATGAAAAGATTGCCGAGTTTTTGGCCTTCCAGCTCGTTAAAGGACAGGAAGAGCCATCCCTCCTCTAGATTTTAATCTTTTTGGACCTCAGGGATTATTGCACAAAAAGGTCGAGCGCTTGTTTTATTCGGCTCGTTAAAATTATCGAAAACTCATCCCTTCTGTATTGTTTTATACTTTTTCGGACTTAAGGGATTAGATGACGAAAAAGGAATTTTGGAGTTAACTTTATGTACCTTTTCAGACTCTCTAAAAATGAAAAGGACCGAGTTATCCTTGTCGTTAGACTCGTTAAAATTATTAAATAGCGACAAACTTGTCTTTATACGAGAACGAGTTTCACTATCGCTAAGCTCGTTAAAACATAGCGATGGGCTTGCCCGAAGGGCAGGTTATAGAACAAGCATATGTTATCCTCCTCAAGCTTGACAAAAATAAAGAGGTACTAGTCAGCAATGACTGGGGAAAAATTGGGAAAAATCAAGAAAACTTTGATGGTAGCAGGTCGCTCTTGAACATGACACTTTTCCTCCGTACCACATTCGGGTTGGGTTGTTTCATTCACCAGTCACATCACCATGGTCTCGCCATACCATCCATATTTGGGGTAATGCTACCAATCCATCGCATCAGTGTCGCCATATGTTCAAGAGAAGTCGTTCAGAAAGAGTCAACCGGGTCCCATCCACTGCCATACATTATCCTTCATCCATCCATGACCGCCACCCTGAATCATATGTCACAGATCATTTTCACCTCCATTAAAATCATTAGCTCCGTTCCATGTCACTGATGTGGGATTCATCAAGGCCCTCCTTTGACGGATCGCTTCTTGTCGACATCAGCTCATTATCCAAGAAGTTGATCTAGGAACACCCCCTTCAGTACTTTGAAGCTTGCATGCCTCAATGGCAAGTTTCTCACTTCCGGCGACAGGTATACATCAATGACCTTCGACCAGAAGATTTTGCGTGGTGTTCGACGACAAGTCCTTTATTCACACCACGTGAATTGTACTACAGTACCTTGAGGGTCATTATCATTATTGGTGATTCCTCTCGCGCTTGTTAACGGTTTACATCATTGACCGGTAATCAAGCGATGTCTTTCCATGTTCGACTTCAGCGCAATTCTCACATGGATCGACTTGTACTTAGAGTGAAGATCGAACGAGTTTGAAGACCCCGGATCTAGTTTCATCCATCCGAGCTGTGATATATATTCAGGAAAGATAAAGACATTTGACATGTACATCATTGCAGCAGATGATCATCCTACTCAAAGGATGATAATTTCGCCAAAATTATCAGTCTACCATCAGACGATCGTCTGTTCTATGTACAAAAATGAATTTATAAAGCTGAGCATGGGAATGCCCGCCTCAGCTAGATCATGAAAGTAGAATGAATCACAATGTATTGTATTGTATTTTATTACAGGTCTCCTCCCAGCAGATGGATGAACTTCGGACCCTCCTGGATAAAGCATTTCACCCGATAAACGACCTCATACTTTAGGGGGCAACTTTTATAGACATTTTTGTGCCTTACAGCATTGAGCATGAAATTTCCATAATATAAGGGATCCAAAGTCCCTAAACATGTTGTTCCTACCCCTAGAGGAACAAGGCCAAGTAACCACAGCAATTCACAGAAGTTCTCCACCTGAAAACACTCAAAAACAAGCCAATTCTGGATCATGTCAACTACTCCACTGAGCATCTGCGTTGAATGCCAACTGCTACATTGGCTACCTGCGTTGAATGTCAACTCCAACACTAGCTACCTGCGCTGAGCAAGTTTGGACATGTGGCAGAGTCATTCCTCAAGGTGTCAATGCCCAGGAAGCTTCCAAAATGACACTTGCATCAAGGAATTCGACTGGTGATGAGTAAGAGGTTCCAAATCTCCAAGTGGAAGAAAGAACCTCCAAGTGGACTCAAGAACTGAGAGAGGGAGAGGACACTAGTCAGATCTCAAGCTGACTCATCCTCTCTCCAAATATCTATATATGGATCTCACCTCCATGGGATCTAGAGGCTGGAATTTTGTGAATGCAAAGAATTGTTGTTGGTTTGTGGCTGGAAACATTGGGTGCTTAATGCTTTGAAGGGAGCTGAAGAAGGAATTCCATTCTGCTGGGAAGGAGATGCTGGATTGGAGCCCTATGGGTTGTATCTCTTCCTGAACCCTGTTACTTATCAATAAAGCTATCTTGATTCTTTCCTATATGCTGGTGTATTTTGTATGATTGTATTAGTGTATTTGATTTACTTCTAATCCTGAATCATTTATGAATATGTATATTTGCCTTTGCATTGTGTTCTTCTCTTGTCGCAAGTAGTTGTTCTCTTGTCACAGGTAGCTGTTCTCTTGTGATCTCGTGGGATTCAAGTAGCTGTTCTCTTGAGCAAGCGAGGAGACAAGTAGCTGTAGACACGCAAAGAGAAGAGGATCTAGATCGAGGGACAACCGGAAGACAATGGTAAGTCTGCCAATCTCCCCTCTTTCACATTTCATAAAGGAAGAAATCAAAATAGCTGTATTCGTTTGTTGCTAAGGCGCTGTCACACCTTAGGTGGATAGGATCATCCTAAATAGGCATTTTTCCCCACAACACCACGCCCACAAATCGCGGAGTCTTTACATCAGACTTAGTCAAAACATGGGCTTTTAAGCCCCAAAAATTTCCTTGGGGGTATCTCACACCCAACACATCGTATGGGAGAGCAACCTTAATCTCAGTCATAATCAAGTTGTTACAACTACAATCTATTATTTTCTTTTACTTTATTTTAAGTGTGGTTTGTTAACACCACTTTAGTATTTTATGGTACTTTTCTATATTTTTATTTTCATTAGATACTATAAATCCCGTTCATTGATATGAAGAAAGGGTTCTGAATTTTGGCAAGAATTATTTTGGTTTGCACTACTATAACTTGAAGCGATCTTAATAGAAAGTGGAACCATTACTATTTCACTTATGAGCAGAGTCAACATATATCAGGTACTACTATCTGTGTATTAATATTGTCTTTATTAGTTGAATGTTAATTTTGATTATGTTTATCATATATGTTTTTGCAAGTGTTGACGGCATTGGATCCGCCAACATTTCAATGGATCTCCCTCGTAAGAAGTTCCAATTAGACCTTAAATCGTTTGGTGTAGAAGTCCCAGTAGTGGGTCGTAAGGCAATGTCTTGACCGTGGCTTGACCGCGATTTCACACAGAGGAAAGTAAGATGTCCTATTGGTAGCAAGGTTGTGACATATGCAGTAAGTCAAGGAATGTGCATGAGAGGTTGTAACATACGGAGGGTGAGGTGAGTGCGCCCCTTGGAAACATGTGATAGCACAGAGTTAAGAACGAAACACACGATAAAATATGCATCACAACATGGAAGGCAAGTTAGCTAGCAATCCAAAGTTATGGTTAAACCAACAACACATTTCAGAAATATCCATACATACATATACACAAATAACTACACATGCATGCGTAAGAAAACAAATACATATATCATTTAGAGTACTCAAGATAGCTGGAGTACAATACAACATATGCACGAAACTGTTGGCTCTATTATATTAAGAAGTGTAAGTTCCAGTCATACAATACATTCATGTCCAACCACTAGTTCCGATAGCAAAAAATTACAACCACAACCATCTGCTCCTCCAAAGAGATATATTGGCTCTATGTAGTGGAGAAGCCAAGGCATGTTACAATATTGTCCAAGCTCTCTCTAAGATAATCTTATCGGAAGCTTGGCTGACCAAAATCATATACAATGAGTTATGAGGGAATATTTATAGCAAAGGGTGGGGTGGCCCTTGACATTCCCCTTTTGACAGTTCATCTACCCTCATGACTCTTCATTTACTCTATGACTGTTACATCCAACTATCGACACTTGAACTTACACTTGACAAGACATTACATTACAATGCACATGTACCCATGTGAGACAAATTGGCTTGGGCAAGCCATGCAACACATCACAATGACTCGGACAACTGTTGGAAGACCAGTGCTTCGACATCCTCACGGTGGTCAACAATAGCAAACTCATGCCAATATTGATAGTCCACGATGGTTTCCGTGCACTCTAAGGTGACATATTTCTGGAACCTAACTCTTGCCTCCATAGCATTTGGGTACACTGCTCAGGCTCCTCTATCCAACTCGTCTAATAGCATGCACATCATTGTCATGAGTGCGGTTAGACCAACAACATACTTTTGCATGGTGTCTGCACTGATGGACAAGTCTGGGCTAGTGTCTATGCACATCAACTTGTCAAAGTACGATTCAAGCATTAGTTGGACCTGTTCCTTTGTCTTTTCCTGGGTGTCCCACTAGATGGGATCACATGTGCGCACACAACAACATCCATACTCTTGAATACACGTGCATGGGAAGCTTGTAGACTAGTGATGAGTTGCGGGACCTCTTCATAGTTCTGGATCTGACTCCGGATATGTGCCTTCAACTCGACCTCTCTAAGCTTCATCATATTAGGCATGTGAAGTAGGGCTCCCTTGTATCTCATCGTCCATGTTTGCATATAATCAACAGTAGCATGCACATTGACAAGATACGTGCTCTCCTAGCACATCGTTGTTGCCACTTGTTGAGATGGACAACTGCGTTATGCACCGTACAAAACTTTGAATACAATGCTCACATGACTGTGTCAAGAGACAATACTTCATCCAATATTTCCTTCTTCAAATCTTCTCGGGCAGATGTTGTAACCAATTCTCCTCCCTACTTGGTCGTCTGTAGCTCCTTGGCCATTCACTCATTCTCAATTATTAGCAAGCGAACACTCGAGCTAATAGCTTCAGCATATGATCCGGTAGCATCGGCCAATGTTGTTGGATGTTTTCGCACGTTAGACATGATCACTGCTTCCTCAAACTGTGCAAGATATGTATGATCATCCGAATTCGAAACTCTTCGAGATTGCACAACTCTATGTTGAGACTCGTCGAATGAGATGTTGTGCATCTCTCCTTCTGGCTAATCTCCAAGGACATCAGTGTCTCCTTGGTCGCTTGGGACTTTATCATCTCTTGGATGCGGTGAAGTTGGTGAGTCGACCTCTTGGTGTTGAGGCATGAGGTCGATGTCTTGCTCTAACTCTTGTTTCTCCATATCTATATCCATCTATGCAAGTGCTTGCTCTATCTCCTGAGCGAAGTCCTATTCCTGTGATGGTTCACCCTGTCTGCCTGATGTCAGTTGTTCTAATGAGTCCACTACCTGTATGGGCATAGTTTCATTTGTCTCCACAAGTTGCCCCCCCTGTTGTATATGTTCCTATTGTGCTTCCTTCTCCTATTTGCATAGATCATGTTCCTTCTGGTGTTTCTGCTTCAACTCATGCAACTCTTTCTCTATTTCCTCCATTCTCGATTTCTTTCTCTGCCTTTGCCCATTTCTCTTGTCGCGTTTTTTCCTCTTTGCCTCTATTGCCAAAGCTTCTTTCTGCACAAGTGGGTCTACTCGGAACTTGCAGCTTTTTTCTTCCTCCATGCTTTCGATAATATTCCTCTTGCCCTTGTCGCTTACTGGTATGTTTACCTCTGTTGTTGTTGCTTCTGGTGCTCTCCGGAATGTTGCTTCACACTACTTTGCTATCCTTTCCACAGCGAGGTCGACCGATTCATTCAGTCTGGAGGAGTTGTAACAATATCTCCATGGGTCCTCCTCCACCCAATGACATGCCCCGTGGATCTAGTTGAACAGCACTCTCGTGCAGTGATCTTTCACAAGACAATGCGGGTCATACGGATTGTAACTTTGAAGGTAAAATGGATACTTCTTCATCTTCTCTTCTTCGACATCCACATGCTTGAAAATTTGTATCTCGTATAACCCGATTCGCAACAGAAGAGCGAGCCAAGGTGCCTTCTTCTTCCGGTGTAGCCTAGCTATTAATCATGCCAAGATGTGATATGATACTTCCTGCATGACAATCAAGAAAACTTTGGTAGAACATGCGGAGGCTTCTCCACGTTGTACATCCACATGAAGGTGCCGGACGGTGAGGCATACCAATCAACTATGTCAATTAGTGCTTCCATTTCTTCCTTCGACATGCAGGGTGGATGTTGTTCGAATATCATCTTGTAAGCCTGGGTGACAAAATGATCGTACAATTGTGTGATAACTCCTCTAAAGCTGCATTCAGACAACATATTACAATAAGTGTTCACAGTAGTCTTTGTTGGTGTCCATGCCTGCTTCAAGCCTGGGAAATCTTGATGGGCACAAATTGCATCCAAGATATAGGAAGACATGTAGATCTCTGCTTGTATACCTTTGGGCAGTTGTCCAACCCTTGTTACCTGTTACTTCAACTGATGAGCCAACATGTCCGACCAGTTGCATGCTTTGCCTTCTTCGGCCAGTTGGTCCAACGCGATAACCCAACTCTGTGGGAAGGTTTTTGTGCATTCTTGGCCATACAGTCGACATGCAAAGATGACCAAGTATTGATATCCCTTCCATAGTATCTTTTTCTTGTATACCTAGTTGGGTGTCATCCTAAATTTAGCTGGCTCCTTCACCTAGTTCTTCGAAATGTCTCTAGAGTTGGCATCATTGTTGGGTATGCTGAAGTGATTCTCCATGATGATCACAGGCTTCGACATCTAATACATCTCATCATAATGATGTGCCCTGAAGGTAGCAATCTTCGTCCCACTGACACTACTCAATGTCATCGTCTTAGGATCAGTGTGTGAGACAATCCAATGTATCATGTCCGCGCATGGGAGCACAGGATACCTGCATGCAATCTTGTACAATCTAGACTTATGGATGTTCACATAGACTTGGTGGTCTTCGAGGTCTTCCCCAAATGTGCCAGCAAATGCATATTTGACTTCTTGCCATTTCAACTTGATATCTTTGTCTACAATCAGCTTGGTATCTTCATATATCGGCAGACTTGTAGACACTCACTCAACTATTGCTCCATTATCACTTCCGTCAGTTTCCTTTGATCCTGCTCCCTTGCAAGCCATTGATCCTGATCTGCTAAGAGGTAGACAAACACCTGCTAGATATTAAGGCAAAGCGACATGCATGGCAATAAATTTGTTAGTGAAAACTAAAGCAAACTTGAGGAACGACATGCAACATACTTGGGGATTGACTGGCAGGGATTGCGCAATTTTTCTTGGGAGGTTGGGAGACTGGCTACTAGAACTGCGCAAAAGGAAATCTAGGCTGTATGGGGAGGTTGGTTGGCCTGCTGGCTATTGGTATTACGCAATGCATAGTTTCAACTGCTAGTGGTTGCAGGCCCAGTGACTGCATTGTGCAATTTTCTGGGCCAGCAGTCACTGTCCCTCAGAATTATGCAATGCAAGACTAGAGGACAGCCACTGGGAAGAAATGCACATTTCTTGAGAGGAAGATAGATCCTTCCCTCTCAGGATTGCGCAATGTTGTCTTGGTGAGGCAGAGCCTGGGCCAAGGCTGCCCAGACCTGTCGATGAGCAACTTAAAGAAAATGTGAATGTGAATGCATGGCGATATTGAGTGTTAGTAGGAGTGAATGATCATGCATGCAAACAATGAATGTAATATTCAGAAAATGGAACAACATGCATGTGGGTGAAGCAAGTCGACAATTCGGTGACCATTCGTGCAAAACAGTTTCATGCATGCGACAACAATGATATGCTAACAAAAACTAAAATGGTGCTAGTACAAGCTAGTATGCATGTAAACTACAGCAAGAGTTCACAGAAATCAAAAAAATAGCACTCGCACAAGTGAAAACACAAAAAGCGACCGAAATGCTGCAAAAAACAAGTTAAGACAACTTACTTGCGAATAGCTAAGCTGGATATGTCGAAAAATCCTGGATGTGTTGTGGGATGTTATAGCTCCAAGATCGATTTGAATAAGTGAGCTCTGAAGTGTCGAATAAATAAGTTTGAAGCTCATGACAAGCATGCCACAAATCTAGGAAAAAGCGACACCTGGAGGAAAGATTCTAAAACGATATTTGCATGTAATCTCCAGCTGCTAAAAATAGCTCCCTAAAATCTAGGGATGATTTTTTCATATTTCATTTTTCTATCCCAGGAAAAATCAACCCGTGCATGCAAGTCAAGTTTTCTTGTTCTCGGGTAGAACTGGTCAACCCAATTGCACATGCAACAGTCTGCTCAGCTGAGGGGAAAAAATGTGCATTTCTGGGAGGGAGCTGGGTTGGCTACCCAGAAGATTTGCGCAATTTTTGGGTAGAGTAGTTGACTGCTGCACAAAATTGTGCAATTTTCTCAGTGAAGCTTGACTAGCAGATTTGCACAATTTTGTAGCCTAGCAGGCTGCCAAACATAATTGCGCAATTTTTGGAGGGAAGGTTGTTTCCCTTCTAGAATTGTGAAAATTCTTGAGGGAGCTTCTTAGCTTGCAGTAGGATCAAGTCTGGAGAAATAGCCTATGAGGAGGATGCAACAAGCTTTGATGCACAGGATGTCATTCTGCAAGAAAATCACTGAATCTTGTGTACTTGACAAGGAAAGTCATGTTGTTGTGAAAGGTTGGTAGGGAGGCTCCAAAACAAAGCTAAGGAAAAATTTTTGAGGGTGGTTGTAGCCGCTACAACACTTGGCAACACACTGATAGAACTCCAACTCTGTGAATGGACCTTGTTCATGAAAATAAAGTTTAACACCTTCGAAAGTATTGTTCAGTTCTCAGTTCATCTTTGTAGAGCATTGGGAAGGTATGTTTTAATAAATGATTTAGTGATGTTTTAAGCAATAGTTGTAATCTTTTCTTTATTATAAAGTAGGGGAAATGCAAAGACAACGAGTCTAAAATGATCCAATCACTAACAGTTGTCTTCTCTACGCAGGAAAAGGTAAAAGAAGGAAGGCGCAATGCGAAACGTGGATTTAACGAGAAGATAACGGCTGTCCCTCCAATTCTAAATAAGGTTCAGACCAGGTCGAGTAAATCAAGGGAGATCAGTCCGAAACGAGATGAAGGACTGCCAGTTCGGAATTACAGGCCGAGTAAAGGAAAGCGTTAATAGTTTAGCGGATCCCTCAGGATCTTCGATCCTGAGGGATCGCTACGATCAATCGTTTTGTCGACCGATGAACTCCGCCGTTAATTGTATAAAAGGAGGGTAGCATTGAAACTAGAGGATGACTTTTGTATCTTTAACTTTCTGTTCATGAATTTTATTATCAGTTGAACTCAGACTATTGAGTCTCTCTGAGACTTAGTTTTGTACTCTCATTGATGCGTTAATATAATATCTCGGTGTTAATTTCTCCATGCGTCTGAAGTAGTTTACGGCAGTGCGCCATTGGAAGCTTTGGGCCCGGCTCCAACGGACACTGGCTGATTGTACCATTACAATTCTGCTTTGTGTGGTTTGTTTCTCATAATATGTTATGGTTACATGTTGTTTCATATTTATTCATCTGTAGCTTCCCTGTTATAAATCTCTGTAATAAAGGATTCTTCGCATACTGTTGATCTGAGTTGTTTGCAGTAATTACAGAATTCATAAGTGGAATATCTCAGCTACAGGTGATTGGGGTTAATGGATTGTTGGTGACTATTGCAGATCGTGTACATATGATTGACGTTTCCTGTCTTTAATGATTTGCTGTTCCATTTGATATATATGATTGACGTTTCCTGTCTTTGATAATTTGCTGTTCCATTTGATTAAGCTACAAACCTGTATAAATGATTGCTTTCCTTTTTGTATGTAAGTGTGTGCCAAGGATTGGAAGTGTAGACCTCGCGAGACTTAGTTTCTTTATTGCCGTTCCATTTATTGCCGTTCCATTTACTGCCGTTCCTTTTATTGCTGTTCCATTTCTGAAGTTGCTGTTTCATTCTGTTTTCTTGCTGTTCCTTTCGCTTGCGTTTATTGAAGTGGCATGAGAGGAGGTTCAAGACTGTCGTGAGATACAGCAGACGCTATAATGCTCCCAGATCATGATCCATACTCCTTCATCAGTTTCTAGGGGGATAGGTTATTAATTCCATACCCTCGACCGACGAAGTTGCTGCGTGTGTGATTTCTTTATGCAAAAGTAATTTAGCATTAGCATCCGTTTACTCTTGTATTCTTTAGATCTATACTACGAAGCATTATCCTGACAAATAGCCTCAAATTAAGATGTCCCTTACAATAACAAAACGCTCCCGGATTGACTTGTAATGTGAGATAACTAGAGGTGAAAAAGACCCTTGTTACAGCTCCACATTTTGGCGCCGTTGCCGGGGAAGGGGCATAGCCATTTGTTTTTTTAACAGGGTAGTGTGTGAATCTGTTAGGGGAGAACTAGATTTTAAAAACGGAAGGTAAGAACCTGCGTGCGGAGCATGTAAAAGCCTTGCTCCACCGTCTGCTTTCCTAGCAGAATTGATTTAGTAATTTAATTGGAGTGCATGACTAAGCAGAAAAAGCCAGAAAAGAATCAAAAGCCTCCATCCAAAATCGAAAAAGCCAAGGGTCGGCGACCCTTGGACGAAAGACCTTTATAGACGAAATTTACAAGAAAGCCGGATCTCCGCCATCAGTAGGTTATAAGAAAGTAAACTCTAAACAACCTGCTAGTTCCCTTCAGGCCTCAGAATTACCATCTGAAGCCTTTGCGGAGGTGCACAGTCAGACAGAGGAGCAGGACTTTCAAGAATTTGACAATTCGACTCCTGGACCAGTGCACAAAGGAAATTTTAGTAACCTTTGCGAAGGAGAAGGAGAAACAGGGAAATCGAGGAACCTAGATCTCCTATTGAACTAAACCTACCTTTAAATAGTCCGGATAAAGGAAGCGCTGCAAAAATCCTTGTTGAGGGAATTCATTCACCTCAGACCGTAGGGGCCATCATTATCCCTGATAAAGGGAGTGCTGTAAAAACAGTTCCTGCTAAGATTACCCCTCCTCAACCAAGGAATACTCTATTGGAAATTCCTGAAGATTACTGGCATATATTTGATTCCATGGCGCAGAATCAGCCAAATACCCAAACCTCTACTTTGCAATATCCCATAGTAGATTCTGCTGTGAATGCACCAATGAAGGCAATTCCGCTTCAACATATTCCGACGTTTCATGGACTCACATCAGAAGACCCTGATGCGTTTCTATTTGAATTTGATGTGTTATGCAGGGGATACGATTACACCACTGATCCCCAGAAGCTAAAACTGTTTCCCTCTACCTTCAAGGGAGCAGCTCTGAGATGGTTCATGGGTCTAGGTGGTGGAGTCATAAACATTTGGGACGAAATGAAAGCGGCCTTCTTAAAAAAATATCAGGATTATTGTAGATCAAGAGAACTAAAGGATGAAATATTTCAAATGTCTGCCAGACCAAATGAAACTTTAGAAGAATATGTAGAACGTTTCCAATATAACTTGCAGAGATCTCCATATGCATCGTTACCTCTGCCCGATAACGTGTTGAAAACTGCATTGATTAGAGGTATGAAGGAGCAATGGATTGAAACGTTGAATATTATGGGTAAAGGAGACATTTATCAGGAAAATTTTGCTAACATCATTGATCTGTGTATCAGGAGCTCAAGAGGCAGCACACGGATAAAACCAGCAGAATATGATCGCTTCACTAGAGACAATCGAACATCAACAGAAGGAGTATCACGAGTGGAACTTGGAAATCTGTTAGAGAATTTTAAAACTGATATCATGGGGACATTAACAACACAGCTTGATATTGTGCAGGCTAAATAGAAGCAAGCAGAAGCGGAACAGAATCTGGCAATTTTCTGCCCACGATGCAGGAAGAAACATAGCCAGAAAGAATGCCCGCTCGATACAGTTCAAATATGTGCTATTTGTACCAAGGACCATCCGACTGAAAGTTGTCCCTCGCTCCCTGGTTTAAAGGCGGTGTACAAAGAAGCAGAAGAGGAACCAGAATCAGCATACTTTATCAACCAGCGTCGTCAATGGCAACCTAGGCAACCTGGTATGTTTCAAGATCCCTCCTCTTCTTTTCAATCTCCGCAATTTAATGCTCAGCAACAGAATATGTGGCAAAATCAGTCTCAGCACCCGTTTTCAAATTGGCCGCCTCAAATGTTTCCTACTCCGAACCCTTGGATGAACCAAGCTGGTTGGCCAAACTTTCCTTATCCTCCGCCATATTGGCCAAATAGTTCATATCCTCCGCAGTGGACCCCTTCCACTTCGCAAAGTTCACCCTGGTAGAGCAACTGGCCAAGATCGACATATCAAACGCCAGGATCAATTCCGCTCCCTCAACCAACTCTGCCAGCCTTGCAACAAAATCCCCAGCCCAACCTAAGACCGCAGCTCCCAGCCCAACCCAACCCGAACCCAAATAATCGGCCAGTTCAATCTCTTCAAATTATAGAATCTTCCGAGATTGAATCTGCTCTACAGGAGTGCAATGATCTTCAGTTGAGATCTGGGCGAATAATAGAAACTGAGGGACATAGAACCGCTCATATTGAAAACCAGTTACTGATAGAACAGCCGTCACAACAAGAAGAAGTAAGTAAAGACCAAGTTCATCAGCAAGTACTTACATCTTCTCCACCTTTCCCAGAACGACTGGCCATTCCAAGACAAATGCAATATCCGAATTTTGATATTCTGGGAGAACTCCAAAACTTGTATATAAGAATTCCATTCCTTCAGGCTATACAGGACATCCCCATATATGCAAAAACCATAAAAGACCTGTGTAGCAGAAAAACAAAAAGAAATATAACCCCTAACCCTAGAGTCCAGGTAGTCGGCACCTTATCCGACCTCTTATCAGGGAAAGAAACACCAATTAAATATGAGGATCCTGGAAACCCAATTGTCACTGTTCAAGTCTGTGGGCAGACCCTGACCAACGTTTTAGTAGATCTAGGGGCTGCGATTAACATCCTGACAACATCAACCTGCCAAAAGCTTGGAATCACATCGGTAGAGCCTACTTCCACTTTACTAGAACTAGCTGACCGATCAGTAATAAGACCAGAAGGCACCTTGTATGATGTCATGGTTTCAGTGGACTCTTGGGAATACCCGACCGATTTTCTGGTGATTAATCCCAAAACCCGACTAGATGGACATCCGCTAATTCTAGGTAGACCATGGCTCGCTACTGCTGACGCCTACATTGGATGCCGGCAGGGAAACATGACCATAACCAGAGGACCGGATATCAAAAATTTAATCTTGTACCCGCCAGCCCAGCCAAGCATCACACCTCATATATCGATGACCAATCTGCGCCCTGCCTCATATATTACTGATAATATTAGACCACCATTAACAGTTCAGGAAGCGCTAGATTTTAAAGATCAAACGGAAGATGATGCCATCAATAAATTCATTAATCAAACAGAGTCCACATCGTATACACAATGCTTTATGATAAAAGCGGCATTTGATAACGAATTAGAGGAAGATCCTCTAAAAGATGACAATGACCCAAATATACCTGTAACCTCTGTTGCTAACAGCAAAGTAATACAAATTGAACCGGGCAAAACTTTAAACATTAACGCTAATCTGACACCTGAACAAGAGACCAAACTCATCCATCTCCTACGAAAGTATCAGGAGGCATTTGCTTGGGACTATCCCGACATGAAGGGGATTGATCCCCAGCTATGTACACATCGTATCTATATCGAGAAAGATGCAAGACCAGTTCGCCAACCACAGAGAAGACTCAATCCCCATTTAAAAGATGTTGTAAAAGATGAGCTGCAGAAATTATTAGACGTTAATTTTATTTATCCTATTTCTGACAGCAAATGGGTCTCCCCACTTGTGGTAGTACCTAAAAAGAACGGGAAATGGAGGATCTGCGTTGATTACAGAGAATTAAACAAAGCTACACAAAAAGATCACTTCCCTCTCCCTTTCATAGACCAGGTATTGGACACCTTAGCAGGCAAGAAATTTTTTTCTTTCTTGGATGGCTTCAGCGGATATAACCAGATTCAGATCGCCCCTGAAGACCAGGACAAGACTACCTTTACTTGCCCCTGGGAACGTTCGCATACCGAGTCTTACCCTTTGGATTATGTAATGCTCCGGCCACATTCCAACGGGCTGTTCTTAGCATCTTCGCAGATTTAATTAATGATGGATTGGAAGTCTATATGGATGATTTCACACCATATGGAGATGACTTTGATCCAGCCCTGGACACTCTCGAAAAAGTTCTAGAGCGTTGCATTGCTACCAGGCTTTGCTTGAGTCACGAAAAATGTTACATGATGATGACAGAAGGACTCATTCTGGGACATCACATCTCAGCAGCTGGCATTCAGGTAGACCCGGCTAAAATTCAAATACTCATGCTTATCCCAACCCCCACTAATCAAACAGAGGTACGCAGTTTTCTTGGTTTTTCTGGGTATTATAGACGATTTATACAACATTACTCACGTATTGCCGCACCCCTTTGTACATGTCAAGAAGGAAGGGGAAAATAGAGCAGTTCACACTGAGACACCACCTTCAAGGAGAATTAAGCGACGAAATGTAAAGGTCCAGGCGAAACTTCCGGCCTCCAGGGAATTATGGGAAAGGGATCCAAAAACCAAGGCCTTGCGCCGCGAGATAAGTCAGGCCCAACAAGAGGCTGAACAGCTACGGGAACAAATGATCCCTCGAGAGAAATATGAGGAGCTGCAACAGGAGGTTGAGCAGAGGATTCCTCGAGAAAAATATGAAGAGCTGCAGCAGGAAGTTGAGCAGAGGATTCCTCGAGAAAAATACGAAGAATTGCAGCAGAGGGCTGAACAGTTAGAGCAACAAAGGATCCCTCTGGAAAAACATGAAGAACTGCAACAGCAGCTGAGAAACATGAGTGAATCGGAGAGTCGGGCTTTTGAAGGATGGCAGAAGGAGCAGGAAAAGGTTGCCAAGGTAACACGTCGACTAGATGCTGTTATTAAACAATTGGACACTGTATGTTCGTTGTATGATGATGTTTTGACTTGCAGGGCCCCCGCGAAGAATTATACTTTATTCCTCCTTGAAAGATACTTAAGATTGAAAATAAAAGCTGTCAGGGCAGGTGCCCCCATTCAGATTAACACTGTTAATGATTTTATTGATTGTTGCAAACATTATGGGGTTAAGGTCCAACGATTATTATGCGAATTTTATTTGCACAATATGGTGCTTGAGCAGGAAACTGATCTAAACCCTGGCCCCTTTGTGGGGGATATACAGCTGCAAGCCTTTGTTTCATTTGGGGTCAACCAGTTAAAATGGCTTAGGGCTTACAATGCCTTTCAGAGGCAGGAGCACAGCCTGGATCTATGGGTCAGGGCTGAGCCTCGAGATCCAGTTCGCCTATGGCAATCACATAAAAGCCTTATGAGAAACCCTGGCGTTATGAAACTACTAGGACCCATGCATGAGGAGTTGATCCGAAATAGCTTAGAATACTTCCTGGTTATTAAAGATTCTGCCTTGGAGGCTGCCAAATTCCGTTATCGGATTTCCACCCCAAGCATCCAGCTCATGGAGCCCTTCAGATATGAGAACTTTGAGCTGGCTGCTGAACGATTGCCTTTTTATGGCCAGTGCATTCTGCAAGCTGGACCATCATGGTTAGGATATCGGTTCCGTAGCCCAATTATCTGGCACCCTGCACCAGGGTACCAGGCCTCGTATGATATGCCTGCAGATCAGTTGCATTATTTCTTTGATAATCTGGTTGCCTATCATGGTTGCAGACCCCCTCATGAAGTACCCTCTCCAGCCTATTCTCTTACTGCTCTCCATGTTAATTATAACGGTTTCATGAGGCCATGAAACAGAGTAAGTCGGGGGGTGTGTAGAGCATTGGGAAGGTATGTTTTAATAAATGATTTAGTGATGTTTTAAGCAATAGTTGTAATCTTTTCTTTATTATAAAGTAGGGGAAATGCAAAGACAACGAGTCTAAAATGATCCAATCACTAACAGTTGTCTTCTCTACGCAGGAAAAGGTAAAAGAAGGAAGGCGCAATGCGAAACGGGGATTTAACGAGAAGATAACGGCTGTCCCTCCAATTCTAAATAAGGTTCAGACCAGGTCGAGTAAATCAAGGGAGATCAGTCCGAAACGAGATGAAGGACTGCCAGTTCGGAATTACAGGCCGAGTAAAGGAAAGCGTTAACAGTTTAGCGGATCCCTCAGGATCTTCGATCCTGAGGGATCGCTACGATCAATCGTTTTGTCGACCGATGAACTCCGCCGTTAATTGTATAAAAGGAGGGTAGCATTGAAACTAGAGGATGACTTTTGTATCTTTAACTTTCTGTTCATGAATTTTATTATCAGTTGAACTCAGAATATTGAGTCTCTCTGAGACTTAGTTTTGTACTCTCATTGATGCGTTAATATAATATCTCGGTGTTAATTTCTCCGTGCGTCTGAAGTAGTTTACGGCAGTGCGCCATTGGAAGCTTTGGGCCCGGCTCCAACGGACACTGGCTGATTGTACCATTACAATTCTGCTTTGTGTGGTTTGTTTCTCATAATCTGTTATGGTTACATGTTGTTTCATATTTATTCATCTGTAGCTTCCCTATTATAAATCTCTGTAATAAAGGATTCTTCGCATACTGTTGATCTGAGTTGTTTGCACTAATTACAGAATTCATAAGTGGAATATCTCAGCTACAGGTGATTGGGGTTAATGGATTGTTGGTGACTATTGCAGATCGTGTACATATGATTGACGTTTCCTGTCTTTAATGATTTGCTGTTCCATTTGATATATATGATTGACGTTTCCTGTCTTTGATAATTTGCTATTCCATTTGATCAAGCTACAAACCTGTATAAATGATTGCTTTCCTTTTTGTATGTAAGTGTGTGCCAAGGATTGGAAGTGTAGACCTCGCGAGACTTAGTTTCTTTATTGCCGTTCCATTTATTGTTGTTCCATTTACTGCCGTTCCTTTTATTGCTGTTCCATTTCTGAAGTTGTTGTTTCATTCTGTTTTCTTGCTGTTCCTTTCGCTTGCGTTTATTGAAGTGGCATGAGAGGAGGTTCAAGACTGTCGTGAGATACAGCAGACGCTATAATGCTCCCAGATCATGATCCATACTCCTTCATCAGTTTCTAGGGGGATAGGTTATTAATTCCATACCCTCGACCGACGAAGTTGCTGCGTGTGTGATTTCTTTATGCAAAAGTAATTTAGCATTAGCATCCGTTTACTCTTGTATTCTTTAGATCTATACTATGAAGCATTATCCTGACAAATAGCCTCAAATTAAGATGTCCCTTACAATAACAAAACGCTCCCGGATTGACTTGTAATGTGAGATAACTAGAGGTGAAAAAGACCCTTGTTATAGCTCCACAATCTTGGTTTCCACACTTGCTTGATTGTAACATGTAGCATCTTCCAAGGTCTTGGTTGATTGACACACATTCCAAGCCAAGGAAACATAGTTGTTTCAATTGGCATTGAGGGGTATATTGGTGCACAAGTAGTATAGTCATCAGAGTCTTAGTTTCATCTCTCTGGTGTTGCTCCGCTACCAGCAGGCCTGGACAATACCCCGGTGGAGTCACATAGGAACACAAGTATCACTCTACTACCAGCGAGTCTAGTCAGTACCTCGGCAAAGTTACTTACATCACCTCTTTGCGCAAGAAGCCTTTATCTTCTTTCTCCTTATTCACTTTTCATTTTTTTTTTGTTTTTTCATAATTGTGCATAGCACCTATTAGGGTTTCCCCCCTCACCTTACTCTACTTGACTGAGCTGACAAGGGTTAACCCAAAACAACCGACTAGAGTAGGTGACACTAGTTAGCGCAAGCGTTGTGTTTTCACCGAGGTTCACTTCGAAGAGTACGTATTTTCCATCAACATATCATGGACAAAAATTAACAAGTTCTTCATAAAAAGGTAGGATGACAGATAACCAAGTAGTGATAGTTTCACAAGGCCTCTTGTACTTTACCCAGCTTGTTTCAAGAGTCATACACTGTTTCATGTGAAACTAACCTACGGACAAAAACAAGAAAACAAACAACAAATCAAAGCAGAAGCAGAAGTAAATGCGAAAGAAAGGTGAGTAATTAAATAAGAAAGTAGACAAAAAAACATGCAAAGCAAGTAAGCAAACAAGCATGCAAGCAAACAAACTGAAAGCAAGCACTACTCCTACTCCTAAGCTAACGATGCATGGGCCTGATCACATGAAGTGTTATTTCCAATGTAGTCACCAGCGCATTGGTTGACCCATGTTGGTGAAGGCTCAGTTCGTGAGAAACCTGGTTGTGTGAACCAACAAACAAGAAAGATAAAACAATGAAGACAAACACACTTCATGTTTAAAAGTGTCCACAGGATATGAGTGCAAGTACTTGACATGTGGTCCGTGGACTTATCGCGGTGTTGTGCGACATTACGTGTAGCTTTGAATCATACACATAATCTTGATTGTGACATGTAAGCAAACAAAAGAAAAAAAGACAAATTGCATCATGCACTTGTGCTTGCAATGTAAGATTCCTCTAATGCATGAGCAATGGGATCGTGTAATTTGAGTTGAGGAAGCATGATCTGTGTGAGAATGATCTTCAATGCATATAGATGAGTGATGAGGATCCTTGCGTGATTGAACAATTTATTGATCGGAAGTGAAACCAACCTCAGGACAGTGAGGGCCTGACATAACCATCAACTCAGGCTGAAGTGCCTCGACAGCCTGGGGTATTTCAACTTCATCGTCAGATAGATCATCATAAACAAGTGGCTTTGAAAAATAAACTGCGATATAATCATGGTCAATCGAATATGGGAGTAAATAGATCACGACAACTACGATCAGAAAAATAAATGATTTCATCAGCATCCTCATGATCTGATAAATCAAATAGAGGGGTAGATGAAAAGAAAACAAATTCATCCTTAGTGTTTCTAGAAAAGGCAGATGAAAGGTCAAGTGGATTTTCAATGAATAATTTATCCTCTCCATTGTGTAATGATGGACTGAGATCTGGTGTGTCTTGCAAGTGATCAACAATGGGTGCATCCGTAGATGAAGATACACATGCGAAATCTTAGATGGCAGGTTCACCAAAGATGTCAGAAAAGAATGAAGCAGGCTTGAACAGAAGGGAGTCTGTTGAAAATTTCAACAAGAAATGCTAAAAATAGCATTGTTATAAATAGAAGTTCGGGTACCAGTGTTGGACATAGAAACAAGGAATGAAAAATGGAAATGCTAAAATAGCATTGCTATAAATAGCATTTCGGGATGGATTCCAATTTTAGTTAGTCCCTGAACTAAAATTGAGAAGTAAAATTCGAATTTGATCTTAGTAGTTGTTTGTAAAATAATTAATTAATTCATCTTGAGTTAATTAGTTGTAGAAATCAAACATGAAGTCTATGTGGGGACATGCTACAGTTTCTCCATTGATTGAGGAATTTATCCCTTAGTTATAGAGATAAGGATGAGTTGTAATTAGTTAGCTCAGTTAACTGAGTTAAGTCCAGTTAGATTAGTTCCAACAATTTGTGGAATTAATTGTGATTTTAGTTAATGCTTGCATGCATGTAACTATTTCTCCCTAGATAACTAAATATCATCTCATAAATAACTCATGCATGTCAGTTCAGTCAGAGACCCAGTTGAGATCAGAGGATGGGACAGTGTACTATTAGTTGGAGGGATTTTCCTATAAAGGAAACTCATCCATGCAGAAGGATCTTATCTCCTTCAGGATTGCGCAGTTAGATCAGAGGTTAGTGAGTGTGTGAAGAGGCCAATTCACATAGGTGGCAGCAGTAGACCCCAAGGAAAACTGCGCAAGGAAATAGGAGGCTTGGAGGGTAGAGAAGAAGGTTTGTGAGAAGCCTTTGACTGTCTATGAGCAATAGTTGATTGCAGAGAGAGTAGGATAGCTTGTGAGCTTATTCTTTTTTGTAATCTGAACATATTTCCACTTGTATGATAATACAAAGATTGGGGTTTTAGGCTGAGGCTTTCCCCAGGTTATTCTTCTGTGTTCATGTGTGATTGATTTCTCATTCTCAGTTATATGTGTTAAATTTGATCTTACTCATGTTTGATTAAGCTTCTGCAAAGTTTGTTGTAGAAGTAGATCTTGTATTTTTCTTTAGTATATTGCATAATTTGTTGATCTACAGTGGGAATTTATACATGGTATCAGAGCAAAGGTGATCAAAGGAGAGAACAATATACAAGAAGGGCGATGTTCGAAGTTTCAAGTTCCTGATTATAGAATTCGAATTCTTATCACATCTCAAATTTCCCCAATGGCGTTCAACGGTTTAAGACTTGAGTATGCCCTTGATGGTAGCTCAAATTATATAGCCTAGAAGGATCACATGCAAGTAATATTAGAGGACAACGGTCTAAAGGAATTCATTAATCAAGAAGTCCCCAAGCCCGCAGCAGCTAATGCTACAGAATTGGCGGAATGGAAGAAATGTGTGGCTAGAGCAAGGAGAATCCTTCTGGAGGGAGTTTGAGACCACATAGTCTCAAGTTTCCATGGGAAGGAGAAATCGTTTTCGATGTGGAAAACATTGAAAGATCTATATCAGAACAGCAACGATCAGAGGAAGCTGGCGCTGAAAGATAAGCTTCGGAAAATCAAGTGTGAAAAGGTCGACACGATCTCTATGTATCTGAACAAGCTCACCACCTGCAAGGATGAGCTTGGAAGTGTAGGGATCATGATAGTCGATGATGACATGGTGAGTCTAGCTCTCCTCGGTCTTCCTAAGAGCTAGCATAGCTACCAAGACAGTAAATGGAAGAGAGAAACTGCCAGATTGGGAACGAATTTCGTCGGATCTGATGCAGGAGGAGATAAGAAGAAGCACCAAAGATGGTTCTTCATCCTTGGAGGATGAAGAAAATTGTGCCTTAGTAAGTAAGGCAAAGAAAGGGAAGGAGAATGATTCTCATCCCAAATCTAGTTCTTCCCATGGTGGGAAGAAGTTTGACAAATTGAAAGTGCAATGCTTTCATTGTCATGAGGTGGGCCATTTTGCTACAAATTGTCCACTGAAGAAATCCAAGATGGGATCCAAGGAAGGATCTGAAGGTGAGGCATTGGCCTCACAGTTCGAGTTGGATTTCACCCTCTTTGCATGCATGGTTTCATCCATGGTGGGATGTGGTTGGTTTCTTGATAGTGGAGCTTCTTTCCACTTGACCGATGATAAGAGTTTGTTCAGTACCTTGGAGGAGAAATATCTCCAGATACTCATAGCGATGGGAATGATGAAAAGTATAGTGTCTCAGGTGTAGGCACGATTTTTTTTCAGAGGGAGCATGGAGCTCGCATTACCTTGACCAATGTCAAGTATGTACCAGGGCTGATGAAAAAATTGGTGTCGATCACTATGCTAGAAGACAAAGTCTATGATGTAGTCTTCAGTAAGGGAAAGGTTTTCCTTAGACACATTTTTAGTTCCAGTCTTCGTAGCCTGTCACCAGGGATCAACATGAGCTCTTAATATGTCTGGTTTTTTTAGATGTTTTGCACATGATGTTTAGTACAAAACATGTCACAAGTGTGTCTATCAGAAGAATCTTAGAAACATATTTCCAACGGTATATCACACTCCCGTAACCGGCTCCCGGATTATAAGATATGATCGAAATGGATGAGTGATTCTTGGTTATGCATGTTTTGAGGTAAATTGCTGCACACAATGACAAGTTTAGTACAAAATCAGTTTGTGAAATAATGGTAAGGAATTTTTCAAAAGTGAAAGAGGTTTTTGTTCATCACATACCAAACAACAAAAAAATCCTTCAATTTATGCACAGGTGCTACTATGTGGGAGATATATAGTGATATTTGGAGCCTACATTAAAACAAAGCAAATTTTTCATATTTTTTACTGTTTTAGTCATTTTAGTGCGGGGCCATTTTACAACAGATGGAAAGTAATTTTGAAAAACCCAAGGATTCTTTTGTTAAAAATGAGCCATGTAACAAAAAATTCTTTTAATTTATTCATAGGTGTCATTAATTTGGATATGTGACTAGATCTTTACATCTCATTTTCACAGATTTAAATTTTTAATGATTTTCTGTTTTAGAGATGATTTTGTGGAACAAATTGCGAGCAATTGGAAATGAATTTCCCAAATTTGAGAGAGGTTTTTCTCTAGCATGACCTTATCTACAAAAATCTATTTCATTTTTGTAACAGGTGCTATGGTTTAGGAGATACGAGTTCATCTTCAACACCTATTTTCATAAATTTGGCCCAAGTTTAATGTAATTAATTCTATTTTGAAGAAAATGGTTGAGCTCAATTCCCTTAGTACAAGGATGAGAAAATGTATATATTTTATGAATTTCATAGTGTAGGGGTTGGATTTTGGCAAAAGGTTGGACTTTTGAGAAAGCCTTGAGCTTCATTGTACACTCATATCAGCATTTTGGCTAAGGAATTGAGACCGGGGTTTGCAGCACTCTTTGGGATCCATGTGGCAGTTTGTCTTGGTACAGTACTTTTCTTTGATGTTTTCAGCTGTTTGGAGGATCCATGAGTTGTCTTGCCCTCTTCAACTCCTCACCTGTCTAATCCCTCCATCTCATTCGATTTGAAGTGCCAAAAACATTTTCCTACCTTGCCCCAATGAGATCTCTACAAGACTGAGCCTCAATCCTCGCACCCAAAATCTACTTTTCCATCTAAGCCAACAAAAACATCATTATATTCAATCAAACTCTTTTGCACACATACCTAGCCTAAGATCAGTATTCACATCAGTCATCTCAAGCCCTATTGGCTATATTTTGCTTAGATTGACCAGGAGAGAGCCCTCTCCCAACCTAGTAGGGCTAGCTACCAGGTTAAGCGTGGTTTGATGTTACCCTAGATCCTACCTTTCTCAGCCTGAGGTAGATTTAGGTACTAACACACATCACCATGAGACAGGTGAAGCAGATCGGTTCACGAGTCAAGACTTTGTATGCTCTTGAGGTTCAAGATGCATGTAAAGCCTTGAGGAGCAAGGCAACTGATGGAGACTTGCTAGTTGAGAGGGAGAGTACATTACCTCTCAAAAAGCATCGCTAGAAGAAGTCTCAGATAATTGTGGAGGAGCCACAATTGCTGAAGCAACTTCAGGAGGTTGTGGAGCAGCCACAACTAGAGAAGCTAAGAGGAGATTGAGTGGAGACATCCATTCATGCAGAGACCTCCAGTAGGGGGAAATTTCGAGCCAAGTGGGCAGAGGGATCACATGCATTGAAACCCCCAGGTCGGAGGTGGGGCGATGTGGAGTGACAGTCCCAAGAAGGCTGGAATAGGGGCAGGATCATTGAGGTACCCTACCTCTTTGATTATACCTTACTACAAGAGCCCTGATGAGGAGTAGCAAGACTGACTGAGTGGGTAGAGACAGATGCAGATGGAGCGGCAGAGAGAGCTACAGTGCAGGATTCCTAAGACTATGCAGAGCTAGCAAGCTGCAACAATGCGAGAGGCACAGGAGTGTTGCACCAATGTAGGATGGCACAAAGATGTGTGCAATAGTGCAAGATGCATGGAGAGTTGCAGTAGCTCAGAGGTTAGAGAGCAAGCACTTGTTAGTGGCAGATGAAGCTTCATCTTAGAGGATGTGTGAAGCAGGAAAGTGTTCCCTCTGCGGACAGAGGCAACCCCTCTAGCCCTAGAGTGGGTCTAGTCACAAACAAGGAAAAATCAACAACAATTCTCCTTAAACAGTTAGAGTTGGACGCCTACCTCAACCGGTGGTCGATGGAGTTCCGTTGCGCTGCTCCAGCTTCCGCTTTCTTCTCCTAATGAGTAATCAACCTGAAACAAAGCAAGGAAATACAACAAAGCACATAACCGGATACAACAAAGAACTATTTACCCATAAAGTCAAGAAATCATGAGCTATATAGTACATTGCATACGAGACATAGGAAAACATCATTGATTGTATTAAATATGAAATAGAGTAAGCTTACAACCCAGGTCTTGACGTCACAAGCCTTCTCAGGAGGGTCCAACCAACATGTTCCTCAAGCATTCACCCTTGAAGATGGATCTCCCAATACAAGTCTCTCTCACTCACAAGTTTCACACAAGATCAAAAGCACTTCACAACCTTCCTCAAGCTCTCAAACAATCCCACACTTGTCACACCAGCTGCCTATCAGGCTCACAATACTACCAGCAACACTCCAAAGACTAAGAATTCCAAACTAACCAAAAAACTAGCAGCACATAGCAATGGTGAGAGTTTAAATAGGAGGATGAGCCTCCATGAATGGTGGGAATATGAGCTTATCTCCAAGGAGGGTATCACAAATGACGGAATAGCCATGCCAGAGAAAGGAGGGCGAAATAAACAAGGCCAACAACTAGGTCTGGAGTCATCTGGAAGGCCGACTGTTGGAACAAACTCGCCCAAACTGGATCATCGCGAGCACATAACTGGTCTGCCGCGCTGACATCGCTATTGCATAATGGAGCTAGTCATGTCATCGCGGGAAAATACAAGCAACAGTTGCGCTGGCGCATGAAAATCAACCATCGCGGGAATCACGTGTACTTCCGTGATGGCAGCGCGCATGGACTGTTTTGGAGCGCTCATCAGCATGTTTATTTGGCCAACAGACGTGATGAGGTAGAAACTTTGGCAAAGTGGCTCATTTGGCAACATCAAAGAGCATGAGCATGAATGATTTTGGACTCATGACACATTAGGAAGACTGGGATGAAGGCAGTGACAAATTACTGTGTAACAGGATGTTTCCAGCCCAACAGGAAGGTCAGTTGGGAGTTTCTTTTTTGTTTCTAGAGTTGTTGGAGTAACAACACTTGGAAGAAGTGTTGCATGCAAAAAATTCCAAAGGTTCAGGATCGTGTTCGAGTTGAATGCCTTTCTTGTTGAGAGGGAGTGTTGAAAATGGCAACAAGAAATGTTAAAAATAGCATTGCTATAAATAGCAGTTCAGGTACCATTATTGGACATAGCAACAAGGAATGAAAAATGGAAGTGCTAAAAATAACATTCCTATAAATAGCATTTCGGGATGGATTCCAATTTTAGTTAGTCCCTGAACTAAAATTGAGAAGTAAAATTCGAATTTGATCTTAGCAGCTGTTTGTAAAATAATTAAATAATTCATCTTGAGTTAATTAGTTGTAAAAAATAAAACATGAAGTCTATGTGGGGACATGCAACAGTTTCTCCATTGATTGAGGAATTTATCCCTTAGATAAAGAGATAAGGATGATTTGTAATTTGAGTTGTAATTAGTTAGCTCAATTAACTGAGTTAAGTCCAATTAGATTAGTTCCAATAGTTTGTGGAATTAATTGTGAATTCAGTTAGTTAATGCTTGCATGCATGTAACTATTGCTCTCCAAATAACTGAATATTCTCTCATAAATAACTCATGCATTTCAGTTCAGTCAGAGACCCAGTTGAGATCAAAGGATGGGACAGTGTACTATCAGTTGGAGGGATTTTCCTATAAAGGAAACTCATCCATGCAGAAGGATCTTATCTCCTTTGGGATTGTGCAGTTAGATCAGAGGTTAGTGAGTGTGTGAAGAGGCTAATTCACACAGGTGGTAGCATTAGACCCCAAGGAAAACTGCACAAGGAAATAGGAGGCTTGGAGGGCAGAGGAGAAGGTTTGTGAGAAGCCTTTGACTGTCTATGAGTAGCATTTGGTTGCAGAGAGAGCAGGATAACTTGTGAGCTGATTCTTTTTTGTAATCTGAACATATTTCCGCTTGTATGATAATACAAAGATTGGGGTTTTAGGCTAAGGCTTTCCCTGGGTTATTCTTCTGTGTTCATGTGTGATTGATTTCTCATTCTCAGTTATATGTGTTCTATTCGATCTTGCTCATGTTCGATTAAGCTTCCGCAAAGTTTTTTGTAGAAGTAGATCTTGTATTTTTCTTTAGTATATTGCATAATCTGTTGATCTACAGTGGGAATTTATATAGAGTCATCCTTCGCCAAGTGTTGATGCTCAAGCTCCCAGTCATACTCTTCATGAATGACAGTGCATGTTGGTTGTGCAACACCAACTCCGTCGATGGCTTGATCCTCATTCACAACAAGTGCAGAGTCCAGAATGGAAGAACACAAGACAATATCATTCGGAGGATCATCTGAGTATAAAGATGGAGGTTGTGGTACAAAGTGCGTATGACAACTCGATGGACTCACAACCAAATCTGTGCAAAAATTCAGCGAATTGATGTTGGGAGGATGTGACAGCTGAATATATGTGTGAGCATGATCTCTCGCATCACTCTGTAGTGGTGGAGTTGTTTGATGAGGGGACAACAAATAGTCACTTGTGACAGTGACTGTGTCCATCTGTGATTGTGCAGCTTCGTCACTGAAGAATGCTGAGCGAGGCTTGAGTTCAAACTTCTTCTTAGGATGGGAAGATTTCTTAAGACAATACTCGAATCTATCCCAAAGATAGAAAAATTTCATATGGCTCTTCGAAGCTTGAAATTGCAAATCACGGAAGCGCTGCCAAAAATCCATAGGCGATTCATGCGAAGCCTTCCATTGTTGTGACAGTTTTTGTTCAATATGTTCTGGATCAAAATGATAGAAAGTATCTTCAATGATACCACAGAAGTTCTCAAGTGATTGCAAGTTGTCAGCTAGTAGGCTGTGTTATCACTCAGATTTTTTCCTTAGAAGTTATCAAAGAAGGAATAATCTGAGGTAACCACAAACCTAATCTTTTAGACTCGGGTTCTAGGCAACCTAAGTCCAGAGAGGGCTCTCTCTTTATGATTTAACTTTGTTTAAATAAGATTTCAGGCTAGTTCTTAGTGTTCAGGGTTGTTTGTTTTGATTGGGCAGTGGAATTAAGAAAACAGATGGGCAGAGAAAATATTTAGGCCATTGGGCTATGGATTCAATCAAGAAAGGCTTAACTGGATTTGATTTATTACTGAGGTAAGAGTTCACTAGGCAGGCTAACACAGCAAGAGCAAATATGCAGGTTTCAATGGATGAAAAGTCCTAACCAGGGCCAAGGGCAATGAAGAATCCTTAACCAGGATTAAGATGAAGAAAGGAAGGATGGCCAGTAGCAAAGGGCAATGAAGAATCCTTTACTATGGACCAAAGGGGGGGTAAACTACGGAAGTAAGGGGGCAATTAAGAATCCCCAGACAAAGGCAGTTTAGTAGAAAACATAAAAGAAAGCAAACAGTTAAAACAGAGAGCACTTAAGCTAATTCTGATGATATCATTCCTTGTTTGCTTTTAAGATTTATAAGAAACACATGTGAATATTTCATAACATAAAGAGAAAATGATATTTAAACATGAGAAAATGATACTTATTTGTTCCAACTGTGCACAAGAATCTAGTGAAATGTCCTCAGCTTTATTTCATTTCTAGCAAAACCAGTCCA
Organism: Pinus tabuliformis; assembly: GCA_031772625.1. Lineage (NCBI taxonomy): Eukaryota > Viridiplantae > Streptophyta > Pinopsida > Pinales > Pinaceae > Pinus > Pinus tabuliformis. Next base: position 773,795,771 of record CM062820.1, on the reverse strand, counting down.
GTCTCGAGTACAATAACTCCTTGGCTCGAAAATAATGTCTACAGAAATGTATTTTAATCCACCCTAATTACTTCAATTTTTGAAGTATTTATACAAAAATTGATACAAAATATCTCATAACTATATGAGAATTATTCTAGGAAACGAAAGATATCTTCAACACGAAGATAGAGACATATGGAGAACTGTTTGCTTGTTGTCCCTTTTATTGTGAATGTGTTGGCTGTTGTTGCTTAGATTTGGGTCTTGAAGTTTTCCTTGTAGTTATGTGTTAGAATCACTTTCATCTTTGACCTACTGATACTCTTTATCTGTGTTGTTTGATCCTATCTTACCTGTTTTACCTGGAAATTATCTTTTATCTTATAGATTTACTATAGTAACTTATAGTAAATCAGTCAAACTTGTCCACCATTCACTGTCAGGTAACTTCATTCTTATCATTTTCTTGTAAACCTCATCAGCTTCTGTGTATTTAGCAAAAAAAAAATTGCTTGTGAACAAATGCTTGACTTCATGTTCTATGTAGAACAGATTCTCCAGGCCATCATAAAGCACTTTTCCAGTGGGCAAAGATTTCACCCCTGAAGTACTAGCTTGGCTTTTGGCTAGCTTATTTAACTTGTCAACGTAATATTCTTGGGTCATCAACTTATCATGGATCACCATAGGACTGGGGAGTACTTTTTCTCTTAAGATGCCATACTTTAGCATAAAGCTATCAACATCTGTTTGGATGCTCTGACATCTTTATTCCAGATTAAGAATTAAGTTCCTTTTGGTGAGAACTTTTTTTATTTCTATGATTGTTGTTGTTCTGTCATCTATATCCAAATCATCTAGCTGATATATATTTTTGTTGTTCAAAAAGGTAATCAACTGATTGTCTTCTTCAGGTTTATTTCCCAGTTCTTCTGTTGTCTTGTGGATTGCCTTAGTAGCCATTTTGACTAATTCTGTTTGCTCAAAAATAATCTGAATAGAAGGCCAAACATCATTGATGGAATCAATGATGTAGGCCGAAAGGATTTCTCTCATGTCTCCCAATGGTTCTTGTAGTGTTAAATCCTTCTCGAGGGCTTTTATCCTTTCTGCCATCCTTAAGGTCCTCTAAGTTTCTTCTTTATGGTGTATTTGTACAAGTTTACAATTGGTTTCTAAACTTGACACTTGTTCTCTGAGCTTCTCAAGCTCAGTCGCCTAGATACTTATTTCTTCCATGGCCTTGATCAGCTCTGCAGTTTTCTCTGTTGGTGTCTCTGTACTGGTTGATGTACGTATGCCTGATGTAGTTCCTGTCACTGGAAATGCTATTTTTGGTGGAATTGTTAGTGCTAATGCAGTTGCTAAGTTGGAGGGCACTACTATGGAAACTATAGGTATTATAGTCTAAGGAGCGGTGGCCAACTCACTCTGCTTGGACTATATCAAGTTGTCCAATTCTTTCTCAGTTTCCTTCAATTGGTCATTTAACTTAAGGACTTGGTCTATAAGTTCTTCCTCCTTCTGTGTCTCCAACACTTCAGTTTTTTAAGGATGATGAAGAGGAGGAATCTTGAGCTGCTTCTTCAGTGTAGCTATGTCATCATTTTTCTTCTTTATCAACTGCTCTGTTGCTTTAACATCCTTGGGATCATGTCCCGGCTCTATGACCATGTCTGCTAAGGACTTTATTCTGGTGTCTTTGGCTTGTGAAGAGGCCTTTTCCAACTGAAATTGTGCTAATATGTTGTTTAATGAATTCTGAAGATGGTGGGCTATTATAGCTTTGTTGGTAAAAGCGGAATAGACCATTTCTCTAGCTTTTTTATGCAAATCAATTTGGTCAATAGGATGGATATCCTTTGCCATGACCTTAAAATCTGTCTTAAGATAATCTGCCATTGACTTTGGTTGTTGAGTGGTTGTCTTCAAAAAGTTCATCTGCATTTTCCCTTGTTTTATATTAAAGGATGACATTAGCCTTGTTTTGTTTGTTGGAGCCATGCTCAGATAATGTGCATAGCTTTTCACTTTCATCCTTTCATTCCTTGCCTTGATTTCCTTGTATTTTTCTTTGACGCCTTGGCTCTGTCTTGTGGGGGGCCTGAAGGAGGATACTTCCACACTCTATTGTCTTTCCAAAATTTGAGTTTGAGAGGTGGAAGGTTCTTGTGTCCCTCCTGAAGGAATGGTGTGCCCACTTTCTGTCCTCTCTGCTCTTGAAGTCCCTATTGTTTCCTCAGTGTATTCTTGCTCTGCATATGGATTTAACCTCTGCCTCTTAGCAAAGGTTTGAGAAACAGGCATGCTGGAAAGAGTGGCCTCATCTTTGTCTCTCTTTAGGTTCCTTTCCTCGTTTCGAGGAGTCTACAAAACAGGAGGATTGCTCATGATTTGTTCAGGTTGAGAAAGCTCCTCTGAAATTTCTGGCTGTTCAGATTCTTCTTGTTGTTCTAAAAGTTATGGTTGCTTTGATGGCCCTACTTGTTCTAAAGACTCTGGTTGCCTAGATGGTCCTACCTTTGCTGATGGACCTGCTTCTTCTATCTACCCACTATGTTCCTGTGCTTGTCTCTAAGACTGAGACTCTCCTAGAACCTATACAAAGGAATCCTCATCAAGTCTTCTGTCTAAGTCTATTAATACATTATCAACAACAACCTCTGTACTATCTTGATCTATCAAAGTGCCTTCCACCCATTCAGATTGATTAGCATATTGTTCAATTTCGGGGATTCTGTGGTGGATGTAAGGAGATAGTTTATACTTTTGTCTCCTATTACAAATGAAGCTTTAGGGGTCATAGATCCACATGAACTCTGTTTGAGTTTCAACCTTTGAAGGATTTCATCTTCCTCTTTTCCTGCTTCCCTACTATTACCAATGAATGGGCCCAATTGATCTTTTATTCTAAGTTGGGCTTTCTTCTTGGTTTTTACAAAGTGCACCTCATTTGAATTGATCATTTTTCTGTAGTACTCTAGAGCAAATAATCTCATGGGGAGGTACTTTGGCAATTTGTAAGGTGGCAATTCATATCCATAAATTCTGATTTCAGTGTGGCTTTGGTACAAGTACCAATCCCCCACTTTGTACTACTTTGACAACTGTAAGACCCTCCTAATGTTTGCACTGATTCTGGGTGGAGGGCTTCCTATTAGCATGGTTGTCATAGGATAAACAAAGAGTTCTATGAAGTCTATATAGGAGTATTGAGAATCAAACTGATGAATCAAAGAAGTCCAGAAGATCACTAATTTGGGGTTTCCTCTAGTATCTAGCTTTTGGAGGGAAATTGGAAATCTATCAACTTGGTAGTACAATAATAAATGATACAGAACTGAGGAATACTTAAACACTCTTTCATTTTCCAACCTCATGAATTGATCATGCATTTTGTCAGCAATAAAATTTGCATAGTCAAATATGATGGCTGGTGGTTGGCCAAGAGAGTAGATTGACATGATGGATATTATGATCTCATCAAAAAATTCACTAGTGGTGTAGCCTAGTATACTGGATATCATATCTATAATATCTTGACCAAGGCTAGAGAATATAGTCCATAGATAATGAGGAGGGTCTTTTGGGATATAATGTTCTTCTCTGATAAAAGTCTGGAATAATTGGGCTAGTCTAATTGAAGTGAGTGTAGGGTATCTGTTCAGCATATCTCAAATGGAAAGAGGGGTTAGGCTTCAGCTTGGCTACAATTGAAGCATTTGGTTAATGGATTCAGCAGTAATAGTGAACAAAACAGACTGGTCAAGGGTTCTCACAGCCCTCTGGATAGGATTATAGTTCATGTGGTAGTAGTGTACAATCTCTGGGAATACATGCACTCTAGGGAACTGGTACTTAGGAAAAATTGATTCCCAAAGTCCAATGGAGTTGGCTTGGTTCAAGTACTGGTCTCTATACTTGCAAAATAGTTGTAAAGGGGATTTTGAGACAGAGGTGTCTTTAATCTGGAAGTCTTTGTCTGCAAGTGGAAGGTGGTCTGAATCCCTGTGAGGAGTCGTAATGGGCATGACATTCAAGGCAATTGGGGCTTCCATCCTTGGTTCTTATGGATTCAAGGATGGGGACAAAGGGTTTCAGGGAAATATGGAAAAATTGGTCTATTACAGAGTATTTCAGGACTACCAGGTAGCTTAATTTACTAAATTACTTAATTTTTAAAGAAATTTAGCTCAAGTTCGGAGAGAAAACAGGGTTTCTCGGTGGAAATGGGGTAAATACCTGGTTTCGGCTGCTTAGATGATGAAATGGTGACTATACACTATTTGCAGGAAGCGCACAGGTCTGTAAGGTAGTCTGGAGTTTCGGCTGCTTCGAAAAGTTGACAGTTGGTAGCAGGTTTGCAGTTGAACGTGCTCTGAGCTTTGCATGGAATTCAGAATGTCCTTTTCACGATAAAAAACAAAAAACAATGAGTTTTTTGGATTTATGTGTAAATTAAATGATATTGGTGGGTATAATGGGAAAACGACAGTTGGCGCCAACCGGAGGATGTGATGTTTTGTCGTGTAGCAGGGGTGGTAAGCAAAGGCGGTAAGCGGGATCCATCGCATAGCTTTTCGAGAAAAGTGGTTTTGGGGGGAGGCTGCCCGATGCCGTTCATTGGGTGCCACGTAGTGGTGGGGTGAACAGTGAAACCACTCACATCGGGCGTGTAAAGGTTGGCCTTCGGAGGCCACCCGATATGAACATCAATCGTTGGATCTGAAGGGGTCAAATCGTACGGTGATCAAGGGTGTGATTTGATCGGGGAGTTAATGGAGGGGCCCGACGGGATATTAACTATAGGTTAGGGCGGGTTAATGACATCAGGGCAATATGATTGGAGGAACAGGTTATTTATTAATCATTGTTTGATTAATTAAGCCCTTTTTGTTTGGCGGAGAGTTATGGCTCTTAATTAGTCGCAGATTGACTAATTAGTTCGTTTAAGTATTTTACTAATAAGGTTTATATTTCAAACCATCCAGGCAGGATATTTAGCATATGGGTTAAATAAATAATACGGGAAAGGGTCTATTTTTAGGAGTTAAATACATATAATGAAAGTTAAAATTAATATGAAGTGAAAGTGGGAAGAAAATGTGCGAAGTATAATGTATTGATATTTATTTTTATATCCACATCTACACATCATAACTTAGGCTAAATGCTTTTTGTGGGTTTTTTGTGGAAAAGGGAGTTTTATGTAGGATTAATTACTTCCCCTAGGTAAATGGTGATTTCACCTTAGGAAAAGAGATTTTTAAATGAAATGAATGTATTATGGAGGGGTGAATGCTAGTAAGGGGGTTTTATTACTTAGACCTTATAAGTTATTGAGCCGAGGGTCCGGTCCCTCCAAAAGTCAGAGAAATTCTCTAAGCCCATTTAACTTAAGGTTTTAGGTACTTTTGACTTTACTTATGGGAAATGAGTGAAATTAGAGGTAAAATGAATGGGGAAGTTAATCACTTGACTTTGTAACTATTTCAATATCATCCATACTTTAAGCAACTTGATGATGAAAGTAAATGATATGATCTTAGTTAATCATTCATCAGAATTCTGCAACCATGCAACTACTTACCCATCTATTCATCCTACCATTTTTTCTACTCTTTATTAGGGTGAACTTAAGCTAGCAAACCCTTATCAAACATTTTTCTTTCCTTTTACAATAGAAATCTATCTAAATATATCCTTATTACATCCAAGGGCTCAGATTAAATTATTGAGCTCCTTTTATTTACTCTACCTATCTACTTATTTGCCAAGATTAAACAGTTTGGTCAGATTTTATTCTCTATATCTAAGCATGAAATTCAATTCATGGAATAACCAAGATTAAACTGTTTGGTTACCATGGATTGTGGCATAAACAACAATTTTCACATAATCATTATTATACAAAAAGTAAAATAGCAGTGGCATTTGGACTAGCACACTTTCATGGACTTTTTCTTTTTCTTGGGGTTAATTTTTCATCTTTTTTTACCTTTTTTCATTCTTTTTGTCCTTTGATTTTTCTTTTAGGACATACCCTCTTTAAATTTTTTTAATTTTTTTTTTTTTGAATATGGAAAACATTTGCAAAAAAGCAAAGGTATGTACATATTACAGTTTTGACCTCATCCACTCAAAAATTATGACACCTATTGGTATAGGAACATAACAAGCTGCACAGCCACCGATGTGGAGATTCGCGCAGTGTGTATGCAAGTAGCACGCTAGCCCATTTGTCAGAACATCCATCTTCCTCGTGAAGCAAGGCAAGGAATTCATGTAAGAACTTAGGCCAGGCCACTTTGCCTTCACCATCATACATGTATGTGGACAAGAGATCAAAAAACTCCCTCAAGATGGTGACAAATTTGGCATAACACATATTTCATTAAATTTGGATATATTTTATTACAATGACAATGACTAGAATTGAGATGTTTGGTTATTTTGAAATTCTAGATCCACCATTTAATTCCAAATTTAATGAAATATGTGTTGCATGTGAAAAGCATCATGGAGGGAGGAGATCGCAATACTTCATGATAGATATGCAAAGGTTCAAAACAGGATGAGAGGACACAACTTGTCATATGGCCCTCCCTCTAACACCAAAAATGTTGACAGTGCTGGACCCACCAACATGTTAGGGGATCTCCCCGGTAGGAAGTCCCAATTAGACCTCAGATCGTTTGGTGTAGGATTCCCAGTAGTGGGTCGTACGATAATGGCTTGACCGCGATTTCACACAGAGGAAAGTAAGATGTCCCTGTTGGTAGCAACGGTGTGACATATGCAGTAAGTCAAGGAAGGTGCATGAGAGGTTCTAACACATAGAGGGTGAGGTGAGTGCGCCCCTTGGAAACCTATGATAGCATAGAGTTAAGAAGGGAACACACGAGAAAAGATGCATCACAACATGGAAGGCAAGTTAGCTAGCAATCCAAATTGATGGTTAAACCAATAACACCTTTCAGAAAGATTCATACATACATATACAGAAATAGCTACACATGCATGCGTAAGAAAACATATACATATACCATTTAGAATACTCAAGATAACTGGAATGAAATACAACATATGCATGAAACGTGTTGCCTCTATTATATTAAGAAGTGTAAGTTCTAGTCATACAAGACATCCATGTCCAACCACTAGTTCCAACAACAAAACATTACAGCCACAACTGCCTCCTCCTCCAAAGAGATATACTAGCTCTGCGCAGTGGAGAAGCCAAGGCGCGTTACAATACTATCCAAGCTCTCTCTAAGATAGTCTTATCGGAAGCTTGGCTAACCAAAAGCGTATACAATGAGTTATGAGGAACTATTTATAGCAAAGGGTGGGGTGGCCCTTGACATTCCCCTTTGTGACAATTCATCTACCATCATGACTCTTCATCTACTCTATGACTGTTACATCCAACTATCGACACTTGAACATACACTTAACAAGACATTACATTACAATGCATATGTACCCATGTGAGACAAAATGTCTTGAGAAAGCCATGCATGACATCACTATGACTCAGAAAACTATTCGAAGACCAGCTCTTCGACATCCTCACAGTGGTCAACTGCAGTGAACTAATGCCAAGATTGGTATTCTACAATGGCGTCAGTGTACTCTAAGGTGACATATTTCTGGAACCTAACTCTGGCCTCCAAAGCATCCGGGTACACTTCTCGGGCTCGTCTATCCAACTCGTTTGATAGCATGCGCATCATTGTCTTGAGTGCAGCCGGACTAGCAACATACTTGTGCATGGTGTCTCCAATGACAGACAAGTATGGGCTTGTGGCTATGCGCATCAACTCGTCAAAGTATGAGACAAGCTCTAGTTGGACCTATGCCTTTGTCTTCACTTGGGTGAGTGTCCCAATAGATGGGATCACATGTGCTCTCACAACAACATCCATACTCCTGAATACATGTGCATGGGAATCATATAGACTAGCGAGGAGTTGTGGGAGCTATTCATAATTTTGGATCTGACTCCAAATGTGTGCCTTCAGCTCAACCGCTCTAGGTTTCATCATCTTAGGAAAGTGAAGTGGGGCTCCCTTGTATCTCATTGTCCATGTTTGCATGTAATCAACAATAGCATGCACATTCGACAAGATACATGCTCTCCTAGCACATCGTTGTTGCCACCCATTGAGATGGATGACTACATTATGCACGGTACAAAACTTGGAATACAACGCCCGCATGACTATGTCAAGGGACAATAGTTCATCCAATATTTCCTTCTTCAATTCTGCTAGGGTAGATGATGTAACCAATTCTCCTCCCTACTTGGCTATCTGTAGCTCATTGGCCATTTTCTCATTCTCACTATCAGGAAGCAAACACTCGAGATAGTGGCTTCGGCATATGCTCTGGTCTCATCAGCCGCAGGAGATGTATGATCATCCGGAGTCAACACTCTACGATATTGCACAACTCTATGTTGAGACTCGTCGAATGAGATGTTATGCATCTCTCCTTCCAACTAATCTCCAAGCATCTAAGTGTCTCCTTGGTCGCTTGGGACTTTCTCCTCTTCTAGATGCGATGAAGCTCATGGGTCGACTTCTTGGTGGTGAGGCATGAGTTCGATGTCTTGCTCTAACTCCTATTGGTCCATATCCATATCCATATGTGCAATTTCTTGCTCTATCTCCTGAGAAAATTCATGTTCCTACGATGGTTCACCCTGTCTACCTGATGCCAGCTATTCTGATGAATCCACTACCTATATAGGCAAAGTTTCATCTATCTCCACAAGTTGTGCCCCTTGTTATACCTGTTCCTATTGTTCTTCCTTCTCTTATTTGCGCAACTCTTGTTCCTTCCATAATTTCTCCTTCAACTCATGCAAATCCTTCTCTGTTTCCTCCATTCTCCATTTCTCTCTTTGCCTTTGTGCGTTTCTCTTGTCGTGCTATGCTTCTTTGCCTCTATTTCCAAAGTTGTTTTCTACACAAGTGGGTCTGCTCGGAACTTGCAGCTTTATTCTTCCTCCATGCTTTCGACAATCTTCCTCTTGCCCTTGTTGTGAACTGGTATGTTTACCTCTCCTGCTGTTGCTTCTAGTGCTCTCTGGGATGCTTCTTCGCTATCCATTCCACAACGAGGTTGATCGGTTCATTGAGTCTAGAGGAGTTGTGATAATATCTCCATGGGTCCTCCTCCGCCCAATGACATGCCCCATGGATCAGTTGAACTATACTCTCGTGCAGTGATATTTCACAAGACAATGTGAGTCATACACATTGTAACTTCAGAGGTCGAATGGATACTTCTTCATCCTCTCTGCTTCAACATCTGCATGCTTGAAACTTTGTATCTCGTATAACCTGATCCGTAATGGAAGAGCCGACCAAGGTGCCTTCTTCTTCCAGTGCAACCTAGCTGTCAATCCTACCGAGATGTGATATGATACTTCCTACATGACGATATTGTCCAAGGAAAACTTTGGTAGAACATGTGGAGGCTTCTATGCAATGTACATCTACATGAAGATGACAGGCGCTGAGGCATACCAATCAGATCAGCTATGTCAATCAGTGCCTTCATTGTTGCATTCGACATACAAGGTGGATCATGTTTGAATACCATCTTGTAAACCAGGGTGACAAAGTAATCATACAGCTATGTGATAACTCCTCTGAAGCTGCATTTGGACAACATCTTACAATAAGTGTTCACAGCAGTCTCTGCCAATATCCATGCCCACTTCAAGCCCGGGAACTCCTGACGGGCACAGATTGCATCCAAGATATAGGTGGACATGTATATCTCTATTTTCATACATTTGGGCAGTTGTTGAGCCCTTGTTACCTGTTCCTTCAGATGATGAGCCAACACGTCGGACTAGTTGCATGCTTTTCCTTCTCTGGCCAGTTGGTCCAATGCAATCACTTAACTTTGTGGGAAGGTTTATATGATTTCTTAGCCATACAATCGACATGAAAAGATGACCAAGTATTGATACGCCTTCCACAATATCTTCGTCTTGTAGACCTCGTTGGGTGTCATCCTGAATTTAGTCAACTCCTTCACCTAGTTTTTCAAAATGTCTCTGGAGTTAGCATTGTTGTTTGGTATGCTAAAGGGATTCTCCATGATGATCACAGGCTTTGACATCTGATACATCTCATCATAATCTTGTTCCCTGAAGGTACCAATCTCCGTCCCACTGAAACTGCTCAATGTCATCATCTCAAGATCAATGTGTGAGATGATCCAATGTATCATGTCTGCGCATGGGAACACAGGATACCTGGATGCAATCTGGTACAAGCCGGACTTGTGGATGTTCACATAGACTTGGTGGTCTTCGAGGTCTTCCCAAAATGTGCCAGCAAATGCATCATTAAACTCTTGCCATTTTAGTTTGATGTCCTTGTGTACAATCATCTTGGTATCTTCATAGATTGGCAGACTTGTAAACACTCGCTCAACTGTTGCTCCAATAGCACTTATGTCAGTGTCCTTTGATCCTGCTCTCTTGAAGGCCATTGACCATGAACTTCTAAGAGGTGGACGAACACCTGCTAGATCTGGCTACAAAGTGACATGCATAGCAAGAAATATGTCAAAGAAAACTAAAGCAAACTTGAGGAACAACATACAACATACCTGGGGATTGACTAGCAAGGATTGCACAATTTTTCTTTGGAGGCTAGGAGACTGGCTACCAGAACTACACAAAAGGCAGTCTGGGATGTCTAGGGAGACTCGATTGCTAGCTGCTTGAATTACGCAATGCACAATTTCAGCTGGCAATGGTTGCAAGCCCAGTGAATGCATTGCACAATTTTTTGGGCCAAAAATCGCTATCCCTCAGAATTGCACAATGCAAGACTGGAGGATAGTCACTGGGTAGAAATTTTCATTTCCTGAGAGGAAGACAGAGCCTTCCCTCTCAGGATTGCGCAATGTTGTCCTGGTGAGGCAGAGTCCGGGCCAAGGCTGCCTAGACCCGCCAACGGGAAACTGAAAGAAAATGTGAATGTGAATGCATGGTGATACTGAGTGTAAGAATGAGTGCATGATTGTGCATGCAAACAGTTAATGAAATATTCAAAAAATGGAACAACATGCATGTGGGTGAAGCAAGTTGTCGAATCGGTGATCGTTCGTGCAAAACAATTTAATGCATGTGATAGCATTGAGATGCTAACGAAAACTGAAATAGCTAGTACAAGCTAGTATGCATGTAAATGATAGCAAGTGTTCACAGAAATCAAGAAAACAACACCCACACAAGCGAAAAAAACAAAAAGCGATAGAAATGCTATAAAAAACAAGTTAAGATAACTTACTCATGAATAGTTGAGTTGGATGTGTCGAAGACTCCTGGATGTGCTGTGGGATGTCAGAGCTCCAAGATCAATGTGAATAAGTGAGCTCTGAAATGTTGAATAAATAAGTTTGAAGCTCATGACGCGCATGCCACAAATCTAGGAAAAAGCGACACTTGGAGGAAAGATTCTAAAACGATCTTTGCATGAAACCTCTAGCTACTAAAAATACCTCCCTAAAATATAGGGATTCTTTTTTCATGTTGTCTTTTGCTATTCCAGGAAAAGGTAGCCCATCCATGCAAGTCAAGTTTTCTTGGTCCTGGGTGGAACTGGTCAAACCAACTGCACATGCAACACTCAGTGGAGGGGTAAAAATGCACATTTCTGGGAGGGAGTTGGGCTAGTTGCCTAGAATATTTGTGCAATTTTTGGGCAGAGCAGTTGACTGCTACCTATAATTGCATAATTTCTGGGCTGAGCAGCCCCGCTGGAAGGAATTATGCAATTTTCTTAGTGAATCTTGATTGGTAGATTTATGCAATTCTGGATCCCAGTAGGTTGCCAGACATAATTGCACAATTTTTGGAGGGAAGGTTGGTTCCCCTCCAGAATTGTGCAATTTCTTGAGGGAGTTGCTCAGCCTGCAGCTGGACCAAGTTTGGAGAAAAATCTTGTGAGGAGGATGAAACAAGATCTGATGCATAAGGTGTCATTTTGCAAGAAAATCATTGAAGCTTGTGTAATTGACAAGGCAAGACATGCTGCTATGAAAGGTTGGTAGGGAGGCACCAAAATGAATCTAAAAGGCAAAGTGGTTGTAGCCTCTACAACAACAATTAATTAATTTTTATCACTATTGATGTGTTTAATTGAAATCTCTCAAGTATATGCATGAGAAACGATATCTTATATGTGCAATGTGTTTCAAAAACTAATTTAATCAAATATTTAAATAAATTATTTATCTCTATTCGTTTTAACCTCACAAAGGATTTGATGATCTATATTTCCATATTTAATTTGAGATCTCTCTAAAGTCACATATACAGAGAAATTTTTCCCTGGATAGATATTTTAAGTCTATTTATTCTTATTTCTTAGTTTCATTTACATAATCAACCCCACACTTATATATCTCATTTGTTTCACATATTTTATCAAGGGAAACTAGTCCCATAATCCCAGTCAGAGCCACCATTCCAAATGGAAAAGGAGATTCCCTAAGTTCCCCACTACGTGGATTTCCAAGATGTTGAGGCACAGATTTTCGAGCCTTCAACATTTTTGGTTCTAGATGTTTGATCAATAAGACAGTTGTAGTGTATTTAGATGACATTATAATTTATTCTAAACAAAGGGGTAATCATTTACATGATTCAAAACAGACCTTTGAAAGATGTAGAAAATTTGGAATCTCCTTAAATCCTAAAAAGTCATTTTTTTCTCTTAACGAAGGAAAACTTCTAGGCTTTATTGTATCTAAAGAAGGAATTTTCATAGATCCAGATAGAATCAAGGCGATATCTGAAATCCCCTTACCACACAACAAAAAATCCATGCAATCCTTCCTTGGGCAGATTAATTTTGTTAAAAGATTTGTCCCATACTTCTCTCAAATTGTACTTCCCTTATAGGTTATGATTAAGAAGAAGTCAATTTTCAAACGGGGGTTGATCGAAAGAAAAGGATTTGAGTCGATAAAGCAGGAAATCATTGATGCCCCTTCATTATCAACCCCTGCTTTTTCCAAGAAATTTTTTCTTTATATTTTTTCTTCCGAACAATCCTATGCAACAGTTTTGACTCAACCTAATGAACAAAAAATTGAAGCTCAAATTTCTTTCTTTAGTTCCAATTTACAGGGAGCTAAGATAAATTATTCAGAGGTTGAGAAGTAATCCTTTATAGTCTTTAAGTCCATAAATCATTTCAGGGTTTCCTGCTAGATACACATACAAAAGTAATTATTCATTTCCCTGCAGTTAGACAATTTCTTATCTAGAAATAATTAGGAGAGAAAAGAGAAAATTGGGTTACTGCCCTACAAGAATATGACCTAGATATCAAACCAGCTAAAATAGTAAGGGGTCAAGGTTTTTGCAGATTGATTATTGGAGCTTATGACAGTTCAACTGATGAAGATTCAGGTAATAATGTTCAAATCACAAAGGTATGCCCCATCGACACTGAATCTAAATATGTTGATTTAATATTTTATTTAAGAAATGGTTATGCTCCATTGGAACTCAATGACAAAAAGAAAAGAGATCTCAGAATTAAAGTTGTTCAATATCAATTGGTCAATGATGTCTTATTCAAGAAGAATTATTATTCTATTTTGCTAATATGTCTAGAAAAATCTGAAGCAGAAAAGGTCTTGCAAGAGCTACATGATGGACCAACAGGCGAACACTATGGTGGATACACCACAACTTATAAGATTTTGCATGTTGGATACTATTGGCCAAGTTTATTCAGGGACACTCATTCCTATGTCAGAAAATGTAAAGTTTCCAAAATTCTTCATGAAGATAGAAGAAACCAGCCTTACCTTTGTAGTCATTTAACATTGAGCAACCTTTCGAACAATGGTGACTGGGCATAATAGGTGAGATTGTTCCTAACTCTTCCAAGAATCATAAATACATCTTGACTTCTATGAACTATTTAACCAAATGGGTGGAAGAAATACCCCTAAAGGTGGCTAATTCTAAAAACATTATTGAATTTATCAATCAATTTATTGTTACCATGTTTGGTCATCCTTATGCTCTTATGTTTGATAATGCACCTTACTTTTAAAGAAATACTACTACTGAATTTTCTCTTAAAATAGGTTTTAAACTCAATTATTCTATAAATTATTACCCTCAAGGAAACGGCTTAGCAATGTCTACTATTAAAAACCTCATTATAATAATTGAAAGAACAGTTTACCAAAATCAAAGAAATTGGCACAAATCTCTGGTTTTTGCTTTATGGGTTGACATAATCACTCAGAATGTCTCTATAGTCACTTCTCCTTTTCAATTAGTGTATGGAAAATAATTTATTCTACCTCCTATTCTAGATATTATATCACTAGCCCTAGTGCAATCCATTGAAGAAAAACCTTCTTCTACTTTACAATTAAGAATGTCCCAAATTTTTAAGCTAGAAGAAGAAAGGGATAAAGCTAGACAAATTCATGCCCATCATCAACATTTGGCTAAATATTCATTTGATGAAAATTTAGTTAATAAAAAAAAATTGGAATTGGCGATCTAGTTCTGAAATGGGACAAAGCTCACAAAGAAAAAGGCAAACACACAAAGTTCCAGAAATCATGGCTAGGCCTATTTCAAATCATTGAAAACTAGGCCCATCAACCTTTATCCTCCAAGATTTACAGGGAAAGAGAGATGCTCTTCCCGTTAATGGCCTAGTTTTAAAAAGATATTTTTCTTAAGGATACCTATCCTCCTATAAATATGTAATTAATCACATGTATATACCAGCCTTTGTAACTCTGGTAATGTTAGGTAATACACCTTTGTTTTCACATTGGGGTCTCTCATCAGTTACATGAAATTTGAATGATTAAAGAAGAGATATTAGAAAGCGAATTATAACATGAAGTTTAGTATTACATCTATTACAAAGCTCCGAAATCTAAATTGTAAATGTTTCATAACTTGAAAACCTTATAAAATATGGTTATCCAGTCATTGGTCATGAAAACGTTTCCTTTAAAAAGTAAAGGCTATTGTGAAGTTTTAGCATCTTTAAGCTTCAATTGTCATCCATTACTCTTAAGGAGTTAATATACCTCCCCATCCACTAATTTTTAAAAAATTTAGAGTGTAATTCAAAAATATATAAAACTTGGAAGATAAGAGGTCTCAACATTAGCCATCTTACCATGATCATGGGAAACCAATGATATTGACATTATCTACACTGGTCACCAAACCAGTATAATGGTTTACAGTTATATAACCATAAGACAAGAGGTCTCATCATGAGACTGCTTGTTCAATATCATTATAACCTATGAATGGCACTGTCATAATCTGGTTACCAAGCCATGACAATGGATTTCAAGTAAATTTTAAAACAAAATCCTAAAAGGAAATATTAAATACCTCTAAGAATATTACTAAGTGGGTGGGATACTAGTATATATTTGGTTAAATGGAAACCCTGTCAAGGCTATGGACGCCTGCTAACAATAGTGGCTCTACCAGTGACACACAAAAAAAGGTTTATCTTAAAACATAAGCTTCTATAGTTCTTAACTTTATCTTTATAACTGATTAAATGACCAACAAAGGTAATCAATATTTTCATCAATAATTCACAAAATGATGAGTTCTTTTATTCAAACTAATCTTTATCAATCAAAACTTCAAGTATTTTTACCTTTCTAAGTATTTTTCTTTAATAGTTTAAAACTTCATTTCTTTTTAACAGAAATAACTCTTTTGCCCAGTATGTCGCTAATTGTTGTACTACTCAACAACCCCCCCCCCCCCCACATTAAGGTTAATAGTAGAAGTAATAAATAATGGGGACCCTTTTATATATAGTATAAAATCATTTGGTTTTAATAAAATAAGTCAATATTAATTTTATTTTTCCAAAAAACTTGATTAAATATGAAATCTCCCTTATCGGAGCCTTCATATCAGAGCTTAGACCCATAATACATCTTCACAAATATTGGCTTTTGTTAAATTGGCAGAACTTTATCGGGATATTTAAATATTGTAACATGTCCCCTTAGGAAAAGTTGTGATTAAACCTTCCCCGATTAAAGTTTTCATATATTTTAAGCCTAAAAGTAATAAAGAACTTCTTTTTGAATATAATAATAAGGCCTGACCCCACAAGGCTACCACATAGCATTATCGAAGCTTCTGAATATCGGAGTTGTCAATGTGACCCTCATATCACTGATCTCTAATATCCCGATCCTTTGATATCCCTTTTCGCCCATTCTTTGATATGCAACATCGTCGATACTGTGATACTCACACAGCTCTGATACTCCAATATCCTCATATTTTTGATATATGATATTTCCAATCCTCTGATCTCCAATAAAATTCCCCTATTCATATCGCAGCTTTCATATCTGGACTTCCAATCAGTTGTCGCTCTTTCCAATCCCTGATATCCAACCTCTGATACAGGACCTCTGATATCCCTTCCAACTTATATTTTTCAATGGTTACATTATAAAATCCTATCAGAGAGTGAGGATATTGCAAGTTTCAGTGATACAACCATAAGATTTCCCCTATATAATACTCTAATATTCTGATGTGTATTGAAGGCCCATGTGAATCCACATTTTATCATTTAATGGTCAAATGTAACGATTTTATGATTTCAAATTTCTAAATGATTTCATTATTACGCCTTGATATCACGAGATTTTGCTTATAAAAGACATATATTGATATGAAATTGGTTATTCGCTCTAAGGGATTCTTCAGTTAAGAAAATTTTTGCTTATTCTCGTGTTTCCCTTTGCCGGCTAGTCCCAATAAGAAAATCTCAAAATAAATATCTAGGGCAACTAAACCTAGGAAGAAACTTGTTGTTCAACAATAGCCAGTCACTCCTGCACCTGGGGCTACTGACTTGCTTGTGTTATTCTCAGATACAAATTGCACCCCCGATGTTGGAAGCTCTTCTTCCAAAGCCATTTATAATCTCTTTGAAGATGAGGAACCCAGGGTGACAGGGAAAATAGTGACAACCGAGGATTCTGCCCCTATTTCTAAAACCACTTATAACGACATCGCCAATTCATTCCTACATAGGATTGCAGCCCGGCCCAACATTTTTCCCTATAAATATATGGTCAAATGGGTTATTGACCATTTGAACATTGTAGAAAGGAGTTTCATGGCTAAGAGGAACACTATTATTGGGTCATTCACCAGTAGTGACTTGAGCAAGATGTATCAGCTACTGCCGCCCCCAAAAAAAAAAAAATAATAATAAAATAAATAATAAATAATAAAAATAAATAATAAATAAATAAATAAAAATTAAAAAAATAATAATAAAAAAAATTAAAATTAAAATAAAAAATAAAAAATATGATATGCAATTTTTAGAGAAATTCATGAAATAAAATGAGTATCATTCATATGTCATCAAAGGATGGATAAGGTATCCAAACAAACACAAGCGTGAGGACAAGGGTATGTATGCGTACATTTTTGGACCATACTGTTATATAGTTGCTATGATGTGTAGATTGTTTGGTTACACTAATACCCAGAAATTCTCAGACCAATGGGTACCCTTAACTGATGCTTCTTTAGATGGATATGTCATGGATTGTGGAACCATATTGTCTCACTCTAAGTACCCAAATCCTTAATTATAGGAAATAGAGCACGTTTTCAGAGAACATTGTTCCCCCTTTCTACATGAGCACTTATATTATGGATGTTATCTATTTCACTTCTAATTTTACATCTATGGGATGGAGACGGACCATAGAAGACCCTATTCCTATCCATATCTATCATAACATACTCTGGGAATCCAAATACCAGCCTCATATCAATAAAATTTTCCATGGAGCTATGCTTCTCATTCACCAAAGTGTCTTTAATGAGAGAGCTCCTAGACTTTCACCTGAAGCCAACAATGATTTATTGTCAATTGGAAGATGGTTTGGAGAAGAATCTAAATCTTATATCTGAATCTTCGACAGTTTTTCAAACCCTCATGTGTTTCCCCTTTATGTTCTTGAAAAATCTTGGCTCGAGAGATATCATATCAAACTGTAGGGAATGGCCTTTCAAAAGTTATGAAAGATAATAAAAAGACAATGTGGCCTACCTTTCCTATTCAATGTGGTGTCTATGCTCTTGAAAATTTCAAGCATGCTACTCTTGAGATTGAATAAATTCAGTGTTTAAATTTCCCAACCATTCCCAATAGATAGTATGATCCTAATGATACAGCCAAGAATGTTACTATACAAGCTAAGCTCAGGAAAATCACAAATGAGCCAAAGAGATTTGATGACCTATTTGAATCAATTTCTATTTATTCATATGTTGAGAAACATGTAGCAACATAGTTAAGTCCTGAGGAATTGATTCAGTTTAAATAGTACAGGGATAAAAGGACATCTCACTTACCTATGGATTTATTGAGGCTTCATCAACAAAATATAGAGTGGAATAAAGTTTCAGCTAGTACATCACAAGTCCCTAATGTATCTGAGACAAAAGAGATAGGTACTTCTTCTTCCTCATAGGAAGAAGAAACTCTAACAGACAAAAATCTAGATGCAATTTGGGAGCAATTCACTCAAGAAATAGATCCTAAGAATCTGAACACTCCAGATGAAGATCACACAAACCCCTGAAGTCACAAGAAAGACCATGCTTACTATTGAGGCTTCTAATAGAGATTTGGACACTGATGATTTGGAAGTCATCCCGATATTTCCGACCTCTGAGGTCATTCTGAAGATTGAGGAAATTCCTCCTCTTGATGTGTTTTATAGTCTGAAACATAAAGTTGTGGTTAGCAGACAGAGAAAAAGAAAGAGAACTGAACAAAACCATGCCTTAGTCCATGGTAATGCTTCCTTTGAAGTAATTTGGAAAGATGCTCAAGCTACTCCTGTTGAGGATCTCAGAACGCTTTTGAAATTTGTAGGAGCATATGTCAATGCTACTATTGATAAAAATTTTTGAAGTGCAACAACCCCTAAGGGAGAAATATGAAAGGATTATGCAGCTAGAAAAGGGTTTGGAGAATGACAAAAAATTAATTTCTCAACAGTGTCAAGCACAGCTTAGAGAACTGCAAAAGAAATTCAGTTACTTAAATATTCAACATGAATCTGATATAAGAGCAAGGATACTCAAATCTAGGAACTTCAACAAAATATTGAGAAATTAAAGGTCACTACCAAGATATTTTAATTCAAGAAAGAAGCAAGAGAACTAAATAATCTCCTTTCTCAACAACAAGTTGTTTTCAATCATACACTAGCCACTATCCATGAATTATGTCAATTAAGTGATTCATTAGTGAAACAATTGTCTGATCTGAGGACATATTGCAGGGAAGTCAAAGAGAATATTTCTAATTATATATACTGGAAGGATAGTACTAAGGGAAGTGTTGATGATGCTGGACTGGCCAACATGTCAGGGGATATCCCCATAAGAAGTCCCAATTAGACCTCAGACCATTTGGTGTAGAAGTTCCAATAATGGGTCATACGACAATGCCTTAACTGTGGTTTCGTACAGAGGCAACTAAAATGTCCCTATTGGTAGCAAGGGTGTGACAGCTGGGCAAGACAAGGAAGGTGCATGAACAGTTCTAACACACAGAGAGTTGGGTGAGTGCACCCCTTGTAAACCTGTGATAGCACGTGCCTTGGAAGGGAACACACGAGCAAAGATGCAGCACAAACTGGAAAGTAAATTAGCTAGCAATCCAAAGTTATGGTTAAACCAATCATCACATTTCAGTAAGATTCATACATACTTAAACAGAATAGTCCATACATGCATGCATAAGAAAATAGATACATATACCATTTAGAGTAAAAAAGATAGTTGGAATACAATATGACATGTACATGAAACGTGTTGGCTCTGTTATATTAAGAACTGTAAGTTCCAGTCATACAATACATCCATGTCCAACCACTAGTTCTGATAGCGGAATGTTACAACCACAATCGCCTGCTCCTCCAAAGAGATATACTCACTCTACGCAGTGGAGAAGCCAAGGCCTGTTACAATACTGTCCAAGCTCTCTCTAAGATAGTCTTATCGGAAGCTTGGTTGACCAAAATCCTATCCAATGAGTTATGAGGGACTATTTATAGAAAAGGGTGGGGTGGCCCTTGACATTCCCCTTTGTGACAGTTCATCTACCCTCATGACTCTTCATCTACTCTATGACTGTTACATCCAACTATCACCACTTGAACTTACACTTGACAAGAAGTTACATTACAATGCACATGCACCCATATGAGACAAAATGGCTTGAGAAAGCCATGCAAGACGTCACTAACACTCGAACCATTATGGTGAGACCAACTCTTTGACATCCTTGTGATGGTCAATGGTGGTGAACTAATGCCAAGCTTGGTCGTCCGTGATTGTGTCTATGCGCTCAATGGTGACATCTTGCTGAAGAAGACTCTTGCCTCTGTTGCATCCAGATACACTAATATGGATCCTCCATCCAACTCTTCTGATATCATGTGCATGGTCGTCTTGGGTGCGACCAGACCGGCAACATGTTGATGCATAGTTTCTACGCTGATCTCCAAGGATGTGCTGGTGGTCATGCACATCAACTTGTTAAAATACATGTTTAGCTCCAGTTGTACTTGCTTCTTGTCTTTGCCTCAGTGAGTGTGCCAAATGGTTGGGATCACATGCATGTGCACAATGAAATGCATGCTGTTGAAATCCATTGCACACAATCAACAACACTTCTCACCTTGTCTGCTCCATGCTAGCTGCTGGGATGGATCCATAACTTTTACAGGTGCAGTTTCATCCATCTATGCATGTTTCACCCCTTGCTATGCATGTCCCTGTTGCAACTCATTATCTCATCTATGCAACTCCTGTTCTTTCTTGAGTTGTTTCTTCAACACATAAAACTCCTTCTCTTTTCCCTTCTCTGTCTTCATGTGATCTTCATGCAGAGTCGTCACCTCATAGCCTCAATCTCTAAAGTTTCTTTCATCATGAATGGTTCTGCTTTGAACTTGCATCTTTGCTCTACCTCTATGATGTCAACAACCTTCCTCTTGCATTCGTCGTGTGCAGGTGTGCTACCTTTTGCTGCTGCTAATGGTGCTGCTCACTCTAATGCCATTACCATATCCTTGTCCATGAACAACTTGATGTCTTCATGGATAGGAAATTTCATAGACACTTGATCGACTGCATCCCCAGTTGCACTCTTAACAGTGTCTTTGACCCTGCTCTCCTGGAAGCCATTGTACCTATGCTACTAAGAGACAGATGAACCCCTGTGATGCCTGGAGACATAGAAACACTCATGGAAAGAAATATGTTAGTCAAAAATCAAAACAAACTTGAGGACTGACTTGCAACATACCTGTGTGATTGAACGTGAAATTTGTGCAATTTCTGCTGGGAGGTTGGGAGACTGATTGCCAAAACTGCGCAAGGGATAGTTCGGGATGTCATGAGGCTAACTACCTTCTAGAACTATGCAATGCACAGTCTAGCCTACTATGCAGTGGGCAATTTCAGTCAGCAGTGACATGCAACTAGTAAACTGCATTACGCAGTTTCTGGGGCCAACATGATGCTGCCTCCAAGAATTGCGCAATGCAAGTCTGGAGAGAAGTGATTGGCCAAGCTTGTGCAATTTCTAGAGGGAAGGGAGATCCTTCGCTTCCGAAAATGCACAGTGCTAGCCGGGCAAGGCACGGTCTGGGCCAAGGCAACCTAGTCCGACTGAAGGGCGACTAGAAACATGAGAAGTCTGAATGCATGGTGAGATGAGTGAAAACAAGAGTGAATGATCATTCATGCAAACAACAAGTGTAGAACTCAAAAAATGGGAAATCATGCATATGTGTGAAGCGAGTCCCCACAACAGCGACCGTTTGTGCAAAACAGTGGCATGCATGTGACAACGGTGAGATGCAAGTGAAAACTAAAATGGTGCTTATACAATCTAATATACATGAAAATGATAGGAAGCACTCACTAAAATCGAGTAGACAACACTCACACGAAGCAATACACAAAAGAAACAAAAACACAATGAAAAACATGAAAAGCAAGCTTACCCCAAAACAGTTGAGATGAATGTGCCAATGACTCCTAGATGCAACGTGAGATGTCATAGCTGTAAGGTTGATGTGAGGAATGAGATTTGCAGCGTCCGGTTGATGAGTTTTGATAAAATCGAGGTTGTGATGCACATGCCACAAATCTAGGAAAAGAGACACTTGGCGGGAGGTTTCTCAAATGATGCTTTCATGTAACCTACAACTGCTAAAAATAGATCCTTGAATCAAGGGATGCCTTTGCATGTTGCCTTCGGAGAAGTAGGCCATGCATGCAAATTAGTTTTTCTCGGTCCCGGAGGGAATCGGCCAACCTGAACGAACATGAATCTTTCTGCTCAGCTGAGGGGGAAAAATGCGCATTTCTGGGAGGGAGTTGGGTTGGTTGCCCAGAAGGTTTGCGTAATTTCTGGGTTGAGCAGCTGACTGCTGCCCAGAATTGCACAATTTTTGGGCTGAGCAACCTTGCTAGGAGGAATTGCACAATTTTCTTAGTGAACAGTGACTGGCAGATTTGCACAATGTTGGAGCCCAATAGGCTACCAGGTAGAATTACTCAATTTCTGGAGGGAAGGTTGGTTTCCCTCTAGAATTGCGCAATTTCTTGGGGGAGCTACTCAGCCTACAGCTTGGCTAAGTCTAGTGAAACAGCCTATGAGGGGGATGCAACAAGATTTGATGGACAGGTTTTTATTCTCCAAGAAAATCACTTACGATTGTGTACTTGACAAGGCAAGACATGTTGTTGCGAGAGGCTAGTAGGGAGGCTCCAAAATGAAGCTAATGCAAAATTTTGGAGGGTTTTTGTAGCTACTACAACACTTGGCAACACACTGGTAGAACTCCAGCTCTCTGAATGGACCTTGTTCGTGAAAAGTAAGTCTAACACCTCCGGAAGTATTATTCAATTCTCAGTTCATCTTGGTTTCCACACTTGCTTAATTGTAAGATGTAGCATCTGCCAAGCTCTTAGTCAACTGACACACATTCTAAGCCAAGTCAACACAGTGTTTCAATTTGGGTTGAGGGGTATATTGGTGCACAAGCAATATAGTCGTCAGAGTCTTAGTTTCATCTCTGGTGCTGCTCTGCTACCAGTAAGCCTAGACAGTACTGCGGCAGAGTCATGCAGGAACACAAGCATCTCTTCACTACCATCGAGCTTGGTCAGTACCCAGGCGGAGTTACTTGCATCACCTCTCTACATAGAAGCCTTTCTCTTCTTTCACCTTATTCACTTTTCCCTTTTATATTTTTCACTCTTTATTTTTTCATTTTCATAATTGTGCATAGCACTTATTCATTTAAGAGGCAGAAGAGGGATCCCAACTTATTCAAAGAAAAAGAGGTTGTTCCTTCAGAGAAGTATTTTATTATATACCTATGACATCTTGTTAAGGTTTTCCCCCTCACCTTACTCTACTTAACTGAGCTTCCAAGAGTTAACCCAAAAACAACTGACTATAATAGGTGACACTAGTTAGCGCGCAAGCATTGTGTTTTCACCAAGGTTCCCTTCGAACAGTCTATATTTTCCATCGATGTATCGTGGACCAAAAGTAACAAGCTCTTCATACAAAGGCAGGATGAAGATAACCAAGTGGTGATAGTTGCACAAGGCCTCTTGTACTTTACCAACTTGTTCCAAGAGTCGTGCATGGTTTCATGCGAAACTAACCTATGAACAAAAAAGAAAACAAACAACAAAGCAAAGCAGAAGAAAAAATGAAAGAAAAGCGAGTAAGTAAGCAAGCAAGAAAACAAACAAACATGCAAAGAAATAAATCAAACAAGCATGCAAACAAACAAACTGAAATCAAACACTACTCCTACTCCTAAGTTAATAGTGCATGGGTCCTCTCATGTGAAGTGATACTTCCAATGCAGCCGTCGGTGCATTGGTGGACCCATGTTGGTGAAGGCATGGTTCACGAACAACACAGTTGTGCAAACCAACAGATGTAAAATATACAACAATGAAAAAAGACACACTCCGAGCTTACAAGCATACACAAAACAAAACTGAGTGAAAGTGCATGACATGCACTCTGTGGACTCGCCAAGGTGTTTTGCTACACTGTGTGCAAATGTTGAGCGTATGCATTCCCCAGACCATGACATGCAATAAAACATGAGAAAGGTAGACCACTTATGTTGTGCAAGTGTGCTTTCTGTAAGATTCCTCTAATTAATTAGCGATGGGATCGTGTAGTTCGAGTGGAGGAAGTGAAATATGAATGCTGGATTGTTCTTCAGTGCATATAGATGAGTGATGAGGAGCCTCAGGTGTTTGAACAATTTCCTGATCGGAAGTGAGACCAACCTCAAGATAGCGAGGGCCTAACATAACCATCAGCTCAGGCTGAAGTGCCTCGACATTTTGGGGGTTTCAACTTCGTCGATAGATAAATCATCGTAGACCAATGGCTTAGACGAATTAACAACAAGTGAATCAACATCATGATCAGATGATGAGGTAAAGAGATCATGATAGCCAAGATCAGAAAACTCAGGATGTTGGTCGGCATCCTCATGATTTGATGAATCACACAGAGGGGTAGATGAGAAGAAAGGATGTTCACCCTCTACATTTTTGGAAAAAGCAGATGAAAGATCAAGTGGATTTTCAATGAATGATTGGTCCTCTCTGTTGTCAGATGATGGACTGATATCCAGTGTGTCTTGCGAATGATCAACAATGGGTGCATCCATGGATGGATATGCACATGAAAAATCAGGGATGGCAGGATCATCAAGGATGTCAAGAAAAAACAGAGGAGGTACGGATAGATAGGCATGGTCACCTACTGTCGGTGGATGTTCAAGCTACCCATCATGCTTTTCATGAATGTCAGGGCTTGTTGGTTGTGCAACGCCAACTCCATCAATAGATCGATCCTCGTTCAAAACAAGTGTAGAGTCTATAATGAAAGAACACAAGACAGTGTCATCCGGAGGATGATCAAAATATGAAGACAGAGGTTGAGGTACAAAATACATGTGATGAGGTATGGGACTCACAACCAAGTCTGCGTGAAAATCATAAGGAGTGATGTCGGGAGGTCGTGACGGTTCAACAAATGTGTGTTCATGCTCTCCCACATCAGTCTGCGATGGTGGAGTTGTTTGACGAGGGAACGGTGGACAGTCACTTGTGACAACGACCATATCTGTTTGTGATTGTGTGGCTCCATCACTGAAGTATTTTGAGCGGGTTTTGAGATTGAACTTCTTCTTGGGATGGATTGACCTGTTAAGATAGTACTTGAATCTATCCCAAATATAAGGAAATTTCATCTAGCTCTTTGGAGCTTGAAACTGCAAATCATGGAAGTGCTACCAAAAATCCATGGGCAATTCATGTAGATCCTTCCATTGTTGTAACAGTTTTTGGTCAAGATATTCTGGATCAAAATGATATAAAGTATCTTCAATGAGATCATAGAAGTGCTGAAGCGAGTGCACATTGTTAGCCAATAAGTTGCATAGCCATTGATGTGGAGATTCGCGAAGTGTGTATGCAAGAAGCAGACTGGCCTATTCGTTAGAACATCCATCATCCTCATGAAGCAAGGCAAGGAAGTCATGTAAGAACTCAGGCCAGGCCACTTCGCCTTCACCATCATACATGTATGTGGACAAGAGATCAAAGAACTCCCTCATGATGGTGACAGATTCGGCATGCGAAAAACATCATGGAGGGAGTAGAGCACAAGACTCCATGCTATATAGGCAAAGGTTATGTTAGTGTCATTATTTTCATACTGCCATCAGTGATAAAAAAATCCTCTTTTCATATCATATTAGGGTCCCATTCTGAAATTTTTGTCATTCCACTAGGTCGTCATGGAAAACTTTGGTCACTGAAGGTTGAATTAGGGTTTCCTTTACTCCTTTTAGAAATTTACCCCTTGATGGCTCATTGCAACCTTGCTGAGTATCCATTGTCCATAAAGTTAATGACATCATGCCATCGTGTTACGAACCATAACACGATGGGATTGACCCTATAGCAAGTGTATCCACAAATGGAGGCTAGTATGCAAAATGCAACGGAAAAATGGCTTCCCTAACCTATATGCCAGTGAGTAAACGATACCTACCATGATGGGTCAGCAGTCATGGAACTGACATGAAATCTCCAAAGAAGTGTCTAAAAAGTCCTGAAAAAACAACCCATTCCCGACAATCCAAGATCACAAGTTAAAAGATTCATGAGACGAAAAATATCAAGTTTCGAAAAAATTTGACATTTTCAAAGCTTATAAAATGACTTTTTGACTCACCATTGTTACCATTTGTGTTGAGAGCAAAAGCTGTGGAGAAAAAGAAGCAAAATTTCCCCCAAAGAATCTGACCATTCAAATTGGCTCAAAATCATCAGGTAACCCCCAAATCTAGCTTGCATCAATTTGTGATTGTTTTTAGAAATTTTAATTGAGGTTTTACCATTGGAAATTATGTTAAAAATTTCAACATGGCATATACGCGGGTTGGTTATGAGAAACCCGCATATACGCAGGCCCTACATGCAACTGTGTATGAAATGGACTCGCGTATACACGAATTAAAACATAAAAAACTAACGGTTAAACTTGATTTTCTTTCAGGATGAAAATCACCTGGAGGGAAAGGGAGCATGCTACTATTGATGATGAGGTTATGAATGATCAACAGGCCTTAGATGCATTGAGGGGATGTGGTTTATTAAAAATTTTCAAAATGCCAAATATGAAGGCAAACACCCACTTGCTTGAAATGTTAATCCACTATTGGAGTATCGAAGATGATGCATTCATGATTGATCAAATGCCTTTAAGGATAGAGATAGAAGATATTTACTTTATCACTGGTCTCTCCCAGAGAGGAGAAGTTGTACATTCGACAGGCTGGTCACGAGGTAGTCTTTCAGTGGAAGACTACGTACACATATACTGTCCGGGGCATCCAAAGAAGATTGGAAGCCAAATTCCAATCAAACATGTAGAGAGTTTGTCCTTGAGGATCATACTGTTCACCATAGCCAGGATAAATGGATCAGCCTCATTGCACCAAGCATCACGACTATCCATGAGCTTGGTCGTAGATTGTCTCACTACTATGTTTGACTGGCGTACACCTCTTCTGACCAATATGAAGAGTCAGCTATCCTCCATTCAGAAAGGACAGACCAAGAACTTTGAATATGGGACCATTTTGTGCTCCTTCTTCTTCGAAAAGGTTCCAGGGTTATGTCCCAGAGTATCAGTTCTTATCAGTAGCCCTCGAGATCCTCAGATGGGTAGGTGGGCTGACCTAATGAAACTCCTTGGAGGCAGAGACATACCGAGGACTGGTTTTGATGATGATTTATTCTCTTGGTGGGAGCAACAAATCATCACTATGGAGGACTATCTCTATGCTGGCATGGATTTCAGGGGAGATCTAGATCTGGCGCTGCCACAAGACGCAACATGGGGAGAGATAGGTAACCATTTTTTAAAGTTTTATCAATTTTTATGATTTTTAAGTTTTTCAAATATGAAAATTAACTTAAAGATATTTTTTATGGGATTAAATGACTGATATAATGATCATGTTCCATATGTGGGTCCGGTATGACCAGTCGGATTTTCGCAGCACAGGCATCATAGAAGAGGTGCCGAAGAGGTGGCTGCAGAGACTGAGAGAGTCTTATACGCAGTCCAGCGAAACTTGGTGAGGTTGACCCACTGAGTACCGATGGAGGTCGTAGAAGATCTACCAGAGGATATGCAGTGCCACGTGGTAGGAGTGCCACGCAACTGGGTTCGCCTTTTTCGGCGTGTGGCCAAAGCAGTGGTCACCTACTTAGCCACTCATCCTGAGCCGGGTCATTAGATGTACTGGACATGATTATGGGCATTTTAGTCCCGATTTTGTATATTATTTTTGAAACACTTTATGTACACACGGGCAATTTTATGATATATATATATATATATATATATATATACAATTCAGACTTTTTGATGTTTATGTTTATCTTGATGAATGAATGATGTGCCAATATAAAGCTTGATTAGCAATAGAATCTGCTAATGAATTATCAGATCATGGAATGTGCAAATAAGTAATATAAACAAATGATCTTTGCAACACCCTCACTCTCAAATATTGGCGATATAAATAAGGATCCCAAACCCAATAGATGTTATTTAATTGTGAACAGTTGTGAATCAAGATAGACTACCAACGAATCAATTCCATAATAAATGGCTTTGGATAGTAAATTAATGACGGCAGTATACTCGGCCATATTATTTGACACAGGACCAATACATACTCCCCTTGATACCATCAACTGACCAGTTGGATAATATATCACCCAAGCTGCGAAAGCGAGGTTCCGAGTGTGCCGACTAGCACCATCGGCGAATCTGAAATAGACCAAGTCATCCATCAACACCTGCCAAAGTAGATCAAAAAAGTGTCGATATCACAAAAAACTCCCAATAAGATATGTACAAAAATACAAAATATACCAAGAAGCCATTGCTCGGCCGAAACCTACGCAAAGTACTTCTTGAGGTAAAGCCCATTTCGGGGCTTTGCCAACTTGTTCCCTTCAAAATTGACTAATTCATAAGCCCCTTTTTCTAAAACTCGTTTCACTATAAAGGAACCATACCACATGGACTTAAATTTGTCTGCCCCCAAGGCATCTTTATCTTGGTCATAGACCAAGACAAGGTCGCCTTCAGAAAAGACTCGAGGACAGACAGCTCTAACCCTTTTCTTATGAGCCTCATTAATTGTGGCGGCATCTCGACACTGCTCATCGAGATGTTCCAAATGAAGGAGGCGCTCTTTGAGACTAGAGGTATCTGGAAGTAGCTCAACAGCTAGCTTAAGAGATGGAATTTCACATTCAACAGGAAAGATAGATTCCAGCCTGTAAACTAACTGAAAAGGTGTAAAACCAGTGGCAGTCTTTACCGAGGTTCAGTACACCCAGAGAGTCAGATATAACATGAGATGCCAATTGGAGTGATTTTTGTCAATTATCCTTTGCAGGATCGTCTTGAGGGACTTATTCACGGCTTCTACTTGGCCATTGGCCTGAGGATAATACGGAGACGAATGCTCCTACCGAAAGCCCAATTTAAGAGCCAATTCGTACATCAGTTGGTTCTGGAAATGACTGCCATGTTCAGTGACAATCTCTCTTGGGATACCAAACCAGTGATTTCTTAGACTTGGCCTACTGATGAAAAATTGGAAAGGGTTGACCTCCGCTAAGACAAATGTTTTGCGTAGCAGAATATAATGGCGAAGCTGCTGGAAAGCATGGACAACTGCCAAGGCTAATATCTCAATCGAAGAATAGTGTATTTCAGGGCCTAACAAGCCTTGACTCAGGTAGTAAATGACATGCTCCGTGAGAGCATCACCTTCCTGAACCAGAACCATACCTATGGTTGATTTTGTAGCTATAAGATATAAAATGAAATCTCTACCATAATCCAGTGGAATCAAAAGCAGGGCAGATATCAACGCTTGCTTCAAGGCATCAAAAGATCATTGCGCAAATTCGTCCCATAAAAATGGAACTCCTTTCCTGAGCAAGCACATAAACCCTTTATTTATCTCAACATAGTTCGCTATAAACCGTCTCAAGAAATTTGCCTTCCCCTGAAGACTTTGAAGTTGTCGGATGGAAGACAGGGGAGGAAACTAAACTATTGCCTCCACCTTGAAGGGATCAACTCGAATCCCTTCAGTTGACATAATGAACCCTAACAACCGACCAGATGTAACTGTGAAAATTCATTTATTTGGATTCAACCGAATCTTGTAAAATCGACATCTCTCAAAAACCAACCGAAGGTGACCAGAATGATCGATTCTCTTTCGAGGAGGAGTAGCTAAATCATCCAAGTATGCTTCGATGACATGCTTGATGTCGTGGAAAGCATATGACATGGCCCATTGAAATGTGGCTCCAGCATTTTTAAGACCAAAATGCATCTTTTTGTATGCAAAGGTACCCCAAGGACATATGAAAGATGTCTTATGCTGGTCTTCTAGATGGATAGATATCTGATAATAACTTGAGAATCCATCCATGAAGGAAAAAATATCATTACCCACACATTCATCAACTATCTAATCAATAAACGGTGTGGGGTAATTATCTTTCAGACAAGCTTTGTTCAAATCCCTAAAGTCAATGCAGACACGAATTGTTCCTTATTTTTTATCAACCGGGACTGGATTAGAAACACAATCTATTAGAGGAACGGGGTATATGAAACCCGCCTTGAGTAGCTTTTCTACTTCAGCTTTAATAGCTACTTCTTTCCTAGGATTGATCGGCAGAAGCTTCTGACGAATCGGCTTAGCGTTTTCATACATCTTGATCTCATGCTGAACGATGGATGGATCAATACCAGGCATTTCTTCATAATACCAAGCAAATACATCCCGAAACTCTTTAAAGAGGTCAGTGTAAATTTGAATCTCTTCAGGGGAACACTCAGCTCTGATGAAGACACTTTCTATGATATTAAGGTTCCTAGAGATGTTTATCGGTACGGTTTTTGAAATGACCGATATGTTACCTTCGGCATGGATGTGTGCTGGAGCCAAAGGGTTTGAAACTGTATAAACATCACTAGTAAGCAGATTGGAGAACCTGAACTCGACTTCTCGCAATGGGAGAAGAAAATATGAACGATGGTGTAAGTCTTCCCAAGGTCGATCTACACCCATCATTACTTCTAAGATTGCTTCCTCAGATGGTAAAACCTTATCTAAGCAATCCATAGCAAAAGTAGAGTCAAGGGTCCAAGCTAGGGCCACATCTCCATCTAACTCTTCCTCTAAAAAAGGAGTATGATGGTCATCTGCAGAGTTAAAAATAGACTGATATCTAAGCTCTATTGTAGGGATAGGGAATGCCATTCCACCAACTTGTCCTTCATCTAATGTGGTTGTAGGTGAAGGCAAGGTCCAAGGGTCTGAAAATTAACGAGTTCACAAGAACTGTTCTCGTGAAGACTCTTTGGAGGATGAAATGACATTGATTCTAGCTATAGGAGTGGGAAGATCAAATGTACCCATCAATGAAGAGTACATCCCAACTCCTAAATTCTCGATAGGTTGGCGGGGGTTATCCACTAACGGAACAGTAGAATATGAATTTGCACGAGGGTCAACTAGAGAATAATCCAATTGATCAACCTTAACAATTTTCCCCTCGTGAGGAAAAAGAAGGACTTGAAATAGAGTCGAAACAATGGCATCAATTTCATAAATCTAATTTCATACTAAGAGGAGATTCTAATCGAGGTTGGCATCATCTTTTTCTACTTCAATATTAACGAACTTTCCTCCAACACATATAGGAAAGGCCAGGATAATTCCATGTGGCCTATGAGAATGTTCGTCAAATGTTGTCAAGAGTGTGGGTGAAGGAATGGCCGAAGGTGATCCAATGGCCTTCCAACATGACATAGACATTACGCATGTGGAAGCTCCCTCATCTATAACTGTTTGAAGAATTTTAGTTTTCCAGTAAGTAGACTTTATTTGAAAATCCATATGATGAGGAAATCTCTTTTTGACATTAATCATGTCAAAAGTGAGCACTAAAGAATTGTTTGGATCAACTGCCCCTATCGCTAAAAGCAAAGCACTTTGTTGAGTTGGACATGACTGGAGGACCTCTAAAGGAGACATAGCACATGGACTTTGAGCCAAATCTTCGACAATGGAGTAGTTCTGGGCTGCCCTAGCATTAGGGTTGATAGTCGCGCGTTTGGCGGAACCTTTTGGTATCTAAGGTATAGACTCGACAGAGGGTCGCTCAATATGAAGTGGATTCATAGTTCCAGGAATAGATTTATCCTTGGATGTTTCAGCTTCACCATAATCACATGACCATGTGGCCACATTGACGTGAGAACACATCATGAAAACATTTGAGGAATTGTCCCCCTCCAGTTTTCCCCCTGTAGAGGTACCAAGGTTTGAATTCGTGCCAGCAAGCAACTGCTGCCCTTGGGGGAAAGGGTTAGTTAATACATCTTGGGAGCTAGAAGACCCTTGCTGCACTAACAAGCATTGAGCATCTTGAATTTTTGGGTAGAGATGAGTCAAATGGTCTCCACTGCATAGCTTGCATGGAAACTTAACTTTCTTCTTAGACTCTTTTCCACCCTCACCAGCATTATTATCGGGCTTATTCGCATTACCCTTCCCATATTGATTCTTCTTTTTAACTCGTCCCTTCATCTTCCCATCGGAATTTTGATTTCCTTTGGGGTTAGAACCCTGAACGGCATTTATGGAAGAAGGTTAAGAAGGTGGAGTAGTAGATGGTGTAGCCTGATTGGAAGAAGTCGTTTGTATAGACAACTGCTGCAATGGGCTCATAAGGTTAACTGCATTCACATCAATCGATCCAACAACACCGTCAGCATGAGGGCTTGGCTTCAGTTTGGCTACATCAACCATGGATCTAGGAGCATCAGGAAAGATCTTCTGAAGGGTCCCAGACTGAGAATATATTAGTTCTAACTGCTGGGTGCGAAAGATAGCATGTTCTTTGGAATAAACTCCAGACATAGAAACATCCTTGGAGATCTAAGGTTGTAATGATTTTAAAAACCATTCGAGATGGAATTTAGGTGGAATTTCAGCTTTAATGAGTCTCTTTCTCCGTCTCAATTCCTGGATATGATCTGAAATGTGAGTATCCATGTCCTGATGAAAATTGTCTAGAAGTTCAGTTCCGGCTTCGTAGCGAACAGGCAACTGAAAACGGTTTAAGAAAATGTTAGGCAAATCAGCAAAAGATGTAAAATTTCCCCCTGGAAACTCCATATACCACTTAGCTGCATTGCCAGTTAAGGTGCATGTAATAATCTCAACCTAATCGAATCATCAATGAGGGAGTTCGATGAGCACCATAAATGGAATGTGGATACATGGTTGCCCGGGTCTTCACCGCTCTTCCCTTCGAATTTTTGAATATCTGATGGAAGTTTGGTTGGGACTGGAGGCCAAGCCGAATTGTATCTGATCGGATCGTTTGTCAACTTAGTCAAGTCTGGCAGATTGAACGTGGCCAGAGAAGGAAGTCTCGGAGGACCTTTGGGATTCCACCCAGATTGGGCGGGGTTCCCGAAAGTCTAAAAATAATGACCTGGATTTTCAAAAAGCAAGAAGTGAATGGCCACAAAATTAATGGGAAGCAAAGCAAGCAAACCATAAAAATGAAGTTTGACACAAAGATTGCAAGCAATCTTCTGTTCTGGAAGACCAGAACAATCAAGAACCTCTACAATAAGCCTTGTGCGTTCAAACACAAATGATAAAACTCATTGTGAAGCAAACCAAGACTAAAAACTCTTCAAAGCAAGAGAGAACTCGAAATAGTAAGCTCACTGAAAAACTAAATCTGAAAATAGAAATTGACCACTAAGGAAGCACACAAGCCAAGAAACAAATCTTTCCAGATAAAAATACTTGAAAAAATCATGCAAAACAAATGTATATGTGACTGTGTCTCTATACAACTGTGTGTACATGCGCTTCAACCAAAAGAAACCCACGTATACGCGGTTTCAGTTCAGAGAAACTAGCGTGTATACGCTTCTGTAACCCGACAAAGGTGTGTATATAAAGGTTTACAAGAAAAAAGAACAAAAAATGAGGCCTAATGAAACAGATCAGACTTGAAGTCTGAGTTCCTACAGAAGCAAACAATACAATCACAGTAAGAAAACTGAAAGTTGAGCCCTAATTGGCACTTAATAACCCAAACAAGGAACAACAATATTGTTGTCCCCAATGAAGTCACCAATTCTGGTAAGGGATAAAGTCCCCTAAGGCTTTGGGTCAGAACCCTAGCAGATCAGGAGTAATATACAGCAAGAAACAAGCATATAACTCAGGAAAAACACTTAAACGAACAAACTATGTGAGGATGTACATACCCGATGGTCCTTCGTTCAGGTAGTTCCAGCCAGGGTTCAAACCCTCTGCAACTCCTCATGATCTTTGAACCTGCAAAACAACCAATTCAAAGACGCACAGCAGCATATAGATAAAGCATTATAGTGAAATCAACTTTATAACATATAATTAAATGGTTAGTTATACATTGAAATAGTCATTCATATATAAACCATAACAATAACTTCAGATTCATGAACAAAGTTGATATCAAGAATAAGACAATGTTTCTTTTTGTTGCAGATAACTATAATAAAACATAGAAAGATTTCACCTGAGTCTTCCTCTTCTGGCTCCAAGCGGAACTGTCCTATAGGTCCGTCCAGTCCCGATCTTCAAAAGGCTCCTTCCATAACCAATACAAGGATATCTCCAACAAGTGAAAGGATATCAACAATCAAGGAAACAAGGGTTTCCTGAACTTGGGGAAGTGCTTGAAGCACAGGGATCTTCAGACTTGATCAGGGAATAATCTCAGTATAGTAATTCTCTATTTTCTCTCCTCCTTAAGGCCTTCCCAATGAAGTCTTTTTATACTTCTCCCAAAGTAGTTTTCTAGTTGGGAAACAGTTGGGCCATGGGCACTAATAGGTAATCAACAGGTAAAACCCATGATCTCCACCCATAATTAAGGAAATTTAATTTTTTTAAGTGTTTTAAGACATATACGCAAGTTGGGTATATACTGACTCGCGTGTACACACGTTTAATACAGGGAAAATCCGCGTACAGGGAGTAAAACACTGTTTTTAAAATATTTGGACCAAGGTTGGAAGGAGGGGTTGCCCTAGGCCATAAACCAAGCATCACAAATACATAAGATGATATTTAGAGCTATAAAAATGTCATCTTGAAATTCAATCCTTCAAGGTCTCATTAGGTATTTTAGGGTTTTTCAAGGGTTCATTAGGTCATTAGGGTTTCCAAGGTTCCAATAAAACTCCATTCCATTTCATAAGACCAGCAAGTAAAGAGTGATCAAATAACATCTCTTCACCATGTGAATATGATTTGTAAAGAGAAATGCTTATTTCATCATGTAATTTTATGTCCACTATATGTAATAAGTATTGTTCCTAAGCTGCCAACTCAATCTCTATATGCAAACTTCATTAAAGAAAAGTTAAATTCAAAGAGTTCTCAAAGACCATCAAAATATCAATTTGTCAAAGGAAATAGTCAAGTGAAAGGGTATTGTTTCAAAAAGTTAAGTAAATTCCAAGGGGAGTTGTCATGTCCCAAGGGTGTCCAAATCATCATTTTCCACTCCCACTGAGCTAGGAGTTGTCATTTCCTCTCCCACTGAGCTAGGGTTGGCTATGGAATCAGAGACATCTAAGAAGAGGAGGAATAAGGGAGGTCATTTCAGCAAGTATGAGGCCATTCCAACTCATAAAATCATGTCTCCATCATTTTTCAAGAAGTCATTCCAAGGGACAAATCATTTGCCACACATAGATCCAGTTTTGCTTCAAAGTATGTTTCCAACCAAACGGAGATGAATTTTACAAAACTGAGAGATATATTAGTCCATAATAGTCCAAGGATGAAACACCTCCTTCAATTTTTAAACAGGTGTTATGTTTTTTGAGAAATGTCAAAAATACAGTTGCTACAAGAGAGTTGTTGCACTTCTTGAGTGACCTTGGGAAAATAATTTTTTCTCCTAGCTAGAGTGTCCAAATGACTTTATTGATGAGTCAAATGATAACTAGACAGAAATATATTTCCAATGAACTATCATGAACTCAATTTGGAGTTGAGGAAGACCTCCACAAGTTTCCTGCGGTATCACACTTCATTTTTGCACCCTCATTCTGCAATTTTTGACCAATATTGGGAGAATTGGTTTTTGAGAGGCTATAATTAATTGTTTTTAGTGTTCTATAGGTCCATTGTGTAGCCAAGAGATGTAACTTTCGAAAGAGATAGCATGGGATCAATTTGGACTTTGGAAAGGCACTCAAAAGTCGATTTGAAGTCGGCGATGCGCACTTCCTTCTGGTGCTACGCACTTGCCCAAAAGTCAACAGCATGGTCAAATGCTTGGGACACTTTTTAAAGAAATGAAGACCATCACTGGATGTAGAATGGAAAATATATCTAATAAAACCATGTTTCCAGCTTTATTTTGCAAAACTGGCAGGTGAAAATGGCAAAAAACAAGCAAAAAATCATGTTTCTGCCTCATTTTTGGCCCAAGCGTTGCGCGTTTGACCAGTCTAGGAAGAATAAAGTGTTGGAGGGTAAAATTAGGTACATTTTGGAAACTAAAGGCATATTGGGAAACTATAAAGGACAAACTTTCCAATGAGATATCATGGGCTCAATTTGGACACTAGGAAGGTAGTCAAAAGTAACCCGCAAGATGGAGGGTGCACATGACACTATGAGGGTGCATTTGATAGAAAGATGGCGCACTTGACCATTTCCCTAATTTTTCACTGTTTTTATACAGATTTTATTTTCATCTTTCGAAATCAACTTTTTACTAATGTAATTGATATTGAAAATGTAATTTTGGTATTTTACTATTACCTATGGGTAAATACATTAGGTAAACAGACTTCATCAAGTCAAATGAATCAGTTTCAATGTAATTAGGGATGAGGCACTTTGACCACCCTACACTCTAGCTATCAGTTCAGATTTTGGTGGAACTAATCCTCATTTGATGGATTCAACCCCTGAGGTTGGGAGGAGTTTGTTTTGATGTCTATATATTCTCTTTCTTCACTCTTTTCAGAGGTGGGACTTAGTTGGACGTTGTACTAGTGATCAGAGACACTATTGTATCAAATTTTGGTTGGCATTAATAGATGATTTGCAGCTATTTCTTTGGGATACATGTGGTATGGATGTTTATCATAGTGTCTTCTTTGTGATCATTTGTATGAATTTTTTGTAAGTTCATAAACCATTTCATGTCTGTTATATGGTAATTTTTAAGTTGATAGGCAGAATACATGTTTTCTCATCCTCTATTTTGGGAAAGATATCATAATTTGTCTATTTTTCTTCAATTTAAGAAGAATAAATATCCTATGCTCTTCCTAACTCCTCATCATTCTTAAACCATCTCACCAAATCAGATTTTAAGTGCTAAACCTTCTGCCTACCTTGCCCCTTTGAATGTCTGCAATCATATCTCATTTTCCCTGACCTGGCCTCTTTGACCTAATACCCTCATCCAACAATAACCCCATAAAATCAAATCAAAAAAACCTCTTCACATCATACCTAGCTTAAAACCCTAATCCATCTAGCCCTCTTAGATGTGATTCTTTGGAGAGAGCACTCCTCGGCTTGGTAGGGCTAGCTACCAAGTCAAAAGGTTGGTATTTTGTTACCTCATTTGAACTCTTCCTTAGCCTTGGAGATCCAAAGGAGTGATAACAGGTTCAAAACAAGATGAGAGGACACAACTTGTCATCTGTCCCTCCTTCTAGTGCCAGAAATTTTGATGGTGCTAGACTCGCCAACATGTCAGGGGATCTCCCCAGTAAGAAGTCCCAATTAGACCTCAGACCGTTTGGTGTAGGATTCCCAGCAATGGGCCGTACGGTAATGCCTTGACCATGGTTTCACACAGAAGAAATTAAGATGTCCTTGTTGGTATCATGGGTGTGATAGTTACGACAGGGTGTGACAGTTACGACAAGACAAGGAAGATGCATGAATGGTTCTAACACATGGAGAGTTGGGTGAGTGTACCCCTTGGAAACCTATGATAGCACGCATCTTGGAAGGTAACACACTAGCGAAGATGCATCACAAACTGGAAAGCAAGTGACATAACAATCCAAAGTGTTGGTTAAACCAATCATCACATTTTAGTAAGATTCATACATACTTATACAAAATACTCCATACATGCATGCGTAAGAAAACAGATACATATACTATTTAGAGAAAACAAGATAGTTGGAATACAATATGACATATGCGTGAAACTTGTTGGCTCTGTTATATTAAGAAGTGTAAGTTCCAGTTGTACAATACATCCATTTCCAACCACTAGTTCTGATAGTATAACGTTACAACCACAACCGCCTACTCCTCCAAAGAGATATACTAGCTCTGCGCAGTGGAGAAGCCAAGGCTCGTTACAATACTATCCAAGATCTCTCTAAGATAGTCTTATCAAAAGCTTTGCTAACCAAAAGCCTATCTAATAAGTTATGAGGGACTATTTATAGCAAAGGGTGGGGTGGCTCTTGACATTCCCCTTTGTGACAGTTCATCTACCCTCATGACTCTTCATCTACTCTATGACTGTTACATCCAACTATAGACACTTGAAATTACACTTGACAAGACGTTACATTACAATGCACATGCACCCATGTGAGACAAAATGGCTTGAGCAAGCCATGCAAGACATCACTAACACTCAGACCATTACGGTGAGACCAACTCTTTGACATCCTTGTGATGGTCGATGGTGGTGAACTGATGCCAAGCTTGGTTGTCTGTGATGGTGTCCGTGCACTCAATGGTGACATCTTGATGAAGTAGACTCCTTCATTTGTTGCATCTGGGTACACTGATATGGCTTGTTATATATCTAACCCAAAAATATATGATAATAGAAATAAATCCTAGAATAATAAGATCGAAATAGATAGAAATGATTCTCTTTATTGATCAAACCCTTAAGGTAGGGCAACACCATACATTCACTCCTTAAGGAAGGAGAACACTCCACAAGCCATATGCCTGTTCATACACTAATCCTTGACATCTCTCCATGTGGAGTCTCTAGCCTCTATATAGGCCTCATACATACAATTCCATGGGTCATTACCATGGTTCCCTCATACCATCGAACTAATACCATGGGCCCATTACATTATTACTAACTACTTGTGGTCCCTTACATGATATGGGTTAACCACCTTATTTATTACTATGGCCCATCCCATTATTACATTATTACCTTGGGTACCTCCCTTTGTACCCCATATTATCCCCCCTAGGTATATAACATGGCTCCTCCATCCAACTCGTCTGATAGCATGCGCATGGTCGTCTTGGGTGCGACTGGACTAGCAACATGTTGATGCATAGTGTATGTGTTGATCTCCAAGGATGTGCTTGTGTTCGTGTGCATCAACTTTCCAAAATGCATGTTCAGCTCCAGCTGGAATTGCTTCTTGTCTTCCCCTCAGTGAGTGTGCCAAATGGGTGGGATCACATGCATGCGCACAATGACATGCATGCTGCTAAAATCCATTGCACATGACCAACAACACTGCTCACCTTGTCTGCTCCGTGCCAGCTGTTGGGATGGATCCATAACTTGTACGAGCACAGTTTCATCTGTCTGTGCATGTTGCGCCCCCTGCTGTGTCTGTTCCTATTGCAACTCATTCTCTCGTCTATGCAACTCCTATTCTTTCTTGTTGTTTCTTCAACACATGCAACTCCTTCTTTGTTCCATTTTCTATCTTCACGCGATCTTCATGTCACATCATCATCTCATAGCCTCAATCTCCAAAGTTTCTTTCGTCATGAATGGTTCTACTTTGAACTTGCAGCTTTGCTCTGCCTCTATGTTATCAACAACCTTCCTCTTGCATTCGTCGTGTGTAGGTGTGTTGCCTTTTGCTGTTGTTGATGGTGCTGCTCGCTGTGATGCCATTGTCATTGATCTTGATATCCTCGTCCATGAACAACTTGATGTCTTCGTGGATAGGAAATTTCATAGACACTTGATCGACTACATCCTCAGTTGCACTCTTAATAGTGTCTTTGAATCTTCTCTCCTGGAAGTCATTGTACTTTTCTGGTGAGAGACAAATGAACACCTATGATGCATGGAGACATAGCAACACTCATGGCAAGAATATGTCAATCGAAAACAAAAACAAACTTAAGGACTGACTTGCAACATACCTGTGTAATTGAACATGAAAGTTGTGCAATTTCCACCAAGAGGTCAAGAGACTGACTGCCAAAACTATGCAAGGCACATTCCGGGTTGTCAGGAGGTTGACTAACTATTGGAACTACGCAATGAATAGTCTAGCCTGGCTTGCTAAGGACTTAAACTGCGCAATGCTCAATTTCAATCAGTAGTGACATGCAACCAGCAAACTACATTGTGCAGTTTCTGGGGCCAGTAGGACACTTCCTCCAAGAAATGCACAATGAAATTATGGATGGTAGTTCTTAGCTGGCTTGCACAATTTTTGGAGCGAAGGGAGAGCCTTCGCTTCCGGAAATGCGTAGTGCTAGCCAGGCAAGGCATGGTTCGGTCCAAGGCAACCCAGTCTGGCTGATGGGAGACTTAAAACATGAGAAGTTTGAATGCATGGTGAGATGACTGCAAACAAGAGTGAACGATCATTCATGCAAATAGCAAGTGAAGGATTCAGAAAACGGGAAAGAATGCATGTGTGTGAAGTGAGTCGCCGCAACGACAACCATTCATGCAAAACTGTATCATGCATGCGACGGTAGTGAGATGCAAAAGAAAACTAAAATGGTGCTTATACAAGCTAACATACATGCAAACGATAGTAAGCGCTCACTAAAATCGAGCAGAGATCACTCACATGAAGCGATACACAAAAAGGGATAGAAATGCAACGCAAAACATGAAAAGTGGGCTTACCCCAAAACAGTTGAGCTAAATGTGCCGACGAGTCCTAGATGCAATGTGAGATGTCAGAGCTATAAGGTCTATGTGAGGAATGAACTCGGAAGCATCCAGTTGATGAGTTTTGATAAAATCTAGGTTGTGACGTGCATGCCACAAATCTAGGAAAAGCGACACTTGCCAGTAGGTTTCTGAAATGATTCTTGCATGTAACCTCCAACTGCTAAAAATAGATCCCTGAATCAAGGGATGCCTTTTCATGCTACCTTGGGAGAAGCATAACATGCATGAAAATCAATTTTTCTCGTTCCCGAAGGGAACTAGTCAACCTGAAGGCACATGCATCAGTGTGCTCAGTTGAGGAGGAAAAATGTGCATTTCTGGGAGGGAGCTGGGTTGGCTACCCAGAAGGTTTGCACAATTTCTGGGCTAAGCAGCCCTACCAGGAGGAAATGCGCAATTTTCTCAGTGAACAGTGACAGGCATATTTGCGCAATTCTGGAACCCAGTAGGTTTCCAGACATAATTACGAAATTTTTGGAGGGAAGGTTGGTTGCCCTCCAGAATTGCGCAATTTCTTGAGGGATCTACTCAGCTTGTAGCTGGGCTAAGTCTGGTGAAACATCCTGTGAGGGGGATGCAACAAGCTTTGATGGACAAGTTTTCATTCTACAAGAAAATCACTGAAGCTTGTGTACTTGAAAAGCCAAGACATGTTGCTGTGAGAGGTTGTTAGGGAGGCTCCAAAATGAAGCTAAGGAAAAATTTTGAAAGGTTGTTGTAGCTGCTACAACATGAAGGTTAACTGATCTCCCTAAAATTGAAGATTCGTGGAAGGAGATTGTTTTACAAGAGTGGGAAATAAAACTCAAACATGCAGAAATGGAAATCTTCAGTGTTAGAGATATTTCAAACAATCTCACTAAATCAATCAGTGACCGTTTATTATAGGCTAACCTGATTTCAGATTGCCCTGAGGACACTTTTCCTGATGAGAAATAGTTGACGAAAGAATGGCAGGAATCATCGA
The DNA here is from genome assembly GCA_031772625.1 of Pinus tabuliformis. Taxonomy (NCBI): domain Eukaryota; kingdom Viridiplantae; phylum Streptophyta; class Pinopsida; order Pinales; family Pinaceae; genus Pinus; species Pinus tabuliformis. Next base: position 773,754,045 of record CM062820.1, on the reverse strand, counting down.
ATAAGAAGGCTAAGAAAATCAATAATCTGTCAAAGTTTGACTTGGAATGCTATTGGCATTTCCTAGTGAAACTGCATAGTCAGTGACTAATGCTGAGGTGTCTCTCCAACACTACCACTCATATTCTTCCAACACTCAGTGATGTTCTATTCACTGCATGGATGCACATATAAGCTCATCATCCACCTTAATTAAAGCCAATGATAGATATATGTGAACTTCGGCAGTGTATGGGAGAGAAGCCTTCATCTCATTCATAGTCAAGTTATTACAACTGCAATCTATTATTATCTTTTACTTTATTTTAAGTGTGGTTTGTTAAAACCACTTTAGTATTTTATGGTACTTTTATATATTTGTATTTTCATTAGAGACTATAAATCCCCTTCATTCATGAAGAAAGGGTTCTGAATTTTGGCAAGAAATATTTTGGTTTTCACTACTATAACTTGAACCAATCTTAATAGAAAGCAGAACCATTACTGTTTCACTTATGAGCAGAGTCAATATATATCGGGTACTACTATCTTTGTATTAATATTATGTTTATGAGTTGAATAGTCATTTTAATTTTGTTTATCATATATGTTTTTGCAAGCAATTAATCTTTATCACTATTGATGTGTTTAATTGAAATATTTCAAGTATATGCATGAACAACGATATCTTATATGTGAAATGTGTTTCAACAACTAATTTAATTAAATATTTAATTAAATTAGTTATCTTTATTCATTTTAACCTCACAAAGGACTTGATGATCTATATTGTCATGTTTAATGCGAGATCTTTCTAAAGTCACATATACAGAGAAATCTTTCCCAGGATAGATATTTTAAGTCTATTTATTCTTATTTCTTAGTTTCATTTACATAATCAACCCCACACTTATATATATCATCCATTTTTTTTATTAAGGGAAATTGATCCCATAATCCTAGTCGGAGCCACCATTCCAAACGGAAAAGGAGCTACCCTAATTTCTCGACCAGGCGGTTTTCCACGATGTTGAGGCAGAGATTTTTGAGCCTTCAACATTTTTGGTGCTAGAAGGAGGGACTTACAACTATGAATGGCAAGAAGATTCACTTTTAAACTAAAAGGTAATTCTAATAGTTAGTATCCCTCAAAATCACCACCAATTTCCAAATCACATTCCAAATCACATTCCAAATCTCCTAACCCAAGATCTGAAGTGGTTCAAACAACCACCAAAACTCCTAGCACACTTCCAAAGTCAGTTGGCCAAAATTCTTCTCAAATACCTCCTTAGCCTCCCAAAGTTCAATCTTTGATCCAAAAATTGGAAGAAATTTTGTCCAAAGTGATATATGTGAAGGAAGTGTTTCCTCATCCTTACAGTCTTCAGGTGTATTAACTAGATCCCAGAGTGAAAAACTTGGATTTAAACCTTTTGAATTCCCATTAACCACTCATCAGAGAAATAAAACCACCCCAAAAACTCATTCTTCGGCTAGCGAAAGTACTTCATCATCTCCCCATCTTACTCCTTCTCTTGGTACTTCTTCTTCCTCTGCTTCTTTATCTTCTTCCTATTGACCTCTCATCCCATCCATTCACATTCCTCAAACGCAATCATCTGGTTCAACTATAATCAGTAACATTATAGGAGCGGCTTCTACAACGGCTAAATTTCCACCATCCCCCTCATCTTCTACTACTTCTTCTGCTCCTATTACTCCCAGAATTCCCCAAAGACCATGGAATAATACTAGGGTAGTACAGATGGCTCCACCATTACACCCTCTTCCCAAACACCCAGAGAAATGGCTTCCTATGTTTAATCCTAATGATGGCTTCCCTACATAGGAACATCTTCACAATTGCATGTTAGCCATCAATCTGAATGGAGTCACAGAAGAAGATTGTGTTGTTAGACATTTTCCCTACACATTTGAAGGATCTGCAGGACCCTAGTATTTTTTTCTTCCTGCTGGAACAATAACAAATTGGGATATGTTCAAAGAGGAATTTTTGTTGAAATTTGGTGATGACCAAACAACCTCCACTTTGATTAATGACATATAAAATCTTAAGACCAATCCAAATGAAAGAATCAAATATTTTAATTTCATATTCAAAAATTTACTGAAAAATATCCCAGAAACTTCTAGACCAGGGACTGATGTATAGATTGAATGGTATATCTCTTCTCTTCCTTCAAACATTGATATGTTCATAGATAAAGCCAACAAACAGTATTTCTTAACAACATGAAATAAGCTCTACCTGTGGAAAAGTGAATCCTTGCTTTTGAGAAGAAAACTGCTCTTGATGAAAGAAAGAAAACCAAAAAGTTACTTTCAAGGAAGAATCTAAGAAGAAAGCCCCCAAAGATCCTTTTGACTTGGAAATATTACAAAAGGTTCTGAAGACAATGTCTAATGAAATGGTATAAATTAAAAATCAAGTAGATGAAACCTCTAAAAATCCCTTTCGGCCTTTCAAAAGGAATCAGCCATCACAGTCACAACCACCTGCCATTATATCAAATGTTGAATCTGACCAAGATGATGAAGAGGAAGAATCATCCTTATCTGTTGAAGAATCCCAAGAAGAAGAATTAGAAGAAGCACATGGTTTATGGGTCTTCATCCTAACCACTTCAGAAAATGAAGAAGAAGAAGAGGCCCTACCAGTGAGTACTAGAAGCAAAGGACTTGTTGATCCATCTCTAATAAATCAAAGACAGAAGTCTCATGCTCCTCCTTATAAGGACAAAGGTGTAATTAAGAAGTCTTCTACTCCTTCTTCAAATTCTCGTCCAACTACTTCTAAATATCCTTCTTCATCCAATACTTTGATAATATCTAATACTATGGAATATAATATTTTTGAAGACATGAAAAAGGTCAAAGCCAACATTTCTCTTGTGAGGTTAGTAAATTAAAACAACAGCAGAAGATTTTACTTAAAGAATTGAATGTAATTCCTGCATCTTTGTTACCTACTGTTGTCACTGTAAAGACATCAAAAGGGAAAGGAAAACCTCCTAATGTCTCTTTAGATAAAATTGACTCATCAGATGTCATTTTGATCAGAGATAGATCAAATTCCCATACTCCTCCATATTATTGACTTTTGAGAGTTTTAACAAGAATGTTCATAATTGTCTAGTGGATTTTGTTGCATCATCAAACGTCATTTTTTATGTGGTATGTCTTAAATTAAATATTTCACCACATAAATGTGTTTTTCATATTGTTCAATTAGATCACACAAAAGTTGGGGTTTTTTGAGAAATGAATTATGTTTTAATAACATTAGCTTCCAATTCAGAGGTTTTTCAAGTAATAGATATACTAGTTGTAGACATTCCTGAATTCTATCGTCTTATTCTAAGTAGAGACTGGTCTGAAAACTACATGCTTACTTTTCAACTGATTGGTCACACATGTGACTTCCCTACAATGGAAAACCCAATCAAACTCGTGTTGATAGGGAAAAACACATGAAACATTCAGTGACTGATTTTGATGAAGAAAATGAACCAGTAGTATTTACAAACAATATTCTTGGAAGTTACTCTTTTGAATATTTCTTTGGAAATTTTCAAGCACAAGAATCTTCCTTTTTAGTTGACTATGTTTCATCTCAAATTGAAAATTTCTCCCAAACAAATTCTTCTAAGTGTATTAATATTTTAGAAAACCTTGTAAATAAGCATGATAGTTTATTTTGGACTCTTTATTTTCATGGATCGAAATCTAATGAAGGTGCAAGAGCTGGTTGCATCTTAGTTAACCCTTATGGAGAAAAGGCTATGCTATCTTGCATACTGGAATTTGGTTGTACCAATAACATTGTTGAATATGAAGCATTGGTACATGGCTTACAAAAATCCACTAGTCTTGATATCAAATACCTTAAATTTTTTGGTGACTCGGAAATTGTTATCAAACAGGTTAGAAAAAACATCCATTGTGTTTCTAGTCATCTTAAGAATTACCAATCTTTGATCCAAAACCTCACTTCTCATGTTATTGCATTCAACATAGCTCCTTTCCCAAGAATACAACATTCTAGTGTTGACCTCCTAGAAAATGTTGTTTCGAAACTCATTCCACCTGAAGATTTTAGTCCTGATAGAATTTCTATTGAATTTATTTTTCGCCCCTCCATTCTAAACAACATTACTAATTGGCGAGTGTTTAATGATGATGCAGGGTTACCCCTACTTTACCCACAGTGTGCATAAAAATGAATAAACACAATTGTCCCAGGCAATTAACTCACAAAGGAGTCAAATATTCCACCATACAATGGTTAAGGCCCTTCATAAATAGTTCCTTTCTCTCGGAACCCAATCACCCCGCCAAACCTCCTATCGGAACTATCTCAACTCCTCACAATATTCATTGTCCCTCTTAATGAAGCTTTCCACAAATCTTCCTTATCGGGACTTTAAAACCCCTTTAGAACCTTTATATAACCCATCGGCTGCTTATACATAACCTTTCCTCTTTAAACTCGATTAATATATGTTTAACACATAAAAAATTCTTATCGGCACTATTTTCCTTTTAAACCTTTTACATAGGAAACTACACAAACATACCTCTTTTCCCTTATGTATGACTTCTGCACAAATTTCGAGATTTCCTATGTCACAATCGCAATCGGGTTCTTCACGGTCATGTACGCTTATATGCCTCACCACCTTACGATATGCGATTTCCCCTTGGTATCGGCCGCATCATTTTAATGCCAATATCATGGAATAATGGGAAAACCCGCTCCGAACATATCTATCAGATCTCAAATCTCATACATTCGCCACTATAAGTCCATCGGGTCCACATACTATTCCTCCCTTCTCCACTTCCCCAACCTCCGACTACCGACACCTCCGATCGCCAATTATCGCATATCGGCGATATTGCCAAATCCCTTGACAGCTTTGATAATGCAATTAGCTATTAGATCTGGGCTATCAATCTGGACTTTCGATCCAACGGTCCAGGATCTATCATGATATCGCAATCACTCTCCTCTAAGTCGACCCTTTCCACTCTGATATGTCGATCCGACCAATCGCCCAGACCTGATAAGGGTATAAACCAACCTTTATAAAGTTTCAAGTCTGGTTTCCAATCCTGACTCTGTTTTGCACCGATTTTTAGTGTAACTTAGGTTTTTTTGCTTGCAGCCCAAAATTACACAAATAACTCCACTGATGCGATATTCCACTTGCTTCTCAACGACATCATCTGGACTGTTGATATATAAGAGATCTAACGGTTCCTATGCCTCACTCTTAGTTCCTCCGCTCGTACCTTTTACATAGAAATTGCTAAGTCTTCAGTGTTTCTCTATGATCTTGGTTTCTTCAAAGGTTTCTGGACCTTCGCTATTTCCTTGCGCGCTATCTCTTCTATGCTTAAACTTTGCACTCTCCTTTGGCTCTATTTTTGCAGAGCTCTAATGGATTCAATGATCCATTGTGATCCTCTGTATCATTTCCTCCCTCTATGTGTTCTTCTGAACTCTGCCTGCAACCAATGTTATAGAACCTACGAGTTCATGCATAATCCAACACTCAAAACACGCATTCCACTCAGAATTGAGATGAATATATTAATAATATAAACAATTGATTACATAACCGAGCCTCTATGTCTCGCACAGGCCTGATTTTCTACTATCAATGGCCTCTGTTTACATTCTGCCCGTAGGCTCAAAATCCACCTCTACTATCTATCTAGCCTCTCTTAAATATCTAACCCCTGTCTCTACCTTTTAGGCTTACATTTATACCCAGGGATTCTAAAACCAATTCTGGTTTAGATCCATGAATTTCTTAACAAAATTCCTAAATCTCTTCCTCATTCCTAAAACTCCTCTCTAGTCCCTAAATTCATGAACTGACTCCTAATATAAGATTTACAATCAATTCTTAAATCCCTCAATCTCTCAACTATCCTAAATCTCTCATGTTCTCCTATATTCGAGAACATTTACAATTATGCATTGCAATATTTAATAAGTTCCCTATTCTATCTTCTATCATTAAAATCACTCAAAACATTAATAATTACATTTAATTCACTCTTAGGAACCCAACTTCCTTGAAAACACAATACCCCTATGTCTACTAAAGTACAATGAATTTTCTTGGCCTGAATGCTCCTACATCAGACTCCCAAAGTAGAAAATTTCCATGATCTCCTGATCATGTGTCTTCATAAGTTCATTGAAAAAACCTCTAGGTTCCAAAACTTTAGTTTGTAGCTGCCAAAATGCTTTGTTCCTTTGTTGCTACTATACTTCTGTTGTTTTCTACTCTATTTCCCTCTTCTTGTCAATCAGATTCAAGTTCTGATTGATCATCCTTCTTGCTGTTGTTAATCTCTCCATATAGACTGCTTCATCATTAACTGCCACATTTCTTCAATCTTTGTTTCCATCACATCCTTGAACTGGTCCCTATTCTGCCATTCACTATTATTTTTTTTCTCTCTACTTTAGGTTGTTGCTACTGCCCACTAATTCTTCAATTTGTTGTTTTTCTCCTTGAATTTTTTGAATGCTATCACCTACTCTTACTTGTTCTTCACTTATTCTGATTGCCTCCCTTTCACTCTTGCCCTCTGTCAAGATTATCTCTGTCTACCCTGAATCATGACTGTCGATCATCCTCTCCAGCAATTGAACACATCTGTTCCATGGATTTAATTCTTCCATAAAATCTTCTTCCTCTATTTTTATTTAGTTGTCCATCTGTACCAAATTTCCTCTAGCATCTGCAACTAAACCTGCACTCATAAAACACTTGTTGAAATAAAAATCATAAGGCTTTTGTGCCTTATCTCCCTCTAGCAACACATTAGTATGCTACTCTGATTTTTCCTCCTTTATCAGTGCATCAATATGTTGATTTGAATTCCCCACAGAATTCACGAGACTGTCAGCTAGTCTCTCCTCCATACCATCTGCTTCCATGATGTCTTTCTATCCTTGTCCCCCATAGTGAACTCCTTCCTCTGCAATCACATTGTCATATTTTGACTTACCCAACAAATACTCCAGTAATTCAAGTTCTTTGTGACACTTCATAAGTACTTCACCATTACTTATGTTTCCTGCATTTATACACAAATTATCAATTTGAAATTTACAAGGTTCAACAGTGTCAACTGTTGCTTTAAATATCAGTTCTTTAGACTAAATTTCATCTCCTTCCACCAGAAATTGTTCCTGTGTTGTCACAGTTTCAAACATCAATACATTATTAAGTTCTTTCTACTTCAATAAATTATTGCTTCTCTCATTTAAGAGACATTCTCCATCCTTCTTTACCTCAAATTTTTTATCTTCTGAAAGATACTTCTCCATACTTCTCACAGCTTCAAAAGATTGCTCATCCTCTGCACAACACTCCTGTGTCAGTGTTCTTTCTCCCTTTGCTAAGTCTTTTGCATAGACTTCTTCCTTCTTAACATCCTTCAGTAGATTTCCTTCTTCTTCCTTGGCTGTCTCTACAGCTTCCATGGCTATTTCCACTGTGCCTATCATCATAGTCAATTTATGATCCTTTACTATGTTTTCAGCTAACATAGTTTCTTCTTCAAGTTTGCCTTTAGTCTCTTGTTGTTTATCTCCTTCAAGAGCTATCCTTGTCTCACCATCTTCATCAATATTCCCCTGCATTTTTTTTGCATTCATAGAGAAACTATCAATTTTAAAAACATAAGACCCTATGGTCCCACTTGAGGGTTCAACCATCATATCTCCTTATTGTTCTAATTCCTTCATATGATCCAGAAATTCTTCGATGGTCTCCTCTTCAATATCCTCAAGCCCTTCACTTGGTTGTTTGATATCTTCCCCAACTGCATATGAGACCTATCTATCTCACCTTCTTCCAGAACAGAATTTATATTCTACTGGTCTTCTTCCTCCTTTATGACAATATCAGCCAATTGTCCTTATTTACATGTTTCACCTGCATACATACACAAATTGTCAGATTTAAAACCATGTGACCGTTTGGCCTCACTTTAAGGTTCATTCTTCAAGTCTTCATCTTCAATCTCTCCCAGAATTTCTCCCTGTTCTGGTTCACAAATGGACTCTTCCATTTCCATTTCCAACTTAACTTCTTTGAGTTCCTCTGGTTCCTCTTGAGCACTCAATATCTGCTCAATCTTTCTCAACTATTCTGCTATCTCTAAATTCACTTGTTGATTTCTCTTCTCTTGTAGCCTCTACCACTTTACTCTCCTTCTCATGGTCCAACCATGCTTCTGGTCTTCATCACTTCTCTGTAGCATCTCCATCAATATTCCAATCTGGAAATCTATCTCAGCTCTCTCTCTGTCAAACTCTTCTTGATTCATCCTCATGCCATTTGCCTTGGCACCTTTCCTTCTGTTGTGGCTTCTTTCTGAACCTCTGCTATGACTATCAGTATTCATCTTCTTCTCCTCTCTCTTCATGAGCTCCTCACTCCTCTGCAACAATCCTTTGTAATAGAAAGTCCTCCTTACTGTGATCTTACCTCACTAAGATCTCCTCACTCAGTCTTTTGGTCAACACGGGTCCTTTGTCTGGAACCTCCTCTTGAGCATCACCTTCACTCCTTCTAGGCTTTTGCAATCTCTCACTCTCTCTTGAGAACAATTCAGTTGTCCTCTTTGTCCAATCTCTTGTTGGATTCTTCAGGTTCACTGCCACTTCATAGTGCTTTCCTTGCTCTGCTTTTAAGAACACGTCTAGTTCTTCTCCCACAACTTCTCTTGTTCTATATTGTTGCAGTCTTCACACTTTCTTATGTTGTCACCTGCATATCAATGTATAAACATACATTCTTCAATCAAAATAGAATATATCACCTCACCTTCAAGATCTCAGCATGATCTTGTTTCACCATTTTCTGCCCTTTGAATGGATTGTCCTTTGTCTTTTGCATCTGCAAATTCTGCTATACATCACCTATGTGTGCTTTCTTTCTGTCAGATTAGGATCTGATCCTTCCTTGCCTGCATATACATCTTAAAACACATAACTCTGTTTTCAATTCCTTCACATTGAATTTCTCTGTTCTGTTTAGTCCCAACTGGTTTTTACTTACAATGTTGTTCTGTAATTAGTTGTTTCAATCACAGTTATGCTATGATACCAAAATGACGCAGGGTTACCCCTGCTTTATCTACAGTATGCATAAAAATGCATAAACACAATTGTCTTAGGCTATTAACTCACAAAGGAGTCAAATCTTCCACCACATAATGGTTAAGGCCCTTCATAAACAGTTCCTTTCTCTCGGAACCCAATCACCCCCCCAAACCTCCTATCGGAACTATCTCAACTCCTCACAATATTCATTGTCCCTCTTAATGAATCTTTCCACAAATCTTCCTTATCGGGACTTTAAAACCCCTTTAGAACCTTTATATAACCCATCGATCGCTTATACATAACATTTCCTCTTTAAACTCAGTTAATATATGTTTAACACATAAAACACCCTTATCAGCACTATTTTCCTTTTAAAACCTTTTACATAGGAACTACACAAACACACCTCTTTTCCACTTTTGTACGACTTCCGCACAGATTCCAAGATTTCCTATGTCGAAATCACAATCAGGTTCTTCACGGTCATGTACACATATATGCCTCACCACCTTCCGATATGTGATTTCCCTTTGGTATTAGCCGCATCATTTTAATGCCAATATCATGGAATAACAAGAAAACCCACTCCGAACAGATATATCGGATCTCAAATCTCATACATTTGCCACTATAAGTCCGTCGGGTCCACATACTATTCCTCCCTTCTCTACTTCTCTGACCTCTGACTACCAACACCTCCGATCGTTGATTATCGCATATCAGCGATATTTCCAAATCCCTTGACAGATCCAATAATGCGATTAGCGATTAGATCTGGGTCGTCGATCTAGACTTTCGATCTGATGGTCCAGGATCTATCGCGATATCACAATCGCTCTCCTCTAAGTCGGTCCTTTCCACTCCAATATGCTGATCTGACCAATTTCCCGGACCCGATAAGGGTATAAACCAACCTTTATAAAGTTTCAAGTCCGGTTTCCAATCCTGACTCCGTTTTGTGCCGATTTTTAGTGTAACATGGTTTTTTTTTCTTGCAGCCCAAAATTACACAAATAACTCTATCGATGCAATATTCCACTTGCTTCTCAGTGACATCATCTAGACCGTTGATCTATAAGAGATCTAACGGTTCCTGTGCCTCACTCTTAGTTCCTTCGCTCGTTCCTTTTACTTAGAAATTGCTAAGTCTTCAGTGTTTCTCTGTGATCTTGGTTTCTTCAAAGGTTTCTGGACCTTTGCTATTTCGCTGCGCGCTATCTCTTCTGAGCTTAAAATTTTCACTCTCCTTTGGTCTCTATTTTTGTAGAGCTCTAATGGATTCAATGATCCATCATGATCCTCTGTATCATTTCCTCCCTCTGCATTTTCTTCTGAACTCTTCCTGCAACCAATGTTATAGAACCTACGAGTTCATGCATAATCCAACACTCTAAACATGCATTCCACTCAGAATTTAGATGAATATATTAATAATATAAACAATTGATTACATAACCGAGCCTCTATGTCTCGCACAAGCCTGATTTTCTACTATCAATGGCCTCTGTTTACATTCTGCCCGTAGGCTAAAAATCCCCCTCTACTATCTATCTAGCCTCTCTTAAATATTTAATCCCTGTCTCTGCCTTTTAGGCTTACATTTATACCTAGGGATTCTAAAACCAATTTTGGTTTAGATCCATGAATTTCTTAACAAATTTCCTAAATCTCTTCCTCATTCCTAAAACTCCTTCCCAGTCCCTAAATTCATGAACTGACTCCTAATCTAAGATTTACAATCAATTCTTAAATCCCTCAATATCTCAACTATCCTAAATCTCTCATGTTCTCCTATATTCGAGAACATTTACAATTATGCCTCACAATATTTAATTAATTCCCTATTCTAGCTTCTCTCATTAAAATCACTCAAAACATTAATAATTACATTTAATTCACTCTTAGGAACCCAACTTCCTTGAAAACACAATACCCCTATGTCTACTAAAGTACAATGAGTTTTCTTGGCCTTAATGCTCCTACATCAAATTATGACAATGACGTCTTGAGTTTTCTGACATTTGAAGGGTGTTACTCTGATCAGATTATTAGTGAAGATGAGCATGAAAAGTAGTTGAATAAATCTTCTAAGGAAAATTCTTTACCTAAACCTGTATTGAAATTGGAAGATTTATATGATCTCAAAGATAGATGCAAAAAGGTAACTAATTGCAAGCTTCAAAGTTCAACTCTGAGATTTGAATGGGTCAACTTAGGATCTAATCATAAGCCTCAGAACATCAATTTAGGCCTTGGAATTTCAACTGATGAAAGATCTTCTTTCATTCATTTGCATGGAATTATAATGATCTAAGAACCTATGACACATCCATCATTCAACACACCATTCCTATGATACCAGATGTTAAGCCAATTCAACAAAAGCTCAGGAAGTTTCACCCTCACTTGGAGGCTCGGATTAAAATTGAACTGAATAAGTTTCTCAAAGCTAAAATCATTTTTCCAGATAGACATTCCAAGTGAGTCTCAAACCTTGTGCCAGTTAGAAATAAAAATGGAGATATTCGTATTTGTATAGATTTTAGAAATTTAAACAAAGCCTATGAAAAAATATCATTTTCTTTTACCTCCAATGTAGCAAATTATACAATCTGTTATTGGTTCTGAACTAATGTCTTTCTTATATGGTTTTTCAGGTTACAATCAGATTCTTGTACATCCAGATGATAGAATGAAAACCACATTCAGGACTAATTGGGGGGCCTATGATTATCAAAAAATGCCTTTCGAACTAATTAATGCTAGAGCTACTTTCCAAAGAGCTATGGATATTTCTTTCAGAGGTTTGATCAATAAGACAGTTGTAGTGTATCTAGATGACATTACAATTTATTCTAAACAAAGGGGTAATCATTTACATGATTTAAAACAGATCTTTGAAAGATGTAGAAAATTTGGAATCTCCTTAAATCCTAAAAAGTCATCTTTTACTCGAAACGAAGGAAAACTTCTAGGCTTTATTATATCTAAAGAAGGAATTTGCATAGATCCAGATAGAATCAAGGCGATATTTGAAATCCCCTTACCACACAACAAAAAATCCATGCAATCCTTCCTTAGGGAGATCAATTTTGTTAAAATATTTGCCCCATACTTCTCTCAAATTGCACTTCCCTTACAGGCTATGATTAAGAAGAAGTTTTCAAATGGGGATTGATCGAAAGAAAAGAATTTGAGTCAATAAAACAAGAAATCGTTGATTCCCCTTCATTATCATCCCCTAATTTTTCCAAAAAAATCGTTCTTTATACTTTTTCTTCCGAACAATCATATGCCGTAGTTTTGACTCAACTTAATGAGCAACAAATTGAAGCTCTAATTTCTTTCTTTAGTTCACATTTACAGGGAGTTGAGCTAAATTATTTAGAGGTTAAGAAGAAATCCTTTGCAGTCTTTATGTCCATAAAGCATTTCAGGTCTTTCCTCCTGAAAACACATACAAACACAATTGTTCCTTTCCGTGTCGTTAGACAATTACTTATCCTACAAGAATTAGGAGAGAAAAGAAAAAAATGGGTTACTTCCCTAGAAGAATATGACCTAGATATCAAACCCGATAAAATAGTAAGGGGTCAATGTTTTTTCAAATTGATTACTAGAGCCTATGACAGTTCAACTTATGAAGATTCAGGTAATAATGTTCAAATCACAAAGGTATGCCCCATCGACATCGAATATCAATATGTTGATTTAATTTTTTATTTAAAAAATGGTTACACTCCATTTGAACTCAATTACAAAAAGAAAAGAGCTCTCATACTTAAAGTTGTTCAATATCAACTAGTCAATGATGTCTTATTTAAGAAGAATTATGATTATGTTTTTCTAAGATGTCTAGAAAAATCTGAAGCAGAAAAGGTCTTGTAGGAGCTACATGATGGACCAGCTAGCAGACACTATGGTGGAGACACCACTACTCATAAGATTCTACATGTTGGATACTATTGGCCAACTTTATTCAGGGACACTCATGCCTATGTTAGAAAATGTAAATTTTTCCAAACTGCTTCAGGAAGACAAAAGAAACCAACCTTACCTTTGCAGCCAGTTAACATTGAGAAACCTTTCGAACAATGGGGATTGGACATAATAGGTGAGATTGTTCCTAACTCTTCCAAGCAGCATAAATACATCTTGACTGCTATGAACTATTTCACCAAATGGGTGGAAGAAATACCCCTGAAGGTGGCCAATTCTGAAAACATTATTGAATTTATCGATCAATTTATTGTTACTAGGTTTGGTCTTCCTTATGCCCTTATGTTTGATAATGCATCTTATTTTTCAGGAAATACTATTACTGAATTTTCTCTTAAAAGAGGTTTTAAACTCAATTATTATGCAAATAGAGGTGGTAGAGACTAGATTGGTGATCACCCTTTCTGTTTTGCACTTTCTTTGTCATATTAACTAAATTTATGTCAAGCTAGTGAGGTAGGTTGAGAGGATTTACACCGGTGAAGTGCATCAACAATCTGATATGATACTTATACACTGCTAAAAACCTGCCCTCACATGTAAAATATTTCATGATGAACTTCATTAATGTAGAAAACTTTTCAAGCAATAGTCCAAACAGAAAAATACTCTTGGGAGCCTCTTTGAACTGAATTTTGATGAAAGCCCTATAATTTGAAGTGTCCAAATCTGAGTTTTTGAACCACTTTTCCCCATTGTTTGGTATCCCTATGGCAGAAGTTATTGTCTCTGATGAAATGGTGCAGTCCACCCCTTCAATATTGACCTTATCTCCTTTAAGGTTTGTGGCAAACAGATTGGTTAGTTTAGCATGATAACCCACTTGTTGGATTTTCTCACAAAACCCTAGGCAACCAACATTCTGGAAACATTGCTTAGAAAATGGTGAGGAGACCAACTCTTGAGTGTTCAGGGGTTCAAACCTTAATACTTGTCCTCCCTTGTTGTAGGTTTTCTTTTTAGTTTCCATGTTCAAATGTTGCACAGCAAACTAGGTTGTGAAGAATGGAAAAAATAGAGTTTCAAATAGGGAAACTAGGATTTAGGTTTTGTAATTTGAAGTGAGGGGAAAGAGGAGTTTGGGATGCAATTCATCAATGGGAAAAAATTTGAAGATGGGTAGGGGTCTTAGGGACCTTAGGGAAGTGATAAATAGGATAGGTTGTGATGGAAAGGGCATAAAATAATTTTTACACAGTCCACGCTACCCTTTCTACTGAAAATGTAGTGTGGGGTCTCGGATTTTCCCTAGAAGTTGTGGGGATGAATGAGAAGTGTTAGAAATGATAGGGGAAATGTATATCAATGTGAGGAAGGGTAGTAAATGTGGGGAAAATATTTTAGTTATGTGTCAATTAACTCACAGAGTGAAAAACTGAAAACATAGCATGGAAACCCTACGAGAGGGTTCCACACCTTCAAACTGAAAATTTCACTTTGCTGAGGTGGTGTTTGCCTTTGACATACCTATACTGAGTTGAGAAGACATTCACCCGTTGAATAAAGTGCTTGGAGATGCGCTTCAAGCCAACCTTGCAAGAAAACATAGTGTACAAATGAAAACGTAGTGAGCAGGGTAAAAACACGGCATGAGAGTTTGAGATGCACAATAAGAGTGAGATTCGATGCTGAATGAGTCTTTTGGGATATGGATGATCAATTGGAGTTTTTTGTACATGTGAATGATGAAAACAAATGTTTGGAATGTCTTTAAAACTTACAAAAACACCCTTTCTTGTATATGACGAAGGATGACAATATACCCTTCCGTTTGCAGTAATATCTGCATAAATGTTGCTTGATACCTTTTATTACCTTTGTTTCCTAACATGTTGTCTCCCTTGGTGTGAAGACTTAAGACACATAACAATGATGGATATTTTCTTTGAATTTGGACATAGTAATGACAACACTGGTGGAAACCCTATACCAAGACTTATATATTGACACTTCAATTGATCTGAGACCAACAATGACATGACCATGACAACTAGTGAGAACCATGATTACTGAAGGGTACGAGTAGCACTAACTTGGACTCAACAACCAATGATCAATTTTTTTTATTTAAAGACCTACTGAAACCATAAAAATTTTGACCCAAGACCCTAGAAAAAACTTTGAAAGAGCATATTTTATCGCTAGTGACTGACATGACTGATAGGAACTAACATCATCCACAAATGGATGGACATACATGGAGGGTCAACAGGATTCTAGAGGACTTGCTAAGGATGTAGGTTATGCACCAGCAGAGGAAGTGAGAAGAGTACCTTCAACTGGAATAATTTTCATATAATAATGGATATCAGGAGTCATTTAGGATGAGTCTATTTGAGGCACTTTATGGATGGAGTTGTAACACACCCATCAGTTGGAGTGATCAAGTGAATAGGGTAATAATTGGACCAGAAATGTTGGAAAAAATGGAATAGGAAATGTGGGTTATCAAGAAGAATCTAAAGGCAACACAGGACAGGTAGAAGAGTTATACAAATCAGCATGGGGTGTTTAAGGCATTTCGAGTTGGGGTGCACATGTATTTATGCATCAAGCCCAAGAAGAGATCCTTGAGGACTGTATCATGTTCCAAGATGCCAACTCGGTATTGTTAGCCTTTTTAGATCCTTGAGAGGATTGGACCAGTAGCCTACAAACTTGCACTGCATCTGAAAATGAAATTCCATGATGTTTTCCATGTTTTATTACTTAAAATATATGTGAAGGATGTTGATCATGTGATTGAATGGTTTGTATTGCAAGTGGAGTCAGAAGGAGTTTCGATCGGAACCTCAGTGCATATTGTAGTGGAAACAACTCATGCTCCAGAACCAAGCAATCAAATAAGTTAAAGTGTAGTGGAAGCACTTTATACCTGATGAAGCTACATGGGAGATGGTTGATCAAATGTGGGCTATGTATCCTTCTCTATTCACTCGTTGAGCGGATGTATTTTGATATATGTATTTGATGCTATGCTTTTTTTATGTCTACATATGCATATGTATGTAAATACCACATTGAGTTGTGTTAGAAAGCTCCAATACGCAGTATGGTGTTCATGGTATGATGGTCATACTCTCAGCAATATGATATGATGTAAGTGTTGCGTCAAGTTGTGTTATAAAGCTCCATGAGAAGCATGTGTTTTGTTGGTTTATAAGTGTCGTTGAACACTAAGGATGGTGTTCCCCCAAGGGGGAGTGTTTCGTAACAACCCCTAGTTGATTTTCTATGTAAATAAAATAATACCAAGGTCATGGGACATGTATTCCAAGATGAATGTTGGGAAAAACATAGTGATATGGTATCACTGGTGATTAATTAATGGCTATCGAAATTGGCAGAGGCAAAAAGGCATTAATTGGAATTTATTTATGGAAATAAATGAAAACAGGAGAATAGGGAGATGAAGGGTCACATATTTGCATGAGAGGGAAATTGAAGGAAAATGAAAAAAATAGAGGCCTCAATGATAAAAAGGCTTCCATGGATCAGTTCGTAGCTTTTTTCAGTTCAGTCTTTACCTCTCTCATTCATTCTCTCATACTTTTGCACATTTATATTATTCTTGGAGCATTATTGGAGAAATTGGCATACATTGGATTTGGAGAAAGAAGGCAAAGAAAAGCAAGAAAGTGCAAGGGAATAGGTGGATCAACAACTACAGTTGGATTTCTTTTCAGGTAACAGGTTTTATGTGTGATTTCCTTATTGATTTATGGATGCATGGTATATGCATGTGATTTTCTAGTTATGTGTTGTCATTGGCATGGAGGATTGTCTGGATTGACAATGATTTTAGCCTTCCCTTTCCATTCCTTGGAAAGTCATGGTTTTGTGGGGTTTTCCACTTGATTGTTCTATGGTTGGTTCTCATAATGCTCTGGA
This sequence comes from Pinus tabuliformis, assembly GCA_031772625.1. Classification (NCBI taxonomy): domain Eukaryota; kingdom Viridiplantae; phylum Streptophyta; class Pinopsida; order Pinales; family Pinaceae; genus Pinus; species Pinus tabuliformis. The sequence goes on along the minus strand of CM062820.1, from coordinate 773,737,014 downwards.
AGCCCTAGAATAGCTTGGGTTGAGTTACTAGTCCTATAGCCTAGGTTGGGACAAATACTCTAGAGCCCTTGGTGGGTTAAATTACTAGTCCCTAGAGCTATGTTGGATAAACATTATGGAGCCTTGAAAGGTTGTGGGTTGAGTTACTAGTTCCTGGAGCCCTGGGCAGCTTGGGTAGAGACCGATCTAGTTGGTGTTAGTGATGTCCGTCTGTGAGGTGGAATCATTAGTTTAGGGTTGAGTTGGTTTGGCCTCTGGAAGCCCTAGTTTGGTTTTTTTTGTTTCTTCCATGAGATCTCACATTCATGCTTGGAATATGGCATGGGGGTGATTGGCTAAAAGAGAGAATTGTTTCAGCCCAATCTATGGTCAGGTGGTACATGGAAGTCTCTGAATTGGTTGGAATTTTCATGTTAATATGAGACATTTCCTTCTAGTGATCTATGAGCAATTGTAGAAATTATATTGGTGATATTATGGTTGGGTTTCCATGGTCTATATTCTTGTTATTTTCTAGTTATATGTTGTTTATATGATGTGTATATTTTATGGCTCTTGTCATGAATTGTTTAGCTATTGATCGGTTGATGAATGTATGGACTAATAAGTGTTGTTGAAACTATGTGGAGAGGGCATAGGGCCTTATCAGTCATTCTCAAATGAATCTAAAAATTTTATGATCATATATGCATTCATGACCTGTAGCTTGCATGTTTTCCATGTGTTTGACGAAATGTTTGTTATGTTTTAGGAAGACTAGGTCAAGTTCTTCCTACAATATTGGATGTTTAGCCTTGTTTTCAAGCCATTTATGATTCTAAGAAGTCTCAGGAAGTTTTGGGCAATGGTCTGGAGTCTGACCCAGAATTGTGGCTTAAATATCGGGACCGCACCCTTTGAACTGGAAAATTTGGGTCACAACTGCACTCAGGCAATGTTTTTCATGCAGTTGGAGGCCTTCAACCGCACCTAAGAATTTTCATGTATGCAATTGGGGGTTAAGTAGTGAGAAAAGTAGCCCCAACTCAAGGTTTGGTCACTTTGGGTGGTCCTTTGGCCCCTTAGTGTCCTATAGCCCTCAGGGATATTGCGAGTTGCCAGTTGATGGTCAATTGTAGGCCCCACTTCCTAACTGGCGCAAAGAGGTTGGGTCATGTTATAGTAACTCTTCGTTATCATGTTTACCCTATCAGGCTAGTGAAATTAGGTAAATTTGGGAGGAGGTGTGACACATAAACAATATTTTCTGAAGAAGATGTTGAATAATTGGAAGAATATTGTTCCTTATTAGCCCCACAAATAGAGGATTTAATGATCTTATTTAAAATTGATAAAGAGAGCACTAAACCTGATAAAATTTCATACCTACATAAAAAACCACCACTTAGAAGTCAAGGAAATGAAGAAATTATCAAGCTACAAATTAATCCTTAGAGGTCTTATCTTGTACATTTTGAAGGTGCTCCTATTTATGATTCATATAATTCAGATGAAGAGAAAGTAGGCATTTCAAGACAACAACAACTCCAATCATGGACAATCATGCAAAAAGCGAAATCTAATCAAGAATTTTATTGTAGGAAATAAGCCTATATCATGATCTTGAATTAAGGGTTGGAAAATTTCAAGAATATGGTCCTATGCATCTTGTTTTAAAAAAATATTAGTATTTTTACAGAGATCCTAAAGGTGAAGAAACAAATAATAAAAATGATGTAACCTCCCCTCCCACATTTACCCAAATCAACAAGCTCGTTAGGTTAAACATGAGACAAGAATTATTGTGCGAGACCCGATTTCCAAGATGAACTTATGGAAAATGGGGTCCACATGTCCATAACTAATTGAAAACACTCAGTGACACATGATCAAACTACTATCAACCTAATTTGACCCAATCCTATCTCATTCGGTTTCGTTTCCTTAAATTTAATACAACTTTCTATTTTTGGCAGTTTTTCGGGTTCTAAACTTCTAAGGCTATTTTGAGGACCTAAATGACATTTTCAAGGAAATCGCAGAGACCAGAAAAGTGTAAGACAAATTTACTTGACTATTTTTGGTTCCTCATGGAGATCTTTGAAACAAGGTATTATGATAGTTAAACATAGATCATATGCCAAAGTTATGACCCCGAGAAGTTAGAGGTCTAAATTACTTGTTTATACAAACATTTTTTGTACATAGTACCTGTAGGTTATAAATACATATATGTTCATCAATTCAATAATCTCACCATAGAATCACTAAAAATGCCCTATTCCCTCTCCACATGACTACAACACCACTTCTTAGTCCATACATACATTAACCAATCAATAGCTTACAATTCATGACAAGAGTTATAGAAGATACACATCATATGAACATCATATAACCAAGAAATAACCAGCATATAAACCATGGCAACCCAGCCATAATATCACCAACATAATGCCAAAAATTATACATGAATCATCATAGAAAAATAGCTCCTATTAATATATGAGAATTCCAACTAAGTTAGGGACTTTCATGTACCACCTGACCATAGATTGGGCTGAACCAAATCTCTCTTTCATCCAATCACCCTCGCGCCATATTCCAAGCATGAATATGGGATCTCATAGAATAAACCAAACAAAACCAAACCAGGGCTTCTAGAGGCCAAACCGCCTCAACCCTCAACCAGTGATTCCACCTTACGGTCGGACATCACTAACCATCTCCAGATCGATCTCTAACAAAGTTGTCTAGGGCTCCAGAGCATTTGTTCAAAACTGTCTTACAGGAGTGTTGATTTTGTGTAGCATCGGATGTGCTCTAGGCCTAAAATTTTGCAGGGACGCTTGGGAACATGTATTCCAAAGAACCCAGAAATTTTTTTGGGAAATTCCACCCAGAAACAATTTTGTTAAAATAATTAATATTTTTTAATGGGCCCCTAAGTATAAACTTAGGAAATTAAAAATATTAATGGTTTTTAATCTAATTGTGGGTGTAACTTCTAGAAGAAGACAAGGATCAAGATAAAACGATCTTAGACATTGATTAGCTTTTAATCTGGTATCGTTGAATGTCAATGAGAATATTATTTAAGGAATCTTGAGGGTCATTTGGAAAAAACACCAAGAGGTCAAGAGATAAAATTTCTAAAGTGAGAATTTCTTAGGAGGAAATTATGATCGAGTAGATTTATTGCAGTTGAGGGGAAGAGAGAGCATCCGGAGAGAGATATTTTCTTGGCCAGAGAATCATTAAAAAAGATAGGGAGAGATTTATCTAGCAACTCTCACGCAGAGGCTAACGCAGGGCCACGAAGGGCCATGCAAAGGAAGCACAGAGGGTGAGAGAGTCTGAAATTTTGCAGCAGAGTCAGTTTCAGAAGCCGAGAGCTGGAGTGTGAGACTAGAAGGCTAAGAGCAGCGACTCTGGGTAGAAAAGTGATCAGCTAGTTGGGTGATGCAATGCCTAGAGGGGTTGACACAAGGATTGCATGAGGACTGCGCAGAGGTAACACAGGGCCTACCATAAGCACCTCATCTAGTGACTGGATCAGCCAAGATTTTTCTCAGTGATTGTTTGAGGTAATATCACAAATCTTTCTTCCAGTATTTCTCTCTTTGTAAATGAATAACACTTGAGGTATTTAGAGATGTATTCATAATTTTCTACTACTTAATAATAATAAACCCTCAAATCTGCTACACAGGTTTTCCCGCTTTGGGTTTTTCCGGGGACATTTGTCCAAAAGTAATGGTGTTATTGTGTTGTATTTTCTTTCTTGCCTAGTGGATTCATCAATTTGTTATGTAGAATTCTTCTCGAAGGTGTACAAAAAGAAACTACTTTATGTTGTGGATGACAAACAACCCTAACAATAAAAATGGTTGTTACATAGTGTACATCTGCAGCAAATGATAGAAATAAAACATATCAAAGTCTTGATCTATAACCAAATATATAAAGAATATATTTTATTAAACAACACCTATGAAGGGAACAAATAATGTTACCAGTCCCCCTCTATGGGATGGGTTCTTGGCTATCCTCAATGTCTTCAACTTTTGTAGAGTCTCTTTCCTCTATAATGTGTAAAACCTAGCAAACAAAATGTTTGAGTTCAATGAGAACTCAAATGGAAAAGAAAAATGGTGTGCGACAATGATAATAATCAGAGCTACAACAGAGGGTGCAACAATGAAACTAATCAAAAGTGAAGAATCAATTTAAAACCCTTCTGTTTATAACAAAATATTACGTTATTCTCGAATAATGAGCAATAATAAAATATTATTAACCCCATTCTAGAATTAACCATTTGGAATATTTTATTATATTTGGTTTGGAGGGAAAAACTATTTAAACTTTTATTTACAAATAATAAATAAATAAATGATTTATTTATCATCTCAATAAATATGGTTAAGGAATAATAAACAAATAATGATTATTTACTTATTCCTAAGGGATTTAGTCAAACTTGACAAGGAATAATAATTAATTAGTGATTAATTAATTATTCCTAGAGAAAAATAAGATAATTAATGGTTTATCTATTTATTTCTCATAACTTGGTCAAATGTGACAAGGAATATTAATTAAACAATGGTTTAATTAATTTTCCTAGAAGATAATTAAATAAATAGTGATTTATTTAATTATTCTTCATGGGTTTAATTATAAACGACTTAACAAATGTGGTTTATGAAGTAATTTCTCACAGTGAAAGCAATTTTACTATGGTAAAATTGGCCCTACATGGTGTACTTCGATCCATCTGGTAAATTATGGCTAGATGATCATTTTTTGTGATAACACTGTTAATTCTACATATAAATTAATTAAGTGAACGTTGCAGTGTATTATTTTCTATATTTACTGTAGAACACAGTAAATAATTTGTTCAGATTTAACAAATAGAAGAAACTTAATCAATTGTTGTAGTAGAAATTTGGGTCTTTTCACAAGGAATATTAACTCAACCCACAGCTTTCCACAGGGCTCCAAAGTGTTTTTCCAACTAAGGCTTACAGGACTAGTAACTCAACCCAACAAGGGCTCCAAGGATTTTGTCCAACCAAGGCTCCAATAACTAATAACTCAACCCATAGCCATAAGTACATGAGCACCAATCAGAAAACAAAAGGGAAAACCCACAACACCATGGCTATCTAGGATTGGCAAGGCTAGGCAAAACCACTGTCAATCCAGGAAACCTTCCATGCCAATGACAGATCATAGCCAAATAACCACATGAATACACCATGCATGCCAAAACTAGTAAGTAAATCATACATACAACTTAGTACCTGCAAAGAAATCCAATTGTAGTTGTTGATCCCATTGTCCCCTTGCACTTTCCTTCTTTCCTTTACCTTCCGATGTGCTCAAAGAATGCTCCAAGAAACTCTAAGTGTGCAAGAGTGAGAGAGCGAGAGAGAGAAAGAGAATAGCGAGAAAGCTCCAAGCTAAAATTGACAAAAATCTATGAACTGATTCTTAGAAGCCTTTTTATCATTGAGGCCTCTATTTTCTTCATTTTTCCTTAATTTTTCCTTCAATTTTCCTCCTCATGCAATTTTGTGACCTTTCAGCTTCCTTTTCTCTTATTTTCCATTATTTCATAAAGATAATGCTAATAAATGCCACTTTGAATTTTCCATTGCCTTTGCTAATTTCCATAGCCATTAATTAATCACAAGTGATCCCCGACACTATTCTTTTCCCAACATTCATCTAGGAATACATGTCCCATGACCTTGGTCTTTTTTTACCTTTATTAACTTTATTACATGGATTTTTAGCCAAGGTTGTTACATAACCCTCCCCCTTAGGGGATCACCATCCTCGGTGTTCAATGACACCTATAACCAGCAAAACCACTAAAAACCAAAACATACTACCCGTGGAGCTTTATAACTTAGCTCGATGCAATATTTGCAATGAACATTTTGCTGAGAAGCATACCAACATGACAAACATAACAAAATGGCAACCATATCACTTATTGGAGCTTTATCAATTAGCCCATAAAGGTATTTAAAATAACAAACATACATAAATATGTACATATACCAAGACACAACATCAAAACATATACCAAAAGTCATCCACTCAACCAGTGAATAGAGAAGGATACATAGCCCGCATCTGATCAACCATCTCCCATGTAGCTTCATTGGGCCCAAATTTCTTCCACTGCACTTTAACTTGTTCAATTTCTCGATTCTGGAACATGAGCATATTTTGTTGAAAAATGCATTGAGGTTTAGGCTGGAATTATCCTTCTATTTCTACCTACAATACAGACCATTCAATCACATGATAAACATATTTCACATACTTCTTAAGCAATGACACATGGAAAACATCATGGAATTTCACTATCAGAGGCAATGCAAGTCGATAGGCTATTGGTCCAATCCTTTCAAGAATCTTGAAAGGCCCACAATATTGAAGCGCTAGCTTGGGATATGATCCAATCCTCAAGGAACTCTTCTTGGGGTTGATATGCAAGTACACGTTCCCTAACTTGAAACTCCTTAAACACCCTATGTTGATAGACATAGCTCTTCTATGTATCATGTGTTTCCTTTAGATTCTTCTTGGTTACCTGCATTTCTTGTTCCCTCTTTTCCAACATGTCCAATCCAATCAATACCTTGTTAACTAGATCACCCCAACTGATGGGAGTATTACAAATCTGCTCATAAAGTTCCTCAAATGGATACCCATTATTGTAAGCAAACTCAACTAGTGGTAAATACTCTTCCCACTTCCATTGTCGATGCATAGCATACATTCTCAGCATCTCCTCTAGAATCCTATTGACCCTCTTTGTATGTCCATCTATTTGTGAATGATAAGTTGTCGTAAGGTCCAAATCTGTACCCAAACCTACAAATAACTCTTTCCAAAACCTGGAGATGAACTTGGCATCTCTATCAGATACAATCTTCTTCAGAACACCATGCAACTGCACTATATCTCTGATGAAGACCTAAGTTACTCAGTAGCTGAATGAGTAGACTTCACTAGAATGAAATGAGCTACCCTAGTCAACCTATCAACCACAACCATGATCTAATCATGTTGTCTAGATGTCCTCGATAAACCTATAATGGATTCCATGGAAATGACCTCCCATTTCCACTCTGGAATCAAAATAGGCTGCAATAAACCACCTGGATGATTACACTATGCTTTTACTTTTTGACAATCCAAACATATCGCAACAAACTCTACCACCTCTTTCTTCAAATTCAGTCAATGGTAGAAATTCTTAACCGCTATCAATGCCTGATGATATCTCAGGTGACCTGAATATGGCTTGACATGAAATTCCCGCAAGATAAGCTTCTTGAGCTCACTGTCATCAAGTACATATAACTTGTCCTTAAATATGACCAAACCATCTGTCATGAGATGATAATCCATATATTGTTCACCTATACCCTGTTGTTGTAACTTATGCTTAAGTTGTTGGTACCTGTCATACTGTTGTCCTGTCTGCATGATCTGATCTTGTAAATATGTTCTATATGAACTCATAGTTGTTATGTGATTTACATGCACCTTTGCTAAGAGAATTTGCAACCCTATTCTATTTACCCTTAATATATCTGATCTCGAAGACAAACTCACTTATTATAGCCAACCACCTAGCTATCTTTCCATTCAAATTAGGTTGTCTAAACAAATATCTCAACCCACTATGATCACTCATCAAAATGAACCTCCTGCCAAGAAGATAGTGTCTCCACATCTTCAATGCATGGATGATCGTTGCCAACTGAAGATCATGTATCACATAGTTCTTCTCATGCTAATTTAGTTTCCTTGACTCATATAATACTACATGTCCTTCCTACATCATAACTCCACCAAGTTCTCTCTTGCTAGGATCTATACATACCACAAATTCTTTATCTGGATCTGCAATCCTTAGAACTGGATCGTTGGTAAGCAACTCCTTCAACTGCTCAAAACTAGTTGCACATTCCTTTTTCCATTCAAATTTCTTTCCTTTTCTCTGCAATTATGTAATAGGGTATGCAATACATGAGAAGTTCCTAATGAAACTCTTGTAGTAACCTACTAACCCCATGAACAATCTGACCTCATCCACATTCCTCGGAGTTTCCCATTCCATGATAGCTCTGATATTTTTTGGATCCACTACTATACCTTCCTTTGAAACCACATGCCCCAAGTAATTAACCTTTATGTAAAATAAATTGCATTTACTAATCATGGCATACAACTAATTCTCGCTTAACAATATCAATACTGATGTTAAGTGTTTGGCATGTTCTTCCTTATTCTTATAATATATCAATATATCATCAATGAAGACAATCACAAACTTTTCCAAATAAGGACGCAACACACTATTCATCAAGCACATGAAAGTAGTTGGATAATTAGTCAAACCAAAAGGAATTGCAATAAACTCATAATGCACATACCTGGTCTGGAAAGTAGTCTTGTAATATCCTCTTCTTTGATGCGTACCTGATGGTATTTTGATCTCAATTCAATCTTTAAGAACAATATTTCTCCCTTCAACTGATAAAACAAGTCATCAACACTTGGCCTAATGTATCCCTTTTCAAGCATTTCCTTCAAATGCAACTTCAGTTCCACTAAGTCTGGAGTGTGCATCCTGTAAGGTGCCTTCAATGCTGGTGTTGCTCCTGGCATCAACTCAATAGAAAAGTCCACTTCCCTGTGAGGCGATAAATCTAAGATCTTTGCTAGAAATACATCCTGAAACTACAGCAAAATCAGGTACCTATTCAAGACTTCTACGTCCTCAATATCCTTACCTTTGTCACTAGAAATATGCACTGCAAATAGGACACACCCTTTCCTATGACTGTACTTTTCCTGCATAGTTGTAACCATTCTAACTGATATATCCTTCTTCTTACCATGAAGGATTCTCTATTATCCATTGTCATCCAAGCACTCAATAGCCTTATCATAATAGTCTACCTTAGTCATGTGAATGTATAACCAATCCATACCCAATAGCATATTGTATGATCCCAATGGAAGAACATTTAGATGCACTAACGTAGACATACCATTAAGCTCAAATGCATAATATATTACCCAATGATGAACTCTTTTCTTAGTACCTATAGTCAACTGCATTAACCAATATTTTTCATGTACTTCTTTATTCAAACCACACTTATCCACTAGGTTGGGATTTATATAACTATATATAGATCCAGGTTCAATCAAAATAGAAACAACTTGATCACAAAGCTTACCTTCCATCTCAATATTAGATGCTTGATGATCAGCCTGAATGTTATCCAATGTTGCGTAAATCCGTGGAATACTATGTCCAACATCCCCAAATATTTGTGTAAATTTTCCGTCTACCACCTAATGTTGTGGAAAATCTCTCTTGCAATGATCCTAACCACAATTCCAACACTATAAAGGCTTCTTGGCCTCACCCTTATTATGTTCCTCAGACTGACATTTGTGTCATCTATCAGTTGTATTGAACTTATTGTGTGGCACTGCATTCTCTTTGTTACTTTTATATGGTAATCTTCCTTGCTTCTTATCCCACTTTCCCTTGTTCTTTTAATTACCTTTCCAATATTTTTTAGTCTTAGACGTGCGCTTTGATTTCTCATAATAGTGCTCCAACTTTCTGATGCCTTCCTCCAATGATCTAGGCTCTTCAAACTTGATTTTGTCCTTGAGTGCTACTGGTCACCCACAAATGAATCTATAAATATTTACTTTCTCCTCCTTCAGATAAGGCACATACCTCAACAACTCCAAGAACCTACTAGTATACTCCTCATCGGCCATAGATCTCATCTTCAACTCATAGAATTCCTTTTCCATGTCATCATAGTATCTCTCAAATAGATACTTATTTCTAAAAAGTATTTCAAACTCACTCCAAGCAAATCCTCTTCCTGAATACCTATGACACTCTTCATGTATTCCCACCAAATGTGTGCTTTACCTTTAAGACTGAAGGTAGTTATCCTGGCCTTCATGTTTGCTAAGTACCCATGCAATCTGGAGAAATTTTTCATCCCCAATAACCAAGCTTTTGCATCTTGTGACTTCTTCATTTCTCCATCAAACGTGGGTGGTTTTCCTTTCTTAAACTCTTCTGGAAAGTACTACTTCTCACTCCCCCTATATGGATGGTAATGGTGATGACGATGTTGTCTCTCTGAACCCAAATTAGAATCAAATCCATAGTCATTATCCCTCTGGTCAGGTGTATCCATGAACATACCATCTATGACTGTATCCTCTATGTCAAACCTGTGTCTTGATTGAGACTTGTTTCCATATGCCCCATTTGTCCTTTCGTCATGTCCATGATTGATCCTAAGAGGTCCCTGTCTCTACAAGTCTAACAAACTTTGAAGGATAATTTAACCTCTACTTGTTTCTCTTGTTCCCTAGCAAGTCTCTCCTGTGACTGAATGATTCTTTCATTATCCGCCTTACAACTTCTTATCTCTGCTTTGAAACTTCTCAAGGTATTTGCTATGTGGGGGGAGTACTCATGAGCATGTTGCTCATCTAACCTATAGGGAGAATCATGTGAAATGTATTCCACCATCTTGCTTGTCATCTTTGACCCTCTACTTTCTACAAACATACCATTTCAGATAACGAAATACAAACAAAATCAAACGTACCTCAGTGAAGTTTAGGGGAGGCCATCTCATCTACACCAATCAGTCTAGATTAGCATAACATATTGTTGACGTGCTAGAACTACCAACATTTAGTTGATCTCCTCGATATGAAGTCCCAACTAGACTTCGTACTGTTTGGAGTAGGAGTCCCAGCAATGGGTGGTAATTTTATTCCTTGACTACGAAAACACGCAGAGTGAAGTATCATAACTTTGGGTGAGAGAAAGTGTGTGACCCTGCAGAGATTCAAGTGTGATGCATGAAGGTTCCAACACATGAAGGGAAAAGGAAGTGTGCCCCTTGGAAGCCTGTAATAGTACGTAGCTTGAAAGGAACACATGAGAAAAATGGCATCACAAGTGAAGATTCGGGATAGTCCAAAAGTTAAAGTGATGAGTTAATACAACAACATGCATTCAACAAGATTCATACAAATGCAAACAAAATAGTTCATAAGCATGAGCATAAGTTAAATAACATACATTTCAAATACAACAATAATACTCCTACTATATTCAAAACATATGCATGAAAGCGTGTTGGCTCTGATTTTATTATTATAAGTGAAACTTCCATTCATACATACACCATTAACAAACCACTAGCCCCAATAGTGGAACATTAAAGTCAAGAACACATGCTCCTCCAAAGAAGAATACTTGCCCTACGCTACGAAGAAGCCAAGGCTCTTCACAATACTCCCAAGATCTTTCTAAGTCTAAGCCTAGCCAAAAGCTTGGCTCCCAAAATCCCGTTACATAAGTTATGAGGTTCTATTTATAAAAAGAGTTGGTGACTATTTAACTCCCCTTTGTGACCTTTGGACTACCCTCGTGACTCTTCAAATTCTTTACAAAATGACTCATTACATTACATAATGGCTCTTCATATTCCAATATTGGCACTTGGAATTTCACTTACAACATAATTACAAATATTATTACATTTTACACGTGTACCCATATAAGACAAAAGAGGGTAGAGACAACTTGACAGCCTAACAAGACACAACACTATGATGCTTGAGTTTGGGATAAATATAGCTCAACAACCTCCACTTGTTGCTTCTCTGTCACATATTGGTGTCAAGCTTAATATTGTGTGATGATGTCCCCAAACTGCATGATGGTGTCTGGTTGGAAGTGGACTCTGGTCTCCATGGAATCTGGGTACAATTTCTTGGAACCCATTTCAAGTTCGTATGAAGCATGAGAAACGTTGTTCTGACTTGGACAGCACCACGGATTTAATTTTACATGTTTTGTATATTCAGCTCCAAGTCTCCCTTGGTGGAATTTTGTCTCAGTTGTTCCAAGTACTCTTCAGTCTCCTCTTGAACTTGGTTCTTGGGTTTGGCTTTGGAGAGTGAACTGAATGATGGGATCTGGTGTTGTTAACGGGAAAAGTGTCTACTCAGAATGACCCTATCCAACTAAGGTGTGACAATGACCTTAGAAACAAACAGGGAAAACTACTTTTGTATTCTTCTTTATGAACTATAAACGAAGAGGAATAGGATGAACCAACCTGTGTCTTGTGCTAGTCCTTTGATCCAATCTCTCTCCTCTTTGACGGCTTCCAGCTACCTGCTCCCTTACTTGCCCAGCTTCACCAAGTTCCTGTAAGATCACAGAAGAAGAAAACTACACAAAGACATGGATTTATATTCATAAATAGCTTAGGATCATATTTAAGTTAAACATGCAAATATAACAAACATCAATGATACACAAGCATGTAGGAGAAACTCAAATAGTTTTGTTGATATAACAAGAAGATCCAGGAGGAGTTACAACCGATGGTTCCTGATCCAGCATCAACCTCCCAGCAAAAGGAATCCCCTCTTCACCTCCAACAAAGCATAAATCACCCAATACTCTGATATCTATCTCAAAACCAACATCAATTCTCTGCAATGTACAAAATTCCAGCCTCTGGATCTCTGGGATGAGGGATCCATATATAGATGTATGCAAAGAGGATGAGTCAGCTTATGATCTGACTAGTGGCTTCTCTCTATCAGTTCTTGCTTCCACGTGGAGACTGAGAGCCTCTTACTCATCCTTGGTCGAACTCAGTGAGGCAAGTGTCATTGGGGAAGATTCTGGAAGCTTCCATTTTCTGTCCACCTCGCGGAATGACACTGCCATTTGTCATTTCCCGCTCAACGCACCATGGTAGTGCATTTAGGTGCGTTGCAATGCACCTAGCTAGTGTACTTGGGTGCTATGCAACGCAGCTAGCTAGTGGAGCAGCTGAAATGATCCTGATTTGACTGATTCTGAGCAGTTTCTGGTGGAGAACTTCTGGGAGAAGCTATAATTTGTTGACCTTGTTCCTTTAGGGGCCGAAACAACACTTTTAGGGACTTAGGATCCCTTGGTTTATGGACATTTCATGCTTAGAGCTGTAAGGCACAAAAATGTCTATAACAGTTGCCCCCTAAAGTATGAGGCCGTTTATCGGGTGAAATGCTTTATTAGGAGGATCCGAAGTTCTTTCAATGCTGGGAGGAGACCTGTAATAAGATACAATATAATACATTATCTTCATATTGTTTTCATGATCTAGCTGAGGCGGGCATTCCCATGCTTAGCTTTATAAATTCATTTTCATGTACATAGGACAGACAATCGTCTGATGGTAGACTGATGATTCTGATAGAGCCATCATCCTTTTGGTAGGATGATTATCTGTGTTGCAATGTTGTACATTTCCATGTCTTTATTTTCCTAAATATATATCGCAGCCCGGATGGATGAAACTAGATCCGGGGTCTTCAATCTCGTCCGATCTTCACTCGAAGTACAAGTCGATCCATGTGAGAAATGTTCTGAAGTCGAACATGGAAAGACATCGCTTGATTACCAGTCAATGATGTAAATTGTTAACAAGCGCGAGAGGAATCACCGATAATGATGATGACCCTCAAGGTACTGCAGTACAATTCACGTGGTGTGAATAAAGGACTTGGCGTCGAACACCACGCAAAATCTTTCGGTCGAAGGTCATTGACGTATACCTGTCGCCGGAAGTGATAAACTTGCCATTGAGGCATGCAAGCTTCAAAGTACTGAAGGGGGTGTTCCTAGATCAACTTCTTGGATAATGAGCTGATGTCAACAAGAAGCGATCCGTCAAAGGAGGGCCTTAATGAATCCCACATCAATGACGCGGAACGGAGCAAATGATTTGATGGAGGTGAAAATGATCTGATGATATATGGTTCAGGATGGCGGTCATGAAAGAATGAAGGATAATGTATGGTAGTGGATGGGACACGGATGACTTCTCTTGAACATGTCAGCGACACTTATGTGATGGATTGGTAGCATTTACCCCAAATGTGGATGGTATGGTGTGACCATGGTGATGTGACCAGTGAATGAAACAACCCAACCCGACTCAGGCACGGAGTGGAAGTGTCATGTTCAAGAGCGACTTGCTACCAATAAAGATTCTTTGAGTTTCTTCCCAATTTTTCCCCAGTCATTGCTGACCAGTACCTCTTTATTTTTGTCAAGCTTGAGGAGGATAACATATGCTTGTTCTATAATTTTCCCTTCGGGCAAACCCATCGCTATGTTTTATCCAGCCTAGCGATAGTGAAACTCGTTCTCGTCTAAAGACAAGTTTGTCGCTATTAATCTTTTTAACGAGTTTAACGACAAAGATAACTCGGTCCTTTTCATTTTTAGAGAGTCTGAAAAGGTACTTAAAGGTAGCTCCAAAATTCATTTTTCGTCATCTAATCCCTTAAGTCCGAAAAAGTATAAAATAATACAGAAGGGATGAATTTTCGATAGTTTTAACGAGCCGAACAAAACAAGCGCTCAATCTTTTTGTGCAATAATCCCTCAAGTCCAAAAAGATTAAAATCTAGAGGAGGGATAGCGCTTCCGGTCGCTTTAACGAGCTGGAAGGCCAAAACTCGGCAATCTTTTCATATTTTATGAGTCAGTTGAAAAGAGCTTAAAGAAGACTCGTCTTTTGAGGGACGAGTGATAAAATGGGTAGCAGCTGATTCCAGGTAAGGGTTGGAATTTTCCAATCATGGCAGTGTCACAAGGATGGCTAGTGAAATCACTCTTCACAGTTGTTCCTCAAAATGGGTAAACAATCAAATGGAGGTTAATGATCGACCAATGGAAAATTGGAGGTGACAGTGCAAACACGACCAAGGCTTTAATGGCTGAAATGCTTCATTCACGGTGGTTATTTACTGGGGAATAGTTCAGTTTTTAACGAGCTTAAACGCGGGTGGAAACATTTGCTCATGTCTTATGTTTATTTTTTAACGAGCTTGAACTATGTGCTAAAATTGCTCGATTAATCCAGTCATATGATAAGAATGTCTCATATAAAATTGGCAATTTTTAGAGTTTTGCTCCACATCCTTTCTTTATGCAAGTTAGGAAATGACTAATCCAAAAAACAGATAAATAATCGCTCTTTTCTTGCACTCCAAAAGGTTTGCATGCCCCCAGGTATAAAATATGATTTCAAGGTTACCCCTCAATTTGCAGACAAAACATTTGTTCTATCAGGAGAGGCCTACCTCTTACAGGTTACCCAAAGATTGTTCTATTCGCGGTGCAAACAAAACACTTCTTCGGCGATGTCTACCGAGATAAACAAAGGCGAGTGACTCAGTTCTACCAACTCACATAACTTTGACAAGAGAATCTTATTCGAGAATAACCCCTCTTCCACCGACGGACGGGGTACAGACTAGTCATATTCTCCCGCGGAAACCTACCCTATACCCGAAGTTTTCCTGCCGAAGCAGACCAGAATGCATGCCCCCTGGGTTTCAGTCATATCCCTCCGAATTACTCGCACTCATCGGGAGGACGGACTGGAGATTGAGACATTTCTTGCATGAAGAGACCATTTAGGGATGGTATATGACTATTTGCTATGCGTGATCCGGGAAATGAAGGGTGGTCCACGAGCTTGACCACTCTTCCTTCGTGCGGAAAACACATTACTCTAAAGAGTGAGGAGACGATGGCTCCCATGCAATAAATATAGTCTCGTCCAAGGAGTAGATTATAATCCAAGGGTCCTTGAACTACCATTACATTCATGCGAACTGTCTTCCTTCTCAATGTTATGGGCACATCGGGAAGGATCCCTAAAGGTCGACTGGTTCCTTTATCAAAGCCTGTCAGATTTCTCATCTCAGGCAAAAGTGATGGCGAACCAAGCGCTTTCCAAGCAGTAGAGGAAAGGATACTCACAGAAGCCCCCTCATCTATGATGGTACCAGCCATAACCATTCTATATATTTGAACGATAATTCGGAATGGTATGCTTTCTGGTAAACGGGGTCTGCCTAGTTGATTCCAGTCGAAGGAGACAACTAGGTTGCTTGGAGGTGGGACCGAGTAGACGGCCGGGTATGGCTCTGACAAACTTCCCTCCTGCGGTAAGGGAATGGGTAGATTGCCCCCATGTTCGTCGGAGTCTGTGTTGATGAAGAGAATTTGGACGGTGTCATCCTTATTCTCTTCGGTGACTGTATCATCCAAAGATAAAATCGCTGAAGGCAAGACCGGGTCAACTGCCGCCTCGACCTTTTGACTTTCGTCTGGTATGGATCCAGATGGTTTATCTTCAATGATAGGTGCTTCAGCCGACCACTTGAGCGGGCCAGCTGGATTCTCAACTAGCGATGGACTCAGCAAGAGTTTTTTATATCCAGGAGGAAGTCGTAACGGTGAAACCGGACGATCATCCAAAACTCTTTTCGCTTCGTTTAAGAAGGGACAACGATGGACGGCATGATTGCCTTCGCACAATTTACAAGGAAATCTAGCTTTCCCTTTTTGTCCTGGGGCTTCACTTTCGCTAGTTGACGGTGTGCTTTCAACATGATCATCAGAGGTTGATGACACCGGATTGTGCAAACGAGGAGACCAGTCCCTTAGTATCCGAGGGATGCAAGGACAATCTCTGTGAAAGTGGTCTCCTTTGCAAATGACACATGGCGATTTAGGCCTGGTCGGTGCAGTGTGTGGATTTTCATTAGACGACACTCATTTTCCCCCATTCGCCTTTGGCTCCTTCTTCTTCTTCTCTTTGTTCTTCTTCTCCTTCTTCTCCTTAGGAACTTGAGTTTTGGCTTTGCCAGTCCCATCAAGCGAAGAGGAAGGAGGAGAGGAAGAATTAGAGGAAGTAGAAGGTTGGTTGGCAACTCTGGACTCGTCTAATTGTTGATTCGATTGTTCAGGAATAGTGGTGTTCTGAACGACATTGGTTGAAAAGAGCCATATTGGCAAGCCAATTGTCAGTCCTGGAAGCGACAATGTGGCCATATGGGGTGCACCAACATCTCCCCAAGAGGAGAAGGGACTAGGATTTCCACCAAGGGGAATTCCTTGGTTGGTAGACTCCATTTTCTCAACCTAAGATCAATGTAGGAAAAGGGTATGAATATTCCGTTTAAAATAAATTTTTAGACGCTTTGACACAACTTGTTTTTGCAGTTTTAAAGAGTCGAGAAAAAACAAAAGATGACTCTAGTCTCCTTCGATTTTTAATGAGCCTGAAGTGACAAGTGCTAAGATGGACCTTTTCCGTTAAGGAGTCTGAAAAGGAATGAAAGGGACTGCTCTGGAGATCTAGGTAGAGGGAGTACCAAACCAATCACAAAACTGCAGAATACTTTTTACGGTACGGCAGTCAATCTTCCTGAATGCTGTGTTCGGTGCATTGCGATCAGTAGGGTGGCTAACACGGCTTCCTATGGATAAAAGGTTTTAAGCCTATAGGGGTCTCCCAATATATACTCGACGGTACGTGGGAGCACAAGTCCGTACTAGCACTTATCGTCTCAAAGTGGAGGAATCACCCAACCATCAGTGAGGACAACAGTTACCAGGCTTTACAACGCCGGAATACGTCTCTAGCCTAGACCTCTAAATGTTGTGCGTTAAGTTCCAAAGCATTGTTAGATTCATTCAATTTATTTTAAGTTGATCTTTCTTAGAAGTTTGCCTTTTGGGATCACCATGAGATGTAGATGTAATTCCTAAAATGCAATCTAAAGATGATAAGCAAACTTTTATCTCTTTTAAGCAATGAAAATCCTAGCTACAAGGGGAAAAGAAAGACACAATATTTTCTCAAAGAGCAAAGAGCACACTGTAAATGCACATTTCCTAAATCAAGCCAAACAGACTGTCAATATGCAAATGCACATGTGCATGTATTTGTTTTCACTTTCTTAATATTGATGCCTAAAAAGAATGTTGATGTACAAATCTGAATTTGCTTTCAAGTGACAAACACAAACAAGCTTCTTCTCGAAATCAAAAAGTAGAGATGATTACGACACTTTATGATTTTGAAGTAAATACTCGTTTCGACACTAGAAAGTCACAAATTCAAACCAAAGGTAAAAGTAAAAGCATAATCGACTGTCAACAGCAAAAAAACTTTCTCCTAAGATCAAAATCCACACTTACGACAGATCTAAATCAAAGGACGACAGTATGACTATTCTACTTTTTCAATGGAAAACTGTAAATGATGTAACAAACACACAAAGAACATCTACAGCCTTTTTGTACAAATGAGGCGGAATTAAGGCAAAGAAAAGGGGTTTTTAAACAGACACACACTGATCACAGGCTGCAAAAATCAGAGCAAAACTGAAAAAATGAAGCAAAGAACCTCAGTTGCACAGGGCTAGGCTGATCAGCGCACCTGTTACACAGAGAAACTGGATTGCAGCGCAGGTAGCTCTCTTGGGAACTGCGTTGAAATGCAGAATCTCTTCACAGAGCCTGCGCTGGGGCAGAAACGAGAATTCTATCCAGGTTCTGGGTCACGGTTTGCAGTTTAATCTATGGTTTTTGGCCGAGTAAAAGCAATCAGTAATGCATAATCAGAGGGTAGATTTAAAAGAGGTCTAAGAGCTATCACAAAGGGTAATCAAATCATTTGTGAATCAGCTCGTTAAAATCATAAACAAATCCAGTGAACGGATTGAAGTAGCAGATGTCTACTTTGCATTTGATAATGGCAAATGCAGTTCGATTGCTACTTCTATGTTTATGAAACAAACAATAAGAGAAACACAAACAAACTAACTAGACACGATCCCCAGCGGAGTCGCCATTTTGTTAACGGGAAAAGTGTCTACTCAGAATGACCCTATCCCACTAAGGTGTGACAGTGACCTTAGAAACAAACAGGGAAAACTACTTTCGTATTCTTCTTTATGAACTATAAACGAAGAGGAATAGGATGAACCAACCTGTGTCTTGTGCTAGTCCTTTGATCCAATCTCTCTCCTCTTTGACAAATTCCAGCTACCTGCTCCCTTACTTGCCCAGCTTCACCAAGTTCCTGTAAGATCACAGAAGAAGAAAACTACACAAAGACATGGATTTATATTCATAAATAGCTTAGGATCAGATTTAAGCTAAACATGCAAATATAACAAACATCAATGATACACAACCATGTAGGAGAAACTCAAATAGTTTTTTTGATATAACAAGAAGATCCAGGAGGAGTTACAACCGATGATTCCTGATCCAGCATCAACCTCCCAGCAAAAGGAATCCCCTCTTTACCTCCAACAAAGCATAAATCACCCAATACTCTGATATCTATCTCAAAACCAACAGCAATTCTCTGCAATGTACAAAATTCCAGCCTCTGGATCTCTAGGATGAGGGATCCATATATAGATGTATGCAAAGAGGATGAGTCAGCTTATGATCTGACTAGTGGCTTCTCTCTGTCAGTTCTTGCTTCCACTTGGAGACTGAGAGCCTCTTACTCATCCTTGGTCGAACTCAGTGAGGCAAGTGTCATTGGGGAAGATTCTGGAAGCTTCCATTGTCTGTCCACCTCGCGGAATGACACTGCCATTTGTCATTTCCCACTCAACGCACCCTGGTAGTGCATTTAGGTGTGTTGCAACGCACCTAGCTAGTGTACTTGGGTGCTATGCAACGCAGCTAGCTAGTGGAGCAGCTGAAATGATCTTGATCACGCATAGCAAATAGTCATATACCATCCCTGTTACACTAAAATTTGTCACCATAACTATCTACAGTTAGTATGGCTCCATCAACTGTCATACTATCCTCTAGAAGTTGGTTTGACGTGTATTCCTCTAGTCGATTCTAGAGCATTCTAGAAGTTGGTTTGACGTGTATTGAGCGCCTCCAGATGGTTCATGTATCCCTATGAAAGAGGAACTTATCCCATCAAGAGGGGAGCTATCCCATTCAAAGAGGGGCTTATCCCATTGATGGTGGACCTGATTAACTTCCTCCAAAGCACTATAAATACAGGCATTGGGCCAGAGGGAGGGGAGGTTGAAATCTGAACATTCCTAAGGGTAGATGTTGCTGGAATTAGGACTCCCTTATAGAGCTTGAGAGGAGAGATTCCCATCCTTTCTTAGCTTCATTTGGAAGTGGGTGAGCTGATCAAAGTAAAGGAGAACTCTTGCTGGACCCTGGGAGGGACCTGCACAACACCAAGGCACAGGTTGTAATGGTTTCTTTTGTTTCCACTTAATACAATTAAGCTCATTTTTCTCAACAAGTTGTTATACATAATTTGTTTCATATACTCCTTGGTCTTTATGATGAATATGTTTTATTTTATGAGTTATTCAGGTGCTATGTAATCGTTTGCTTGTTAGTGAATGCAGGTTTCGAAGAGAAGGAGGAGCTCATCTGGATCGGCAAGGCTGGACTGCTACAAAGCGTTGGACTAAAGGTATGTTATAAACACCTGATTGCTTGTATTCTAAATGCATATTTAGGGAAAGATAGTGTTTAATTGTCTAGTTTGTCACTAGAAAGCCTTAGCTTCTAGGGAGGTCGGTTTTGTCTGCAAAATTGACTCTTTCCGCATGACAAAATGGCAACTCCACTGGGGAATCCATGGATTTGATTGATTTCTCTTTTGATTGATACTTTGATTTGAGAAAAGTCGTTTTCTTTCTGGTTTTTGGCTGATTGACTGTGAATTTGGGTGGAATAGCTTAGTGTTAAGTTAGATTTTACTTTTCTTGGTTTTGCTAGAAGTACGCAGCCTCTGTGTTAAGCACAGTGCATACTTGTACGCACTGCAGCTTTGTGCACAGATCGTACACGCACCTGTGAAAACAGGCTGCTTGCGTACCCTGTCAAAAGTTGAGAAAATTTCAATTTTTCCTTTTTTTCCTCTTAGATTTTGTTTTTAATTTGTTTTTGCTGCCCAGATCCACTGGTTACCTGTCAGAAGTCTTCATCTAAGCTTGTTTCATTAGTATCAAGGGTTTTAGTGAAATTCATAGAAGTTCTAGCCCTAGGGTTTGATTTTTGCATTGGTCATGTAGTGACTTTGGCTTTAGAAGTTGTAAAACCTTGGATCTCCCTGGTCTTTTCAGTCTTCTTAGAAGTCGGACCTTTCATAAAATCTACCTGTGTGAGAAACCTATCTTTGTGTTGTCTCTTTGCAGAATTTTGACAAAGCTTGTTTGTTAAAGCTGTGAATTTCATTCTTAAGAAAAAGAACAAAAGATTTTGAATTTTGTTTTTGACTGGTTTATGATTCTGCATGAACAAGTCCTTGGTTGAATTGTAACTGAGTAAAACATCCTGGAATTATACTTGGTAGGCTTTTGCCTCATTAGATTTGCTTTTAAATGAATTTCTCTTAGATTTTCTTTTAGGAAAAATTGATTTGATTGGCATAGATTTTTTAAATTTGATTTTTGTTTAGTTTTACATGCTTCGTCAATATAGAAAAAATACAAAAATCTCTTTTGAAGAAAAGTTTGTTTTAGTAGCATTTGAAGTCTTTGAAAAGAGAAAGGAATTTTCGTGAAATAATTAGTGGTCATGTGTTGTATGCTTTGGAAAATATAAAGAGGTTGTTTCTTTGATTTTCATTGTCAAGAAAGTTGTCTTTATATCAATTTTGTATTCTCCAACTCTCTTAGCTAGGGAATTCATTGAAAAAAGAAAAATAGTATAAATCATCCTAGGTGCATCTTTTTAGTGGATTTGAGTCGAGTCTACACACCATAAGTTTCATCTCCACTACCTTTTGTCCTAAAGAAAAGCCATAAAAATTAACGCTTAAAGTAAAATTTACTTAGTAACTTTTTATTTACTAGGGCTCTGAAACACCAACATAGATCAGGCTAGTGTCTTGGAGTAGGAGAGTAATTAACTCTCCAAGACAGCAAAACCAAACAAGTAGCTCATCTTGTGGTAGGATAAATCCAGCTGTTACATTTATGCTCTGGGAAAGCTCCTCTTAAAGGAGAAGCACGAGATTGTGTCCGAACCAGTGAGGGGATCAATCCTCCTTCATTGGGAACAACGCCAAATACGCACGTACTACAAACGGTAAACCTCAGATTATTGTCGAGGAGCCTGGGGTCACTTGTCGGTAAACCTTGGATTATTGTCAAGGAGCCGGAAAGGGGATTGAGCTTGATACTCTGCCCTTGCGTGCTATCAGATCGTAGACTATTCCCCCAGGTGTATTTGTTGTTGTTGGTGACCTTAGTGACCATTATCTTTAGGGTTCTACCCAAGGTGACGGTGGAGGGAAGATCCCACTGTACCTGGAGCAGACGTCGGCTAGACTCACTTGGATTTTCCGGGGGGTTCACTTCACTCGAGACGGTTAAAGTGGAGGAACTTGTGCCGGTCTATTCATTAAGCAGGTTGCCGGGGTAACTGTTCCACCCGCCACTTCTGTACTGAATTCGACGATGTTGGGCTTCATCACCAACTAGTGTTTTCGGTCCGGAAGGCTACTGTTTGTGTATGGTTTGATGCCCTAGATTCTTTAGGCGTGTGATTCGAATTTGTTTGTTTCTTTAGAGACTTTAGGCGGTTTGATTTGAGATTTTACTTTGTTTGCGTGTGCAGTAGTTAAAAGTTTTTAACTGTGGCTGAATTACCGAGACAGTCTCGTAGACTTCGGGGCCAGTCACCTGAGATTGTAACCGTGGCCGATTTATTGAGGAAGTCCCGTAGACTTCGGGGCCAACCTCCTGAAGACGTCCCGAGTCATTACGAAGGTTTGAAAGTCCTTGTAACTCCTAGTGGCAGTAAAGTAGGTTCACTTGAAGAAGGAGAGTCTTCGTTGGTAGTTCACCCTGATTACCAAAGTCTAGAAACAGGTTATAATCCCGAAGCTATTGCAGTTTCCGAGCTTGCTGGTAGTTTTTCATCTACTAGTGATATAAGCGAAGAACCTGAGATATCTGAACCTGTTACTCCAACTTCTAGTGCTCCTAATTCACCTAGGGTAGAAAGAGTCATCACCGAAAATCTTCCTTCTGGTTTGATAGCTATTGAAGAACTTGCTCCAGAAGAAGAAATAGGCATCCCTATCCCTGAAGATCAACCTACTATTGATCTAAGGGAGCGTGAATCCATTTTTTACAGTCCTCCTGGAAGTACTACTTGGTATCTTTCGTTAACTAATTATTTGGACAACTCAGGGTCAAGTTTTTCTCCACCTCGTACTCCTTATCCACCTGGAGGTATTTATACTCCTGTAAATATGTCTGGTCAGTCGTCTATGTTTACTCAATCTCCTGAATCTTTCTTGTACGGCGGTCCTTCTGTTCCCTCTGGGTATCAGTCACTTTCTGGTACTTTTGCGGGAGCATCTCCTCAACCCATTGAACATGGGTTATTAACTGGAAACAATGGTAATAAACCATTGGGTGTAGGAGACATTTACATGATGTCAGGTTCAATTCCCAGTTCTCAACCTCAAGGTGGCCAGTTACCGCTTGGGGGGAAGCCTCAATTAACGCCTGGGGGGCAACGTCAAGGTACACAAATTGCGTCTGGGGGGCAACCTCAAGGACAGTACGTACCCGTGGTGCAATAATTCCTCAAGGTCAACCTCAGCCTCAATATGTACCCTAAGGTCAACCTAAATATCAATTTATACCTCAAGGTCAACCCCAGTATCAGTACTTACCTCAAGGGTATCTACCCCAAGGTCAGTACTCGAGTCAAGGTTATCAACCACCCCAAGGTCAATCCTATATTCAAGGTACGGGAAATGTACCTTTCAATTATCAATCGTACCCTCAATCCAGTTATGGATCTCAATATCCTCAACCTGTCATGGGTCAATACCCCGGAATGAACAAAGTGTGGGATCCATCGCAAGTTCAACAGGTATTGCAGCCAAGTGTACAGTTGTCATCTCAAGCTGGACAACCCTTAGTTTCTGCAACGAGTCCAGTCTAATGTTCAAACTTCTGTACCTTTGGTAGTTTCTCAGTCTGGGCCTATTGCCCCTAGTACTCCATCTCAAAAGACTGCTGCAACTACCGCAACATCTGTTCAGTCCACCACACTTACTTCTGGAGTATCGACAGCTCTGGTTTCTACTGTCTCTACAACTACTCCTCTGACATCTTCACCATTGTCTGGATCCATGATTCAAACTACGGTTCAGATGCCTGTAGGACAACCTGGTTTAAGTACTGTTGTCACTAGTCAACCACAATTCACTTATCAACCGTACCAGGGACAGTACCAATACGGGCCTGCTGTCCAGCAGCCAGTTTACCAGTATCAACCGTATCCTGGGTACACTTATCAACAACCTCAGCAACCCCAGTACGGTCCGATTAATCCTGGTTTTCCGGGAGGATACAATATCCCGAATGCGATTCCTATTCCAAGTTATCCCGGATATCCTCCTCCTGGGACTGGTCTTGTGACCCAGAGTTTTAGGGATCCTAATCGGAAATTACCATTTATCGCAACTTTGGATTTACCAGACTTGTCGCGCCTAACGAACGATCCAATAAATTATCTTCCGTTTTGGCCGCCAATGCCAAATAAGTTGCCCAGTGACATACCCAAGTTCGAAGGTAAGTCTGGAGAGGACTCGTCGAATCATGTGATGACTTACCACCTCTGGTGTGCCTCTAATTCCATCTCGAATGATTCGATCCACTTACGTCTTTTCCAGCGTACTCTCATTGGTCTCGCGGCCAAGTGGTACATTGAGTTACCACGGGCCGCTTTTTATAATTTTAGCTAGTTAGCTACCTCGTTCTTAACTCATTTTCAGTTGTCGGTCAGATATGATAATGGCACGGAGTTACTAACTTCATTAAAACAATCGACGTCCCCTTATATTTCCGATCATATTCATGAATGGAGACGTCGAAGGCTATTAGTGAAATTTTTTATCCCGGACCAAATCTTAGCTGAATG
Organism: Pinus tabuliformis; assembly: GCA_031772625.1. Lineage (NCBI taxonomy): Eukaryota > Viridiplantae > Streptophyta > Pinopsida > Pinales > Pinaceae > Pinus > Pinus tabuliformis. The sequence continues at coordinate 773,712,110 of CM062820.1, read as the reverse complement.
GTTTGTTAAATCATTATTACCGAAGATTACTGAAGACGTAGCTAAGGCCGGAGTAGTTACTGAGGAGAAAGTGATTGCTCAAGCGCAGTACCTTGAATTAGTTTATACTCAGTCAGGTACGTTACACGAAAAGATCCCAGATCTTCCTAAGTTGAATCAAATTGCTACTGCTCCTTCGGGGTCTCATGCCGCTGATGGCATGATTAGTACAGTGAATACTAAAAGCAAGAAGAAATCCTCAAAGAATTCTTCTCCTATTATAACCTTACCAGACTCCCCAACAGGAGAATCTTCTGCTGAAGTTTCCGCTGATATTCACGCTGTAGAGTCATCTACGGCTAAATCAAAATCCGGTGGGAAAAAGAAAGGTAAGAAGAAGAATAAAGCAGACAAAGCTCCAAAGGAGAAAACTGAAAAGTCGGAAACCAATGACGAAAAGCGCAAACCTCGATATCCTTGTCTTATTTGTGAAGAAGATCATTTTACAAGAGATTTCCCTCATCGGGCCGAGGTTGTGAAAATCGTCAAAGGTTCCCCAACTCCTGTTGTTTTGAAAGATCCATTTCCAAAGCAGGAGAGTAATATGATAGGTTCTTCCTCGAGTGCCAGTGAAGAACCCATATTAATGATGTCTCATGTAAGGATTGCGACTCGATTGCAAGATTATGGTAGTAAAAGTCCTGTTGATGGCAAAGAAGCAGAATCTTCTCATTCTAATCCATCAACCTCAGCACCCGGTTCCGATCCACTACAGATCGAGAAGCCTAACCTGGACTTAGTAATCAAACCACCCGCCAAGGGTGTACTTCGAAGGTCTGCTTTCAATCCACATGCGAGAGCAGCCCAGAATTACAACATTGTTGAGGATTTAGCTGTTTCACCCTCAGCAATGTCGGCTTTGGAAGTGCTGCAATCATGCCCAACACAACGTAAATTACTTTTGTCGGCTATAGGAGTTGTTGATGTTCACGACCCGAACCTAATAATATTTGATCTAGAAAATAGTACACCGCGTTTACCTCATCAAATGGCTTTCCAGATCCCAGTGATAGTAAAAAACAGGCCTATTCATCGGACTGTAATTGATGAGGGAGCTTCCACGTGTATTATGTCGATACAGTGCTGGAGATCGCTTGGTTCTCCTTCACTAAATCAATCCCCGACCATTCTTAAGGCCTTTGATGGCCGTGGGTTCCATCCGTTTGGCATTCTACAGGATTTGCCTATAGGGGTTGAAGGAAAAACCGTTAGTCTGGATGTGGAGGTGGTTGATGCCCCTCTAGACTACAACCTTCTCTTGGGTTGAAGTTGGTATTACGCTATGACAACGGTCGTTTCATCGGTCTTCAGAGTAATAAAGTTTCCACATAATGGCAAGATCATAACCATAGACCAGCTGGCTTACTTTTCATCCGACCCACCTCTTTAGAGAGTATCCAGCATGTCGGTAAAACTACTATCCGTTATAAGGATGTTGGAGTAGGATTAGTTAAAGATGTCGGTTTACTGGGAACTTTTCATTTTCCTCCAATCAACGCCTTGTCTTCATTTGCATCTATTCATATGATTACTTCAGACACCATTGTTTACGACGATCCTTGGATCGTTCCTTCTGAATCTGAGATAGACTAATTTGGTGATGCAATGCCTTTGATCCATATGAAATTGCCTATGAAGCCGTGCAGTCTTTTACCGACCCGAGTTCAACCAAAATCGACCAAATGAATGTGGTCCGTGAGGAATCACTTTTCACCTCAACCTCGGAGATAATAACGTTTCCCGAAGTTGTGTCATCTGACGAACAACTTTGTGAAGTCTTGTGTGTAGACGATTTACCATGGGAAGATCTCCATCATAGATCTTCGTTTTTACCTGAGGATGATCGTTTTGAAAACGATTTCTCATCAATCTTTACAGCTGAATATGTCAAAGAAACTCAGAGTCCAATGAAACATCCTGATTCAGAGATGAATTTGGGAAACATTTCTTGCACTATTCCCATTGACATTTCAGTCAAGCCCGGAATTATTGAGCACATTCATATAGGTGCCTCGTGTTCAGATGACGAAATTCAGACATACAAGGCCCTATTTCAAGAATTCCGCGACGTGTTTGCCTGGTCCTATGAGGAAATGCCAGGAATTGATCCCGCGATTGTTGTCCATGAGATCAAGACTTACCCGGACGCTAAACCCGTCCGGCAACATTTGCATCAGATTCACCCACGAAAAGCGGCTGCAATTAAAGCAGAAGTTGAGAAGCTGTTGAAAGCAGGTTTCATTTATCCGATCCCGTTAACGGATTGGGTATCGAATATTATTCCGGTTGACAAAAAATAGGGAACAATAAGAATATGTATCGACTATAGGGATATTAATCATGCTTGTCCCAAGGACAACTACCCAACACCCTATATCGATCAAATAATTGATGATTGTGCCGGCAGTGAAATATTTTCCTTTATGGATGGTTTTTCCGGTTACAACCAAATCAATATTCTACCTGCCGATCAACCAAAAACGACTTTCATTTGTCCATGGGGGACGTTTGCTTATTGAAAATTACCTTTTGGGCTTAAGAATGCCGGAGCCACTTTTCAAAGGGCGATGTCTTATGCGTTTCATGACATCAAACACATTGTGCAACCGTATCTCGATGATTTGCCCGCTCACTCATTACATCGAGCTGATCACCTTGTCCATTTACGGGCAATCTTCATGAGGTGTAGGCATTATCGGATTCGGTTGAACCCACACAAATGTGTCTTCTGTATAGAAGTGGGACGATTGCTGGGATTTGTAGTTTCAAAAGCCGGCATCCGCGTCGATCCCTCGAAGGTAGAAGCTATCATCAAATTTCCTCCTCCTTCGAGTCTTCGCCAACTCCAAAGTTTGCAGGGGAAAGCAAACTTTTTACGCCGATTCATTCCTAACTACGCCGAGATTACAAAGGGTTTTACCCGGTTGCTGAAACAGAACACTCAATTCTCTTGGGATGAGATAGCTCAGAAATCTTTTGATGCACTCAAGCACGCGTTAACCCATGCACCGTTGCTGCATCCTCCCAACTACAACCAGGATTACTTTTTGTACCTCGCCGCCGCTCATTCCACCATTGGAATGGTCTTAGTACAGGAAGACGAATTCGGAACAGAACATGTGATATATTACCTTAGTCGGACCTTAAATCCAACTGAGCTCAAATATTCACATGTGGAGAAATTGGCATTTGCAGCCGTTCAAGCTGTCCAACGTTTTCGTCACTACATTCTACTCCGTAAAACTACAGTTATTTCAGATTGCAACCCTATGATCTACATCTTGACTAAACAATTGCTAGGGGGAAAGTACTCTAAATGGATCGTTATCCTGCAAGAGTTCGACTTGGAGTTTGAGAAATCTAAGTCTAAGAAATCCTTAGTTTTTGCAGAGTTAATGTGTGACTTCCCACGTGCTGACACAGAAACTGTGGCAGAGGAACCCATTGCAGACGAATCTTTGTTTCTCATCAGCACTTTAGATCCGTGGTATGGGGATATAATCGTCTATCTCCAGACCCAATCCTTTCGGTCCGAAGTTTCAAAGTCGGAACGTCGGAAAATTCGATTCCAATCCCAATAGTACAAAATTATTGGAGATACTCTTTATCGCCGTGGGGCAGAATCGGTTTTTCACCGTTTCTTAACTCACGAGGAAGCTGAAAGGGTCCTGAATGACTGTCACTCTGGAGCGTGTGGCGGTCATATGTCTGGGTATGCCACAGCCCAAAAGATATTGCGCGCTGGCTACTTCTGGTCGTCCTTATTTAAAGACTGTATTATTGCGGTCCGGAAATGCCACAACTGTCAAGTGTTTAATCGCAAGATGCGCGCTCCACCTGCTCCTCTCCACCCAATAATTGTCGTTGGTCCTTTTGCCAAATGGGGTATCGATTTTATTACATGTAACCCTCACTCGGCCGGGGGACATGCGTATATCATCCTTGCGGTTGATTATTTTACTAAGTGGGCCGAGGCGATGCCTACATTCGAGGCAGACGGCAAGACAACTGCAATTTTTGTATTCAATCACATTATTGCTAGGTTTGGTGTCCCACAAGTGATAATCACTGACCATGGGCGCCATTTTCGAAACGTTATGATGACAGAACTTACAGGCCAACTTGGTTTGCGTCACAATAGCTTAACTCCTTATTATCCACAAGCGAATGGTCTGGTTGAGTCCATCAACAAAGTTTTAGTTATCATGATTCAACGAATCATTGGTATTCATCGGTCGAATTGGCACAACATGTTATTTTCCACTCTTTGGGCATACCGAACCTCAGTGAAAACATCAACAGGGTTCACTCCTTTCCAACTAGTTTATGGTTTGGAAGCTGTGCTGCCCATTGAATGCGAAATCCCGTCACTTCAAATGGCTGTCAAATTACTTCCAGCTACTTCCGAAGAGGAGAAGCATTTATTATACTTAGCTCAATTAGATGAGACTCAACGTGATGCTGCATTGGCAATTGAGACTCACGCAAAACGTATGAAAGCTCAGTATGATCGAAATGTGACCCCTCGAAATTTTTCGGAAGAAGACCTAGTGCTATTATATGATCAAGCTAACGATAAATTAGGTGCTGGAAAATTCGTTCCTATGTGGCATGGGCCCTACATTGTCAAGCGAAAGCTAGAAAAAGGGGCCTATGAGCTGGTAGATTTTGACGGGGACTCTTTGGGTAAACCCAGAAATGGACTTTACCTAAAGAGGTATTATGCTTAAATGATGGGTGTGGAGATTTTAGTTAGGTTAGGTTTTTCTTTCTAGCTGGTGTGTTTGTTAGTTTAGACAGTGTGCTTAGCTTAGAAAGTGTGTTTTTTCGTCGTTATTCTGCTTATCTTGGTTTTACGCTTGATGTTTGCAGATGTCGATGCCTCTCCAAACATACATTGGATTTTCTGATGGTGCTTGTCATAGTACATGGAATATCTCTTCCGCAGCTTGGGTTATCTATTCGCCCTATGACGAGTTAGTTTCTATGCATGGGGTGAGCCTCGGTCAAACAACAAACAACATTGCAGAATACAGTGCAGTGATTGAATTATTGTCTGAATCTATTTCATTTGGGATTCGGAGTTTGATAGTGAGGTTAGATTCTGAACTCGTTGTATTACAGCTTAATAGAGTGTATGCCATTAGAAATCCAGTGTTATTAAGGTTATTTTTGAGAGTGCATCTCTTGGAACGTGAATTTGATTACATTGAATATCAGCATATTCCAAGGTCTTTAAATACATTAGCAGATGCAATTGCTTCTCGAATGTTAGACAGACATTTGCGATAATCATACATGTAAATTTAAAAACATTTAATCACACATGTTTAACAAGATAAGCCGGTAATAATGATATATATATAGGAGTGTGTCAAAAAATACATCGTCTTCGATCATAGGTTGAAAAACACCTTATGATCGGCAAAAATGATAAGTACAAAAAACCAAAATGTCACATGTGTCTACAAAAACGACCATCCAATCACTGGTGATGCTCTCTATACAACACCACTGCACGCGCCACCCTACACAAGAACCTCCTAAAAGGTCCTGGGACTGCGACTACATAGCGCTGAAGCCTGATAGGAATATCATCTATAGTAGTCTCTGGTATGTCTGTCATAAGACGCTCTAGGTCTTGTTCTAACTCAGCTAGGGTCTCTCTGGCCTCGTCCCGTGGGACCGGTGCCACTGCAACTGGTTGTCTCCTCTCGAAAGGCCGGAGATTGGCTGGACGACGTGGGCCTACATCTGCATTTTGAAAATTATTACTGTCAGTTTTGAGACGATATAAAAAACAAAAAAAATAGATAATTTAAAAACTTGTGAAAAATGAAGTACCTGTATCATCCCATTGTTCTCCCGGTGGAAGAACCATGTCCGGATCTCCACGAAAATCAACTCCGGCATAAGGAAAATCCTGTATCAAAAATATCTAGTCCTCCAACCAATGAAAATAATCTGGTCTAAATCAGACAACCTCAGTGCCCTCGTCAAGATGACGGGCCATAACCGCAACCCATCGCGTCAATTTGGGCTCTCGGGGAAGCCCAGCCTCAACAGTGAGATGTTGTGGGATCAGCATCGGAACCCTCTCTAAATCAAAACTCACAACTAAAGCCCCATAGCCAAAGGTCTTCAGCTGTCCATTTTTGGTTTTAGTCAGTTGGCTTTTTACGTTAGCCAACACAGCATCACACCAGTTGAAAATGGTGCCCCGATAGCAATCAATCGCCATCCGCATCTGGGATCCAGTGGCAATATGTAAAGCGGCAGCCCCGCAAAGTCTGGTAACTGTAAAAGCAATGACCATAAGTTCAGGGCGGGATATAGTTTTGATCTCTATCCCCTTCTCCTGGTTCTGCGTGTTGCACCACTCTAGTCGGAGACTAGCAATGGACTGGCCACCCGGCCTAGTCCCGGACAGAGTCAATTGTGTAGAAATTTTGAATAATTTAACACATATTCAATGGAGATTATCCTGATCATGTACTAATGCGGAAAACATACACAATACATAAGCTCCTCTACGTTGATCAAGAATATAGCAGCATCAATAACAATAAAACATCAAGAGCATTCACACATTAACACAGTATGTATCACGGGGAAAGCATCTCGCTAAAAACCCCACACTATCTGTATATTAATGATTGAGTCATGTAACATTACACAGCATAATACTTCTCACAAGTATCTCCACCTCTGTTACACACAATACAGCTCAGATCTGATCTCCAAATCTCTTCCACTGCTTGCCTGCCTCCACTGCTCAATACCTGCTCAAGAACAGATGAGAATTGCTTCCCAAACTCGATTTTCACCTGCAAGATAGTCACTCACTCTTTGTTGGACGTGATCAAAGGCTAAAATGCGGGCCAAATACGTGAGCAAACTCATTGGCATACTCAATCCTTTGATTGTGCAAGATCTGGTGCACAACTATAGTCACAACTGATAGCAATCTGATTCTCTACCACCTGTCCCTGTTGAACTGAACATGCACTGACATGCAACTAAGTTAACTGATGTATTCTTTAGTTGTATTATGAGTTAATAATTAGTTTAACAACTCATCATTAGTCTATCTGCAGTTAGACTAACTACAACCAGTTTAACTAAGTTAAACTGAACACAACTCCATCAACTGTACCTCCAGTCCACTAAACTCAACTCACTTGAGTTCTAACTGAAGTCATGCATGCAACAACTCAACTGACTCATAAGAAAAACGAATTTCCTTCTGACAGTTGCATGTGCCACTTCCGTAGCTCAAACTGAAGTGCTCCAAGAGAATAAGATCAAGTTTATAGTCCAAATATTATTGTGAGATAATAATATTTGACTTTTCTATTTTTGACAGCCAGTCTAAAAATAGACTTGATCACTCACACTGTGATCACTCACACTTTCATCAAAAATAGAAGTCCATCTATTTTTTTCCAACTTGATCAATCATCCATAAACATAGACATGATCCATATGTCTAAAAATAGACTTGCGCCAAAAATAGCCTGCGGGCCCACTTAGTGAAGGCGACTCTTTTCACTAAGCTCCATCATCTTGTTGCAATCTCAACAAATTGTTCGCCCCTCTTGGGCAAACCAGTGAGAAAGTAAATATTTGAGGGCTCTATCTTGAGCTGGTGCCCTTCAATGTAAAAGCACTGGTCCTGGACGTTCCATCTCTTTACCAACCACTCTAGAAAGTGCACCTGGGCCCTCATGCCAGGTATGGCCCAGTATTTGTAGAGGCCGCATGCCTTTAAAGCATCAATGGACGGTTGATGATTAGTGGCGGCCAAATCAACATCTTCGTGCTCTCTCTCGCGCCAATCAAGCATGGTGGGCAATCTACACACCAAAAAACATCTGTTAGAGTCAATGAAATCAAAAAAATTTGGTCCATTTTGAAGAAATTGGGGTTTAAAAATTCGTTTTGAGGGGTACGCACCCCGCCTTTAGGAACAGGGCGTGCGTACGCAGGTTCCCTTAAGGCAAGGTGTGTACGCTCGGCATTTTCCCAACTGAGAAAATGTCGGGGTACGCGGGTCACCAGTGGAGCACCTGCGTACCCCGAAAAGCGGACCTTGAAACCCCAAAACCTACAAAAAATGAAACTAGGGCCTAAAACCAAATTCTAAATAGATGGAAATGAAGAGGAGGATGTTGTAGAATACCTGATGAGACGGCATTCGATTTCGACGGTCGGATTCTCCGCAATGTCCACGGGAAGTTTCTTGCCAAAAGCCCTTTTTCTCTCCTCAACAGTAAAATGGTAAAAATGAAATGGTAAAAGCCCTTTTTATAGGTTTTTTGGGTAAATAAATGTTAAATTTGTTTATTTTTCACCATGAAAAGGTATTTTTCAAAGAATTTTTATCTATCTTTAAACAGGTATGAGTAATGTGTTGGTTTTTGTGCAGGATAAAAGGATTTTCAGGGAAAATTGTCATTTTTCACAAACAAAAACATCAGAGTCATCTTTTAAGCCCTTTTCTAACTCCTAAAACATGAAAATATTGCCGAGCGTTTCTTTTACACTCGTTAAAACAGAATTAAAAGACGGTCCCCTTATAGCCCTTTTCTGACCGTAAAAACAAGAAGAGATTACCGGATTTTTGTCGTTTCAAATTCGATACTAGAAATAAAACGACGTGTCCTTGATCGCTTTTTACTTTTCAGGTCAAAGACACTAACTATGAAAGTACTCCTTGGTCGTAAAAGATCAAGCGGTTCTCTCAAGTATTATTTTATACTTTTTCGGGCTTGGGAGACACAAATTTACGAAAAAATTCAACCCTGGAGTCTTCTTAAGTTTTTCAGACTCTCTAAAATTGAAAAATGTCGAGTTTCTCCTATACTGGACTCGTTAAAATTTCACAGTAAAGGACCTGTTCGATTACAAACAGGAACGGACCACTCCTTCTTAGGGTTCGAATCTAAAACTAAGTTGGACTCATCCGAAGGATGATCTTATAATCAAGCATATGTTATCCTCCTCAAGCTTGTAAAAAATAAAGAGGTACTTGCCAGAAATGGTGGGGGAAAAGAGAGACAAAATGAGCCTATTTGTTATCCTTTGTCTCAGAAGAAGCCTTATCACCACTCTTGAACACGACACTTTTCATTCACCTGGGTTGGGAAATCCTTTGCCTAACAGTTGATTAAACCACATTGAAAATTTTCAGCCGGTTCTGGGTATTAACTTTGGGTCAATTGTCACCAAGCCATCTGTCGTGTCGTTATGTGTTCAAGAGGTCACTGCAAATAAACCATTCATCTGCAAAATACCTGTCATCCATCTCGACCATCCCTGAGTCAGTCCTTACAGTTACATTTCTTCAATTTGATCTATGATTTCGTGTTGTGGGCTTGCCTGCAACGGGTCTCTTTCTATCAACATTAGAACATTATCTAGAAAGATGACCTAGAAATCGTCAGTACCTTGAAATCTGCATGCATCAATGGCAGGTTTCTCGCCTTTGACGATGGTTTACATCATTGACTTTCGATCGAAGGATTCCGTGAAATGTTCGACATCAACTCATTCATTCACATCTCATGGATTGTACTGGGTACTTTGAGAACCATTGACATCACTGGTGGTCTCTCTCACACTTGTTAACAGTTTACATCATCGACTGGTAATCAAGTGGTTTCTACCATGTTCGACATGAACTCATTTATTCACATGGATAGAATCATACCATTTCGGGAAGTAGAAATGAAGACCCTTGATCTAGTTTCCACCATCCAGGCTGCGAGGAGTTTTGTATTCATTATACAGTAGACTAATCATAAATAGATGGCTGCGTCCATATTGTGTCTACAAGAGTCTATGATTATGATGTACTGCGAAATCATTCCTATATCAGAGCAGTATTTAGTTTGTTAGTTAAAAGTTTTCAATCTGAGTATGGGAATGCCTACCTCAGTGATGATATGATCTTACATATGTATTTTGCGTTGAATATTTGCAGGTTCCGACTGGGCTCTCCACAAGATAATCCTTGAAATGATAAAGTACTTCACCCTTCCTAGATGATATGAAACCCTAATCTACTACAGGCTTCGCACTTTAGGGGGCAATCTGTTACACTAAAATTTGTCACCATGACTATCTACAGTTAGTATGGCTCCATCAACTGTCATAATATCCTCCTTGGCAAGTCTTATACCTCTGCTCTTCATGTCAAACTCCAAGAAAGAGAGAAAGTCCTTAAAAAGTCAATTAACTCTGGTTACGCAGTTTCTCTTAACTTTACCTGTGTGTACGCACCCCAAGTTCACAATACCTGCATACTTGTACGCTCTGTCTGTAAAGGGGTGGGTGCGTACCCCTGTAAAGGTCAAAAGGCACGAGTTTTACTTCAAAAAAGTTACTTGTGGTCGATTCTAGAGCATTCTAGAAGCTGGTTTGACGTGTATTGAGAGCCTCCAGATGGTTCATGTATCCCTATGAAAGAGGAACTTATCCCATCAAGAGGGGAGCTACCCCATTCAAAGAGGGGCTTATCCCATTGATGGTGGACCTGATTAACTTCCTCCAAAGCACTATAAATACAGGCATTGGGCCAGAGGGAGGGGAGGTTGAAAGCTGAACATTCCTAAGGGTAGATGTTGCTAGAATTAGGACTCCCTTATAGAGCTTGAGAGGAGAGATTCCCATCCTTTCTTAGCTTCATTTGGAAGTGGGTGAGCTGATCAAAGTAAAGGAGAACTCTTGCTGGACCCTGGGAGGGACCTACACAACACCAAGGCACAGGTTCTAATGGTTTCTTTTGTTTCCACTTAATACAATTAAGCTCATTTTTCTCAACAAGTTGTTATACATAATTTGTTTCATATACTCCTTGGTCTTTATGATGAATATGTTTTATTTTATGAGTTATTCAGGTGCTATGTAATCGTTTGCTTGTTAGTGAATGCAAGTTTCGAAGAGAAGGAGGAGCTCATCTGGATCGACAAGGCTGGACTGCTACAAAGCGTTGGACTAAAGGTATGTTATAAACACCTGATTGCTTGTATTCTAAATGCATATTTAGGGAAAGATAGTGTTTAATTGACTAGTTTGTCACTAGAAAGCCTTAGCTTCTAGCGAGGTCGGTTTTGTCCGCAAAATTGACTCTTTTCGCATGACAATCCCTAAATGAGAAACTTGCCATTGAGGCATGCAAGCTTCAAAGTACTGAAGGGGGTGTTCCTAGATCAACTTCTTGGATAATGAGCTGATGTCGACAAGAAGCGATCTGTCAAAGGAGGGCCTTAATGAATCCCACATCAATGACGCGGAACGGAGCAAATGATTTGATGGAGGTGAAAACGATCTGATGATATATGGTTCAGGATGGCGGTCATGAAAGAATGAAGGATAATGTATGGTAGTGGATGGGACACGAATGACTTCTCTGGATGACTTCTCTTGAACATATCGGCGACACTTATGTGATGGATTGGTAGCATTTACCCCAAATGTGGATGGTATGGCGTGACCATGGTGATGTGACCGGTGAATGAAACAACCCAACCCGACTCAAGCACGGAGTGGAAGTGTCATGTTCAAGAGCGACTTGCTACCAATAAAGATCCTTTGAGTTTCTTCCCAATTTTTCCCCAGTGGAGTTGCCATTTTGTTAACGGGAAAAATGTCTACTCAGAACAACCCTATCCCACTAAGGTGTGACAGTGACCTTAGAAACAAACAGGGAAAACTACTTTCGTATTCTTCTTTATGAACTACAAACGAAGAGGAATAGGATGAACCAACCTGTGTCTTGCGCTAGTCCTTTGATCCAATCTCTCTCCTCTTTGACAGCTTCCAGCTACGTGCTCCCTTACTTGCCCAGCTTCACCAAGTTCCTGTAAGATCACAGAAGAAGAAAACTACACAAATACATGGATTTATATTCATAAATAGCTTAGGATCAGATTTAAGCTAAACATGCAAATATAACAAACATCAATGATACACAAGCATGTAGGAGAAACTCAAATAGTTTTGTTGATATTACAAGAAGATCCAGGAGGAGTTACAACCGATGATTCCTGATCCAGCATCAACCTCCCAACAAAAGGAATCCCCTCTTCACCTCCAACAAAGCATAAATCATGGAATACTCTGATATCTATCTCAAAACCAACAGCAATTCTCTGCAATGTACAAAATTCCAGCCTCTGGATCTCTGGGATGAGGGGTCCATATATAGATGTATGCAAAGAGGATGAGTCAGCTTATGATCTAACTAGTGGCTTCTCTCTGTCAGTTCTTGCTTCCACTTGGAGACTGAGAGCCTCTTACTCATCCTTGGTCGAACTCAGTGAGGCAAGTGTCATTGGGGAAGATTATGGAAGCTTCCATTGTCTGTCCACCTCACGGAATGACACTGCCATTTGTCATTTCCCACTCAACTCACCCTGGTAGTGCATTTAGGTGCGTTGCAACGCACCTAGCTAGTGTACTTGGGTGCTATGCAACGCAGCTAGCTAGTGGAGCAGCTGAAATGATCTTGATTTGACTGATTCTGAGCATTTTCTGGTGGAGAACTTCTGGGAGAAGCTATAATTTGTTGACCTTGTTCCTTTAGGGGCCGGAACAACACTTTTAGGGACTTAGGATCATTTCATGCTTAGATTTGTAAGGCACAAAAATGTCTATAACAGGTGTGTTCTTGGCAAGACATCCAAACTACTAAACAACCATACGTATAAGGCCTAAATGTTACCAATGAATGAGGCGAGATGGTTCTTTTTCAATCAACATTTGAACTTTCACTTTCTCCAGCTTTTCCTATGGATTCATTTTCTTCACTAAGTCAAGCGGTGCACCTTTGTATCTCATTGTCCACTCTTGCACATAGGCAATGGTAGCTTGTATGTTCTTGATAGTTTTAACAAACTCTTTGCTTTGTTGTTGTAATCCATGAAAACAAACAATTTCTTTATGTACGATGACAAACCCCTCCTAGAAATTTCGCATGGTTTCTCCAAGTGTTAACACTTCAGTAAGGATTGTTGCTCTCATCTCCTCCAAGTAAACTTGTGCGTTAACTTCATTATCTGTTGTTGCGTGTAGTTGTTTTTCCTCTTTCCTAGAAGCCTGCAAGTTATGTGGCAATTACTCATTCTCAACTCTCAAATACTGGAGATATCTTGTTTCTCCTGCATAGGCCAAGTTGGCTTCAGCAATGGCATTTGGATGCTTCTTCGTGTCCGACACTATCACCCTTTCTCTAATGAATACAAGTGATGCGTGATCATCTGAAAAAAAAATTCTATGTTCTTGTACAATCCTCCTTTGGAACTCAATGAATTATAGATTGTACACATACATTACTAGATCATCATCTAGGGGAACAACACCCCCTTCCACGCTTGGTGCTTGCTTTCTTGCTGGAGGTGGTGGACACTGAGGGATGACCCATGGTGCACTAGGCATCAGATTAACATCTTTATTTTGTGACTCCTAAACCATCTCCATGTCTATCACTTCAATCAAATGATCAATTTGTTGAGCAAGCTCTCGATCCTGCATATGTTCACCTTCCTCCTCAGCTGTAGGTTGGTCCAATTCCTTCTCTTCAACCTGTATCAGTGTTATTCCCTCTGTCATTGCACCATGCCTTTTTTCTTCTTCCTTATTTCTCTTCTCTTCTTCTTCTCTCCTCCTTAACTCATGTTCTTCCTTCAGCTTCTGCTCTGTCTATTGTAGCTTCAGTTTTGCTTCTTGTGACCTCTGCTTTTCTCTCTTCCTCTGCTCTGCTCTCTCTATCCTCTGCTTCCTCTTTGCTTCTGCAACCAAAGTTTCTTTCATGATAACAGGGTTTGCTTTCATCTTTCAGCTTTATTCTCCCTTTGGACTGTTAGCAATCTTCCTCTTTCCCTTGTCCTGCATGGGATTGCTTCCTTCTATTATTGTTGCTTCCAGAGTTGTTGTCATCTCTGGAGCAGTCCATGAAGTCCCTACTAAAATCATTATCTCATGGGGTTTGGAGGCATTATAGAAGTACCTCCATGGATCTTCCTCTGGCCAAATACCACGGGGATCATATGGATTAAAGTCTCGTGTGTCAAATTCAAACCTCACTATCTCCTTTCCCTCGACGTCCATGACTTTCAAGCTTTTTTCTCGTATAATCCAGTTTGCAAAGGAAGAGTGGGCCATGGTGCTTTCTTCTTCCTGTGCAATGCTACTAACAACCCTATGGTGAGATGGTATGATAATTATTGCATGAAAAGATTTTCAGTGGCATACCTTGGTAAAACATGTGGAGGCTTCTCTCCACCAAACTGTTGTGGGGAAAAATGCCTATGCAGGACGATCCTATCCACCTAAGGTGTGACAGTGCCTTAGCAACAAACAGAGACAGCTATTCTAGTATTCTTCCTTTATGAATTAAGAATGAAGAGAGACGGATGGACTAACCGGTGTCTTCCGTTTGTCCCTCGATCCAGTTTCTCTTCTCTTTGAGAGTTCCCAGCTACTTGCCTTCTCACTCGCCCAGCTTCAAGAGGTTTCTGCAAGATCACAAGAAGAGAAAACTACACAAGACATGGATTCATATTCATAACTAGTTCAGGATTAGAAATAAACTAAACATACTAATGCAATCATACATCAAAGATACACCAGTATATAGGAGAAACCAAGATAGCTTTATTGATGAATAACAAGGTTCAAGAAGAGATACAACCCAAAGGGCTCCAATCTAGCATCTCCTTCCCAGCAAATGAAATTCCTATCTTCACCCCCTTCAAAGCATTAAGCACCCAATGATTCCAATCTCAAACCAACAGCAATTCTTTGCAATAACAAAATTCCAGCCTCCAGATCTCATGGAGGAGAGATCCATATATAGATGTTTGGAGAGAGGATGAGTCAGCTTGAGATCTGACTAGTGTCCTCTCCCTCTGTCAGTTCTTGATTCCACTTGGAGGTTATTTCTTCCACTTGGAGATTGGGAACCTCTTACTCATCACCAGTCGAATTCACTGAGGCAAGTGTCATTGAGGAAGATTCTGGAAGCTTCCTGGGTCTTGACACCTCTTGGAATGAACTTGCCATTTGGCAATTCTCGCTCAACGCACCCTGGTAGTGCTTCTACCTGCGTTGCAGTGCAGGTAGCCAGTGTTGGCTTTGACATTCAGCGCAGACAGCTAGTGGAGCCACTGAATTGATCCTGAATTGACTTGTTTTTGAGCAGTTTCTGGTGGAGAACTTCTGTGAATTGCTGTGGTTTGTTAGCCTTGTTCCTCTAGGGGTAGGAACAACATGTTTAGGGACTTTGGATCCCTTAGATTATGGACGTTTCATGCTCAATGCTGTAAGGCACAAAAATGTCTATAACAGTTGCCCCCTAAAGTATGAGGCCGTTTATCGGGTGAAATGCTTTATCATGGGGATCCGAAGTTCATCCAATGCTGGGAGGAGTCCTGTAATAAGATACAATACAATACATTATTTTTCATACTGCTTTCATGATCTAGCTGAGGCGGGCATTCCCATGCTCAGCTTTATAAATTCATTTTTCTGTACATAGAACAGACAATCGTCTGGTGGTAGACTGATAATTTTGATGAAATTATCATCCTTTGAGTAGGATGATTATCTGCTGCAATGATGTACATGTCAAGTCTTTATCTTTCCTGAATATATATCGCAGCCCGGATGGATGAAACTAGATCCGGGGTCTTCAAACTCGTTTGATCTTCACTCTAAGTACAATTCGATCCATGTGAGAGATGTTCCGAAGTCGAACCTGGAAAGACATCGCTTGATTACCGGTCAATGAGGTAAATCGTTAACAAGCGCGAGAGGAATCATCGATAATGATAATGACCTTCAAGGTACTGCAGTACAATTCACGTGGTGTGAATAAAGGACTTGGTGTTGAACACCACGCAAAATCTTTCGGTCGAAGGTCATTGATGTATACCTATCGCCGAAAGTGAGAAACTTGCCATTGAGGCATGCAAGCTTCAAAGTACTGAAGGGGTTGTTCCTAGATCAACTTCTTGGATAATGAGCTGATGTCGACAAGAAGCGATCCGTCAAAGGAGGGCCTTAATGAATCCCACATCGATGACATGGAATGGAGCTAATGATTTTGATGGAGGTGAAAACGATATGTGACATATGATTCAGGGTGGCGGCCATGAAATGATGAAGGATAATGTACGGCAGTGGATGGGACACGGTTGACTTTTCTGAATGACTTCTCTTGAACATATGGCGACACTGATGCGATGGATCGGTAGCATTACCCCAAATATGGATGGTATGGCGAGACCATGGATGTGTCCGGTGAATGAAACAACCCGACCCGATTGTGGTACGGAAGAAAAGTGTCATGTTGAAGAGCGACTTGCTACCATCAAAGTTTTCTTGAGTTTCTCCCAATTTTCCCCAGTCATTGCTGACCAGTACCTCTTTATTTTTGTCAAGCTTGAGGAGGATAACATATTCTTGTTCTATAACCTACCCTTCGGGCAAGCCCATCGCTATGTTTTAACAAGCCTAGCGATAGTGAAAATCGTTCTCGTCTAAAGACAAGTTTGTCGCTATTAATGATTTTAACGAGTCTAACGACAAAGATAACTCGGTTCTTTTCATTTTTAGAGAGTCTGAAAAGATACATAAAGTTAACTCCAAAAGTCCTTTTTCGTCATCTAATCCCTTAGGTCCGAAAAGGTATAAAACAATACAGAAGGGATGAGTTTTCGATAGTTTTAACGAGCCGAATAAAACAAGCGCTCGATCTTTTTGTGCAATAATCCCTCAGGTCCAAAAAGATTAAAATCTAGAGGAGGGATAGCACTTCTTGTCCCTTTAACGAGCTGGAAGGCCAAGGACTCGGCAATCTTTTCATATTTTACGAGTCAGATGAAAAGAGCTTAAAGAAGACTCGCCTTTTGAGGAACGAGTGATGAAACAGGTTAGCAGCTGATTCCAGGTACAGGTTGGAATTTTCCAATCACGGCAGTGTCACAGGGATGGCTAGTGAAATCACTCTTCGCAGCTGTTCCTCAAAATGGGTAAACAAACATATGAAGGTGAACGATCAGCCAATGAAAAGTGGAGGTGACGGTGCAAACACGACCAAGGCCTTAATGGCTGATGATATTACATTCACAGTGGTTATTTACCGGGATAGTTCATTTTTTAATGAGCTTAAACGTGGGTGGAAACATTTGCTCGATCTTATGTTTATTTTTTAACGAGCATGAACTATGTGCTAAAACTGCTCGGATCTTGTGTTTATTTTTTAAAGAGCATGAACTGTGTGCTAAAACTGCTCGATTACCCAGTCATATGATAAGAATGTCTCATTAAGATTCTATTTTTTATGGAGCTTCATCTTACAAAGCTATGCCCCGCATCCTTTCATTATGCAAGTTCGGAAACGACTAATCCTACGAGTTTAAAGGGTTAGACCTACAGGTTTAAATGGAAGGACCTAAAAATTTAAAAAATAAATAGCCGCCCCTTGCTTGCACTCCGAAAGGTTTGCATGCCCCCAGGTATAAAACAGAGTTTCAAGGTTACCCCTACTTTAGTCCGGCAAAACAATTGTTTTACCGAGAGAGGCCTACCTCTTTCAGGTTACCCAAAGATTGTCTTGTTAATCTTTCAAACAAAACACTTCTTCGGCGATATCTACCGAAATAGACAAAGGTGAGAGACTTTGTTTGTCAACTCACATAACTTTGACAAAAGAATCTTATTCTAGAATAACCCTCTTCCAGCATGGGCGGGGTACAGACTAGTCATATTCTCCCGCGGAAACCTACCCTATACCCAAAGTTTTCCTGCCGAAGCAGACCAGGACGCATGCCCCCTGGGTTCCAGTCATATCCTCCCGGATTACTCATGCTCATCAGGAGGACGGACCGTGGGTTGAGACATTTCTTGCGTGAAGAGACCATTTAGGGATGGTATATGACTATTTGCGATGTGTGATCCGGGAAATGAAAGTTGGTCCACGAGCTTGACCACTCTTCCTTCATGCGGAAACACATTACTCTAAAGAGTGAGGAGACGATGGCTCCCATGCAATATATATAGTCTCGTCCAAGGAGTAGGTTATAATCCAAGGGTCCTTGAACGACCATCACGTTCATTCGTACAGTCTTCCGTTTCAATGTTATGGGCACATTGGGGAGGATCCCTAAAGGTCGACTGGTTCCTTTATCAAAGGCCGATAGATTTCTCATTTCAGGCAAAAGCACTGGCGAACCAAGCGCTTTCCAAGCAATAGAGGAAAGGATACTCACAGATGCCCCCTCATCAATGATAGTGCCAGCCATTACCATTCTGTATATTTGAACGATAATTCTGAATGGTATGCTTGCTGGCAACCGGGGTCTGCCTAGTTGGTTCCAGTCGAAGGACACAACCAGGTTGCTTGGTGGTGGGACCGAATAGAAAGCCGGGTATGACTCTGACGAAGTTCCTTCCTGCGATAAAGGAATGGGAAAATTGCCCCCTTGTTCGTCGGAGTCTGTGTTGATGAAGAGAATTTGGACGGTGTCGTCTTTATTCTCCTCTGTGATGGTATCATTCGAAGATAGAGCCTCTGAAGGCAAAACTGGGTCAACTGCCGTCTCAACCTTTTGACTTTCGTCAGGTATGGATTCAGACAGTTCATCTTCAATGATAGGTGCTTCGGCTGACCACCTGGGCGGGCCAGCCGGGTTCTCAACTAGTGAAGGACTTGGCAGGAGTTTTTGATATCCAGGAGGAAGTTGCGTTCGTAAAATTGGGCGATCTTCCAAAACTCTTTTAGCCTCGTCTAAGAAGGGACAACGGTGGATGGCATGGTCGCCTTCACATAGTTTACAGGGAAATCTAGCTTTCCCTCTCTGTCCTGTGGCTTCAATTTCACTAGTTGACGGTGAGCTGTCAACATGGCTATCAGAGGTTGACGCCACCGAATTGTGCAAACGGGGAGACCAGTCCCTTAGTATCCGAGGGATGCAGGGACAATCTCTGTGGAAGTGGTCTCCCTTGCATATGACACATGGCGATTTAGGCTTGGTCAGTGTTGTGTGTGGATTTCTGCCAGACGACACTTGTTTGCCCCCAGTCGCTTTTGGCTCTTTCTTCTTCTTCTCTTTCTTCTTCTTTTCCTTCTTCTCCTTAGGAACTTGGTTTTTTGTTTTACCAGTTCCGTCAAGCGAAGAGGAAGGAGGAGAGGAAGAATTAGATGAAGTAGAAGGCTGGTGGGCAACTCTGGTTTGGTGTAATTGTTGATTCGACTGTTCAGGAATAGTGGTGTTCTGAACGAAATTGGTTGAAAAGAGCCAGACTGGCAGGCCAATTGTCAGTCCTGGAAGCGACAATGTGGCCATATGGGGCACACCAACATGTCCCCAAGAGGAGAAGGGACTAGGATTTCCACCAAGGGGAATTCCTTGGTTGGTGTGCTCCATTTTCTCAACCTAAAGATCAATGCAGGAATAGGGGTGATTGTTCCGTTTAAAATCAATTTTAACGACGCTTTAGACACAACTTGCTTTTTCACTTTAAAAGAGTCGAGAAAAAGCTAAAGATGACTCTAGTCTCCTTCGATGTTTTAACGAGCCCGAAGTGACAAATGCTCGGATGGACTTTTTCCGTTATAGAGTCTGAAAAAGGCCAAAAGGAACTGCTCTGGAGTTCTAGGCAGAGGGTGTGCCAAACTTCTCGCAAAACCGCAGAATACTTTTTAGGGTACGGGCGGTCGATCTTCCTGAATGTTGTGTTCAGTGCATTGCGATCAGTAGGGCGGCCGACACGGCTTCCTAAGGATAAAGGTTTTATGCCTATAGGGGTCTCCCAATATATACGCGACGATACGTGGGAGCACAATCCGTACTGGCGCTATCGTCCCTCAGGAGGAATCACCCACCATCAACGAGATCGACAGTCACCAGGCTTTACGACGCCGGAACACGTCTCTAGCCTAGACCTCTATGTTGTGCGTTATGTTGCAAAGCGTTGTTAAGTTCATTCAATTTATTTTAGGTTGATCTTTTTAGAAGTTTGCCTTTTGAGGTTCACCACGAGATGTATGATACAATTCCTAAATGCAGTCTAAAGATGATAAGCAAGCTTTATATCTTTTCAACTTATGAAAATCCTAGCTACAAAGGGAAAAGAAAGACACCATCTTTTCTCAAAGAGCAATCAGCACACTCTAATGCACTTTTCCTAAATCAAACATGCAAACTATCAAGATGAAAATGCACAATGCAGGTGTTTGTTTTCCGCTTTCTTAGTATTGATGCCTACAAAGAAAGCTTTTTGTACAACTTTGAATTTGCTTTTAAATGACAAATACAAACAAGTTTACTTTTCCAAAATCAGAGAGGGTAGAAGAGATTACAACACTTAACGATTTCTGAAATGAATACTTGTTTCGACACTTAAAAGAGACAAACTCAAACCAAAAGCAAAAGTAAATGTATAATTAACTGTAAACAGCCAATGAACTCTCTCCTAAGATCACAATCAACAGATCTGAATCAAGGGCTACAGGATGACTATTTCACTCATGCAAAGGAAAACTGTAAATGACGCCATAAACACATAAAAACACTCACAGTCTTTTTGTACAAAAGGAGGCAGAATTTAAGCAGAGAAAAGGAGTTATCAGACTGGTACCTATGCTGGTTACAGGCTGCAAAAATCAAAGATCAAAACAAGGCAAAACAGAGCAGAGAACCCCAGCTGCACAAGGCTTAACTGGATCAGCGCAACCTCAACACAGGGGTTTTGACATTCAGCGCAGGTAGCCTTCACGGGACCTGCGTTGAAATGCAGAACCTCTTCACAGGGTCTGCGCTGAAGGAGAAACAAGGGTTTCTCACTGGGTTCTGGGTTACAGATTGCTGATTAATCTACTGTTTCAGGCCAAATAAAAGCAACAAGCAAGGTGCAATCAAAGGGATGCTTTGAGGGGGTACTAAGATCTATCACAAAGGATCATCAAATCATTTGTGAGTCCATTGTTCAGATCATAGACAAATCCAGTGATTGGATCAAAGCAGCAACTGTCTACTTTGCACCTGAGAATAGCAGATGCAGTTCGATTGTTGTTGTTGAGTCTATGAAACAAACAATGATGGAAACACAAATAAAATGACTAAACAATTGTCCCCAGTGGAGTCACCAATTTGTTGTGGGGAAAAATGCCTATGCAGGACGATCCTATCCACCTAAGGTGTGACAGTGCCTTAGCAACAAACAGAGACAGCTATTCTAGTATTCTTCCTTTATGAATTAAGAATGAAGAGAGACGGATGGACTAACCGGTGTCTTCCGTTTGTCCCTCGATCCGGTTTCTCTTCTCTTTGAGAGTTCCCAGCTACTTTCCTTCTCGCTCGCCCAGCTTCAAGAGGTTTCTGTAAGATCACAAGAAGAGAACACTACACAAGACATGGATTCATATTCATAACTAGTTCAGGATTAGAAATAAACTAAACATACTAATGCAATCATACATCAAAGATACACCAGTATATAGGAGAAACCAAGATAGCTTTATTGATGAATAACAAGGTTCAGGAAGAGATACAACCCAAAGGGCTCCAATCCAGCATCTCCTTCCCAGCAAATGAAATTCCTATCTTCACCCCCTTCAAAGCATTAAGCACCCAATGATTCCAATCTCAAAACAACAACAATTCTTTGCAATAACAAAATTCCAGCCTCCAGATCTCATGGAGGAGAGATCCATATATAGATGTTTGGAGAGAGGATGAGTCAGCTTGAGATCTGACTAGTGTCCTCTCCCTCTGTCAGTTCTTGATTCCACTTGGAGGTTCTTGCTTCCACTTGGAGATTGGGAACCTCTTACTCATCACCAGTCGAATTCACTGAGGCAAGTGTCAATGAGGAAGATTATGGAAGCTTCCTGGGTCTTGACACCTCTTGGAATGAACTTGCCATTTGGAAATTCTCGCTCAACACACCCTGGTAGTGCTTCTACCTGCGTTGCAGTGCAGGTAGCCAGTGTTGGCTTTGACATTCAACGCAGACAGCTAGTGGAGCCACTGAATTGATCCTGAATTGACTTGTTTTTGAGCAGTTTCTGGTGGAGAACTTCTGTGAATTGCTGTGGTTTGTTAGCCTTGTTCCTCTAGGGGTAGGAACAACATGTTTAGGGACTTTGGATCCCTTAGATTATGGACGTTTCATGCTCAATGCTGTAAGGCACAAAAATTTCTATAACACAAACACTCTAATGAAGGTGCCACCTGGTGAGGCATACCAATCTTTGATATATGTTATCACCTCCATTGCTTCTCATGACATGCAAGGTGGATCTTATTCAAAGATGAGCTTGTACAACGAGATGATGAAGTGGTCAATTAGTTGTGCCATTACTCCTCGATAAATGCAATATAAAAGCAACTTGCAATAGATGTGCATGGCAGGTTCTCGTGGTCTCCATGTTTGGTTCATGCTGGGGAATTGATGTTGCGCACATATTTCATCCAGTAAATATGCAAACATATAAAACTTTTCTTTCTCACCATCGGGAGGACTTTGAGCCTGAGCTACGTGGGCCTTCAACTATCAAGCCAGCAGATCTGACTAGTTGAATGGCTTCTCCTCATTCACCACTTGGTCCAATAAGGCTACCCACCCTTCAGGAAGGTTTTTTGTGCTCTGCTAACCATGGATCCTGCAAGCGAAGATAACCAAGATTTGGTAGCCCTTCGTGAGGGACTTGGTCTTGTATACGTGGGTGGGTGTCTGTCAAAACTTCGATGTCTCTTTCACCCAACCTTTGATAATGTCTCTTTTGTTCACATAGTTGTGGGTGGCATAAAAAAGTGAGCCCATGTGCTCTACTAGCTCGGGTAAGTGATATATTTGTTGATAGTCTACTACTTGGAAGGTGGCCAACTTCTTTCCGCTAGCACTACTCAATTTCATGGTCTTCTCATCAATGTGTGATACGATCTAGCTAATGACATATGCACAGGGGATGGTTGGATATTTGCATGCAATCTTATATAACCCTAACTGTCGGATGCTGAGATACACCTATCAGTCTTCTAAGTCTGGCTCAAAGTCCTTTGCAAAAGCATCTTTAACCAGTTGCCATGTCAGTGATGATCCCTTTTCTATAAACAACTGAGTATCTGCATACATTGGAAACTTTACTGATGCTTGCTCAACTTCTTCCCTAGTAATACATTTAGTGGTTTATTTTGAAGCATCTCTCTTAGGTGTCATGGTAATAGTGACTATTGGAGAGGTGCTCAACAACTATTGTACCTGTGGGATGGAAAAGACACTCATGGAAAAAAAATATCAGTCTTAAGAAAATCTACTTACAAGGCAAGATCAAGCAACAAACTAGGCATCTGATGGGAGGATTGTGCAATTATCATTAATAAGAGGGATTCGTTTCCTGTGGGAACTGCGCATTGCGCAGTCCCAAAATACAAGGTCGAAGATTGTTGGTTGAAACTGTGTAATGCACAATTCAACCTAGGCAGAGGTCTGGGAGAGACTGTGCATTGCACAGTCTCAGTAGCTAAGGTGATAGGTTGGCTCCTGGAACTGTGTAGTGTGTAATTAGATTCATCTTGGACTGTGCGCTATGCAATTCCAAAAGCCAAGCTTGTGGCTTGAGCATTAGGATTGCGCAGTGCCCAGCTGGCCAAAGTGAAAACCGATCAAGGAAAGTGCAGATCTTCCCAAGGGAAGTGTGGAAAATGAGAAGATCTGAGAGATAGTGTGAGATTGAGTGCAGATATAACTAAGTGTGAGTAAATCATGCAGATAAAGTGCAAGAATTAATCAAACGGAAGGAAAATCAAGTATGTGAGGAGAATCGTCACAACGATGAACATTGGTGCAAAAACACAAAAACCAATGTGACACTTGTGAAAGGCAATCTAAAACTTAAAAAAAACACTTCTACAAGTTAAAAAAATTTAAAATGCTAACAACCATGAAGAGAAATAAGTAAAACAACACTCACACAACCAAAACAACAAAAAGTGATGGAAAAATGGCATAAGACGACAAAATCAAAACTCACTTGGAAAAGCAATGATGATCACACCGAAGGTTTCTTGATCTCCTCGGGAATACTAGAGCTCCAAGGTCAAATGTGAATATGAGCTCTACAAGCATCGATTAAATAGATTTGGGTGAATTGGGGTTTATGACGTGCATGCAAAAGTGAAACTTGGCGGAAGTTCCCAAAATAGAGAAAGTGCCTCCTTTGGGATACTAAAATTAGATCCCTATTTTTAGGGATGCTTTTTTATTTTTTAGCTTTTTTCTTTTTTCGGGGCAACTTTCCATGTACATTGTCAGGGAAGACTGTGCAATTCTAGGGAACTCAGCAACTTTCTGGCTTAGTGCACTGTGCATTTTCTAAGCTTAGTGAGGGATTGCACAGTTTCTGGGCTCAGTGTTGGCATGCCTTCCATGATTGCGCAGTTTTTGAGCTCAAGGCTAACTACTAGTCAGGACTACATAGTTCACATCATCAAGGCTGCTTGCCCTCAAGGATTGCGTAGTTTCTGGAGGCGAGCCCAAAACTATTGCGAGACCAAGTTAGGAGATCAGCTCGTGACTTAGAAGAATCAACTGAGTGTGAAAGCAAGCAAGCACAAGAACAAAATAAAAGATAAGTCTCAGTCGAAGCATGAATACATGGATCAGTGAAAGATGAGCTCTTATGGATAATAAGGAAGGCTCCAAAATCAAAACATTGGCAAAATTTTGGAGGGTGGTTGTAGCCGCTACATCACACACACACACACACATAATTAAATCAACGTGTCAACATCATCAACCTATACATGATGACACAACTGCAACAATGACCAACACCATGCATACATATCAAGCACATATACAATTTACATACATGGATGAAAAACACATTCTGCTTATCCAGTCCAAGTGTTGAACTTGGGAGTTTTGATACCACTCTATAACCACCCCTCCCACATTTACCCAAATCCACAAGCTCGCCAGGGTAAACATGAGATGAGAGTTACTGTGCAAGACCCAATTTCCAAGATGCACTTATGGAAAATGGGGTCCACATGTCCAGAACTAACTGCAAACACCCAGTGACACATGATCACACTGCTATTAGCCTAATTTGACCCAACCATATTTCATTTCAGTTTTATTCCCCAAAATTTAATACAACTTTCTATTTTTGGAAATTTTTGGCTTCCAAACTTCTGAGGCTATTTTGAGGGTCTAAACGACATTTTCAAGGAAAATAGAGACACTGGAAAAGTGCAGGCTTAATTTATTCTTTTGTTTTTATCTCTTCATGGAGACTTTCGAAATGAGGTATTATGATAGTCAAACAGAGATCGTATGCCAAAGTTCTAACCTCGGGAAGTTGGAAGTCAAAATTACTCATTATACAAACACTTTGTGTACATAGTACATGTAGGTTATAAATACATATATGTTCATCAATTCAATAATCTCACCATAGAATCATTGAAAAGGCCCTATGCCCTCTCCACATAACTACAGCACCACATATTGGTCCATACATACATTAATCTCTCAATAGCTAACAATTCATGACAAGAGCTATAGAAGATACACATCATATGAACATTATATAACCATAAAATAACCAGCATATAAACCATGGAAAGCCAGCCATAATATCACCAACATAAGTCCAACAATAATAACTGAATCATCATATAATAATAGCTCTTATTAACATATGAGAATGCCAACCAAGTCAGGACTTGCATGTACCACTCGACCATAGATTGGGTTGAACCAAATCTCTCTTTCAACCAATCACCCCTGCGCCATATTCCAAGCATCAATATGAGATCTCATGGAATAAACCAAACAAAACCAAACTAGGGCTTCCAGAGGCCAAACCGCCTCAACCCTCAACCAGTGATCCCACCTCATGGTCGAACATCATTAACCATCTCCAAATTGGTCTCTACCAAAGTTGTCCATGGCTCTAGAGTGTTTGTTCCAATCAGGATTCTAGGACTAGTAACTCAGCCCATAGCTTGTCGCAGGGCTCCAAAATTTTTGTCAAACCAAGGCTTCTAGGACTAGTAACTCAACCCAAGTTGTTCCAAGGCTTCGATAGTGTTTTTCCAACCAAGGCTTCCAGGACTAGTAACTCAACCCAAATTGTTTCAAGGATTTCAAAGCGTTTGTCCAACCAAGGCTCCAGGAATTAATAAGTCAACCCACAGCCATAAAAGTACATGAGCATCAATTAGAAGAAAAAAAAAAGGGAAAACCAACAACACCATGGCTATCCAAGAATGGTAAGGCTACACAAAACCATTGTCAATCCAAGCAATCATCCATGCCAATGATAGATCATAACCAAATAACCACATGCTTACACCATGCATGCCAAAACTAGAAGGTAATCATACATGCAACTCGGTACATGCAAAGAAATCTAGTTGTAGCTATTGGTCCCAATGTCCCCTTACGCTTTCCTGCTTTACTTTGCCTTCCAATGTGCCCCAAGAATGCTCCAACAAAATCTAAGTGTGTAAGAGTGAGAGAGAGAGAATAGAGAAAGAGCTCCAAGCTAAAACTGACAAAATACTATGAACTGATCTTCAGAAGCTTTTTTATCATTGAGGTCTCTATTTTCTTCATTTTTCCTTAATTTTCTTTCAATATTCCTCGTGCAATTTTGTGACCTGTCACCTTCCTTTTCTCCTATTTTATATTCTTTCATAAATAAAATGTCAATAAGTGTCACTTTTCCTTTGTCATTTCTTTTGCCAAATTCCATAATCATTAATTAGTCACAAATGATCCCCATCACTATGTTTTTTCCCAACATTCAGCTTGGAATATATGTCCCGTGACCTTGGTCTTTTTTTGCCTTTATTAACTTTATCACATGGATTTTTAGCCAGGGTTGTTACAAATGATATGTATGTTGCAAGAATAATATGTTATTGATGTCAAAGGATTTCTTGAGGAATATAAGAATGGCATAGGCTTAAAGAGGACTTTAATCCCTTTCCAATGAGTATTTGGATGTCTCTTAACTCTTCTATATTGAGGAGAAATTATTTTTTCAAGACAAAAATAATTTTTTTTACCTTTGTCAATTCAGCCTACTTAAGAACAAGTCAGCCCCCTTTCCCAATAAACAAGTTGGTTCAGTATGGTATTCAAATAGTATAAATGAAGGTCATGCTCTTCCCCAATTCGGTTAGGTCAATTCTAGAAAGGAGCAAAACAAGTAATTCGTGTTTGAAGGAGTTTATAGGTTCATATCTCATGAAGCTAGTGTCTATGTAAAGGAAAAGTGCTTATGTTTTGATATATGTTTTCTGTGGTATTTGAGTTATGGTTACTTGAACCATTATTGGCGATATCCTTATCTATTTCTGAAGCATACTTTGTCACTTTAGAGGATTAAATTTGACCTAAACTCAACTCAAATTTTGGCATTAGAGGAAATTTCAGCCTAAAAGTGGTCTCCTATGGAAAAATAATAAAATAATAGCTAAAATAATAAAATAAGAGTTATGATTTTTGGAGGGAAAAAAAAAATTGTATTTTTGGCTTATCTCTTTATAGGTTTACTCAAATTTCAAGTGTAGACACTCATTGGATGCGGAATTAAATTCCACATCCAACGAGTACCCATTATGCATACTTTTGAGAAGACCCATGTATTTTCAATTTTTATGAATGTGGGCCTTCTCAAAAGTATGCATAATGGGTACTCGTTGGATGTGGAATTTAATTCCACATCCAACGAGTGTCTACACTTGAAATTTGAGTAAACCTATAAGGAGATAAGCCAAAAATACAATTTAAAAAGTAGTGTTTCTTCGTTTCTCTCCAAAATATTTACATGTACCTCTTTTTAAATGTAAAGGATTTTGATTGGTTTACATATTATGACATGGAAATTACGTGAAAATTTCATGGGCACTTTTAGGCTAAAAATCCCTCTAATTCCTATTGCATACTTGTATCTCGACCTTCTGAGGCAGATTTAGCCTTGCAACTAGGGCACATATAAGACAGTAGTCTCCCCTGCAACTAGGGCTCATCTGAGGTCTAAATTGGGGCATGTAATTTATCCTCTTAAAGACATACTTTCGTCCCTCTGTAATCTCTATAGTTCAGCGCTTTGTGATAGTCTTCGACCTATGGTATAGCTACAAACCTTCGCCTATAAGGTGTGAACAAACCTCGGCTATACAAAGTGAACAAACCCTAGACCTCAGCCTATGGAGAGACAGATATTTGTCCTTCTCTTTTGTGACTTTATTTAGACTTGTAGTGACTTCTAAGATGAACTTGAGAGAATAATTGAAGTAGAAAATGGATACCTCCTAAAGGAGACTTTATAAACTTTGGAGCGGACCTTAAATAAGATAGTGAACCAGACTCTTGAAAATTTGTAGCAGATCTTTGGATCAATCATTAAGCTTTATGAAGCACCCCTAGACCAAAATTTGAAGTGGCTATAAGAGCATATTTTTTGAAGACATTCATGGACTGGACTTAAAGACATTTGTGAAGTATAATTATAGACAAGAAATCTTAGAGACACTAGAGCAGTTTTGAAGCCCTTTCTAAAGATTTTTTTTTTTTATAATTGTGCAACAACTCCTTATGGAAATTATTGAATTCCTTTGGAGTATTGTTAAGGTTTTTTGGAGCAAATTTTAAAGTGAATATAGAGCAGATTTTGGTGACCCTTTTGGAGAAATTTTGAAGCACTGATAGAGTAGAATTTTGGAGAAATTTTGAACCAAACTTTGAAGTATGGAGTGCCTCTTGGAGAAGACTTATATCATGCCTTTTGGAAAAGACTTGAAGTTTTCTTAAATTCATAATTAGAGTAGACCCTAAAGAGCTTTTGGAGAATTATTTGAAGTTTCATTTGAAGTGGTTTTTGAAGAATTCTTAGAGAAATCTTTGAAGAACTTTGAAGCAGAATTTGATGAATCCTTGATCAGCATTTTTAAGCATATTTAAAGCAATTTTGAAGACGTCTTTGGAAGTCATCCTAGAGAAACTTTTGAAGGCACCTTGGAGAAAACTTAAAGGCATCTTGAAGTAATTGTTTTGAAGACATATTGAAGCAAGTTTTTAGATTAGATATGGAAGTTATCTTGGAGATATCTTGATAAAGTTTTGGATTATATTGGAAGTGTTTTTTCAAGGTTGGAGACTTGTGAGAGACTAGGTTGGAGCCTAGATTTATATTTGAGGATTGGAGTCCTCATACAAGGTTGGAGCCTTGTGAGAGACCAGGTTGGTGCCTAGATTTATATTTGAGGATTGGAGTCCTTATACAAGGTTAGAGCCTTGTGAGAGACCAGGTTGGAGCCTGGATTTATATTTGAGGATTGGAGTCGTCATTCAAGGTTGGAGCCTTGAATAAGTTGGATATTTTGTTGTCCTCGCTATCTTTTTTAATAAATTTTATTTTTGTTCTACTTCTTGTGTTCTAGTTTAACTTGTGATAAAATCTTAATTGGAATAATATAACAATTGAAAGAAATATTGATTCACCCCCCCCCCCAGTATTTCCGACAATATATTCTTTGAACTATGATTGCCTTGTAGAAGAAGACACCTCAACTAGCTAGATGGACTATTAATTAAAATATTTCATGATATATATTAGTAAATTATTAAAGAAAATGTTGAAGCTACTCAAAAAATGTTGTTCCTTTAGAAGTTAGCTCTTATACAAAAAAATTTATTTGCTAATCAAGATGATAGTTTTCCTCATATTTTTAATGATCATGTAGTAGATTATATGGAGTATTTGAGCAATTTATAGATAAGATCTTTTTTATAGTTGATGTCTCTTTCTTGGTATGCACCAACTTCTATTTATGAGTCTTTATTATCTATTTATCTTTCTCTTCTAAAGGCTCAAGTAGGAGCTGGTATAAGATCTAGTATCCAAATGTTATATTAATATCACCGAAACACTGATTTCACCTAGCATAACATAATTTATTTGTTTATAGAAGTGGTGTACCTAAATAAGCTCACTTTATGAGCATTTAGTTTAGAATTTGTAGAATTTTTTACTTCAATATTTATTTGTGAATAAGAAACCATGACATAGATAATAAATTTTCCAGGGATATTTTATATTCCATAACTCTCAAGGATTATTGTAGTTTATTGTTTTGACTCCATAGCCCAACAACAAAGGCGCTTGGTCTACAGTTCTTAGTGTCTTACAAGAAAGACACTGTCCCCAGTTAGATCCAATGTTGCATTGAGAATCTTACAAATTCAAAATTTCAAATATTTTCCTAAAGCAAATTCCAACAAGAAACCTAAATTAAAAAGGGTAATGACCAGAATGAGATTCAGATTTCCTCAAATTCTAGAAAGCTTGTGAGGCATATTTTTTTATTAAAATTCAAAGGTTTTGTATGCACAATGGTGTTTGGTTCCAATGAAATTATACTCATTACCATGAGGTGATTCTCTGAGAATCTAGTTTTTCATGATTACTCATTACACATGCAACTCTTTTTTGAAGGTCTACTTATGTACACCTCTTCCTCAATCACTCTGTTGAGGAAGGGTGTCTTCAAATCCATCTGATGTATCTTCCATCCCATCTACGTTGAAAGTGCTAGAATAGATTTGATTGAAGAGTACTTTTCTACTGGAGCAAAGGTCTCCTCGTAATTAATTCCCTCCACGTGAGAGAACCCCTTGGCCATAAATATGGCCTTGTGTTTATCGACACTCCCATCTGTTGCTTGCTTCACCTTGTAGATCCACCTAGATCCTACAACTGATTTATCCTCTGGTCTTGGGATAGCTTCCCTTGCACTATTCCTGATATTGGAGTCATACTCCTCTACCATGGCATCAACCCATATTGGTTGTTGCACTGCTTCCTTGAATGAGGATGCCTCAGTCTCTACACTCTTGCTCATAAGAGCCATGTAGCCAGTGTATCGCTATGATGACCTCCTCTGCTTGAGTTGTGATGTGGGTGCTCCTACATTCTCTCTAACATCATCCACCAATCTGTCAACCTCTCTGGTGGGCTTCCTTCCATCTCTAGTGTCTCTGCATGAGTGGGTGCTTCCACTTTCTGCTCCTATGTTTGTGGCTACTCCACAACATTCTGAGGTTCTTCCTTCGAATCTAAAAGCTCCTCAAATGTGGGCAACTGAAGCTCCCTCTCAAGGAAACATCTCATAGCCTTCTCTTCATCAAACTTTACATCTATACGAACCATTTTCATCCTGTGAGATGGCAAGTACACCTGATAGTTGTGAGGTGTATCAGTGTACCCCACAAATATGCCTAAATTTTCTATTGGTTCTAGCTTTTTCTGTGCATCCTTCGTAACATGACAGTAAATTGATGAACCAAAAATCCTAAAGCGTGGCACATATGGTTTCTTACCTAAAAAATCTTCCTCTGGGGTACTCATCCCGAGAATCCGATGAGGACTCATGTTCTACACATGTACCGTTGTGTTGCATGCTTCATCCCACAAGTGCAACAGTAGGCTCTAATCATGAAACATTTCTCATGTAGCTCCCATAATACTTTTGTTCTTTCTTTTTGCAACCCCATTCTACTATGGGTTATGAGGTGTTATCAATTCATGTTGAATGTCTTCTAATGCACAAAATTTTTTGAATTCATTTGACATATATTATCCACCATTGTTGCTCCTGAGAGCCTTCACTTTCCTACATGTTTCTTTCTCAACCAATTCTTTAAATTCACAAAATTTTGCAAATGTCTAGTCTTTCTTCTGCATGAAAAATATCCAGCACTTACGTGAGAAATTATCTACAAAAATCACATAATACTTGTGCTTTGACGTGGAGGCTGTCGAGAACGACCAACACAGATCTAAGTGAACTCTTTCAAGGATCGCTTATGCTCGATTGTCTTTATCATGAAAGGTGGCTTTGGTGTACTTCCCCAATATACACCCTTTGCATGTATCATGCTACTCAAATGCACCCTTAGGAAGTCCTGTAGAAATATGTTGCATGATATTAAAAGCTCCATGGTGCAAATGGCTAAATCGCCTATGCCATAATTCATTGATTTCTCGGCTCTGCACCTTCTATGCTTGCATGCTCAAAGAAGCACAATCTTCTACATCCAATTTGTAAAGGTTCTTCACCCAAACCCTGATCCATTTCACTTGTCTCATGGCTATATGACAAAGGAACATCTTTCCTTTTCTAAATATCACATCATAACCAAGGTCATCCAACATAGCAACTGAAACTAAATTCGTCTTCAAACCAGGAACATACATGACACCTTTTAATGTGATAGGAGAACGAGAATCCCTCTGAAAAGTAACAGTATCAATGTCGGTCGCGCTATACCTCTCATCATATCCCATCTCAATGTGCATCTGGAGGTCCTTCTCCTCCAAGTCGCTAAAGAATTCTTTGTTTCCATCCGTATGGAATGAGGCTCCACTATCTAGGTACCACACACTACCCATCACTAATGTCACCATGCAAGCAATGAGGGTGAAATCCAACTCGAACTATGAAGCAAGAGCTTCACTTGATACTCCTTTGGAGGGCTTCTTACCAGCCTTCTTGTGTGGACACTTCATGGCTTAGTGTCCCAACTCATGACAATGAAAACATTTAATCTTCGACAAGTCCTTCTTCTTGCTTGCCCTACTGGAATATCCTTTGGATTGGGACTTCTTCCATTTCCCTTTATTTTTATTTCTAGCCAAGGCATAGTTCTCCTCATCATCATGCTTTGATGAGGCTCCATCTCTAGTGTTCTGCCTAATCTCTTCCTGCACCAAGTCAGAGCACAATCGCTCCCACCCTGGTAGTTTCTCCCTCCCATTTATCGAATCCTGGTAGTTGTACCAACTCTTGGGAAGGCCTAAAAGTGCTAGGCTGACCAGATCATCTTCAGAAACTGTAACACCAACACTTACAAGCTCATCCCCAACATTGGGTGAACTTGGTCAAGTACTATAGTATTGTGTCGCCCTTCTCCATTTTGATTTTTCTGAGCTTGTCCTTCAGTGCCAACTTCCTATGGTCACTTTTGTTC
The DNA here is from genome assembly GCA_031772625.1 of Pinus tabuliformis. NCBI lineage: Eukaryota > Viridiplantae > Streptophyta > Pinopsida > Pinales > Pinaceae > Pinus > Pinus tabuliformis. Next base: position 773,679,011 of record CM062820.1, on the reverse strand, counting down.
TGAAACAAGTCTATCAAGACTTTCCATATTTCATATGGAGTCTCCTTACTGTGGAGGTTCTATACAATATGATCTCAAACTCCTTCTAGTAAGATACTTCTTACTTTTGTTATGCACTTCTTGCAATCTGCTAGATCTTGTGCATTAGTTGGAGCTGGTTTCGGGATGTCCTTCTCAATGAACTCCTTCAATTTGTTTCCTTACAAGACTACTTCCATCCACTCTCTCCAAGCAATGTAATTTGAGCTACCTTCAAGGGCATACTCGAGCCTCAAACAATAGAATGCCATCTTGATCCTACTGCTGCTAGATCTAGACATTAGCTCTACAAAACTCGTTCCTCTTGCAAGTACAAACTCGTATTCTTATTTTCTATTGTGATTTCAGCTCCAATACCATGTAGAAATTCCTTGTAGATTCAAACTTCTAATTGTAATTTGCTAAAACAATAGACTTGAATCTACTCTACCAATTGCGGAAACAATAAACGATCGTGAAATGATTTCCTAGGGAAAGTCACAGCTAAAAACCCCGCTATATGTTACATATTGCATTAGTCAAAAAATATGAGAAGATTACAATGCTTTTATCAAGCCTGAGAAACCTCTACACTATCTCTATCTGTCTCATTGCTTCCTAGAAAAGCTTAGGCCAATACTAACCAGTTTTCTTCTTGCCCAAGTCCCTATTTCTTTGTGTTATTCCCTTGGGTAATTAGCCCATATTAATTAGGGAAATACCCATCCACAAGTACGCAATCCATCAAGGGCCTTCCTATGACTGCATGCACCACCTGTACAATTTGGATGATTATACAGCTAATAGTACACTTCCCTTGAACTCCAATCTCAACTGGGTAACTCACAGATATGACATGCATGAGTTATTTATGGTTGATTTATCAGTTAACTGATTGATCACTAACTGTTGTTCAAGTTCAAATTCCACACTTTGACCTCTCACTAGTTCCTCCAACAGTTGGAACTAGTTAAATTGACTTTAACTCAGATAAATCGAATTAATTCATTACAACTCAAAATAAACTCAACTAGGGCTCCTATAAAGTAGGAGACACTCTGCATGGCTCAAGTTAGACCCTCAAATCGAATTAACTGGACCAAATAATTCAAGCTAACTTAGTTAATTCGTACAAGTTGTCATGTGATGTGGAATTCCAATTTTCTTCTAATTTAATTCAAGGGAAAATTAAATTGGAATCTTTCTTGGTGTCATTTTCAACAATGGGATGGTACTATATATGATATGGATACAAAATCTCGTAATATTTTTTGGTCATTTTCGTCTAGCTCTTCACTTGCATCTCACTTGACATTCTTTTATGACTAAACTAATGACACTTTCGCAATGGTCTTCAGTAGAGAGTATAAAATACTTACACAAATGTGAAAGAGGACCAATTTTTTATTTTGTAGAAAAGACTAGAACTTGGATACTTTTGATAAACATTATAGGACAAAGTTACTTCCAAAAGCACCAGCAGAATTTTTTAACGGTACGCCTCATTTATCACTAGATGGATCACTTATTCTTGGATCTAAAACAATGACAACATTTCTTATTGATTCCAAGACTGGAAATATCATCCGGGCTTCCACTATCTGTAGTTGAAGCAATCATGCTTTTTCATGATAAAGTCGTAGTTTATGATGAGAATATTGGTAACAGTACAAAATCGAGAATTGTTGATATTTCTTTAATAGAATGAATCTTCATCACATGGACAGATTATTTCTTGTGATCATACAAAGCAAACACTACCAGAATTCAGTGGAGTGTGAACCTTGTAGAAATGGATGCCATCAGTGTTGATTTTTCAAGGATCACTTCATAAGCAAGTGGTAGATCACCAAATACTTTGACACATCCAATAAAGATAAGAGTATATCAAATGATTCCACCACGAGGGATTGTTCATCATCAAAATGAGTTCACATTCCATCGTTACTAGTTTGAAATTAATCGTCACCTCCAGTTGAAAACACGGACATTGAACTATTAAATGAAAAGAATAAAAATGGTGTCATCTCAAGTCAATTAAAAAAAAACACTTCTAAAGTATTCTTTAGTAGAGCTTGAATAAAAAATGTTAAAATCTAGACAGACCAGGCTATGCCTAAGGCCTATGATCGACATTCAGGTTTCTTTTGGTCTATGGACTGCATTGATGGCAACATTATTATTCATTGAGAAGCATTTTTTTGGGTAGATATGGACTGCATTGATGGCAACATTATTATTCATTGAGAAGCAACATTTGTTGGGAAGAAACTACTCAGTTTAGGCGGAAAATGAAAAGTATGTGTGGAAATAATGTATTACGCTACTCAGTTTGTTGTTGTTGTTGTTGTTGTTGTTGTTGTTGTTGTTGTTGTTGTTGTTGCTATTGTTCATCCTCTGCCTTTGTTTGTTGCTGACCCTGATTGTTCTCTGCATCCTCTTCTAAAAAGTACGGAATGTCCCATCCATCATAGTGCTCATTAGTTTCTTCACCATACTACTCATGGAGTTTAACATCTCTACTAACAAATATCTTGTGAGTAGAGGGATTAAATAATCTGTATGCTTTATATGACGAACAATACCCTATAAAAGTGCATCTGATGGCTTTTAAGTCTAATTTCTTTCTATCTTCCTTTGGTATGTGGGCAAATGCTTTACATCCAAATATTCTTAAGTGTTTTACTGCAGGCTTATATCCATACAAAGATTCAAAAGGAGTTTTAAACTCAAGACTTCTTATAGGACTACTATTTTTTAAATAAACCACAGTACTCACTGCTTCAACCCAAAAACCATTTGAAAGATTCTTACCTTTAAGCATACTTCTTGCACACTCCACCAGATTTTTGTTCTTCCCTTTTGTTACTCCATTCTACTGTGGAGTATGGGGTACTGTAAACTGCTGCAAAATTCCATGATCTTTACAATATCTGATCAGCTCATCTTTCCTATATTCTCCCCCTTGATCAGAACGGAGAATTTTTATCTGTTTCCCTGTTTGTCTTTCAATCATATTTTTAAACTGCTTAAAGTATTCGAATGTATGACTCTTCTTACTTAAGAAATACAGCCAAGAAAACTTTGTACAGTCATCAATAAACAGTAGGAAATACATTGCACCTCATAATGATTTTGTCTGCATGGGACCACAAAGGTCTGTGTGCACTAACTCCAGTATATCCCTCTATTTCTTTTCTACTCTAACAGGGAATTATTCTCTATGCTTTTTTCCTAAAGTACAAGCATCGAAATCATTATGTACTTGCTTTAGCATAGGATGATCTCTTACCATTTCTTTCCTCTGTAGTAACAGCAAATCATTGTAATTGATGTGGCCGAATCTCTGGTGCCAAATCTCTTCTATATTCAGACTCCCTGCTGTCAATGCTCGAACCGGTGTAGGTCTCACATCCAACTTGTACAGTCTTCCTATTCGGATCCCTGTAGCAATTGTCTTCATTCCATCTAGCAGATCCTTAATGTAACAGTTAGATTTTAAAAATTCAACTTTCAAATCTTGATCTGTAATCATAGATACAGAAATCAAGTTCTTTGTTATTCCAGGCACATACATTACATTATAAATTTGTTTGATATTACCATTAGGTAGAACAACAGAAACTTTCCCACATCCTTTGATTTGATGACTTCTGTCATCTCCTAGGTAAATTTGTGTGCCTTCGTTGATCTCTTTAAAATCCTCCAGCCAATGCTTGTTTCCTATCATGTGTGTTGATGCTCCTGAATCTACATACCAAATGTTTGCATCAACATTTTCATCACGATCTGCCATGAACAATCTCAAATTCTGTTCCCGATCACTGTTCGTGAGATGACCTGCATGTCTCTTTGACTCCTGTTGTTCTTCATGACACTTCTTTTTCCTACATTCCCTAGCAATATGACCCAATTTTCTGCAATAAAAACATTTTGTTTCAAAGTAGTTTTTATTCGGATGCATACCTTGAGTCAGATTTCGCCGTTTATGTGAACTTGCTCCATTTTGCTGTTGTGGACCTCCTTTCCCTTGTAGAAGTTCTTCCTCGCCACCAATGCAAGATCAGCACTATGGGGCTTCAAAGTCAATCTCCTCTCTTCTTCCTACATCAGTATACCTGTCAGCTCTTCAAAGTGTGGGATCTTTTCTCTAGCATTGATCCCAGTGATGAACATTTGATAATCATCAGTGACACCATTCATTGTAACGGTCACGAGATCTATATCATCCATTGTATGACCAATATCTGATCAATTTTTTTTCAGATCCTTGATCCTTGCTACAAATGAAGCAATCGTTTCATTCTCCTCCATCTTCATGGACAAAATCTTACTCTTGAGGAACAAAAGACGATTTGAATTTCTGATCTCATACAATTCCTTTATAATTCCCCAGATCTTGTTAGCTGAATTACCTTCTCGTTTCTCCCAATATGGGATCAATGTTGATCTAGCCACAGGCCTCGACTCATCCCCATTCACAATTTGCCAAGAACTTTGCGTTCTAGCAGAGTTTGCATCTTAAACTTCCAATTTGCATAATTGGAACCATCGAGCTTGTTATGCTCGTTCATGCATGCTTCAAAAATATTGTTATTCATCCTGGCGATTTAGAAAAAAAAAATTGACAGGTAAAAAATATGTTAAATTTACCCCAGATTTGTGACAGAGACAGATCACTGTTGTTAGATCTCGCAGCACATGCGCAGATCATTGTGGCTTCCTTCTCAGCCTCCAGACAACCTCATGTTGGCATCTTCAGCCTTGTTCTTGGCTTCCCCACTCAGATTCTTTGACAGCTATAGCCTTGTTCTTGGCTCCCTTTGAAATTTCTTTGATTTACACGATCGTTGCTGATATTTGCCCAATATCTGAGAATAGTCGCTGATAAACACCAATTTTCCAAGACTAGTCGCAATCATCGCTGATATTTGCCCAATGTCTGAGACTAGTTGCTGAAATATGCCCAATTCCAGAGATCGTCATAGTTTTCATCAATTTTTCGTGATCATCGCAACTATACACCTAAATATTGAAAAAATAAAAATTCTGGAAATGCAAGAGTGATCGTTGCGGCTATACACTCAAAACCTGTGACGATTTCAGTTCAAAGAACCACCCACCAGCCAGCGTACAGGTTCCTCAGCCCTGACGCTCTCATACCATGATAAAAATGACAATGTTTGTATTAAGAAATAAAACCCACTGGTCAGCTCTACGAAAGAGAGTCTGAACCAGGAGAGTTTGGCTCTGCAGAACGCTCTACATTGTTCATCAACATTACACATTAAATAGAATACATGGTT